>CAWUPB010001194.1:12449798-14849798 GCA_963924115.1 Dovyalis caffra | reverse complement strand
AATATCCATATCTAATTTCTAATACAACTCCTATAAGATATAACTACAAAGCTTCTAGGAATACAACAAAAT
Source organism: Dovyalis caffra (assembly GCA_963924115.1). Lineage (NCBI taxonomy): Eukaryota > Viridiplantae > Streptophyta > Magnoliopsida > Malpighiales > Salicaceae > Dovyalis > Dovyalis caffra. The sequence goes on along the minus strand of CAWUPB010001194.1, from coordinate 14,849,726 downwards.
TAAGTACAGGTTCTAAGAGATTACAAGTAAATAAGCTACAAGATCAATATGCCAACTTCAAGACAAACAACTTATAGAAGCAAGAAGGACAATCTCTCAAACATGTAAAACTAAAATATTGGAGGGTGATTAAATTAATGGATCACCGAGTAAATACTATACAATATATCTAAGGGAGAGAAATGGACTAGGGATGATAATTTAAATTTTGAATCAAGATACAATGTTTATTTCCTCAAAAACCAATACATATTATAAATATCAAATCTCAAATGATTCAAAATTAATTCGTATCAAATCATCAAAACATTTATATATACATATATCATACTCAAATCAAATCAAGTATCCGAATTACACTTATTTATCATAATCAAATCAAATCATACTTTTAAGTTTACATTACACTTGGGGCTAAAACATAACATATCATTGGATGCAAATACCCAAAGGTCATGTCCTCTATGAGTAAGTTTTCGTGTGTTGGCTAACACATGAGCTAGCACTATACCTCTCCCGCTAGCTAAAGCCTCGTATCATTGAGATCAAAGGCTACACCCCTCGTAGCTAAGTATCTCAAGGTAACAAATCATATCGAAAGCCATATAAGTTTATATATATTCTAAATCTAGTATTTCAAATAAAATATATGTTTAAAATCAGATTGATAGTACAGTTTAATATCAAATAACATTAACAAAAATTATATAAATAATAAAAGTAATAGCTTAAAGTAAATTAGCATTTAAACCCATAAATACATATCAAACCAAATAAAAAACATATTCAAACATATATTTAGATCTCTTTTTAGATCATATGAAATCATTTTTTATATAAAATCCTTTCAAATACTCATGGATCCATTCCCATATAAGTTCCTTGAAATGTGATTCAATCACAGATAAATCGATGATGCATGACAAAAATATCAAAGGAATTTAAAAACATAACATACTATATAATATTCACGCATAGTAAAAATGAAGGATTGAACAAAATTAAGGTTAATGTGATGGGGTCGCCCGCTCCGAAGAATCTAATAACACAAGATGGTGGAATAACCATCAATACCATATATCTAAGAATAATTTGGAACAAATGAATTATTTTAAAATTAAGAATAAAAGATTATCTATAAAAATATAATTGATCAAAAGACTCAAACCAATAACTTTAACTAAATCTTATAATCTCTCCAATAATTCTAAACAATTGCCTAACAATATTTCATCATCATTCTCCAATTTAGTCAACCTTAACACATGCCATCTTTTCTCAAATTCAATTCAAACCTTTAAATAATAAATTTTTAATTAAATCATTAATTCTATTCTAATTTACTCAATACTCATTCCATTCATATTTAATTACATTTATATAACTTAATTATTCATTTTTCTCAAGTTCTTTTCAATTAAAACCTAAATTTTGGATTTTTTACTATTGATCATCTTTAGTCTCTCAATTAATCAAATTTACTCCATTCAACTTTAGTTTAACTTTATAAACCACTTACTCAAAGCAATTAGATATCATTTAATCATTTATAATCACTTAATTTATTATTATTATTTTTTCGGATGGGTCTCAAAACCTTAACATTAATCTATCACAATTCTTCATTCAAACATCAAACCTAATGAAATCTAACTTCAAAATCATAAATAACACATTTAATACCTTCATTAAAAAGGCCAAATGATAGAAATTCTTACCTTCGACAATTGGCTCTTCGATCCCAATTTCTATCCTACTCTTCAAGCTTTTCAAGCTTCAATCCAACTAAACTCTACTTAATCAACTAGTTTTATGGTTTTTCTAAGTTGATTTAATAAGAAATTAACTTAGCATTTGAAGAATGAAGATGGGGGAAATTTAGAGAGAATGCATGAGAAGGAGAGGGAAAGAAGAAAGAAAAATTCGGGTAGCAAGTTGTCTCATTTTTATACCCAGTTCATTTTTTTAACTTAAATATTATTTTAAGATAGGTTATTAAAATGGGTTTAAGAAACTTTGAAGATAGTTAAAGATGATGAATGGTAAAATTTGAATTTTGAGATTTATGGGTTAATTATTGAGTAAAAAGTTTAATCACAAGCCCATTTATTGGAATGGAAGATTTATTATGGAGTGACTTAATGATAAGAATTAAATTATTTTAGAGGTTAAAGAAGAATGATGAATTATGTAGGTAAGTTATTTGAATAAATTGAATTGAAAATTGATAATGGATAATTGGATTATAAGAAAAAGGTTATAGAGTGAACTCAAAATTAGTTAGGTAATTATCTAGAATTGATTGAGAGAGAATAAGAGTTTAGTTAATATCATTGATCCAAATCTTTTCGATCAATTTCATTTTTATAAATTATCTTGTATTCTAATTTTTATAATAATTCATTTATTTAGAATAATTTTTTGATATGTGATATTGATGATTCCACCATTTTGTATTATTAGATTTTTCGAAGCGGGCGACTCTATCTCAACGAACCTTGATTATGTTTGATCGTTTGATTATACTATGAATGGATAGTATATAGCATATTATGCTTTTAAATTTCTTTGACATATCTATCGTGCATCATTAATTTTAACTATGATATAAGCACATTCATTAGAACTTAAATGGGAATAGACTCTTTATGCATTTGAAATGATTTAATATCGAAAATGGTTTGATATGATTTTAAAAAAGAATTTGAACATATGTTTGAACAAGTGTTTTAATTATGGTTTGATATGCAATTATGGATTTAAATACTAATTAACTTTAGATTTTTAATTTTTGTAAGTATTTATGCGATATTGAATTGCATTATCAAGTCCGATTTTGAGCATGAATTGTATTTGATATATTGGATTTGAGTATTTTTGAAATATGTATAAGTTTATGTGATTTTCGATTTGATTGGTTACCTTGGATTACCTAGGTACGGGGTGTAGCTTGTGAGCTCATTGATACGAAAATGCTCCAGCTAGTGGGAGAGGTATAATGCTAGTCCGTGTGCCAATCAACAAACGAAACTAACTATGAGATGTGTCGCTACCCGACGCTCGGACGAGACTCCTCGAAAATATGTAAGATTTGATTGAATATTTACAAGTTTATTTACAGAGTTTGGAGTCGCCACCTAGTATTGAATGAACTAGGAACCTAAAATGGACACTCGGTTCGGAGATTTTATGGTATGCGATTGGTAACACTTTTAGGAAGATATAGATCACCCAAAAGCGTCATTTTCGAAAAAAGGTACCACGTCCGGCTTAGCTCTAAATTTATCTCCTAAAATATTTTATTTACGTCAAATTATTTTTTGATTCTTAATCTCCCATTTTTTAGAAAATTTTTTTTTTAGTTTTGTACGTGGCATCATATTGAAACGATCGTCGGTCCCCTTCATTAGGTGACAAATCGATTCAAACATCGGATCTACTAAAAGCCTCGACACAACCGACGTATCGAAGGACGTCTTGATTAAAAAGTGATTTTTGGGTGACGTCGGTCCCTATCCGATAGGAGACTTCGTCAAAATTTTTAAGCATTTTTTTTGTGACGTCGATCCCTATCGGATAGGAGACTTCATTAAAAAATATATATATATATATATATAATTTTCTAGCAATACATATTAAAAAAAAACTGAAATAAAAGTTCTAAATTAATAAAGAAAAACTACAAGAAGTAAAATGAATAGGTTAAAAAAAAAATCATCCTATGTAAGCGGGTAAAAAATAACCGAAAATAAAAAATTCTATCCCTAAAATATTAACCTACCACTTTTACTCTTTTTTTTTTTTTTACCCATCCCCATATTTTTTTCCCTAATTCTATTTTTATTTTTTCATTTCCCCCTATTTTTTTTTCTTGGGTTAGGGACACGGGCTAGGCCGAATTCGGCCTAGCCCACATGTTTTTTTCTTTTCTTTTTTTTTTTTTGGTAAAGGACGATGGGTCTGGATAGAAAGGAGGTCCAACCCCTTTCGTTTCTTTTTCGCGAGTTGGGCTTAAGCCCAAAAACAAGTCCACCCGTTTTCATTTCTTATTTTTCGGATCAAAAAACCAAAATTCCGTGTTCATAACTCTTTCTCCCTCTTGTTCTTCGTGTTCTTCACTTTCTCTCCCCAGCTTCTTCAAATTTATTTCGAATTTAAGGACCCTCTTTGAAAGGAAAGATTTGATTACATAAACCGCTATTTAGAACATGAATAAAACCAACGATTGAAACTAAACCACAACGAAATTAGAAACTAAAGATTCAAAAGCAAAGACCGACTCGGAAAACGGGAAGAATATCAAGAACAAAACCCGAAAAAACTTAGCAAAAATCCGAAATGCAAAGAACTGTAACACTAATTTTTCATGAATTCCTTGAAATCTCACTCTCGATTCCTTTCCTTCACCCTAACCAACCAAAATCTTCCTCGAATGAAGGTTAGGGATGCTTCAAACCGGTTATGGGTTGAAGAAAACAAACCCGTAAAGAAAAAACCCTCAACCAACAAACCTAGAAAATTTCTACTAATAAAAATCGAAAAAATCAACCCTTTGTTTTTTCTTGCTTGAATCTCCTATCTCTCCAATCGAATTCCTCTCTCCATCCCCCTTCTCCTCCGAAATTCCTAACGTTTTATAGCACCAAATTTTCGAAAATTTCTCCGAGAATTGAATCTCAAATCCCAAAATTTTCTATCAAATTTTCCTCTTCAAACCATGGTTAATTGTGAAATCAAAATAGGAAATTCTCATTGATTCATGTTAGCGTTGGTTTTGGCAACAAAATCCATGATTAATACACAATCAAAAACAAGAAATTCATGGAGGATTTGGGCGCATTCTCCCAAAGATTTTCGGAGAGAATCTGCCTTGGAGCGAACGACGGGTCGTTTGCTCCATTTTGATTCTGTCGTTCTCTCCAAACTTCCGAGTTTGGTCCTCGAGTTTCAATTTCAGCAATTATGCCCCTTTGCGAAATAATTTCGAGTGTAATCTCAACAATTAGGTCCCCGAAAGTGCAATTTAAGGCCTAAACTTTTCAATTGACTCGATTACACCCCTAATTACTTCAATTGCACCCCTAAATGAATTTTTTTTCATTATTTTCTTTCTTTTTTCTTTTTCCTTAATAAACTTTAAATTAAAAACAGAAAACAAAAATAATAAATAATAAATAAATGAAAATAAATAAATAAATAATAAAAAAAGTAAAAAATAAAAAAATAAAAAAAATAAATAAATAAGAAAAATTTGGGTTATTACAAGAGGCATAGCCTTTGGGTGTTTGATACGTTAATTTGTTTCACCCCAAGTGTAAATTTAGATATTTTATTTGATTTAATGATGATATATATTGTAATAACCCAAAATTTTCTTATTTTTTAATTTAATTTTATTATTTTATTTATTATTTATTATTTATTTTTATTTATTTATTATTTATTGTTTTTGTTTTTGTTTTTTTATTTGAAGTTTATTAAGGAAAAAGAAAAAAGAAAGAAAGAAAATGATGAAAAAAACAAAAAAAAATCATTTAGGGATACAATTGAAGTAATTAGGGTGTAATTGAGTCAATTAAAAAGTTTATGTATTAAATGGCACCTCTAAGGACCTAATTGTTGAGATTGTATTGAAATTATTTCGCTGAGGGGCGTAATTGCTGAAATTGAAACGCGAGGACCAAACTAGAAGTTTGGAGCAAACGACAGATCGAAATGGAGCAAACGACATGTCGTTCGCTCCAAGCGCATTCTCTCCAAAAATCTTTAGGAGAATCTGCCCAAATCCTTCATGAATTTCTTGTTTTTGATTGTGTATTAATCATGGATTTTGTTGCCAAAACCAAAACTAACAGGAATCAATGAGAATTTCCTATTTTGATTTCACAATTAATCATGAATTAAAAAGGAAACTTTTTGACGTAAAATTCAAGGATTTCGATTCAATTTTAGGAAATCTTTTTGGCTATAAAATGCTTGAATTTCACGTAAAGAAAGGAGAAAAAAATTGAGCGGTGAAATTTTGGTTAAAAGAGAGTAAAAATCAAAAGCAAACGGGTTGATTTTTTTTATTTTTAGCCACTGCGTTTCTAGGTTTTTTCCGAGTTGGTGTTCTTAGTGTTCTTCATTCCGGGTTTATGTTCTTCATTTTGGGTCGATTGAAAGGGATTATTCGGGGCTATTTTGAGAGATATCATTATTCTTTTGAATACTAAAAAAGAAATCGAGGGCCAACAATCGAAAAAAAGAGTATGAAATCTTCGTTTTGAGTCCGTCGGTTCCTCCGTTCTTCTAGGTTCGCTTCGTTGTTCTTCAATCACGATTTCCGGGTAAGCTTCCCGTTGTTTGATCATTCCCGACTAATTTTTTCATACGTTTGATATTGTTAGTTGTTCATCTTGTATTTCGTTTGTGATTTGGTTGGTTAGATTGCATAATTGAGTCTTTTGATTTCCTGGAAAAATTAAAAACACCAAGAGGAAGTTAGAACATGAAGAACATGAGAGAGAATGACTAGGGACTTACATTTGATCGGATTTTTTGAAATTTTGACTCCCGGATCCGTTTGTAGGCTTGAGCCCAATCGGGGAATTAAGAAGCAAGTGCTGGATCGACTTCGGCCCGACCCAAGCCCGATGCAAAAAAAAAAAAAAAGGGGTCAGGGTTCAGATTCAACCTAACCACCACACCCTTTCTCCCAAAAAAAAAAAAAAAAGGAGGCCTAGCCCATAGCCCACCTTCCAAAAAAAAATTAAAATAAAACAAAAAATATAATTAGGGAATTAAAAAAATTGGTAAAAAGAAAAAAATAAGAAAAAGGGGGATGGATTAAAAAAAAAACAAGAAGAAAGAGTAAAAGTGGTAGGTTAATATTTTAGGTATAGAATTTTTTTTATTACTTTTATCGTCGGTTATTTTTTTACCTGCTTACATAGGATGATTTTTTTTTTTTTTTCATTTAATTTTTAGCCTATTTATTTTACTTCTTGTAGTTTTTCTTTATTAATTTAGAACTTTTATTTCAGTTTTTTTTCTTTAATATGTATTGCTAGAAAATTATATATATATAATTTTGACGAAGTCTCCTATCTAATAGGGACCGATGTCGTAAAAAACAAAATGCCAAAAAAAAAATAGCAAAGTCTCTTATTTGATAGGGACCGACGCCATACGAAAGAAAAAAAAATCACCTTTTAATCAAGACGTCCTCCGACACACCGGTTGTGTCAAGGCTTTTAGTGGATCCGATGTTTGAATCGACGTGTCACCCAATGAAAGGGATCGACGATCAATTCAATATGATGCCACGCCCAAAACTAAAAAATTTATTTAGTCTAAAAAATAGGAGTTTAAAAATTAGAAAATATCTTAACATGGATTTTTAGGAGATAATTTAGGACTAAACCGTGCATGGTATATTTTTTCGAAAAGGGCGCTTTTAGGTAATTAAAGATGTTCCTAGAAAGCATAACCAACTCCTTACCTTAGGAATCTCCGAACCGAGTGCTACTTTTAGGTTCCTAGTTCCCGAAATACTAGGTGGCGACTCCAAAACTCCGTAAATAATTTTGTATATAATTAACGCCCAAACAATTAATTTTCTTTTGGGGGTCCCGTCCGACGTCGTGTAGCGACAGAATGGCGAGTCCACTAGGGACTAGAGTTAGGCAATAGGTTTAGTTTTTAATTTATCTCCTATGTTTATTTTTGTCATTTTATTTTCTCGGTTTTATTTATTTATTGTTTTATTTATTGATTGATTTATTTGTGTACATATGTGAATTTTTGTCATTTATTTTTCTTTTCGTTACACGTTTATTTTGAATTAGGTTGAATGCTTTTTCTTTTAACCGTTGCACACACCACAAAGGAAACTCCTAAAAAGCTCGGACTCGAGCTGAACCCTAATAGGAATTAGATAGAGGGATTTGGAGACGAATATGATGAAAGTCTACTTATGCTCTTCCAAACTCTCGTTTAAACCGAAACTCACCTTATACATTAGAAATGGTGGAATAATCTTCCCCTACCTCCTAACGTATAAAGTTAGAGGTCGGATTACCCTACCGGTAATTTAGGCGATCTAGAGGCTTGAAAAATCTTTAGGACTAGTCAAATTTTGCCCAACCATAGAAAAGCTAGACCCTATCTCGTTAGGATTGACCTAATTAAGACATGAATTATTATCAAATAATGGTGATACTAATCCTTAGTTTTACAGAGTTATCCTTCATATGAAATCATGACGAAGAAATCGAAATGAGGTCGAGGATTTTAGGGTCGGATCCGAGTGGGCCTAAAATGAGGAAGGAGATTGTCCGCCTTCAAATTTTGTGTCGAAACTACCGAAAGGTTTAAATTGGGCGACGGGATGGCCAACACTAGTCCGCTTCTCGGTTGTTGGGAGATGCTCACTTTCGAGGACCAACTTGATTTCCAGAAAACATATGGGGACATAGCTTATCTCGCTCAAGATCAAGGCCCGGATCGCATGCTTTCAAGCCATGATAGGCCATTGGGATCCAGATTACATTGTTTTTACCTTTAAAAGTGTAGACTCGTCACCTACACTTGAGGAATCCGAGGCTCGTTAGCATTTCTCAAAACAGAGGTCGTCTACTTCTATAGGCCACTCGAACATGCTCCATCAAACTTTGCATGGTTGATTGGGACTAACATCACTTTAGCCAAGAGCAACTAACCCAAAGAGGAAAATCTTAAGGTTGGTTTTTGGGGCATCCTTCAAGTAGAATTCATGAAGCATTTATAAGATCCCGATAACCAAATTAGATTTCGAATCTTAGCCCTAGCAATATATGGATTGGTGTTATTACCATCGACCAAGAGCATGATCGACGTAGAGGCGATCAACGTATTTAAAAGTGTGGTATCCTTGAAGGTTAATCCCACTGCAGTAATCCTAGCCAAAACCTTCTTTTCATTAAATTTCTACCGAAGAAAAAGAGATGGGCATTTGAGGTATTAGTGTGCGGTTGTTATTTGTATAGACTCGTGAGCCATGTGGTGATCGGGGAAGCGTCCGGTTTTTTGCACCTCATGGCACTTGTATTCTAAGTTGGAGAATTTTGCTTGTCACGCCCTCAACGAGTTGGGCAAGACAATGTGGGCTGAATTATTCTTCGGTTTAGAGAAGTCGAATTTCATTGGAGAGCACGATATGCCGTTTTTTGGAGTTACACGACCTTTTGTGGTAAATTTACTTGGGTGCCACTAATTGGGGCTCGTTGCTTGCATTAGTTATCGTCCAAATATGTTTTTAAGGCGAGTTGGGGTTCGAGCAATTCATTCCAATGACGACTAGTTTAAATGAGTATTATGAGGATTTGAGGGTCTCTTAAAAGTTTTTAAAGGAAGCTAGGATTGCTTGGAGAAATAGAGGGATTGTCACTCCCGAAAGAAGAGTGGATGGAAGAACCTCACCTGGATATCTAAAATGGCAAAACACTAGAGGGAAGGGGTACCGTGTGCCACTATTCGAGGGCCCATCTCGATTAATGAATGAGATAATGGAGGATGTTCACCAAGAAGTGAATGCCCAATATGAGATACTCAACGAGGGCCTAAATGCTCGAGTGGTTGAACTAGCTCAAAAGAAGAGGAAGTTAAAGGAGATTCCGGATACTAAAGATCATGTGATGAAGGCTTTAGAGGAAGAAAACAAAAAGCTTCTTAGTCAACTCCAACCGACAAAGGGAGTTGTTGAAAAGCTTAGAGATGAGAAGGATAGCCTCAAGGAATTTAAAGACACGACACGAGCTCGGATGGCTAACCAATCGGATGTAATACGCCATTTGAGTACTCGAGTGGAGGAATTGAAAAGAAAAGATAGGGTCAACCAAGAACGACTAGTCATATCTAGAGAGGAGCACGTCATAGCTATGTGAACAATGATAAAAGAAAGGGATGCCTTAAGAATGGAAGCTGCTGAGTGGGGAAGTAGGACCATGAAGTATCATTTATAAGTTCGGAATGCTCAAGACTATGCTTTGGGAATGCGAAACACTATAGAGCTCCTAGCCGATGGCATTCACCTAGAAGATGAAGCGATTCACCTATTTTATGAGAAGCTCCGAAGGCTCATAAATGGCATGATTTCCTATGAAGGCTTGGGTCCGTGGCCAAACTTAGAATAGGATTTTCTATGTAGTAGGGCTTTTATCTCCTTGTAATAAATCACATTTAGAATGTGATAAAGATTTGGATTGCAATAAAAATATTATTTCTATTTCATTTTTTTGGGTCGTTAATAAGATGGTTTCAAGATCCGATTACGATGAGACGGTTTCAAGATCCAATCACGAATGAAATTTGAGCAGTTCATATCTCCCTAATCGCCCAAGTATCCGTGGGGTAATTTTACCCCGAACGAGTACTAGTTTGATCCGACCCGTCCTTGATAAGATTCTGTCATGATTTAATGTGCAACAAATAAAAGAAAGGTATTCGACCCAATTCAAAAGCATGCATTTACATCTAGTATTTATATGCATATATTCTTTTTGTACATTTTCTAGGAATTAAACATAGGCCGCTCTACTCAATCCCTTTCGCGCTTCTACAACACTCGACTTCGGGCTCACCAAATGAAGAACAAAGAAAGACCACGACAAGAGCTAATTAGCCGATAAGAGTTTGACACATTGAAAGAAAGTGTGGCTCGGATGACATCCCTATTAGAGCAAGCATTAAGAGGGGAGGTAGCTTGAATCAAGGACAACTCGAAGTACAGCAAGTTGTTCCATCACCTCATCGATCGGGGCCTTCCAATCATGTAACTTTTTAGGCCAAAGGTTCACACCCTAGTGGGACATTTGCTCACCCCATGAACCCGAGAGTCCCGCAAATGCCTCTAACGGATCCTGCGAAGAATAAGCTCATGGGCCTAGGGCAATTGAAGGCCTAAGTATGGACGGACTCATGGCATTAGAAGAACTCTTAAGAGCAATGGAGGGGGAGGACGCCTACGATCCGATTAGGGCCTCGTAAATGTGTTTGGTACTCGATGTAGTGATTCCAAGAAAGTTCAAGGTACCGGATTTTTCCAAGTACACAGGAGTCCAGTGTCCCATAACCCACTTAAGGGTTTACGATAGCAAGATGGCGGAAGTGGTCCATGACGAGAAGCTCGTTAATCCATTTCTTTCATGAGAGCTTAGGAGGTTCAGCTTTGAGTTAGTACATGAGGTTAGAAGGGTCGAAGATTCAAAGGTGAAAGGATTTAGCGGATGCTTTTCTCAAGTAGTATAAGTTTAACATGGAGATAAGCACTCGAATAGATCGAATCTCCAAGGGATGAAGAAGGGGCCAAGAGAAATGGTTAACGAATATGCATAAAGATGGCACGAAGTGGTCGCTCGCATTTATCCATCGTTGCTCGAATATGAATTGATCTCAATTTTCTCAAGCACATTCAAAGCATCATACTTTGAAAATCCGATTGGGAACGCCTCAACCAATTTTATCGATGTAGTAGTCATCGCCGAGAGAGTTGAATTAGCTATCAAAGCTGAAAAGATCTCCGGAGGGACGGAGAAGAGAGCAAATGTGGGGGTAAGAAAGAGAGAAGGGGAAGTTCACTAAGTCGACTCGCATGGGCCTAGAAGCAATTTGAACAATTCAAGGCCGTACACCTATCAAAGCCCATATCAAGTACAATCGATATCCTACCCCCAAACACCTTACCAAACACATCCCATAGCCACTACCTTTCCTACAATACAAATAAAACCCCCATGCCAAACCAAACCTACCTACCTCATCGATCGAATCCATCGCCCCAATACTATCCAACCATACCCACCTATCAAAACAACCAGTTCCCTCGCTCGATCAAACCACTCCGAGGTCCTCCCAATTACAACCAAACACCACGAAACCAGTCCAACCACAACAATAACTATAACGGAAAAGACTATAAACCATTACCACCTCTCCCATTCTCTTTGAAAGAATTATTCCATCGTCCGGTCAACATTGGTCGGGTGGTCCGTATCCTCGCCGAGCCCGTACGACTCCTTTCTCATCTTGGTATAAAGATAATGAACAATGTGAATACCACGAGTGGTATCATTGGCCATTCCATTGAAGATTGTCTAGCTTTTAAGAGGAAGGTGAGGTTCCTTATCAAGCACAATTGGATAAGTTTTGACGATTCCAACACACCCAACGTCAACACTAATCCACTTCCAAATCATGCTACCTGGAGGAGGGAATGTAAGTATGATAACGCTTGAAGAGAGAAAGGTTGATAAAGAAGAGAGAAAGGTTAGAGAATCAATGGATAGCTTATTTTTTATGCTAACCTAAACCGGCTATCTTAGAAGGCCGGTTGGTAATCAAAATAAGAAGGACAAAGGTCGAGTATTGTAGATACCATCGGATGGAAGGACATGATACCATCAAAGGCGATTCGAGAAAGATGGGGAAGGACCACTAGTAAGGATAGTCTCACCAATAGAGGAAGAAGTTTGTATGTATCAACCAACGGGTAATGGGCCTTCTAGAATGATTCTATCTAGGCCGAAGAACCATCTAGCCCTGTCTTATAATACCGTAAGCCATGCTTATCCGAGTATTAAACACATCATTTAATACTCGGTATTGCTAACCTCACCCGAAGTGGGAGATGTTATACCTCGCGAGAGTTGAGGAGAGCTGAAAAAGGGAAGGAAGTAATAGACCTCGCTAAGGTGGGAAAAGTGAACAAGCTCGTCGATGATGAAGAAGTCATTGAATTTCACAAGGTGATGAAAAACGAGTGATTATAGTGTGGTAGAGCAACCGAAAAGGACACCGCCAAGATCCCTCTATTATCACTAATCTTGAGTTCAAAACCTCATCGAAAGGTGTTGCAAAAGGTTTTGAATGAAGCGTATGTCCCTCGGGATGTTACTTCGTATAACGTGGAGCATTTGATAGGAAGGATTTAAGCAACCAACTACTCGTCATTTTTTAAAGATGAGTTGGGCCTTGAAGGCACAGGACACAACAAACCGTTATATATCACGGTCAAATGTAAGGATCACATGATTGTTAAGGTGCTAATTGATAATGGGTCTACTTTGAATGTCTTGCCTAAGATGGTTTTGGATCGGTTACCCATAGATGCATCTCATATGCGTCCAAGTAGTATGATGGCTCAAGCTTATGATGGGTCTCCAGGCGGGTGATAGGAGATATCGACATTAACTTGGACATTGGACCCAACCAATTCCAAGTCACTATGCAGGTAATTGACATACAACCATCATACGAGTATGCTTTTGGGAAGGCCATGGATCCACTCAATCGGTGCTATTGCATCGTTGCTACACCAAAGATTGAAGTATGTGGCGAATGGCAAGCCGGTCACGTAATGAAAGAAGAAGCATTGCCTCTATTTAAGAATGTTTCAGCACTCTATATTGAGGCCGAAGGGAGTCGAGATGGTGATCTCGCATGCTTTTAAAATCGTGAACACATATTAGGTACCCGAGCATGCCGTATTAAGACAACCAAGAGTACCTAATACCGTAAAAATGGCAACCAAATACTTGATGAAGTGTGAATTCTCAATGAGTAAAGGTCTCGGTGATGGAACATGGGGAGCGATAGGTGGTGCCAATTTAGAACATCATTTTGGGCTAGGGTTCAAGCCCACTAGAAAGGATTATCTAAGAGTCGTGGAGCTAAAAAGGAAAAACGATTGGCTAGAATCAAGGGTCGAGAGCCTTATGAAGAGAGGATGTTCATTCCTTATATTCGAGCTACCTTTCCCTACCCCGCTTGCGTCATCAATCGAATCAAGAAGTGGTGAACTTGGGGTCAAAAATAGTTGATCTATCCATCAACTACCCGGATGAAGAGTCTGGAGACGAAGAGATCGTTGGCCTTGAGATGTCGGTGGTCGTTCCTAAGGCAAGGATGCTACCACAATCGACTGCTACGATCATAGAGGATATGTCGCCTATTGACTTGCCGATCAAGAAAGGAGCACCGGGTAAGGGGCTCAACAATTAGGAGGAGAAAGAGATTTTACCTACATACACTATTGAGTAATTCACTATTTTTTGTTTTTATCTTAATCTCTCGGTTATCTAGCTCAAGGTACCGAGAAAGACTTATGTGGAGCATTTATTTCTAGTATTAATATGAGATCATGAATTTTCTTTCCACTTTGTGTCCTTTCTTTTCCATCTCTTTTATTTTCGTATTTTTTTTCTATTTTCAAGGATATAAAAAATGAATATCCTTTAAAAATCCAAAATAATTACATCAAACATGTTTGGCCTAAATTTGATGAGAGTTTGATTGCTATGGATGAAGAAGAGAGAGATATGGATGAATTTGCTAAGCTTGTAGAATTATCCGAACGATCCATAAAACCCCATCGAGAGGAGTTAGAAATCATCAATGTGGGGACGACGGAGAACAAAAAAAAGCTTTAAATTGGGACCCCGATTTCAAAAAAAGAAAAAAGAGTCCGATCGCTTTACCGCATGAATATATGGATGTATTTTCCTGGTCGTATGAGGATATGCCTAGTCTAGATACTAGCATAGTGGTGCATAGTGGTTCCAATACTACCCAATCGTAGATCGGTAAAGCGAAGCTAAGGAGGATGAGGTCGGACATCCTTATGAAGGTTAAAGAAAAGGTCATCAAACAATTTGAGGTAAGTTTTCTCAAGGTGATCAAGTACCCAACTCGAGTGTCAAACATCGTGGTGGTTAGCAAGAAAAATGGAAAGATCAAAATGTGTGTTGACTTTCGAAACTTAAACAAAGCCGATCCTAAGGATGATTTCCCCTTACCCTACATCGACATGCTCGGTAGACAATGCTCGTAAAGAATTCCACTTACTCCTTCATGGATGAGTTCTCGGGATATAATCGGATCAAGATGGCAAAGGAAGATATGGAGAATATCATTTTCATCACACCATGGGGGACCTATCGCTACAAGGTCATGCCGTTCGGTCCGAAGAATGTCGGGGTGACTTACCAACGAGCCATGGTCACTCTTTTTCATGACATGATGCATAAAAAAATTAAAGTATATGTCGATGACATGATTACCAAGAAGAAGCTCGAAGAAGATCACATTCGGACACCGAGAAAGTTCGTTCGAACGATTAAGAAAGTATCGATTGAAGTTGAACCCCGCCAAGTGTACTTTTAGGGTTAAGTTCGGAAAATTATTGGGTTTTGTCGTAAATGATAGAAGGATAGAAGTGGATCCCGATAAAGCCAAAGCCATCCAAGAAATGACAAGCACCCCGTAGCGAAAAGAAAGTTCGAGGTTTTTTTAACCGATTGACCTACATAGCTCGATTCATTTCTCAACTCACGGTGACATGTGAACCTATCTTTAGACTATTGAGAAAGAACAATCCAAGAATTTGGGATGATGCATGCCGATCTACTTTTGATAAGATCAAGTAATATCTATAAAACCTTCCTTTACTCGGTCTCACCGGTGCCAAGTCGACCTCCGATTCCGTATCCGACAATGAATCGAATCCGCAATGGGCTATGTTTTTGGTCGGCATGATGACATTAGAAGGAAGGAGCAAGCAATTTACTTTACGAGTAAGAAGTTCACGAACCGTGAGTCTCGATATAGTACCTTAGAAAAGATATGTTGTGGCTTGGTATGGAGTGCCCGACAACTCGAGCACTATATATTGTATTACACAACATAGTTGATTGCGAAAATAGATCCTCTCAAATATATCTTCGAGAAACCATATTTGCCAAGCGGAATTGCAAGATGGCAAGTGTTATTGGTAGAATACGACATTGTGTACATGATCGGAAAGTCAATAAAAGAGAGTGCGATTGCCGACCATTTGACGAGAAAATGCGATCGATGATTATAAACCGTTAAATTTTGACTTTCCCGATAAAGATATCATGGCATCCGAAGTTACATTGGTCGAGTCGGATGATGAGAAATGGACCATGTATTTTGATGGGGCGAGTGAATGTATCGGGTAATGGTGTAAGCATCGTGTTGATCTCGCTAGATGGAAAACAATATCCAATAGCCATCCGACTTTGTTTTGATTGTACCAACAAAATAGCTAAGTATGAAGCTTGCATACACGGGTTAGAGGCAGCTAGAGAGAGAGGTATCATAAAGCTTAAGGCATACGATGATTCGATGTTGATAATCCGTCAAGTAAAAGGAGAATGGCAAACCAAAGATGAGAAGTCGAAGCCTTATCAAGTTTATCTTACCAAATTAGCCAATGAGTTTGATGAAATTGAATTTGCTCATATGGGAAGGGACAAGAATCAATTTGCTTATGCATTGGCCACGCTAGCGTCGATGACTCAACTTGATCCTAGAGTCGTGGTACGACCTATTTGTATTGAGACTAGAAACACATCGACCCATTGTTGTGCTATTGAGGAGGAAATAGATGGGAAGCCATGGTACCATGACATTCGGATGTTCGTTAAAAATCGAGAGTATCCTCCGGGTATCTCTAAGATTGATCGAAGGCCTTGAGGAGGCTAGCCATGGATTTTTACTTAGATGGTGAAGTGTTGTACAAATAGAGTTTTGATGGGACATTGCTTCGGTGTTTGAATACGATTAAGGCCAGGAGAATGATTGAAAAGGCTCATGAGGGAATTTATGCAATTCATGCAAACGATCACACTATGACCCGTTAGATACAACGATACGGATATTTCTAGTTGACAATGGAAAGGGATTGCATAGAGTATATTCACAAGTGCCACAAGTGTCACGTCTATGGAGATCGGATTAACGCTCCTCATGTTCCACTCAATAATATGGTATCACCTTGGCCTTTCGCCATGTGGGGTTTGGATGTCATTGGGCCTATCAATCCAAAAACAATCAATGGTCATTATTTCATCTTGGTGGCAATCGACTATTTTACCAAATGGGTCGAAGTCGTTTCTTATGCTTATGTCACTCGGAAGGTGGTCCATCGATTCATAGAGAAAAGTTTAGTTTGTCGATATGGTTTATCGGATATGATAATCATCGATAATGCTCGAACTTCAATGGAAAAATGATCGAAGAATTATACGAAGGTGGAAGATTAAACACCCGAACTCGACACCCTATCGACCTAAGATGAATGGGGCGGTTGAAGCCGCAAATAAGAATATCTAGAAGATCATACGGAAAATGATTGTCACATACGAGACCGGCATGAAAAGCTCTCATATGCCTTATATGCATATCGTACGACCGTAAGAACATCCATGAGGGCAACACCATATTCTTTGGTTTATGGGATGGAGGCGATGATGCCTTTGGAAGTAGAAATCCCTTCTCTTAGGGTATTCATGGAGATACGGTTAAAAGAAACAAAATGGGCTCGAATCAAATATGAACAAGTTGAACATGATCGGTGAAAAGAGGCTAGCGGTCATTTATCATGAGAGAATGTATCGGAGAAAGATGGCCAATGCATACAACAAAAAGGTTCGACCAAGAGAATTTCATGAAGGAAATCCGGTGCTTAGAAAAGTTTTATCGCTACCCGGGGAGAATAGAAGCAAGTGATCGCCCAACTATAAAGGACCTTATATAATGAGAAAAGTATTTTTGGGGGAGCACTCCTTTTGACCAGTATGGATGAAGAGAACATAGTCAAACATGTAAATTCTAATGCGGTTAAGAAATATTATGCTTGAGGATTTTTTTTCCTTCTTCATGAAATAAAGAATGAAATTCGAGTCAAACATATACATTGCATTCTTCTTTCAATCTCTCGTTTCCTTGACCCCATAAACACATCATCTATTTTGTCATTTCATGATCTCTATTAATATTATAAATAACATGTAAGTCAATTAAGATAATAGTGTTTTACTTAATGTACGACATGCTCGATCTTCTTCAAAAAAAAAACCGATGAACCCCGAAAGAACTTAGTATCTATATGCCTTTTGAATTGGAGCCACTTCAAACATATCAAGATTACTCCGGATGAAAGAAAACAACCAAGATGTCAAGGCGAGAGGTAATCGGGTGAAAAGGAATGAGTACGTCTTGTTGACACTCGAGGCTCATCATGCAACATGCAAAAAAAAAATCGAGCCAAAATCTTTTTCTCATTGGTACATGTCCCAAATTGCTCCTATAGCATCGTCCATGAAAATGACATAGCAAATGTTTAGATTTGCAGGTCCTATCTTGATATTAATCTAATAAAAGGGGTTCAAGAAAATAAAACTCTTATAGATCGGATACTCGTTGTCGATAGGATGAGGAAAGGTCTTTTCGAGAATTTTATCATACTTATATTAAACATATCCATTGAAAACCAAGTTTGAGCTTTCTATTTTTCTTCATGAAACCCGGACTAGGATCACCCCTCACAAAAAAAAAAAAAAAGATTTGAGAGGCATGTCACCAAACAACTTGTGATCTAAAAAACCCAAAAAGGAGTCACTACTAAAGAGGATTGGGAAGAAAGGAGGAATAAGGTCATGATCTTTCCATGCACCTAAAAAAAAAAGGGTCCTACTTCATTAGAGAAAAGAGTAAATCACCTCACGAGACCCCAATCTCGGGTTAGGTTGACAAAATCACAATCAAACATGCCTCTAATCAAATCCGATTTGAAAGAAAAAAATAAAAAATACAAATAAAAAAATAAAAAGTAGTCCTATGTCAAATGAACCCCGAAACACTATTTGAGCCTATTTTATCTATTGTTCAGAAAATCATGCCTCAGCTTATATTACGGACCAATAAAAGTCC
Source organism: Dovyalis caffra (assembly GCA_963924115.1). NCBI lineage: Eukaryota > Viridiplantae > Streptophyta > Magnoliopsida > Malpighiales > Salicaceae > Dovyalis > Dovyalis caffra. The sequence goes on along the minus strand of CAWUPB010001194.1, from coordinate 14,830,973 downwards.
TTTTTAACTAGAGACGAGTAACCGATCGGACAAGTGTCAGATTTGTAAGCCCCTATAAAAGAAATTTTATCAAACGGATAGTCAAAATCGAAGCATAGGCTAGTCAAAATCATGGTTGGTGCCAATACTTGAGGCAAACAATATCTTCTATCATCGAACCTGTGATTTTCCACCGTTAAAGCTCGGCATTCGAACCAAAAAACCATTATTTTTATTGTCAAAACATTTGCATGACAAGTCCACGAGCCCGATGGGTTTTGCTCGACCTTTGAATCCAAAACCTCCGAATGAGATCTACCTAGCTTTCCCTATGAAGGAGAAAATTCACGAAATGGAGAAGTGTCAAACATTTCAAAAAGCATATGGAACCTCAAGTTACAAAGAATGTCACCAAAGCGACGAACCAATCCAAAGCAAGCAACAAATCCACCATCATCCTCGTCAAACATAAGTGGTCGGTAGAAAGCCGATCAAGTTAGGCGACGAACCATTACCATCAATAGACCAAGAGGAATACTCGTACTCCTCATAAACTTCGAAGGATAGATCAATCAAGTCCATAGGAAAGTAAAAACACAATCGAGGGCGGGGCCACGGAGCTCGAAGCACCGGTAGTCGATCGATCGCTAATAGTTGAAAGAGAGAAGTCAAACAAAGAGATTCGAGCGAGGCAACCTAGGTTTCTTATAGGTACCTTGACTAACCAAGTATGCTAAGTTTGTTTTCGAGCACATTGCAATCCCAACGGATATAAAGGGAATGGAGAAGCAATACTTTTCAAAAATCCACCTTAGGTATGGTCACCTCATAATAGACCACCGCCCGAGGCGAAACCTTAAGTTGAACAACCACTTTCGGTAAGGACAATTAACTCAATTCAGCAAGTAAGATTGCAAAGTTTTTCTCAAAACATTTAATTTTCGGGGTAGGCTACCCTTTACAATAAGACCAAGCATTGCATATTTAATTTCTAGGGTAGGCTGCCCTTTACAATAAGGCCATGCATCGCATATTTAATTCTCAAGGTAGGTCGCCCTTTACAATAAGGCCACGCATCGCATGTTTAATTTTCGGGATAGGTCGCCCTTTACAATAAGGCCATGTATCGTATATTCAATTTTCGGGATAGGTCGCCCTTTACAATAAAGCCATGCATCGTACATTTAATTTTCGGGATAGGCCGCCCTTAACAATAAGGCCACGCATCGCACGTTTAGTTTTCAAGGTAGGTCGTCCTTTACAATAAGGTCATGCTTCGCACGTTTAATTTAGGATAGGTCGCCCTTTACAATAAGATCATGCATTGCATTTTAATTTTTATAATCATTCCATCATAGCTTTGTCTCCGATTTACAGAGAAACCTTTTCTTTACAAGCTTATTAAACAAAGTCGGTGAAAAGTAACATTTTCACTCGACTTTGCGCCATAAGCATTGTAAAGAGGAGGCAACTCGTAATAACCCAAATTTTTCTTTTTTTAATTTATTTTTTATTTTAATTTATTTATTTATTATTGTTTTTGTTTTTGTTTTTTTTTTTATTTGAAGTTTATTAAGGAAAAAGAAAAAACAAAGAAAGAAAATGATGAAAAAAACAAAAAAAAATGAATGGATACAATTGAAGTAATTAGGGGTGTAATCGAGTCAATTAAAAAGTTTAGGCCTTAAATGGCACATCCGGGGATCTAATTGTTGAGATTGTACTGAAATTATTTTGCGAGAGGGCGTAATTGCTGAAATTGAAACGCGAGGACCAAACTCGAAAGTTTGGAGCGAACGACATGATCGAAATGGAGCAAAGACTTGTCGTTCACTCCAAGGCGGATTCTCTCCGAAAATCTTTAGGAGAATCCGCCCAAATCCTCCATGAATTTCTTGTTTTTGATTGTGTATTAATCATGGATTTTGTTGCCAAAACCAACACTAACGAGAATCAAAAGCAAAAGCAAACGGGTTGATTTTGTTGATTTTTAGCCACTCGCATTTACGGGTTTTTTACGGGTTAGTGTTCTTAGTGTTCTTCATGCTCGGGTTTATGTTCTTCATTTTGGGTTGATTGAAAGGGATTATTCGGGTCGTTTTGAGAGATATCATTATTCTTTTGACTACTAAAAAAGAAATTGAAGGCCAACGATCGAAAAAAAAGCACGAAATCTTCATTTTGAGTCCGTCGGTTCTCTGTTCTTCTAGGTCCGCTTGGTGTTCTTCAATAACGATTTCCGGGTAAGCTTCCCGTTGTTTAATCATTCCCGACTAATTTTGTCATACGTTTGTCATTGTTAGTTGTTCATCTTGTATTTTTTTTGCGATTTGGTTGGTTAGATTGCATAATTGAGTCTTTTGATTTCCTGGAAAAATTTAAAACACCAAGAGGAAGTTAAAACATGAAGAACGGGAGAGAGAATGGCTAAGGACTTACATTCGATCGGATTTTTTTGAAATTTTGACTCCTGGATCTGTTTTTGGGCTTGAGCCCGATCGGGGAATTAAGAGCAAGTGGTCGGATCGACTTTGGCCTAGCCCAAGCCCAATGCCAAAAAAAAAGGGGGTTGAGTCGAACCCTTTCTCCTAAAAAAAAAAAAAAAAGGAGGCCCGACTCGTAGCCCACCTTCCAAAAAAAATAAAAATAAAATAAAACAAAAAATATAATTAGGGAATAAAAAAATTTGGTAAAAAGAAAAAATAAGAAAAAGGGGGATGGGTAAAAAAAAAAAAAAAGAAGAAGAAGATGAAGAAGAACAAGAAGAAAGAGTAAAAGTGGTAAGTTAATATTTTAGGTATAGAATTTATTTTATTACTTTTATCGTCGGTTATTTTTTTACCTCGCTTACATAGGATGATTTTTTATTATTATTTTGTATTTTATTTTTATTTTTTTCATTTAATTTTTAGCCTATTTATTTTACTTCTTGTAGTTTTTCTTTATTAATTTAGAACTTTTATTTTAGTTTTTTTCTTTAATATGTATTGCTAGAAAATTATATATATATATATATATATATATATATATATATATAATTTTGACGAAGTCTCCTATCTAATAGGGACCGACGTCGCAAAAAAAAATGCCAAAAAAAATGGCGAAGTCTCCTATTTGATAGGGACCGACGCCATATGAAAGAAAAAAAAATCATCTTTTAATCAAGACGTCCTCCGACACGCCGGTTATGTCAAGGCTTTTAGTAGATCCGATGTTTGAATTGACGTGTCACCCAACGAAAGGGACCGACGATTGGTTCAATATGATGCCACGCCTAAAACTAAAAAATTTATTTAGTCTAAAAAATAGGAGTTTAAAAATTAGAAAATATCTTGACATGGATTTTTAGGAGATAATTTAGGACTAAACCATGCATAGTACCTTTTTTCGAAAAGGGCGCTTTTAGGTGATTAAAGATCTTCCTAAAAAGCATAACCAACTCCTTACCTTAGGAATCTCCGAATTAGTGCTACTTTTAGGTTCCTAGTTCCCGAAATACTAGGTGGCGACTCTAAAATTCCGTAAATAATTTTATATATAATTAACGCCCAAACAATTAATTTTCTTTTGGGGGGTCCCATCCGACGTCGTGTAGCGACATATATATTGATGATTTGATGTGATTTGTTTTTTGAATCATTTAAGATACGATATATGATTTGATATTTATGTTATGTAATTGACTTTGAGAAATAAGCATTGCATCTTGAGTAGAATTTTAAATTATTATCCTTAGTTCTCTTCCTTGGATATGATATATAGTATCTATTTATTGAGCTATTGATTTGACTTTGTATGGCTTGTGAGATTGTTCTTTCTACTTCTATAAGTCGTTTCTCTTGAAGTCGACATATTAATCGTGTGACTCGGTTACTTGTAATCTTTTGAAACATGTGTTTGATTTTGTTGTATTTTTTAGAAGCTCTACGGTTATACTTGTGAGAGTTGTATTACAATTTGATTATGGATAGTGTTTTGAAAAATACAAAAATACTATGGAGTTATCATTGTGTTGAAGTTATAAAGTATTTACTATTATATTGTGATATTGCAAATTGAAATGATGTTTGATGTGCTAAAGTTTCGAGGATTGTAGACTAGATATTTGAGGCGAGTGTCCTCAATTTCATAGTGGTCATGGCCTACTTCGAGAGTCGTGACATAATTCGGATATAATTTTTTATATTGATACTATTCATTTTGTGTTATATATATATGTCAAATGTATGCACTTTAAAAAAAATATATTCTTCTTATTAGTAGTAAACAAGAATAAAAAAAATTATTTGTTAGTTTTTATTCAGAATTTTATGTTACTTTATCTCTTCCATGCAATATTATGAGAAAAAATATATTAAAATATATTTTTTAATTTTATATTTAGTTTATTACCGATTTTCATTTAAGAATAAATGCATAAAAAAGAATAAATAATCTTTTTAACTACAAAAATTATTAAAAAATAGATGCAAGATTTTGATTAAAAATTATAAAATTAGATACAATTTTATCTTTAATTTAATTTATTTTTATTGATCAACAAGTATAATACATGTTATCAAATTGAAATAAATACATTTAATTCAACCCTCAGGAAGCCAACTAGTTCATTCTAAAATTGGTTTATGAGTAACATTTTTTTCTTTTTAATAAAAAAAAGTTATTATTGAATCAGTATATACGTCAATCGATATTAAATTATTTTTTCCAAGCAATCATAAGGATGCATTTCTCATGTCCATCTAGTGCATTCAATTGAATCTAACATTTCACAATGATTTAGTATATTCAAATAAACTTAATAATTTTCATTTATATGCCAAGGTACTATAAAATCAAATAATATTAATATTAATAAGTGGAAATCATACCTTTTTTTATCTCAATTATTGGGCATTAATTAATGTCATGTTATCAATAAAAAACGAAGTCATTTGTGTGAACCCCTTCAATTAAACATGGAGAAAAAGTAGGAGCGCCTGCGTCATCCAACAACTAATTAGATTTTAAGCCCACTGGCGGACAACCAAAGAAGCTAAAAGAAAGAGCTGCGTCTGCCGGGAGTCGAACCCGGGTCTATTGCTTGGAAGGCAATTATCCTAACCGTTGGACTACAAACGCTGTTTTATGTTTGTATTACTTTAAAACACTATAAAAGTTCTTTTGGTTATCAAAATTTGACTCATTAGATTAAAAATAAATAAATTTTCCGGTTTGTATTATTCCACTAATGATATAGAAATTGCTCAATTTTTGTTTCCCTCTTCAAAATGAGATTCGTCAATGTAGAATAATATACGGACACAAGATATAATTGTTAATAATATTTTAGTTTAGTTTTAGTCAAATAACAAGTTTTTTACCCGTGATAAGCGACGAGTAGAATAAAATATATAAAATTATTCTCTTTTCATATGCCGTGTTATATTATGTTTTTATCAAAAAATATCAAATCAAATCTAAATAAAAATTCATTCAATTTTATCTTTTTTAAATCAAAATTTTGTATTTGATTAATTATTTTTTTTATTTTCATAAATTTGTTATTAAAAAATTATTTATTTATCTCTGTCTAAATTTTTTTGCTGAAATTTTATTTTGTAAATTGTTTTTTTCTAAACATATTTTTGTCTTAAAATTTTTTTTTAAAAAAATAAGGACCAAAGTGACCTAAATAAAACAAAAGTTTAGTATCAAAATTAAATAAAAAATATTTACGGACTAAAAAATAATATTTAAAAAAGAGAAACAAAAGTGTAATGTCACGAAAACTTTCTTAATGTTTTAAAAATATTTAAAAATTATAAAAATATCATTGTATGGTAAAAGAAATAATATATTTGAGTTTGGGTGAATAGTAAAATAAGTTTAAGAAATAAGTATTTCAAATACTACAATAAACTAATCATTTACCTACGCTACGCTGCTTGGTCTAGTAGAAAAATATCATTTCAAAATTTTAAAATTTTTTAATTATAATTTTTTATTTAATTAATTTTTTTCAATAAATTTTTTGTTTAAAAAACATAAATCATTATTTTTTATGAATTTATTTTAAAATAAAAAATATAATAACTTTAACTAAAATATTAATCAAGAATTAAAAAAACTTTAAAAATATAATTTTCATAATATTCTATTCCAAAACATAAAGTTATAATTAATGGATATGCTCTCACAAAAATTAAAAAATGCAAAAAAAACATAAATTGATGGAAAAAAGCAAAGAAAAAAAAAGCATGTATAGTGTATTAGTTAGAGGTTTATTTTAAAATTTTAGAGACCAAAATGAAACAATCTAAAAATTAAAAAATAAAATAAAATAAAGAATCTAGATTGATGGAAAAAAGAAAAAAGAAAAAGCATGTATAGTGAAACAACTTGAAATTATTTCTTAAAAAGTTTTTTATATATTTTTTTTGTTTAAAAGAATAAATCATTCTTCTTTATGAATTGATTTTAAAATAAAAATATATAATAATTTTAACTAAAATATTAATCAAGAATTAAAAAAAATTAAAAATATAATTTTTATAATATTGTATTTCAAAAAATAAAGTTATAATAATGGACAATAGACTTTTACAAAAATCAACAAATGAAAAAAAAAAACATAAATTGATGAAAAAATAAAAGAAAAAAAGACATGTGTAGTGCATCAGCTAGGAGATTAAAATTTTTATTTTAAAATTTTAGAGCCCAAAATGAAATAACCTAAAAATTAAATAAAAAAAAATAACCTAGATTGATGGAAAAAAGCAAAGAAAAAAAAAGCATGTATAGTGAAATAAATTTTTTTTTAAAAAAAAAAAAAAACCTTTGCTACATGAATGAATAGTGATTTGTATGCCAAAAAAAATATTTATTATAAGGATAAAAATCAAATACAATAAAATTTTAATGACCAAAATAAAAAAAAATTACAAAACATGGAGTAAAATAAAAATGAAAACCAAAAGAGAGGATTAGCCACGACAAGAAAAAAAAGTGCTACAATAATGAATAGTGTTATGTGAGGGGATGAACAATGATTGCCATTGTTCAAACCCTCACGCCTTTTAGTTTATGGTGATAATGAATAATAATCAAATATAATAAAAATTTAATGATCAAAGTAAAAAAAAAATCATAAAAAATAAAAACATAACAAAAAGTTTTATTAAAAGTGAAAAATAGTTCCTTATAGGAAAAAATTCATATATAATAAAAATTTAATAATCAAAATTTAAAAAAAATTACAAAACGTAGACTAAAACAAAAATAAAATTCTACTAAATTTAATAGTCAAAACAAAAAAAAAAATCACAAAACTGAAATCATAGTAGAAAGAAAATTTTAACTAAAAGCAAAAAAAAAAAAAAAGCTTAGTATATTAAACTTTATTTAGTTTTAGTATAGTAAAGATAAAATAAAAAATGATAAAACTTTAATGATTAAAATAAAAATATATCACAAAATAGGAACAAAAAAGAATATCAATTTTTATGAAAAGTCAAGATAGAGATAAAAATTGAATATAATAAAATTTTAATATTTATTATAAGGATAAAAATCAAATATAATAAATTTGTAATGATCAAAATAAAAAAAAAATTACAAAATAGGGATCAAAATGAAAACAATTTCTTAAAAAAAAAAAGATTGAATAGGAAATGATCAGAAAAAGTGCTACAGCACTTTTCTGTTCTCTTTTAGTTTTTTTTAAGAATAGAATAGTAACTAATAATTTTAATTTAGTTTCTGATGCGCAGTAGGTTTCATTCTTATGTGAAGCTGCAAAATCAATTGTGTGATCGGAAGGTCATTACCTGCACACAAAGACAGTAAAAGGATCTTTTATTTCCTCTGCCTCACACCTAGAACGTTTGACAGGTCATTGCAAGTTCTTTTTGACCGTCTGTTAAAATTGTCCTTTCATTGAGTTATATGACTTTTTTTAATATATTAATTTTTTTAAATTATCAATTAAGTATTTTTATTCAATTTATATTAATTATTCTGTTATTTGATAATGTATCCTTTACTCTATACTACTAAAAGAATGATTGTTTTTCCTTTCATTTTTTAAGGAGACTTTTCCTAAATTATTTTGTCATTTTTTTCCCATACAAGGATAATTTAGAATGTACAATACAAAAGGTGAAAAATTCCAAAATAATTTATGAGAAAAAGTTCCTAAATCATAATTTAATAGTATGAAGAAAATAAGTTAGATACAAAATACTTGATTGGCTGCTTAAAAAAAGTTAGTAAACTCAAAAAAAAAAAAAAACAAATATAGTTTATGTACTCAATTAAAAAAAAATTATTAAAATCTGGTATCCTTATAGAGCAATTACATATCACCACTCTCATAGACAATAAAGTCATTCCTAGCCACTCTTTCTTTACAAATAATTTAGCAACAAAAGAAAACTAATAGACCTTTAAAAAGAAAATGAAGCTAAACCATTAGAGAAGGTCGTGGATTAACATTGAATCAAACCACAAAGAAAATGAGGAGGCCTCACTCTATATTGTACCAGATGCAGAAGCAGCAAATCCTCCACTAACGAGTCGACCACCACCTCTAGCTGCTGTTGATGTTACCGTCAAAGCAAAATGGCACACAGCAAAAGAAGCATCTTGACCATGTTTTTCACTCTATGTTATGAAGGTTAATTTCATTTCACCCCCATAAAATAAATGAGTTCTATTTTTATTTTTTAAAATATTATTCTCTATTAATTATCTTCTTGATGTTTCATCGATTTATGGATATATAAAGTCATGTGTCATTCATTTCTATTACCAAAACTAATGGAAAATGTCTGCGTTTTTATAAACTTCAATTTCTTCTAAAAAAATATATAGATAGATATCAATTAACTCCCTAAGCATGTTTTTTCAGGTGATTCATTTGAAATATTTATGCATAAATTGATTTTGAAAGCAAGTTTTCTTCAAATAAATTTTAAAAAAAATATAATAAATGTGAAGTCAATTAAAAAAAAATACAAAGCCAAATTCAGTAAAACATTTTTTTTTTTTTTAAATCTGGGGTCCCTTTCTGTATCGACTCCGTACTTAACTTTCTTTTTTTTTTTTTTTTTTATCTTCGAGTGTAACCAATCATATCAAATCAATGTATATTTAGCATGTTGGCAATCATATGATTTTACAATTCGAAACAACATTAATGATTCGAAATGCATTAAAAAATCACATTTGGATAAGATTGGAGTAAGATAGGTTGTCAAATCGGTAAAACCATCAAAATCCCCATTTTACCTGAGTTTTTAACCATTTTGAAAATTTGATTAATATTGTTCTGGATTGCCTGCTAAAAAAGAACTAAAACTATGACGTTTTGTCTTAGGCTTGAAGGAAAAAAAAAAAAAGAAATTTCAGTTCACGTCTTCTTTCTCTTTCCATAGTTTTGTCCACAGCTGAAAAAACAAATCAATAATTTCTCCGTCTCCCAAGTCCCAACTACATCACTCTCATATGTCAATCCTCAAACTCTTAACAAGGATGGCTATTTCTTATAAGAGATCAAGTCACGTCCTTTTCTTTTTTTGTTTTTTCTTTTTTTTAATTTCCCCGACATACCACCTGCTGTGACCTATGTTTTTTTTTTTTTTTGGTCACTGTATCAATTGACATCCTGGAAGGTCTGTGACTTTTGGCTTGTGATTTTCTCGTTTTAATATATTTCAACTTGTTTTATCAACAAAAAGACAAGACAATGTAAATACAAGTTCTTTATTGGATATTATTATTATTATTATTTATAAAAATAGATATTAGATTAAGAAAGAGAGAACCAAATAATAGCAAATAAAATTACAAAATTATTACATGATAGTGAGATTTTCATAAATAAAGCACTATAATCAAGCTATAAAGTCATTGGTTATAAATAGATTTTTTTTTTTTTTTTTTTGGCGAAAAAATCAGCCACGTCATTTTGCTTTTGGAAAAAAAGTGATTAAAGAAGATAAAACCTAAAGAATTTGTCAAAGCATCATTAGAGTTAAAAAAAATAAAATAAAACTTCAAAGTTGTCGAGATCTAATGTAACTTTTTTATTCGTCAAAGCAATAACATTAACTTAATCTTATTTGATGATCCAAAATATCTAATAAGTATGGATAGAATCAAACACTGATCTATAAAGTTTTCTTAATAGCTAAAATCCTAACCTCATTCGACTTTTTTATTCTCGTTGGAATAGAAAAAATACACAAGAAAAAACCTTATGATTTTTTAACACACCTCTAATACTTGACACACCAAGCTTGTTATTGATTTATACTTCATTTCAAAAAGTCTAGAGTCTAGATTAGGCTTAGTCCACATAACTAGTGGCCCGCACCTAGGCTAATTAGCCCACATCTTAATTCAATTCGAACACCGCTAGATATCATTTCCTATATAGATAAAATAGGTATATACAAATTTTAATTACAAAGTTGTCATGTAAAAAATGAGTGAAAAATATGATTTCAATCTAACATATTATCATTAAAGACTAGATCATTAATCTTTGTCAAGCAACCTAACCTTATAATTGCATAAAAAATTAGGAACCAAACTTCTTTCTATATTAGACCATCACAAAATAGTTCTCATCTCTAAAATAAGTCATCAACTAAACGTGGTATAACCCAAGTACTATCCCACCAAGACAAAAACCTACACTACATAATCCATATAAATTCACAGTTAAAAATGATATGATCAATTGTTTCCTGGATACAACTACAAAAGGAATAAATATTGGCTTCCTCTCTATCATACCTTTAGGGGCAAGTGAACCCGTAGTATTTAATTTCTTCAAAATTGCCAGTCAAGTAAAGATTTCAACCTTAGGAGGAGTAATGTTTAACCAATCATAAAAGTGAATTATGGGATCCACAGTTAACAAGTGATTATTAAATAAAGAGTAATAAGACTTTATCGAATAAATACCTTTTGCATCATAAAACTACACAACTCGATGTTTAGACCCTTTATGTAGATAAATAGAAGAAACAATCTCTAGAAGTGAATCTTCTAGTTTACTCTCATTTAAACAAAGAGGCCTTCTCTATATGAATTTTCAAAACTAATAAAAACCACACAAAAAATCCAAATACGCAACCTTACATAATCTGTCATCAGCTAAAGCAAATAGAGAAAGATAAGCATGACATAAAAGCATAGGATCCACCCATAAATCCCTCCAAAATAGAGTAGTCGAGCTATTTCCAACAAGTTTTCTCATTCTTTCCCTAACCAAAGCAACACATTGATCATATACATCATAAGAGGAGCAAAATTGTAGCCTAATAGGAAGAAAAGGAAAAATTAAAAGTTGGAAGGCCATTTATGAATTCTGGCTTATATTTCTATCTTAGAAATTTGCACCAATAAGAGTTATTACATCTATTAAAAATCCAAATTTACTTAAATAAGAGAGCCTTATTTTTTACAATCAAAGAACCAAGGTTAATTCCTAGTTTTCGCTTAGAATTTATTAGAAATTTCCATGTTATCTTACAAAATCTTTTTTACTACACCAATTAGTAATCTAAAAAGAGAAAGACAATAAACATGGGTAGAAGACAACTATGTTCACCTAGGGAAAGTGACTTTCTTTTCTAAGCCTTCAAGTGGTTTGTAATCTTATCAATCACTAAATTCCAGATTAACTTGGATGTAGAATTAACTCCTAAAGGCCAAGATATATAGTAGGTAGTTAACAAGCTTTACATCTCAAAAATTAGCTATATCTGAATAGTAATATTTATCAACATTATTTCCTACCAAAAAAATCTTTAAAAAAATTAACTTTCAAACGTAAGCATAATTCAAACTATTTTAGAATTCTTTTAAGATTTACTAGGATTTTCCCTTAATAACCAAGTTAAGTAAAAAGAAAAAAAATCTCCTTATCTAATACCTCAAGAACACTGAACTTAAAAGTAGGTGACTCGGTAATTAAAATATAGAGTTTGGAAGTACTATGAACCAAGAAATTCACCTCGTCCATTTGACATAGAGCCCTATATACTTCATTATACTCAACAAATATTGATTAGTATTTTGCTAAGTTAATCTTTGTTATTTTTTGGTTATCTATAACTTTTTTTTATTTGTAGTTTTATTTTTTGTCTTTAATTTGCTAGTACTTCTTGTGATAGAAATATTAATCTTTGAAATCTTATCGGTGAAGCAATGAAGATATTTGAAAGTTATCAAGTGGCAAAGATGGCAATTGAAGATAGTCAAAATGTTTTGATAAATTGCATCATTTGTATTGCTTGTGGCTCTTTTTTTGATAAAATTAAAATATTTTTTGTTATATACTATGATCTAAAATTATGTTTTATTTATCCTATTTTATTTTTTTTCCTTTATAAGTGTTGCATTTTACACATGATTGATTCGAGTATACTTTTTCAAAAGTGGAGACAGTAGAGTGTTGGAGTCCTATCAAGTTTTACGATTTTGATTCATAATATATGTATTTTCATCTTTTTTTTGTATCATAACCTTAATTTTTTATTATATATAGATTGACACTCATATTAGTGTTGTCCATGATCTAGTACTTTCTAGACCAGCGAAAGATCTTTTGTGCATTTTTTTGTGTCAACAAAAATGAGGTCTAAATATAAGATATTGTTAGGAAGAATAAACTACTAACTCTTTTGGGACAAAAAAATTCAATATATTATGTAGGTTGCCTTATAAGGGGAAATTAAGAGTAAATTTATTCTAAATCATATTTGTTAAGCCAATATATCCATATATGACATTTTTGATGTTATACTTATTTCTTTGCAATACATATTGATTTGGCCACAAAGAATGAGACTTTCAAACATTGGAATTTTGACAAAAAAAAATCTTTCAAACTCTAGATTTTTGACTAAAAAAAACCTATATTTGAGTTTAAAACTAGTTATAGAGGTGCCACAATAATGGCTAAAAATAAAATAAAATTGATGACTCACACTAATCTCTTTCTATTTAAAATCATCAATCAAATATGTATACTAAAGTTAATATAGAAACGAAAAGATCATATCATAAACAATAAGATCTTGATATTGCCTAGTAACGAGTAGCATTGAAAGAATGGCTGAAATTGTTGGTGGCACAAACACTACTACAAGGTTGCTAAGGGCAGAACATGGAGGATATAGAAGTGGGCAAGATGAAGAAGAAAGACCAAGCGAACCATGGAAAGGAGAGCATGTGAAGAGTGTTGTTTATGCGGAACTTGATGCCATGTCACTAGCTTTTCTCTCATTTCTTCCATCTCCGCAAGTCAATGTTCATCCGGTAATTAACTTTATCTTGTATAGTTGTATGTCTATGTGTATATATGATGTTTATTGTCGTGTAAATCTTGATTAGTTATTAATCACGATTCTCGCTTTGACCGTAGTGGATGTGTTAGTACTTAGATTTACAAACCCGGTGTCGGATGGGATATCAATGGGATTGGGAGATTATATGTCTAGTAACACTAAGAAGGATGTGGTCGCCAAAGAGAAGGCGAGTGATGTAATGGGATGTCACTAATCATAGCGGCTCTTAGAGTTAGGAATTGGTCCAAAAATATCATCTACTTGGGAGATTATATGTATGTAGTGTGAGTTGTTTGTTTAATTTTAGGTCAATCCAAGTTTGCATTTTAATAAATTATACACAAGGCTCTATAGGTGGATTTAATAGGAGAGCATGGAATTGAATGTTAAAGTTATAGGTTTTAGAGTCCGGCAAAATCATGCTTTTATTTCTTAGTTTTTAAAGGTTTTAAGTTATTTTCTTATTGTTTTTATTTTCTATACTAACAATTCAAGGGCCCTTCATTTTTTGGATTTGCTATTTTTGGTTAAGAGAAAGGACATAGACAAATTTTATGTGATATCTTTGATAAGTTTACAAAAAAAAAAAAAAAAGGTCTTATTGTTCTTGTGCTATATTCATATGCATTAATATGTATCGTAATTTTTTAAATTTTTTTCTTTATTTTTTTCTAGATGAGCGTAGCTTTATCTTTTAATAAAGATCATACTTTGTTTGTTATTATTATAAATGAAAAAAGTATTGTGATTTTTGCATCTCTCAAAGGTTCCGACCGAGTTGAAAGCCTAATTTTTAAAGACTTATTTTTGAATTTGTGAAGGTTGGTATTTAGAGGCTTTGGGTTGTTAACAATCCTATAATATCTCTATTAAACGAGTAAAGTAAATAATGAAGCAATGTGTAGTAAATATAAAACATTTGATACTTGATAGTATAAAATCTTATGATTTTATAACATCGAGTGAATAAAAAATGACATTGCAAATCATAAGATTAAAAATATTACAAACTAATAACAACAACACCTAGATTATTATTATTATTATTATTTTGTAAAATTGAATGAAACAACAACAGGATTGTAAATCATTGAATTAAAAACATTATAAATAGACAATAACATCATAAAGATCATTTATTTTTATAAAATCAAATGATAACGATTGTCACAAAGATCATTTGTATAAAATCAAGTGAACCAATAACGACATCTCAAATCATAACATTATAACATTAAGAATCAATAATAGTATTCAAAAGATATTTTTTATAAAATTAAGTGAATCGACAATGTCATCATGAATTATTTTCACATAAATAATCAATGAACAAAAAATAAGCCGATAATGACAAGCCAAGTCATTTTGCATATAAAATTCTTCCATGAATAAAAAATAAGTTGATTGGGACAATGAAAGTCATTTTGCATAAAAAATTATCAATGGACAAAAAACAAGCCAATGGAAGCACAACAAGTCTTTTTGCACATAAAATTTGTCAACGAACAAAAAAATAAAGTTAGAGATGACAAAAAAAAAAACCTATATTTGAGTTTAAAACTGGTTATAGAGATGCCACAATAATGGCTATAAGTGGAGAAGACAAAAAAAAATAAAATAAAATTGATGACTCACATTAATCTCTTTCTATTTAATATTTGTAAATGTTTCTCAAACTTTGTTTGATTTGATTTCCGAGTATTTTTAAGTGGAAAGCATAAGTCCGATATATCATACATTAATAAAATGAATAAAGTCAAAATGTTGAAACTATTTGGCATCTAAACTATCATACCAAGATCTCAAAGAATGCCTTGCAATCATTTCTTAGATTAATATCTATATAAAATTCTTGGCAAATGGAGATGAACAAAAAATTAAGGTTTGGCACATGGATCATCCTAAAATTCATACAACAATCTTTGTCGATGCTAAATTACTAGTAAGTAAATGTATCTTGATTAGAATTAATTGTTTTTCTAGCATCACATGTATATAGTGTGAGTTGTTTGTTTAATTTTAGGTCTATCCAAGTTTGCATTTTAATAAATTATACACAAGGCTCTATAGGTGGATTTGATAGGAGGGCATGAAATTGAATGTTAAAGTTATACGTTTTAAAGTCTCGGAAATATCATGCTTTTATTTCTTAGTTTTTAAAGGTTTTAGGTTGTTTTCATATTATTTTTATTTTCTATACTAACGGTTTAAGGGCCCTTCAGATTTTGGATTTCCTATTTTCGGTTTAAGAGAAAGAACATAAACAAATTTTATGTGATATCTTTGCTAAGTTTACTATATATATATATATATATATATATATATATATATATATATATATATATATATATATATATATATATATATATCTTATTATTCTTGTGCTATATTCATATGCATTAATATATATCGTAATTTGTTTAATTTATTTCTTTTTTTTTTTCCAGATGAGCTTAGCTTTATCTTTTAATAAAGATCATACTTTATTTGTTATTATTATAAATGAAATAAATATTGTGATTTTCGCATCTCTCAAAGGTTCTAACCGAGTTGAAAGCCTAATTTTTAAAGGCTTATTTTTGAATTTGTGAAGGTTGGTATTTAGAGATTTTGGGTTGCTAACAATACTATAATATCTCTATTAAACAATAAAGTAAATAATGAAGCAATGTGTAGTAAATATAAAATATTTGATACTTGAGATTTTATAACATCGAGTGAACCAAAAACGACATTGCAAATCATAAGCTTAAAAATATTACAAACTTATAATAGCAACACATAGATTATTATTATTATTATTATTATTATTTGTAAAATTGAATGAAACGACAACGGGATTGTAAATCATTGAATTAAAAACATTACAAATAGACAATAACATCATAAAGATCATTTATTTTTTATAAAATCAAATGATAACAATATCACAAAGATCATTTTTATAAAATCAAGTAAACCAATAACGACATCTCAAATCATAACATTATAACATTAAGAATCAATAATAGTATTGCAAAGATATTTTTTATAAAATTAAGTGAATCAACAATGTCATCATGAATTATTTTCACATAAATAATTAATGAACAAAAAATAAGTTGATAACAACAAGCCGAGTCATTTTGCATATAAAATTCTTTCATGAACAAAAATTAAGTTGATAGGGACAATGAAAGTCATTTTGCATAAAAAAAAATTATCAATGGATAAAAAACAAGCCAATGGAAGCACAACAAGTCTTTTTGCACAAAAAATTCATAAACGAACAAAAAAATAAAATTGGAGATGACAAAAAAAAAACCTATATTTGAGTTTAAAACTAGTTATAGAGGTGCCACAATAATGGCTAAAAATAAAATAAAATTGATAACTCACACTAATCTCTTTCTATTTAATATTTGTAAATATTTGTTAAACTTTGTTTGATTTGATTTCCGAGTATTTTTAAGTGCAAAGTATAAGTATGATATATCATACATTAATAAAATGAATAAAGTCAAAATGTAGAAACTATTTGGCATCTAAACTGATAGGTTTTGTTCTCTATCATACCAAGATCTCAAAGAATGGCTTGCAATCATTTCTTATATTAATATCTATATAAAATTCTTAGCAGATGGAGATGAATAAAAAATTAAGGTTCAACACATGAATCATCCTAAAATTCATACAACAATCTTTGTCGATGCTTGAAATACTAGTAAGTAAATGTATCTTGATTAGAATTAATTGTTTTTCTAGCATCACATGTATGTAGTGTGAGTTGTTTGTTTGATTTTAGGCCAATCCAGGTTTGCATTTTAATAAATTATACACAAGGCTCTATAAGTGGATTTGATAGGAGGGCATGAAATTGAATGTTAAAGTTATACATTTTAGAGTCCGGAAATATCATGCTTTTATTTCTTAGTTTTTAAAGGTTTTAGGTTGTTTTTTTATTGTTTTTATTTTCTATACTAACAGTTCAAGGGCCCTTCAAATTTTGGATTTCCTATTTTCGATTAAGAGAAAAGACGGACAAATTTTATGTGATATCTTTGCTAAGTTTACAAAAAAAAAAAAAATGTCTTATTGTTCTTGTGCTCTATTCATAAGCATTAATATGTATCGTAATTTGTTTAATTTATTTCTTTATTTTTTTCCGAGATGAGCTTGGCTTTATCTTTTAAAGATCATACTTTGTTTGTTGTTATTATAAAAGAAAAATATATTGTGATTTTCGCATCTCTCAAAGGTTCTGACCGGTTGAAAGCCTAATATTTAAAGGCTTGTTTTTGAATTTGTGAAGGTTGGTATTTAGAGGCTTTGGGTTGCTAACAATCCTATAATATCTTTATTAAACAATAAAGTAAATAATGAAGCAATGTGTAGTAAATATAAAACATTTGATACTTGAGATTTTATAACATCGAGTGAACCAAAAATGACATTACTAATCATAAGATTAAAAATATTACAAACCGATAATAGCAACACAGATTATTATTATTATTATTATTATTATTTGTAAAATTGAATGAAACGACGACGCGATTGTAAATCATTGAATTAAAAACATTACAAACAAACAATAACATCATAAAGATCATTTATTTTTTATAAAATCAAATGATAACGATATCACAAAGATCATTTTTATAAAATCAAGTGAACCAATAACGAGCATGTCATATCATAACATTATAACATTAAGAATCAATAATAGTATTGTAAAGATATTTTTTATAAAATTAAGTGAATTGATAATGTCATCATGAATTATTTTCACATAAATAATCAATGAACAAAAAATAAGCCGATAACGACAAGCCGAGTCATTTTGCACATAAAATTCTTTCATGAACAAAAAATAAGTTGATAGTGACAATGAAAGTCATTTTGCATAAAAAATTATCAATGGACAAAAAACAAGCCAATGGAAGCACAACAAGTCATTTTACACATAAAATTCATCAACAAACAAAAAACAATATAGTATAAAATGTTCACCTAGAGAAAGTGACTTTATTTTCAAAGCCTTCGGGTGGTTTCTAGTTTTATCAATCACTAAATTCTAGATTAACTTGGATTTAGGATTAACTCCTAAAGCTGAAGATACATAATAGGTAGTTCGAATATCAAAATATTAGCTATATCCAACAATAATCTTCATCAACTTTAATGTCTACCAAAAAAATCTTTAAAAAATAAACTTTCAAACCTAAGCATAATTCAAACTATTTTAGAATTCTTCTAACATTTAGCAGGATTTCTAAATTATTAGGAAAAAAATAATAATATTGTCAATATATCAAATATGACAAACGCGCAACTTATGACCTATCTTAAATTCCATTGAAAATTCCACCAACAACAATTTTATTAGGTATCACACAAAAGCCCTCAATAGCCAAGTTAAATAAAAAGAAAAATAAGAAAATCTCTTCATCTAATATCTTTCTAGAGACACTGAACTTAAAAATAGGTGACTCGTTAATTAAAATATAAAGCTTGGAAGTACTAAGCACCAAGAAATCCACCACGTCCATTTGACACTAAATCCCATATACTCCATTATGCTAAACAAATTTTGGTTAGTATTTTTCTAAGTTAAACTTTGTTATTTTTTGTTATCTATAAGTTTTTAGTTTATTTGTAATTGTATTTTTTGTCTTTAATTTGTAGGTGGTTCTCGTGATAGAAATATTTGTCTTTGAAATCTTCTCGATTAAGGGACAAAGATATTTAAAGAAATTTATAAAGAGGCAAGGGTAGCAATTGAAAATAATCAAAAAATTTTGGTAAATTGCATCATTTGGAGTGCTTGTGGCTCTTTTTTTTTATATAAAATTAAAATATTTTTGTTATATGCCATGATTTAATATTATGTTTTATTTATTCTATTTGATTTTGTTTTTCCTTTATAAGTGTTGTATTTTTTTACATGAATGATTCAAGTATACTTTTTTTCAAAAATGGAGATGGTGGAGTGTTGAAGCCCTAGCAAGTTTTATGATTTTGCTTCATAATATCGATATTATCATTTTTTTTTATCACATACTTCGTCTTTTATTATATACAGAGTTGACGTTCATGCTAGTAGTGTCAATGATCTAGTATTTTTTAAACAAGCAAAATACTTTTTATGCATTTTTTGTGCAAATAAAAATGAAGTCAAAGTATAGGATATTGTTAGGAAGAATAAACTATTAACTCTTTTAGGACATAAAAATCCAATATATTATGCAAATGAACTTATAAGAGGAAATTAGAAGTAAATTTATTCTAACTTAGATTGGTTAAGCCAATACATCCATATATGATGTTTTTGAAGTTATACTTATTTCTTTGTAGAACATATTGATTTGGGTGCAAGGAATGAGACTTTCAAACTTTGGAATTTTAACAAAAAAGAAAAAACCTATATTTGAGTTTGACACTATTATAGATGTGCCACGAGTAATAGCTACAAGTGGAGATGATAAAAAATTGATGAATCACACTAATCTCTTTCTATTTGATATTTGTAAATATTTTTCAAACTTTTATTGATTTGATTTCTAGAGTATTTTTAAGTGGAAAGTACGAGTCCGGTATATCATACATTAATAAAATAAACAAAGTCAAAATACAAAAACTATCCGATCTCCACTCTAGATTCTAAAATACTTTCTCAAATATCTCTAGTTCTTTTGCATCTACTTCTTTTACTATAACGACGTTGGCATATTTGGGATTTAGCTTGTCGACTCTTATTGATCTTCTAAGTGGAGTTGGTGGTTCTACTTCACTAGGCTCATCTTCTTCGCTTGTTTGTTGGTACACATCGGTTTGCTAAAGACCTTAAGCTATGTCTTCTTCGAAATAACCATTATCATCGGCATCTTCATCTTCACCTAAACTCAATTAGATTTGAGTAGATTTCAACTCATCTTTAAAAAATCTGATTCTAGTAATATATTCTTTTCTCGAAGACCACCAAGAAGATGTTCATCAAGCACCACATTTCGATATGTGTAGCATTTTTTAGTTATAGGGTCATAACATTTCTACCTTTTTCTTTGATTATCACATCCCACAAAGATACATCTAACAACCTTTTTATCAATCTTGCTATGTAAATGATCGGACATAAATATATAGAACACAAATTCAAAAATAAAAAATAGCTAACTCGTAGGTTTCATTTTCCATAATTTTTCAAAAGGTGAAAGAAAACATAACCTTTGTTGAGGAAGCCTATTGATCATAAAAGTTGGATTCTTCATTGCTTCGCTCAAAATCATTCCGAAACATGCTTTGTATGAAGCATACTTCGACGTATTTCTATCGAGTGTATGTTCTTTCTTTCTACTATACCATTTTGTCTGCAGAGTGTTGGCACGTGTGAATTGATGACCGATTTCGCACTCTTATAAGAAATGAAGAAACTCATATAAGGTATACTCTCTCTTATTGTTAGTGCGCGGACAATGAATTTTCTTACCAACTTTAACTTCGCTATCTTTTTGAACTTTGAAAAAGTTCTAGATTTTTCCTTCATAAAATAAACCCATACATGCCTAGAAAAGTCATCAATAAAGGTTATCATGTACTTCATCCCACTAGTATAGACTTGTTTAACAAGTCCAAACACATCGAAGTGAATTACCTTTAATGGTTCGTTCGCTTTAAATTTGGACTCTTCATATGGTAATTGATGCCATTTCTCGTACCGACATCTTACATAGATTGTTCTATTCTTAATTCAAGTTGAAAAAAATCCCTTCGATATCGATTTTTTCATCATTACATTTAGCTTGGAATAGCTAAACATGACTCAACTGCATGTCCCATAAGTCCGTTATCTCATTCTTACTTGTCTTGTCTACATATGTGGTTTATACCGACATTACATAGATCGGCATTGTCTTCGTCCCTCCATCACTAGCTTTTCTATAATCTCAAGGTTGCGAAATACCTTTACATCTTGCAAACTAAATAGAACAAAATGGCTTGAAGATGTAAATTATGCTACCGATAAAAGATTTTTCTTCATACCATGAACATGATAAACATTTTGAAGTGATGCCTCATTAGCACTATATTAAGGAGAGACTATCGTGTTATCGATGTGAGCTATCAATAACTTTGAATTGTTAGCTATCACCACCACTCGGCTCCGTTTGTACTCTAATAAATTCTATAAATTTTCTTTGTCACCTCTCATATGATTTGAGCATCTCGAGTCAATGATCCAATCTTTCTCATAATCGATTTGTTCGGATGTTGTTATCGTTGTGAGAGCTAACTCCTTATCTTCTGCAACAAAGAGTGCTTCAACATCCCATTAATCTTTGTTTTTAGAAGTAGCAGTATTACTCTCTGCAGTCCTTTTATTTGACCCACATGTTTTTGCCATATGACCCTTCTTCCTGCAATTATAGCATTTCCTTTTAACTTTTTGCCATTGCCATGATTCCTTAAAGCTCCTCCTGAATAGATGCTTCCTTCGCCGTGATGACTTTTCACCTTGTCCTCATTCCTTTTAGATCCACCAAAGAGGTGCTACTTGAAATTCCATCTATTTTTGTTCTCCTTTTTTTCCTTAAAGGAAACTCATCCCATTTGCTTGGCTAAGGCTTCTTGACTAGCAAGAAAATTCTAAGCTCAATAAGTGATGGTTTCTTCGCCATCCTTATACTATAGAAAAAAAGGTTCTATATCCAAGTCTTAAACCATGAATAAAGCTTCGGGATCCAACTCGAAAAGTTCATGGCATAGTGACTTCACTTTATGGAAGTACCGAGCGACCGTCATGTCATGTTATGCTACCAACAATAATGTGTTCTCTTGAAGTTGATGTCTCATGTCATTCTTCTTTGAGAAAAGTGTGGCTAACGTATCCTAAGCTTCTTTGGGGTTTTCAGCATTTTGGATGTGCTTCGAGCACATCTTCTTCAATCATAGTCTTAAAAGTGAACATCGCCTTGCCCTTTTTTGTCTTCCACTTTCACAACGTACCATTTATATCCTCTCGCTCCCAGTTGCGTAACTTCACTTTCATTGACAACTTCCCGCGAGTCTTGGCCTCGCATGTAAGATGTCATGCATTTCATCCAAGACTTGTAGTTTTGATTGTTAAGCTTTTTAATTCCATCGACAACTTGAAGATCACTCATTCTAGCTCGATACCAAATTGTAGAATATAGAGAGTACAAGACTAAATATAAATGATAGAGGATGAAGTGCACTTTGTAGAAGATATCGCACAAAACAACAAAAAAGATGCTATGAAGGAATAATTTATTTGATACAACTAAAGAGCCTTATATAGGCATACAAGGAAACAAACTCAATGACACATTCTCCTTCTTTTCAGCAACATACTCATTACTAAAAAAACTAAAAGATATGAGATTATCAATATTCATTTACCGTAGTATTTTTTTTTTTTTTTTTGCCCTTGGTTGAACGACACTGGGTCGTCCGCCGCTGGGCCAATGTTGGCAACTCGTGCCCGGCCATTTTTTTGGGTAGCTCGCTTTATATATATATATATATATATATATATGTTTTCTTGCCCTTGGTTGAACGGCTCGGGCTACTTGGAGCTTGAGCCGGTCTTGCGACTCACGCCGAGCCCTCTTTTTGGCGACTCGCCTTTTTTTTTCTTCTTTCATATATATATATATATATAGGAAAAGAAAAAAAAAAGAGGCCAAGATCGCGCCCGACCTCGTTTTTTCATGGCCTCTTTTATGTGTGTGTGTGTGTGTGTGTGTGTGTTATCATGAAATTAAGTGTAAAAAATATAGAAAATAATTTTTTTTTAATTTTACGTATAATTTGAAGATGATAGAATATATATGATGTTTTTTAAAATTTTAGTTTGAACATATATATATCTTATTATATTACTCTTATTGTTTAAAATTTATTTCTTCAATTATTTATTTCTTTATTAAAATTCTCATCAAATTATTTTTTTGATATAATTTTATTTTTAATAAATTTTATTTTTTAATATATTAATTTTGGAATAAAATTTTAGAATGTCGGTTTTATTTAAAAAATTTATTGTTATAATTTAACAATAAATTATTTTTATGCTTTTTAAATGAATGTTTTATTTTTTAAAATATATTATTACACACACACACACATAGGGCATTTCTTCCTATATGTGTGTGTGTGTGTGTGAAATTAGGTGTGAAAAATATAAAAAATAAATCGTTACTTTTTTTAGTTTTACGTACAATTTGAGGATGATAGAATATATATGATATTTTTTTTAAGATTTTAGTTTGAACATATATATCGGATTATATTACTCCGTTTGTTTAAAATTTATTTCTTCAATTATTTTTTTTATTAAAATTCTCATCAAATTAATTTTTTGGTATAATTTTATTTGTTAATAAATTTGATTTTTTAATATGTAAATTTTGGAATAAAATTTTAGAACGTCGGTGTTTTATTTTTTAAAAATATATTATTATAATTTATAAATTCTTATTTTATATATATATATATATATATATATATATATATTGAGAGAGAGAGAGAGCTAAAAGTATGTTTTAGATGGATTGACTCAATTTTTTTAAAATAATAATCAATTAAAAAATCACAAGTTTTATTTACTTTTTTTTAGATATATATATATATATATATATATATATATATATATATATATGAAATTTAGCAGAACCAATTTTGTTGTAAATTTTTATTTTAATCTATTGACTTCAATATATTTCATATAATTTAGGATGATTTTTTTTATATATTTCTATTTATTCTTTATACTGCTTTTTTTATATATATTTATTCAGAATTTATCGAACCAATTTTTTGTAGTTTTTATTTTAATCTATTGAATTCATTATATTTCATACAATTTAGGTGGGGTTTTTTTTTTGTATATTTTTCTATTTATTATATATACTTTGAATATGTTCAGTAATATATATATATATATATTAGAAATTAACTATATATCCGCACACATAATACCAATTATTTGTTATTTATTTTTTCATATTCTAATTTTTTTAAAATAAAATAAGTTAGATAATGTTTTGAAAGAAACTTCTAATTATTCAAATACAAATTTTTATGCTAATATTATTAAATATTTTGTTAATAAATATATATAAATCAATTGATTTCTCTCAATATATAGATTTGATTTACATTAATCACTAAAAATAAAACCTACAGATCACACTACACCATATGAATTGTTAAACCTATTTATGTAACGGTTGTTTGACCGCAACATAGCGTGGATATCTAACTCCACTAATTCAACTAGAAAATAGGAAACCCAAGCAGTAGACTAGGTAACAAACTAACCTACATAACAGGTAAATAGGAATAATTAAACAACTCAAACTAACAATTAAAAATAATAAACTCGATCAACTAAGTTTTCAAAAAATTTGTTCCAACAGCTGGTGCTGTATTTTAACATGATGTGTATTGAAAGTCCATCTAAGTTAATGGCAATGAGATCTCATCAAGAAACAGTCCTTGCTTGTACACAAGATAGATTGAGTGGTCTCTCTGACTAAGTTGTTCATCTTATATTCTCATTCCTTGATGCTAACGTCTTGGTGTAGCATCGGAAAGGTTTAATCAACTATGTACTTCTAACCCTTATTTGAGTTTCGTTGCGGGTTTAGATTCTGTTTCTGATTCTGATCGTAGCTGTTTAAGAACAAGATATAACAAGTTCTGTTCCTGTGATGACGAAGTGCTGTGAATGCGCGAAAAGGCTGGAGGAGGGCTGCAATGTTTGCATGTTCATTGGTCATGCAAGAAAATAAAATTTGATAATGGACAGAATCTTTTTAATTCATGGGTTACTATTGCTACAAAGTGTGGTGTCGAAGAACTTGAAATCCTATATCCATGTAGAGCAATGGAGAGGCTATTCGTTGCCGGTTTGTGTTTAAAACTATGAATCTTTCAGTTTGAAATTGAATTTGCAGATGGGAAGGTTCAATTTTCGAGCAGTGTGGAACTGGCTCAAGGACTTGAGGCTAGATTCAGTAACCACGGAGGATATAGACTTGGACAGAGAATTTCTGATCGGTGTAAATTAATCTCTGGAAAGGTTAACTCTTGAGAATATTGATGGCATTAGTGGCGGTCTCAATATGACAAGTTTATCTCTTGGAGAGTTGAAAAAAAGTGATTGCAAATTTGGTTTTATTGGTGTGAAATTTAACATATCTAGTTCATCTTTAAAGGCTTTGACAATTGACAATATGCAAGCGCCAAAATAAAGCCCAACAACATGTTAACCTTAATTGTCCATGTTTGGAAAATTTGACAGTCCATGACTCTCGAGTTTGGAAATGTTTTCTTTGTAAGATAGATTGTGAATCTGATCT
Organism: Dovyalis caffra; assembly: GCA_963924115.1. Classification (NCBI taxonomy): domain Eukaryota; kingdom Viridiplantae; phylum Streptophyta; class Magnoliopsida; order Malpighiales; family Salicaceae; genus Dovyalis; species Dovyalis caffra. Next base: position 14,805,286 of record CAWUPB010001194.1, on the reverse strand, counting down.
TGAGAAACTACGAGTCTGTCGGTCTAATTTCCTTGAAGCCAGCCAATTCCGCATTGCTTTCCACCTGTGAACCCTGCCATGATTAGCAGCTGCAGGTGTGCAAGTATTTGCGTTCTTAACATCAATAGCTTTCCCCTTCAAGATTTAACTGTGTTAGAGTACAAATTTAGCTCTTCAGAAAGTCCGTTCCAATTCTTGACCCCAATAAAAGAAGTCCAAGTAGTTTTGGGCCTCTGCAGACGCATCATTGTCAAGGATGCAAACCTTAAATGTAAGCTTGTCAGATGAATATTCATATGAATTCCCTTTGCAAATTGATGCTCCCAACCTCAAGGTCTTACGGTGTAGATTTTAGTTATTTGAACCAGGACATGCTCATGTCAAAAACAAGCGCAAAAATTTATGATTGAGCCTTCTTATCTGAGTGAGGAATTTGATCGTCAATGCAAGCATTCCAAGAGTTTAATCTATTGTGATGCCGAGTTCCTTAAATGTTTAAGTGAAGCCAGATTCTTGACAATAAAGACCTGGCCAATTGAGGTACTCCCTAATATTTTTTGTTCATGTTTCTGGTTTTTGTTAGATAGCCTTGTTTTTTTCTTCTCTTACTTTTTTTGTTTCAAAGGATTGATGGCCATAGGCTTTTTGATGCTGCAGATTTTCTTTATGCAAAATGATTCCCAATAGTTTTCAAGAATCTACAAAACTTGGTTCTGTTATCAGATGCTTCATTTGCAGACCAAATTCCATTCATAGCCTCCTTCCTCAGGGGAATACCTAATCTGAAGAAACTAATAATGTGTCTACAAATCCCATGAATTTTCTCATCCAAATGTAAGTTTGGGAGTACTCTTAACTCAAAATAAAATGAAAATGAATATATAAAAAAATTATAATATAAAGATTAAATAATTATTTTAAAAAAAAAACTAATTAATGTGTTTCTCGAAACTAGAGGGACTAATTTATAATTTATTCCCCAAACAAGCCCCCTTCTTCTTTTTGCTTGTATTTGCACTTTGGAAAGAACCAGACAGCCAGCAGCATTGGAGTCGTAAACACAATGTTTGACGTTGATCAATGGATTATTTAACTATTTTCCATAATATTAGGACTAATTAACTAATTTAGTTAAACTATAGGGACTATAAATGTAGGTGATAGCATATTTCATATTTGAATTCATTTATGGCACTCCCATTTCGAATGTTGATCGTATTTGCATCAAATCTAAACGTACAGAAATTGTACAGCGCATGACCTCGAAATCCAAATCAGGTTCACCGTATCATAGGAATACGTGTTTCCTTCTTCTTCTTTTTTATATTTTCTATTGATATCCCAAGCATGTTTCCTGTTCTTGACCACCTTGTCATCCTAAGCCCAGAAACCACAAATTTATTATAATCTTGGCCTTAGATAGACGAGCCCCCTTTTTAAATAAAAACCAAGGAAAAGGATCCCTTTTCTCCTTTCTGGCAAATGGACATTGTCTAAGATTCTAAAGAAGAAATCAGGTCAAGCAAGCAATACATAGATCTAAATCACTCATGACGTGATAGTGGGTAAGCATTGTGAAAATATCTAAGTCAGAGGAATCAGAACAGTAAAACTTCTATAAGAACATGATTATTAATATTGATCACTTTCCCAGACATAATGTTGCTTAATTGGTTCATATGATGTAACCCTTTGTCCAAATTTACACACCGTCCCAACTATGAATTCTAGAAATATCATTATGGTCACTACTAATTAGTGGTATAGGCTTAATTCATTCTGTGTAGATATGCTCTATCACTAGAAAAAACACTAAAACATGTAGGGTTTTTCTGTTTCTAAACTATTCACTTGCACTAAGTTTATCGTAGATAAAGACTCAATCTCACTGTGTCACTTCTCTCTGTCTTTCAGCCATTCCTTCTCTCTTTCATTTCATCTTGCTTCATCTATTTCGTTAATTTTTCAGTCGTTTTTGTGTCTTTTTCAATTGTCAATTTAACATTCATATTGTTTGTTTAATTGTTGTTAAGCCACTTAGTGGTGGCATCCAATCACATTCTTGCCCTTACTTTTTTTCTTTTTCCTTTTCCTTTTCTGTCCCGTTTTTTGTAACTTGCAACTTGCTTGGACAAAACAATTAATGCTCTAACAATAATGTTTGTGCTGCACATTATTTCTTTTCTTTTGCATCCGTTTGCTGTAAGTTTTGATAAAATTATATTTACTTTTCTGTTTTGATCCTTATATCACAAGTATATTTTTGTTTGGTTTTTTAAATTTTAAAATGTTTAAAATCATCCTAAACTATATATGATTAATTTGAGATATATTTATAAAATATATATTTTTAATAGAGAGTGGATTTTACAATAGTTAACATAGCTTAAATCGTATTAATTAATAAAAATAACTTTATACAGTCATCCAAAATAGAATCAAAACTCATCTAAACTACCTTAAAATTAATTATTATTAACTATTTTAAAAAAATTAATTTAAATTCTTAAAAAATAATAATAATTTATTTTTTACTAGATTGATCGATTACACATCATTAACTATCTAACAATAAAAGTTAAATTCATAAACAATAAAATTATCTAAGTTTCTTTAAAGTTAACTATTATTAAACAAAATGAAATTAATTTTAATTCTAAAAAAAATTCCAGAACAATCAGCAATAATGAAGAATGATAAAATTGCCCAAAAACTAGAAGTTTAGGCTTCAAATAGCCTAAATTGATAGTACAACTATTGAATTTTCATAACTCAATAGTTTGAAAGTAATTTTTACAATTAAACTGTCAACGTAAACTCTTTGATGGACAAATGCATAGAATTAAAGAAGAAAAAATGTTAATATTTTTAATACCCTCAATTCTCATTTCGCTTCTTTGATAAACAAATTAGATTAATTGGGTTTTATTCTTTCCTGCTAAACTTTACATATTATATATATATATATATATATATATATATATATATAAACATACACATACATTGGTTAAAGATATAGATATGAAAAAAATTATCGTTTTGGTTATTTCTTGGTTAAATACATATGAATTCGTTACAGAGTCTTTTTTTTTTTTAATGCCAAGAATTACTGTTTATTTTCTCATATTATTTCTTCTTTTTTTCCCTAAATTCTTGCATGGGCAAGCCTGGTTTTTTATTTTCTTCAATTTATTTCAATTTTTATTATTATAGATTATTGGGTAAAAATTATGGATGATCGATTGTTATTTTTTAGGTTTCTTAAAGATATAAAGTCAGAAAAATATATATGATATGTTTTTATATTTTAAAATGACCATATAATTCCGGTGATATTATATTTATTATTTAAAACTTATTCTTTTAGTTTGTCATTTTTATGAAAATTCTCATCCTGCTGATTTTTTAGCTTTTTATGAACAAATATAATTTTTTATTAAATTTTAGAACATTATTATTTTCTTTTTAAAAATATAAATGATAGAATTTATATAATGGATTTTGATAATTTTTGAATCGTAACTCTGCATGGGACACTTATGCAAAAGGATTGGCCATGTATGGTTTAGAAAAATATATATATTTTTGAAAAAAAAATCATTTGTTTTATTTGCTATTTCTTTATGTAATCAAAATTTATCAAAATCAATTTTGTAATAGTTTTTATTTTATTCTATTAACTTCAAATTATTCAATATATTACCGACAAATTAAATATTTTTCTAAATGTTTTTCATTTTATGTTGCAAACTTTAAACTTACTTAGCATAGTTATTATGTAAAAACTATATATTAAATTAATGATTTTATTAGAAATTAACTATGCAAGCAACACAAAATACAAAGCATTTACTATTTATTTATTTATGGATATTGTGAAATCATTTTCTTTTAAATTAAATAATTAAAATTATGTTTTATGGAACCATCTAATTATTCAAATATAATATTTTATTCTAATATAGTTGATAATTTTACAAATAAATATATCAACACCAAATGTACAGATTTTCAAAAACTAATTTTCTCATCAACATTAAACAAGAATCAATTTTTTTTCATTTGTTTATGTTATGCAAGTTTTTAAGTCAAATTGTTACCTTATTTTAAAGGCATGATCTTATAGAAAAAACGAGCACACATCCCACGCGTTGCTACGGGTGAGTTATACAATGTTTTTATGTATTCATTCATATAAAATATAAAATTTAAAATAATTATTTAAAAGTATCAAGTGAAAAAAAATTCAAAAATAAAAAAATAAAACATGTATTTCATAATTTGTAACGGGGTTAGTTAAATGAAAAGTATGCAAAGTTGAATAATATAATATTGCTAATTAGATATTGTTTGATATAATTAAAATATATATAATAACCGATAATTAAAATAATAATATAGTATTTTTTTGAATTTTAGATTATTTATTTTTACCGTATATTATTCATATGTAATTTGTTAATGAGGCGAGAAAAACTACCGAAAACAAAAAGACAAAAAAACCCTTGTCAAATCAAAATTTTGGCAAAGAAAATAAAGATAAAATTATACACGATAAAAAATTAAATGATCAAAAAAATAAATATCAAAATAAATAAATAAACTTTCACTAAAAAAAAACTTATAAACAATAAGTCTAAAAACAATTCATTATGCACAAGGCAAGAACAAAAGTAAAACATTATAGAATTTTAATGATCAAAATAAAAATCAAAACGAGAAAATATTTTTTACTAAAAAAATTAGAAAAGTTAAACTGCATTTAATTCGAGTGTAGAATGAATAATAATTAAATATAATAAAAAATTGATGATCAAAATAAATGAAAGATCACAAAAAAAAAAATCAAAATGTGACAAAAAGTTTTACTAAAAGTAAAAAATAGTTTCTTGTAGGGAAAAAAATCAAATATAATAAAAATTTAATGATCAAAATAAAATTAAAAAAAAAACAATTACAAAGTAGGGATTAAAACAAAAAAAAAATTCCACTAAATTTAATGAAGAAAATAAAGAAAAAAAATCACGAAATAGGAATTATAATAGAAAGAAAAGTTTCACTAAAAGCCAAAAAAAAAAACTTAGGTTAATAAATTTTATTTAGTTTTAGTATATTAAGGATAAAATTTAATGACCAAAATAAAAATATATCACAAAATAAGAACAAAAAAGAACATAAAGTTTTTACTAAAAGTCAAGAAAAAAACATTTATTATGGGGATAAAAATCAAATATAATAAAATTTTAATATTTATTATAGGGACAAAAGTTAAATATAATAAAATTTTAATGATAAAAGAAAAAATTAGTAGAAAGGGATCAAAATAAAACAAAATTTCCTTAAAAGCTTGGAAGCTAGCAACCCGGAAGAAGAAGAAGAAGAAGAAGAAAAAAAAAAAAAAAAAAAAAAAAAAAAGCTTGGAAGCCAAAAACTTAAGGGGGAGGGAATGGATGAACAATGAAATACTACGGTCGTTTTTCATTTTCTTTTAGTCTTATTATAATAGTATGGCTTTTTTATTTTGTATTAACTTTTTTTAGTTTATTACAAGTTTTAAATTAAGAATTCATGGATAAAAAAATAGTGTTTTTTTAGTATAAAAATTATGAAAAACATGAGAAATAATTAATCAAATATAAAGTTTTGATTAATAAATTATAAAACTAGATGATTTTTTTTTATTTTTGATTTAATATATTTCGACGGATCAATAACATAGCAAAGATCATTAAAGTAGAATAATCTTTTCAAATTATTTCACAAATTTTGCCCAACACGTAACATAGTGCGGGTAAGAAATTAATTCATTCTAAAGCTAATTTATGAGTACATATTTTTTTTCTTTTTAGTAAAAAAAAATATTCTTTAATCAGTTTGCATATCAATTGATATTAAGTTTTATTTTTTCAACCAATATTAAAAATTAACTCTTATATCAATCTATTGCGTTCATATGAATTTAACATCTCACATCGATTTAATGCTTTCAAATAAATTTAATAATTTTCATTTAAACGCGAAGTTACAATAAAATCAAATAATAATAAGTGGAAGTCATACTTTTTTTTAATCTCAATTGGTGGGCATTAATTAATGTAAGTATATCAATAAAAAAACAAAGTCATTTGTGTAACCCATTCAACGAAACGTGGAGAAAAAGGTAGTTAGGGGCCTGCGTCATCCGATAACCAATTAGATTCAGCCCATAAGTAGGGGTGAGCAAACGGTTAAACGGTTCGGTTTTGTACGATTCGGTTCGGTTTTTGGTTAACCGAATCAAGGAAAATAAAAACCAAAACCGAACCAAAATAAATTCGGTAAATTCGATTTGTAACCAAATTATTTCGGTTCGGTTTCAAAATATTTCGATTTTAACCGAAATGTTTTACCGAAAAAAAAATTCTAGACCATTGTTTCATTATTTGTCCTAAGCCACCATCATTTTCACCATTTATTATTAAAAAAAAAAAAAAGACAATAAGAAAACAAAGCCCTTACATAGGAAATATCTTTTGCAGCTACCTAATCACAATAAGAAAACAAAGCTCTTACATAGGAAATATCTTTTGCAGCTACCTAATCACAGTTGACACATTGAATGTCCTAAATGAGAGAAGAAGAAAAAATGTAGTTGTCTTCCTTCTTTTGCTTATTCCGAACTCATCAAGCACCGACAACATCCTAATTCTTAATTTGACCTCTATGATCTCCTTGCTTATCTTGCTAAAAAGCCATTGGGAATGAACCGCAGGAAACAAAATTTTAGACCGAATTAGTCACCGTTGAAGATTATAATTTTCCAACATCAATCACTATCATAACAAGATATATAAAGCAAGGTAAAGGTTACCAATATATATAACATCCCTAATAATTTTACAATCATCATTCCCACTAAAAAATGTAGTCTAAAAGATTTTCATTAGCAATTTTGTGCAGTAGAAAAAAATTAAAACAGACTTTCTTTCGAGTTTGTAAAATTGAAACTCACAGAGACCTAAAACCATCTTGCAATAGTAAGTTAATTTCATTTGATTGCCTTGCAAAGAAACAACTAAACTTGTAAAAGACAATTGATTGCGAGTTAGTCATCAACTTTATTTAATTTTTTCAATTGATAGTTGACCAAATTAAGAATCTTAGAATTCATGAATGCCTCCTCCGACTCGATGAAGTGATGATGAAGGAGAATCGGAGAAGATGGAGTGAAGGATAGGGAGCTAGGGAGGCGCCGCTAAAAATTGATTTTGATTTAGTGAAGTTAGCCAATTAGGGTTAAAAAAAAAAAAATTATTATTATTATTTTTTTTTTGCTTTTAATTTTTTCGGTTTTCGGTGAAAACCGAATTTTTTTTCAAAAACCGAACCGAACCGAAATAATTTCGGTTTTTCGGTTCGGTTTTTAATTTTGTAAATTTAAGTTTAAAACCGAACCAAAATACATAATTCGGTTCGGTTTGATTCGATTTTCGGTTAACCGAACCATTTGCTCACCCCTACCCACAAGGGGACGAGCTAAAGGCTAAAAAAAAAAGCTGCGTCTGCCGGGAGTCGAACCCGGGTCTATTGCTTGGAAGGCAATTATCCTAACCGTTGGACTACAAACGCTATTCATGCTTTTGTGTTAAACTAATAGGGTAGTAAACGTCTCACTTTTCTTGTTATCAAAATTTGACTCTGGAAGGTTAAAAATATATAAATTTTCCATTCGTATAATTCCACAGATGGTGTAGAAATTGCTCAATTTTTTTTTCCTCTTGCAAATGAGATTGGTCAATGTAGAATAATATTTGGGCACAAGATATAATTGTTAATAATATTTTAGTTTAGTTTTAGTCAAATAATATCTTATAACTAGTTAGCTTTTGTATCCCCAAACTAAATTATAAGAATGACTCTTAACTTGCAGTCAATTGCATCCACTGCAAATGATTCTCCATTCCATTGGTCTCGATATCAATTGTCGAGTAGGATTGTAGTTGTTGGATAGCTAGGTTAATATAAATTAGATAAAAGGAATAAATGATCAATCACTTCCACTCCTATTGCTTAGCGGCACCAATCCTTGAAGAAATCTAAAAACAAATAAATATTATAAATAAAAATCAATCAAATTCTTGTACTGTTTATTACAATTGGGAATCAATTTACAAAACAAATGTTAGTTAGCATGATGGAATCAACATTACTTTGGTCATAGAATATGCTCATTCCATGAACTAGAAAAAAAAATTCCATTAGTTTTTTTCAAATGATTAATCAAGTTTTGTCATAGTTAGAAGATGTCTATTCTTCTGGATGAACAATTAATATTTATAAAAGAAACTAGCTAAGCATGACTAGAACAAAATACTGAAGACGGTACACAGGTATGCGAGCATGACCAAATGCTATATGATATCATGCTGAGCGTCATGAAGACATAGAAAAAGACGAAAAGACATTTACTCAATGGGAAAGAAGATGGACACCTAACCCCATTACATACCAATTCAACATTCTTTATGCCATGGAAGTAGAATGTCGACTATAATGTAAGTCGTGGAGATTGATGTATACAATAGCTATAATATAAGGTGTTACATAAATCTAATATGACGGTTTTGTTAATCAGTTAGCAAGTGAAGATCAAGAGAGTATCGTTTTTTATAAAGATTTAGAGGTGAAGTTTTCAAAAGATCTACAAAATATTTAACCAAACGTATAGGCTCATTATATTTTTTTATGACCCTAATTGTTTGCATTATAAATAAAAGTTTGTATTTGCAAATCAGAGTTTTTACAACACTTATTAAGCTGGTATTTCATTTTATTTTTTTTTGAGATTTATTAGAATGTACCATTTTCTTAATATCTAATTAAAATGAATATTATAAGTTTTAATTAATTATGAGTGACTGAAATTAATTAATAAAATTGTTATCATATATGCCAAGCATTTTAATTTATTTTTAGTTAAGATTCCATTTTGCTAGATTGGGCACTAAGACAACAACAAAAATATATACCAAATTTGTCCTATCTTTTGTTCAATTTAAAATTTGTAGACTTTTTATTGAATTAATTGAAAATAGATAAAAACCCTAAACAATCATAAGACAACAACAAAAATATAACAAATTTGTCCTATCTTTTGTTAAATTTAAAATTTGTAGACTTTTTATTAAATTAATTGAAAATAGATAAAAACCCTAAACAATCATATGATTAATTAATCGAATATCAGCCGTAGAGCGGCAATCAAGCGTACTTGATTTAATTTAAACCATTAAGACAACGTCATCACATATGCCTGCTCCAGTTAATTGATGTAACAACCCAAATTGCCCATTTTGCACGTTAAAATGCTCGCGAGGTTCCCTGTAGAAAGCTATGTTTGGGCAACGCGCTAGTAGCATATAATATATCAAATTATTTAGAAAGGTTTAGTCCAAATACCAATTAGATTATTTTTTTTTGTATATTATCAGAATATACTGCAAAATAGAAAAAATAAAATAAAATTATGATGTGTTCTAGTGTTAACAAGTTGTTTTGATTTGATCGAAATCAATATTCTTTTTTCGCATGTATAGTTGATTAATCATAATTATTTCTTAATAATATCTGAATTTGATTAATTTGACTTATATAAGAAATAATATATCGATAAAAACTAAAAGATAAATGTATTTATTTACTATTGACTTAACTCAAAAAGAATATATTTAATCTTGATTGATATGAAAACTGATTCAAAAATATTTTACTATTTATATATATAGAAAAAAATTTAATTAATCTTATTACATGAGAATTGATTTTAAGACATCCTAATTAACAAAAAGAGGGAACCAATTAGGATATGCGTGGGCATGACAATGTAGTTCGTGATAGTTTACGAGGGAATCCAAAAAAAATTGTTAGCAACAGACGAGGCGAATCAAAATGTGGGGATGGATTTATTTTGGCTTCAAGCAACCCATCTGGATTCATGTACCCTAAATAATAGTAACAATGATCAAGGTATATATATATATATATTAGATGATTTATTTATAGAAATAAGATTGACTATAAACCGGCAGATTTTTTTCTCCGGATCCATGGGGATTTTGCGCACATGGAAGACTAATTATGGGGTTTGATTTATGAAATGGTACTTAGAATCTAATCTTTTTACAGCCTAGGTTAGCTACTTATAGCTGGATATCTAGTTGTTGTGTGCATAAGTGGCATTTATCCTATATTCCCTCAGAACTTACAACAACAACAACAAACTGGATTGAAGTAATATAGAGTATAGAAACAAGAGAAAATATTTTCTTGGGCTACGAGTTGATAATTTTAATTATTTTGTTTCATGAATAGCGTACTGTTGTCATATTTCAACAAATAATATATGTATATATATATATATATAGTCTGATTTGAACAAATACATAAGCATGTTTTGTTAAGATTGCTGGGTTTGTTATTGTAATTTTTATAGCGATAGTCCTGATTGTTGTTGTGTAGTAGTTGAGAACAAAAGATATTTTTTTGTTTTTAGGTATTCATATTTCACATTAGAGATAAGATCAATTACATTCGAAAAAAATAACGATAAAATTTAATTTTTTTAATAAACACGATTGCAGGATTCAAACCTATTACATTAGTAAAAAAATCATGTAAAAACTAACTTGTTTATCACTTAATCAACAATTTATTATTAAAATAAAATATATTTGATTGAAAGAGTTATCGACATAAAAGTTATAAAAAATAAAATATAAATAATTTTTTAAGTTTAAAAAAACATATTTATTAATCTTTTTATGTTACAAAAACCAATCCTTAGTCCCTATTAATTGATCCATGTGATTCGAGAGTCGGTATTTATTTTACCGGAAAAGCCAAAGAAAACCTACTTCATCGGTAGAACCAAACGGCAAAATATGGGCAGATGGCTTTCAAGTTGAAAACACAAACGGGCTGGTAGTCATTATCGTCCATTTCTTTTTTCTTTTTCTTTTTTTGTTGGGAACAAATCATGAATCATCTACTGACGTGTATATGTTACAAAGGTAAATAAATTTGTACACCTTTTCAATACGGTTAGGTACGATATTCTTGAGAACCTAACTTTTGTAAACGACAAGTACTTGTATGTGGGAAAAATTTATGGCATGAGCCGTACGTCTCATGTTCGATTTCATGAGGCTTACATGAAGTCCACTAATGTAACCATCCAATGTCTTTTCTTTCAACTTGGGACCATTAATTTGTATTGTCGATACCTCAATGCGGCAAATTTATGGCATGTTGACTTTTATTTAGGCATACAAATATATGCCAACATGTCATATGTCACTTGTTACTACGTACAGAATCACTATACCTTTTGTTTTATGATTTAATTTCAAAGAAAATTAGAGGAAGAAGTTGAGCACTCGTGAGACATGATTATTAATAACCTTACACGTTGAAATAACTTGATCAAGATTATTGATTGTTTTTACTTCCGTAACCTTCAAGAACTTTAGTCATACATTTGGTACAAGCTAGCTAGGAAGGATGACAAAGAGTAGTGCTTGTCAATCAAGAAAACCAAAAGAAAAAAAGGAAAGTACTCCCTCAATTTCACTTAACGAGCTTTGAATAAATTATTTTGGGAATGATGATTCAAGTTTGTGGATCGGTGATGTCTCTATGCCCTAATGCTTTTGTGGAAATCGATCACCGTCTTCATCCCTTGCCGGGACAACAAAATCTCCTAAACAATATGGAAAATCTCTGACCCTAGCTGATCAGAAGACACATGTACCCAAAAGTGATAGTCAAACTTTAATCAAATGTCAACCCCTATCTGGCTCGCATTTTTTCCTTATTATGATGTATGATATTTAAGTAAAGAAAGAAGAATTTCATGATGGAAAGACAAAGAAAACAAAGACCTCTAATGCTTGTCTACCAAGAAAGTGTACAGAGGAAAATGATAGGAAAATACAATGATTTTTTGTTCTTAAATTACAATGAGTGTCAAGTCCATGTCAACTTTTCTTTTTATTTTGACACATTCACAAAGGAAATTAAAGAGATATTTTTCAACAAGGAGACTATTATATAGTACTTCCATTTTAAATACATCTTTCACTTTTTTATATATATTTATTTAAAAATATTTATTTGATCAAAATTTTAAATAATATATTATTTAAAAATACTTATATTTGAAATTTATTTTATAAAACATTATTTTTTAAAAAATATTGATATGACATTTTAATTAATAATTTTTTTAATTCATACGATCTTTTTGACACAAACATAATATAAGAGCTTGTAACTACAAGGTAGTAATTGATTGATAAACAAACACTCGGTTTATAGATCATGTTTAGAAGTTTGATTTTTACGGACGGTATTCTTGAGAATTTATTTTTAGAATACTCAAAATCGAACGCTAGGGAATACTCGTTAATCATTTTCAAAAAAAAAAATGATCTTAAAATATATAAAAATTGATCTAAAAATATTCTTATTTCTGGACCTCTATATATATATATATAAAAGACCTTGTAATTAAAAATGTAATGATGATTTAAGGTTGAAGTGAGCTAGTTCGTCTAAGACTTTTTTTCATTTGTTTATCTTTTTGGGTGATCCATATGCATTGTTTCGTGTCTAAGAATCTATCTCTTTGTTTCATTAAATAAAATAAAAAGGCCTTCATAAATCCACATTATTTTTTAGCAATGATAGACAAATTAAAAAAGAAAAAGAAATGAAATGAAATGATTTCCACCTCTTAATTCTAGGAGCTTTTTTACAGCTGACAAACAGCCCTGCACTTATAATATCTTATTATAAATGTTTTATGTTCATATGGTCAGATCAGCAATCATTTTATTAGACAAAATTATTTAAGGTTGAGCAGATCGTAATATTAATTATAGAAAAATATTTTTCATTTCATTGTCTTGCAATTTATTATGTTTTAAAATCACAATGATACAACTCAATATAGTTGACTTGAAAAAAAAACTCTTATCATTTAAAAAAATAATCTCAAATTTAAATTTTTGTATATTTGTATATGTAATTTTTTTTTTTTAAATATTGTATTCTGTCTTATGCCTTTAACGAAGGAGGAGTGATTACTATGCATTTTGGACCGGGATATCGTGGGAATTAAAAGAAAAAATCACAAGGATACAATATCATTTGGTGGAGACCCACGCGAAGACATGCATTTGAATGTACAGACAAGATCTTTTTTCTGGGATTCAGTACAACTTAGTTGATTGATCTGAACCGTGGATTCTATGGAATCAAAATCCCACATAGGGTTTGACCTAGGATTGTTGATTATTAATCTTCCTTAATTCACCACCGCATTTTAAATTGATTTTTTTTTTTTTTTTGAAAAAAGCAATGAGACTTATATATTGTAACAAGATAGGTTAGTCTCATGATTAAAAAAAAAACTCTGTATGTTTTAATCATTCAAGTCCAACCTTCAAGAATTTCGTAAATTTTATCTTTAAAAGAAAAAAATTAAAATTATTGATTTCATTTTAATACAAAAAAACTAATATGAGAAATATGATTGAACTATCAAATTTGTTTAAACTGAATAGTCGCCTGATCAAAATAAAATCAATTTAATTATTTATTATTTTATTTCGTCTCACTTAATTCAGATTATTGAATTTAAAATCAACATTGAGATTTGCTACATAACCAGTTATGTTTCTTTAAAAACAAGAGAGAAATCGAATTCAAAGAGCACCACGGATCATGAGACAAGAATATATTATGATTCCAACATTTATCATAATTTCTTTAAATTTATGACAGTAATAGTTTCCTCCTTTGTATTAATTACAATACATTTTATCTTATTTTTACTTTAAAAAAGAATCCAATTTGATACTGTTTGATAGCACATAAACAATTTTAGCAATTGCAATGACTTGCATTTTTATTACAAAATACATTATGATTGATTGGCATGTGTAGTAATATAAATTTAATTTATTCAAGAGATAAAAGGGCCATCAGGAGTAAAAAAAAAATCACCAGGGCACATAGAAAACAATTTAGGTGCCATTGACCTCATTGAAAACGTGCTGTAAATTTTGCAAAGAATGTCTGTGATTTTACTCCAGCTACTTGCAAGAATTGTACTGGATACTACCTCGTACTGATAGTTTACGTACTTCCTGTATTTTATTGGATTAATTTGGAACTCAAAAAATGTTACGGAAATTAGACCAAAATTTAGCTATTCGTCTCAAGGTGATAAAAAAAATAATAATATTTTTCATAATGGTTTGAAACTGTGTTTAATTACCCTTATAGTATATATTTTGGATAGCATTCATTGCTATATCTATTCTAACACTATGCTAATTTTCTCCATCGAATATTGTCAAATAATTAGGATATTTTTATGCAAGTTTTTATGTACCATTGTTGAGACCCTTTTGGATCAAGATTAATTAGATTGGTATTCATATTTGGTCTACTTAATTTTTTTAAAAAAAAATCCTCAAAATTTTTTTTTTTAATATAGAAAACAAATTTAAAGTGGTAAGGTTTTACCTCTTTTTCCTAATAACATAGTATAGAAATATAGCTAAGTTGTTTGCCTAGCGAGTAAGTGAGCTGATTTTTCATATAATTTTTTATTATTGTATGGATCGAGTTCGAATTCTAAAATTATATTTATTGAAAGAGATTAAATCTTATTATTTCTGTTTTGAAAATGATTACTTTTATCTAAAATATAGAATGGAGATATTTGAAGAGAAAAAAAGTAGGCAAATGTATATTAAGTGGGGAAACGGTAGAAGATCAAGCTTGTATATTTATAAAGCTAACAAACTAGAGTAGTTTTTTTTTTAATTTTTTTAATGTAACTTAATACAACAGACAAGTTGATTACATGTAGGTAACAAAATAATAAATCTAAAAAAAAAATTGTTGACCAATAAAAACTAAAGATAAATTACATCAATTTTTTTTTTTTTTGTGAAATAGGCATTTTATTAACTCAAATATTGTCATTGTTTTTTTTTAAAAAAAAAAATTATTACTTCTAGAATATGGATTTCTATCCCAATAAAATAAATAATTCTTAATCCTTTGGAAGAAATTCTCGAGGTTTTTGGGAAATTGGTTCTGCTTCATCCTCATTACTGCTATCCTTTGGAAGAAATGCATGGTGTCACCAAAGCATTTTCCTTTGTTTTAGTGGTTGTTTGTTACAGCAGCAGCAGCTTGTCAAAGTTTGGTGGCCATTTACAACTCTTGTCAGTAGTAATAAAAGTATCCCAAACTCTCGAGTCACTGTTTTTAATGAATTTCTTTTGTTTTGAGATTAATTAATTAATTAAGTAATGACTATAGCATCCTTTTTGGGAAATGTCTGTCGTCTTTGTTGGTTTTAAATGGAAGCTTATAAAGAGGGAAAGATAAATTATTTTTTTTTCTTTTTATAGCCAGAATCTTTTTTCATTGATTTTATGAAAATTAAATACTAAGTCGGCAATGAGTTGCAGATTACTAGGCAGATTTGGACAGTTCAAGATCATAAGGCAATTATATTCATTGATATTGCAAATAATTTATTATCCCATTTCACCTAAACACATGCTTTTTAAGCACTTGTACTTGAGATTTCTTTATTACTGCATTGAAGATAATTAAGAGATGCGTAGATCCAATTTTGATTTCTTGCTATCTTTTTTTCAAGTTTGGTTTTTAATAAAATTTTGTAAATTCGTACCTATTTCTTAGTTGTACATGATTTTGCCTGAACATGATTGCCAAAGTAACTACCCTCAATTTCAAGACTAACTTTTAATTAAGAATATTCTTGCCATTAAAAAAAAATATATTTTTTAGCTATGATAAGTTTCTTATAAAAACTCTTGGTCCAGGCTCCCTTTATAAAGGAATTAAAGATCTCTCAAGAGTTAAAAACACAATAGCAATAGCTTCTACGGTCAAAATATTCACCTTTATTCAGAAAGATACCATCTTGCTAAGGGAAAAAAAAATTATTATTATTATTATTATTATTACAGTAAGTGATTATTTTTTAGTAAGTTTTCGTTTTAAGTAAGTCTATCACTTATTGGATTAAATTAACGGTAAATTATGTCTTATCCTTGATGGAGTCAAGGATTCGGATTCAGAGAATCCGCCTATAATTTTCCTTTCCAAGCGTGAGAATTAAATCGTTTACCTCTTAATGCAAAAAGTGACTCTCATTATAACATAAACATTCGTTCTTATTTAAAAAAATCAATATGATATATGATATATGATATTGTTTTTACTCGCTTTCTCCAAAAAATAAAAAAATAATTATTTTTTTATCATAAGATTATAAAAATAAAAATAAAAGTCAACGAAAATTTTACCAATACAGAATAGTATTTAATAACTAACATTTCATGAATATTCACTAACGTAAATGTGATGTTGGATTGCTATGTTAAGGTTTATTTATTTATTTATTGGTATGCACCCATATATTATTCAATTGAGAATTAGTTCAATTTAATATGATTGATAAGTAAATTTACTTCTCACTTTATCATTTAGGATCCAAATTTTAAGAAAAACTATAAAAAAAAAAAGTAAAATTTTTAAATATATTAATTAATACACTATAGTTTTTTTTTTTCCAAAATATCTCGAGACCCAAAAGTCTAGATTAATTTCTAGCATGTTCGATCGAACGCACAAGATGGGTACGACTACTCAAAAAATTTTCTGCATATATAAAAATTCGAAATCGAGATCACTTTAAACGATTAGAATTACTTCCACTAAAGTCAATCCTCTTAGGTACTAATACACTATAGTTTTTAAGCATAGAGTTCAATAATCCACTTGAAAATTTTCTTTTTTTATTTTTAACTATGATTGACCCATTCATAATCCAAGAGGTGAATTAAATTAAATTCACTAATAATTCATTCTCACAAAAAGAAAAAGAAAAAAAATCACTAATAATTTCTTTTTTAGAATGACTTTCTGCATTAATTCAACAGCAAGGCACAGCCTAAAAAAACTTGACCATGCTCTTTGTTTATTTCGCAGTCAACTACAGTGCTCTCTGTCTCCCCCTCTCCCACTCTCTCTCTCTCTCTCTCTCTCTCACACACACACACTATATATATATATACACACACACCCGTTTCTTGATACCAAACCTCTCAAAAAACTACAAATCCCATCGATTCTTCAACTGAAAGGGCAGAGAAGACAGCCAAATTATTTTCTCTACTCTCTCCTCCATAAACGCTTAAGGTAGAGAAGACGGAGAATCCGTAACATAATACAACCAGCTGACCACACTGCTTCAGTTACAAACTTCATGTGTCCGGTTTTTCTTGCATGAAAGTCGGAGAAAACTTCAAAAGTTGTTCTTGCTTCTTCATGTTTGACTGTTATTGGCAGCATTTTGAGAGAGATTCAAAGAATGGATGGTGGTGGTGGTGATATATACAGAGTAAGCAGTGCACGTTTAAGCACTTCTTCTAATATATGGAGGAATAGCACCTTGGAAGTTTTTTCAAGGTCCTCTCGTGATGAAGATGATGAAGAGGCTCTAAAATGGGCTGCCTTAGAGAAACTTCCTACTTATTTACGTATGAGAAGAGGTATTTTAAGTGAAGAAGAAGGTCGAGCAAGAGAGATTGATATTACAAACCTTGGGTTAATAGAGAAAAGGAATTTGTTAGAGAGACTGGTTAAGATTGCTGAAGAAGATAATGAGAGATTCTTGTTGAAGCTCAAAGAAAGGATTAACAGGTATTGGATCTTTAAACTTCAAAATCATCTCAGTTTCTGAAGATTTTCTGCTCTTTCTTTTGATTCATTTGGCCTTTTTTTTTTTTTTATTGCTTTTGAAAAAATGCAGAGTTGGGCTGGATATGCCAACAATTGAAGTCAGGTTTGAACATTTAAATATTGAAGCAGAAGCTCATGTTGGAGGTAGAGCATTGCCTACAATTTTCAACTTCTCTGCTAATATGCTAGAGGTACAAAACTTGCAGAAATCATACTTGCTTGCATATCTATTTCACTTGGCCAAAATTTCTCAACTGTGAATTCAATTCACTGATTGCTCCGTTCTGCCTCTCTTCACAGGGGTTTCTGAGTTTCCTTCACATAATTCCAAGTAGAAAGCAACCATTTCCCATTCTCCATGATGTCAGTGGAATCATCAAGCCGCGAAGGTGAGTAAAAACATTAAGTTAAAAGTATTTTCATATAGCAGATTCTGCAAAATGGTTGGTTTCTCATATTAATTAGTCAATTCAAATTTTCCAGAATGACACTACTTTTAGGCCCTCCAAGCTCAGGCAAGACCACCTTACTATTGGCTTTGGCTGGAAAACTTGATAAAGATTTGAAAGTAAGGAGATAAGGATTTTGGTATTTGTTTTCAAGAAATTGTTTTGCCTTATATATGATCTGAACCTGGTATTTGTGAATTTCAGTGTTCAGGAAGTGTTACTTACAACGGACATGGGATGGAAGAGTTTGTGCCCCAGAGGACATCAGCTTATATTAGTCAATTTGATCTTCACATAGGAGAAATGACTGTGAGAGAAACACTGTCTTTCTCTGCAAGATGTCAAGGGGTCGGACAGCGTTATGGTCAGTAATACACCATTGTTTCAACATATCAGTTGTTTAATTAATAAAGGGTTTGAATTTAATTACTTTGGGATTCTGAAATTATGCAGAGATGTTAAGTGAATTGTCAAGAAGGGAGAAGGAAGCAAATATCAAACCAGATCCTGACATTGATATTTACATGAAGGTGAGGAAGGATGGCAAATAGAATTGAGTCCATAATCATTCTGAGAAAAGTGTTTTTTCATCGTTAAGATACGCTCTAAATATTTGGATTCTACAGGCAGCAGCACTAGAAGGGCAAGAGACTAGTGTGACAACAGATTATATTCTCAAGGTACTTGCTGCAAATCCAATTAGGCCGGTGAGTTGCAGGATTACACATATGGATGTAACTAATCCTTCTGCTTATTCAAATTCACAGATTTTAGGACTTGATATATGTGCTGATACCATGGTGGGTGACGAAATGGTACGAGGCATCTCCGGCGGACAAAAGAAGCGACTCACAACAGGTAAAACATAAGGCAATTTTTGGTATTGTTGTCGATGGTTCTTTATGAGCATAGGCCAGACCTGAGTATCTTCTGGTCTATGTGATGTAGGTGAGATGCTAGTTGGACCAGCGAGAGCACTTTTCATGGATGAGATATCAACTGGTTTGGACAGTTCAACAACATTCCAAATAGTGAACTCGCTCAGGCAAACGACACACATTCTCAATGGAACTACTCTCATCTCTCTGCTCCAACCAGCACCAGAAACCTACGATCTTTTCGATGACATAATTCTTCTGTCGGATGGACTAACTGTGTACCAAGGTCCACGCGAAAATGTTCTTGAGTTCTTTGAATCATTGGGCTTTAAATGTCCGGGGAGGAAAGGAGTTGCTGACTTCTTACAAGAAGTAATTCTAGCTATAACTTCAAATATTATGTTTCTCTTATTTGAACAGCTTTGAACATGATTATCAATTTTTTTTTTTTTTTTTTTTTGGTGAAATGGAATAGGTGACATCAAGGAAAGATCAAGAGCAGTACTGGGCACGTAGAGATCAGCCTTACAGCTTTGTTTCAGCCAAGGAATTTTCTGAAGCGTTCCAATCATTTCACATTGGTCGAAAACTAGGTGATGAACTTGCTATACCATTTGACAAGTCCAAAAGCCACCCTTCTGCTCTAATAACTGAGAAGTATGGTGTCGGCAAGAAGGAGCTCTTAAAAGCTTGCATTTCAAGAGAATTTTTGCTCATGAAAAGGAACTCGTTTGTCTACATTTTCAAGTTCTCACAAGTGAGTATTCTCCTTCTTGTTTTCTGAAATTATAGCCATTCCATTCATAAGATCAAATTCTTTGTTCTCAAGGATTTGCATATATTAAAAAACTAGAATCTACTTTAAGCTCTTCATCATTGTGACAATAGTAAGTTTTTCTTCCTTCACTTTCAGCTTATTTTGGTAGCTTCCATAACAATGACAATATTTTTAAGAACGGAGATGCACCGCAACACAATAACGGATGCTGGGATTTATCTTGGAGCTCTTTTCTTCGCTGTCATTGTCATCATGTTCAATGGCTTCTCAGAGCTTGCCATGACTATCATGAAGCTTCCTGTCTTTTACAAGCAAAGAGACCTTCTTTTTTATCCTCCCTGGGCATATGCCATACCTGCATGGATTCTCAAGATCCCAATCGCCTTTGTAGAAGTTGCCATATGGACTATCATGACATATTATGTTATAGGCTTTGATCCAAACATCGGAAGGTGGGGAAATGGAACTTGTCGATGAATTTGTTTTCTGATCCTTTGAACCTCAGATTCCATACTTTTGCTGAAAGCTCTTCATGGCAGGTTTTTCAAGCAGTACTTGATATTCGTATTAGCTAACCAGATGTCATCTGCGCTCTTCCGAATGATGGGAGCATTAGGAAGGAACATAATTGTGGCCAACACATTTGGTTCATTTGCATTGCTTGCAGTACTAGTTATGGGAGGATTCATCTTATCAAGAGGTGATTTGGATGCTCTTATTTATTTTTGTTAAGTGTGATAAGAGTAAATGCTGATGGTGAACCCTATATTCTTTTATATTAGATAATGTGAAGCCATGGTGGGTATGGGGCTACTGGGTCTCGCCAATGATGTATGTGCAGAATGCCGTGTCTGTCAATGAATTTCTTGGGAATAGTTGGAGACATGTAAGCTTCTTGTTCTTAAATTCCGACAAGAGAATATATTGAAGACTAAAAGAAAATGCTTCAGCTAACGCTAATAACATGGAAATATCTTAATCTGTGCCCCAGATTCCTCCTAATTCAACAGAGTCATTAGGAGTTACTTTCTTGAAGTCTCGCGGAATTTTCCTAGAAGCACATTGGTATTGGATTGGAGTAGGAGCTCTGATAGGATTTGCCTTGCTATTCAACTTCCTTTTCACCTTGGCTCTAAAATATCTCAACCGTGAGTATCTGCATTTAAATGTTCAGATTTGAAAGTTGAGTCCACTATTCTGATGATTGAATGATTGCAGCATTTGGGAAGCCTCAGGCATCATTATCAAAAGAGTCCTTGGCTGAAAGAGATGCCAACAGAACTGGAGCATTTATTGAACTATCAACAAGAGGAAAGAGCTCTTCAGGTAAGTCACGAGACTCTACTATATAGATATGTTGCATTTCTGTTTTGTATGATGCAAGCTAAAAAAGTTAAACCTTCGGAAAACATTGCAGAAAGAGGGAATAGCAGCAGAATAAGTTCCTCAGCTAGGGTACCATCTTTAAGAATTCCTAGCTTTGGTGATGCCAGTCAAAATAAGCGAGGAATGGTTCTCCCTTTTCAACCCCTCTCTATCACTTTTGATGAAATCAGATATTCCGTAGACATGCCACAGGTACCTTGAGGCTTTAATTAAGAAGCAACAATGTAAATATTAGCAACCTTTAAAAACAATTGAAATGCTGAACTTTCAAGAGTTACTGACAGCATGGATGAATTCATTCTCTATGTAGTTCTTCCAACGTCATTGCATGAAGAATTTTGTGAATCTGCTGGAAGTCTCTAAATTTCAAAATACTTTTAGCATTCTGATATCTTATTTTCTTTTCACAACCAATTCTATTGAAATGCTGGTGGTCTGCACCCTGAACTTTGCACTGAACAAGCAGGAAATGAAGGCTCAAGGTATTCATGAGGATCGTCTGGAACTTTTGAAGGGTGTCACTGGTGCTTTCAGGCCTGGAGTTCTAACAGCTCTAATGGGTGTTAGTGGCGCTGGCAAGACCACTCTAATGGATGTATTAGCTGGAAGAAAAACTGGTGGTTATATTGACGGAACAATCTCCATATCAGGATACCCAAAGAACCAACAAACATTTGCTCGCATTTCAGGATATTGTGAGCAAACTGACATCCACTCCCCTCATGTTACTGTCTATGAATCCTTGGTTTATTCTGCTTGGCTTCGACTTTCCCCTGATGTTGATTCTCAAACGAGAAAGGTATACTTCATTCTCTTTCTGCTCTTTTTTCCCTCTTCCTTTTATTGAAGAGCAGGGAAGGATGAAAGTAAAAGCATCTAAATTCAAAGAACTATAGAAAGCATAAGACTACGACTTCCGTTTTCTCACCATCAGGTTATTGACAGTAAATTCAATCAATGTGTTGCAGATGTTCATCGAGGAAGTCATGGAGCTTGTGGAGTTGAACCCTATAAGAGAAGCGCTTGTTGGATTGCCAGGTGTGAATGGTCTCTCCACCGAGCAGCGCAAGAGGCTGACAATTGCAGTTGAGCTTGTTGCTAATCCATCCATAATTTTCATGGATGAGCCGACCTCTGGCCTTGATGCCAGGGCAGCAGCCATAGTTATGAGAACAGTGAGGAACACGGTGGATACAGGGAGAACTGTAGTGTGCACAATACACCAGCCAAGCATAGACATATTCGATGCTTTTGATGAGGTAAGACATATTTTTCTCGGCAATGAACTACCAAAGAGTTTCGCTTTCGGTTTCGGTTTCCTTCGTCATTATAGAAGCTCTAATCCGTTATTGTCACATTGCAGCTATTTTTGTTGAAAAGAGGAGGTGAGGAAATTTATGTGGGTCCAGTAGGCCGCCATGCTTGTCATCTAATCAAGTATCTCGAGGTTAGTATAATTTGCTTGATACAGAGACACCGGAATCTTACTTTGCTTGTTGTTAAATTGTTGACATTGAGTACTTGAACTTTATCAAGGAAATTGAGGGAGTTCCAAAGATTAAGGATGGTTACAATCCTGCAACTTGGATGTTGGAGGTTACTTCAGCAGCACAAGAAGCAGTTCTTGGGGTTCACTTCACTGATGTCTACAAGAACTCAGAACTATACAGGTCTGACCACCTCACATTTCCCTTTTCTTTTTCTTTTTTTATAAAAAATAAAGGGTGAAAAAATAAAAAACTTTTGCAGACTTTGTGGTTAGATTTTGAGTTGAACTGCGATAATTGGAAAATTATTTAAAGAAAAACATGTGAAGCCTCATGAGAAATTACTTCATTTTCTGATGCACACAATGCTACCATGTTACAATGCTATTAACAATTTTCAGTGAATTATTCAGGAGAAACAAAGCCTTGATCAAGGAACTAAGCATTCCACCACCAGGCTCAAAAGATCTATACTTCCGAACTCGATATTCGCAGTCCTTCTTCATTCAGTGTATGGCTTGCCTATGGAAGCAGCACTGGTCATATTGGCGAAACCCGCCATACAATGCAGTGAGACTGTTATTCACAACATTCATAGCTTTAATGTTTGGGACCATATTTTGGGACCTGGGGTCCAAAAGGTACAGAGAAGCGCAGCTTATTCTTTACATAAGCCTTAAATCCCGAACCCTTTCTCTCTTTCTCTCTAACTTAAACGAAATGTTCCTGAATTGCAGAAGGAGCAGACAAGATATCTTTAATTCAATGGGTTCTATGTACGCCGCTGTTCTTTTCATAGGGGTACAAAATGCTACATCAGTGCAGCCAGTTGTTGCTATTGAGAGAACAGTGTTTTACAGAGAAAGAGCAGCAGGAATGTATTCTGCATTGCCATATGCTTTTGCACAGGTAAATTGATTTCTTCTGTTTTTGTCGAAAGGAACTGATCAATTCATCAATGCACTATCCATCTGTCAGAATATGAGCTATCAGAATTCTGAACACTAAGTACTTGGATGAGACTTTTACATATGAGACTACCTGCTTCTTTTTGCTTGTTTCGAGATTCCAGGAAATTCAACCGCAAAGGATCCTCGCCTGATCATTTATTTATCTATGCAGGTTATGATTGAAATTCCATACGGTTTGGTCCAGACTCTTATATACGGAGTTATAGTGTACACCATGATCGGTTTCGAAATGACAGCTATCAAGTTCTTTTGGTACATCTTCTTCATGTACTTCACTTTATTATACATGACTTTCTATGGCATGATGACTGTCGCCGTCACGCCAAATCACAACGTTGCTGCTATAGTTTCATCTGCATTCTACTCAATATGGAACCTTTTCTCAGGATTCATTGTTCCTCGGACGGTAACTTCTTCGTTATCCTATGTGTTTTTATACTACTGTCAAAATCAAGAACAGACCATGACTAAAGATGATTAATTCTTGTTTCTGACAGAGGATACCTATCTGGTGGAGATGGTACTACTGGGCATGTCCGGTCTCTTGGACCCTCTATGGGTTGATTGCTTCACAATATGGAGACATCAAGGATAAACTAGAGGGTGATGAAACTGTCGAAGATTTTGTGAGGAATTATTTCGATTTTCGGCATGACTTTGTTGGAATTTGTGCAATCGTAATTGTTGGGATCCCTGTGCTATTTGCATTCAACTTTGCACTCTCCATTAAAGTATTTAACTTCCAGAGAAGATGAGAGGTTTTTCCATTTTTAAGATAGTAAAATGTATAGAGCAATCAAAAAACCTATCATACTTCAAGTTCTGTAGATCATAATTTTTGCTCAAGTTGAAAATTTGTTAGTATATGTATGAATTTATGCAAGCAAGATACAGGCGAAACCTGTCTAGAAGATATTTTCTATTGAAGAAAGAAAAATAAGAGAAACAATACTTTTTGCCGGGTGTTTTTAAACATTTATCTTGTTCATTTTCGTTGGCGCTTTTTTTTCCTGAGATTATGTCTAGACTTAGAGAGATGGAACAACCACCGCAACGAAACCAAACACCCCATGCACTGCACATCACTCCATTATATGCTCCATATTAATATTATTAGGCTGGGATTGATGAACAAGTTTAATACCGCACATCAAAATGTCTTCTTCATGAAAAAATAACTCAGTCAAGATCAGGCCAAACAAAGGCTAAAAGAGCAAGCAACAGATTATGTTTATCAGCTAGCCGCCACATATGTTACAGTTGGAACTCAATTCCCTCAATATCTAAAACTACAACTAAAACTCTAAATTAGAGAGAGAAAGAAAAGGAAGATGTCACTGCCTCATTTTGCCAAGTCATCCAAGAAGCTCTGCAACTCCCTCAAGCCCTCAGCGGATATGCTCCTTTGCACCCTTTGGCGTGGGGCAACCAAGTTACGGGGAGGCTCAGACTGGAAGCAAACGACAATAACAGCTAAATTATCGCCGCTCTTCCTCTTCAAGGCTTCATCAATGATATCTTTGCTACACATGACTGGGTCATTGTGCTGCTGAAGCCTCCGCCTAGCAAAATCCACAGCGTTTTGGCTCCTGAACACATCCCAGATCCCATCACAACCTATAATGAGGAATTCATCTTCCTCTGTCAATTGTCTAGACATAAGCTCAGGCTCAGCACTTAGTGGCCCACCATCACTGCCACTAAATTTCAGTCCTTCCATGTGCCAGTCTCCCAAAGCACGTGCCACATTGAGAAGTCCATTGAGATAACCATCATAAATGTACCCCCCACATGCCTCGATGCGCTTCCTTTCTTTGCTGCACGTTGGTTTGTGATCATTAGACATGTCAATGGCATTGCCACGGCGGCACAGCACTGCTCGACAATCTCCAGCATTTGCCACCACTAACAACCTGCCATCAGAAACAAATAGAATATTAAATAATCAAAAACTTTCATTCCTCACGAACCAACTTTTAGAAGAGAAACCACAGACCCTGCCTTTATGGGCTCTTATGGGTGAATTTGGAGATATTACCTAAGGCCAAGCCTAACAATTATTTACCTGCAGCTTTTTATCTCCTTAAATAAACTTGTATTATCAGCCTCCCTGAGAAATATCCCAATGGAGGCTTGCCCTTGAATATGGAATGTGGCTCAACCCTATTTCAGGCTCATCAAGAGTCTTATTATAGTTTGGGTAGCTCATATCTACTCCAAATAAATGTAATTGGTGAAATTAAGCACCAGGGACATATATTCTTAGCAATCTAACTAATACAATGTACCAAAGCCTAGGTTAGTGAGCATTGAATGCTCCATGAAAGAGAATTACATAATACAACCATTAACATATAAAACAGTTGGTAGATGGATAAATGCTAACCTCCCAACAACAAGAGCTGTCAGTGCGGTGGTTCCAGAAGCAAGGGCTGCATCCAGGGAGCAAGCCTTCTCAAAAGCAGAGTCGGTTTGCAGAAATGCAGAAGCTACGACCCTCTCAACCTCCATGGGAAAGTCTTCATCCTCAGCAATGAACTTTGGTAGATGGTAGCATGCAAAGTCAGCAGCATGCTTTCCTCCATGTCCATCAAATACCTAACCATCAATACAGAACTCCATGTTAAATTGCCAAACATTACTATTGCCAAACAAATGATATAAAACTACTATCAACATAGGCTCTGTGCCATGAGACATGCAAAACCAAAAATAACATCAAAACAACATCCGCACCATCAGTGATAGAAAAAAGGTTACTCCGTTATGCAAGAACAATACTGCCTCCTTCAAAAACCACCATTACCTCCATTGCTAGCGCATTACAATCACCACTAACAAAAAATCATGAACATTTTTCATAACATCAATTCCTCTAATACAACCATCATTACAGACTAAAATCAGTGGCACCAGCATTAAACACTTCCACCACCATTAAATCCTACACCCATCCACAGCTGCACATTGACCATTTCCTCAAAACACAACTGACTTCAACCAATACTCATCACCACCATAACTGATATCAATGCCATCAGTATTGCACTCGCCACCAACCCCACCAAAACACAATTTTTTACCATAGCCAGGATAATCACAAAAACAAGCTTTCAACTATTCTTTGTGACAACAGTTGAATAAAAGATAAAAATATTGTTTTTCTTGAATATCAAGCAAAAACAGAAGGTTCTATCTCGCAAGGCCTCAAGTTTGTCTTACAACCTGAGATACACTTGATAGAAATGATATTATATTATGAATTGCAAATTTTAAGAAGTTCATAAATAAATGGAAAGGGACAATGCTCCAATGAAATCTAGAATATCCTGCACATCATTTGCAACAAAGAACAGTCGATAGCATTCTTGAATACCCCAAACAAGGGATCATAAGTAGAAATAAGAGAAACAAAATAGTACCCCATAAAAAGCATTGGGCTCATCAGTTGCATTCTTGAGTCCGTGATCACTCATAAAATTGTCAGCACATACATACACATCTTCCATGCTTGAGCGAAAGCCAATATCCGCCCATGCTCCAGAGCGAACAATTGGAACAAAATCTACATTGTGATTTTCTGCACCAAGCTGAGGTTTAACAGAGATATCCAAAGTCTTTGTCTTTAGCTGCAAAAAAATCTGGTCAAAACCTTGACAACGAGAACTGTACATCACCAGTGCTTCCAAAAAAAAAAACTGTTCATGATATAAAATGTAGTCCAACAAAAAGATTTTGATAACAATACAGTAAGAATATGCTGCAAACTTGGACATGACTCCCTCATCTCATTTCAATGCTTACTAACAGTCTTTTAACTTCCTAATTCCTGCCACATATAATGATCTAAAGCGGATAATAATTTTACCCAAAAACTCTTCCCGAAATCACTACCCGAAAATCTCCACCATCGTATTCATGGGACCTGACGCATTACGCTTTACAATCAGCGGATAGAAAAAAAAATCATAATTTAGACTGCATTCCATTAAATCACTAACAACTTCCTTCTCTTGAAGTCCAGTTCAATGAGACAATAGTTACAAATATATTACATAATGCGACTAGAAGAACAACACAATCTAAAAAAGGAAAACAGATCAAAGCTAACAAACCAATTCAATCCAATCAAAAACCAAACTTTAATTAATCAAACAACAAATAACACATAACCCATTTACATGTAAAACACACAAAAAGAACCCATTAAATCACTAAAACATAAACAGTAACCAAAACCCAAATTTTTTAAACCAAAAAAAAAAAAAAAAACAGAGATGCCATAAAGGTCTAAAATCTAGAAGCTTACAAGAGACTGATGGCGAACCAGAGTATTTTTACAGCTAACGGGCACGCGATCAATGCTAAAACACTGTCTACACGACGTCGTAGTAGCAGCAGCAGCAGAGAGAGGTATTGGTGGTCTACTATTACTATCACTCGAACTCCCATTATTTCCTTCCATTTTTTCACATTCCTTAAAAAACCCACCACCAAAGGATAAGGGGACCAAAAAGCGCGACTCACTGAGTTCAGCTAACTAAGCAGTGACTCACTGAGTCGACTCAGGTAGAAATCGAATGTTGGAGGGGCTGAAATATTGGAACTGTTTTTGAGAATGCTAGCGGCAAAGAGGTCAATTTGGAGATTTGCTAGGGTTAGGGTTTTAGATTAGAGAGAAAGAGAGAGAAATTAGGGTTTTAAAGGACGCAACTTTAGCGATTCACTGTTGCACTGTAAACTATACAGAGAGAGAGAGAGAGACTTTGGGCGTTTAGAGAGATGCACTGTTTTTCTTTTGTTGGTGAAGGCAAGAGTTGTAAATGGTTGGTTTTTTTAGGTGGACGTTGACGACGTCGTTTTTCATAAAGATTTGGTGGTCTCGCTTTCATAGTGGTACCAAACTTTTTATTTAATTCTCTTGCTGCCAACTCATATTTTCTAATCAACTTTCTTATTTTACCACTTCCATCTCATAAAATATAATTTTATTTTCATACTTTTATTTGATTTGAAGTTTGAATTATAGTAACCGTCAAAACTGTCATGTAAAATTCCAGTAAAAATTTTATTTTTTGTAATCAAACCTTATATTTAAGGATTTTATTAAAAAAATTCAATTATTATACTCGCACTTGTGTTATTCATAAATTGATTATCTGTAATGCATTAATAATTTTTTTATTCAATAATAAGCAATATTTTTATATTTTTCAAAAGTAAATTTTTTCTTTCCAATTATTTAAAAAACTCATCCTTTAAATTGGATCTGATGCATTTAAAAAAAATTAATAATAAATTCTTCATAATGTTGAAATCACCGTTGCATATAAATAGGAAGAATAATTGGTTAAGGAGAGTGCAGCTTTGAATTATAGTACCTTTTTTTACTTCATGGGGAAATGGGAATATGTGAAGCTTTTTGCATGGATTTCGGAATGATGGGTGCTTTTTAATGGGGTTGTGTACACTTTTTATTGGTTAAGTTTGATTTAATTATTATTTTATATGCTAAAATGGACCGACATTTAACCATAATTAGGGTCCCAATGCGATCGGCATGGGATAGATTTTGGTTGCTTCTTTTGAAGATTAAGATTCTATTTTGTACTGAATTATAAAGTGATAATACATTAGTAAGTATTATTAATTTATAGATCGGCTTTAAAGTTTGATTTTTGTGATAAATATTTTTAAAATATTTGATACCGTTTGTTGAAAAATATTTCTTAATCATATTTAGGAAAAAATTAATTTTAATATATGTAAAAATTAGTTCGGTAGCAGCGTTGAAAAAAATTCTATTTTGGACTAGGTGATTGCGGCACGGTAAGTCAACCTTGTTTATAATTGTAGTGTTTTTTGTCTTTTTGGGTGGGGAAAAAGGAGAAGGATAGGAAAACAGAATCTGTATTATGGGTCATGTTAGGTAGGATTGGAACAACATTTGACTTGTTAAGAATAAAATTTCTCACCACATGATGTCAAATTTGAATTGATTTAATTAAAAACAGTAACCGATCAAAAATTAAATATATTTAAATATTAATTTAATTTAAAAATTAATAAATTTAATCTCAATTGAAGAAAAATGGACACAAAAATAACTACCATTATCTATAAATATTTAAAAAAAAAATCAAAAATTGAAACAAGCCGGTGTATTGTTTCATTATTTATTAGACCAACTAACATTCCTTTTCCACTGATTATTCAAATGACAAGATATGTGAATTGAGAAATATAATCAATTTAACCATATGCTTAATAGGTTCTTTTCCATATCGTCCAAAATAAAAATATATGAAGAAATGTTATGCCTAAAGTTGGATTCTTTTGCTAACCTTTCTCCACATGTAATTTTTTCTTTAGGTAAAAAAAAATATATTTTTTTTTCCTTTTTAACAGGTAATTTTTTTTTTTTTTAATGGAAAGAGAACGATCCCTTCAATCACGAG
This sequence comes from Dovyalis caffra, assembly GCA_963924115.1. Classification (NCBI taxonomy): domain Eukaryota; kingdom Viridiplantae; phylum Streptophyta; class Magnoliopsida; order Malpighiales; family Salicaceae; genus Dovyalis; species Dovyalis caffra. The sequence goes on along the minus strand of CAWUPB010001194.1, from coordinate 14,775,044 downwards.
GATAGAATTGAAGTAAAATTGCAAGCAGGATTGGAACGAGGGACATGCAGGCCGATCGAATACAATATACTAGGCCCAAGTTAAGGAGGTCAAAACCAATCCACCCGAAGGCCCAAACCCATCAAAGAACCAGCCTAAGAATCCTATATTAACTGTTTTCTTCAATCTCAGGTCTGGATTACAGGAGTGGAGGTGGAAAGCGTTCCATGAAAAAAAAAATGTAAATTTAAAGAATAAGTTAAAACATTTCTCAACTTCAGGAATGTCTTGGCCAAATTAATTTATCACGCTTATTATCCCAAACTTTTGTCAGGAAAATAGTTGGGTAAAACCCAAAAAATATAAGTATTTGGTGGCTTCTACGATGCCTTAGAATACCTTTTCCATCATTAGCAAAAATTGTAAGCCTTTAGATAATTTTTAAAGCAATCCAAACCATTCAAAGTAAATTTCATCATAACTTATCATGACAACATCACCGTTATTTGAAAAACCTTTCACACTTATTATATCCCCTAATTTTTTATTAGATCGCAATTAGTTTTTTTATTCGTGTTTTACTATGAATCGGATAGAACACATAAAATTATTTCAGTTTGATGATCCATGTTATATTGTGTCTCTATCAAAATATATCAAATCAAAATTAAATAAAAATTTATTCAATTTTATAAGTTTTTTAATCAAAATTTTATATTTAATCGATTATTCTTTATATTTTTTAATAAATTTTTGATTAAAAAAATATTATTTACTTATCTCTATCCAAATTCTTAACTAAAAAATTTATAATAATGTAAGAAAAATATTAAAAATTAATGAATTCTTAGCTAAAAACTTATTTTGTAAATTATTTTTTTCTAAACATTTTTTGTTTTTGCCTTTAAATTTTTAATTAAAAAAATAAGGACCGAAATGACTAAAATAAAACAAAAAAATTACATGTCAAAAAAATAAAAAGACACTAACGTATAATATCATGAAAACTTTCATAATAAAAACTTTTTTAAAAAATAAAAATTATAAAAATGCCTCTACGTAGTGAAAAAAATAATATATATGAGTTTGATAAATAGTATAGATAAGTTTGGATGAATAGTATTTCAAATAGTATAATAAATAAATAATAATTTTAGTTTATTATTATTATTATTATTATTATTATTATGTTAATGTCAAAAAGAAAAAACCTTAATCCACTGATGCCATCTAGGTACACTACAAATGAGTAATTCCCACCCCCAACCCAAAACCAATTGTTGAATATTTTTTTAAACTTGGGAACAATAATTTAGTATTATTTTGAAACTCCCAATAAGGTTAAGCTTCGCAAGCCAAACAAAAGTTACAAGTAAAAGAAGGTAGGGTGGGTAGTGAGTACGACTGCCTTGTCTTGATTTGCTTTCAATCTCAACGTTTAATATATATATATATATTATTACGAAAAATTTTATATGAATACTTTTAAAAAATTTGAAAACCATAAAAATGTTCCTGCATGATAAAAAGAAAAATGTATATGAGTTTTAGTGAATAATATAAATAAGTTTGAATGAATAATATCTCAAATAATATAATAAATGATAAATAATTTTATTTTATTTTATTTTCCCAAACCAATTGTAGAATATTTCTTTTTGATTTTCTTTCGATCTCCAAAGAGTTCCGGAAACTTGGGAGCAATAATTTAGTATTATTTTGAAACTGTCCAATAAGGTTAAGCTTCGTGAGCCAAAAAGGAAAAGGTTAAAAGTAAAACAAGGTAGGGTGGGTAGTGAGTACGACTGCCTTGTCTTGGGCTACAAATCTTGCAATCTACAGGAAACCATTTCTAACACGCGTCTCAATGGCCAAAAAAATTGGAAGACGGCAAGCAATGAATGGTGGCTTGATTCGAGGGTCCAACCCACGTGTCCATACACAAGCTATTGGCCTTTCTTGTCGCTATATATTGAACCATCTACCAGCCATCAATAGTAGAATCTTGAAAGAGCAAACCCTTGTAAGTAATAACAAAGAGAGAGAAGAAAACATGGCAATTAGAACCAGTTGCTGCCTCAATCTCTCCCCTCCGAGCTCTGCTTCAACCCTCCCTTCTTCCTCTACAAAGAACTCCCAGGTTGCTTGGTAAGTCCAAACCTCAACTCAGCTTAATTAGTTTCTAATTCATCTTATCAATACAGCTATGTATTGCTTCTAACATAGACCACTTCGTTAATTAAAATCAAAATGGCTTGATTGGAACTTTTTTTAAACTTCCATTACTTTTGTCACGAGGTGCTTACCAAATTTGAACATTTTTATTTCATTTCGTGTAGGTTCAAGAATGAAAAGTGGAGGAGTCAATGTGTTTTGGGCATGGCATGCATGGTAATTGGATCAGTGGAAATGGGTGGTGATTTAGTTAGTGGTCATGAAAATCTTGCCATGGCTAGGGAGATGCAAGCGGTTGTGGAATCAAAAGAAAACTGGAAAGGGCCGAGATGGAGTGACAAAAGAATCTGCCCTCCATGGCATCAAAATTCATTAGAGACTATTGTGCCGGAGAACCTTCCAAGGCCATCGTCAGCTCATCGGAGATGGCCGGAGGTAGTTGGCTTTTCCAAGAATAATGCTCCGGCAGTCAAAGTGATTGTGATAGAAGGAAGCAACGGTTGCTTTTCAATGTAAAATATTCAATTAGATTTTCAATTCATATATACATGTCGTATTCAATTTAAAGAAAATTCATCATAGGAGAAAGATCATGTACTCATACAACCTTAATCTAAACAAAATTTTATACGAAATCAAATCTTATGAATATATTAATATGGATATGTTGGTTTTTGGTATTTGAAAACTAGATTTTTTTTTTTTTTCCTTCCAAGTTTTTGCTGATATTGGTATGATTTTTAGAATATCTTGTAACTTTTATTGACAATTGACATCAGAAATATCTAACAAGTGTTCTAAGTTGGTACTGTCTGACCAAAAACATGTACTACAAATGGATGATTGGCTTAGAATTAGAAAGAAAGTACTGAAGTAGTACAACTTGGTCTGGGCTTATTATGGTCTGGGCTTTAGGGATTGATGGGCTGGTCATCTTACAATGCAACGAATTGGGCTGGTCATCTAATTATAATTTTTGGAGTACTTTACAAAACTACGGAGACTAGTAAAAGACGTCTTTGGGCTACTTTGGTTCCGTTCCTCTCTTGTTGGGCCCTGCTGGATTTTTTGAAAACTGATTAGATCTTTTCTCATTTCGGTAAGATTTGGGCTTCAACTCATTGAAAAGTTCTTAGACCAAATTGGGTTGGTCCAAAACTATGCTGATTCGTACTGTTTTAGTCCTTCACTGCACCATGGTTGATAACATGGTCCAAAACAATATAAACAGTCTTCAGATCGATATGGACAATGTACTTTTAAAATTGCACAAAAATAGATTTTAAATTTGGTTTCCGTACAAATTGGATTAAGGATACACCTTATTATTGAATAAAAAAAATTATAAAAGACTTTACTAACATTTCGATTCTACAAAAAAAAAAAAAAAAAACTTTGAAAATGTTTAAAATAAGCCTCGGCAGCCAATAATATCGATATCTAATAACTATAGGTTCAAACTTAAAAAAATTGGAGCATGCCCGTGGTATATTCCATTACATTACCGAAAACAGAATTAATGTTTTTTATGGTATAAGGTAATTGATGAAGATTGTTGGTTTCGAATCCAAACTAAACATATGTATTCTAGTGCATGCATTTTATATTAGATCGATGCATGTAAAACACAAATTTCTCCAAAACATTTTTAAAAAATGTATAAAAAAAGTCAAAAGAGAAAATTCTAAAAATGCTTTAAAACAAGAAAAATAAGAGTTGAAAACATTAAATCAAAATTCATCCCATTATTATATGAGACGTGGTTAGGTTGTTTATGTCCCACTTCAATCGCGATCCCTTTAAAGGCAATGATGCATTGAAGTTGTATTGCTTTTCTTAATTCATTTCTATCTCACACAACCACATTTCTTTAATAAAATAATCCATTTTTTCATAGAAGAAGAGGAAGAAAGAAAAGTAATAAATACTTTAATAGTACACACGTCCAACATCAAAGTACAACGAAAATAAAGATGAAGAAATGAAAAGAGTGGAAACTTTACATAATGTTGAAGTTAAGAAGCGAAGCAAAATTGAAATTGAACCGTGGAGAGAGAAGGAGAGGCAAAAAGGAAGAGAGAGAGAGAGAGAATTTTTTTTAGCAAAATCTATTTTGATTTAACTTTTACTTACTTTTCTAAACTATTGTTAGTATATATACATACATCTTAGCGAGTAAGTTAATATTCTAGCTAACCTAACAAACTTAACTAATTACTCGCACATGTAGCTCTAACTCTAACAACTTATACACATGACACCGTTTAATATTTTGATACTCCTCCTCAAAATGAGTATAAATGTTGTTCACACTCATTTTGCTTATCAAACCATGGAAAATCATAGGTTGTAAAGCTTTGGTGAAAACATCCGTAAGTCGTTGGTCACTGAGACAAGTGATATGGTTGAATTAAACTAGAAATGATCTCCTCACGAATGAAATGGCAATCAACTTCATCGTGTCCAGTCTTTTCATGGGAGATTGAATTTCTACAAAGATGTAAGGTGGATTGATTATCACAAAAAAAAAAAAAAAAGCAAAGATGGTTATGTATGTATAATGCCCGATCCTAAAACAACAAAAGCCTCATAATCTCACATGTAGTAGCTATCATGGCCTTATACTCTACCTTTGTGTTCGTTGTGAGTAATTAAGTTCTACCTTTTAGATTTTCAGCTACTCAAGGAACTTCTCAAGAAAACACAAAAACTTGAAACCGACTTTCTAGTCTCCGGACATCCAATCTAATCATTGTCCGAAAAACACCTCAATTGAAGAGAAAACTTAACCGAAAATAACAAACCTCGTCTAAGTGCGTTCTTCAAATATCTAAGCACCTTATGTATAGCTTATAAATGAACTAAGGTTAGTTTATCCATAAACCGAGCAAAAACATGCATTGCATAACATATATCAAGCCCGCTGAAAATTAGATACAAACTTTACCTACAAATTGTATGTATTCAATAAGATCACTTAGCATGATTCTCCGAAACATGTTATGGCTTTTGTGTAGGTTGCATAGAAGTGGACACAGAGTTTAGAATCACTAAAACCATACTCATACAACAAGTTTAAAGCATATTTTCTTTAACAAATAGCAATCCTTTTTATTGATTTAGCTACTTCGATTCTCAATAAATATTTAATAGAACCTAGGTATTTCAAGTTAATTTTCATGCCAAGAAATTCCTTCAAGGTAGCAATATTAGAATGAGAGTTTTCTCGCAACCACAATGTCATCCATATACGGTAACAAGGCAAGAAAATTCTGGGAATCAAGACTCATTATAAATAAAAAGTAATCTACCTTGGATTGTTGAAAACCAAACTCAACCAAAGCAACAATGAAATTTGTATTGCATTGCCTAGAATCCTGTTTTAAACCATATAAGGGCTTGTGTAATTTGCAAACCAATTTCCGTGAATGATCCATATATTCCTCCTTAAATTGGTAACCGTAAATAAGATTCATATATTCCTCCTTAAACCATACAAGGGCTTGTGTAATTTACAAACCAATCACCATATAGGAAAGCATTATTAATGTTTAATTGAGAAGGGTACCAATCTTTAATTGTAGCCAAGGGTAGAAATAATCGAACAATAGTGTACTTAGCAACTAGACTAAATGTTTCTTATTAATCAAATCCTTTAACCTAACCGTAACCTTTTGTAACAAACCTAGCCATGTATCTTTCAATGCTACCATTAACTCAAAGCTTAGCCTTGTAAACCCGTTTGCATCCTATTATGTGATGACCTACGAGTAAAGGAACAATAAATCAAATATTATTTTTCTCAAGAGCTAGTAACTCGAATCGCATAGGTTCTTTTCGGTGCTCAAATTTCATAGCTTGGAAATAGGATTGTGCTTTAAAAATGTTAGATAAGAAACAATAAAAACAATATGTAAAGAAGTAGACAAATAATGATGAATGGGATATGGAGTAGCATGAATGAGGTTGCTTGTGAAAAATAGTAGGTTTGAAAGAAAGAGAAAGATTATAAATATCTAAGTAAGCAAGAATCTTAGCAATTATATTAGATTTCCTTAAATGAATAGGTGTAGAAGAAGTTTCATAAGAAAGAGGATTGAAATTACGAGATACGGGAGAAACTAATGGAGAAGAACTATAAGAAGAAAACTCGAAAGAAACTAATAAAAAAGACATAGGAATGGAGTTTATACGAGTCTCTCTAGGACCATTAATAATCTCAATAGAAGAGTTATAGAGAAAAAATAAATGAGAAGGTTGAATGCTAGTGAAATCGAACAAATTAGATGTAGAGGAATTAGAGATTAGTGAAGATAAGTCATGTGGAGAAGAAAATGAGAAAAAAAAACAAAAGGAGAAAAAGGAAAGATGGTTTCATGAAAAATAACATCCCTAGACACCAAGACCTTATGAGAAATAAGATCATAAACCTTATATCCTTTAATTCCAAGAGGACATCCAAGGAAGACACATGGAGCAGCCACTTAGATAGAATTTCTTTCCGTTATGAACAAACGTAGAAATAAAGCATAAGGACCCAAAAACCTTTAAATAACCATAAAGAGGTGGTAATTTAAACAAAAATTCATAAGGACTTAAATTATCCAACAAAAAAAAGGTGATCAAATAAGCAGCGAGTAAGAACAACATCCCCTTAAAGTTTGATAGGAAATGATGCCTAAAAGAGAAAAGAACGAGCTACATTCAATAAATGTTGATTTTTTTTTTCAACAACGACATTCTATTGAGGAGTCCTTACATAAGATAGCCGATGAATCATGCCTTTAGAAGTATAAAAAAGTGAAAGATAAAATTCAAGACCATTGTCAATTCTAATGTCTTTAATGGAAAAAATAAATCGTGTAAGGATCATTCGGTAGAAAGAAGGAATAATAAATAAGACATCCGACTTATGTCAAAGCAAGAAGATCCAGGTGACTTTAGTAAAATTATTAACTATACTTAAAAAATAATGAAAACCACCAAGATAAGTAATTGAGTATGGATCCTATATGTACATACGAACCAATTCGAAAGGAAAAGATGTATTTTTATTATGAATAGGAAATGAAAATCTTTTCGTTTTACCAAAGGAAAAATAAAACAAGCATTGTTGTTACATTAAATAATAGAATGCTTTTTACTAATTAACTTAATCCTATCAAATGATACATGACCTAATCTGTAATGTCATATGTCAAAAACTAAATGACTCGTTGAATTTGTCACTAATAGTTTGAATATTGCAAGAGTGTTTAACAAAAGAGAAAAAAGAAGCTGGAACAGTATCGAAAAAGAATAACCCTACTTGAAGATCAGCAATTCCAATCATTGTCCTTAAAGAGTTGTCTAAGATCATACAAGAATTATCAAAAATAATAATTAATATTGAGAATTTTTTGTAAGTTTACTAATAGAAATAAGATTGAAGTGAAAGGAAAGAACATAGAGAACATCATATAGAATAAAGGATCATGACATATAAACTTAGTCAATGTGAGCAACAATAACTTCAATGCCATTTGACATTTGGCATGTCATAGCATACATTGGTTTATAGGATTTGAAACATTAAAGAGAGTATTATATACAATCAATTGAACTCTGTATCGATTATCTAGATGTGTGGATTAAAGAAAGATATTATAGTTTGTAAATGAGAAGTAGATACCATTGGAGTATTACTACTTGTGAGACTGGAAACAAGTTAATAATGAGATGTAGTAAAATGATTAACAAGGTTTGAGGATTGTGAAAATGAAGCATGTGAATCTTAAACACTTAAAGAGTTATGAGCACGGAAACTTGCTCTTAAGTAAATGTAATATTAGGTGTTGTAACTTGATTAGAAGAAATAGTATTGACGGTAGATGCGAAGCAGTATACTTCTTATTCAACAATGATATTATTGATATATCAAGAAGAAGAAACCACCATGTCTAAAAAAGCTCCACTACCATTGAATCCTTTGTTCTTAGTAAACTTGAAATTAATAGGAAATCCAATAATTCCGTAACATTTATCCTTATTATGATTAGGTTTACCACAATAAGAACATGTAATATCCATACTTCTTTTATTATTATAATAGGCAACCATAGTATAATTTCATGAAAATATTGATTTATGACTTGAACAAACCTTTGAGATTCTTCTAGCATAGCCGGATTATAAACTTCATCTAGATTGAAAAAAGGCCTCATAACTAAAATTTGAGACTTTAGTGAAGCAAATGACTCATTTAAACCACGAAATTTGAGCAAATAATCTTTTTCGTTAATATCTACAAACTTTTGAAAGCAATCAACATTGCAAGTTCCACAAGTTGTAATGAGGTAAAGGCCTAACGTTTCTCAACTCTTCCCATACTCCATTGAGTTCGGTAAATAAGTATTGATGGCCGAGTAACTTGAGCGATTAAACACAAATTCCATTGCTAATTATAAATTTTGGATTCATCCGTCTGTGAAAATCGTTTCTTCAAAACTTTTCAAATCTTTGAAGGTAAATTCATGTGAAACACCGTAGCAGACAATAAGAGGTAACATCAACCTTAATAACCAACCCATAATTAAATTATTACACATATCCAAGAATTGAAGAGGAAATCATCCTCTTTAGATTGAGAAATTGAACCATCAACAAAATTTAGCTTGTTGCAAATTAAAAAAGTAAGCATGCAAGATCTACTCCATGTAGCATAATTCTCCGTGGTGAGCTCAAGAGTAATTATGAGAGAATCATGATGATCCGAATGATGAATAAAATATGGCAAATGAGGATCGCTAAGCATTGGAACTCGTTTTAGTCACGATTCAACGAATGATGAACTAGAAGGTAAATTGAATTGAAAAAAATAGATACTAAATCAACAAGATCAAGAAGAACTCTAGAGTATATTAAGTTTTGATACCATGTTGAAATTGAGAAGCATAATCAAAATTGAAATTGAATTGTCAAATACATATATATGTGCATTTTAGCAATAAGCTAATATTCTAGCTAACTTAACAAACCGACAAACTTATCTAATTAAGATTAACTAATTATGACAACTTACACACGTGGCACTAATTAATGTTTTGAGAAATACTTGAATAACACACACCTCTAACATCCAAAAACTAGGAAAATGGAGATGAAGAAATGAAAAGAGTTTCCACTTTCCATACGTGACGAATGAACACATTATTGTTGATTAAAGTAAAGAGATTATTGGATTAATTGAATATTTGTATTTTTAATTTCAATTAATTGAATACAATTTACTGAAATTGTAAAAGGGATTAGTAAATCAATAAGAAAAACGGATTGAGTAGTGATATTAATAAAAAAAAGATAGAAAATTTGATAATAATGAATCATGTACGAAAACAACACTCAATTAACTAAAATAAATTTTTAATTTAAAAAAAATTATATTCAATGGACTAAATTTATAATAAAGGGATTTTTTTTTTTTTTTTTGGATGAAATGATAAAATATATGATGCAAATAATAGAATAGCCTTCCTTCAAGACTGGGTTACCAAATGTAAGGTAGACATGAGGACTAGCAAGTGGTAAGAGCACGACGAATTTCAAGTAACATATGAGTAATGGGGTTGAAATTGAAACAAGGTGGCACTGAGTTGGTGAAGTTTCTCTGAAGGCCTGCAAAAAGCAATTTATTTTGACAAAAAATGCATGAGTAGCTGCTACCTCGGTAGATATTAGGTCTTAGGTTTCCTCTGTTTCCTCTTAAATTCTAATTATATCCGCACAATATTTTTCTGTTCCAACAAAAGAAAAGCCAAATAAAGAAGTCATTATGTTATAGGGGTGGTCACCCTGCTTAAAAAAGAATCCTTTTACGGGTCTCATGGAAGCTAATTCATCAATTAGTTATAGGCAAATCTTATAGTATCTCATAGTTACAATCAGATCTTACAGAATCATAGAATGAATTCACTAAGCTTTTTTGCTAACAAGACGATCATGTGTTAATTATTTAAGAAAAAGGACAAGTTTAGATTTATATCTAAAGTTTGTGAAAGAAAGAAACTACTATGATCATATCCATCTAGACACCTAGCTAGGGAGATTCCATTATGGATTTCACCAACTTTATTCTGCATCTGCATCTGCATATATATTTTATAAGATTTTGTTGGAGAGATTCCATCATGGAATTCACCAAATTTATTCTGCATCTGCATATATATTTTATAAGATTTTGTGGGGCTTGTTCCTTGAATCTTTTTGGATCTCATGATTTTGCAAGAAACTTATGAAAAGCTTTAAGCAATATAAATGAATTCTATAATCTTTGACAGGATCGAGTTGCTTACACCTATAAAGAAACTAATCTTATAGCTGATTGATTTGCTTGTCATAGTTATTCCTTTCGGATTGAAATTCCTTATTTTGTACCTGCTCTTATAGGATGTATTAGTATCTTTTTAAAGAACATTTGTGGAATGGTTTCTCTCAAAATATGTAACAGACACTACTTTACTTAAAGCTTTATCTCTCCCATTGATTAAAAAAAAAATTATAGATTCGTAAATCTCATCAAGAGAAGTTCGATTTGCTTCAGAATTAATTCATTAAACATTAATCCCAATAACATCCTTTTCTCCCCTACTCTTTCACACATATATATGCTTGGAAGAAGGTTTTTTTATTATTATTATTATTATTATTATTTGGATAAAGACAATTTGGGTAAATGACGATATATCCTAACTCACTCAAGTCAAATGAATTTTATAATTTTAGAACATATTCCAAAAAAAGAATTCAATTAACAAATCAATTCAATTCAATCTACTTAAATAGTTGAAATCAATTTTAATATAAAGTGCTTCAAAATCTTCGTGACCAAGGCTATACTTTCTTTTGAAAAAAAAATTGTCTTTGGCAGTTAACTTTTAGACTAGAAGTATTTTCAGCTCTCGGCTAACTTATATATATATATATATATATATATATATAAAGTAAAAATCATTTATGTTTTTCCTCAAAATGACGTTGTTTTAAGTTTTTTTTTTTAAAAAATTACTTTTTTAACAAAACAACGTTGTTTAATAAATCCGAACAGTGATTTCCTATCCTATTATATGTTGTTATCGATTGCAGATCCAATTTTCTTCAGATATAGGAAGTTACACTCCCACAACACTTAATTTCCTTTTCTAATACTGTGTGTTTTGTTCATATACTAAGTTCTATGGGCTACGTTTGTTTTGTGCCTTGTAATCCGTTAAAACCTATACATATAGATAACACAACTATAGGGTCGGCTTGTTTACTGCCGAAACAATCATTCCTAAACTTCTCTTTATCTGCTTAGATTAGGACTAGCTAACTAATTTTAAGAATTAATTACAAGCAAATGTCAACTATAGATGTGACATTCTATGCAACATTGTAATAATTGGCCTAATGGCTTGATGAAGAACGCAATTAAACCACCATCTTCTCAAGGATAAAAAGCATTATCAAGCCTAAACTCCTCACCTTATCGAACATCCTATGTACGACACAGCAAAAACCATTCATTTGCTTGTGAACTTGTCCATGGACACACCAAAACGTGTACAAATGATTGCCATAAGAGCACCCCAAGGCAATGATTGAATGGAAGAGCTAGAGCTAAGGAGCGTCAAATTTGCTGTAGCCAATATAGAATCATTGTCCAATAGTTATATAAGCAAATGGCAAAGATCCAGTCCTACAGTATCCCACTAAGAAGCTGAGGCTTCCACCAGCAGCAGCAGTAGTATCATAGACCTGAACTGAGGCCTAGATTGAAGAAGATTTCATCGATCAATATTCAACTGGAAAGCATATATATTCCAAACCTGCAAGACCACCTCCCCTATAGCTTCTGGTCCAGACGTTCATAATATCAGGAAATATTCTTTGGCATGGAAAGCGTACAAACATGGGGCCTAATTTTTTGAGCATCGCACATAGTAATCACGCGGTCATGATCACCAGCTTGAAGAATTTGCTTAAACTTTTTGCAAAAGCCAGTGACAATTGTTTAGTTGCTTCTTGCTTCATGGGGTCCTTTAACTTTCTCCCTTTAGTATCATTTAGAACGGGAAAAAAATATAAGATCCTTGCTGCAGCACGATTGGACTGCAGAGTTACTAGCAACTTGGAGTCTTGTCTAGCTAGTTATAGCAGAAAAAGCTTTGCGCATGCGAGGAGTTTGGACTCTAATGTAGGCAGCTGGCACAAATATATACCTAAAAAAAATTAGGTTGTACCATACTTTATATATTTTCAAAGTTTTTCGTGGGGGCCCGAAATTCTACTCTGAACTTGATAAATCCAACTATAAAAGCTAATAGAGTTGCCCATAAATTCGTACAATCATATAACATGGAGTGGGCTCGGTTGATTGTATATTGGATATTGATGGGCTACCTTCTTATAATCCAGGCTTTGGGAGACTATGGAATTTCAAATTTTCATTTTGGTGATTGCCTCTTGTTCTACCGTTTTTCTAAAATTAGAATGACAGATATGCATGGAGGGTTTTGAGTTAGTGCTTTTCTCCCTTATAAGAGAATATGAGAGCGTCCTTTTAATTTTTATTAATGCACCATGAGTTATTTAACCCTTGATGTGTTTTTAATCATAGATATGTCAAAAAAAAAAAAAAAATTCATGATGTAACCACTAATATGATGGAAGGACCATGAGTGACTAATAATAAAGGATTTATTCCATCATTGATCCATGTATAGTTTTAATTTTTTTATTGAGATTCTTTATTATTTTTAGTTTTATTAAAACTTTCTACTCTTATAAATTTGTTGATTGAGATCATTTGTTATAACGTCGTTAACTATTCATTATAGATGGTAAGTTAAAAACTAATAATAACTAATTAGACAACGACACGTGATGAATTTTTTTAATCCGTATTTCCACGTGTTAGTTCTTGATTGGCACATAGGATGAATAGTTAATAACGTTATAATGGAGGGTCTCAATCAATAGATTTATAAAAGTATAAGGTTTTAATCAAACTGAAAAATAATAGAGGGTTTCAATAAAAAAATTGAAGTTGTACATATCAATTATAGGATAAACTCAAAATTGAAACTAAAAGGTATTGTGTAACCAGAATTGGAGTATGGGGTAAAATATGAAAAATTTTCAAACCTTGAGGGCCACAAAAGTACCCTACCGGTTATAAAATACAGGAGGAGGTTGTAATTGCAATTTCATTAATTTTATGGAAGTGATTAGTGAACGGAGAAGATAAGAGGGAGCGAAACATTAACGTTGCAAGTCGAGCAATGATGTCATTAGGAAAACAGTCAAACACGTACATTCCAATGCATCCCAGCCATTGGATCTTCCTTGGATTTCGAATGATATTGCCCTTTAGACCGCAGCGGTAGCTGTCTACTCGATGATCAGATTCAAGCGTGCTCTGTAGCAAAAAGATCCAAATTTCAAGCTTAAACAGATTTCAGTTAAATCTTACCATAACAGGCAATAACTACAGGCAAAAGGGTTTTTGACACGTGTAAAGTAAATGACTAAAACACCCTCAACCGTCAAATCAAAATGCACTAATCCTCATACGAAAATAAAGGGTCATTTCTCAGTCCAAGAAACTAAAGAGTGTGTTTTTCTGCTCTTCAATCGCTATCAACCGTCAAGGTCGTTTTGGTCTTTCAAGATATTTTCAGCCATTAAGATTCTACTGGAGATTAGAAATGCCACGTGACTGGCAGGAATGACGGTGGGCTTATATCACGTGACATCACCTGCCATCTGGGCCCAACGGTTGATGACACAAACTTGACCGCGGCCTATGATACATGTATCCATCCGTACAACCTGTCAGTTCTTGAATTACAACATAACAAGGTAAATGAGCCATGGTCTTAATTACTACCAAATTTTGATTTAAAATGCCAAGAAAAACAAAATTGCTCATTTGCTTACTGCTAAACAAACATGGACGTGCAGATCACATTTAGAGAGTTGGATCTTTATTACTAATATTTTAAAAAAATTATTTTTAACATATTCAATATCCTACATTAAAAAATATTATTTAACCATATTTAAAGAAAAATTAATCTTAAAATATACAAAAATTATGTCAAAAACATTGTTATTATTGAAAAAAAATGTTTCTTTTACACACATTAATTTGGACACTATAAATTGGGTCCAAATTTTTAATGCATCAATAAATTATGTGTGTTTACCAAAAAAAAAAAAAAGTGATTTGGTGATAAATGAATGTCTTGATCTAGGCAAGATTAAGATTCAATTTCTATTACTTCATATAACTGGTCATAATTATTTTTTTAATATTATCAGAATTGAGCTGATTTGATTTAAAAAAGAACTCAATAATCGATAAAAGTTAAATGTGTTATGATGATAACTTAATTTAAAAAATAATAAATTTAATGTCAATTGATGTAAAAATTATTTAAAAAATATCTTAATACTTGTGAATATTAAAAAGAAAAATTGTATATGTCACGGTGGATATGGGATTATAACGTGGTTCAACTTAGCACATTTTTTAACCATCTTTATTCATTTAATATAGTAAAAGTTTTTAACATCAAAGTTAGATGATAAGATTTCGATTTTTAGTATTTTTTTTATTAGTTATTTTGGAGTTTTTTTTTTTGTTATGAAAATATTTGTTTTCATTATTAAATCTTAAAATTCATTTATGAGAGGACAGTTGTCATTTAAAAACTTGAAACTTTTGTAAAAAGGCATCATTAAACCGAATAAAAAAGAAGACACGAGGATTTGACAATGGTTGAAGAGATAACTCATCGTAGATGAGCTCAAAATACATTCATGAAATAATGCTTTTATGATTGCTTGTACAAAAGCATCAACCTTTGGATGATGTGATTGATACGAGAAGTAAGAAAAGAAATAGAACTCCATTGTCTAATTAATTTTTGCAACTGTTCTTTTTTTTTTTTTTTTTTTTTGTCCTCGACCTAGCTAAGCAAGTAACAATAAAAATGCATGTCATTTTCTCATTTACAACTGTTTTATTTTATGCATGAGCAGAGGCAATTGTGAATAGTCATATATGAGCTCGGGCCCCTAAGAGATATCTACCCAAAGATTTTCTCATTGAGCAAATTGGAATCTAGAATGGTAAAATTCCAAGTGTGAAAATACCCAGTCGAGGATTCAACTGTAACAAACATGAGAGAAAAAGAGAGGACCCTGGTCACACAGTGGGGACCTATTCACGTTGTTGAAGATATGTTAATGTCAATGACACAAAAACTGTGGTCATGGGAATGTTTGAAACAAGAACCCAACTCTCTCTAGTCACCTTCACCAACCATATATGGCTTAATTATGGAGAAATGAGGGTGCAACTTTGGTTATTCTACGTGCATGATTGAGTTGCTTGCAGCTTGATTGAGAATGATTGACTGGCTTTGATTTCTTTGATGAAAATTGAAATGTGGGGAATGGATTAATTAATGTTAAACTAAATGAATGGGAGAAAGAAACAAATTATATCACTGCTAAAGAAATTAAATGATACCAACAAATTGTTGGCCTCTTAGTCTGGTAATATGAGAGCTGGCTTACGGATGAATTTTTTTATCAATATATACTGTTTGAATTTTAAAATTATATTTGCTGAGATGAATTAAATTTTATCTCTTTCACTTCGAATAAGATTAATCTTATGTCTAATATGAGATGAGGATATTTGAAAAAAAAATATTAAACCAAAAAAACGAAAACTAAGCATGAAAATTATTAATGAAAAAAGAGTATCGATATACTTACAAACAAATCATATAGATGTTGACAAATGCACGTGAAAATGACTATTTTAAATAAATAAATTTTTGGTTCAATAGTAGTGAGTTTTTAATCTTGTAATATATCACGGTTTAAATTCTTCATTCAGAGTATTTGAACTAAAAAAAAACCTCATTGCAATAGGAGGTGAGGGTAGCTTTTCATTTTTACAATGATGATCAATTCAGTCCGTCGTAGTAATACGGCCTCCTTTTCTATTTTATTAATTACTAACTACTTATCCTAGTCTCTTAACTCCTAACAATTGATGTGAGCTAAAAAATAATATTTATGATAAAAAAAAAGGACAACCATTTTGATATCAATCAATTATTTAAACTGGTGATACATCTAATTTTTTGAATTTTTATTGATTACGATTTGTTTTGTACGTAGCATTTTTCTTTAAAAGAACTTAATAGGAATTTAAAGAAGCCATACAGTGGTTAAAGAACAGTAATGCTAGAGGTACAAAATTTAAGAATTATCACATAATTCAAGTCTATTAAAACTAAAACTTTGCGACGTATTTTTATAAAAATGGATACCGGAAACAATGCAATGGTTATATTCAACTTTTTAATTATTATTTATAATTTGGTGTCTTCATTGTCTGCATATTTTCGAAACACTCTTTCAGGCAATTAACTTTTCTTAGTGAGAACCGAAGCAATTGTAATCACTTGTGATATTTTCAGATGGATTTGGGGGTTTTATTCATAGTCCACCACTTTACTAATTTGTTACTTCTAAAAGCTCAATCCTTTTTGGAATGTAACGTTTTAACTATTGGTTCAAAGATGTTTGAAAAGAAAGATCATGGTTGTTGTCTCTGCATTTGATTTAACTATAACTCTATCCAAAAAAAGAGAAAGAATCTGTGTGCGTAAATCCGTTGGGTTTCTTTTTGTTAATTATGTTTCTAGACTGGTACAACTCACTATTACACGAGTTAATTATTGATTTGTGAAATCATTACCACGCGAGCTTAATCACTTTACGAATGTTGCCTTGTAAGTGGATTAATTTATATATTTTTCTGACGTCACAACAACCCTAGTTTCTTAGGATAGGGCATCATTGCTATCTTGTAATGATTAATCTTAGCTATAACTGGTTTTATTTGCTTTCTAATTATAATATGCTTGATAATCATAAGAAACATCTTTTGCCGACACCTTTACCTCTAGCAGTAATTATGAGAATATTCTATGGTCAAAACAACAATATAAGAAAATAAAATTGAAAAAAAGTAGTTAATTTGGGTCCGATAATTAGAATATTATGGCATTTTAATTACGTGGAATAGCAACTAAGAAGAGTCTCGAGACAGATTATAAAATCTAATACGAAGTAGCTGTTTTTTTTTTAATTTGTGTTTCCATGCTTACCTTATCCGTACGAGAACTATGTACCAAGCAAAATTGAATATCCATATAATTAAATTTTTATTATCACATATTTCATGTGATAAACTCTAACCCATGATAATTTATCATGTTATTAATTCAATTGTTTAATTTGAATCTATCATAACACACGATAAGCTAGAGCTTGTCAAATATGTTTACATTGTAAATTAGGATTTAAAATAATAATAACATAAAAGTAAAATCCTTAAATTAAAAAAAAATAATGTATAGATAAAAAAAATTAAATTACAAGGAATGTTAATATGTGCAAAACCCAAAAAAAAAAAAAAAAAAAAAAAAAAAAAAATTGATTATGATAACAAAAATTGAATTATAAAAGAAAAACGATCATTGTTGTTTACTCCGGGATAAGGAGATAGGGGATTAGGGCAACAGTTTATGATTACAGTTCATTAGTCTAACCACTCTTTCTTTTTTAGAGTGGCCGTCGCTAAACTTATAGGTTTTAGATCTTACATCATTCCTAAAAGCTAGAGGTATGAATGGTACGATAGTTTAACATCTATTCGAATCAAACTAATCTACAATTTGGATAATGATTTAGTTTTGGTTGGGTATTAATTAAAGAATAATTTCAATAGCTACGTGCTCATATTCATTGTTTGAATCAAAGCATGTTTTATAGATATATAGAAAAAAAATATGAATTCTGATGGAAATTGACTACATAATAAAAATAGCATTTCTCTACTTATCAAATTTAACACTATCAAAAAATTATCTTAATAAAAAAAATTAAACAGTTAAGTGAATTTTTAAAAACGATTAAATTCTTTTAAAACACTTTCTTAAATAAAAGCTACTTGAATTTAAAATTCACACATATCCATCACTAAATTATATTTAATTATTTTTTTTATAAGAGAAAATGAAAGTGACGATATTCGAATTCATAATCATTTTATCATGAAAATTATTTTAATTCAAAAATTTAAATTGTTAGGTAAAATTTTAAAAATGATTTTTTTTTCTACAAATACATGATGTCCTGTAGATGAAAATTTTAAATCTTAATTGCTAGAAGTTATAGATTCGTTTAAATAATTAGTTGGAAGGATTGGTTATACTAAATATCATAAGTTGAAAACTCTTAGTTGAAGAAAATTCCGCCAATTCAATGACCTAATGCAAAGATTTGAAACTTCAAGTTACTACTTAAAAAAAGGAAAGAAAATAAAAAAATAGAAGGCCGTAAGTCCTTATAAATAAGACATAAAAAAAAATGGATTCCAACTAAGAGTGCGTGCATATACATATATATTCCAACCCTAGATATTCTTCTCGATCTTCTTTAGATTTTGTCCATTTGTAGATTGGGTGAATCTAAGCTTCCTAGATACTCGCATCCAACATTATCAAAACGGACGATGCTAGAATCTTATATTTCTCATTCTAAACTCAATAATTCATCCTGTCTCTTTGGTGTCTCTCTTGCTTTAGACACCAAAATGCTGCAAATTTTAGAAAGATCGGGCCTACTCTGGCATGTGCCTAACAACCCTAAGTTGGAACATGTGAACTTTAACGAGCAAATTATAAATTAATCCCTCTAGTTTTGGAAAATAAACTGAATAGTCCTCTTTGTTTTAAAAATAATTAATTAATTTTTTAATTAATGTTGATCGTAGTTAATTTAATATTATTTTACTCCAAAAAAATCTTTTTTTCCTATTAATTTTTCATATTTTATACTTATTTTTTAATCTTTCTATTTTTTAAAACAAAACAAAAGTTGAAAAAAGAATGAAAAGGATTAAGCTACAAATATCTAAAAATACAGAAACTGATCAATTAGTTATTGAAACTAAGCTGACTAGTCAATTCCTTTCATGAAAATAGAGGGACTAATTTATAATTTAACCTAAAAAAGGCGAAAAAGGGTCAACAATAGGCACCACGCCCTAGCTAGCTAATTTATAGGATTATAATCAATGATGACCAACATATGAGCTTCACGTTGTCTTTCTTTTTTGTTTTTTTTGTTTTTTTTTTCCCCTGAGTATTCTCGTTTTGTATTTAAAATATAATTAATTCTATTCAAAATAAAATTAGTAAAATTTATTTTTCTCAATAAATATAATTTTAATTCAAACAATATATTATAACATAAAATTCATCTAATGATAAAATTATTTATAACTAATCTAACAAAATTATTGCTATTAATACAATAACTTATTTATTTTTTGAGGCTGTTTTTAATTAATCCAAAATTTACCCTTATTTTATTTTATTCATTTATTTATTTATTTTTATTCATGTATGTCTTGTTTTATTTCAATTGAAGTTTACTACAAAATAATAATAATAATAATAATAAGAAAAGAAAAATGATGAAAAACATAAAAATATTCATTCAAGGGCGTAATTGCACTTAAAGGAATGTATAATTAAGGTAATTAAGGGTATAATCTAACCAATTGAAAAATTTAGAAATTAAATTGCACTCTACATGGACCCAATTGATAGGATTGTTCTTTACAATGACTGAAATTATACTATAGAATGGCGTAATTGCTTAAATTAAAATGAATAGGAATCGTTTGGAATGTCGGAGCGAATGACGAGGACTACGATGGAGAGGACGACCTGTCGTCCAATCCCATTCTGATTTCTCTCCGAAAATCTTTAGGAAAAATCGTCAAATCTTCTACCAAATTTTCTGTTTTGATTTTGCATTAAAGAGGAAATATTTTGACGGAAAAATTCGGGATTGAGATTTGATTCTAGGAGAAATTATAAGTTTTTTGTTATAAAACGAGTTTGGTTTCATAGGAAAGAAAAAAATTGGGAAGGGGGAGGAATTCGGTGAAGAGAGAGTGAAATTGAGAGATAAAATTTGAAAATTGAGAGTGAAAACTGTTGATTTTTACGGGTTTGTGTTCTTGGTATTCTTAGGGGTTTTGGGTTTTAATTAATAATCGCAGACCCTCCTTTTCTTCTTTGTTTGTTGTTTCCCGAGGCCAAGTTTTTATCTTCACGTTTTTCTTCATCTTTTTTGTGTGAGATTCGAAGTCAAATTCTTCCATTTAAGTTCATCACGTTTCTAGGAAATCTTACTATCGTTCTTGCTTGCTGGGCTTTTGTTCTTCGTGTTTGGGTTCGTGTTCTTCGACTTTTTAGGTTGATGTTCATTCAGCTTCAATCGTAGAACAAAGTTTTTTGTTTTAAACCTCGTTCGGGCATATCGAAATCAACGGACGGTTTTTGAACCTCATGAAACCATTTTTGAGTTTTAATTTGCACCATTTCGGAATAACAATCACAAATCTAAAGCACGCAAGGTCTCGTTCTTTTTTTCTCTTTGTTTCGTTTTTTTCAGTTTTGATTCAATGGCTTGCAACTCCAAATATTTGTTTAGTTATTTGTTTAAGTATTAATTTTTGTTTTGTGATTGAAAAAAGAGCGTAAACATCATATGTTAGCAATCATTCGTCCAAAATGGGGTCTTTAATTTTTGAAAAACTTGAAAAACCGGAGAGAGAAAATGAAGAACGACGAAGAACATGAGAGAGAAAGAGTCGGAACTATAGGAGGAGGAGGTTTAATCCGAAAGAGGGAAGTTTGGGTGGTGTCTTTAGGTTTTAGCCCGGCCCGATCGAGTGTAAATAAAAGAATAAAAGGCTGGATCGTAATCAGTCCAACTCGCCCTTTACCCCACACGTAAAAAAAAAAAAAAAGAACAAAAGAGGTTCGGATCGAAAACTTCTCCCATATATATATATATATATATATATAAAAGAAAAAGGTGCAAGAGAAAAGAGGCTGGACTCGATCCAATCTCTCACAAAAAAAAAAAAAAAAAAAAGAAACAGGACTAAAAGGGATAGGAAAAACATGAGGAATAGGTTAGTGGGTTTAGGCTACGGACTAATTTCTTTGACATTTTGATTTTTTTTTGCCCAATTTTTTTTTATTTCTTGTTGTATTTTATTTAGTTATTTATTCGCAGTACTTTAAAGTTGGTATTTTAATTTTTATGTAAATTTGCTTTCGTGTGTTGTTAGGTTAGAAAAAAAATAAAAAAAAATCTTTGACGAATTCTTCTATCTAATAGGGACCGACGTCCCCAAAAAAACATCTAAAATTTTTGACGAAACCTCCTACTTGGTAGGGATTGATGCCATAAAAAATATAAAAAAATAATAATAATTTCGATGAAGTCTCTTATTTGATAGGGACCGACGTCACCAAAAAGAATATCTAGAATTTTCGATGAAGTCTCCTATTTGATAGGGACCGACGTCACCAAAAATCACCTTTTAATCGGAATGTCCTCCGACACACCGGTTATGTCAAGGCTTATAGTGGATCCGATGTTTGAACCGACTCGTCGCCCGACGAAAGGGACCGACGATCATTTCAATACGATGTCACGCTTAAAAATTAAAAATTCAATTTGGCTTTTAAATAAAATAGGAGTTTAGAAATCAGAAAATAATTTGATATTTTAAGAGATGAGTTTAGAATTAAACCGCACATGATACCTTTTTTCGAAAAAGGGCACTTTTGGGAAGATATTAATTATCTTTCCAAAAATGTAACCAACTCCTTGCCGTAGAATCTCCGAACCGAGTGTCTATTTTAGGTTCCTAATTCCTTTAATACTTGGTGGGGACTCCAAACATTGTAAATAACTTATAAACCCTATATCATAATATTTTTGGGAGGTCTCATCCGACGTCGAGTAACGACAATTAAGACAAATTCACGGACATGCAAAATGTTTACTATTCGGTAAAAACTAAATAACCGAACCGAATCATATCGAAATATCAATTTCAATATGATTTTAAAAAAAATAAAATAAAAAACCAAATAGAAATAATTTTAAGCTTTTAAAAAAAAATTCGGCTAACCAAAAAACAAAAATTTTTAATATATATATCTTTTTTTTAAGTTCTCAATTTGAAAAACCTTTCTCTCCTAGTTGCACTTCCTCTCACAACTTCATACATTTTCTTTTTGTCTCTTCTACGGGTATGGAGCTACACAAAATAACAAAGACGTTAATAGATTTTCTAATCGTCTCAAATTCAAGTCTTTTTGAGTAAACAATTTATTATTTGTTTATCTACCAATGCATTTATTATTTTTTTCGTGCAACTTAGTTTTTTAAGTAGTGGTCCACAAAGCGTAAAGAAATCCAATCTAAATATTTCATGAACTTTAATAGAATCGAGTCATTTATAGAAAAGAAAAAAATAAAATAAAATTAGTAAAAATCGAATTATCAAACACCAAAATCGAATCGAAAAACCGAATAATATTTCGATTTGATTTTGATTTTTTTTAAATTCAATTAATCAAAAATCGTCTAAAATATTTTAAAATCGAACTGAATAAGTGAACGAATACCCCTATAAATATGATCCAGTTTTAATGTCCTTCATTGCTCGCAAAGAAGAATTGCATATGCGATGGAAAAAAATGCCCGCAATACATTCAAAGAAGATCAATTGTAACGCATGCACGTAGCCTAATTAGTGCTCACAAATCTAAATCGATTTATGGATTTTATGATCTTATGGTCTAAATCAAAATGTTTCTTAAGTTATTAGATTAATCTATCTATTTTTTTTGCTTTCTTAAATTTTAAAAAAGGCATCTTTCGAGTTTTGGTACTCTTAATTTCTTATACATGAATCCGTGTTATTTTTATTTTTTTAATCTTTTTTTTATGGTCAAAGTGTTTTTATCTTCAAAGTGAGCTCATCGAGAATTGGTTTTGTCAACGATCATTCACGAGAAGGTGCCACGCGACATGAGGTGTAAAGAGGTCCAGGATCGGACGGTGTTGACTTAGAGAAAAATAAATCTTTTAAATGTTTCCTATCCCACCACAACTCAAAAAATGCTTAGTAGCCTCTATGCGGCTAGGGGTGTTCACTATTCGGTTAAAACCGAAATACCGAATCGAACCGAATCGAATTAACAATTTCGGTTTGGTTTTTTAAAAAAACCGAAATTATTTCGATTTGGTTCGGTTTTTTTTTCAAATTCGGTTTCCACCGAAAACCGAATTAGTTTTTTTTTTTTAACACATACTCAAACTCTTTTTAAAAAAAAAATCAAAGAGGCACCTATGGGTTTAACTAAAAGAACAATAACTTAAATGATTTTTTTTTACTTAAAATATAAATATTTTTCATTAATTATTTATTGAAATAAAAAATAATTGATTATATTATATTGAATCACAAAAAAATAAAAAATAAAAGACTATGATAAAGAAATTCTTTACGAAAACACAAATTTATAGGTGAATCCTAAAACCTCATGAAAAAAAAAAAATTGTTGTCCTTGTATTAAAATTGGGACAAACATAAATTAAAAATTGAATTTTTCATATTATATATTCAACAATAAAATATGCACAAAATAAATAGAGTAAAAAAAGAATATGAAAAATTAATAAAAAACCAATTATAGCGTGATTGAAAAAATAATGAGAAGCCCAACTAATTTAGTTTATAATATAAATAGAAACATATTTATTATAAAAAATAATAATAATCATACATAATTTTCTTATAAAATCAAATATGAAATATGCAATCTTTGATTATGCAAGTTTGATCTTTTTTAAAAGCAAAATAATTCGATTTTTAGAAGAAAAATGCAAAAAAAAAAAAAAAATCGGTTTTTAATCGAAAACTAAAAAACCGAATCGAAAACATTTGGTTTTTAACCGAAAAACCAAACAACAATTCGGTTCGATTTCGGTTTTTGTTTTAGCCAATTTGGTTAACCGAAAATAAAAAAAACACCGAAACCGAACCGAAAAACTTAATGAACACCACTATATGCTCGCACGTGGATGAGCCCTTATGAAGCCGAACCATCACGAGTGCTCCACCACCGACGCTCTTCATAGTGCGTATATGACTCTTAATTTCACCAAGCAATTGTCCTAAGCTCTAAATTTCTTTCGATGATCAATGGGAAGGTTCCTCTTGTCGGATAAATGCGATCATTTTGTCTTTATTTTTTTTCAATTTGAAATTTAGAGATGAATAATCGCCGTTTATATTTATTGTATTGTTTTTAATAAATAGTTTATTGCTCATGTTTAAGAGTACGCAAACGATTTGATTAATCGAAAAAACGAATCGAATCGAATCGAATTATATATTTCGATTCAATTTTAAAATTAAATTTATAAAATTTAAAACCGAAAATAAATATCAAAATTATTTATGTTTGGTTCAATTTTTGAAAAAAAAACGATTTCAACCGAAAACCGAAAAAAAAAAACCATCCTATTCACATTCAAAAATTCTCCCTCCAATCATTCATTAGTTATTGCACCTGAATTGTCAAGTTTTTATTGTCTTGGACTAAACTTATACTTCAAGCAATTACAGGGATCAAATTAACAAATTCAAGCCAAATTGCTCAAACCTATGAGATTCTATTGTAATTTTAACACCCAATTCAGACTTGTCCGAAGCCAAATATGCACTCCTTTCTCTCGTACTATATTAATTTTCAACTATTTATTAAAATATTATTTATTGTGTTATTTAAAAAATAACTTAAAATTTTACGTATTTTGAAAATAGAGATGTAATTAATTAGTTAATTTGTGATGAGATTGAAAAGTTTTTTTTTTTTTACCGCAAAATATTTTAGTTGAAATCCATTTTTTTCGAAACCGAACCGAAATAATTCAGTTTTAAATTGAATTTATCAAACTTATTTTAAGTTTGAGTTCAATTTTTATTTTTCTTAATTCGATGAATTGAAAACTGAACCATTTAACCGTTTGCTCACCTATATTTACGTTACTCGTTTTATATTTATATTTTAATGTTCAATTGTATGAATGACTTGTCAAAATTCAATTGGAAAAAAATTGAGTATTTATACTAACATTGATTTAGAATTATTCTAAATATCAAAACCAACAAAAAATCTTATTCATTGATTACAAAATTTCAAAAATTTTGTTTTTTACCTTAAATACTCAAACCTAAATATCACAAGATTTTAAGAATTAAAGTGAAAATTCAATTCATTAACTTGAATTTTTTATTATAACAATCAAGTCTTTTAGGCAAGATATTTTTCACTTAAATAACTTGAAGACAAGCAAGGCAAGATATTTTTCACTTAAATAACTTGAAGACAAGCAATTGAAAATTCTTAATTTTCTTTTATAGTTTTCAAGTATGTTATACTTGATTATTTTTGGATTATGTCAAAACACCATCAAATTAAATACCAAAAGATGTATACTAAATGAAATGATTAGAGAAAAATATAGTAAATAAGAATAGCATTTAGTTTTTGTTGGTGTGATATAAGGAAAAAGCTTGGAAACTCACTCTCCCAACACTTTATTGATGTAGTAAAAATTAAATGATTAAAGGTTTAAAATATTTTTTACTGTTTCAAATGTCTTAATTGTGTCACTTTACTAAATATTTCAATTATCGTGTCCCTCTATTCTTAATTGCATCTTTATTTAGTCCTTGTGATTACTTTTTCGGACAACGGAGACAAGTTTTAGCATTTTGTTATTTTTGTCTCCGTTGTCCGAAAAAGTGATCGAAGAGAACAAAGACAGACACAATTAATAGTAGATGGATACGATTGTTGAAAAATTTAATATAGAGACATGATTAAGATATTTGAAACAAGTAAACAAATATTTTAAACATTTAACCTAAAAAATAAATAATATCAATGGAAGTTTTTGGGATTTGCATGTTTTGCTGTTCCAAAAGTTGTAATCCGATGCCTGCCAAAGACCATATACTCATTCCTATGGCTTGGAGCGTATCACCCACCATTGAAAGATGAGAGTGGAGATTTGGTAATACCCTGAATATTCAAGAATGAAGTGAAGCAGTATGAGATGTTCAAAAAAGAAAATGATCCAAAAAGATATTGAAAATAATAATAATTAAAAAAATCAATTAAACTTGAGAGAATTTGAAAAAAAAATCTAATCATTTAAATAAATAATTTTGAGATTTTTATATATACAAAATACTTTTTAAATAAATATATTTATCTCATGCTTTTGATCTAAAAGTAAATGATTACTTTTAAGTTTCTTGAACTAACTGCGTGTTTGGATAGGGTGGAAAAAGAAGGAGAGGAAAAAAATTAGGAAGGAAAGAAAAGTTTTCTTTGTTTGTTTTGGGGAGGAAACATGTGAAAAGAAAAAAATAATAAACAAACTTATAACTAACGAGACCTATTTTTCTCTCAAAATTAGGAGGAAACTCGGGAGAAAAAATAAAGGGTTAAACTTATATAACGGAATTGCCCTTTCTCCAATACTTGGAGTCAACGAGAACTTAATTTCTGTATTTTATTATAATTATTTAATTAGTTTTTATAGCATAAAAAATAATTAAATAATCCTTTCACTAACCTTAATTATCTTAAATTTAATAGTATCTTCCGGTTCCAATAATAACATCTAACTCGTTATCAAATTTCTCATTTTACCTATTTTTCGTTTATTTTGCTTTCAAAAACCTAATAAATGAAAAAGAACATAGGGTTGGATTGAGTTATAAATGGATCTAAGATTGTGCGGATGAATTTATAAGTTTTGAAATTACGAAAACCGATTAACTCGATTAGCTTAAACTACAAAAACTTTGTTATAATTAAGTCCCAATATATATATATATATTTGACGATAAGGATTATGTTCAAGACAATTTATGGAAGACTATATCTCTTTTTAAAACTCGTGTCAAAAATATATCTCCACGTCACCATAGTAATTTAGGAATAAAATTTTCTGAATAAAGATAACAGGGTTTAAATTCAAAAGTCAAAAGAACTCCTAATATGATGCTAGATAGATCTCCACTCTCTATTTTACATTTGAACAGCTTTTTCTACATAGAAATAGTTTCCATGTATAATTTTATAAACTTCCAAAAAATACATTTTTTTCCCTAAAAGATTGGACACAATTATTTTTATAACATATCATTTTTTATCTTATTAATAAGTGCATCTTTTAGAGACGATTTATTATCCATCTTGTCATTTCGGATAGATGCTACATGTTATTTTTTTATTATTATGATTTATACAATTTTAATGAAAAAAATATTTATACAAATTTATTATAATTATTTAAATATAAAAATATAATTATAGAGGTATTATAGTAAATATATAATAATATATTTTCTTTTCTTTCTATTTTCATAATTATCCAAACAAAAAAATTTTTTTTTCTATTTTTATCCAAATAACAAGTGAAAAAATATATATATTTTTTACTTTCGTTTCTCTCTTTTCTTTCCTCAAGAGGGAATATCCAAACAAAGGGTGAGACAACGTGGATATAAAAAATAAAAAAAACCAGGGTCAAGAGATTAAAAGCTATTTATACCTCCTGTTTGGACATTGCCTATTGCTACTATTACTTCGCCCTCCCATAAGAACAGAGTGAAAAAACTTCTGCAGAAACAGGAGGCTGAGAAGAAAGCCTTGAGAAAGAGAACTAAATCCTTTCCTTAACCTTCACGCCTTCGTCACACCATTCTTCTCTCTCTATCTCTGTCTCTGCTAACATTAACTCTCCATCTCTTCTCTATATTTTTCTCTCTCCACCTCTCACTTCTCATAAAAACTTCTGTTTTCTATGCATTAAAACTCTCAGTCTCACACACACTCCACCTCTGATTCTCTTCTCCTTAACTCTTTTCTTATCAAACTCCCCCAAAGAACCCTTCTACTCTCTTTAAATTCCCATTTTCTGAGAGGGTGAAAACAGAGCAAAAACAGTCATTGTAGGTGCTGGAACAAAAGAAGTAATCTTTTTAAGTTTCTTTCTTGTTTTTCTTGGGATTTCCAACATGGGTTCTTGTAAAGAACAAGAACAAGGGTTTAATCATGCAAAGTGTTTTGAGGTTCTTGGACCTATCATTGTAGGTGCTGGACCATCTGGTTTAGCAGCCGCAGCTTGCCTTTCTCAACAAGGCGTACCTTCTCTGATTCTTGAAAAAAGTGATTGCATAGCGTCGCTGTGGCAACGAAAAACCTACGATCGCTTAAAACTTCACCTTCCTAAACAGTTTTGTGAGCTCCCACTTCTTGGTTTCCCTGATAATTTCCCTAAGTACCCTACAAAAGGCCAATTCATTTCATACATGGAGGCTTATGCTTCGCATTTCAAAATCCGGCCTAAATTCAACCAAACTGTCAAAAAGACAGAATTTGACGACACTAATGGGGTTTGGAGGCTACAAACGCAAGACCTTGAGTACCGTTCTAGATGGCTTATTGTTGCTACTGGTGAGAATGCTGAGCCTGTAATACCTGAAATACCTGGTTATCACAAGTTTAACGGTACTATTCTGCATACAAGTCATTACAAGTCTGGTTCTAGGTTCAAGAACCAAAGGGTCTTGGTTATCGGGTGTGGCAATTCAGGGATGGAAGTTAGCTTAGACCTTTGTAGGCACAATGCAATCCCTCATATGGTTGTTAGAAACACAGTAAGTTATCCAATTTCATGTTTCGTTTCAGTTTCCAAAGAAATTAGTATTCTTGTACATTATATTGTTGGGTTCTGATGATGATTTTAGATTTGGTATGTTTGGTTTTTGATTATTTGTGTCTTATTTTGTTGATACAGGTGCATGTTCTACCTAGAGAGATGGTTGGGATCTCAACCTTTGGAATAGCCATGGCACTTCTAAAGTGGTTACCTTTAAGATTAGTCGACAAGTTTTTACTTCTAGTAGCCAATTTCATCTTAGGCAACACAGACCAATTAGGCCTCAAACGACCAAAAACAGGCCCAATTGAGCTCAAGAATGTCACTGGAAAGACACCAGTGTTGGATGTTGGTGCATTATCACAAATTAAGTGTGGCAAAATTAAGGTAAAATTAAGCACATCCAAACAAATTAACCCTTATTTATTTTTTTTTAATTCACATTTTTTGTGCATGTGTGTTACTACTTTTTTGCAATACCTTTAGCCTTTTAGCTAATGTTGTTAAGATTTCAGGTGATGAAAGGTGTGAAGGAGATAACAAAAAACGGGGTCAAATTTATGGATGGACAAGAAAAGGAATTTGAGTCTATAATCTTAGCAACAGGGTACAAAAGCAATGTGCCTACTTGGCTCAAGGTAAGCATCATATATACGACTTGTTTTGCATTACTCTTATTTTAGTTTTACTTTTTATCTTATTATGAATCATCCATCCCTTTCTGCCTTGGACGCATGCATATACAGAGGGCAGACACCTACAAATCTCTTCTTTTCTCCATGCAAAAAAGAGTAAAATCAGTTAGGGTCTGCTTCAAGTCATTATAATTTTTATAATACACCCAAAAAATTGCAATTTTCTTTGTGGGGTTTTATGTAATGCCGCTATCATGACATAATATTATTCGTTTTGCTGAATGAACGTAGAGAATTGTCCTTTCTAGTAAGATTTTAACGTACGTGTCTCATTATTAATTCGTGGGGATAATCAAATATTAATTTGTGCTATGGATAATGCAGGGATGTGATTTTTTCACGAAAGATGGTATGCCCAAAACACCTTTTCCTAACAGCTGGAAAGGAGAAAATGGACTATACACGGTTGGCTTTACAAGAAGAGGTCTTCTAGGAACAGCCTCTGATGCTGTTAAAATTGCAGAGGACATAGCTGATCAATTGAAGACAATCAAGGGCAAAAATAAATCTTGTAGTAATTCCCATGTTATCATACTTAGAAAATCATGATCGATTAGGCAAATAAGACGAGGAAGGGGAGGAAATTTGGGGTAAATTTTCAAAGATTCAGTTTCTAGATGGGAGATTAATTCATTGTTATCCTAGGAGGACTAGTTTTCAATTCTTCTTTTTCTTTCTTGTAAATGCACCAATTTTGTATCGGAGGTTCATCTCCACTTGTCTTTTGTATCTCTTTCTAAACGCAAGTACAAAATGATGTCCAAAGTAGAATGTATCTTGAATTTCCAAAATATTTTGACATGGATTTTGTTCTTCTTTTTGAGTATATTATATCATTCTTCAACATATCACTCATGTTACTCAAAATGTTCTTTCTTTAATTGGTTAAATTTATTTCAAAATACATTTAGTTGCACGTGTATTTGCCAGCTAGCTAGTAGGTTTTTAAGAAAATTAAGAGCTTCAGGGCTGCAGCTACCTTCTTGCTCACAGTGCCAGCAGCTTTCCATAAAAGCTGCATCAATGGCGGTCCTCCAAACGAGATTGCTATCTGCACAAGTCAAAAAATTTAGCAGCAAGGAATAATCAAAATTCTAATATCTAGCGTTTTCTCCCATTGTCATCATTGCGTTGAATGCATTCCTATCCAAAAAGCATGCAACAATCTCTCCATATAACTAACAAATGTGCTCAGCAGAATATATTATGGTCATCAAAATATCATATAACTCAGAAATCAAATGGTGCATGAAAAGTAAAATCCATTGTTAAACTCATCTAGTACTTGTTTTCTGAAGTTATAATTAAATTGAAATATGAGAAAACTCCTTTCATCTCGAATAATACTAATTTTATAGATGTTTTTTTTTTTCTGAAATCATAATTTCTCACAAAAATAAAAATAAAAATAAAATCAGCTACTGGATCACGGGGTTCAACGCTTCTAGCTTGTTTGCATTAAATTATTGTGGAAAGTAAACTTATAAAGAATACTTGTTAAGTTTAGACCTCCTATAGGCTATATATGACCAGGAAGTAGGCTATCATGTGGAGATTCTGAATTGTTGGCCGTGAAATTGAGCATCGTCATTTGTTGATAAGAGTGTCTTAGACCAAACTTGAAGAAAGGCAAAATACCTAATACCTTTGAACGCAATTCCATCCAACCCATGTGAAAAAGTTCGTAAGGAAATTGAAGATTTATGCTTGTTTTCATCACGAGTTTCTATATTAAGAGCAGCTTTTGTGGAAGTGTTGATATAAGTTTATGGTTTTTTTTCTTGGCAAGTTCTAACATGGTGCACTTTGGACTTTGGACGTTAAGGGTAAGCCTTGAACTTCACATTAACCCATCTCTGTCTTTTGCCTAAAATTAGCTTTGTCTCAGTATCAGATATACGAACATTTCATGTGTCTGCTCTTGGTGTTTTGCCCATCAAACGGTTGTTTGT
The DNA here is from genome assembly GCA_963924115.1 of Dovyalis caffra. NCBI lineage: Eukaryota > Viridiplantae > Streptophyta > Magnoliopsida > Malpighiales > Salicaceae > Dovyalis > Dovyalis caffra. The sequence continues at coordinate 14,743,504 of CAWUPB010001194.1, read as the reverse complement.
CTCCTTTACTATGCATATTGCAAGTTGGATGGTCAATACGATTCATAAAATAACACGTGTCACCATATAATTAACTGGACCAGATGGGCTGGATTGACTCTTATTTTATTGACCCTTATCAATTTAACGAGATTTTTCTAATGTAAAATTCATATTTACGTAGACAAAATTTATATTGTCAAATTAATGACAACAATAAAATAAAGAATGATAAGAGTAAAAAATTAGAGAAAGATGTTAGAGAGAGTTGGAGAGAGATAAAAAACTGAATTGTATTTTTTTCTTTCACTCAACACACCTATTTATAGGTGAATGTTACACAAAAGTCTAGATTAAAGATTTAATGAGAAATAAATACATACATTATTAAAAATAATAATGAAGGGTATATTCATGTATATTTATTCATTACATGAATGATACATTCATGTATGCGGATATTTATTTATTATATATCCAATACACCATTAGAAGTTAAATAAATAATCATATATAAGAAAAAAAATTAAATCAGTTTTTTAAAATTTCCTCATCCACGTAATAAATTACATGAAAATATATAAGGAAAAATACCATTAGAAGTTAAATAAATAATCATATACAAGCAAAAAAAAAAAATTAGTTTTTTAAATTTTTTTCAATTTTCAAAGTGGAAAATAATTTTTAAATTCACAAAATGAACACATTTTCTATATTCTTTACACAAAATAAAAACTGGAAATTGAAAATAAAAAACTAAAGATAGAAAATCAAAAACTATTCTCTAAAACTAAACAACCCCTTGATAAATAAATATGTAGTGAAATGCATGCATCTTTTTTCATGTACGTGGTGTAAGTAAAGCTGTTTTGATATCTTTTGATGACTGTGTTTGTTTTCGGTCTTTTCTCTTGTCAGCCATTTCCATTTTGGCTTTCTAATCCGTATGGTTAATTTTTCATGGTAGAGTATTGTTAAACAAGGGTTGATTTATAGATCAAATTCAAAGTTTAATAATTGTGATTAATATTTTTTTAAATTTTTTTTTAGAATGTCTAAGATCATACTTTTAAGAGTGCTTCTTAATCTTGTTTAAGAAAGAATTAATCTTCATGTGTACGAAAATTGATCCAAAAATACTCAAAAAAAATATATATATATATATATATATATATATATATATACACATATGTACGTTGATCACATATGTATATATATAAAAAGGACAGTTTCTGGTATGGTGGTTCTTGGATTTAGTTCCGGAGAATATTGAGGTTATGCAGTGAACACGTAACCAAGCTTGGAGTATTGATACTAGGTGACGCTGTCCAATCCTTGTTTTCCAATCACAAAAATGATGGAACAAGTTATTGATCAATAAAATGCAAGAGCCAACAGCCATGCTAATAATGCTAGCTATCTCCTCCACTTTATAAGCTTTATTTGTGATTCCATATCCTCGTCATTTTTATACTTGAATCTGTTAGGTATAGTTTGGTAATCAAATGAAAAGTTCAAAAGAAAATACAATAATTGAAATGAAAATTAAGGAATGAAATGATATTTTTATTCTAATATTATATTTGAACTAATAAAAAAATATAGAATGAAACTTAATATTTTTAATATCTAGTTTTTTAAATAAATAAAAATATTGATTATAAAATAATTTAATCAACTATGATAGCAAGTAAAAATTATAGAAGTGACTGCAGCGATAGTTGAGTTGGAGAAAGAAAAGGAAGAAAAAATGATAGTAATAATAATAGCAATAATATATTTTAGAACAATTAATGTCATCATCATCCATGGAGATAAGAGTACAAGAAGATTGGTAAGAGTAGCATAATAAAGATGTTAATGGTAATGATAGAGTGGTGATAAAATAATAATAATAATTACTTCTAATTTATTTTTTATTACCATCATCAATGGTTGTGATGGTGGTGTCGATGGTGGAGGTGATAATGATGGTAGAAGTAGTTGATACAAAATAAATAAAAATAATATATTCTTATTTTGAAAAAAATAAAATTCATACCTATTTTTTATTTTTATTTCCACCTCCTTATGAAAATCACATTATATATGTTTAATTTTTATTTTCATTCTCACTTCATTTCTTATAAGTAAATACCTACAAAGTATGAATAAAATGTCCCTTTTTTTATTTTCATCATTTCATTTCATGTTACTAAACAACACCTTATAGCAAAAAATTAATTGTTTGCATTTTTCAAAACCAGGAATACTTTCAACTTCGCGCATATAAAAGCTTTATGTTTCAATTCAAGTGAAAAGACAAAAATGACAATGACAATGGACTAAATATGGTTCAAAATTTTCTTATTTAGTGTTGATTATATGGATTAATTCATCAAAGTTGATTATTATGGACCATACTTTTGTAAAATCCATTAATTCTCATACTTTACAATACGTTTTATAGGTGATAGTTATACTAAAAAACAACACATAATGATAAGCATAGGTTAGGTACAACGGACTAACACCATATAACTAAGGACGATAAGCTAAAGTATAAGAGAAATAGAAAGAGATAGAAGAGATGAAGTCATATCCTAATCACTCTCCTATAAGTTGTACAGGATTTGAAAGAATGGGTAACTTAGTTCGTAAATGTTAAAACCGAGTTTTGGATAATGGTTTTGTAAGAATTTGTGTAATATGATCACTCGGTCGGCAAGTAAATAATAGGTGCATAATTTACGCAACCTTTATATCCTTTTACATTAAACTTATTAGTGTCTTTTATGTTATATTAAAATAAATAAGAATAAGTTAACGATTTTGTATTTTTATAGAAAAATGAGGAATCAAAGTGAAGAAACTCAAATCAAAACTACTAAGGAAGCAAAGAAGTCACACAGTCGTCGACGTACAAGAGAAAAAAGCTATTGATTATGTGAAATAAAGAAGAAAACCATGTGGATGTTCAGCAAAAAGACACATAGGCAATGGCAATCAACATAGTTTGAGCAAGAAAAGTGATACGCCTATGTGGATGTCAAGGCTAAGATGTCTCTTAAGGAAAAGAAAAAGACACACGAGTAGAAATTGAAGGACACGGGATGAAAAGAAAATTAGGTCTGGTCGTGTACCTCAATCTAGCAAATCACGTGCCATCAGCTCTCTAAGGTTCCAAACCATGTGAAATAAAAGAGTAAGCCATGTGTCCATGTTAAGCTATCATGTGTATGATGTAACCCTACTTTGTACTATAAATAGAAAAGTTAGGGTTCATTTTAGGAATTCTTCTATTCTTGTAGCCACCATAGATTAAAAAATTCTCTCTTGTAAGCAAATGATGTATCAGTAAGAATCTTCCTAGATTGAAGAAAAAGTTGAAGCTTTTGGAGTAACTTGTTGTGAGATCTAAATGAGTTTTATCTCTAATCCTATTCTTTTGAGTATTTTATGTTTTTCTATGTTATTTGAATATGATTATGTGGTTGATTGATGATTAAAGGGCATGCTAGTTAGTTAAACATTTTAATCTATTGTTATCTAAGTGTTCAAGTCTCGTAGTTGTTTGTCTAAACTTGCTTGTGGATGGGTTTTCGTTTAATCTCTTGAAAAATATAAAACTAGATTAAATTCTTTTAGTATCTAGGAGGTTTGTTTAGCTCCACCTATCTTTCTATCAATTAATACTACTGTTGGATTAAATCTAGCTAACATCTACTAGGTTATTCAATAATTAAGAATTAATCAAATAACGTCTATTTGATTAACAAATCGCTAGAAAAAGATTAAAAATAATATACATGTGGTTTTCTATACAGTGGATATTCATAATAAGAATGGATTAATGTGTGAATCGATGATCAACAAGTGAACCAAAAGTGGAGACTCACCTTCAACCAAGGCTTTCATTATTATTGTCATGTATCTATTTAATTGTGTCTATCTATAATATTCTTAATAAATTAAAACCCTCATTTTCCTTTACTTTACTTTGAATCGATCGAAGAAAAAGAACATTGATTGAACCATCTCTCTATGAGATAAACCTTGACTTGCCCTAACCGTAGTTTATAATTGGGTCCAGTGAGGCGAAAAGAAATATATAAGTTTATTGGTGGAGTGAAACGCCGTCAATAACACACATGTAGCACACCTTAGCGAACCTTGTCTCGAATAAAATAAAAATCTATTTTCGAGTGCTTAGAGATAGAATGAAAAATAAAAGCGGTGGTGAGATACAAGGCTAGGACATTTTCAACAAACCAAAACCTTTATTTCCCTTTACTTTACTATGAATCGATCGAAGAAAAAAAAAACATTGATTGAACCATCTCCCCGTGGGATAGAATTTGACTTGCTCTAACCGTAATTTGTAATTAAGTCAAGTTAGGAGAATTTAAATTTATCGATAGAGTGAAACACCATCGGTAACACACATGTAGCACACCTTGGCGGACCTTGTCTCGCATAAAATAAAAATCTATTTTCAAGCGTTTAAACATGGAATGAAAAATAAGAATGGTGGTGAGATACATGGTTGAGAAATTATCATACCAAGTCTTGGAAACAATGTGACCAAGCATACCAATTTTTTGCATGAGAAATTCTATCCATTCAACCTCGACATAAAGCTATTGCCAAAGCATGATATTCATCTTTGGTTAAAGAGCGAGCAACGGTATATTTTTTTCTAAACTCGTTAAAAAATTAGATTCTTACCTAGATAGATTGGTCGAAGAGCGGGGAACATGTAAGATACTACGATTATTAAAGAGGGGAGGAATGTAACATCTAAAATTTTCTTTTTCATACTATGCATGTGTATGCTTTATGTATGTGTCAATTTCATTCTTGTTTTCTACATATGATTGATATTTTTAAAATTTTTTCTATTATTTAAGGTGTTTTAGATTAAATATGTTTAAACTTTAAGAAAAATAAGGTAATTAGAGTTAGTTAAGCTTGATTAATTTTATTAAGTGGGATATATCATAGTAACAAAAATTATAAATTTAGAAGAGAAGTACGTAAGTAAGTTTTAAAGTATTAAAAAAAATATGGCAACCACTATTTTCCCCTTCTCTTCTCCTTCCTCTCTCAAACCATAACCCTCCCACTTCATCTCTACCGTTTCTCACCTATTTTTAACGTATTCCACCACTAAAAAACATTAGATCATGTTAACTTTTGATGATATAAGTTGAAATTAAGTAAAGTTAGAGCTTGGAGAATTAGTGTTCTTGAGCTTCAAATTTATGCCATAAAAAATGTAAGATTTTTATTAGTTATGCTTAAAACTCGAGATATTTATATGTATTTATTGATAATTGTGGAACCAATTTAAAGTTGAGTTTGTTGTTTGATAAAAAAGCTGAGATAGGTTAGGGTTGGGATTTGATTTGAAATTGAAGCTTTGATGATTAAATACTTATTTATATTAATTGATGCTTGAAATGAGATAACGATGATGTAAAATTGTTTATTGGATGATGGGTTTGAAAAATTCCTAAGTTCGGTAAAGATGATGGATTGTAGAGACAACTTATATGAGGATTTAATTAAAATGAAATTTGAGTAAAGTATGATTTTAGTGATTTTAATTAGTTAGATTATGATTAATTGTCTTGAGTTAATGATTTATGAGGTTACTTTGAATTTTAATTGGTTAAATTCTATTATTTGATTTATTTTAGGATTTAATGGATTAAATTGAGATTTTGTATATGTAGGATGTTGGATGAATTATTTTTGGATTTTATGAAAGTGTTTTTTTAATGATAAAGTGTTTTGGAAAGGTTGAAGATGATGAATAGTAAAATACATATTTTGAAATTTGTTAATTAATTGTTGAGTAAATAGTTTAATTATGAGTTTATTGATCCGAGTAGAAAATTTATTATGAATTATTTTAATGATATGAATTAAATTATTTGAGGAAGATAGTTATTGAATTGCTAAGGAACCAAGGTAAGCATGATTCAACTCACCATAATAACTTTATGTGTTTGATCGTGTTAGTATATGTGAATATCATTATGTGATAAAATGTATATGTGATTGAATATACAATGTGAAGGTATGAGTTTATGATGCCTTTCTATGTATGTCTACATAATGAGCATCGATTTACATGTTTATACACGGAATGCATTAAAGTTATGTAATGCATCAAAGACACATGTTTTGGAAAACAGTTTTGATTTTAAAGCAAAATGTATAAAATACAAGGCATAGATAAGAAACCTATAATGACCATACTAATACCATATGGTTTTATAAAGGATGTTGGTAGAAGAATCGATAATGTTGCTACTAATATGGTTTTGATAGAAGATGTTGGTAGAAAATCGATAATGATCCTACTAATATCATATGGTTTTGTAAACGATGTTAATAAAGGAATCGGTAACTATCCCGCTAATAGCATATGATTTTGATAAAGGATTTTAGTAAGAAAATTGATAATAGCCCTACTAATACCATATGGTTTTATAAAGGATATTGGTATGATAATTGGTAATAACCCTAATAATATTATATGATTTTGATAAAAAGGTATTGATAAAGGAATCGGTAATAACCTTACAAGTACCATATGTTTCAATAAATAGTGTTGGTAGAATAATCGGTAATGGCCTTACTAACGCTACATGTTTTATGTTATAGTTTGATGAAAGCATTGTTTTACCCGGCATTGAGAAAAATGAATTTAAATGCACTATAAAAGTTTATGAAATGTCATGCATAATCATGTTTGTTGGCATTATTTCATGTTTATGTCTTGTGGTGTAGGTACTAATGTAAATATTGAGGATGTTGATACCACTTTCAGTGACCAATAACTCATGTGCCTACCTTGAGTGCGACTAAAGAAATGAAGAATGAATTATGTTTTAATGAATGGATATATGTTTATGTATGAAATCTTTCGTGAATATTAATTGTAAGAATATTAAGTTTCTAAATGTTTAGAATTGTTGATGGTAACTCAAGTATGGATGAAATTTTGGACATGTTTTTACTATTTTAATAAGATAATTATGTGATAATAATTATTGATGACAAGTTTTAGTTGATATGTTCAATGATAAATAAGATTATATTAGGAATAAGATTTAAGAATAATAAAAGGATATAGTTTTTAATAGCTACATATCCGGTCCTGTTAGGATTTTATATTTTTCATATCCATATAATTGAGTCCTTGGATTTTTGAGACAGTGTAAAAAGAAGTGCTTCAAATCATTTCTATTTAACTTGGACTTACTTTAAAAAAGTCGAGGCATTTCAAATTATTTGTTGACACGGATAAAGTCAAGAAAAACATTTGAAATTATTCCAATATTCAACCTTGGACATAGAATATACTCATCATGAACCACAGGATTTTCTAATTACGTCGTCATAAGATAAGTCGTTCTGCTGTCCTCAATCCACCGTGAATTATTTGGTGTGGAGGTTGAAAAAGTAAGATAGGAGGAGGGTTTAAAGTTGCAAGTGGTTGTTTGGGACCTTAGAGAGGGACATATATTAGCAAGATGTCCAGTGCCATTACAATTAAAACGAACAACAGCTCTAGAGTAAGACAATATATGATTGGTAAAAAAAGCCCCTTGGCGAGAACCAAAATGTGAAAAACGTCCACTGCGACGACCTCAACCATGACTAGGAAATTGTCAACTTGCATACATAGTGAATAGAGATTGGAATTTCAACATGTTGAAGGCCATCTTGAAGCTGAAATTCTTGACTAAGAGCGAGACCATATAGAGTTTCATAAGGAACAGGTTCATGCCTTGATTCTATCGAGCGTACGAAAGGCCTGTAAGAAGTACTAAAGCCACGTAATAAGGCTTGTATCAAGTCATCTTAAAGAACACATGAGCCAAGAGATTGACAATGTCATAAATGCTTATTCCACATTGGAAATATTGAGGAATGAATTCAGTTGGTTGTTGAACAAGTCAATAAAGAGTTCTTTTAAGGTGATTAATTAACTTGTTTCATTTGTGCCGAAACCATATGCAGCTATGAGTTTCAACCAAGCTACACGACCTATCGGAGCACCAATCACAAGAAGAAGGACTACTTCTGTCAAGGTGCCAACAATCCAAGCGAGGACCAATTGATCATGTTGGTCCTAGAGAACATAGACTAGATTGGGTTCATTATCACTGAGAGTAGGAGCAAGTGGAGGTTGGGAACCATCAATATGGTGTAGAAGACCATGAAATGCAAAAATGGATGAAATTCTGTTTGCTAGAGACTGAAATTAGTGGGAGTGAGTTTTAAATAAGGACTGACTGTTAAAATCGAAAAGAGATGGTGAAACTGTAGAAGAGGAAGTAGCCACAGTGACTAGAGTTCTATCTTGTGATGTAGCGGCCATGGTGGAGAGAAAAGAAACAATATATATATACGTAAGTTTTTTTTTTTCAAATACCATATAAAATCTATTAATTCTCACACTTTACAATATGTTTTACCGGTGATACATGTAAAAAAAAAGAAGCATGACGATACGCATAGGTTAGGTATAACATACTAACACTGTCTGGCTAAGGATACTAAGCTAAAATATAGGAGAAAGATAAGGATATAGAACAGATGAAGTCCTATCCTTATCAGCTTCTTGCCTTCTTTTCAATTTACGTGAATTGATCACCAAATCGCTTTACTTAAAATACTTCATCTTCTTGGTGAAAAACAAGTCCTATGGTAAGGTTCCTTTCCATTGTCTGCAAACATGGTACATGCATGTGATTTATTGCTGGCCTCCAAAAATATATGCATACATATACATGGACTCATGTCCTCCACACAGGGCAACCTTACCTTTGCTGGCTCTAAGCCCCTTGAAGCTAGCTAGGTGTATTATCACACTGATCACCCTTTGATTGCCGCTAAATTCTTACGGTAAACACAACCTTGAGTGGATTTCTTCAATGCCTTGAGGGAAAAAATCCAAAAAAAAAACTACTTTTGTATATAGTATTTTATGTTTTACGTTAGATCTCAAGTTATGCTTTACGTTAATTCGATCAAAAACTGCTAGAACTGGTTGTGTGTTTTTAATTAATAGAAGGATATAATTTTCCAAAATGGTGAATATTTATAGTTTTTCAAAACAATTCAATTGGATACCGAATAGACGATGGATTGAACAGTGAACGATCCGAATGTAGATCAAAACATCCGGTTTATGGAAACAAGGGGTGCCTTTACAGTTTTGCCAAGGCACCATGTAGAAGCTCCCACACACACAGATACATACATATATACATACATACATACATGTATATATATATATACACGTACGTGGAGTGTCACAGTAATATACTGAGTACTATACGGGGCTGATAATTGAGACAATGATGGGGCTCTGACCCTCTTTTCATATACTATTTGTACGAAGGTTGCAGAAACGGATTGACAGAGCTCCTCTCTCTTACTCTCTACCAGAACCAAAGAAAACCCTTGTCTTTCTCTCTCTCTCTCTCTCTCTTCTCTCTGTACTGCTGCAGCTGCTGCTGCTGATGCAAGCATTGGCTTGGCCCTTTATATATCTCTATCTCTCTATGCCGCCATAAGACAATGCAGAAAGGAAAAGTCCAAGTTGGGAAGAAGAGGTTAGCGCATTGAATTCGAAATCCACATCACACGCTTCCAAGCACGCTTTTTCACTTGGTAATGAGCATCTTGCGTCACTTCTTTAGCTTCCTCCTGACGACCACTGGTCATCCACCAAAAATCTTGGCAGAGAGGAAAGGACTGAATGAGAGAGAGAGAGAGAGAGAGAGAGAGAGGGAGGGAGATTGCATGGTTTTATGATACTGCAGCCTCACTCATCTCCTCTTTTTGTATATATTAATTTCATACCCCTTTTTCATGCACCTGATGTCACTCCTTAGCTACCCTATTAATTCTCTCTCTCTCTCCGCTCTTCCCTCTCCCATTCCAAATTTTGCTTGACTTGTCCAATAAGTATATCTTTACTCAGTATACAAAATTAGACACCAGAAAGGAAACACATAAATTTTATATATGATATGATACAGCAAGACAAGATTATTCTACAGTGAAGTTGAGAAATAATTTATTTTCAAATTCAAATAAATTATGTGGACTTGGTTTTTTTTTTTTTTTTTCCGTTGATGGTGCAAGGAGTTTAATTTACTCAATTTTCAAATCTCTATACTCCATCCATTATAAGATTTAAATTAACCTAATCCTTATAAAATGGGGAATACACGAGCTTGGTTTATTTATGGCTAAATTCAATCAAGGAAATATTTTCCAAAAATAAATTGGACTCTTCTTAAGTGAAGAATAATACGATGCATCAGTGCATCACTATGAAATGTCAAATGATTGATTTTGTAATAAAAGAAAAAATAAAAAAGGCGACTACCAATTTTTTTAGAAATTCCATCAACACATTGATTTGCATGGATGAACTATTAAAATTCAAACCAAGAACTTGGTTCATTTCATCGTGTATCGCTGATTTAAGTGTGCTCAGTTAACTGGGGAATACACGTTTCTTTAAAATAACTAGTTATAACGTTGGAATCCGTTGCAATGTCGATTCAAGGTTTCTGGTAGTATTAAAAAACATATCCATAAATAATTAATTATAAAGTTAAATTTCACCTATCATAAAACTTAAAATATTTATGTAAAATTCAATCTCAATTATTTTTTTCAGGTATTTTTATTTTATATTATTGGACATAAAATCAATGATGTTCACAGTAAAAACGACAAGATTTAATTTTTTCTAATTAGTGCAATTCTAAATTCAAATTCTATATATTAACAAAAACTTTACTTGAAAATTTGTTGGCTTACCGCTGACCAAACAATTTATTCATAAATCGATCTCAACTATTTTTTTTTATTATTCATCAAAGGCCAAATGAGTGTATTAAAATTCTAAATTCAAAATCTATACATTAACAAAAAATTTATTTGAAATTTTGTTTGCATACCACTAACCCAACAATTTGTTGATAAATTGATCTCAACTATTTTTTTTTATTCAGCGAAGGCTCAATAAACCTATTGAGTTACATAACAGGAGTAGCTTTTCGTATTATGTAATCATTAAAGAAATTAGAATTATCAAGATTCGAATCTTACTTTATTAAGAAAGTTAACTAGATACACAATCACTAAACTAAATCTATTTAATTCAATCTCAACTATTTAACTTTACGTATATCACAATAATTTCCAAGATAAACAGTAGGCAAAATGACATTAAAAGAGATGCAATGAAGCTTTGGCTACTGGTGATTAGGAACTAAGTGGGAGCGTGGGTGGAACGTGGGATGGATGGAAGGTGCATGGATTGTTGGGATTAACTTGTGGATGGCAGGAGGAGGCAAGGGGGGTATCTATGCAAGTATAGGTTGGCATGACATGGCATGCAATTGTTCTAATCAAAGATCTGATTGTTGTGCATGCATGCCATATTGCTCCATGCAATATTACTGGTGAAAATTTTATTAACACTACTATACCATTTGACAGAGGACAAAACAAAACAAAATCCTTAGTTTCTGTCATTTACTGTTGTTTTTTTTGTTTTTACATTTAGGATCTTCGGTACTGATGAGACGATGATACGGTGATGACATCAGAGGAAAAGGTCCCCAAAGAATTCATTCCCTTCATTTTTCTCGATTCAATTGGGCCCACTTGATCTCAGTGGTATGTTGCTTTACTGTCAGCCCTTCTCAAGCTGACAAGCTAGCTAGCTACCTACCTACCTAAGTTTGTAGAAACGTAAACAGATACTAGCAAGAGAGAGACCTCTCAATGCCCACCTTCTTGACCGTCCATGCATGCTTCAATAATCGATATTGCTGATAACTTAATTAAATGATATTAGTATCATTAATATTTTTTCTTCCTGGTCATCTAATAGCCGTCCAATTCAAGATAGAAAAATGGTTTTTTTTTTTTTCCCTTCTGAAGATGTACTGACATTTTTGCACATTGTAAATTTTGCCAAAACTGATCCTGTGGGTGTAGCTTGAAGGACGAAGACCTTACAATGGCCATCTTATTCTCCATCTTCAACGACTTGGAATCAGGTGGAGTAGAGGTTAATTAGGTCTATTTTTTGTGTTATATAGGCAGAGCCACAGCTAGCTAGTCTAAGCCATGAAACAACAAATATAGGAGAACCTCTTTCCCATGCAAATTGTCACCTTCTTCTGATAACGATGAATTGCATGTTCTCAGTTGAGAGTACTGGACTGGTTACAGATCGAATGGGATAAAAAATAACAAAATAATTATGTTATTAAAGGAACATAATATTCTTGGAGCATCTGAATTTAATGAGGGATATAGAGGATGGACCATCCTGTTAAATTGTTTAGGTCTGTTGATTATTGACCAGCGAAATTTGATTCTATTTGTTGGCTTTTCTTGGTAATTGCACCGTGGGAACAGTACTAGTACCCGGTTCAATAGAGATCTCTCAAATCAAACTATGGTTAACCGATAAAATTTGCTTTTCATTCTTGTCTTTCCTAGATGGTAAACAGCTTGTGAATTCCTAGAGTTGGGTTAGGTCCATTGGGCCAAATTCCATTTAATCAGATTGCATCCTTGTAATAGGCTTAAAATCATTGTGTGTTCTTGGATGCTGGGTGACTTTATTCATGGCTGGGCCGACTCAGAGGAGCTACTGAGAGTTATATTTCAAATCATATCCAAGCTTGCAGTTGAAATTTACTACTTTCCAAACTAAATAGCACTTGAAGGCCCAACTAAGGCAAGATTGGGTTCGTTAATGGACAATGCCCTAAAGGGCAAGAGCAAATTCCGTTCTCCAATACCAAAATTAAGGCAATTTCATCCGGTAAGAATTATCTTATTTATTCTTTTTTCAAAGTGAAAAAAGAATAAAATAAAATTCACCAACTCCAAAATTTTAGTGCTATGGAGTATAGTTTTCTTTCGTCTGGCAGAGGAAAGAATGGGGAAGCCTCGAGTGGTGACTCAAGGGCCAGGGCCACCTTGCTTTGTTTTGGTCAAAACTCAAAAGATAAAAAACACATCTAGCAATAAAGTAAAGAATGAGTGAAATGAAATTGATGACTTGACTTGTCTGGTCATTTCCTTCGTTCATTTTCGTTTCTTTGCAAGTTCATCATATACTCAGTTTTATCAAATTATTTAATCATTATATCCTAATTAAGTGTCGAGATTTTGATAATAAAATTTCTTAATAGCCTCCTGACAAGTTAATGGCAGAAGTTGGCTCCTCAGCAAAAATTCCATCCAATGACTGCTCTTTTTGGTAATTATTTTAGCCAAATATCCCATTATGATTTTGATATTGTGGTGCATGGGCCTCGGGCAATAAATTGAAATATTTTAAAAAAATAATGATTTAATCTATTTTTATATAATAATATAATTCTTTAATATATTCTTATATGAACCAATTTTATTCTTAACTCGTATTTTAAGTTTTTAATTTATTATTCGGTAAGATTTTAAGGTAAATCACCTAATGACATTTTGAGAATAAAACAGCTTATGTGTAAATCATATTACTAATTTCGATGGTCCGACCTTAGAATCTTACTATATTAAAAACCCTACATGTATTCAAATATAAAATTGATTCACTTATATACATGACATATTAGTAAATTACTTTATTATATAAGAAAAAGTAAATTATTTTATTATATAATTACAGATTGAGTCATTGATTTTATTTCAAATTAAACAAAGTATGCAAAAGGGTTTGTTTGGTGTGATAGATTTCAACTCCCACAATGGTCAAAGGTGCTTAAGATAATCCTTTCAATAAATAAATTAAAAAAAAAAGTCTAAGAATTATGTGAAACCAATGATTCGTATATGATAAAGAGCAAAATTATAAGAATTAAATTTTTGTTAATACAAAAATCTAGATGTAAATGATTTATCTAAAACTTGAATAAGGATAATGTCAATTTAACATTGTTACAACAAACTTATAGTTTAAGTAGTACAATATATCTCATCCTTCAAGATATATCATATTCGAATCTCGTTTTTATTAGGGAAAAAAATTCTTAATGTTGACTAACAATTATGCATGCATCAATGAGATGGCATTAAACCCTAGAATACAATTATCTTATATCACTCGAATGTATATTGTATGTGTCTCTTTCGATCAATAATTATTTATAAATTAATATATAGATAGTAATTTGCTCGAGATCCATATATATTTACAAATGTGTGTGTTTGTAAAAAAACAAATGTATACAAAATAGGCACTCATTTTTTAACTTTGTAGGATATCAAACAAAGTAGAAAAAAGGTGAGAAACAAAACTTTCTCTTTTTACTCTTTTAATGATGAATTTATTTGACAAATTGTTATGAACATTGCAATAATTTGATTCCATGAATCCATCAAAATACAAAATGGACAAACAAGTAGGAGGCTATTATGTCTTTACATGGAGGACTATATATATCATCTCCATTACCTTCTCTCTTTTACCTTCTCCTTCTTATGTTAACATAAAAAGTTGAAACTAGTAACATGTGTTATGTGTTTATGCAATGCTCTTTAATCCTTTATATTCGACATCGTTACCTTTTAATATGATGACATTTAGAATAGAAAGAGCAACGAAAATTTATCTCAATTGTAGTTCGATTTAATTATTGTTCATATTTAAGTCAAGTCGGTGAGGAAATATTGTGATGTCGATAAAACTCATGGGTATTAATAAATTATGTTTTGTATTGTTAAGTTGTTGAGAGTGATGTGGATGAAGGCTCGCAATATAAGGCGCTATACATATCTAGTACAACGAGTCTCGTTAGTTAGTTAGCGAGCGAAGGTCAAGGGTAGCGCACCTTATTCTCGAAAGGTCTACGGAATATTGGCCGAGTGTATGGGTCCATTAGGCTTTTTTTTCTTTCTTATAACCCGATTGTTCACACTATAAATAGAGGTAATATCTCTTATATTTGTAGCCGCCACTTGACAAAACCTAATAAGAAATTTTAGGGCGGCTTGAAGTAGGCATTGTTGCCGAACTATATAAAATTTTTGTGTTGTGTAATTATTTTTATTTTCACTACTCTATTCTTTTGCTTGATTTGTTTCCTAACATGTACTTACAAGTCAAAAACAACTTTATTTTTCTTTTTTCTTTTTTTCCAAAAGCTCATCCCATAAAATTGTTTACAAGATGATCTTGTTTCTCCTTCCATACATTCCGTCCAAGCCACATATCCTCCTAACCTTCTTTTGGAAATTGTAATTATTGAAATCCAAAATGCACCAACCTAGATAAAAAGTGATTTTGTTATTCCTATGTAGTAGTAGTGATGATTTTATTATTTATGGGTTTGGCTTTCTTTTCCCTTCAAAGGAAAAGACACTTATAACTTGTACTATTTTATTCTCAATCTTCATACTCTAATCTTTATGTGCTACAATTTGTAACCACATATCCTATTAAAAACCCACATATTCTTCTAACTCCAAAATTATAAAACTATAACTTGAGAAAAATTATTCACAAAATTTGATTTGAATTTGTTACTTTAAAATAATTCATATGTCTTCTTTTTCTTTTATTATTATTCTTTTTTACAGCAAAGTTAAGAGAAAAGTGCAATTTCAATGCCTAATTTCTTATTTTTATTCTGTTTGAGAGCTTAACATTTTATTTAACATATTTTAGCGACCAATTTTTTTATTATTTTTTTCTATTTGAGTATATTTCATCATCTAAGATTGTTAAATGCCGACATAATCAATATCAACTTATATGTGGCCATTTTATGCAAACTTGTTGTCTCTACTCGACGTCGGACGGAACTCCTCGAAAATATCTAAAATTAGATTGAATATTTACAAGTTTATTTACAAAGTTTGGAGTCACCACCTAGTATTAAAGGAACTAGGAACCTAAAATGGACAACTGGTTCGGAGATTCTATGGTAAGGACTTGGTTACGCTTTTAGAAAGATATCGATCACTTAAAAGCGCCCTTTTTGAAAAAAGGTACCACGTCCGGTTTAGCTTTAAATTTATCGCCTAAAATATTTTATTTACGTCAAATTATTTTCTGATTTTTTAAACTCCCATTTTTTAAACAAATTGAATTTTTTAGTTTTGGGCGTGGCATCATATTGAAACGATCATCGGTCCCCTTCGTTGGGTGACACGTCGATTCAAACATCGGATCCACTAAAAGCCTTGACACAACCGGCGTGTCGAAGGACATCTTAAAAGGTGATTTTTGGTGATGTCGGCCCTATCAAATAGGAGGCTTCGTCGAAAATTTTGAATTTTTTTTTGTGACGTCGATCCCTTTTAGATAGGAGATTTCATCAATGTTATTTATTTATGATTTTTTTTTGTGGCGTCGGTCTCTACCAAGTAGGAGGCTTCGCCAAAATTTTTAAGCATTTTTTTTATGACGTCGGTCCCTATCGGATAGGAGACTTCGTTAAGATTTTATTTTTATTTTTTTCAAGCAATACATATTAAAGAAAATAAAATAAAAAAAATTGAAATAAAAATTCTAAATTAATATGAAAAAAATGACAATGAATAAAAATAAACAACTAAAAAAAATAAATGAATAATAAAAGAAAAGGAAAGCAAAAAAAAAAAAATCATCATATACCTAAACCATTAACCCACCACTTTTACTCCTTTTTTTTTTTATGGTAGATGACATGAAATTCGCTTATTCAATTGAACTAAAGCCTAAGATCTAAACTAGCATACAAATTAACAACAATTCAAGTGACTAATTAAAGGGTTGGCGAAGTAAAAATACAAAAAATAGAGACCGACAAAATTTAAATCAAACTTGGGCAAACTTGTGGCTTGGGTGAAGATGTTGAAATTTCTTAATGACTTTGATGAATGTGGATGTTTGGGTAGTACTCAAGATTCGGGAATTAAGCCTTGTAGAAGTTAGGGATAACGGGAAACAATCTTAGCCGATGAACACACCAAGACAACGAAAGAACATAAACCAAAAAAAAAAAAAATACAATGACTAAAAAATAAAAAAAATTAAGCCTTTTACTTTTGATTTTCAATCCCTCTCAACCCCGAATCCTTCCTCCCTCCTCTCTTATTTTTTTCTTCTCCTCGCCAATTGGAAATCGAAAGCTTTTTATAAGCCGAAACCTCCTACAATTTCTCATAAAATCAATTCAAATTTTAATTATCAAATCTTAATTTTGAGATTTGATTCCTAAAAATAAGGAACTTCCAATTTAAAAAGATTTGTGAAAGATTTTGAATGATTTTAGGGAGGTTTAATATTTTTTCCTTTTTTTTCCTTTTTTGTTTTATTATTTTATTAATTTTTTTTTCCTTTATAGGAACCCAAAATTGGGTTATGACACTTGTGACAAAAAATGGATCTCTTTCGAAATTAGAGAAAACTATAACTTTAGTGCTTAACCTTTGGTTTTAGTTCTATTTGAGTCTCCAACTTTTTATTTTATCTATTTGAGTTATTAACACCAATGTTTTTTTTCTTTCCTTCTATTTGAGTGCATTTCGTCGGTTGAAACTATTACATGCTAATGTGATTGATGTCGCTACCCAACATCGGACAAGACTCTTAAAAAAAATTTAAGATTTTAGAGATTTGCATCGCATTTATTAGTTATTCCGAGGATGTGAGTTATCATTGAGTTTGGAGTCCCCACCTACTATTAAAGGAATTAGGAACCTAAAAATAGTACTCGTTGTAGGGATTCTCGGGTAAGGAGTTGATTATGCTTTAGAAAGATATCGATAACCTAAAAATGCCTTTTCTAAGAAAAGTATTATGTCTAGTTTAATGCTAAATTCATCTCCTAAAATATTTTATTTGTGCCAAGCTATTTTTTATTTAAATTCTAATTTCTAAGTTAAATTTTTTTTTTTTTGACGTAGAATCTTATTGAAATGATCATCGGTCCCCTTCTTCGGGCGACACATCATTTCATACATCAAATCTACTTTAAGCTTGACATAACCGATTCGTCAAAAAACATCCTAATTATCCCGATTATTAAATATTGATGATATATTTTTAAAATACTAACAACGAGTCCCTATCAAGCAAAAAAAATTATTAAAAAATTTATTATTATATATATTTTTTTGTTAATGACAGTCTTTATCATATAGGAGACTTTATTAGAAATTAATAATAATTTTTTTATCGATGAGGAACCATCATCGGTACCTAAGAATTATGAGACTTAATGCTCTCCAAAAAAAAAAGATGACAAAAACTATGAAAATTATGGAATAAACCAACCATTACAATCCGCTTTATTGAGAGAACAAGATGAATGATTTATCTACTAGTAGGCTCCTAATTGATAATGGTTCATCCATGAATTTCATGCCGCTTACCACCTTGAAAGGATTGGATATGGATAAGAAATTATAATTTATACATT
Organism: Dovyalis caffra; assembly: GCA_963924115.1. Taxonomy (NCBI): domain Eukaryota; kingdom Viridiplantae; phylum Streptophyta; class Magnoliopsida; order Malpighiales; family Salicaceae; genus Dovyalis; species Dovyalis caffra. The sequence goes on along the minus strand of CAWUPB010001194.1, from coordinate 14,725,073 downwards.
TATCATTACCAAAGCCTTTAACAATGCTTCTTTCGGAATTCAAATACGTGTTGTAGTTAATTTTTAAATATGACATATATAACAACTAATATGTTTTCATATCATTGATGCAGCTATGCTCCATCACTTGTTAATTGTAAGGCATTTCTTCTAAAATATTATTCAATTTTCTTCTCCAAACATCAACGTGGAAAAGGGCATTATAGATGGATAAATATCTCCATTCTTTATGTTAAGATGCCTTTTTAGTGTGATGAATCTCATTTTATAGAAATATCGTTCTATAATGCGTTTATAGTCGATGGTGAGCTTAAGATTGGCAAGATAAGTCACAAGAAGGATGCCCATAAAAGTGGCGAGATAATGGTTATAATAATGGCTATGCTAAGTGATTGAGTTCATAAATCGAGTTTATCACTTTATTCATCAATTTTTTTAATGTATTAATAAATCCATACGTAACGAACTTGTTCTTAAGTCTTATCGTTTTTGTGTGTGTCCTATTAATTAAAAAAAAGTCCCATGAATTTTTTTTCCTACTATATATTTAATCTTTATAGTAAGAAAAAAATTGAATGAATGAAAAATCACACAAGTTTCTTACTTTTAAAATTTTCTTAAAGACATACGTCTATGAGTAAAAAAAAAAAAAAACCATGAACCCCTCATCAACTCATTTGGTCGGTCGACTTATGCAATGACCAATCCATGAGCTTTATGTGTTCGGTTATTATTATTATTTTTTTTTGGCGACACCTTATTTATCGGGGCTAAGATGTGCATTGGTAAGGTCGGGAACATTTCACACTTAGTTAATCTTTATAATGGTAATGTCCATCCGGACAAACTACATGCTAGAGAAACTATGAGTATTTCATGCTTAATTGTTGTTTCGATGGCAATATCATGTTTATTTAGCAAGTTATATGTTGGACGAGTGCAAATTCCTTATGCTCGGTTGCTTTTTTTATGGCAATATCAAGTTCGTCCGGCTAAATTGCATGTTGATCAAACTATGAGTATTTTATGATTAATTATTTTTTATGGAAACATTATGTTTATTTAGTTAAACTACCCACTAGCTAGGTTGTGAGCTTCTTATGCTTGATTTTTTTTTTATGGTAATGCCATATATATCTAATTAAGTCATGCACTCGGCCAAGTTATGAGCATTTCATACTTAGTTAATTTTGTATGAAAATGCTATATTCATCTAGCTATATTGCATGTTGGCTAAGCTCGTGAGCATTTTATACTTAATTACTTTTTTCATGGTTGTACCATGCTTATATGACAAAACTATGTGTCGATTAGGTTACAAATGGTTCGTTTTTTATCATCTTTTTTATAATTAGTCATCTATGGTCGGGCCTTATCCCAACGGTCAAACTATGCTCCGACTAGGTCTGTGAGTTTTTTCTTCATGCTCGGTCGTTTCCTTCTTTAGAGAGTCGCTCACTTTTGACACGTCTTGCCTTGCTTACTAAGCTACTATAACATGACTAAGTGTTAGCTTTTATAGGTTTGAAGAATCCATCATATAACATTTTTAATTATTAAAAAGACATTCTATAAGCAAGAGATAAAAATTAATCTCGTCATTGTTAATTGAGCGTTCAAGAATAATTTTCATTTTCTTAACAATTAATGGACTAGAAAGAGTTAGGAAGCGCTTAAAAGCTCGTAGTCTCTCCATATTGATTTGCCCATATCGAAATGCATATTCAACAAAGACCCCAACAAATTCAACATATATACATTTATCTTAAGAATCTTGTCTAATATGATCATCAATGTTGTTAGACTTGATTCTCTAATGATGTTAATCCTTAATTAGGAGTTTATCAAACAAGCTCTTTACATATATACTTAATAAAAAAATTTAGATCATGAACATATAGTTAGTAGCGACATGCACAAGTAGTAAAACATTCCAAGTGTGGCACGCTAATCGAGTAGTGGTGCACACAAAATGTGATGGCCACATCATGCCTTGATATGTCATTATACCTAACCAAAATTTTAGGCAAAACCAATGACCATAATTATTGATGGCCACAACATGCTTCAATAAGGCATTATACTTAACCAAAAAATTAGGCACATCCAATAACCATAAGAAGCGATGGTCATGCCATACTTTAAAAGGTTAATATACTTAGTCAAATTTAAAATAAATTCAATAACTATAAGAAGCAATAGCCATAACCATGGCATGCCTTGTCAATCAAGCATGTTGGTTAAGCCAAGTCAATATGTTTAACAAAATTTTAGAGGATAAGAAAATAACAAAACAAAATACTTAACAAGATTTTTTTAGAGCTATCTTAATATAATAAAATAAAACTAGTGTCACACAAACAATGATGTTGTATTCACACCCTTAGTATTGTGCAAATAATGCCGGAGTAAGGGCTCACCCTAACGATGAAAAGGTAGGTATGTACACCATCAATGTTATAAAGGGTTGCGTGTTAAGAATGCAAGAGAGGATGCACGTTAATGACAACATAAAGGTGGGTGTGCACCAATGATGCTTAAGGGGTGGGTGCATGCCAATAACATCAAAAGTGCATACCAATATCGCCATAAGAGGACATGCACTTGCAACAACTCCCAACATGCATGAAATCTTTTAAAATATAAAGAATGTAGAAACTTACCTTCTATTTTATTTGATATGGATTTTTTCAATAGAAAAAATTTTCTTTAATGCCCTTAGTGAATTTTTTGGACTTAGAAAGTCCAAGCGTTGGCTACAAGTAATTATTTTTAACTTTTTGTACAAGAAGTTATTAAAAAGCCTTCAAGAAATCTCTATTTTTTTCCTATGTATTGGAGAATTCATAACAAGCCTATAACATGTTCCACCATATATTTTTTTATGCTTTATGGAGGCTTATGACAAGCTAGTACACTCGTTACTACTTATTCATTATATGATAAGAGACTTATGACAAGTCTACCGTAATCTTTTTTTTTTCATATGAAAATATTATCCCATTATAAGGTATACATGAGTTTATCTATCTTTTAGTTAGTTAATAGCAAAGTTAGTTTTTAATTTTTTCTCTATATCGCTATATATGATTACACAAATACGTTTACTAGTAAATCTATTCGTGTAAAGAGCTAAAAGTATATGCTTGATTTGTCCCTATAATTAATTGAAGAATTTGGTTATTTTTATGTATTAATTCAATTTTTTTGTATGGATTCAAGCTCGTAATAAATAAATTGGATTTAATAGGCTTTATCTAGTATAGAATAAGTTTTGAGTCATGCAAAGATGATCGTCTGGTATTCTAGCGGGGCCAATGACCATGCTTCATTTTTAAGATACTCTAGAAAGATTGACTTAGGAGGCTTAGAGTAGGGCCTACCGAAGGAAGACCCAATTAATACTTTATACGGCTTTTGTTAGCAAGTTAAAAGCTTAGAGTAAGGCCTATTAAAGGAAGACCCAATTAATACTTTATATAGTTTTTGTTAGCAAGTTAAGGGCTTAGAGTAGGGCATACTAAAATTCTTTTTCATTTTAAGTCTATTTTCTTTTGTATAACTCAAATCCTATCATTCAATCTCAATTACATAACATGATCCGAGTAGTCAAAGACTATCCTTTTTTTACTACAATCTCATATAAACTATGAGGAGACTCCAACCATACCATAACTTATTTAACTAAATCTATAAAATCTCCCCCTTCAAACCTCTCTCACTCTCACACTATACAACTTTCAAATTTTTACTTGCTTGGACTTTGACCATTTGCATGTTTGCTACTTGATTGCCACTCGACATTGCCTAATTTTTCTCTCACGCCTCTTTTGCTTGCTCTTATTCTACTTGATTGGTGATTGTTATTTTTATAAGTCACTATATTAGTTTTTGATACTTGATCGGTATGCTTGATATGTCATTAACTCGTTCTTAAAAACTCCATAATCATATACAAAAAAAAACCTTCACTTGCATTTGAACCTAATTATGAACATTGTTTATTTGTATAATAAAATTTAATTTAAATTTAACTATATTTGTAATGAAAATAATTATTATCCGTTATCTTTAAAACTCAAATTGCTCACCCTTAACCCTTCTCCATTTAAGTCATGTTTGTATTTTAAAAGTTTCATCCTTAATTTTTAACCTTTTAATTTCTCATTTTTAGATTTTTGTCTCATAACAAATGTAACTAAAATGTAGATTACAATTTTTTTCATACATACATCACTCTTGATATAGATAATCTTTGTAAAATTTAATTAAAAAGAATTTAATTTCGATGCAAAGTCCGACACTCGGATTTGTGAAGACAAACAATCGAGCTATAATTTTCAAACTCTAAAGAGATGAAGCTATGTTAATAATAAAATAAACCTTTACTTTTGTTGTTTTTGATGGGATTAAAATCCCACAACAACTTTAGCTTGATAATTAACAAAATTAACCCCGACTTTGGTTAATTCTAATGAGATTTAGAACCTCACTACAAGCTTAGCTAATGATAATCAATATCACCACCTTTAGTGATCAATTCAAGGATAGAAAAACACAAAACCTTTAGCAAACACAAGGATTACATAAAAGATAATTGAGAAAAACGTCTCGAGAATTTTATTAATCAATAATCAAAAGTTAGATAATATTGGTTTTGTGAAGATTTAGTTGAAAGCCAAATATTCCATCGATTTTTTTTGATACCGACTAAAAGTTACACCAACAATCCAAAAAAGTCGAAACCTCTAACACACAATTGAAAAAATCAAAAAAATTCAACCTTAAGTTAGACAAGTTCAAACCTTTTTAAGCAATGAAAAATGTAGCTTCAGTTGATTTTGGCAAAAATTAAAATCACACTATAACTTTATCTAAATTGTTTAACTTTAGATGATTTTAACAAAATTTGAAACCTTATTGTTCCTTTAGTTAAGATTGGTAAAAAAACACAACTTTAAGTGATCAAATTCAAGAATACAAAACTCAAATCCTAAGCCAAGTGTAAGGATACCCAAGATAATTGAGAGAAACTTCTCAAAAATTTTACAAAGTAATACTTAAAGTCTTTTTCTCTATATTGCATGGGGATGCCTTAAATATTACTCCTAAAATTTGGAGAAGACTAAAGAAAACTTGTTATATTCGAACTACAACAACTTTTGTTTAAGCTTAATAGAAAACCCGAGACTAATCTATATTCAATAAAGACTAATTAATCTAACCAATTCCTAAATAAAAATAGACTATAAAATCACTTACACATGATTAGGAATTCTTATACATAAAATTTATAGTTTAAGAAAAGAAAATACAAGGAAAGTAAATAACAAGACATAAATTAGGCCTTAAAACAAAGAAAAGCATTCGATCTAAATTGATTTGTGTAACATATGGCCCGGAAGGAAAATTAGGCCGCACTCTTGTATCAAGTGCTCCAAGTTGAAAATAATACATCTTCGAGTTTAAATCATTCCTTTTTCAATCTTAGGGACATTCAATTAAAACTCTCCAATTGTTTTTCTTTCTTTATTTCAAGCATATAACAATTCAAGATCCTAACATCAATTCCTCGTTAAATTTTACATAAAAACCATCAATTGACAACTTGTTTCCCTTTATTGACTTTTGAAATAAGGAATTATAAATCTTAAATGTGTTGTATTCATATAATCCTTAAATAATTTTACCTTTGTTATAAAAGTAGACTTGTAATCAAAAGGATCGATATAGATTAAATCAATAAATTTCTTTTGTTTAGTAATTCTTACGGTTTCTTTGCACTCGACTTCTATCTTTTCAATGAGGTCATTATCTACGACAACATTGTTGCCATTACTACCATTGTTGATGTCATAATTACCATCATGATCATCATCAAAATAAACATCATAGATTAGAGGTTATCTAAATTCTCAAAAAAATCGAGCTTTCACATGCCTTAAGCTCAAAGAAATCTTTCTCCTTTACTATAGCCTTTACTTTTTCAAAATATTTAAAGTTTATAACCTCAATAGGTATCTCATTGCAATTCTTATCAAATGTTAGAGGTTGATCCCAATTTATAAAGGCATTAGAATTGTACAAAAATTGAGCCCTAAAATCATCTTTTTGTTGTTGTAATTTTTCTTCTCTAATTTACTCCTCATTGTTGAATTGTTGGCCATTTGCCTCTTTTTTCATCATATCAAGTTTTCAAGTCTTCATTGCAAATGAGCATTCTTAGATTGCAAGTTTTTTATTTCGTACTCCTCAAGTCTTTATGACAAATGTGCATTCTCACATTACAAATCTACCAAGACATGTAGTTTGGTTGTTTTCTAAAAGGTATCTTGACAAATGCTGTAAAAAACATGCAAGGAAAGCAAACCAAAACTACGATACTAAGTTGACACTAATTTTGTGATGATTTAGTTCAAAAGCGAATACTCTAACCTTTTTATTTGATATTGGTTGAAACTTACTCCCACAATCCAAAAAAATCGAAGCCTCTAATGCACATAATTGATGAAATCTAAAAATTTCAACCTTAGGTTTGACAAGATCAAAACTTCCTAGGAAATAAAAATCCTAACTTCAATTGATTCTAGTGAGATTTAGAATTCCACGACAACCATAGCTAAATTGTTTATCTTTAGATGATTTTGGCTATCTTTAGAATCCTACTAGAGTTAATATTGATCAAAAGCACCATCTTGAATGATCAAATTCAAGAATATAGAATACAAATTTTAAGCCAAGCATAAAGATTTATAAGAAAACCGAGATAAGCTTTTCATGAATTTTATTAATCAATAATCAAAGTCTATTTCTCTGCATTGCCTAATGATATCTTAAATATTACCATTGAAACTCATCTCAAACTAAAGAAAACTTGTTATATTTGAATTGCAAAAACTTTAGTCCGAGCCCAATAGAAAATCTAAGTCCATTCCATATTCAATAAAAGCTAATTAACCTAACCTAATTCCTAAATAATTATAGACTCTAAAATCACTCCCACGTAAATAAAATTCCTCATACAAGTACAATTTTTAGTATATAAAAAAAAGTAAATACAAGGAACGTAAATAACAAGACATAAAATTAGGCCTTAAAATAAAGAAAAACATTCGATCAAGGTCAATTCTTGTAACATTTGGCCTAATTGGAAAAGTAGGCCACACTTTTGCATTAAGCCTATGCATTGAAAATAATTTATCGTCGAGTTTAAATCATTCTTTTTTTCGATCTCATATATGTTCAATTAAAACTATTTTACATTTTTTTTTCTTTACTTCAAGTATATAACAATTTTAGATACCAACATCAGTTTCTCATTAAATTTTACATAAAAAGCATCAATTGACAACTTATTTCTCTTCTATTGACCTTTGGAATAATAAATTATAAACTTTAAAGTTTTTTCATCAATATGTGCTTTATCCACATAATCCTTAAATAATTTTAACTTTGCAATAAAAGTTGACTTATAATAAAAATGATCAACAAAGCCTAAACCTATAATTTTTATTTTTTTTTACAACTCACACACCTAAGGCTTCTAACAGAGCTAGTCTATTAGGATTTGAACTCGTAACCACTACCACTAGGCTACAAGTACTTTGTTATCAATAAATTTCTTTTATTGAGCAATTCCTATGATCTATTTGCGCTCAATTTTTATATTTTCAAAGAGGTCACTATTTATGAGAACATCATTGCCATCATTATCATTATTGACATCATAATTAACATCATGGTCATCATCAATATAAACATTATAGATTGGAGATTGGTTCAAATTTTTGAAGAAATCAAAATTTTCACATGCCTCAAGCTCAAAGAAATCTTCCTCCTCTACTAGAATCTCTACTTCATCAATATACTTAAAATTTACAACCTCATTATGGATCTTGCTATATTTCTTATTGAACTTTGGAGGTTGATTCTAATCCACAAAGGAAGTAGAATTCTAAAAAATTTTAGCCTCAAAATCTTTTTTTTTTTATTGCCAAAATTTCTCTTTTCTAATTCCTTCATTACCCTTAAATTATTGACCATTTGCCTCTCGTTTCATCCTGTTTGCAAACCGACATTTTCACGTTGCAAGTTTCTCATTTAGTACTCCTCGAGTCTTTTTGAGACAAATGTGCATTCTTACATAAAAAATCTACCATGACATTTAGTTTGATTGTTTTTTAAGAGACATCTTCACAAACGTTATCAAGAACATATAAGGAAAACAAATCTAAAGCTCTAATACCTAGCTAACATTGTGACGTTTAGTTCAAAGTTGAATATGCCAACCTTTTTGTTTCATACTGGCTGAAACTTATACCCATAATTTAAAGAAGCCGAAGCCTCTAAAACACATAATTGATGAAATCTAAAAATTCCAACCTTAAGTTAAACAAGATCAAAACTTCTCAAGTAATAGACATCCTAACTCGATTGATTTTGGCGAGATTTAGAATTGGACTACAACCTTAGCTAAATTGTTTAATTTTAGAGATTTTAATATTATTTAGAGGCCTACTACACTTTTAGTTAATATTGATCTAAAGCACCACATCGAGTGATCAAATTAAAGGATATAAAACACAAACTCTAAGCCAATCACAAACATACACAAGATAATTGAGAGAGACTTTTCAAGAATTTTAGTAATTAATAATCAAAATTTATTTCTCCGCACTGCATAATGATGCCTTAAATATTACTTCTAAAACTCGTTTTAGACTAAAGAAAACATGTCCTATTTGGACTATAAAAACTTTGGTCTAATTCTAATAGAAAACCTAAGTTCAATCAATATTCAACAAGGACTAATTAATATAGTCTAATTTCTAAATAAATATAGACTTTAAAATAACTCTGTCGTAATTAGGAATTCTTATATAATAAAATTCTAATATAAGGAAAGTAAATAAGAAAAATAAGTATAAGAAAAGTAAATAATAAAACATAGAATTTGGCCCTAGAACAAAGAAAACCATTCATACTATGTTGATTCTTCTAACATTTAGTCTAGTTAAAAAATTACATCACACTCATATGTCATAATCCATTTTAAAAATTATCATAGCTATTAACTAATAAACTAAAGTAAAACTATGAAATGAACGAGTGATTACTATTTGAAACACCGAGCACACACTCATATTCCACTATTCACTCTCTCACATTTCATCGTTACTTTCATTGTTTATAGCTTTTTTTTACATTTTGATCTCCGATATTTTCGAACGTATATTTCGATCCACATGTTTATTTGCTTATCCATTTTGATCCCTAGGTGGAGAGAGAAGGTCGAGAGGAAGAGAGAGGTGGGAGGGGAGAGAGATCGTCGGCCAAGCTTATTTAGGCCACTGCGGCGACGAAAATCCACTATATTTTTTTTATCTTTGAGAGATGAGTTTGTCTATAGTAGTTTCAAGCCATTAAACAATTGGAGGAGGTAAATCGAAGCCAAAAAATAAAAAAAACAAATTTGATTTTGTATTTTTCTTTGTTTTTGTGTGTATTAAAATGATTTTTAAAGTTTTAGATGTGCTTATTGGCTTTATTCCGATCATTTAGAGGTGTTTGGGAAAAAAATGATGTCGGAATTCAATTTCTAGAGGTCCGAAAGTTGACTTTCGATTTTTTATGAACTTCCGGGGACTTCGAGTTCGACGAAGTTACGGGTTTTTTTCCTATTGAGTCGCAAGCAAGGCTCGGCGGGTGGGCTCGCCTATACGGCCCAAGCGAGATGGCTTCTTCCTTTTTTTTTTTTATTTGCAACCTAGTTGCACAAAGCCAACCGGGCATCTGTCTTAGTTGGCTTGCAACCGAGTGCGCCCCCTCTCTCTCTCTCTCTCTCTCTCTCTCTCTCTCTCTCTCTCTCTCTCTCTCTCTCTCTCTATATATATATATATATATATATATATATATATATATATATATATATATATATAAAAGAAGAAAAAAACAATAAAGAAAGAAGGTCTACAAAAAAAAGATGAAAAATATAAAAAATAAATCGTTATTTTTTTAGTTTTTCGTAAAGTTTAAAGATGATATATCTATATATATGATTATATTACTTTTATTGTTTAAATTTAATTTTTTAATTATTTATTTCTTATTAAAATTCACCTAAAAATAATTTTTTGATATAATTTTATTTGTTAATAAATTTATTTTTTTAATATATGAATTTTGAAATTAAATTTTAGAACGTCAATGTTTTATTTTTTAAATATATAATTATAATTTATACAATATTTTTTTTTACTTTTTAAATGAATTTTTTAATTATTTTTATTATTTAAAATTTACTACTTTAATTTATCTTTTTTTTTAAATTCTCATCCATTTAATTTCAAATTACATTAAAAAATTTAAAATATTTTTTTCACTTTTAATTTTATATATTTTTATACATTCATACCATAAAATAAACTATTAAACTAAAATAATTTTTATAAAAGCTTTTATATATTTTATCCTACTTGTAGTATAGCGTGAACAAAAAAAACTAATTAAAACTAAACAAAAACACTTCCGTTTCATATCCATCTTAGAAAAAATACCACAACGCTAATAAATCTAAACAAAAATATATTAGATGAACTTAAATTTCTTGTTATGTCATAAACATAATATGTTATCAACAATATCTAATTTTGATAATATTTTTTTTCCTAGAAAAAAAGAGATGATAAATCTAGAGTTCAAGAGTTGTCCCCCATTATGAAAAAAAATAAAAAAATATATGTCAAGTGGTGATTGAATTCAGCAAGAAAGCGTCTAAGAAATTTCGGATTCTAGTTGAGTAGAACATGATAGCAGTTAAAATGTAATTAAGCTCATTAACAAATAAATACATTTAATTACACAACACCTTCAAACCAAAACTAGCAAATAAAAGACGTTGGCATCGTTTCTACCCTGCATAAATTAAAAACAATAACATTTCATCCCAATTTCCTAGAAAAACTTTCACGTCACTTGAAATCTTTACGATTACGCTATTGAAGCCTAGAAATCTTTACAAGACTAGCCGCTGTAGATCTGTGCTCACTTCTCAATGTGCATTGAGGATGTACATGAAGGAAGCCCAGAAGTTTTTGGTAACATGTGCAAATAACCAAACTACATGGTTCATTCATAAATAGGAAAAACACTGAGAGCCTACATTGAAAAGGAATAAGAATTATATAATACAGATCAATTTACATAAAACTCCTCTTTTAGCTTAACAAGTACACAGCTAATGTTCCAAATCAATAGGAAAGTTTGCAAACACGTAAGGTTATTTCAGTCATTCAATTATAAAGTGGTCCAGAAACTAGTGGTTCAGACATAAAATTAGACAAGGTCATAGGGGTTTATTAGTAAATTGAGCCGCCCAAAGCCATTATGATATCTGCAACAGCTATTCGCAATCCACCAAAAGCTACAGAGATAGAATTTTATTAAGTCTGAAAAATATAATTTTCTTTTTTTGGGTTTTTTCAGGTATCTCCTTGAACATTTCATTTTTCCTTTTCTTTTTTCTTTTTAATTTTTTGAGTTTGGTTATTCAAATATTTTAATAAATATATTTTTCAATTCTTTCTAAATTTAGAGGTTCTATATCAATTCCTGCTCTGATAGATTCTTCATTGCTCTTTTTATCACTAGAAAAGTAAAAAGTTTGGAACTTTTTCACTCTTATTATTTGGGTTCGATTAGTGAATTGATTATACATATTGAAGGCAAGGTTTTGTATTCTTTACTAATAAATTTCTTATTTTTTATTTTCTGGGTTGCAATTTTAGGGGCAAAGAGAGGTAAAGCTGTGTGCAAGAAACCAGGCATTATTGTAGAACAGCTGTTTAAGATTCGAAAACATGTCTCAAACCAACTGGGAAGCTGATAAAATGTAAGTTCTTATTGAAATATGGTTAACGTTTCTCTATTTATTGTTAAAGGTTTACATTTTCTGTTTTAATGCTTGTTTATTTCATGTTTCGGTTCTTGATTGTGGTTTGTGGCATGTGGGTTTTTCTGGGTTTTGTTTCTTATGTTTGTTTTTCGACTAAAGTTTTATTCTTTGAAGCTGTTTCATGTTACTTACTTATATCTTGCTAGTATTTTAGGGTTTGTGTTTCTCTTACTGGTTAGTTGCTTGTTGATGGTTTTTTTTTTTTTTTTTTTTTCGGAATTTGAATATCTGCTGTATTTAGGGTGTAAATGTTTTTTGTTGATTAGATATATTCTTCTTATGTGTGGATAAGCTAAGTTTGAAGTTTTAATCACTGGGGTTGCTGGTTTATTACCTTTTTGGGTTTTAACATTTAGCAATCTTGTATTTCTGGTCTGGATTCTGTCCATTTTATACACTTTTCTTCACAAGATTCACTATGATGTCAGATTTGGGTGATTGGTTTGGACTTGTATCTATTATTCTGTTCGCAGCTGCTAGGGTTGGTGAAGGCTTCTTCTTCTTGTTTTTTTTTCCGTTGATATAAATGAAATTGAGTAATTTTATGGATAAATTACAGGTTAGATGTGTATATCCATGACTATTTGGTAAAAAGGGACTTGAAGGCTTCTGCTCAGGCTTTTCAAACTGAAGGAAAAGTGTCATCTGATCCTGTAGGTAAGTGTTTTTAGATTTATGATTAAGGGCAAGAGAAACCCTTCACGTTGGCTTTTGTTATTTATTTATTTTTAATTTGATGCACTGTTTTGACTTTTTACTGTGGTTTTTCCAGCTATTGATGCACCTGGAGGCTTTCTCTTTGAATGGTGGTCTGTGTTCTGGGATATATTCATTGCTAGGACCAATGAGAAGCACTCAGAGGTTGCTGCATCTTACATTGAGGTTGGTTTTCAGGACTCTTCTGCTGCATCTCATTATTTCCTTTAGATTTATTTGGACCCATGAGTGCTAGAGAGAAAAGGAAGTTGTGATTGCATGAGATATTGAAGTGGCTAATCGATGACTTCTTTCTTTTGAGCATCTTATTACTGCCTGCAAAACTATTTTCAGAGTTTCTTAGATTCTTTATGGACAAAATTAACTGAGACCTGGGTGAGGCTTCTCTGCGTGCAGTGAAACCTTGTTCTTGAAACCAATATTAATCGTTGTGGCATCCAAATCTTCTCTGATGCCCAAAAGCGCAACAATATCTTATGAACCACTCATTGCAATGGATTCTGTAGTTGGATGAACCACTCATTGCAAGCATGGTTGCATAACTTCAGCCAACTACTGGTCCAGGGGTTCTGTTTGGGATTTTGACAAATAGTTGTAGATATTTATACTCATTTAAACCCTCACGTGAATCAGCCATTTGGTGCTGCTCTTGTAACATGCTACTGGAAGGTTTAAACTTTAAAATATTTTTTGCAAATTTCATAGAAGTAATAACTTTTGGTACTCATCGGAAATTGTGATGATATTGGAAATTCAGACTCAGTTGATTAAAGCCCGGGAACAACAGCAGCAACAACACCAGCAGCAAGGTCAACAACCACAGCATCAACAGCAGCAGCAGCAGCAGCAACAACAACAACAGCAATTGCAAATGCAACAGCTCCTATTGCAGAGGCAGCATCAGCAGCATCAGCAGCAACAACAGCAGCAGCAGCAGCAGCAGCAGCAGCAGCAGCAGCAGCAGCAACAGCAGCAGCAACAGCAGCAGCAGCAGCAGCAGCAACAGCAGCCTCCACAGCAGCAGCAGCAGCAACAGCAGCAGAGAAGGGATGGTGCCCACCTCCTGAATGGTACTTCAAACGGGCTTGTGGGAAATGATCCTCTCATGCGCCAAAATGCTGCAACTGCTAATGCAATGGCTACAAAGATGTACGAGGAAAAATTAAAATTACCAGTGGAGAGGGATTCTTTGGCAGATGCTACAATGAAGGTAGGCTATTGGCCTTTTCCCCTTTTCCCTTTTTACTATTCTTGAATTTAAGAGCGGTGGATTGACTGACATTATTCTCTGGCATTTTTTGAAGCTTGACTTTATTCTATATGTTTGAAACTTTTTACAGCAAAGATTTGGTGAGAATGTTGGGCATCTTTTGGATCCAAGTCATGCCTCGATTTTGAAATCTGCTGCTGCAGCAACTGGCCAGCCTTCAGGGTGCTTTTCTGTCCCCTTCAACTTTATTGCTTAATCATATACTTGAAGAATTTTTGGATAGAACAAAATCCGTTGATATGCAGTTTTATGCCACATTTGAACTTGAAGAACTTTTGGATAGAACAAAACCTAGAATGATGTGGTTCTTGTTCAGCATTTGAAATGATCTTTTTTTTTTTTTTTTTGGTATTTCATGTTAATTGCAAAATTCTTGTTAATTATTCTTTTTCTGTTAAATAAAAACAAGCTGGTGTGGATTTGCAACTCTGAATGTTACACAATCTCGACTATTATATGTATGTCTGAAGAAACAGTCATTGATTTTGTGATTAGTTGTTGAATTGATTTAGAACTTTTTTTGATGTTTTATAACCTAATTTTAGGCAAGTTTTGCATGGTGCTTCTGGTGGAATGTCCCCACAGGTCCAGGCTCGGAATCAGCAATTGCCAGGGTCTACACCGGTATGGGTCCATAGGTTTTCTCAACATTTGAGATTTTCTTATTGTTCAATTGTTCTAAATTTCGTCTGGAATGGAATCAGGACATAAAGAGCGAGATCAATCCAGTGCTGAATCCTAGAGCTGCTGGTCCAGAAGTGTCATTGATAGGAATTCCTGGTATGTTTTGCTCATGGATTTCCCCTGTTAAGGCTGATATGGTTGATTTATCCCGATTTTTGAGCAACAAATAACACTCTAATGCACAAGAGACCATTTGATCGTTTAATCTAGTGTCTTATCTTTCCATTTGAGGGTTAACTGGGGCTCATTATAATCTGCTTGGTCTAGAGATTCGAATGGCTAATTCATAAGCCCTTGCTTTTCAGGATCAAATCAAGGCGGTAACAATTTGACTTTAAAAGGATGGCCACTCCATGTAAGTTTTCTCTGTTCCAATTGTGCCTGAAAATCCTACTCTCTACATGCATGAATATGATTTAATTTTGGATGCACAATAGGAAATAACATGCTTACTATGAATTTGTATGCATATTTGACTATCAGCTGTTTCACCTTTTTACTTACTTGTCAGGGATTGGATCAACTTCGTTCAGGGCTTCTTCAGCAACAAAAACCTTTTATACAGGCTCCTCAGCCCTTTCATCAACTTCAGATGTTAACACCACAACACCAGCAACAGCTTATGCTGGCACAACAAAATTTAACATCACCAGCTGCTAGTGACGATAGTAGAAGGCTGAGAATGCTTTTGAGTAACCGGAATATGGGTCTTGGAAAGGATGGCCTTACAAATTCTGTTAGCGATGTTGTTCCAAATGTTGGATCCCCTTTGCAATCTGGTTCCACACTTATGCCTCGTGGAGATCCTGATATGCTGATTAAGGTTCAATGATTTTGTGGTTTACCTTTTCATCTGTAATTCAATGTATTTTTGATGTCTTCCTCTAGTTGCTTTTGCATTTTCATAAATTTAATATTCTGAAAGAAACTTCCTTTCATATGTAGTTAAAAATGGCTCAGTTACAGCAGCAGCAGCAGCAACAACAGCAACAGAATAGCAATCCACAGCAGCAACAGCAGCAGCTTCAGCAGCATGTGCTTTCAAATCAGCAATCACAGAGTTCAAATCACAATCTTCATCCGCAAGATAAGATGGGGGTGCTGGCAGTGTCAATGTCGATGGTAGCATGTCCAACTCTTTTCGAGGAAACGATCAGGTCTGTCTTTTTTGGTTACCTCCAATACACCATTATAATCAATGCTCTGGCCAGATGACATCCTTTTTTGGTTGTGCTATTGGTGGCACAGGGTTATCATGCTTCCATAATTATTTGAGCCCTCTATTAGCATTTCTAGATACATTAATTGGAACCAGTTTGATATCATTTAAGATCTCAATTACTTCAAACTTTTACTTATACTAATCATGTAGGACGCCTTGGCATGCAAACATTTGTTTCTCTATTCTCTAGTATCTCACCCCTCAGATGAAAGTTGCATGAGGCAACAATTATAGTTTGGTTCCATTAATTAAGTGGAGACCAAATAGACCTTTTCTATTGCAGTAGTTATTAACTAAGCCTTTTGACTTCTCTACATAACTTTAATGTTATGGATTTTTGGTATTCCCCTCTTCTTTAATTGAGATTTATTACCTTTCCAAGATGATGCACAATGGTCTGTCATTTTAAAAGCAGCATGCTCAAGATGACAAACCTGTGCAGTTTCCTAACATGGTTTTCCTTATTGCATTTTAAGGTTTCAAAAAACCAGACTGGGAGAAAGAGAAAACAGCCAGTGTCATCTTCAGGTCCTGCCAATAGCTCAGGAACTGCAAATACAGCAGGGCCCTCCCCAAGTTCAGCACCATCAACGCCTTCAACCCACACAACTCCAGATGTGATCTCAATGCCTTTGCCTCATAGTGGAGGTTCTTCTAAACCTTTTATGTTTGGGCCGGATGGTACAGGCACTCTTACATCACCGTCAAATCAGTTGGTGAGTAAATTTTCATCCTTTTTTATTGGTAAAGGAATTGAAAATTCCTTGCTTGAATTCTCATTGGTATTCCATTTTCGCAGTGGGATGACAAAGATCTTGAATTGCAGGCTGATATGGATCGTTTTGAGGATGGATCTCTTGAGGAAAATGTCGATTCTTTTTTATCCCATGATGATACTGACCCTAGAGATGCAGTTCCTCGTATGGATGTGAGCAAAGGTGTGCAGATGAAGGCCTGATTTTTCTTCTGATAAGATTTTCTCGAACTTTGGTTCCTGAATCTTGTTGGCTTTTTGTCAAGATTGTGTAGATGCATTTCTTAATTATGATGGAATAATGTATCTAGCAAATTATTCACAGATATTTCAACTATCACTGGTTATTGATAATTATATGCCTCCCTACATTCTGTCTTTTTTTCTTGAATTTATAAATACATGTAAAATTTCTTTACATGCCAAACTTGTTTTGAAATTTGTCTTGTTTATGCACTATGATTTACTCTGAGTGTAGAATTCGCATGACTTCAGGATTCACATTTACTGAACTACATTCTATTAGAGCAAGTGCAAGCAAAGTAGTCTGTTGCCACTTCTCATCAGATGGAAAAATGCTTGCCAGTGGCGGCCATGATAAAAAGGTAATCCTCAAAATGACAGGTCATTGTATTCCTAATTTTAGGTAAATCAACCTTTTGGAAGGTTTCTTATTAAAAAAAAAAAAAAAAAACTTTTAGAAGGTTGAAAACTAAAACTATATGGGAGAATTTGATGCCGCAGTCTCATTATCAAGCATCCGGAATGCTTTTTTGACATCTGATTTGCCTATCCAAAATGTGGAATTCTATGCCATATGTGTATTATCGACTAGAGAACAAGGAAAACAGGTAGTCTTTTGGCTGTTTTATACTGACCCAAAATACAATGTTCTTTGTCTGTTTGGTGTTTTATGATACAGGCTGTATTGTGGTACACGGATAATTTAAAGCCAAAAACTACCCTTGAAGAACATTCATCTCTGATTACTGATGTCCGTTTCAGCCCAAGCATGCCACGTCTTGCAACATCATCATTTGACAAAACTGTCAGGGTTTGGGATGCTGACAATGTTAGTATGATGGTGTTTCTTTATGACTATTACAATTCTTTGCAGCTAATTCTTGCTTTTTTCCCCGTTTCTTTTTTCGTGGAGTGTTTTATTTTTGAAGAAATCCTTTGCAACATGTATGTAAATAAACAGATGCACAATTTCATAAAGATTTGATTTTATAAGTAATATTCATATTTGGGGGATCTATAATTTGTTTTTTTCCTCCGTGGAATGGTAATAGGATCTTTTTCCCACTGTGAGGATGCGACTTTTTTCTATCCTTTTGTTGCTGCATCTTCAAATGTATGTTGTTAGTGACTTTATGATGGTTTTGCAGCCTAATTTCTCACTCCGCACTTTTACTGGACATAATAACACTGTAATGTCACTAGACTTCCACCCAAATAAAGATGACCTTATATGCTCTTGTGATGGGGATGGTGAAATAAGATACTGGAGTATTACCAATGGTAGCTGTACAAGAGTATTCAAGGTAGATCTTGTAGACTGGTTCTCGATATCGGATATTTAGTATATTTATGTGGGTATTTTTTTCAGTTCTGTGGGTTGTGATCACTGATAGTTGTTTGGATTAGGGTGGTATGACCCAGATGAGATTTCAACCTCGTGTGGGGAGGTATCTTGCGGCCGCTGCAGAGAATGTTGTCTCTATACTGGATGTTGAGACACAAGCATGTCGGCATTCGTTACAGGTTAGTTGGTTGCTCCTTTCATCTCTGTGACTTGAACCAGGATGTGATGCCATTTTTTGTATAGCTCTTTTTATTTATTTATTTAGTTATTTTTTGGTATTTATATGCTGCTACTAATATGAATGCTATCTCAGAGCTCTTAAAACATGATAGAGCATAAAACACCAGAGTTGGTGTCCAAAATTAATGCACAAGTATTGTTTCATATTCGACATTTATTGTGATTAACAATTTTATGAAAATGTATGGGTGACTTTCTAAGCACCATTCTGTTTGTGTTGGCATTCCAAATTATGAAAACGCTATAAACCAAGATGCACAGAAGGTAGAAATAATAATTAACTCTATTGTTTTGGTGTTCATAATATAAGTGCCAACTAGATTCAATCTTTTATATGCACCAGTATATTTTATTTACTGTCCCTCATGGTGACAGAAGTGGCTTTTTTTTTTTTTTTTTTTTTAAATCAGGGAGGGATGCTTTTCTTGTGTGACATTCCGTGTTTGTTGTTCTTGGTGATATCCATATTTGAAGTTGTCTTTACATTTTGCTTAAACTGATCCAGAATGTGTGTACTCAGCTCATGAATGTCTTGTGCCTTTCCTATTTTTCCATTCTCGTGCTGTTGCTGACCTTTGGATATTTCTAACTGTAGGGACACACTAAGCAAATCCATTCTGTTTGTTGGGATCCTTCTGGTGACTATCTAGCATCTGTCAGTGAGGATTCTGTCAGAGTCTGGACGCTTGGATCAGGAAGTGAGGGTGAATGTGTTCATGAGTTGAGTTGTAATGGCAACAAATTTCAGTCCTGTGTTTTCCACCCTACATTCCCTTCATTGCTAGTCATAGGCTGTTACCAGGCAAGTGATTTCTGCTTTGTTTTCTGTACTTTGCTATTAAGCTATCTTTATTATTAGTGTTGCAGTCTTAAATCACAGTTGCAGTCTGTAGTCCCGATGCTGATTGTGGACCTAGCAGGTGTTAAGTAATGATCATGGCTATTGTTGTCGTGATTCATTAATAATTCTTAACAAATTTTAGTAATGCATGCTTTTCTAATTATTTCACTAAGTTATACAATAATAACACTTCTGTTAGTTGAATGTGATATAAACAATATGTTGTAAATATCAAAAGAGTGAAAAAAGTGTGAAAACATGAGCTTTCCGTACAATAACTATGAAAAAAATAATTATTAGTAAGTTCTCCATTAATGGGCTGTTATCGACCCATTCTTTTCACAATAATATCCAACAAACAGCCATTGCCATTATAATGGCATTATAGCTGTTATTGCTGTGAATTTTCTTTAACGGCACTATAATGCTGAAATTAATGGTCACAGGGTACTCATTTTTTGTAAATAATGGCTGTGGCCTTACACCATGATAACGTTTTCTTATTCATAGTGTTTTCTTTAGCACCTCTTTCAGCTAGCAGTATGGATCCTTTTGTTGCAAGCTTTTCCAATCAGGAATCGGTAATTTCACGATTGTTGCATAGGTTGTACAGGTTTACCATAGCCCAAAACCTGCATTATGTTTCCTATCACTCTATGGAGTGTGGGGGTTCTCCGCTGTGAAGATGGTCCATGTTGGTTCCCAGTCAAAGGTCACATCAGTTTTTGAAATTGAAAACAGTTTCTTGATATTTGGGGGCAAAATTCTTGGGAAGTTCAGGAAAAAAAATTTAATGTGTCGTTTGTATGTTGCCATCACCATCTTCTATCTGATGCTGCCTTTCCTATCTTTTTCAAAACCTGTGTTATATTTTGTTGTGGTTTTCTGACATGCTTCTGTGGCATTTTCTGCAGTCTTTGGAGCTTTGGAACATGAGTGAGAACAAGACAATGACTCTGCCAGCTCATGAGGGTCTAATTGCTGCTTTGGCTGTATCAACTGCTACAGGGTTGGTTGCTTCTGCTAGTCATGATAAGTTCGTCAAACTGTGGAAATGATATATGATTGATTCTCAGTGTTTTTCAAGTGGTTTTAGCTTGTTTATTTTGGTTGCTCGATCTCCCCATTTTGTGTTCTATTCAACTATCAGTTCACTATAACCCCCAAAACTAACCTTATATGTTGTTGTATCTGTTACATGACCACTTCTGTAACCTGCAAATCAAGGTCAAGCATCCTGGACTATTTTGTACTCAAGGAAGTTAATGGTTTATGTTCATAGTTTTCCTGTGCAGTCCGTTCTGGTTCAAACTTTCTTCTGCAGTCCCATTTCTGGCTCATTTCCATTACACTTCTCATGCTTCTCTGATTTCGACATTTTATGTTTGATTTGATTATTGGAAGAAATGTGAGGGAGGTTTCATTGTTAGAAATTTGCATAAGCTTCCGAATCATTAGTAGCCAAAAGCACATGCTAGTTGACCGAAATGTCTCAAGGTGTCTAAAAGAGGACCTGATGCGGAAATGTACACTTTTATATAATTTTGTTACTTCAGATCGTCACACAATAAATAACAAGTATTTTCGTTTGAATACCGTTAACCGTCTTTCAATAAAACAATTAGATTCACTAGTGGATTGAGTTGCTTTAAATTTATAAGTAGATTTTATATAAAATCAGTGTATGTAAATTTTCAGATGTTTAGGAACATTTCATATGGTAGTTTTAAATGCTTTCACTACGGGAAAATCAGAGAAGAGCAACGGAATAAAAACTGTCGCTGAGTAGTGAATAAATAGGGTCTAAATAATGCTTGTTTGATTTAATGACGAAATAAATACAGTTTGACGATGAATTATTAGCGAAGGATAATATTTTGTCGTTATTTGTGGTGTCAAAATCTTTTTTGACTTTTGAAAAACGGGTTAGTGATGGAGCTGTTATGGAAATATACGATGGATTTTGTTTTTTTGTTATTTTTAATATTTTGCTTTAACGATGGATAATTCATCGTTGAGGTACTAAATTTGTCGTTAAATCTTAAAAAATGGATGACCATTTGAAATTAAAGAGCTGTTAATATGATGATAGAATAGCAATAGAAACTTAATTTTCATCGTTAAATAGTGACGAGAGCGTTTTTATTCTCGATTGCAAAACAATGGACGGCTTTTGAAATTAATTGACTGTCCATTTTGCGAAGGATTAACAACAAAAAATTAATTTTCACTAGGGGCAGAGAGATTTTGATTTTTGTTACTAGCTTGTAAAAAAAAATGGATATATTAAACTAAAAAATATATAATAAATTATAATAATAATATATATTTCTTCTTTTGAATGAGCTCAAAATCCATTGTGTCTCTCAAGTAGAAAAAAAATGGATGACTTGAATTTTTGAGTGGTAAGAGTTAATTTTAGATCTCTTCTATAGAATATAGATCAGTCCTTCGCGGTATTCAACACGAGACTTCGGAGAGCGTGGCAGAGCTCTAAAGACACAAATGAATAAACAGTGGTTTAGATTCGGCGGCTAGGAATTCGATATGCTTTAGGCCTTATTTCTGCGCTAAGGCTACTACTACATGTGCATTGGCGAATAAGGTTCATTGTTCCTCTGATCGTCATTTACTTTTTTGGGTATGCAGAATCCAAACTTGTTTGACAATCAACCTCGAATTTAATACCAAAATTCCTCGGGGTTGTTCTTTTCTTAAATATATTTTTTCTGCTTTTAAAAAGTGAAGGTTTCATATTGCCTCCCCTTTAAGTATTTTTCGTCAAGAATAGTGGTGGTTCTTCTAAACCTTTTATGTTTGGGCCGGACGGCACAGGCACTCTTACATCACCGTCAAATCAGTTGGTGAGTAAAATTTCATCCTTTTTATTGGTAAAGGAATTGAAAATTCCTTGCTTGAATTCTCTTTGGTGTTCCATTTTAGCAGTGGGATGACAAAGATCTTGAATTGCAGGCTGATATGGATCGTTTTGAGAATGGATCTCTTGAGGAAAATGTCGATTCTTTTTTATCCCATGATGATACTGAACCTAGAGATACAGCTCCTCGTATGGATGTGAGCAAAGGTGTGCAGATGAAGGCCTGATTTTTCTTCTGATAAGATTTTCTCGAACTTTGGTTCCTTAATCTTGTTGGCTTTTTGTCAAGATTGTGTAGATGCATTTTTTAATTATAATGGAATAATGTATCTAGCAAATTATTCACAGATATTTCAACTCTCAGTGGTTATTGATAATGATATGCCTCCGTCGTTTTTTCTTGAATTGATAAATACATGTAAAATTTCTTTACATGCCAAACTTCTTTTAAAATTTGTCTTGTTTATGCACTATGATTTACTCTGAGTGTAGAATTCGCATGACT
This sequence comes from Dovyalis caffra, assembly GCA_963924115.1. NCBI lineage: Eukaryota > Viridiplantae > Streptophyta > Magnoliopsida > Malpighiales > Salicaceae > Dovyalis > Dovyalis caffra. Next base: position 14,702,421 of record CAWUPB010001194.1, on the reverse strand, counting down.
TCAGGATTCACATTTACTGAACTACATTCTATTAGAGCAAGTGCAAGCAAAGTAGTCTGTTGCCACTTCTCATCAGATGGAAAAATGCTTGCCAGTGGCGGCCATGATAAAAAGGTAATCCTCAAAATGACAGGTCATTGTATTCCTAATTTTAGGTAAATCAACCTTTTGGAAGGTTTCTTATTAAAAAAAAAAAAAAAAACTTTTAGAAGGTTGAAAACTAAAACTATATGGGAGAATTTGATGCCACAGTCTCATTATCAAGCATCTGGAATGCTTGTTTGACATTTGATTTGCCTATCCAAAGTGTGGAATTCTATGCCATATGTGTATTATCGACTAGAGAACAAGGAAAACAGGTAGTCTTTTGGCTGTTTTATACTGACCCAAAATACATTGTTCTTTGTTTGTTTGGTGGTTTATGATACAGGCTGTATTGTGGTACACGGATAATTTAAAGCCAAAAACTACCCTTGAAGAACATTCATCTCTGATTACTGATGTCCGTTTCAGCCCAAGCATGCCACGTCTTGCAACATCATCATTTGACAACACTGTCAGGGTTTGGGATGCTGACAATGTTAGTAATGATGCTTTTTCTTTATGACTATTACAATTCTTTGCAGCTAATTCTTTCTTTTTTTCCCCCTTTTCTTTTTTCGTGGAGTGTTTTACTTTTGAAGAACTCCTTTGCAACATGTATGTAAATAAACAGATGCACAATTTCATAAAGATTTGACTTTATAAGTAATATTCATATTTGGGGGATCTATACTTTGTTTTTTTCCTCCGTGGAATGGTAATAGGATCTTTTTCCCACTTTGAGGATGCGACTTTTTTCTATCCTTTTGTTGCTGCATCTTCAAATGTATGTTGTTAGTAACTTTATGATGGTTTTGCAGCCTAATTTCTCACTCCGCACTTTTACTGGACATGATAACGCTGTAATGTCACTAGACTTCCACCCAAATAAAGATGACCTTATATGCTCTTGTGATGGGGATGGTGAAATAAGATACTGGAGTATTACCAATGGTAGCTGTACAAGAATATTCAAGGTAGATCTTGTAGACTGGTTCTCGATATCGGATATTTAGTATATTTATGTGGGTTTTTTTTGTCAGTTCTGTGGGTTGTGATCACTGATAGTTGTTTGGATTAGGGTGGTATGGCCCAGCTGAGATTTCAACCTCGTGTGGGGAGGTATCTTGCGGCCACTGCAGAGAATGTTGTGTCTATACTGGATGTCGGCATTCGTTACAGGTTAGTTGGTTGCTTCTTTCATCTCTGTGACTTGAACCAGGATGTGATGCCATTTTTTGTATAGCTCTTTTTTTTATATTTATTTATTTATTTATTTATATGCTGCTGCTAATATGAATGCTATCTCGAGCTCTTAAAACATGATAGAGCATAAAACACCAGAGTTGGTGTCCAAAATTAATGCACAAGTATTGTTTCATATTCTACATTTATTGTGATTAACAATTTTATGAAAATTTATGGGTGACTTTCTAAGCACCATTGTATTTTTGTTGGCATTCCAAATTACGAAAACGCTATAAACCAAGATGCACAGAAGGTAGAAATAATAATTAACTCTATTGTTTTGGTGTTCAATCTTTTATATGCACCAATATATTTTATTTACTGTAGTCATTTTGCAAATTCAGTTGCCTGTCATTCATGGTGACAGAAGTGGCCTTTTTTTTTTAATCAGGGAGGGATGCTTTTCTTGTGTGACATTCCGTGTTTGTTGTTCTTGGTGATATCCATATTTGAAGTTGTCTTTACATTTTGCTTAAACTGATCCAGAATGTGTGTACTCAGCTCATGAATGTCTTGTGCCTTTCCCATTTTTCCATTCTCGTGCTGTAGCTGACCTTTGGATATTTCTAACTGTAGGGACACACTAAGCCAATCCATTCTGTTTGTTGGGATCCTTCTGGTGACTATCTAGCATCTATCAGTGAGGACTCTGTCAGAGTCTGGACGCTTGGATCAGGAAGTGAGGGCGAATGTGTTCATGAGTTGAGTTGTAATGGCAATAAATTTCAGTCCTGTGTTTTCCACCCTACATTCCCTTCATTGCTAGTCATAGGCTGTGACCAGGCAAGTGATTTCTGCTTTGTTTTCTGTACTTTGCTATTACGCTATCTTTATTATTAGTGTTGCAGTCTTAAATCACAGTTGCAGTCTGTAGTCCTGATGCTGATTGTGGACCTAGCAGGTGTTAAGTAATGATCATGGCTATTGTTGTCGTGATTCATTAATAATTCTTAACAAATTTTAGTAATGCATGCTTTTCTAATTATTTCACTAAGTTATACAATAATAACACTTCTGTTAGTTGAATGTGATATAAACAATATGTTTTAAATATCAAAAGAGTGAAAAAAGTGTGAAAACATGAGCTTTCCGTACAATAACTATGAAAAAAATCATTATTAGTAAGTTCTCCATTAATGGGCTGTTATTGACCCATTCTTTTCACAATAATATCCAACAAACAGCCATTGCCATTATAATGGCATTATAGCCGTTATTGCTGTGAATTTTCTTTAACGGCACTATAATGCTGAAATTAATGGTCACAGGGTACTCATTTTGTAAATAATGGCTGTGGCCTTACACCATGATAACTTTTTCATATTGATAGTGTTTTCTTTAGCACCTCTTTCAGCTAGCAGTATGGATCCTTTTGTTGCAAGCTTTTCCAATCAGGATTTGGTAATTTCACGATTGTTGCATAGGTTGTACAGGTTTACCATAGCCCAAAACCTGCATTATGTTTCCTATCACTCTACGGAGTGTGGGGGTTCTCCGCTGTGAAGATGGTCCATGTTGGTTCCTAGTCAAAGGTCACATCAGTTTTTGAAATTGAAAACAGTTTCTTGATATTTGGGGGCAAAATTCTTGGGAAGGTCGGGAAAAAAAATTTAATGTGTCGTTTGTATGTTGCCATCACCATCTTCTATCTGATGCCGCCTTTCCTTTTCTTTTGTTTCTTTTCCTATCTTTTTCAAAACCTGTGTTATATTTTGTTGTGGTTTTCTGACATGCTTCTGTGGCATTTTCTGCAGTCTTTGGAGCTTTGGAACATGAGTGAGAACAAGACAATGATTCTGCCAGCTCATGAGGGTCTAATTGCTGCTTTGGCTGTATCAACTGCTACAGGGTTGGTTGCTTCTGCTAGTCATGATAAGTTCGTCAAACTGTGGAAATGATATATGATTGTTTCTCAGTGTTTTTCAAGTGGTTTTAGCTTGTTTATTTTGGTTGCTCGATCTGCCCATTTTGTGTTCTATTCAAATATCAGTTCACTATAACCCCAAAAACTAACCTTATATGTTGTTGTATCTGTTACATGACCACTTCTGTAACCTGCAAATCAAGGTCAAGCATCCTGGACTATTTTGTACTTAAGGAAGTAAATGGTTTATGTTCATAGTTTTCCTGTGCAGTCCGTTCTGGTTCAAACTTTCTTCTGCAGTACCTTTTCTGGCTCATTTCTATTACACTTCTGTAACTTGCCTACTCATGTTTCTCCGATTTCGACATTTTATGTTTGATTTGATTATTGGAAGAAATGTGAGGGAGGTTTCATTGTTGGAAATTTGCATAAGCTTCCAAATCATTACTAGCCAAAAGCACAGCAATCAACAAGCTAGTTGACTGAAATTTCTCAACGTGTCGAAAAGAGGACCTGATGCTGAAATGTACACTTTTTGCACGAGGTTAGGGGGAGAGGTGGGGGATGCTTGTGTTGTATTTCGGTGAAAAGTAGGGCCAAAACCGCACATTGAGCCTTAGAGGGAGAGGGCACAGGAAGTCCAGTGTATGCATTCCCTCCTGGGTGCAGGCCCTCTGCATCTCATCATTAGCCAGCAAAATCTTGTAATCCATCATGGAGCCAAAAGTTATCTCCAACCAAGCTATGGTTGCTATCTACATCCAACATCCTGATCATATAACATGGCTTGGTGTGGTTTTCCTGCTGGAAACAATAAGATAGGTAATAGACATAACTTTAAAGAACATTGTTTCTAACTAAATTCGTAGAATTGTGTCACTGCTTCCCCACCACCATTGCTTTGGTTGCTGGTTGCAGGCAGTCTACGACATCACTCTGTTTGTTGTTCTGTTCTTTGACGGTCGTGTGTTAGACACGTCATCTATATCCGTTTTGTAATCTCTGCATAAACTCAAACTTCAGATCATAATAATTATATGAAAACAAATCCGTTAATCATCGTCCGACCAAGCCTTCAGATGGTAAATGGAAGGTAGTCATGAGAGTGCCATGACAATTCTATTACTAGATTATCACTCAAGCAAGTTGTACGCCTCTTATATCCAACTGTTCTCCTTCGCGTCAGTGTACAAGTAATCACAGTGACAATACTGGAGGAAGCACAAATTTAAGTTCTGTGTTTATGCAAATATTACTTTTATAATACCATCGATGACAAGAGCATGGTAACCTTTGACCTTACATGGATAAAATCTTAACCAACTCAATCCGGTGACCGAGAAAAAGGTTGGCTTTCCTATTCTCCAATTGCGTCAAGGTGCAAGAAAACCTAGATGTGGATTGAAAAGAGAGAAGAACCAGTAATGTTAATTGCGTGCATGATTACCTAATCATTGCCTTTTATGGCATTGTCCATTTGGATACGTTTTATGTAGCTTCCATTCAGTTCTTTGTCCGAAGTTTTTTCAAGCTTAGCTTAATTGGCATTTGGCATAACTTCTCTTGTTCTTTGTCTGAACCAAGATTTTCAACGATTAGGTTCCGAAAGTAAAACTTTTTAAGAATCCTTTAATCTCGAGTTGACTCGAAAGGAGTTATTCGTTGAGAGGAAGGACACCTAATTGTAAACCAAAAAACAAATAGTTGAATCCTAAGAAACAAAAATTAAAAAATTACATAAATATTTATGTATACGCCTCATTTACATAAGCCGCCAGAATCCAATGCAATATATATTTTCCTATTTTTTTCGAAGACAGCCAGGACATGAATCGAAATGATACCCTTTTAATTATTTTCTCCCTACTTGACCAAGGAGGAGGTAGAGCTGATCGGTACAGGGTTACTTTTTTGTTTTTTTTTTAATACAAAGTTGGAGAAGTTTCATATGATCAATGTCTCTGGTTGGGCAATAGGGATAGTGACTGAACCCTAAATATTTATCTCATCATATTCATGTCAACGATTCTGCCGTCCAGTGACAAAACAGTGTCGGTTAGGGATGATGGGGATGTTCTAGGAATGAAAAACCCCACCCTATATGACTGATCATACATAAAAACCTACCCTGCACCAGAACTATGACCTTGTGATTTGTGTTATCAATTAGATAGTCTAATAAAACCGGCTTCATTTAGCAAATGTAATTTTGTTTTTTGGACCACCCTGATCCATACCGAAAGGGATAGCAAGATAAAAGACCTGTAAAAATTTCTTAAAAAAAAAAAAAAAAAAAAGTCGTGGGCAAATATGTTACCAACAAATAAAATATTAAATTATAGAGATCGGTGTGAAAGAGCTTTCAAAAGGTTTATAAAATATTGAACCAATTGTATAGATTCGTAAAACTTATTTATTATAACCCTAATTGTTTATATTATAAATATAGATATTATATATTGTATTTGTAGCTGATTAAAAAATTTAATAAAAAACTCTTATTGCAGCTATGAAATAAATACATTATGGAACTGGAACAACGGAGATTTTGTATTGTCTATTTTTATTTTTTTATTGATTGGTTTCCTAACAAAAAGTACTCTAACTAGGTTTTGTTTCTTCCCCCACTTATTTCCTCTCCTTGTGTAAGAGTGAGAAGAGGTTAGTTGCCACGCAAATAAATTAATGAATGATGCAGCCATCAGTTTGGTCCAAATAGAAAGAGACAACAGTCATAGCTAGTCACCCTTTCTTTCTTGTAAGAAAGCAAATCCATGTTATGTCAATGTAATTACACTGAGTCAAAGAAGATCATCTTCTTGGAGAGAGATTTAATTTCTTTGCAAGGCACAACTTATTCCCTTGTAAATAGTGTGGGGAATTACTTACACTTGTGAAGTAGGAACCAATTAAGTTTGCCAAAGGTAGCCCTAGCCCCCCATGTATATAGGCAAGTGATTTAGATGTAGCCTGGAATGTACGTTCCATGTGGCTTCCCAAGCCATTTCAATCGCCATAATTCTTGATGTATCATTTTTGTATGCCCCATTGGGGTTACTTGTCTTTTCAGTTTTGCGGATGACAATATTGCTACAAAACGTCTCATCCCTCTTTCATAATCTTTCATTTACTTATACTTGAGAAAACCCATACTTATGCTTCTCTCCATTGCTAATTAGAAGAATAAATCATGTCCTTCAATCTCGTGATCGAAATTTAATGCCTTGAAGGAGACCTCTCTGGCTATCTAACATGTGAATGCCACCTTTTCTACAGACCACCAAAGATATAACCAGTCATGTCGTTATGATGTAAATGCATTCTAAGAGACATTTTGGCTATTCATGTTGGTCTAGTTAGTAGTTACTCATTGATGAATTGACTGTAGAGGACCATGTGGGCCTACATTACCCCTATTTTCATATACATTCATTCAACAGTGCTTTTCATTCTTATATATATATATATCTTCACACAATAAATAACTAGTATTTTCATAAAATTCTTTGAATACTTTAACCATCTTTCAATAAAATAATTAGATTGACCAGTGGATTGAATTGCTTTAAATTTATAAGTAGATTTTATATGAATTCCGTATATCTAAATTTTTAGATGCTTAGAACATTTCATATGGTAGTTTCAAATGCTTTCGATACAAGAAAATCGAATAATAGTGACGAGAATAAAAATCATTGTTAAATAGCGACTAAATAGAGATCAAATAGTGTTTGTTTAATTTAGCGATGGAATATAGATGGTTTGACGACGGATTATCGACAACGGATAATATTCCGTCGCTATTTGTGATGCCAAAATTTTTTTGGGTTTTTTAAAGACGTGTCGACGACGAAATATATGATAGATTTTTGTTTCGTCACTATTTTTAATGTTTTGATTTAGTGATGGATAATCCATCATTAAAATAATAAATTTGTCATTAAATCTGAAAAATTGAGTGACCATTTGAAATTAAAGAGCCGCCCATTTGATGATAAAATAACAATGAAAACTTAATTTACGTCGCTAAATAGCAACAAGAAAGTTTTCGTTCGTTGGTTGTAAAAAAATGGATAGCCTTCGAAATTAATTGATTGTCCATTTTATGAAGGATTAGCGACAAAAAATTAATTTCTATCACTAAATAGTGACTAAGTAACGACAAAAATTTTCGTTGCTAGCTGTAAAAAAATGAAAGTTCTCCGGAATTAATTGGTCACCCATTTTATGAGGGATTAGTGACGAACACTTACATTCCACTACCAAAATAAGGGGATTTAATGACGAGTTTAAAGCATCGCTAAATCCCAAAAAATCATTGCTAATATTTATTAGCAATGGTATCAATCCATTCGAAAAATCTTATTGCTAAATCATTAGCGACGATTTTTTCTATACCGTCGGTAAATTAAAAACTAATTAACCATCACTAAAACGAGTAATAATCCGTCGCATAACGATGAAACAAGGTCATGATTTAGTAATTGTTTTGTTAAAACATCGCTAAATCTGTCGCCAACTATGGATAATTTAGCAACCATTTTTTTAAATTCATTGCTCAATCCATCTCCAATTTGGGACTATTTCGGAAAACCGTCACTAAATCCATTCCAATTTTTTATATATTTTTTTCATTTATTTATTTCAACATTAATAAGAAAAATAAAATCTATTCCTATTTAACAACTATAATAACGCTATGAAACAGATTTATAAATATTACGAAATCTTTATAATACATAAAATTCAATAAAATGAAATCTATATTTAAACATCAAATTGGTTTAAAGTATAGTAATATTTTAGAAAAATAAAAAGCATAAAAGCGATAAAAAATATACATTTTGATAAAGGATGAATACCATCCTCGCCCCATCCCCGTTCAAAATCAATGTTGGGCGGGATGACCCGTCCCGTTTTTTAGTCAACTCGAGAAATCCTCACATTGATCAAGACAAAAAAAGACGGGGTAAATTGTCATCCCTATTAATCGGAGGATCGGTGGGATGATCGGTTGGAGGATCGGTGGATGAGTCGCCTCTTTACATATTCAATAACATCTGCTGCATCATCACATGCTGCTCCTAAGTATACTACTCCAATCGATTTGTAGTAGCTAGGAGCAATGTAACGATACCATCTAGTTTCTCGATCTTTGTTGCTTGTTTAGAAGAAAGAGCCTTTATTTCCTTTCGCTACACCTCAATATCAACATGGAGCTGCGATGTGACTAAATTAGAGGATGGTACCGTCTATTAATCGGAGGATCGAGTGGGTTGATCGGTTAGAGGATCGGTGGATGAATTGCCTTTTTACATATTCATAACATCCGCTTCTATCATCATATGCTACTCTTGAGTATACTATTCCAAGCTGATTTATAGTATCTAGGAGCAATGTAACGATACCATATAGTTTCTCGATCTTTTTTGTTTGTTTAGAAGAAAAAACCTTTATTTCCTTTCGTTGTACTCTAATATCAACATGGAGTCGCGATGTGACTAAACTATAGGATGTATTGACATTAGAGTAATAATGAGAGGTCCGTGACCCGAGTTCGTATATCATCTTCCTCTTACTATCTCCTCTTCCAATAACCTTCTTAAAAATCTCGTTCACGTCGATGTTGGGCGATGAAGTACCCTTCGTCTCCCGACTAGCAACCTCCTCCTCAAATATTTTTTTGACGTTCTCCTACATAATTGCACAATTTTAATATTAAAAAAGTTATCTCAATAAGTTATATAAACGTGACATATGTATGAAATAACTTTATTAAATTACTTATTTTGAGAATTCTTGTCCACTCATTGATGAATATGTACTTATCATTATCCTTCTTCCCGTGAGTCCTCACGAAAATCTCATGAGCATTGGGTTCACGATCCAACTCATTATGCTTGAAAGAGAAATATACTTAAATGTTTGTTGATGTTGCAATATATATATATATATATATATATATTTATTTATTAAGATTTATCATATGTATTGCATACTCTTGTGGGTGATTGAACTCCACGTATGTCTACAAGTCGCCAACTCGGATCAAGCCCGAGACTCGAGTTTTGTCCATTTTTTATGCGATGCATCCCATATCTTCTATGAGATATTTGTTGCTTTGAGGTTTTTTTACCCGATAAAGAAAGTCGAATATCGTTTTCGTGTCGGACTCTGCCATGCTTTCTTTATGCTTATCTTGATCTCCCTCTCTCACTTAAAGGACTTCGCAAGAACGTTAAAAATGTTCATTAATATATTTAAATTAACATTAATGTTTCTTAATTGAAACATACGAGTCACGTAATAAATTAAGCTAAAAATTATCTTAAATTGTCCCCAATATAACTCTTTAGTTTGCTCTTAAATTAACATCCACGTTGATCCGAATATGTCAACATACTCATAAAATATCTTAAAGATACAATGAATGTAAATATCGAAAGGATATAAGTTGCTACACAAGACATGAATTAACGGTTAAATAAATACATAGATATAATAATATATATAAAATTTAAACAAATATGCATAATACGTATTTCTTGTCATCAATGATACTAATTGCAATCCAAGAATTGAATGTAGAATCGACAAGTGCGAAGCCAAATTGGAAAGGACGTTTGGCGATGAGCTATGTTCGGGAGCATAACGATCGTCCTGTTAGGATGAGAGTTTTGATGAAAATAAAGGTTCAAATAAGTGGGGACATAGAGGTCTATAATATCGCGATTTAGGTCGGGACATGTCAAACGATGATGGGTTTGATTGAAATGCTACCATGCAAAGAAGTCGAGCAATGACGCATGATGTCTACATCGACTTCATGTTTGGCATGCCACGTCATGTCACCGATTGTTGTAGTCGATGTATACATCCTCTATAACCATAGAGTTCGAAAAAAACAATATATTTTTTTAGACGGGACATATGTTTCTCTAATTGATCCTCACCTAGGACTTTGATATCGAGGATAGTCACGGATTTTACAAGTAATTTTTTTATTGTTTTCATCCCAATAAATCATACAATCATTTATACGACTATGGATCCGTTGAATCGATAAACCCATCGGTTCCATTAACTTTTTGTACTCGTAAAAGTTTTATGATATACAATTATCAACATGCATCAACTCTTTCATAAGTTGATATAAGTCATCGCAACACCTATCCGAAAATGATGTTCGGACTCGAGGTGTAATAAACGTGCCACCGTGGATAATTGTGAGTGATTTTTGAATCGGTTCAAATCTTCTATTAGATTCATTCAATAAATTATAAAATACTTAGGCATCGGGGTTTGGGACTTCGTCGGTGTTAGACAGATTAAATGATGGATCGGCTACATCTATCACCATTGTGTGATATGGATTGGTTAGAGGTTCATCAAATATTTGTTCAACTTAAACAAAATTTACCTAGTTGTCACCACAAATGACCAAATCATTTTCTCCATGACGTGTCCATATATAATACCCGGATACAAAATCATATCTTATCAAATGGTACTTAATTGTATTAGGATATTCATAACTACGATTTTGATACTTTTTAAGTTTATAAGGACACTTATCTTATTTGCCTTCATACACTCCAAATGACTAATGACAAAATTAATAAATTCATTAATCTCATCTACAAAACACCGATTTAAAAGACTATTGGTAACTCTATAGTCAATTGATGAACGATCCGAATTCCTTACAAACTAAATTTAATTAATTTAATAAATAGCTAATTTATTTTTTTAACAAATAAAAAAATTAATTAACTATTTAATTAATTACACTAAAACATAATTGTTAATTTTATACTTAATATAATTAATTTAATTAACAACTAATTAACTTATTTTAACAAATAAAAACATAATTAACTACTAAATTAATTATACTAACACGTATTTGTTAATTTTAAACTAAATTTAATTAATTTAACTAACAACTAATTTACTAATTTTAGGAAATATAAAACTTAATTAGGTACTAAATTAATTAAACTAATACATAATTTTTAATTTTATACTAAATTTAATTAACTAATAAAGTTATTTAACAAATAAAAAGCTTTGATCATAGTAGTTGGAAGATGATGTAAGAGATGATGAGGAATAAATTTTTTTTTTTTCAAAGATTTTTAATGTTTTTGTACACCTTAAAGCATTTGCATAGTTATTTGATTTCAATTTATATTCTTTTAATTTTATTAAATAATATATCATGTTTTAATTAAGTGTTATTTTTACTTGTTTGTTACTACCATTAACATTAAACGATTGTTAATTTAAATTAAAAAAATTCCTTCGTTTAGCGACGGATTTGCAAGAAACTTTAGCAAGAACAATTTAGCAACGAAATTTTCGTCTTTAAATAGCAATAGTTTGGCCACAAATAAGAGACCGGGTAGATGATCTGTTTACTACGTTTTAACGATGGAAGCTATAACAATCATTAAATAGTGATGGATTCAGCGACAAATCTACAAGAAACTTTAACAAGAACAATTTGGCAATGGAATTTTTATTTGATAAATAGTAACAAAAATAGTCAATTAGCAACGATTTTATGAAAAGTGCAAGATCAAGTAGATGACTGCTTATTATGTTCTAGTGATGAAAATTCTATGCATTAGCAATAATTTTTTTTCATCGCAAAGAAAATAGCGATCATGACTTTTGCTATAGAACTTATGTTCTTGCAAATCCATTGTTAAGTACAAATAACAATGGATTTTTACTATATAGCGATGAAAAAATTCATCATTATTTTCTGATTTTCTTGTGGTATTTAAATATCATGAATTAATTTGATTGGATTTATTGGGGGATTTCATACGGAAACTACACATCTAAATTTTGATAAGATGTTTTCATACGGAATCCACGCGTCTAAATTTTGATAAGATGTTTGGAACATAATGCTTAAAAAAAATTAAAATTACTCTTTTTTATATATGTTTTGTATACTTAATATGATGGTTCGCCATCTTGAAACCATAGTGGAAACAAAAATGGAAGTGTCATTGACAAGAAAAAGTTGGCTGGCCTCTGTCTAATTCTTCGAAATAAGTCCTTGAAACTGAAGAAAACAAAGCAATTAAACTCATTATTGTCTGCATACGTTACTGTGTCAGTGGCCTTGAATAGGATATGTTTGCCTTTGCATATATGGCAAAATGCATTGATGGTGAGTCGGATCATAAGTACCCTAACAAGACAATATATGCTCAAATGTGCTGCCTCTAGCTAAAAAAAAATCAGTTTGGAAACTTATGCTAAATTCTTCAATAGTACGTTTTTTCTTTTTTTTCAGAGGTGAGCTGTTCTACGAAAGGAAAACCTTGCTAGCAAGCTAGACAGATACCAATCACATAATGCCTCTATTTTTCAATGATTTTATAATGAAATGTATTTTTTTCTTCAACCTTATGAGGTTATTTTTTACGCATCTCAAAAATAATTTTTTTTAAATGTAATTAAAAAATACTCTTTAACATAAAATAAATTATCAAAAATACTGATAAGAAGAATCAAATCCTAAAATTCATCCACAAATCAACATTTGTTCACCAAAAAGCTACCGCCTTAAGATTAATAACTATGACACATGTTTTATAAGATGTTGACTTAATAATTAAGAAAGTTTTTTTTTTTTTTGTTTTACTTTCTTCGCTTAACTTTGCATCAAATATAATTTATTATTCAGATAAAAAAATTATTTTAATTAATGTGCAAACCCATTCGAAATTATAATATGTTTTTAAAAAATATTTAAACAAATATAACAATTAAATAATTACCACCCAAATGTAACAAAAAAGCTAGAGAGACATCCACACATGGAACGGAATAGTTGAAACTATTATTATCCAGATAGCAAGAGAGGAGTGAAAGCAAACAATAATGGGTGCCCAAATCACATCTTCAAAATTTTTGGACATATTTGAACATAGCTTTCCTATTTAATAAGAGCTTGGAGTGCTTGTCCTACAGCAAACAACATATAGAAAAGAGAGAGAGAAGATAGAGAGAGTTAGAGAGAGATGGCAGCAGCCAAGGTCGAAATCCCATTTCTTGATTTCTCTGCAAAAGCTTTGACAGGCTTAGAGGTTAAGAGTGAAAAGTGGAAAGAATTGTGCAATCAAGTTAGAGAGGCATGTGAGACTCATGGAGTCTTCTTTTTGGTTTATGACAAGATCCCTACCAGCCTACGTGAAGAAATGTTTGGCGCCATGAAGGCACTGTTTGATCTTCCTGAGGAGACTAAGAACAAGCATGTTACTACTAAGCCATATGGAAGTTACTCAGGTAAGTGTCCTGTAATTCCTTTCCATGAAAGCTTTGGTGTTGATGATGCTCCAACTCTCGACGCTTCTCAAGCTTTTACCACCCTTATGTGGCCAGAAGGGAACCCAAGTTTCTGGTAAGGCTACTTTCCTGCTTCCACCATCTTTCTTGATGTTTTCTTCTTTTTCATGTTAATTTTTTTGGGTTGATTTAGTATTGTTTGATATTGTTTGTGCAAATGATTGAATTTCTCTTGAAAATTATGCTACTTTTTTCAGATTTTTGGTTATAAACCATCAGTTGTAGCCGCAACAAAAATTGTATTATGGAATTAATTAAAAGAAATGTAATGGCTTCATAGCATGCAATTAAAGTCAAAGTTTGCTCACTGTTTTAACTTAATTGATTTGATAATCAGTAGTATCATCATTTTCCCATCAATCTTACCCTTTAATTCCTTGTTCCTTATCATGACGCGCACACAAAAAAGAAATTGCCCCACTTCTTCAATTAATTTCTTGCAAAGCCAGCTTTCAGGCAGTTAACTTCTTTTCTTCGTTAGGATATTCCAGCTGTTCTTCCTCGTCTGATCTCTAACGTGTAATAATGTCATGGCCAAAGACCCCCGGTCACTATCAACAGAAATTGACAAGGAAAAAGAAAAAAAAAACACAAATATAAGAAGAGTGTACAGCTATCGTAGTATTTGATAGGATCTTACAGTAGCCTGTAGAAACTATGAAATGGTGGTTTTTAGGTCTTGTCACATCAGTAGCTATACTTATTACTTACACATGATAATGGCTGCTACCAAACAAGCTTGCTAGTTGCCTACGCACAATTTAATAGGGGCTTATCCTTTGAAACAGATTGAATTTATTGCAATGCCAGCTTTAAAATGATTGTTCTAATTCAAACCTCACGCACATGTCCTAGCAGGAAAAAAAAAAAACCCCAAAAATCAGAAATCAGAGAGATAATATATAGAAGAATCAGCTTTTCTATAACTGTTGGCAGTTCCATGAAATTCCTTCTGTTCTTATTACCAGGTGGTGTGTAGTAATGCCACAATCCTGAATTTAATTTGACATCATTCCAAACGGATGATTCTATTTCATCAGCCCTTGGAACTGTAAATTTAGGACCACATAGTAGCATAATCTAACGGTTGAGGTTTGTCGTAGGCAATCCTGACTGCTTCCGTTGTCTAAAATGTGTGTGAGTCATTTACAGTACAAATCGAACGCAACCATCAATTTTTATTTTGCTGCTCCAAAGTCAACACCACTTTTTTCTTTTTTCTTTTTTTAATGACTGATCTCAAAATCTGCCGCATAATCCTGTTCGTGTTGAAGCTGTGGTATAAAACAAAAACAATATTATGCATGAAGTGTGCCTAATAGGATACGGCTGGCAGCATTAATTAATTAATGTTTCATTTTTTTTTATTTTTTTGGTACAGTGAGACCATCCATAGCATGAGCTCGAAGATGCAAGAGCTGAGTTTTCTGGTGACGAAAATGATTTATGAAAGTTTTGGCATAGAAAAGCCGTACGACTCTTTCGTGGAGGAAACCGCTAGTGTCTTTCGGGTGATGAAGTATAAAGTCCCTCCGAGCGGTACTGAATCAGGCATTGGTCTAGTGGCTCACACTGACAAAAACGCCATCACCATTTTATGCCAAAATGAAGTTCAAGGTCTCGAGGTTCGGACCAAGAACGGAGACTGGGCTCAGGTCATGGTTCCTGAAAATGCTTTCGTAGCTGTTGTTGGGGATACACTCAAGGTAAATAAAAAATGGATCAAATTTCCTGTTTTTTTCAATCAATTCTCAAACGGTAAGCTAATTATGAAGTGATTATTGGTTTTGTAGGCATGGAGCAATGGGAGACTTCATGCAGTGAGGCATAGGGTGGTGATCAGCGGGGATAAAGACAGGTATTCCTGTGGGCTATTTTCAATGCCGAAGGAGGAAGCAGTAATTGAGGTGCCAAATGAACTTGTGGACAAAGAGCATCCTCTTCAGTACAGGCCATTTAATTATTCAGATTATATCACCTACTTTGTTTCCAAATTAAGCGATGATGCGTTGGAGATATATGCTGGCATTTGAAGACTTTGTTGGCCTATATAAGCACTCCTCTTATAATTAATACCCCCATCGATCTTCATGTTCCTGCTTCTAATCCACTTCATTTCTTTACGATTAATATTATTGTCTTTGGACTTCTCAATGTGCATGCAAATGTTTAAGAAAACTGAACAAAACTTGCCTACTTCCTATCAAGGCAATCTGTAATAATTTTTCTTTCTTCTTTTTAATATACAGCATTTCATACCATTTGCAATTTCTTCTTCTTCTTCTTCTTCTTCTTCTTGTGTAGTTCTAATATTCGGACAACTTTTTGATGTTTTTGTATGTTAATCTTTAGTTTGAAAAGTAAAATAATTACATATAAAATGAAGATCAATTTAACCGTTTAAATTAATCTTATCTCTCTCTGTATAAAAAAAATTATCTCTCTCTGTATAAAAAAAAATATAAGACTTTTGCTATCAGCAACCGTTTAAATTCAATACAATTTCAAAAACTAAAACCTACCAATTAGCTGTTTCAAAACTCTCTCCATCAGCCACCGTAAAACCACCAACATTTCACGTTTTCCATTTGAAACTCCTCCACGGATGGTAAATGCATCATCTCTTGCCATTTTCTTTGTCACCTCTCCTCCATCTTCTCCTCCAACAACATTCTCCATTGACCATCTCTAGCTCATCAACTTAAGCTCTTGTTATTGTTCAAAATAATATTTCCGATCGAAAAGATTTGCTTTTGGCACCTATGTTATTGTTGGTGTCATTTTGATGATTTAAAGTCAAAATGGGGCAACTCTGGTTTTTTTTTTCAAATTCTGGTTTCATGATCATATGTTTTGACAAGTACAAAAGAGATCAAATTTTTTGTTATAATATGCATAAAGAGATCATCATAATCATTGTCAATTGTTATCATGTACTTTATTGCTTCAGCATTATTTTCTTTTTCAAGATTAAAACGATTTTTTTTTTTTTTGAACTATAGATTAAAATGATTGGTGCCTAATGGATTCTTATGATATTAAAATTAACGGGTTAGTTTGGAGATTTTAACTCCTTTTTTTCTCTATTATTTCTCTGCTCTTTATTTTTCCATTCTTGAAATATTTTAGAAATGAATTTCATTTTTCAGGCCATTTTTGGTTTTAAAAATTGAAGATGGAGGTATGTGTTTGTAAACAAAATGTATAAAGGGACTCAGCCCATCAAATTAATAGTCTAGGGACTCAATTAAACAAATGGCCACAGTATAGGGACACCAAATGCAATTAACCCTTCAAAGTAGAGCGAATTTCCTTGGTAATGATAGTTGTTTGACTTTTTGCAAATTGGTTAGTGGACGTTACGCATTCTCTGACTTTTAAAAGAGCTGAGGTCTGTCCTCGCCTTTTTCATAGCGAAGTGTGAAACTGATGAAAGGACGAGAGAGAAGGATAGAACAAAAAGTACAGAGCTGAAAATCAATAAAAAGCACGTCCATACCGTTTTCTGTGTATAGCCTCATTATCATATGATGCTCTCGCAAAAACTTGTGGGCCCAACTAAATACTCGTAGAAATTAAACTCTACATCTATGACGCGACATCCGAAAATGAGTTTGGAGGTAACAGAGACCTACCCGAATGATTCTCAGACGACCTAATGAGACTCTTTATAGACAGTTAGCCAACAATCAAGAAACTTGTGTCAATTTTCCATCAATTAAGAGAATAAAAAGTACATTTAAAAAAAAAATTATTAAAATTATTTTTTTTTCAATCGGGTTTTGTTTATTCAATAATAATTCATTAGCAATTAAAATGATAGTTATAAAAATAATAGGTAATTCTTTTGGGAGGAGTGATAAAGTATATTTTATTGGAAAGAAGCCTTAAATTTAATAATATGTTAAAAAAAACATAAAATTTAGGACTGAAATGAAAACTTTGTCATACTTTGAGGGCGCCACAGCTCCCCAGCCTTGCTTGAGTTCCGTCCCTAGATTCCACCTCGCCTCACCATCAAAAGAGAAAAAGAAAAAACTGCTATCATTTGTGCTAATCCATAAATAATTCCAAATGAAAAAAAAAAAAAAAAAAACCTCTCATATGTTCTCACATATTACTGTAATAATCATAACTACTGGTTATAGCCAATGAAATTGTAGCTCAACTCACACACACATATATATATTAAAAAAATTGAAATAAAAAATCTCATTTATATATTTTTTTAATAATTACATATTGTTGTACTGATGATTTAACAGAGATGCAACTCACATGAGTCGTCACATGCTTCATATAGGGCTAAGCATTGAGTTCATGATGACATGCATGTTTTAGCGGACTACCATTAACTTGCCTTGGTTTCATCTTTTATTCTATAAAAAATCCTAATTTAGCCATTCCAATGTTATGAGATTTGAATTAAAAAATTTATTCTTGCTTTTGTAATTTTCTTCATTATTCTTTTTATTTATTTTATGATGTGTGATCGAAGTAACATCTATGTTTCCAAACTAAATTCTCTTTCCCATCAACTTTACGCTGTCATGGATGAAAAAAAAAGGTATCTAGAAAAGTGCTACGCATAGCTAGGTTAGTGACCTGTCATGTTGTGTTTCGTGGCGATGGCTCTTAATTTCTTGAATTTGTCTTAATCATAGTGACTAGGAGAGCATGCTGGATCGGCTTCTGCAAATTAGTCAATTGAGTTAGCATAACACTACCCTAGATAAAGACATTGCATGCGATTTTTTTTACTTATAGAGACGGTTATAATCATTTTTATAAAATATAGAGGCAATTTTAAAAGGATCATCCCAAGACCGCTTGTAATGCCACCATCTCTATGGTGTAAGGACGGTTTTGACAACTGTTGGGGATTTCGAGGCGGTTTGTTACCGTCTCAAAAATTTTTTTGAGGCGGTTCAAACCACCTCTACGATACAAATTTTATCATCTCGTTTTTTTTAGGGTAATTGTTGTAGCGGTTGAGAATCGCCTCTACATTGTCGAATTTTTTAAAAATCCATGAGAAATAGTTGAGGCGGTTGCAACCGCCTCAAGGTTAAAATTTGTAGTGGTCGTTGCAATCGTCCCAAGATTAGAATTTATAGAAGTGGTTTGAACCGCCTCAAGATTAGAATTCGTAGAGGCGGTTCAAACCGCCCCAAATTATATAATTTATAAAATTAATTTCAAAATTCATAGAAACAAATTTTATAATTCATAAAGATGGTTGTTTAACTTTCGCCTTCGAATTTAATTATTGAATGTAAAAAAAAAAATTATATAGCTACCACAATATTCTTAAATTTATAATTATCAAATTCTAAATACATAAAAAGTCGTCAAACATTCATAATATTCTTAAACACTCGATATCGAGCAACGATCAACGATAACCACTCTGCTTCTTCCCGATCATCACCGGGAACTTCGACTCTTCCATAAAAGGCTTCCGAGCATATCACGAAGCTTCCAATCGTGGCATATAAGAAAAGTTGTTAACAAGCAAAACCATAAAAATGAATGAGACATAAGAGAGATAAGAGTTTAAAATATCATCGAGCAACTCTACATTGAAGCTCAGCGAGATCTTGTTGAATCACTGCTGAAATGTCATCACTCGCCTTTTTCTTGACTTTCGGTTTCCTCAAGGATGAGGTAATGTCCCACAGTCCATCCCCTAGGTTACAAATAAATATTTAACCCAATCACATAAAACTAAATCCAAAATTTTGCGTACATTAGGGGTGTATTTCGACTAGTGATTTTGAAATCCATCATAATCTCTTTGTGCTTGAAATGAAACTCGGTATACTTGGCTCAATGGACTTGCTTTCAAATGCAGCATTTCTAGAAATTTGCCTCCTACCCGAGAAACTTGAACAAATGCAATAAACCAAAGCACAACAACTCTTCGAGTGTTACATATGATATAAATAAAGGTCGGTTCAACTTCAATCAAAGAACACTTAAAATCTTGCATGTTGAATCAACATATAGAAACTAAAATGATTTTCATCTTTTTCCCCACCTATTGGCTTAATAACCCATTCACACACAAAAGAATGTTAGTTCCTCCAAGGCATCGGAATCATGTGTTGGAGGCCATAATTCTTAAGAAGGAAGCAAGAATTCCCAAGCACACATAACCAAGGTAATACGTGACCCGTTGTGCAAGTCTCACATTGCACATGATAGATTACTAGGCAAAAAGAGCAACATGAAGAGCATACTTTTGACGTGATAGACAGAACCAAATGAAGTAATATGATGCTACCAAAAAGAACTAAATGAAGTACACATGCCGCAACCAAAAGGAAAGGGAAGGATTTAAATGTATCGACAAGTTCAACAACGGGGTCATTCCTCCATGTATACAGAGATTTATTTTAGCAATCCAACATGTTTTCTTACGGACAGTAGAGACACATACAAATTAAAAAAGATGTGTGCAAAGTTGTTCTCTACCTTTTCAGCAATAATAGTCTCTACTGAATCAAGATCTAGTTATTCAAATTTCACCCATTCATCAAGCCTCCTATTAACTCGTCAAAGAGTTGAAAAAAAATAGACTTGAATAAATACAACTTCCAAAATCATTGCGGTGCGTGGTTAATAATCATGTAGAAAATTACAAAGTGATCACTTCAAATAATTAATCATCATAATAATATTTACATAGATGGGATGCTAATCACCCCAAATCGTTGCACATCTTAATTTTTTTCAGCATAATACTCTAATACCGAGCACAAAATTTTTATTGTTCCAGTTTTTCTATAGAATTAGGTGACACAATTCTATCCTTAGATGTGAAAGCAATAAGACCTTGAACATGCACCCCGAAGAACTCAAGTGAAAAAAGCTAGAATTTTCCACCTTGCATAAAAGTCACAATATCATCCTATAATGTATAAAAAATCTCTTCTATTGCAGGTCGGCATACTATCATGCTCTTAGTACAAAATTGCACAATCTAATATCCACATAATAACTATAAATCCCTCAAAGTGCTACTCCCGAATTTAACATTAAACTAGTACAAGCTTATATACTATAAACTATACTTGAAAAGCAAGCGGAGACATTGGCGAACCAAAGCACATTATATCGGATGAAATTGCTAATTAGGAGAAGCAATTGAAAACTTCAAAGTCAAAATAAGAACAAAATAGTTAGCATATTACATTGAAAATTTAAAGGTAATTAGAAAAGAAAAGAGCGAGTAATCTAATTGATTGGCCATAAAATTAATTTAGCATACTTACCATTAGAGAAGGACGAAGCAAAGGAGAATAACAAACAAGCAAATGAGAAGAACAAACAAGCGAGAGGAGAAGAAACATGAAGCGAGAAGAGAAGAAAAACCCAAAGAGGAGAGGGATAATTACCATTAGAAGCTTTAGAGTTTATAAATTTGCTACCACACTCAGGGGCCTCTGCCAGCTCTGTCTAGTCCACCCACCGAACATTAATTCGAGGTTTCGGAATAGCGATGTTAAAATGAGAGTATAGCAAGGTAATCGAGGCGAAGTAGGAGAGAAACAAAGTCATATACGCAAAATTATAATCCTTTTTCCTGTTCACATAATCAATCTCGGTAAAGACTTCTATTAGTTTGTTCACATAATCAATCTAAGTTTGTAAATAAAAAGACTATCAACCTTGGTAGCAATTACATTGAGAAAACGAGTCTTTTGATTTATTTTCTACTCCAAAACACTAAAAATGAAAAATAATGATTACATTGAGAAATATTTGTTAAAGAAAGAGAAAAAGGTGATGTTAAGAACCTTGGTAGTGATTCTCATGGGTGGCACCATAAACCAACTCGGTGCAAACTTTCTCAAGGTTTTTGACATTCTTGGAGGAAAGGGTGATATTGATCTCGTGAATCGCTACTCGGGTCTCCTCTAAACCAAGCTTTTGCTGCCACTTTCTCCTTTTGCTAAGAGAATTGGAGAAACAAGGACGACGTTCCGCTTGGAGCGAGGGAGCCATGAAAAAAGAGGATCCGTTGCTTGTCAAGGCAAGGATTTGGATCTTGGAGATGGTGAATGAGAGAGATATGCTGCTTGCCGAGACGTGGATTTGGATCTTAAAGAAAAAACTTAGAAGTTGAGGAGGGGGCGGGATAGCGAACGGTTCTTTCTAAAAAAAAACAAAACAAAAGAAGGTTTGCTATCGAGGCGGTTTATAAAACCACCTCATTTTTTTTTTTTTGTTTATAGGCTATGTAAATTAAAAGTTATTAAATTTTGAGGTAGTTTCATTGACTTCCCCAAACATTCCGCCTCCATAGGCCTTTTTTGGTGTCGTGTAAGGAGAAGTCATGGATAAATGGAAAAAATTAACAAAACAAACCAAAAAAAGTGGGTAGTTTAGTACTTTTCATTGTAATCCATGGAAATTATAAACATTACGAGTTGATTGCTACTAGTTGTTTCATCTTTATTTTTCTTCTTAGTCGTTGGATTTTCTTTATTAGATAAAGATAATTAGTTTTTTTTTATCCGTGTTATGCTAGGAGTTGGATAAAATATATAAAATTCTTTAGAAAAATTATTTTAGTTTGATAGTCTGTTTTATGGTGTAAATCTATAAAAATATATGAAATTAAAAATGAAAAAAGTTATTTATAATTTTTTAATCAAAAATTTTGCATTTAACTATTTTTATTTATGTTTTTCATAATTTTTTCTTTTAAAAAAGGATTTATCCTTGTTAATCTATGGATTATTAACTAAAAAGAAAATTAAATAATTTTTTAAATACTTTATTATTTCATAAGATTGTTTCAAAAAAAAAATTATTAAAAGCTTACATAGAATTGAACAAATACTTTTTCTTATTTTTCTTTAATGTTGATGAGAATATTGGTTTTTGAAAAAAATGTGAACTTAATTTTTATATATTTATTTACAAAAGAATGAATAATATTAAAATAAAAAACTATATTAATTTGAATCATTGAGTGGTTAAGCTAAAACATAATTTTAATTATTTAATTTAAAATAAGTTAATTTTAAAATGTTCAAAAATAAATAAATAAATAGTAAATTCATAGTGTGATAGTTGCATAGTTAATTTATAAAAAAAACAATGATTCAATATTTTATACTAAGTGAGTTTAGAGTTTTTAGTCTTAAACAAAAAGTACTGTAAAAAAAAATTAAGTTGTAAGAAATCTATTAACTAAATTTGAAGTTAATAGACTAAAACAAAAATTATTACAAATTCAATTTCAATTAATTTTGATTATATAAAGAAGAAACAAATTAATAAAACATGTGAATTCTTTTTTTTTTCCTCCTTCTTAAATAATTTTTTTATTTCTATGCTATCCATGGCTAGTCTTTGAATACGAGTCTCACGCTGCAGAGCAACCATCGTCTTTTTGTTTTTCACATTTTACTTTCAACTATTAATTAACTAATTTGATTTTTTTTTCTAAGCAAAATGAGAAAAAACTATTTGAAATACACTTTTAATCTCAAAATATATTTCAAACAAATTATATTTATATTATCATCTAACTATAATTTAAAAATTATCTAAATCTATTTTTCAAAAGAAAAAATAATCCTATTCTAAAAATTTATTCCAAAATCCATACATATAGAAAAATAAATCAAAATTATCAGTAAATATAATTTTAAATTAATTGGATGAGAATTTAAAAAAATGACAAATTAAAGTAGTAAATTTAAAATGATAAAAATAATTAAAAAAATACTAAAATAAAATGGGACCAAATCACAATACAATTAAAGTTTGAAATTGGAAAAAAAAAATGGATAGACAAATTGAGAAGCATATAATTTTAAATAATAAAAATAATTAACAAAAAATACTAAAACAAAATGAGACCGAATCATAATACAATTAAAGTTTGAAATTAAAAACAAAAAATATAAAAAAATTGAAGACTAAAAATGTATTTTAGATAAATTATAAATATTAATCATGCCACCATAATTTAAAAATTATCTAAATCTATTTTTCAAAAGAAAAAATAATCATGTTCTAAAAATTTATTCCAAAATCCATACATATAGAAAAATAAAGAAAAAATGTCAGTAAATATAATTTTAAATTAATTGAATGAGAATTTAAAAAAATGACAAATTAAAGTAGTAAATTTTAAATAATAAAAATAATTAACAAAAAAAACTAAAATAAACTGGGACCAAATGACAATACAATTAAAGTTTGAAATTGAAAAAAAAATAGATAGACAAATTGAGAAGCATATAATTTTAAATTAATTTGATGCGAAATTTTTTTAAAAAATGACAAATTAAAGTAATAAATTTTAAATAATAAAAATAATTAACAAAAAACGAGTAAAACAAAATGGGACCAAATCATAATATAATTAAAGTTTGAAATCGAAAAGAAGAAGAGAATTTAAAAAAAAGATAAATTAAAGTAATAAATCTTAAATAATAAAAATAATTAATGAAAAATATTAAAAAAAAGGGGACCAAATCATAATACAGTTAAAGTTTAAAATTGTAAAAAAAAAGATATAGAAAATTTGAGGACCAAAGTGTTACAAAATTGTTATGAATAGTGAAAGGAATAATGATTTTGTAAGTGTGTAAACCATGTGTTCAAATAATGAATGAATAATAAAACTAATTATTTTACTTTAGTTTTATGTATAATGTAATCTCTACACTTAATAGCTGATCGTCATGTTTTCAATCTTATATCTAAATATTTACACCCGTCAAAACTTAGAGTGTTATCCTGTTTTTCACATTGGCAATCTTTTTCTCTTTCTTGTAAATCAAATACTTCTTAAAATGTATGAAATAATGATATATATTATGAAAGTTCTAAACACAAGACACATATCATTATTTTATAACTTTATGTATGTCTAATATGAACTGAGATTAGCCAACATAACAACATGACTCAATTGCAAACTAAAAAAATCATTAGGGATCCAAATAAAAAAAAGTTAGAATTATTTTTTTACAATAATTTAGAGTATTTTATAACCAATTAGCCTAAAGCAAATGCAGTACTGCGGTATTGCAAAGCCTATGCAATGTACGAAAATTCTTGCTCTGATAACGATGCAGATATCTGCCAAGAATTGAAGGTTATCGTTGGCTCAAAGCCTTGCTACAGTTGATTCTTTGAAGAAGAAAAAAAATACATTAGCTAGTTAACTGATCCACAATCCACGGTTCTGGACAAGTACAGTTTTAGCCCCATCGCCATATATAATTCAAAACATGTAGCCTTGGCATGCCTCATCTTTTTTTATTATTATTATTATTTTATTTTTACAAAAACCATAACAATTCATATGAGTAAATTATAAATCAGTCCCTCTAGTAATCCCTATTTTTGTTGTCTACTATTATTTAACGAAACCTTAATTTAAGTCCGAATTTATATACCTATTCTCAATTACAAAATATTATTAATCCAATTCCAAAAGTTTCTTACGTTTCTTAATTGCATCCGTTAGTCAATTTCATTTAACACTCGAATTCTAATGTGCATGTTTTATGAGCTAAAAATTGATCCAAACCCACATACGGTGTGTATACACTTGTATATTATGGTTTTATTCGATTCAATGTATAAAAATTATTAATTTAGCAAAATCATACTCAAACAATTGAAATTGAAAATGCACATATTTAACTAATCAAATTGAAAACACATGAGCTTATCTGATGGACTTATTAAAATAAAGTGTGCAAATAGTGGGTTTAGCTTAAATATTTTCAAATCAAAATTCGCACATCCACTGTGTCTAATTTTTTAACCCTAATATGCATGCTTACTAAAAGGGACAGCAATGGGTACGGTTAAAGTGGGATTTTTATGCACCCGCACTCAACTCAGGAACCACGCACCCATCACCCAAACTTGATCGGGTCTAGTTGGGTCTTTTTTAGGGATGGCAATGGTGCGATCCCCGTCCCTGCCCCACGCCTGAAAAATTTTCTCCGTTCTCGTCTCGTGTCTTGAACGAGGTAAAATTTTTCGTACCATCTCCGTCTCAAACATGACGGGGATCCCAATGGGACAAACAAGGCAAAATTTTTTTATATATATATTTTCGTCTCATTTTATTCAATTCTACTATTAAATTTTAACTTATAGCAAAAAAAAAAAAAAATGATAATTTATATAGAAAATAAACCCTAAAAGTCACCGATTATAAATTTTATATAAGGTATAATTATAATTTTAATGAAAAAAAAGAAATGGGGCAAATGGGGTGGGGTAGGCAAATCCCATCCCCGCCTTGTTCCTCGATTAACGCGGGGAATCCCTGCATTGATCGGGGAAAATTGACGTGGGGCGGAGCAAATTGCCATTCCTAGTCTTTTTCATCTATCAAGCAACTATTGGATATGCAACTTAATTCAGTTTTTTTTTTTTTTCCTTTCTGTATATATATATATATATATATATATATATAGTCTCTTTTAAAATTTCTTGTAACACCACACAAAATCACATCTTAAATTTTTTTCACATAGAGTTTTGCATACTCAATATTCTTATTTTTGTAAATCAAGTTTAAAATATCAATACGATTAAAAAATATAAAGTTATGTCATTAAACATCACTAGTGATATGCATGCATGTACTGATTAGTAAATTATTAGTAATTAGTACGATTACATATACAAATTATTTAAGACATCATTTATTTTTAAACATCATGTATAATGTATTAAATTATGTACTTATTATTTGTTAATATTATTTATAATAAATATTTTAAAAAAATATACATCAACTAAGTAACTTATATCATATACTCCTTAGTACTTGATAATAGATATTAAATGACACTAAGAGACATGAACATATTAACATAATAATTTATATATTGTTAACTAATAATAATAATAATTAGTTATCATTATTATCATGCGTTCATAATTATAAATTAAACTTAAATTATAAAGTAAAGTTAGAAACTTAAATTGATTTTTATAGGATATTGTAATTTATATATGTTAAGAAAATTAAAAAAATATTTTTGTTATTTAGAAAATAAAATTTAGTTAAAAAGTTTTATAGAGATCATAATAATTATACATGCTAATAAAAAATTTAACAAAATATAATTAAAAATATTGAATCGATCATCAGACAGATGAATCCTCTGCCTGCTTCGTAACCGGACACAAGTAAAACTGGATTTATTTTTACCCGATTTTCTTTGATCCTAATCAAATCGGGTTTAAAACCCAATCCAATCGGATGATGTGATGTTGGATATATCCGATGATCGGGTGAAATTGCCATCTTTACTCGGTATTCAGTAAGTTGGTTCTCGAAGAGAATTCTCCGAGTGGACCTCTTGGGCTGAACACAGGAATCTCATAATACAAATAGAACTGGCGCTTGGCCGTAGGCCTTAACTTGATCGAATTAATAGAAGTGGGCTTTTAAGGATCCAATAGTAACATTTTGGACTTTGGAGAACGAGCCCATAAACAAAACTACTGCTCATCAAGCTCCAACTAACTAATAGTCGATATATTAATTGCACATTTGGTCTCTATATTCTTTAAATTATATTAATATGGCCTTTATACTATGTTTCTTATTTATTTGATCCCTCATCTCAAGAAAATTTCTTAACATAATCTCTACATCCAATTTATCATTAATTTTTGAAACGTGTAATAATAGTTTCTAGAGAATTTTCCATTTTCTGACATTTCCTTAACGTTAAGATTAATGGAAGTTGGATAGAGGGATCATATAAGAAAAATGTCTAGAGTTGAGGGATAACTATATAAAAAAGAGTAAAGAGTCACATTAAGGAAAAGTCAAGAGTAAAGGGACCAAATAAATTATTAATCCAACAACCGAAACTCTTCAATTTTCCGTACTCATCATCTGATGTTCGCTGGCCCATATCCTCTTCGATCTTCTCATAATCGAAGAAACCTTGAAAAAATAAAGTGATTTTCTCATACAAATGCAACAACAACAGCAACAGGATGGTGATACTAATAAGGTCACACGATTTGAAGAGGAGGAGTTACAAAATGCAAGAGCTTCAGTAGAAACACTGACTGCCAGTTTGGAAAATCTGGTTTGCAAATTATTTATTAAACGTATAGAATTAAACGGATTTTTTTTTCTTTTGGTGGGTTATTAATTTTGGGTTGTTAAATTTGGTGGGTTCTTGTTAGAATCAAAGAAAAGCTGATGTTTTGAGCAATTTGGAACAATTGAGAGAAAGAAACAATAAAGAAGGTGGTGCTACTAATACTGGGGTGCAGAAATTAGTCC
Source organism: Dovyalis caffra (assembly GCA_963924115.1). NCBI lineage: Eukaryota > Viridiplantae > Streptophyta > Magnoliopsida > Malpighiales > Salicaceae > Dovyalis > Dovyalis caffra. The sequence continues at coordinate 14,674,555 of CAWUPB010001194.1, read as the reverse complement.
CTCTTTTGAAGTCATTAAAGGTAATAAAACACAAAAGTTAACTAGTCCCGTTTGGTTTTTAAGGTGATAATGGTGAATGTTGAGAACAGTTCTTTCCTTTTTTTTTTTTTTTTGTTTTGTTTTGTTTCTATAGGATTTGGAATTGCAAGAATCTGTTTTGCAATCTGATTGCGATGCGAAACGAACTGAGTTGGAAGCTGAAGCGTGTGCATTGGAGGAGAAAATAGCTGCTGGTATGGACAGTGAGGGTTTATGTGAGGATTTAGATTGTTTATTGAGCGAGTCATTGAAGAAACTTAACGCAGCAAAGAAGGTATAAAATAATAAGTTGCTCTTTGTGCTGATGTTTAGTTCGTTTATTCTGTTTGGCAATTTGAGTTGATTTGCAGTTAACGTTAAATTCTTTAGAGATGGCGATGTGGTGTTTTGTTTTGTTAGGAATTAGCAGCTAGATTGAGGGCAGTGACGTCTGTAAAGCGGAAGCTTGGGGAAGTGCCAACACAATCAGAACTTATCCAGTATGGTGATTCATTTTTCTTCTGTATTTTTAACTTTTCTTGTCTATTCTAATTATCCCGTTAACATTTTATCTATATCTAGTACACATAAGGTTTCTAAAACTTGGAGCAAGTAAAATACTATTGATGCTGAAATTCCATGGAGTTTTTTTAATCATGTCTCACATGAGCATTTCCTTCACATAAATTCTTAGAACTTGGTTGCAGTTATTACTGGTGCTCCTATGAGCTTTGGCAAAAGTCAGTTGTAATTTGATACTCTTTAATTTAGTGATCATGGTAAAGCATAATCGACCATTTACTAATGTTGACTGCACAAACACCCCCCACACCCAAAACCAATTATCACATTCCATTAAAGCCGACGCATTGAGGTGATGACATCTCTCAACTTGTCTTCAGGCCATTTCATTTTGTCTTACATTATAGTGTTGACTGGAAATTGATGCTAGCGTTCATCCATAGAGGCACATTTATTTCTCAATGTTTGCAGTGAATGCTTTGTCTCTAATTTTCTCCTTTGCCCTCAATCTATGCTTCTTCTATCTGTTTCTTATTGACAACAGATCTTGTTATCCAGGCAGTTAGCCTCCTGTTGGGATGCTGAGCTTTAATTTATAAGCTGTCTCTTTCGAATATGAATTTCTATTGTATTGCTAGACTTCCATCTTATCATTATGGCTGCAATAAATGCCTTTCCTGAATATGTTGTTCCAAAATTTTCCACTTTCTAAGTTTGAGTATGGCTATACATCTGTCATTCCACATGTGAACATAATTGCTACTATTCGATATAGCGAATGTTGCTGTCTAGTTAAACTTTGTAATGTTTGGCATTGTTTGACCCCTGATCCAATGCTTTTGTTTCAGGTATGAACGCGGGTTCTCAGATTTGAATGCTCATATCCAGGTTTAAAATTCTGTGTGCAGGTTTATTGGCACTTGAAATTTGTGTGGGATCTATCTTCAGTCAGTTTCTTTAATCATGTGTCATTTGTTTGCTAATGTACAGGAAAAACATCGACTAACCCGCAAATATTATGCCACCTATAATGCTCTCTTGGAGATTAAAGAATTGATGCTAAAGGAAACTTCTTTATTGAATTCAATAAGTTCACAGGTATTCTCAGACAACTTAAAATCTGCATCATCTTGCATCATCAGTGTATTTTTCTTTGAAATCAGTTCTACTAACAAATGAATTTATGATGCACTTTGACTAACTCTCTTTAATTTGAGTCATTTGGGATTTGGTTTTTCTTGCTATAACAAAGTGACACATGACTAAGATTATCTGATGGATGACTGGAATGTTATTGTGCTGTGATATGATGTCTAAGTAACATAGACTGATGCTTATAAGTTCCCTTAAAATGCATTTACCTCACTTCTGGTGTTCATTCAATGAAAGCCCACATTATGATTATTTGCTATGTTGTTAAACTTATGATTACCGAGTGTATGCATATAACATATGTAATCACATCCACACATCATGATCATTTAATTTCAACAATGTTGACTTGCTTTGCATGTTAAATTTACAGTTTCAGGTTGCCATTACAAGTACCGATGGTCGAACGAAACTGATTGATTCCATGGAAGGTATTGTCAAGGGCAGCCAACAGGTAATTGGAAGCTTTTCTTACATATGAACTTAAGTAAAGTGAATTGAGAGTTCATTACTTTCTTGTAAGGATCAAAGGGTCTAGGTGCTTGACATAGCGGAACAGAAGGCTAAGGTCTATAAAGTGTATTTTGATATGCCTGCCTATTCTATTTGTTGCTCAAGAGAGAATCTTCCTCAAACTAGTTTATTGATATCACTAACCCTAGTAGATTGGTAGAGAAATGCAGTTTTCGCCTACTTTTTTAAGTTTTTGGATGTATTTTCATTTTCCGTCTTCAATCCCTGCTCTCTTTTGCATGGTAATGATTTTACTTGTTTGAGGTAGTAATGACCACTGCATCCGTCTATCAGAAATTACAAAAGGTCGAACTTGGGCTTCAGGAAGAGCAGAAGGTTTCTGATGCTCTCAAGAAGAGGTATGCTGCAGCTATGGCAGAGAAAAGGCGCTGCTATTCCCTCTTAAAGGCTTTTCAGGTAAGCACTGCAGTCATTAACCTATGCTAGTCTTAATGGTCATTGTACAGGGGGAAAAAAAAACGCTTACTCTGCAAGAACAAATTTTACAAGCACTTCAATGTGTCTTTCTGATATTAATTCTTGCTGGGTCCTGATGGTCGAGCAAAAAACACCTTTAAGACTTTTACAAGAATGTTACTTAATGTTATACTCCACTATCCTTTCAACTTTACTTTAATGTTGTACATCATTTTTTGTTTCAACTTTGGTGATGGATGAATATGCTGTGGCACCTCGAAGTCTGGATTAGTTTTGGGCAACAAAAAAGTTATTTATTTGTGACGAATTAAGTTAATCATGCAGAAATGCATTAGGTTATTTATAAAGAACTATATAATAGCTGTTGACTGGTTCAGTGGTGAAAGACTTGGACTTGCAACCACAGGGTGCAGGTTCAAGTTTTGAGAACAGCTCCTTCATACAGCTCAAATTTCTCCCTCCTCGGATTCCTTTTAGGTAGGATTTTAACTGGGTAGTGATGCTTGTTAGACGGCACTGTTTATCATTTTTAACAAGAAGAAACAGTATTGTGTTCTGTTTTCGTTCTTCCCAAAAGTGGGAACTAATTTTGTTCACAAGTAAGAACTAATTTTGTTTCAATTTCGTTGCGTCACTGCAAGTGCATGTGGAAATTTTTACTGGACTTGAAACTTGAATCTTTCATTGGGGCATTTTTTTTTCCCTTAAGTTTTTACTGTTTTATTTATTGTGGTAAAACAAACTCTGTTGCTACTTTACCCAATTTACATCATAGAGGTTTTTTATTTCCAGGACGAATGCACAAAGAATGAGAGACTTCGGGGCCAGACTTCTGTTTAAAATGCCGCTGCTGCCTCATCTGTGGTCAAAACGTTTAAGCATCAGTGCATCACTATTCACTCCTGCAATAACACTTACAGTGCTGATCTCTTGGTTCAAAAGGAGAGCAAGATTGCCACTGAAAAATGTAGTTAACTGAAAAATACAAATTCAATTTTTTTTTTCTTTTCCGTTGATTTTCCTTTGTAGGCTATATTATTGTTCTGATTTATAAGGTTGCCTGCTGTGCCCCCATTCTTTTTTTTTTTTTTTCAAAAAATTCACTGGCAGAATAATGATGTCGATCTTATTCCTCAGAGTTTCTTCATACTAGGTAAGTTGACTCAATATTATTGTATGCAGTAAAACCTAACATGATTCATTCAAAAGACCAACAGATTTTTCATCTCATTTATTCTCATAGAGACGAAATCATTTTGTTTGAATTTGAGTATGCATGCGTCCATGCTGCTAGCTTTCCTTGCTGGAATCTGGATGTGGATGTGATGTAATTGTTGAATTAGAGTGTGCAAATGTCATTAAACAGGTATTAGAATCTGTTTCATTTATTTTTTGCCAACCTTTTTGGAGTGATTCAACAGCTCTACTGGGGCAAAAGTAGCATATATCTTGAGCTTGGTACTTGCCACTCTCATGCTTAAAGAATTTTGTATTCAGGATCTGTTTTGTATGCAATTGACATTATCAATGGAGGAAGTGAATAACAGGAATATGTAGGAACCTATATCGCCCAAAAGTATTATGAATATAAATTGCTTTCTGAATGAATAACGTTTATGTGAAGGCTTTGAGCTGGAGAGTTTCTCACCAAGGCTTCATTTGGGCACTTCCTGAACATCAATGTGATAAAGCAGCAGTAGCACCTGGGTCCGAACGTCTCTTTGGCTGGGAGTTTATAACTTCAGGATCTATCACCTTCCTAACTTTTCCCTTTTTTTCTCTTTTTTCTTGGCGCTAAAGTTGAAACATCTCTTGTCGTCTTGGCAAGACAAATTATCCTCACCAGGGCCACCACCAACCTTGTCAGGAGAGAGTAATTTTCATAGATCTTTTCGTTCGAGGGTGAGTGATCTGTTTTATAGAGTGAGTATGCTCCCTACCTTGTCAAGAGTCATTTTCATAAATCTTTTAATTTGAAGATGAATGATCTGTTTTTACTTGAAGCATTAGATGCTCCATTAGGATCATAGATTTACTTTTGGATTTTTCTAACATTTGGACATCATATTTTTTTTTATTGAAATCCATTATTATTATCTTTTTAAACTTGATTGAGGTTTTTTACTCTTCTATATTTTTTGTTTCAGACTATTTGTTACAATGCTGATCGATACGTGACATTATAAAATAAAAAGAATCTCAACAAATAGAAATGATGTATCAATCATTGGTTGATAATGTTATAATGGAGAGTCTGAAGTAAAAAAATTTTAAAAATAAAGAATTTCAATCAAGCTAAAAAGAATAAAAATATTAATTAAAAAATTCAAAAAAATATAAGGTTTAGATATAGTGTAAATTTATTTAGTTTTAATGTAGGAAAGTCGAATTAAAAATAATAAAATACCAATTGATTGTTGTACAAAAAAATCATCCCCCAACCCACCACTAAACCCAAAAATTGAATGTACTAACATATGTAAAAGAATAGAGTCAAATCATTAATATACAAGCTTCCAGTCTACAAGTCTTTTCAGTAATCTAAATAAAATATGGATCTGTTCAAGAATCGCATGCTTCATTTTTGATTCCCATGGAAATGGAACTCTTCCTCAAGAAGACAAACTTTAGGGGGACCATAGGAATAATTTTTCACCAAAGGAACAGGGACAAAACTCTTGACAAATTATGATCTTTGTCCCTAATGACATGTTTATGTTGGCATTTAGGACTGGAACATCCAATCAAAACAATTGTCGTGTTCCTTTTCTCTAAGATAATGTCTCAAATTTCTGAATCTTATTATGGCCATTTTTTCCAACAACAAGATAGATGCCGAAGTTAGAAAGAAATCTTTAACCCTTATCTTTATATATTTAAAAAGTCTTGTATTCTTATCTCATTTAACAGACTTTGTAAAAGAGAGAGTATTACCGATCATTTATTATCTCAAATGCTAGTGTCAGAACATAATGTTTGATTGACTAAGGAGCTCTCTCTTAAACGGAATGATCATAAATCTGATATCACTAAAGAATAATTATGACTAATTATATATGGATAATGAGAATTGAATCTTAGTTTTAGTCAGATTAAGACAATTCTCTTATCCCTATACCACATTTTAAATATCAAGAGGACATTTTGAATTTTTTATAAAATTAAAATAGACTTTTATTTTTCAAAATTTTTAATTTGACTAGTTTTTTGGTGTTAATCGCAAATAGAGGTTAGATTATAGCCTTAAAAAATGACACATGTTCCATTAACTGCACTCCATACACTTTTAAAATTATCATATAATTTTTACATGCAATCAACATTGAAAAACTAGCCAAAAAAAGCCTCTTATTCATTAAAAAAATAAATTTTAATAGTCAAATTAAAATTTTAAAAAATTAAAGACTATATCAGTTAAACTAAAAATTCTTAGTGTTTGAGGATGATTTAACTCTATCAAGATTAAATCCAACTTCCTCCAAAAAAAAAAAAAAAAAAAAAAAAAAAAAAAAAAAAGAAGAAGAAGAAGAAGAAGAGGAAAGATTAAGTCCATCATAGTCCGATAAAAAAACATAAGTTCTTCTACGTTGAAACTAAAAAAAAAAGTCACGAGAAATTACTTACTCACGCTTAGCTAACTTTAAAATTAAAGAAAACTATGAAAGCTTCTTGAAATTATCTGTTGCTCAAGTGCTAGGATTAGAGTGATCCAATCTCGTTTCATTAGGCTCTTAATGATTGCCAACAAAATCAAAATTACTCATATTCAATCAAAAAATTCGGCTGATAGCTTACGTAAGGGTTCAAAACCTCTCTTTGAGCATGAGCCTTTGAAGATTCTGGCATGCAAGAAATTCAAAATTTTTCTCTTTCGGATACAAGAAATTTCAACTTGACTGTGAGCTAACTCATCATTGTCTCTATTCGTTTGAGCCATCAATTTGTGGCTAGGCACGAAGCATGTTGAGAAAGAGAACAGACTCCATAGTCCAAGCATCTTGTCCCTACTATATACATGATTGGCTTATCTAGTGAAGATTCTATATACATGATCAAGAAATTCAAAATTTTAAGCTAATAGGAAAAATTTAATGATATTTGATACTAATAAAAAAATCATCACAATATAAAAACTCAAACAGTTAGATGAGGTTTTAGAACATAATTTTATAATAGTGACTTATTTCATTCATAATTTTAGAACATAATTCTATAATAAGACTTGCTTTGTCTTTTGTAGTATTTATTTTTTAATGAAGTTGTAGTGATATTAAGTAATTAGTTTATAATATGGATTAAGGTGGGCTTAAATGAAACAAAAAATCTACATGTAACAAACAATTAAAGGATCGAAAAATGAATATGGTAAAATCTTGCTTTCTAGCTAGCTTGGTAAAGTTATTGAAAGGAAAACGAATTTAATTAATTAGGTTGACTGCTACCAATTGGAGCTAATTATTGTTTAAGCATATGTATATATTTGATGAATGATTTGTCAATTGTCATAAACTTGACAAATAAAGAAAAGTTTTCGTGTGTTCTTCTGCATGTTACCTTGTGGAAAAAAAAAAAAAAAAAAAAGACAAGCTATCTTGTTATGATTTCTACATCACGAGGAAAAAAAATTAAATTCGAAAAAACTATCATTATTTATATGTACGGTAGGTTAGTATGGAATAAAACTATTGATTGCTAGTATATTTGGATCCTAATATCATTAATTAATACTATTTTCATGGACTTTTATAACGTAATTGATTTGATCACGTACGTAATTAAGTAAAGTTTATGTAATAACTGTATAAAGATAAATCTAAGGTTTTTTTTTTATTTTTATAAGAACAGGTTCAAATTCAATAATTTTTAGAAAGAAATGGATATTAATATTTTAGTGACAAGATAAATCTATGTAATTAACTTCTTGTAATAATTGATAATACAGAAACATTTTCTGTGGTCCAATCCCAATGCATGTGGCATTGGATTGATACCACATGACATGGGGACCATATGTAAAGAAAAAATGATCAAAATTTGTACGAATGAACATCAACCAGTTACATTTGTATGAACTCACTATGGACGATGCGGAGGAGATAGAGAAAGACAAATGAAGGATCCAATTTGAGAAACATACAGAGAAATTTGGTTAGGATTTAATTAAAATCAGTGACTAATTACTCGATCGCTCCTCAGTCAAACGTATAAAATAAGTATAATTATTCAAGAAATTTTTTATATATATAAAAACTCCAACCCAAAACTACTTATTTAAATTACTAAAAAAAATTTCATTAAATCTTAAATTGTGTTAATATAATTTATTAATGAATAATGTGTAATAAATATTAACAATTTTTGTCATTATTAATTAAGCTTTAATCATGCTAACAAATCTGGAAAAAGACAAAGCCACAGAGGCCAACATTGTATTCTCCTTTATATTAATAAAACTTAATTAACGCAACATTTCATGCATGGCATGAGAATTAATTTTATTTTGGGAATCATGGATTGTATTCTTCAATACAAAAGAAATCACACCGATCTAGGTTTTTATTTTTCTTTTCAGGCCATATACGCATTTTAATCCTCTAAATCACGAACATGATTTGAAGACCCGAAACCAAATAAAGAAAAGAAAAGAACATGATTATGTCTTCTCAACTCGACGAGCAGTCCTTTTTGTGGTCACTGGCAACTCAATTGCAGGATTAACCGAACCAGGATAGAAAGAATTTTCATGCCTGTCTCCATTGCCCCAAATAGCATAAGCTTCTTCACCATGAGCAGCATCATCACCAATCTCCATATCCTCATCAGTCATTCTCAGTGGCACCACCAGTTGTATCAGAAGACATATTATGCTAGTACTCAGAACATTAACAAAGACAACAAACACAATTCCTAAAATCTGAACTCCTATTTGTCGAACCCCGGAACCGATTCTACTTTTGTCATCAAAACCATAAAACAGGCCAATAAAGTGTGCAGAGTCTCCAGAAAACAACTTGTTTAAGTTCGGTTTAGAGAAAAGGCCTGTGAGAATACCTCCAAGGCTACCAGCAATGGCATGTGTATGAAGCACAGCCATCGTGTCATCAACCTTTTGAAGTAGTTCTGAATGCTTGTGGATAACCATCATGGTTATCCATGGAATTGACCCTGAGCATAACCCCATTATTATCGCTGCCCATCCTTGCACAACCCCTAAATCAAATATTGCAAGTCATATATATGCATCAGGAATTTAACTGGTTACATATATATATATATATATATATATATATATATATATATATGTTGCAAGTCTTTTATATTTGGACTTACCAGCAGCTGGAGTGATGCATACCAAACCAGTGATCATGCCTTGAACTGCACCAATAACAGATGCTTTGCGAAAAAATACGATGTCAAGTCCGACCCAAGTAAGCAAGCTAGTAGCCGTACATATATGGGTGTTCAAGACTGCTAAAGAAGCATCGGTGCTTACTACATAAGGATCTCCTCCATTAAATCCTGTCCAGCCCATCCAAAGCATTCCTGCCCCAAATAACATAAGGATAACGTTGTTTGGAGGAAATCTCTCTCTATCCTTTGTCAGACGAGGACCGACCTGTAGTAACAAAGTAAGTTAATTACTTGTCTATTTAATGATTGAATGAAGTTAATCAAGCTTGAGTTAATATAATTTTGTTTGTAAATGAATATGGGAAATTAGAACAAGTTATTTACCCAGAAAGCTGCTGTGTAACCAGCTACTCCTGAAGACAGATGAATCACATAGCCACCAGAATAATCTATTAGACCCATCTTGAAGAGAAAGCCATTAGGACACCACACACTAAAAGCTGTGAAAGTATACGAAAACGTTAGCCATAGAGGCACAAACATCATCCAGGCATAGAAATTCATTCGCCCTAACACCGCGCCAGCAATCAAAATCAAAGTAATGGCTGCAAAAACAGATTGGAAATACACCATTGTTGCATTGGGAAACATTCCAAGAAAGGCTTGATCAAGAAGGTATCTTTGGTCGAGAGCAACATTAGCCGTTCCCCAGAATGGTAGAAGTGTAGAGCCAAAAGACATTCGATAGCCCCATGTAACCCAACAAAACAGCACACAAGCAAATGCATAGACTACCATAAATGCAGAATTCACAGCCCATTTTTTCTTCACGCCACCACCATACAGAATCATTAGTCCTGGAATGCTTTGTAAACCAACAAGTGTTGCTGCTGTTAGTTGCCATGCATTATCACCTTTGTTCAACCAGTCTGGACTAGCTTCATCAGGTGCTAAATTAGAAGGAAAAGGAATATCATTGCTCATTTTCGCTATCCCAATTTTTTTTTTTTGGTCAAAAATTGTGAAGGTTTCTAGATGGAATTATGCAAATCTTGGTGAGGTTATAACTAGATAGATAATGGTTTTGTTTATAACGATAAGCTGTCTTTATGTTTTTCTTGATGGAAAAAAAAGCTGTCTCTATGTTATATAGTTCTTATCATTCATAGATCATTGTCAACTTCATTGTCACGGTCCTGTTTTCATATCGGCTGTGCATGATTTTAAGATTGTTGGCGAGCAACCCAACCAATTTTAACGACAATTCCGAGATCCCTTCATGTGTTTTCCAGCAGTTTTGCTGATGTCCTAGTTTGGAAATCCCGATGGCACAAATATATATATATATATATATATATAAACACAGCAGTATACTGTCCTTAGTTACAATTGAAGGCAAAATCAAACCTACGTCCTAGTTTACTGCTTAAGAGAAAAAGAAACCACTTACCGTGACAAAAAATAAAAAAAGAAAGAAAGAAAGAAAGAAAGAAAGATGACACACCAACTTCATCAAAGTTTTAAGACATATCTTTATGCAGGATGTTAACATGTTATTTGATTTTGTCCCATTTGCAATTTAAAAAAATCACTGTGACGACTGCTAGGGAATGGTAGCTAGTTTCACATGTAAGATTCGAATTTCTATTAGGGGATTAATTCATATCTAGATTCTAAGAGACGTGGGAATGAAGATTTGGAATTGACAGGTTGTTTTTTATAAGCCAAAACCCAGCACTAGATCAAAATAGGGCATTGCAGGAAATTAATAACACAAAATATATCGATCATGGGCTAATTAATGGCAGCGTAAAGCTGGCATACACTAGCTTCAACAGGTGAAACTCTGTTTATCAAGGTTGACATCACATTGGACAACGAAAGTTTTATGTATATTTAGATTCTCAATCAATCCAGACTAATTTAGTCAATGCAGCCACAAATAATTTGAATCCATCACACTCATCACTAGCTAGCTGATTACAATTTAGGATAGTTAATCTATTACATCAACCAGTCAAATTAACTTCTTTCATCTATATACACCAATTCTATAAATATGCATATAGGAATTTTCACATCTATTAACAAGCCGTAACAAGATCTATAGCATGGTTTAAATTACTTTTTTGCACAGAAAATCCTATATATGTATACATTCATACACAAATATCGCAACCTCTTTTTTCCTCCTAAATTCTAATCAAAGAAAGTGCTTTCTCAAGGTTCTTAGCCTTGATGCCAATATAATCTCTGACTGATACAGAACGATATAGAGGAATTTGGGTAGAATTTGAAGGCAGAGGAGAGAGATAGAAATCAGTAGGAGGGGAGTAAAAGTAAGCCAAGGACAACCTTTGTTGGTTCTCTTTCATTACCACTCGATGAAGAACGCTAGGAAACTGAGCATTTGAGAGAATATGCAAGAGATCACCAACATTTACTACAAGCGATCCATATGTAGGAGATACTAAAACCCAACCAACTCCTTCTTTGAAGATTTGTAAGCCATTTTTTGTACTTTGGTGTAGTATTGTCAAGAGGGAAGTGTCTGTGTGAGGAGCTAGACCGATGGCTCGATTTGGATCAGGACAGAATGGATAGGAGTTTAGCTGTAAAGCAGTGCTGGCGCCTCCAGATGAAACAACCTCATTTATTTCTTCTTCAGAAATGTCCAAAGACTTGAGAATTAGGTGCATTAGGGTCATGGCTAGCTCCTTCATTTTCTTCTGATAATCTTCCATTACATCGCTGTTTATATATATATATATATATATATATAAACATGTAATTATATTGGGAAAATAAAAAAAATTAATTAGATCAAGAAATCATATCCTTCTTTTGTTAATTTAATTCCTACTAGTAACAACATAACTATATTAATTATCACATCATTTGTTCATTGCAATACATGTATAATTGTTAGGCACTAAATAAACTAGAACTCTACAAAATGAGTCTGCTAGTAAAACTAAAGAAAAATTGAGGGTCTTGAAACTAAATAATTTTATATTCGGGACCAAGTGAGAAAATATTAGATACTATGAAATAAATAATTAAACTTTATTCAAATCTAAACACCAAATAAATAAATAAAAAGCAAACAAAAATTTGGGGGAGCTAGCCATGGCCCTGGCCCCCTCGGGCAATGTGTAGTTTGGTCGTAGCATGCAGACAATACATATAGGAGTATGCTATGGTATGTAAAAAATGATGGTTTGTAGAAGTGTCAATCTTTGAGTGGTTTAAGATTACTGGGTTTCAAAGCATCGCATATTGCAATATACATGCGATTTTCAAGTCGATTCAAACTTGTGCTAATTAGCCTAGCTTCTTTCTGAAGTTTTAGTATCAAAGTTTGTTTATATCTTTTCTACAGAAGCAAAATTTCGAGTTAATTTTTGAATTATGATTTTATAATTCAAAGATTCTTAAAGTATATCATCTGCCGTTTGGATTATTGGAAAAGCTTAACAACGGATGCCCAAAGCAAACCATTTTTTTCTTCCCTTATTCTTTCTGAAAGCACATGATTCCAACTTCTTTTGTACTAAAAATATTATAATATTTGAATTTTTACACATATTAAGAACGTTATAGATGGAATCGAAACCATGAGTTTGAAATATATAGAAAAAATGTAAAAAAATAACCTATTATTAAACGTAATTAAAAAAAATAATAATAAACATGTTTCGCAGAGCTCTTAGATAAATGGTTAATTTGGTTACATGAAAAAAAATAACAATCATCTTTCAATATCTTACTTGAAATAGGTTGCATTGCATATTATCTTAAATATTCATATCTGATTTTTATTATGTTAAATTATTTATGTCTGCTTAGATGTGTTTGTCATCAAATCAAATACTAATTAGTTCTAAGAGTCAAGTAATTTGAGATTTAGGTCAGCATATTCTCACTTTGAAATGAAACGGCATAAAACCCAAAAGAAATTAAAAATGAGATAAAAACTTCATCAAATCATCAAATAGGCTCGAAAGCCTTCACCCTCACATAAAAATCACAAAATTAAAAATTAAAAGTTTTGATGAAATGTGTGAAATGAAAATCCATAGTTTTGATTAAAATATGTGAAATAAAAACCCACGTATAAATGCATGAAGTGAAAACGTATGATTTTTTTTTATTAGGTAAAATAAAAACCCATATATGAATGTGTGCTCACAACTTGTCTTAAAATACATGAAATAAAAATCTACATATGAACACGCGAAATGGAAAAATACATAATTTTATTTATATTGCATGAAATAACAACCAACGACCTCACTTAAAATGCATAAAAATAAAACTTCACTACTTCATTTACAATGCGTGAAACGTAAATCCACGCTTTAGACTTTAGATAATGTGTGAAAAGAAAAATCATAAAAAAATCATATATAGATTTAGATAATTAAGAATATATCACATCGAAAAAACTTACGTGTTGTGATGAGCGACTCCTTCTTAATTTTATATATTAATTATCTTTTTTTTTTATCTATTAAATATGAGATGTGTTTTCTAATTCTACCTTAATTACTTACGGCTCACTTTTGGAGTTTGTCAAGTGGAGTGGCCCCCACAATCTTTGCTTGCTTATCGAATATTTTTTAGACTCTAATCCCATATACATAGAGTTAGACAGTTGAAATAAAATTCAATTCAAAAAATTTAAGTCTTGCATTGGATAATTATTTCTCAAGTTTATAAATTAATCATCTTTTTATTTATCTATTTAATACAGGATATAACAACTTTTTTTTACCAGATTTCATTGATCAATAGAGAGACATGGTTATTAAAAGAGAGAGAGAAAGTCTAATTTTTTTTAATTTTTCTTTTATATTTTTGAGGTTCTGATTCTCTATATATACCTAGTATGGACTCTGTATCCAGAGACCTCTCTATCTAGGTGAAGTTCTGGCTGTTCTTCTTATCACTATTTGTGTTGAATTTTTTTTTTTATATAAAAAAATAATAAAAATGATAAAAATGGCACATATATGATTCAAAATTATGATCATTTGATCTTTAATCAGACTCCTATACAGTGTTAAAAAAAATTTTCTCTCAAAATTTGAAGTTTTTAGATAAAATTAAATTAAAAATAATTTTGTATTACTCTGTAACATATTTCAATCAACTTATATTTCAAACAGTTGATTGATGGAAAAAGTTGTTGCACGGATTTATTTGTGTACCAAACCAATCCTATCATCCGAGTTCGATAAAATAAATATCAGTACTAACGCGGGTGGGTCCATTGCACCAATAAATCATATAGTTTCGGTTCAGACGAGTGTAATAATTTCATGATTGGAAATTAGTTTTGCTTGAAAGGGGTAGTTTGGAGATGGGAAGGGAAACGTATGGATGTAGAGAACTACTGATGGTTTAAAACTTCACTTTGCACCTTGAAACATGTCAATCTAACAGGCTCTTTGCTTGATTGATGACTCTAATCGTACCAAGTAATTACTTCCTTAACTACAAGCCTTAAGTAAGGCCATTAATATGCAAAATGAATTACTTCCATAAATTTCTCTACGTGCATGAAAATGCATGGACTCACCAAAACCGTTGGGGGTCATTGGGCCAGAGTTCCTCAGCATGATCCATAGGAGAACCCATGATTGTAAACCCTTCATGCCACATATACTTGTTGAAGAATGGCGAAATCCGAGCTATGCCATAGCCGGTGGCACCACCAGGAGACCTCAAGGCTTTCAATTTCTGTCCTGCTGGGAGAGAGAAGAGTCTTCTAGCTTCGGATTCAACTTCACCTAATAGGTCCAATGGAATGTCATGGTTTGTGACTTGGAACACACCCCATGTCTCACAAGCATGCCCTATCAGTTTCCCAGCATCGGGATCGGTGAGGTCGACCGTGGGTATTGATGATCGGTCATCGGACTCCAAGGCATGATCAGATGTATCCCATACATGTGAGTCGGGCAGGGTTCGGACTGAATCAAAGTCTAGGGGGATGATATGGTGGAGATGGAGAGGATGATCGCTGTAGGCTTCAGAAAGAGTGCTCATGGTAGCAAGCTAGCTATGGTTGATTATTAATGGGACAAAGTAAGCTGACCAGAGTAGTACGTATTTGTTGGTTAAATTAGTACACACACATATATATAAATGCATTAGATTAATGGATGAATACAAGGGATTAGGTTACGTTATGTAGTTGGGTTGGGTGAGGGTGGCTAGCTATTGTCCTGAGTGATGTCTGTTTGTGAATTCGGAAGGATTAGGGATCAGTTGAATGGGACAAAAGAAGATGAAACAATGAGAAAGTTGAGGCACATCTCAAAGTCTCAAAACAGTTTGTTTGTTTGGAATTTGGATATGATAAGGGGGACCCTCTTTTATCTTTTGCTTTACCTGCCTTGTCCACAAGCACGAAAACTGTTTAAAAGCAAGGAAATAATTAAGCTTGCAATAAATCATAGATATTTCTAATTAAATTGGAGATATAATATATATAGAGAGAGAGAGAGAAAGAGAGAGATCTTAATAGTATTTTATGATTTCTAATGTATATACTTATCTATGTGCATCTAATATGTAAAATATATATATATATATATATAATTACTTTTAGAATTTTATACACTTAGAAGATAGTAGTAAAATTAAGTAACTTTTCAATCTAATTTTATTTTATTTAAAGAAACTTATTAAAGTTAATATAGACTTGTTTTTTAAAGTTATATCACAATTGGATTTTTGAATTAAAATAATTATTTAACAATCTATTTAAAATATAAAAAATTAGTCTAGATTGAAATTAATGTATTTGTTTTAAGTTATCGTTTAGATTTTAGATCGTTAAGAAGAAAACGAAAACAAAAAACTTCACATTCAAGAGAGTTTGTAAGCGAGTTAGCTTGAGTGAAAGAGCTTTTATCGTTTCGATAAGTGATATCGGATTCGAATCCTTATATGTGTAGAAAATTTTTTAGGTAATTGTGTTCACTTTATGCATACGACTAAACAAGTAAGAGATTAATTTAAATCTTTGAACTTGAGATATCTTGAGAATTCAAAAAAAAAATTCATAAATATATCAATTACATAGATAGTTCATTTAAAACCTGATCATTGAAAAAAAAATCAGTAATTTTTTGAGCATACTTAAAACATACCATTAAGTTTGGGAATAACCATCTCTCTGTGTGATTGGGTATGGTAAATAAAATTTGGACGCAACCTAATGTCTATTTAGGGAAGGAGACAAACAGCACAATAATATTATAGGAAGACTTCGAAGTAACATGCAGTCTAGCTACTACCTGCCGACCGTGAGACATTGTCAAAGACCTGCCGCTATAAGCCAAAAATCGAAAAAGGTTGCAAAGAGAATTGGTCGAGCAGCTGGAAAACTTTGGTAAAGGCCAGGGGTAGCTCCGTTGTTGGCCCAATGTGCTTTGCTTTTGTAAAGCCACAAGTTGTATGAATTTGACCTTTGATTTTTGATTTGCGCAGAGTGAAATTATTCAGTCTGACTATTGGTCTCTCTTGAAAAGTATTCATAGTTGTCAAGGGGCCGGGGAGTTCCAATTAATTTTGGGGAAAATTACGGCCATGTTTTCGGATGAAGTACGTAGAACCCTTTTTACTCCTTAATTTCTAGTTTCAAGCTGCTTTTTTTTTTTTTTTTTTAATGAATGAGTTCATAGATTTTATTAATAAGGATCGATAACCATTGAAGCTGCTCTTTTTCTAGTTTGAAGCTGCTTTGTTGGTTGGAGAATATATATATATTAAGGAATTATTATAGTAATGCATATATGCTTTCTAGTTGTCAAGGGATTTCTAGTTTTGGTTGCTTGACATGCATATATGCTTCTGTTGGAGTATTTTATAAAAAATAAATAAATTATAGTCATTATTAAGGAAGTTGTTACAAATAAATTCTTGAAACGATATTGATTATTTCGTTCATTTGGCCCTTATATATATAAAAGAAAAGAATTGCAAGAATTTAAAGGATTTAATATTTTAATAATACAATATAATAAAAAAATTTAAAACCTTTTATTTTTTCTTTTTTCTTTTTTTATACTCCAACCAAAAAGTCATATTATTTGACTTTTTTTTGTTTTACAGATTTAGATAAGATTAGTATTATATTGTTTTAAATTTCAAATCTTACAAATAATACAAACTAACAAGACAAAGGTAAAGTGCTTGAATTTGCGATATTCATGACACAAATTGCTATATACACTTGTTATTTTATATCATAAATCTCTAAAAAAAATGTGTATCATCTCAAAAAAAAAAAAAAAATTAATTGTATTTCAAAACAGTTACTTCGAAAATTTGGTAAAATTGTTTTAGTATTTTTCGTTTGTGATCTCAGATAATATCCTTCCATTTTCCAACAGCTTCAAAATGTTTTTTTGAAAAACTAGTGATCAGATAGTGTTGTTAGAGTTGATGTAAAATTATTTTGTTGTTTTCCATTTGTAATCTTAGGTGACATCCTTCCATTTTCTAACAATTTCAAAAGTTTTATTGAAAAATAGCAAGTTAGTAGCCTTCTTATTTTGCTCGATGTTTCGAATTAATATAAAATTAATTTTAAAATCTCACTTAATAACTTAAGTTTTTAAATTAAAATAAATTTTTTAACATAATATTAGAGTCTTAAACAGCAAACGATTACAAGTTTGATTCTTAATAAAAAAACTATTTTTTAAGTTTTTTAATTGAAATGGTTTTTAGATATTTCAGATCATCATAATATTTTCATCTCAGCAATGCATGTTTTTTTTTTTTTTAATTCTCAATAAGATTTGTTTACATTCAAAGCCTAAAGAAAATTAATCATCTATAGATCGAATTAATACATGATGTATATTTGACATAAGCTATAGCAAGTTAGCAACAAAAATCATATGTTACACCATTTGAACGAACTGTGTTGGTAAATATTTATATACGGCATTTGCCATCAGGTGCAGAAAACAAAAACATGATAATATGAAGAGCACAATTGAAAATAAAGACTAATGCTCCTTGCATGAAGAATATATATCAATAATTAATGGTCTTATATATCGTACAGCACCCTATAATCATGGGTGTGTTTTGAAAACCAAAGAATACCAAAAAATTTCTCTCCTCGAATTCTTCTTCCTTCTCCCACCAACAAAATGCATGACGACGGCCAGTTCCATGGTAAAGTCAAATGACACTCCAAAAAGAAATGATTGGTACGTTAGATTATATTATGTTTGTGTGGTTCCTAATTATCGCAAAAACCCTCATTTCTAAGCTGTAACATCTCATAATATTCTATCATTTAAGTCTTACTAAAACTCAAGATATATAGATTGATGATAAGAAATCATGTTAATAAATCTTATCGAATAGTATAAATTTTAAGTACTTAGATAGATTTTTTTATATAGATTAAAAATCAAACTCAAAGGATTTTTTTTTTTTTTTTTTTGAGAAAATGTGCTAGTGAGTATAATAAAACTATATTCTAAAGCTTGTTCTCCCATAACGATTTAAGTTTTTTAATTGAATTGATTTTTTGATATGATATTAGAATTTTTCATAGATATTTAATTAACAACAAATTTGATTTCCACTACCTCTTATTCTTTTCTAATCAAAAACTAAATCAATACAAAATAATTGCGTTTTTGTATAAATTCCAAAGTTAAATGACTGAAAAGACATGTTGGTAAATATAATAAAACTATATGCTAACGCATAAGCATAAAATCTTTGAGTTCTCTCACAATAAAACTTGTAAGGATAATTTTATCTCTACTCCTACTTATATACATACATATATATATATATATATATATATATATATATTTCAGAAAATTCATCTCTATACTGATCCTTCCACGTAAAGCTCAAAATAAAACTGAAAATTGAGCTGATTATTACTTCCACATGTGAGAAGTAACACAGAGAATACATAGTTTAATTTAAAATTAGATGACTTTAATGTTATTTATTGCTTTTTTTAGGTTCAATAATAAGAGTATTCTTGATCAGTTTTCGTGTGTTTTGAAATTAATCTCTATCTGAACGTGGTTACAGAGCATTATCCAATACATAATTTTGAGTATTCTGAAAATAAATTTTCAAGAATACCGATCACAAAAATCAACTCTAAACCTAACTTATAAATCGATATTTTTGTCTACCAACGAATTATCATCTTATGATTATTATTTACTATATTATTCAAAGGAAACAAAAAAAACAAATGAAATAAACTAAACAATAAAGATAATTTAAAAAAAAAAAAAAAAAAGGAGAGGCATGTGGTTTGGCTATATATGTATAGGCCTGCCGCCTACCGGCTATCACTTTTGTGACTTATATTTGACATCCTAAATCACTGGAAATGCGAAAGAGGGGACGGGAGACACAACTATACCAATCCTAAATCAATCACTAGAAACATGGAATTAGTGTTTATTTAGGGAGATTTGAAGAAAACTTGTTTGAGGGTTTAATTTCATGTGAAGATCACATCAATTTTTGTTAACATGTCTCCAATTATGGAAACAAATTTCTGGCAAGAATATCTCTCCAAGTATATGTCTTTGACATTAATGAAATTGCTTGAAAGAAGCTTATGTCTATAAGGAATTGAATAGGATGTGATTGATACTGGGAAAAAAATAATTAATTAATTGACATGTAAATTAATTGATTTGAGAATATTTCTTACCGTCAAAAAAAGAAAAGAAATTTCCACAACCATATCAACCAGCTAAAGTGGCAGTGTGGAATTGTAAGAATTCGCAACGATATTACCTATGTTGACGTCCAAATTAACTTATTAAATAAATTTCTTTTCCTATAAAAAAAAAAAATCTTCTTTTTCATTCTTTTTATATTTTATAACGTCGGTTTTCCCCTCCTTTTTCCTTGAGAAAATCCTGCGGTCCATCAACTAGTGGAAAATTTTGACAAAAGAGAACGTATATTTCAGTGCAGAACACAGAACATAATTAATATTCCTCGTCTTCATGATCATTGATCAACTACTGACTTTGCAGTTTCATTAAAATAATCAATTCCTAAAACTAAAAACCTATAATTTGCCTTAAGTTTGATGAACTTCTTGGACCTTTGATTTAGGATTAGTCATACTTGAATTCGATGGAAGTCACACAATTCAGAATATGCAAAACTGTACTAGTTAGACACGACTCTTTATAAATTTTGAGTCCATAGAAATTTCAGAATTTGATTTGTTTTCAATTATTATTATAAAGGGCATTGGTCATCTCTATATAGGAAGGAGTATTTGAGATTTAATCAAACCATAAATGTAGTAAAACTAAAAACCTATGATTTGCCTTAAGTTTGATAAACTTCTCGATCCTTTAATGGAGGATTAGTCATACTTGAATTCGGTAGAAGGCAGACAATTCAGAATATGCAAAACTAGTTAGAAACGACTCTTTATAAATTTCAATTCCATAGAAATTTCAGAATTTGATTTTTCTTTTTTTAATAATTATTATTATAAAAGGGCATTGGTCATCTGAGATTTAATCAAACCATATATTTAGTAAAACTTATGCTGGATTGGATGGCCTAAAGTTGATGGTTCTAAGTAGCCATAGATGATGGCCCAAACAAAGGTCACCCCTTCTATCAATAATCAAATTATAAATTTTTTTTTAGGCTTTTTTTAACACATATCCAATATTAAATAGTTAAAGTAAAGATAATAAGTTTATAAGTTTGAAAATAAGCTATCAATCATAAAGCTTAATTTTTTTATAGATAAAATTCAATATTAATTATCTAACTTTATATAATCTGTATTTTGAATGGAAAGCAAGAAATTGTCGGCAAGGTGAAGCAAGTTGAATTTATGAAGATAAAGTTTGAAACTCTAAAAAAATCCGCATTCCCTCTCTATCTCAGATGATGATGATAATAATGTTTGAAAAAAGAAAATAAAAACGTGGACCGACTATGACTTAATTATAAAACTTGACTAAAAAAGATTTATAGTAATCATCAAAATAAGCGATTGACTATTAGACTTTCATCTCAAACACGAACTACCATTTTGACGAACGATATCCGCCGAAATCATATTTTGAAAAAAATACAAAAATATGCTAAAATGCGCAAATGGGAAGTTAATGCTACGAATGAAGGCATCAACTCCTTTACCTTGTATTAAGGCCTGTATGTCATATGGGTTGACCCGAACACGTCTCTGATTTATCTAATTAATTTCCTCTTCTAATGTGGGCCTTATGGTAGTAACAAATATCTCCTGAAAGATTCCGGACCTGAAGCCCATTGGCTACAACAAGCGGGATCGTGTTGCTTCTGGGCCTGGGGTAGTAGCAGGAGAAACTAGTGCTGCAGCGGTACGCCGCCCAGGTCCATGATGAGCAAAAAAAAAAAAAATTCTGATTTTTAGTTGTTTGAGAAAAGTAAGAAAAGGGCTAGAGGTGAAATTTCATTTCACGAAGAAAACATATATGCTCTCAAATTCCCACCGAATCCTTCAAAATTAAGCCTAAAGGGAATTCTTCTTTATCTCAGTCTTCCCACTCAACCATTATTCATCTTTTCCCTCATTTATCTTAGAGAAATCTTATAATATTTAAAAAGTAACTAGTGACATGTATAATAGTTATTTCATATATTTATTTTGAGAAAAAAATATATATATAAAAAGAAGAGAGAATTACATCCGGATCCACCAAAAGTAATAAGAGGATTTTTACGTTCACTCTATTTTTTTAAAAAAATTCTCTCCTACTTCTTCCTCTCTTTTTTATATCTATCTCTCTTTTCAAAATGAATCTATAGAATAACTATTTTACATGTCATTAATTATTCTTTGAGTATTATACAATTTCTCATATTAGTGGGCTACATAAAATCTCATATAACACATAAAATTTTGAGAAATTCTCGAATTCTGATTCTTTGAATGCACGGTTTCGAGCACTAACAACATAGCTGTAGAATGTTTCTTGTTAGAAATTAGAATGCCAGCAGAAAGCAGAAATTGAGGCAATTAGGATCTTGTAATGCTTATGGACCTTTTTACTCTTCAGTATTTAATCAAACAAAATTGTTAGGAAACTTGCAATAGTTTTCAGCCTCATCTGTGTCATTTGCAGGTTTTCAGACAAAATGCCCTGGTAGCAAGCATCCTTTAAAATGTCCACTGCTCCTGTTGGATTAAAATTCCTCAATGTAACTGAAAACAAAACAAAACTTGCATTACTAATGACAGCAAATCATAATAATAAAAAGAACCTATTATCCATTAGAGTAAAGCATCTTTTTCCTATACTGCAGAATTTACTTACATAACTTGTTAGTTCTCTATCATATCACTGAAATTGCAGTTGAAAGTTAGAAATTAAAGCTAAAACCATAGCCTGTTTACATGTATTTCAGTCCATCTGGAGTCTGGATCATCTTGAACTACGCTGGTCATTACCATAACAGAGGTAGCACTACCTCACCTCAAGTCTTTCTCTGTTTTTTTCTTTCATGGGACCTAAAGCCTAAACTACACAACAAAAGGAGAGACGTAGGCCACTCTGTAGCAAGACAAAGCTCAAGCAGCCCTTTGAGGCCTCAGAAAATAAAATAAGGTCCAAGACATTATGCACTTCCTATCCTAAAAACATGAAGTAAATGGCATTAATTGGCTAAGTAGTGAAGTGAGAGCAAAAAAATAGAGCTACCCTATTTTCTGATAGAACACGCTTTTAAACTGGTAGGAAAACTCGTGTAGCTCAGTAGCTGTATCCCAGGTCCAAACCAAGAGTTGACGAGGAATCAGTCTTAATCATAACAGCAACTGTAGCTCCGTAGAGGTGACTCAAACATTTGTTAATGTGTTAAAGGATATTAAAAAGTAATAGTGAGTGTTAACAGAAATGACCAAATATAATCTCATTTGAAGCCAAATCTAAGCAAATCAAACCAAGTAAATCTCAATTCATCGCATCCACAAACACAAATAAAGAACCCTTGGAATTCCTCTTTCGAAAAAAAAATTTTTAGAAAAAAATTATAAAGAACCTTATAAAAGATGAGGTTTTCGCTATTTCTAAACTATTCACGCTTCGTATAATATTATTTATTTGATGATATTTTTTTTATTTAAATTCTTTTAATAAGTATTTATTTCGTTTACAACATAATTCGTTCCCTTTTTCATGTGCATTGAATGGTTTTTTTATATATATAATTTTGAGGTTTTTTCAAGCATTTTATACTTTAAAAGTTTTTCTCATGTTGTTCTTTGTTCTTCATTTTTTTCAACAAATTTTATTTTGATTTATAACTTACTTATATTATAATTTGATCCTTGACTACTAAGAGGAGAGAGAAATGAAGAGAGGGTATGGAAGAGAGAGACATCTATATATGAATTTTTTAATAAATTTTTAGAATATTGTTATTTGCTCTTAAAAAAAAATTGATATAATTTATATAACAAATTATTTTAATTTTAAAATGATATAACATGGTTATATATATATATATATATATATATATATATATATATATATATATATTTTGATGAATTTTTAGAATATGATTATTTGCTTTTAAATTTTTTTGATATAATTTATATAATGATTTTTTTTGAATTTTTAAGTGATATATATATATATATATATAACCTAAAGACTAAAAGTGTTTTTTTTTTTTTTTTGATAACTTGCCCCGAATTATATATCCCAAGTGTCTTTTGATCTTGACCTTTCATTTATTTCCACTCATCTCCATCGTTCACTTTTTTTAGTACCAAACCCACTCCCTTCTTATTTTTTTGCTACTGTTCTTTCTTTTCTTTTTTTCTTTGTTGTTGTTTTCATGGTTAGCCATGTAAAGGGCGTGAATCTTGGAAAGGACATTAGCTTGCCCTTATGCTTTGTAATGCTTTGCAGACAGGGTACGTACTACATGCCAGATGGTTTGGGGATTTTTTAGTATGGGTGAGGATAGATTTTTCGTGAGCTATAACAGCCAAACTAGGAGATGATCGTTTGATGGTTTTGTTGGTTTAGAGGCGAATGAAACAAAATAGGAAAAAAATAATAATAAAGAAAGAAAGAAAGAAAAAACGAAATAATTGGATGGTTATTCTAAAAAATTATTTTAATCATTTTATTTGGAAGAAATTAATTTTAGAATATTAAAAAAACTTAAATGTAAATCATTGGTGTTATGTATACAGGTGTATAGATAATTTTTAATAAAAGCATTGATTTCAAAAAAATTCATTCATCATGACCATAATTAGGAATCACAATATGCAGTATAAATCAAAAAAATATTTTTTAAAAATAATTTATAAGGAATATATTGAAGTTAATAGAATGCAATAAAAACAACTAAAAAATTATTAAAAAATAATTATTTAATTAATTATTTATTAAAAAACTAATTTGGAAATCCATACCTAAAGAAAAATAAATCATATTTATTATAAAATATATATATATAAACAAAGATTAAAAAATAATTTAATAAGAATTTTTATAAGAATTGACAAATTGAATAGATCAATTTTAAACAATAAAAATAATATTATTTGATATATATGTTAGAAAAACATGGTTTAGATAGATAATAAGTTAAGTGTGGTGAAGAAAGTGTTTTCATGGGATGTTTATTTCACATTGAAAAGCAAAGAAAAGAATAGAAATTTTATAAAAAGACCTATTGTAAAGATTTCTAATTGAAATCAATAGAGTGCAAAAAAAAACAACTATAAAATTGTTAAAAATAATTATTTATTTATTTATGAAAAAAAATAATTTGGAAACCCATACCTAATGAAAAATAAATCATATTTATTATAAAAAATTATATAAAAACAAATATTAAAAAATAATTTAATAAGAATTTATATAAGAATCGACAAATTAAATAGATCAATTTTAAATAATAAAAATAATATTATTTGATATAGAAAAACATGATC
Source organism: Dovyalis caffra (assembly GCA_963924115.1). NCBI lineage: Eukaryota > Viridiplantae > Streptophyta > Magnoliopsida > Malpighiales > Salicaceae > Dovyalis > Dovyalis caffra. The sequence goes on along the minus strand of CAWUPB010001194.1, from coordinate 14,649,567 downwards.
TAGATAGATAATAAGTTAAGTGTGGTGAAGAAAGTGTTTTCAAGTGGGATGTTTATCCCACATTGAAAAGCAAAGAAAAGAATATGTATTTTATAAAAAGATCTATTGTAAAGATTTCTAATTGAAATTAATAAAGTGCAATAAAAACAACTATAAAATTATTAAAAAATATTTATTTATTTATTAAAAAAACTAATTTGGAAATCCATACCTAAAGAAAAATAAATCATATTTATTATAAAAAATTATATAAAAACAAATATTAAAAATATAATTTAATAAGAATTTTTATAAGAATCAACAAATTGAATGATCAATTTTAAATAATATATATATATATATATATATATATATATATTGTGTGTGTGTGTGTGTTTTATAGAAAAACATGGTCTCGAATAGATAATAAGTTATAAGTGCGGTGAAGAGAGTGTTTTCAAGTGGGATGTTTATCCCACATTGAAAAAGAAAGAAAAAAATACGTATTTTATAACAAGACCTTTTGTTAAAAAAATTTAATTGAAAGGATTTAAAAAGAGCTCAAATTAGCATTTTACAGCATTATAGTGGAGGCAAAGACTAGCACTTTGCTGCTTTTATTTTTAGAACAACACCGGGGTGGTCGGTGGATGTTATTAGGCGCCATAATCAAAGATTAATCTCAAAGTGTTCTTTAGTTAATTTCATGTCTTCCAAATTGCCTCATCAAAAAAAGGCAAAAAGATAATAATTTGAAAATTTTGAATATAATATTACACATGTTTTAAAAAATATAATTTTTTTCTCTACAAACTGTTACCGCCAATGAAAATCTGAAAAACTTCTTTTAGAACCTATCATAAGGAATTAAAAAAAAAAATTAAATCAGAAACTTATTTTTTTTAGGCTTTGATCTACCTAATTTAGCTATTTTATAACTTGAAAAGACCTTGAATACACTTTAATTACAAAGATAAATAATTTGAATACAAGATCGGCGAAAAAACAACTAGAATCTAGCTTAATAAAAACTTTATCTCTCCTTATTTGTCTCTCCCCTCCCCGTTTAAAGACCACAAATACATTTTTAAAATACGAGAAATAAAAAATATTTTGAAAAAACATTAGGGACATAAATAGAAAAGAATATTAAATTTGCATATAAATATCCAAAAATTTTAAAAAAAATTCACGAAAAAACCACCAAAAAAAAAAACTCAAATTGCCATCCAATGAATGGTTATTTAGGGCTAAGAGTTTGTAAATTGTAACGAGTTGTTATCCTGTGTATTGGAGAAAAGAAAGGAAGAGGATGTGCTGGGAGCTAGAGAGAAAGTGGGTAGGTTTAAAATGATCAAAGTTGGAAAGATTTGTGGACGTGGTGTCGTGTGGTGTTGTGTTTGTTTAAATACTGTTTTTGTATTTTGTAAAAGGAAAAAGAAATTGGCATGGGCTGAAAGGCCCAATAAATTAAAAAAAAATCTGCTAAAATGCGAAATTAATGCTACAGATTAAGGCATCAATCCCTTGATCTTGTATTAAAGCCTGTATGTCATATGGGCTGACCCGGACAAGTCTCCGATTTATCTAATTAATTTCCTCTTCTAATTTGGGCCTTATAGATGCACATATCTCGTGAAAGATCCCGGACCAGAAGCCCATTGCATACAATAAGCAGGATCATGTTGCTGCTTGGCCCGGGGTATTAGCAGGATAAATAATGCTGTACCTGTACCGGCCCAGGTTCATGATCGGGAAGAAGAAGGTTCATTTTTGAGTTGTTTTAGAAAAAGAAGAAAAGGGCCAGAGGTGTGAAATTTCTTTCCATGAAGAAAATATATTCTCCCAAATTCTCATCGAATCCTTCAAAAGGATGCAAATGTGACTTTAAGCCTACAGGGATATGGAGAAACGAGTTTTTCGATTTGAAAAATTGATAAACAGCCTAGATTAATATCAAAAGCTTGGTCATGGCTGCATCTGGTTATGATTCTAATAGTTCATGCAAGTCCTCTATACACAAGAACACCCTTCCCCTAGCTCTTTCTTGAAAAAAGAAACAAAAAAACAGGAAGAAAAAAAGGACTAGAATGAAGCTTAAGAAGCATTAGAAAAAAAAAGAAAAATAAAAAAAAGAGCTCTTTCTTCCTAAACAGGCTGTTGTCTAAAATAATAATAAGACTGTTTCGGATTCTCAACTTTAGACCACTCATTTCTCCTCATTGCTGGGTTCTCCTGCCTGAACTGGGTTTCTTGTCTCTCTAGCTATTATAATGCTGCCGTGATGACCTCCTACAGATTAGCAAACAATCATTGCAACAAAAAAGAGAGGAAAAAAAACAATTTAACCAAGTCATTTTCTAACTCAAAAGAGCAAAGAACATTGTGGGTGATAAAAATCAAATATTCACCTGTTGGCGTAGAGATTCGATCACTAGGGCCAGCTCCCTGAGTAGCATTGCCAGTGACTGATAGCCTACCGCGGAATTCACGCGGGAAAGGCAAGTTAGCTGCCGCACCTGCTTCATATTCACCGCTTGTCACGTAACTTTCACTACCCGGCCTTGCAGTGGGTTTTGGTGAGTAGGTTGTTGACCATGATCCTCCGTTTGAACCTGCTAGGGCCATTATAACATCTGCCTGAAATAGATCAGACAGCACATAATGGTCAAGGCATGGCATTCATGCGCTGATTTGGCAATACATTATTAGATAAATACTTTTACAACATGTAGGTAACTGAGCAGTTGAACACCAAAGGAAAACAATAGCACAAATTCCCCTAATCTGGAAGGATTCCTGTTAATTTCGGCTGCTCTGACTATGAGGCCTTGGCAAGCAGCGGGTAAGAGGAAGAAATGGATCTCAGAAAGTATTATCTGATTTACCTCAGAAAGTCTACAGGAAACCAATTTTAGTAATCTTCTTGTGAGACAGGTTTCACAGCAAAGAAACAAGCTAGGCTGACAAATATGCAATTGGTACCTTTATCAGAACATTAAAGCTTGTATTTGGCACAAGATTGCTACCCAGCATCTTATGCCAGGATTTTTAAAAAAGTGAACAAAAGTAATATGAATATTGTCATTCATAAGCATGTTAAAGCATCAGAAATTATAAACGGGAATAATAGAAAGAGTTCCTACAGGGACCACATAAAGATTTAGCAGAAAGGAAAAGCACCCATCATTAAGGAATAGGAATTTCTATACATAATGATGGGCAGCCTTTAATATTCAAACTTGCAATGAAAAGATTTCACCAGTTCAAGAAAGAGAAGATGCATTTTATTAAAAAAAAAAAAAAAAAAAAAACGATCAGGACAATTGTGACACAATATGGCTATCTTAAGCAGAACTACAAAAATGGAAGCTTGCATATTGAAAGACTAGATAAATCAAAAGCATGACGTTCTTAGAGACCACTATGAATCACTTCACTGCTTAATTTAAATGCTATCATGATGAGAACACAAAGTGAATAGCAGTAAGCACATATGCTATGCTACAGGTAAACCGACGACAGATTTACAGAAAACATTATAGATAGACAGACACTAGAGAATGAGGAAGACACATTAGCAAGCCCTAACAACCACTATAAAGTAGCATTTCCATACAATTTTTACCCAGTTGGAAGATTGCTATGATGACTGAATGAATGGTAGTAATGTGCTTTTCTGAGAATATAACAGGTGCAAAAATGGAAGCACAAAGTTGAGAGAGTAAGTAAAGTGAATGATGTGATATCAATCCTCTAATAAACTTCTCCAAGGAATAACCATTCCAATTGTATTAACACACAATAAGCAACTTAAGATGAACAGAATTCATAAAAAGACATGGCTGATACAATAATACCAAAAAAAAGTTGGGGCTTGGAAGGTTAAAACATAGATATGTGCTCACTTTAAAGGAAAAGGGACTACTTGAAACATAGATACTCATGCGACTCTGTTCATTAAGGGAAAATACTGCCATGTAATGTATAAAAAGTAATCCTCCCACACAAAAAAGTAGTAATTCAGAAATTTGTTAACTACAGATTGAAAAGCCATGGTACAGGAGCTTTCCTAACCAAAATGGAAGACATGTAGGATTTTCTCACTTGAGTAACTGCAGCATCATTACCTAGGCATCAGTGTGAGCTCTGTTTTGTTTTCCGACCATTGTATGATAAATTAAATCAAAAGAGAAGTCTGCTATTTTCAACATGTATCCAAGTCAACTGTTAACTCGAGCAGAGAGGTGAATCTGGCCATCTGGAATTGTATTCCCCAAAGTGAACAAAGAAATCCTAAGAAAGCCATCCCTTACATATTAATATGACATGTTTCCAACTGTAAGGTCAATCACAATTGGTTCACTTCGCTTGCACAGCTCAAACAACAGAGAACTGTTTTCCAAATAACAGAATATGGTATTTTTTAATATATTTGCAGACCAGCGCTAACGAAAAAATGAAATGCTTCCCTGAGCATAGGTTCACATTCTTAATGAAAAAATGCTGCAACTACAATTTTTATATGACTCGACCAAGATACTATCAATCACATGCATTTTTCTCTAGGTGATTTACAAGCATAAACTGATGTAGGTCTCGATTGAGCATGTCAAATAAGCTTCTCAGGCCAAGAAACTGTAGAAACCAATAAGTTTAAACAGGTGATTCTTTATTAGCAAACAAATTGAAAGCCTACCTTGTTTGGGTGGACATCATCGAAAACATGAGCTTGACCACCATAAAATATAGTCATCTGGCGACTAGCAGATGTTAAACCCTGCCGACTGCCATGGAAACAAGAGAAATATATTCTCAAGTTCTTTTAATGGGTAATAATTTAGCTTGAATTTTAAACAATTAACATTGAGAAGCATAGAAGATAATGTCCTATATTATATAGTTCACCTTGAAGGATTTGAAGATTCTGGCTCTGAATTATGAATCCCAGTCTTGGGCTTGCTGCCACTAGGCAGCCCTCCAGAAGAATTTTTCTCAGAAATACTGCTGCCAGCATTTATAGAGCTCAGAATTCCAGGGCCTTTAATTCCTGTTCTGGAACCTTCATCGGCAGCAGATTGAGAGATAATTGAAGGACCAGCATTTGTATCTCTGAATCTGTTTGTGGGAACTTGATGCGTAAAAGGAACAAATTGACCACCACGAGGAGGATATGCACCTACTCCCATGGGAATGGATCGCTCCCATTTGGAAACATTGGCATCGAGTCTATTTCCAGCAGAAGGTTGAAGTAGAAGAGACGCAGAACTTGGCCTCATTGACTGCATACAATAGAAAACCTCGTCGTCGTTAGACCTCCTAGTCCGCTCTCCACCACCTCCATTTTTGAGCATCTGAATTTCAACATGAAAAATTCAATATGAAAAGCAAACCACATGAAAGACAAACGACAAGATTAAATTTCAAAGCTCACCTTCATCAAATGCAGGTTCTCAATGGAATCATGAGCCATTTGGGGAATCCCATCCCTTGGTCCTGTAAAGGCAGAATCTGAATTGCTCCGCTTACTTCCTGCTAATCTGTTGCTTATCTCAGGACCAGAAATATCACTCCTTGGACCATAAAATGGAATCCCCTCAAGATGATTTCCAGCCTGCCTTTCTATAAAAATCAATGAACAAGTATCAAACTTTGAAATTGATTGGTAGGATCATGATACCAGAAAACTAAAGCAATAATAAATATAAAGCAATTTCAACAACTAAAGTTCAACCTTAGTAATGTCATTTTATTGAGAGATGAAAAAATCTCTACAAAAGGAAAAGTAACATGTACAACCTACAGTTATGGAAAACATATCTTGACGAAAATGCATAATTGCCTAAATGCATATGACATTCTTCATTCAGTTCTTCAACTTGCAATGTGGAATTTTGAGAGGAAAAGAGTACGTATATGAACACTTTCAACATTGGTTCATACTTTTATAGGAAAAAACATTTGAGTAAAGAAAACCACAAAACACCACATTTGCATAAAATCTATCAGATGAAACAGTTTTAGTATAGAAAAGAAGGTAACACAGAAAAAGTGGCAAGTAGTTGCAAATGAAACTTTCCCCGCTAAAAGAAAGAGTTTACTAATCAAATAAAAGGAGGAGATCAAGTGAAAACCTACCAAAGCTAACAACCTCACTAAAAGTAATCAACCAAAAAATACACCCACCCCACCACCTGAAATATATAGTGTTCTCTACATGACAGTGAAAAAAAGAAGACTGACCATTAAACTCTCTCACACACACGAGCCACTAGATCATAGAGAAAAGGAAAATAGTAAGGACCTCCATTTCACTTGATAATAGCCAAAGGAAAGGAAAAATTCACTAAAAAATAAAAACATAATTTGATAAAAAGAACCCATGAACTAAAATAGAGAAAAAGAAAGAGAATTCCTTGAAGAGTGAAAACCAGAAATCAAAAGGACCCATTAACCGATAAGGCCCAAAAGAAACACAAAGAGAGACAGAAGCTTTCAAGTTGTGGAGCAAGTAATGACCAGAAGCTAGATCAGAGGTAGAAGATAGAGGTCCACGGCCGCCTCCAGAAGAAGCCCCAAGTGAGGCAGAAGCAGAAGGAGACCCATCTTTGTTTTTTGGAGCTAAAACAACTGGTGAATCTGTATTTGCTTTCATGCCCAAGAAATCATGAAACATTGCCTTCGCTTCTTGTTTCTGCTGCTGTTGGCTTGTCGCAGTAGTGTTGTTTACATTAACACTGTTACTATGGCTATTGCTGGCAATGTTGTTTTTGCTCTGTTGGGCCATTGTCATTAACACTGCCATTTCCTCTTCATGTCAAGCTTCTCCTTCATGGTTTCTTCTCTCCTCAGCTTTCGACAGAGAGAGAGAGAGAGAGAGAGAGAAGGAGTAAAGACTAAAGAGAGAACGATTTTCAAGAAAGGAAGAGAGGGAAGGAGGGAGAGAGAAAGAGAGGCATCAAAGACTGAATTTTTACGAGAGAGAGAGCATTAAAAAGCAAAAGGTTCTGTCTTTCTCTGAGGGAGGAGGATTGTTCAATTTTATTTGTTTAATTATTATTTGTTCTCTCTCTCTCTCTCTCTTGCATTCACTGGCTCTCTATGTCTGAATGTGTGTAGGGTTTGTTGGTTTGTTTTAAAAAAGGTATAAATGTTGTGTGTAAGAGAGTGCTTGATTTTCTTTGTCCTTGCAAAGGAAAGAGGGGTTTTGCCGTGTTATTTACTGCTATTGGACCTTTTGTTTTACCATTTGTTCGGATAGCCAGGAAAGAAAATAAGGGTGGAAAGAAAAGTTTCCTTCGTTTGTCTTGGAGAAGAAATATGTGAAAAGAAAAAAATAAGAATAAACAAACGATGCAGGCTGAGAAATTTTATAATAAACAAAGAATAATTAGTGATATGTATAATAGTTATTTCTCGACTTTACTTTAAAGAGAGAGATAGACACACAAAGAGAGAGAGAAATAAAAGAAAGAAAATAAAAAAAATTTAAACATACGTGAAAATCTTCTTATCATTTTTAGTAAGTATAGATGTAATTTCTCTCTTTTTTATATGTCTATCTCTCTCCTCAAAGTAGATCCAAGGCGTAACTACTATACATGTCACTAGTTACTTTTTATATATTATAAAATTTTTCATGCATTAGTGAGACTCATTTTCCTTCTAAAATTGAGAGGAAAACGAGAGAAAACGCAGCCCAAAAAATCAAGAATATATACATTTTCAGTTTTGCCCTCTGCCTCATCTATCCCTCCCAGAGTCTAATTTTTTAAACTGAGAGAGGTCATTTTGTACCCTCTGCTTGCTGCCACTAAAGTAGCTACTCAGACCAGTAAATGCCCTTTGTCTTCCCAGACTCATCTGTAAAAAAATTTGTAGTTTAATTTTTAATTACACCCAACTTCAAGGCTGTCTCTACTAATTTTACACTTTTTTTTTCTTTAAAAAAAAAAAAAAACTTTACGTATAGGAAGGAATAACTAATGATTAGTTTATTTGCTATACATTTTTTTCTTTTTCATTAAATGTCTTGTGTGTGATTTATCACGATAATAATGTTGATTGAGAAAAGTTATATGATGCTATATAATGTTATTATAATTGTATTAATTAGAAGTCATAAAAATTAAAATGCTAAATTTCAGGTGTTACATGCTAATTAGTAAACTAAGAAATTAATTTTATGTGACATGCTAATTAGTAAACGAGTTATAGATTATTCTATTGAGACAATTCATTATCCATCTTGTCATTTCGGATAGATGTTACATGCTAGATTTTTATTTTATTATCATTTGTGTAATTTTAATGAAAAAATATTCATATAAATTTATTTATACAAATTTATTATAAGTATTTAAATATAGAAATGTAATAATAGAGATATTATAGTAAATATATAATTTTTTTTTCTTCCTCTTTCTACAATTATCCAAATAAGAAAAATATATTTTCTTTCTTTTCATTTTTACTCTTATCCAAACAAAAAGTGAAAAATAATTTTTTTTCTCTTATTTTTCTTTTCTTTCAATAAGGAAATATCCAAACACAGAGTTAGGGTTTTGTGTTTTTTTTTTTTTTTTTTAGGGATCCCTCCAATTTGTATTTTTGCGTGGGTGCATGGTTGTAATCTCCTACGTTTTCAACTTTCCTGCCCACGTGTTTTTGTTTCGTGTTTATCAATGACTTCTAATCATAGGAAAGTCCATAAACCCGACCGAAAGTTCTAATCATATTCAAGACCGTATAACTAAATTGAAAATGAATTTAGTATTATGAAACATAGGAGTAATGGTTCAATTTTTTTCTTATATAACAAACTTATATCCTTAATTGAGTTATTTTTATCATTAAATATATTATTAAATTTCTAATCTATTTTTATAACAAACTTTTTCAATCACGTCATTTACACATTATTATTTTGTATTTTCTAAATTTTCTTAAAAATTAAACAAAAAAACTATATGTTTAAATCATATAACTAATTCTGGTGATTTTAACTCGAAAATCTTATTATAATGATATATTAAAAACTTAATTTATATTTAATAATAAAATTGATTCAATTATAAATATAATGACATATTAAAAAATTACTTAGTTATATAGTGACATTTTAAATTATTAATTCTAAAAATTGATTAGAGATTAAAAAAAAACTAAGTCAAGTCCCTTGTGAATGTTCCATCTACACGTATTTTGGCTCACATGTTCGTGTAAGTCAAAGCAAGATTGTCGTTATATAACTTGATGAAAATATTGTCACATACAATTTTTCTTTGCGCCAACCTCCTTGAAAAAAAAAAGAGGTAATGAATCATTCGACGGCAGCGATTGATTATTGAAATTTGCTTTGAAGGAGCTGATCTCAGTAGCGAGAAAAAGCTACTCTTTTATTTTTTTAATTTTGAATATAAGAATCAAACTTTTTACTTGATTTATAAATCGACGTTTATTTGTCAATGGATTATCATTTTTTGGCTATAGCTATGCTTTTTTTAATAATAGTAAAAAAATATAAAAAAAAACCCATGTTACCATATCAAAAGATATTTACAGTAAATGATGGGCATTTTTTTTCTTGGCCTAAATTTTGAACCTTAATGTTTATAATGCGTGAAAATGATTTGTGAACTGCATTATTCATGGTTTCAATCGAATGCGTTTGGTTTGATTTGAGCATTTTGATACTTGGGTGCATAGTATCTAAGGAGTTGATAAAAGGTGCTGTGTGTATGCTTCTTTTTATTATTATTATTTTTTTTAGAATTTATGCCAACGTTGTCCCTCTTACTATGCACTCTCAAAGACAAATAACTTTCATCACTTTTCTTTTTCCTTTCTTCTCCTCAACCTTTTTCAAATTTTCAAAAAAAGGTAAAATTAATAATCTTATGAAACATTTAAAATTGTTTTTACAAGTTTCATACTTTATTCTTTTTAATTCAATAAAAAAATCTTATAGATCTTGAACTATATCCTTCTTTACTATATAATTATAATTGAGAAACTACAAACGCTAAAACTTGAATCTTATTTCATTAAAAATAAATAAAAATTATCCAATAAATAATTGCTATACCAAACTTACTTGTATGCAATTCATGTTTTTCTCCATGCCTTATAGTCAGCCAATACAGACAATAAGAAAATGAATTGCAAAATCATACTTTAGTATTGAGATGGTGAAAAAAAAAAAAACTTAACAAAAGTATAAATGCACATAATATCAAATTTTAATTGTTCGTATTGTATTTCATATTTAAAACTTGTATATTTTCACATTATCTTATATTTAATTAACTAAAAAAAATGAAGATAGTGAGATTTGAAGGTCAATAAAATTTTAATATTATGCAAAAAAAAAAAAAAAAACCCATTTCGATTCAAAAATTTAAACTATTTAATAAGACATTGTACATAATTTTATATAATTTTCTATCACATAAGTCTACTCTCTGAACTAAAAAAGTGTCACAACACTGCACAATCCATTAGAATTCTCATGAGGGGATGGAAAAGGTATGATGATGTTCAAAACAAATACAACAAAAGGCAAACTGGTATGATATTGTGTAGGGCTAATTTAATGGTCAGGAAGCATGCTCAGCTTGTTCAAATCCCAAGATACAAACTAATGAAGAGATAAATGTAGTTTCAGCACTGGGAATTCTCTTTGGAAAATACCATATGACTACGAAATTAAAGAGAAGAGAATGGGGTTATAGGTGGGAAGGCATTTGTGGGTGATAATAAAAGCTTAGGTTGTGGTTGGAGAGTAATGGCCACTAAGAGAAGAAAGGCATAAATTTTGAGGAATTGAAGCATTAATTCTCTTTTCTTCAAGTGTATATGTTGACTGCTGCCACCATTTCCATCATTAACCAAATCCAAAACACTTGCCGTCCTTTTCCCGCTCCCTAGTGCATGCCCTTCCTGTAAAGCACCTCACAACCTCACTTACCGTTTTGTCCTTCATTTCCCACCAAATTTTTACCACCTGAGACGTAATGTTTTCCTAACTCTTTACCCCCACAATTAAGGGGATCAATTATTGGTAAGCTGAGATAATAACTTGTGAGATTATGATTTGGATTAGACAATCAATGACATGTAAGAGTCTCAAGTGTATGGTTTCTGTCTCAAATAATAGTCTTATTAAATTAATTACATGCTTGTTTGTGATTTATTTCACCTACCTCTTACAAGTTTGAGTGTAAACTTTTCGTGTCAAAAAAAAAATATATATATATTTTTCCAACTCCAGCCTAAAAGTGGATTTTGTTGGATAATTGTGTTTCGGCAAATATATTGATATTTTTATATAAAACTTAAAATCTCTCGTATATATCGTTAGATTTTTAATTGGATTTTATTTATTTCTAAAAGTGTTTAAAATTTTTAATTTGTTTTTCTGATCAAATTTCGAACATTATAATTTTTTTTTTCGAAATTTCCTTGATTAAAATGAAAAAAAAATTCTAAAGACTTCAAAAATAGAACATACATATCATGTGACTTTAAGGTTTTTTTTTTTTTAGTAAAGAACATTTTGATACCAAAAAATATTTATGATCGAAAAATTAGATCAAAATTATAAATTTAATATTTTTTTAAAAAATAAAAACATACCAAGTGTAATTGAAAATCTAAAAACAGATAAAAAATTTGAATATTATATAAAAACAAATTTAACTTTTAAGGTTTTTGAAAAAGAAAAAAATAAAGAGCTCATAAATACATCAGTCTTGAGTGGAAATACCTGTCTAAAATCTCGACCAAGAAAAAAATAAGCCTCCTTGTCTGAAAGGAGACCAAATCATACTCTTGACTATATATATATAAAATACCGGAAAATCAATAGTTATGGTTGTAAATGTAAAACTAATTTGTATCTTATCAAGAAGACATTTCTTGTTCTTCAATCTTCATAGACTAGCCACATAAATTAACCTTTTCTTGGACGACACTTACAAGCTGTTTCCCTTCCCTTTTGGGTTCTTCCTCCTGTCCCCTTTTCGGTTTAATCAATCCAAGGGAGGCAGCAAGAAGGCCTACAAAGAAGAAGCATCAAAAACCTAAACTTTAGTTTTTTATTTCTTTTTTACAAGTAAATAAGTAAATGTGTCTTTACTAGCTAGCAGTGAAAAGAGATGCATTTCTTTTCCATATTCTGATCATTACGAGGGCAGATTGTTAATTTTGGTGACAAACACAGGTCTCTCAGGTGTTTTAACAAGTGGGCAATGATCATCCACATATATGTAGGTGCCCACAGTATGACACAAATACATTATATTATCATTACATTATTGGATAAAATCATAAAACATTAACTATAGCAAAATAAAGTAACATAACAAGGCCATCATTAGTTGTCCTTATTTTTCCACTATAGGACCTTTTTGCGACTTTACTTTTGAACCAATTTGGCAACTTTTGTTTAAATAGAACTACAAAATTTATTATCAAAAAACAAAACAAAAAAAAATCAAAATTTGGAATATATAAGCTACAGCAGAGTTAAAATGAATACTAGAATCTACCAGCTAATTTTTTTTTTCCTAGTTCAACAACAAAGGTGTATTTGAATCAACTTTTACACACTTTAAGATTAATTCTTCATCGGACGTGGCTAAAGGACATTCCCTAATGCACGACTTCGGTATTTTGAGAATAAATTCTCGAAATGCCGATCACAAGAATCGAATTTTGAACTCATCCTACAAGTCAACACTTATTTACCGAAGAACCGCCATTTTATAGTTAATCGGCCAATTTAATTTAGAGATTGGGCTATAGCTATATTTATAGTTATAAAAGAATATTTGAAATATAAATTGTAAATATTATAGGAAAAGGAAATTAAATTTTTTTTTTTAAGCTTTTGAATATTTTAATATGAGATCCGTATGAATGCTATTTTCATCTTTTGGTTATCTACGAAACATGGCTAAAAAGTCAAGAAAACCAACCCCATTCTCATTGTCAAAGAACATTTTCAAAGTTTGACATAAACCGCCTTTTTTTAAGAGAAAGGTTAATTTCTAATTGATGTGAGATATTGGTAAATGATTTGGGATTAAATTTAACTTATAATGACTGTTTTTTGCACAGAAAAATCGAATTCCAGCAATGATCTTAGTTTTTCTTGCAATTTTGCTTGTCACTTCCACTTGAAATAGAACGTTAGAAAAATGGATGAAAAAGAGAAACCTTGCCCCCGTGTAGAACGAACCCAGTAGACTAAGAAAAAGAGTTTTTTTTTTTCCACACTAAGGCACTTTTGAATCTTTTTTCTCTCTTATTCTTCAAAACAATACGCTTTATGCCATATAAGATCCACATGAAAAATCTAAGTCATTTTTTTTTTCAAAATAATATTCATGTCATGTAAAAAATAATTAAGAAATTAGTAAAACCTCTTTTTGTATATTATCATTCATCAATCTAAATTTTGGAAAGAGAAAATTTTTTGTGTTATAAAATTTAAACCTCAATCTAAAATTATAAAAACCCTAAAGATTATAAACTTTAATAAAATAAATAATTTTTTTTCCAACCTACCTTGATGTTATATAGCTTAATTCTCTATCTTTTATAAAAAAAAAAAAAATCTTCATACATTCAACAGTATTTTGTATCAAAACAAAAGGCAAGAAGCAGAGAAAAGATAATGAAAAACAGAAAGAAGGTCAACAATAGTTAATTGGTAGATTTACATTAATTTTATAATGAATTACCAAAATCAATAGTAATAAGTCAGAATTTTTGGAGTTCAAAAAATCTATTAACTCCAAATTTGATTTAAAAAACCCCTAACCATAGGGAGAAAGAGCAAAAGATAAAGAAAAGGAGAAAGTAGCAATGAGGTTGTTATAAAAAAAAATATATATATATATATATAGTTTAATGACATTGTTTATCTCCTTAGTTAGAAATATGGATTGAACAAAAAAATAATTTAATGATTATCTTATTATCTTGTTAGAATGATTGATTGATTTTTAGAAAGAGATTGACGGCACATAAATAAAAAGTATCATATAATTGTTTGGATTAGTTTTTTTTTTTTTTTTTTTCATAACGGCGTTTATTGATTATTAAAAAAAAACCTTAAAATGGCACGGATAATTAAGCTTACATTGCCAAAAAAAAAAAAAAGCCTGATTTCTTGAATAAGATTTAAAGTGCCTCCTTTTTATAAATAAGATTTTAAAGTATCTTAATTTGGAACGAAAAAAAAAAAAAACTCCTCAGAAAAAGAGGAATCCATGCTCAAAGCACCACAAATTAGGCAGAAATCTACGTAGCAAATGAAGGAATTCACAAAGATCTACATGTATGCTTCGATAACCACAAACCTCCCAAGCCTGTCTTTCTCCACCAATCCACAGATTGTCATGCGTGACATCTACTTCGCATTCAGATTAGCTAATCTGATTGCAAAATCCTAACCATGTTGATAAGAACCCTCATAATTAGACATCATCATCTAGAGTTCAATTTTTTTAAAAGAAAAATCCACCAACCTCAAAAGGTTTGATCTCATTTCAGCTTTTTAGCTACCACTATAACAAAATATTTCCGTATTATTAATCTATAGCCGATTAGCGAAAGCGAAAGCATCCTTTCTTTTCTACATCATGGTATCACTAATCTATAAATTATTGAAAGCAAGCATCCTTTTCTCTGAACACCCTAATAGTGAGGTGATTAACAGAATAGTAAGACCCCACCAATAATAACCAGTCACATTAACCAGTCACATCTTGAGGTGAAGGAACAACTTAAGACTGTGTCACTCTCGATTGGTGTTCCTTACACCCTTCAAATATTCCTAAATGGACCATAAATTTTGTCAAGACTCAAGTCCATCATTGTATTAGATTCCCACTCCACAAGCGTATTGCATACTCAAAAACTTCAACTTGAAAGCATCTACCATGAACATCAACACGGAGCTGCAGTGATGTTTGAGTTCAAAAGACATTCGTGTAAAAGGTGATGTAGTGAAACATCATTCCTTGGCCGGATAAAAAACAGTAGTTTACCCGCAAGATGCGCTGGTAAAATCAATAACAAGTTACCCCCAAGAACTTCCAACATTAACTGTGGAAAGGTGCAGCACAAAGAATCTATTTGAAATCCTTGAATATCTTGCTCTCTAGCTCCCCGACCAATCTTCATTACCATCCAGCTACCTTTCATTATCTTTTTCATTATTGCATTCTCTACATTTGCCACAACCCAGTATTCTGATTTCCACATGCTGAGGCTTTCGTATTTGCAGAAGTTGCTTCGTATTTGTCTGGCTGTATTCTGATTTGCACACGGTGAGGCTTTTGTATTTGCAGAAGTTGTCTTCGTATTTGTCTGCTGAAACAATCCTGCTTAATTCCGTCCCAAACAATTCACCTCTAGAAACAGGATTCTTCAATAAACACAGTAACAAAAGTTTTCCCACACTGATTCTGAAGTCCCCTATCACATGCCTTTGAAGGGTTGTTACCGTCTAGAGAGTGAGATTTCATGTCTTTGCTCTATTATTGATATCCTCTATCAACCGATTTGCACTTGATACAGGATTCTGAGGTGAACTTCTGAGCTTAACGAGTTCTCTAGGATCATTACAAGTCTTTAGTATTTTAGACATTACTTCTGCCTTCTGCAATATAGATTTTCTCCTTGCACGTCGTGATGCATCTCTATCAATGTTATATGTATTTGGCAAATTTTTTGAATGTGAAACAGAAGACATCAGATTACACAGTCTCCGTGCCAGCTCAGTCATTCCCTGTTTCCTGAACTCATCATTCAATCTATGGAAAGTAAGGTATTGAGGAACTATACCTCTCCGTAACATGTCCTCAAATTCTGCAAATGCCTCTTCAAATCTCTGCATTTTACAAAGCAAATGAGTCAACATGGTGCTAGTGGCTAAGTCCATGTCACATCCCCTAGCTCTCATTTCCTGGCTAATCTGAAGAGCCAAGTCCATTCTCTCCTCCTCACACAACATCTTCAACAAAAGATGGTAAGTGAGTCGATCTGGGGAGTACCCAGATTCAATCATCTTGGTATATAGGTTCATCCCCTCTTCAATTTTCCTAAATTTAGAAAAATGCCTAAAGAAATAATTGTAAGTTGTAGGGGTTGGGAAAACTTCCCTACTAATCATCATCTTAAGGATCTTGCTAGCCCCAACAAGGTCTCCAGCCTTACAGTAACCCTTTACCAAAGAATTGTAAGTGGAGATAGTGGGGCCTGTCTCACACAGAAAAAAGTGCTCCATCATCCCCAAGACCTCCTTAAACCTACTGGCTTCTGCTAATGCATCAATAATGGGATTATATACAATGGCATTTGATTTAATCCCTTCTCTTTTCATTTCATCAACCAATTCAATAGCCCTCTCAACACGATGCATACGGCAGTATCCTTCTACCAGTGTACCATATGTTACAACACTCGGTTTCACATTCTTCTTCTTCATTTCCAACCAAAGCCTCTCCGCATGCTTGAGCTTTCTTGATCTAAACCATCCATTTAACAGTATATTATATATCCGAGCTGATGGAACCCAACATGAGTCCTTTTCCACTTTCCTATCAAAATAATCTGTAGCCTCCCTAACATGCCCTTCCTTACAAAGCGAATCCAACAAAATTTCAAACAAGCTCATTCCAGCATCAGAATTACAAATCAAGTCTAAACTGCTTGCATATTTAAATGTTCGAATTGCAGCTTCCGTCATTCCTGCACAGATGCGGCACCACTTAGTGACTACAAATCAAACAACAATAAGAAGATATAATTGCAAATCAAAGCCAGCCACAAAATCTTTCAAACATGAAATTTCACTAGTACTAGTTCAAATTCCATTCGAAACTCAAATATTCCAATAATTTATAAGTTAATTAAGAAGTGAAGCTTGGACCAACTACAAATACACGAAGATTGTAACTGGTAGCCACAAAATCAAACAAAGTTCGGGAATTTGAACACCAAACAACCAGCTGGCTCCAAATTGAATCCAAATTTAGACATTCAGTCAATAACACACATATTCAAGCAACTTTTAATTATAAATCAAAACCAAGCTCAAGTTTTTATTCAAAAGGCACAAATCTAACATCACAAAAAGCTTTCAGAATTCAATGAAATTACCTAGAGAGTGTATCTAACAGAAAATTGTAAAGGTAGCTACAAAACCATATAAAATTCTTCCATTTCAACACAAAACGACAAGTTCCAAACTTTAATTGTACGAAAAACAGCCCAGTATCACAAAAAACCAAAAAATCCACATTACCTGCTCTAGTATATCTTCTAATCAAAATCGCAAATGTATCACTAGAAACCAAATCCCTTCCTTCATGCCCATCAATCTTATCGAGCAGTAAGGACCAGGCAGAATCGAATTCTCTTGCTTTACCAAGCAAATTCACCATTGAATTAAACAGTGTCACGGAGGATTGAAACCCAGGTTTCTTCTCTGCCCACAGAAACACACTGTGTAACAACTTTGGTGATGAATCAAAATGGTCAAATACTGCCTGTATAAGACCCAGTTCCGGTTCAATACCGGTCCGGTCCAATGCGGTTCGTAGGGATGGACCGGGATGGATATTGGGGTCTTTGAGGATGGTGCAGAGGGTAAATAAATCATTTTGACGGTAATTAGGGTTTTGGTTTGGAGTTGGAGAGGAGTTTTGCTGGTTTTCTGGTGGTGGTGGGGCCAAGTTGGGATTGTGGGGCCACTTGATTAGAGGGTTTCCTTGTTCGGACAGCCATGATTGGGCGGAGGACACGGCAGAGAAGTGGCGGTTATACGGTTGTTTTCTGGTGGTTAGAAAGACATAAAGTGAAGTTGTGTTTTTGTGGAAGTTAATGAGAGACTTCATTTGTTAGTTTCTGCCCTAACAATCGATGATGTCCTTCAGGTGGCAAAATATAGAGCACAAAATTAATAGTTTGTGAATTACGACAATACCCTTTAAAGAAAGATTGAGAAAGTTCTGTGCTTGGTTAAAATAGAGAGCGAGCAGAGAGGTATGAAGAAAATTTCAAGGGAAGAAGAGAAGTGAGAGAGAGAAATGGCTGCCATTAATCTTGGTGGGATATCACTCCGAATGCCAGAGTTATCACATGGTAATGGAAAAAGATGTGGGAATTGTGTTAGTGTTAAGGTTGTGCCAAGAAAGAGACTTGTTTCTGTCGCTGCTTCTGCTGCTAATTCAATGCAGTCTTCAGCGAGTGTTACTGATCAAAAGCCTGAAATTGAGCTCGAATTTATTGGGGTATGAATATCTTGTTCTGGAGATTACATGTTTTTCTTTCATGATTATTATCTTTTGGTTCTGATTATTGCGGTGGCGCAGCCGAAGCCAGAAGCCGATGGGAAGTACCCGGTAGAGAGAGCCAAAGCAATTAGTGGAGAGAAGTTGTTGAGGAACATCATGTTGGATAACAAGATTGAGCTTTACGCCACGTATGTAAGTTTGTATCTTTCAACCTCCTAGAATCATTTTAGTAGTGGGAAATTACAGGCATGCATTCTATAGTCTAAGTATATTTGATTTTGGATCGATTTCTTTTTGTTTTTTTGACAATGGATTGGCCATCTGCACATACATTCCCTGCCAAATTGTGTCTCAAGTAGTTACTTTTACATTTTCACTCTTCTTTTGGTATTAATTTGAGGTTCCACCAGGGGAAAGTAATGAACTGTGGAGGTGGTGGAAGCTGTGGAACTTGCATTGTGGAGGTATTCCTTTTTAACATTTATCTTGTAGCTTTTATCATTCTGGAGGTATCTCTTCATCAAGTCAATAATAGCAGACATCTGATAATTTCATTGCCATGTATTTCCATTCTTGAATGATGGCATCTGTGCAATTATGCGTACGATAACTTTCATGACCAAAACCATTGAGGCCAAAATTTTCTGCTTGAACCCATTTTTTCTATGTTGTCTTCTGATTCATCAGTTGAAGTTGAATTGTTGCTTGTTTTTTTATCTTAATGTCCTTTTCATGCAGATTCTTGATGGAAAGGATCTTTTGAATGAAAGAACAAATACTGAACTTCGGTATCTGAAGAAGGTATACTCTCTCTCTCTGCCTCTTATGCACGAAGGTAATCAAAATGATGCACTATGTTAACTCTTGAGCTCCAGACCTGCTCCATGTGAATGTGATGTTCTCACCTTCCTCCTTCCTTTAGTATTGGTGCTTGCTTTGATATTTAGCAGTATAAAATGGTTATCTTCATCTTAACATTTTATGGCAATAGACTCCTTCTAGTGTTCATCTTTACACTCTGAAATTGTGCAGAAACCTGAATCTTGGAGGCTTGCATGTCAAACAATTGTTGGAAATAAAGAAAACTCTGGCAAGGTAATGGCATTTATCGGATTTCAATACTCCGGACATTGGAGTTCCCAAAATACGTCTTATAAATTTTTTTAGCACATGATGCTTTGAGCGTTGCAGAAAAAAAAAAGAAGGTAATTTAAAGACCGTGATTTCTACAATGCCCTGCAAGGCGGTGTAATTAAAATACCTATATCACATTTTTGTTCCTTTCTTGCAATTTTTTTATGCAAAAATTTCTGTGATGTTGCAATAATATTCTGCAACTTTCTAGAAATTTTTTTAGCTCTATTCATCTTATACAATGTTAGGAAATATTGCACTGCCATTCTGTGACCATACACAAAACTTCTCTCACTATCTTAAAGCATTCTGTAAAAGTCATTCCTTTTGTAATGCTTTCAAAGGCATTGTAAACTCTCCCATTTGAAGACACGTGATTTTACTTTCAGATAGTATAATAGGAATGTTCAGCCTTTAGGACAATATAGTTTAGCAAGATTCTGAATTTGATAGATTTAATAAAGTGCGATCCCTGTGGTTGTATCAGGTTGTGGTTCAGAGGATACCGCAGTGGAAAAAATGATTAGAAGCAATGCATGGTCAATGACTGAAGCCAACAGAACATTATGATGGTTCAGACAATTCAGTTTAATAGAGATGCAGCCTAAAAGATTTGCTGGTAATTTTTTTTTTTTTTTTTGTCAGAAATTTTAGCTTTGCATGCACATGATCATGTGGAATGGCGCAAAAGGATCTGTATAGGTGACCCCAACTAGTTTGGGATCCAGACTTGGTTATTCTTGTTGTAAATCTTAGTTTTTGCATGCTAGTGTATATTGTCTGCATTTGTCAAATGCTGCTGTACTCACTTCAATGCTCTTATTTGCACATAATATAATTGGTTTCTTCAGCATTTTGAATTTTGTATTGACATTAAAAGTCACATATCTGCATTTTGATGGTTATTAGAAGGGTGGGCAGATCCCATAATCAATCCAAACCTTCTGATAAGAACTGCAATACTGGAGTGCTGGAAACATCTTGAAAATAACCAACACTTTCCCTTTGTCTGAAATTATACAAAATGCGGTAACCTAGCCGATAAAGTTCTAATACTTGAAAATCGTTGCAGCTGACTTGCTTACGGTTGCTCTGTTTGATTGACCAAAAAAAAAAAAACTGGAGGGAAAGAAAAGAAATTATATGCTTTCCGTCTTCTTTTTCTAAAGATACCCTAATCTTTATTTCTGAAGACAATAAGGAATTTGTGATATGAGGTTTTAGTGGATGCTCAGATTTCTCTTGAATAACGATTGGAATGGTTTCTTCTTTATGCCATTTGCTCTCAGTTCTTCAAAACCTCCTCTATCTATACTCTTGTCTATATATACTCTTGTAACAATTTCACATTTGTGCACCTGACACTGCTCCAGCTCCATGTGTTCCAAATGCTCCCAGGTCCAACACATGCACTTCCTGAGAATAGAAGGGAGCAAGTCACCTTGAAACATCAAGTTAATATAATCACATAGCAATAATTGTCTGGATACTCTCAACATCCAGGCATATTCTTTTCCCAATGTGTCTTCTTAAGAATAATTATATAGTCAATAGGGAAAAGCCATTGATCCAAAGGATCATCACTCTTTGTATTTCTGAGATTAACCATCGTATCATATGTATTGTTTAACACTGGCTAACAGCCAGCCCTTTTGCAGATGTCTGAAATTATCTAGTCAAAATGAGCAAATAAGTACAGAGAATTTCAGGAAAATGAAAATAGAAACTTACTAGCAATGCACTAAAAAAACACATATGGAATTAATGTCCTTCAGAAGAGGTTCAATAACACAATTCCTTGGTGGATTCCAGGATTACTGAAAGATATGAGCTTGTTGCTGATTTTAGTTTGAAATAGATTCCAATTTCCTTTCCAGCCAATCTAGTGAAGATTTTCATGTGCATTCATTTCTTGTCATACATTGAACAGAAGAAGTAGGTATAAAACTTGTGTAAATCAGTAGATTCATTTCAAATGATGCGAATGAATTGTTTTTCACGACTAATATCCTCTGCATATGTGATGTGAATTTGATCTGACTAAAGCTCATAAGAACACACAATGGATTAATTATTTGTAAGGATGGATCCCAGGTGATGAAATAAAGCAGAATAGAATATAGATGGTGAAAATAGACTGTTAGTTATTGTTTGTCGTAGATATTTTATTAGTGACAACAACATCTAAGAATTCCAAATCTATATATCAACCCTACATCTGGCTGAAGTCTCTTTGGATCACTTCGACCCTCCAGTGTTTAACAATTCTAGTCATTCTCAATGTCATGTTTACACAGAAGATGTTGGGGAGAACTTGCCCCGGAGAGTTACTCCGGCACATGCTATGTGCACCTGCACAAGTGAATGCTTATACGCGACGATAGACTCATCTTAACCCAAAAATTTAAACTAAAAAGTTACAAATCTATCCTCTATATAAACACCTCAAACTTCTATTACTAATATGTGTAAAATTCCTCGTTCACATATGAAACTCAATAGAAGAAATATGAAGCTAAATTGGTAGCATCATTGTGTGAGCACAAGATCTAAAATCTCTGCCAACAAGTGATGGATGACAACGAGGGAGATGCAAAATATTATTCATCAATACTCTTGATTTTGTACACAAAATCTTGTCTCAAGAACTTTGGATGCATGTGGCTTGATTTATGTTTCTTTCTTCCTACATTGGTGCTGCACTAGTTTGTATTAACTCTAAAAACAAAAGGGTTTAATGAAACTAGCTAGAAACAGTATAGACCTGATGTATATGTTGAACCTGACCAAGTGACACCAGAACTGGAGCACTCTTACTCAATTAGGGTATCTAGCTATTTGCATGGTGTCTGAAGCCCACTCGCTTTATAGTTCCTCTATAGGGCTGGCCTGGTTAAGATCCAGCTGAAGATGAACTTAATTTTCTATAAATAAATAAGCAAACATTACGAAAAGACTTGGTCCGTAGTCAGTACCAAGATTCAAAAAGCTCGATGGACCCCTTGGTGTATCTCCTTCTCTTTGCTGTATACAAGAATGCAATTATGGTCTAACGGTTGTACTGCAAGGGACTGAACGCTTTTACTTTTTTGCTCTGATCTGTAAGAACCAGACGCCTTGTTAGCAACCCCACAAGCTAGACTTAGTGTCCCTAAGAACCCTAAAAATAACAGCAACATTTTAAAAGTATATCCACTGTCTCATGGTTTCATGGTCCCAACAGTCCTTTCCCATGCCTTTGGTGGCTAATTGGCAGTACTGAATCGGGTTACATCAGGCAAGGAAAGTTTTGGAGATTGGCTCTCCCTCTGAATATAATTAATTTGCACTTTTGGAATCTGAAGATTTTGAATATCCATGTGAGGTTGCTTGAAATCACAGGAAAGTAACAAAAGGGAAATTTCCTATCGTTCCCATGTTTTGAATTGGTGACACCCTTTTGAACATTTTGGCCTTTTCTCAGTACATGATAACCATCTTTTTCTCTATCAAAGTGGAGGAGCTGGGTTTTTTTTTTTTTTCCTTCTTTTTCTTCAAGTAATCCATCACATGAGGAATCTTTGAGAGCTAGTTTATCATATCAAAGGTGACCATATCTTTTTGTTTGAAATTTGAAGGTGGCCAGCCATACATTTGGTGGGGTTTGTTCCTATTTTTCTTTGTTATGTTAGCTCAACAGTAAAAACAAATAGATGAAGAGACTTATCTTTAACTGGTCCTACTTCATGGATCATGTCTTGTCTAGTCCTATAGTCTATTTATAGGTAGTATTAAATTGCACTTAAGTTCTAACCACACTATATTAATGAGGAATAGGCATCGTAAGCGTTATATTACCGAAGAGACAATGGAACTAACCACTTCTTTGATTGCTTTCTTGTTGAGAGTTTGGCATAGGACAATGTGTTTACTGTCTTGAACTTCGAAATGCCACTGTCAACCTTTGACCCTACAAACCTGGGTTTGGTGATGATCTTGTGAAGATTTATGGCCTGTTGGGATTAAAAAATTGAGAGTCCAAGGAAACATTGACTTCTTTAAACGATGAATGTGCCTAAATGTGGGATTAACGAGTCTGAGTTTGAACTTACAGTATACTGATATTTTGCCCTAAATTCATGCTTGTTTGGACAATTGTAAGGCACAATGTCTAGCTACCAAAAGTCCCCTTTTTTTCTCATTTGTCAATTCTCACTTTCATTAATATTGCCAATGAATATGCAGGAAGACAAGGTGAGAGGCAAACAATAGGGTATAGTGTAGTTGGTATTTTTATTTGGGTTTTCGCTTGCCGGCCAATAAACCAAACCCATTTCTACTTTCCTAACGTATAAGGAAGAACATCGTCCAAATGTCAATGTTGCAATGATTTCTTCATCAAAATTCAAATCTTATCTGCTCTCAACCCTTTTATAAACTGCATCTGTTTGCCCTTTTCTTCTTTCTTTTTTGAATCAGATTCTAGACGCTGACATATTTCTGATATAGTTAACAGAATGGGCCACAGAAGGAGCCTCTTGGGCCAGATAATGGAGAACTATAAAAAGGCTTTGGACCCACCTATCTACTTTCTGGTATTGTGTGATTTAAAGTGAGGGTCCACCATGCATACGCTGCACATGGGCCAGGCGTGGACTTGAAGTTTCTGAGATTCGAATACGCCCTTGGTCAGTGGCAGTGAGCGACTCCTAAGGAGAGTTTTTTTTTTTTTTTTTACAATTTATACGTTCAAAACTCTTAATATAATTATTATGTTAAGATTTAAATTTATAATATATTATGGTGAAAAACAATTACCACAGGGTCACAAGTTCTTTGGTGACTCGTTAGGAGAGTTCGATCAAGCACTCCTCTCCTTGGCTCTTGGTCAGATCTCTGATTCTTTCGATATTGGAAAAAAAAATGGAAGGATTATACACGTTTTGCTCGAGAAGCGTTACCAAACCTGAGAGTTGAGCCAATAATGGCAGAGCTAAGCAGGTTGATAGGCGCAACTGTCCCCAAAGTTCAAAGGAGTGTTTGAACTTTTTTAAGCGATGAGAAGGAAAAAGATAGGGTTAAGACTTTCCATCCTTGTTTTCTCTGCTGCTAATGAAGAAGACATTGGATTGTCAAGGGTCCAAACCCTCGAATCCATGACTATATGTTTTTGTGACAGCAAAAATACCGTTAAATGTTAAAAACTATTGTGTATATTACACGGATTTTATTGATATAAATACTAAAAATATTATCCTATATTAAAGCAATTGGATTAACTGCATATTATTATTTTTTAAATAAAAATAATAATGAAATGAAACTAAAAAAAATAAATATTTTTTTCAAAATTAATTTTTTGACAGGTGTCATTATTATCCGATGTGATAGTACACCTGTCACTTGTCACTAAAAAATTGATTGGAATCTCATCGGAATAGCTATATTAAAAAAATGTTTAAAATAAAATGATTATATTAAAAAATGTCAAGAATACATGAACTAAATATGTGATTAATCCTAAAATAATTTTATAATATTCAATGAGTACAGTATAATCCATTTTTCAGAAAAGAATTGATCTCATTTGATGAAAAATATATGTTGAGATTGATTAATGTATTATTATTTTTTTCTTAAATTCTCACAAATACTACATGATTTCAACATATTTTAACCCTTGTGGTTTGGGTCAATTTTTTAAAATATTTATAAAAGAAAACTGCTACATATTTTATTTTTTATTTGATTAAAATTATAGAAATTTTTTAGGACACTGTAAATATCAAAATTAGAGAAGGGGAACTATATATATATATATATATAATAACGCAAAATAGTAGTAATAGACCCTCCACATTGCTCTTAGAGATAGAGTGATTGATTTTGTAATGTCTAACGCGAGAAATGATGTGTTTATAGTGACTCTTTAATATTTTTAACCTAAAAAATATTAATAGTATGCATTTATGGTGAAATTCAATCAAATCGATTATAAATCATTTTTTTTGTACATTTACAAAGATCTTGCAAACACATGGTGACCACGATTGCTACATAATGTCCACGACATATCAATACATCGCAACCTTACCACATTCGTGACTGTGGCTGCAATCACGATTTAAAACCATAGGTGGTGATTGTGCCTATGGAAATAGCGAGGTGATGGTGGTGGAGTGATTATGATGATGATGATAATAATGTGATGTTAGTAATTACTGAAATAATTGGATGATATTAAATTATTATTCGTAAAATATTTTAGAGAACATTATAAGTTGAAAATATTTTTTCCAAATAAGTTAAATTTAAAAATTGACTGTAAAATATTTTATATTGATCAATATTTCAATAAAAAATTTAACAAGAAATAAATAAATAATATTTTCTACAAAACTAAAGTATCTATTTTTATAAAAAATCTATTTTAGAAATAAAACGACAACCAAACGCTTCCTATGTGTATAATTATTTTAGAATCTCTTTTCTAGATTTTTTTCCCCCCATATCATCCGATGTCTCAAAAACTATCAAAGGGGGAGGAAAGACAAACTCTCTTATCTTAATTGTTATTTTTTTCCTTGCACCTGCCATTATAGCCATAAATACAATCACAGCTAAATTACAACTACCAAGTTGCACCGTTGTCTAACACGGAAGGTAATAAATATGTGCATCAATGCTCCTATAAACACACGTATTATGGTGCAAATGAGCACGGTTAGAGATTATGATACGATTAAAACCAATTTACTTCTCAATTCTTTCTTTTTTACTGTCTTTTGTCCTTACACAAAACAATTTTAGAGAGTGTTATTTATCAACGTCTAGAAAAAAATTAATCTTAAAATATACGAAAGTTACGAAAGTTGATCCAAAAATATTTTTATTGTTGAACAAAAACAGTTTGCAACACTATCTTTCTAATTGAATTAATCTAAAGTGATGCATAAATTAATTATCTCTTATCACCAAAAGGAAAAAAAAACTACCCTTTTGCTTGTAGTTAGAGGTGATCATTTGGTCTTTCACATTTCAGTTGGTTTTTGATTAAAAAAAAAATGCTGAATAGAATTCGGTTTTTCAGTTTAAATATATAATTTTTTATTTTCGACGAAAACCAATTTTTAAAAACAAAAATTCAATTTTTTAAATTTTTTTAAAAATAACATAATACACAAAATAAATAAATAAATATGTTATGGAATATGAAGTATTTTTTTGTAGTTCAAATGGTCTAAATTAGCCTATATGAAAGATAATAAATATTTATTTAAATAAAACTAAAACACAAAATCATATCCCATAATAAAGTATCAAAATTCAAATACAAGTCCACTAATTCATATTAAAAACTCATAATGATAAAAAATTATTGATTGTTCAAATTTATTATAAATCCAACTATAAAAAATAAAATAGCAATTCAAATTTCAAATTTTTTTTAAAAAAAATTAGTTTTTAGTGAAAAACGAACCAAAATAAAATCAGTTCGATTTTTTATATTCATTTTTGAGTTAAAAACGAAATCAAATTGATATTTCAATTCGGTTTGTTTTTTTTACTTATTCAGCCCTGTTCATAATGAAAATATTTTATTCTCTTATCATTTCATTAAAAATTCAATTTTGCCCTTGAAGTCGACAAAAATTAGTTTGAGGAATTAAGATTTTTAAAAAAGAGCTTAAGTTATAGAACCTATTTGACTCTAATTGCAAGCTCAGGGATTAAAACGTTTTAGAAAAATTTGCTTATTGTTGCATGGCTTTAATTAGCAGTCAGAGAAAATTAATTTTCATTATTAATTAAGTTTAAACCTTCCAGCTGAAACTTTTATTTATTAAGGACAGTAACGATACCAAATCAAAACTTATACTGATTAATAATTTTGATAATTTAGTGTCCTTTTTTGAAATACAAAATATACTATCACAGGATTGCCACATCGCATTACAAAATAAAAATGTTAAGCTTTGAAGATTGTAAAATTGACTGTATGAGTTAATTATGGACCGCACTTATGTTATTTACAAGTCAACTTAAATTAGTAGTGATGAACACATGCATAATTAATAATCATTTTTTTTAAATCCGCTATTAATTCAAAATAAATCACTGGAATCTAACAGGAAGCTTCCCTTTTTACTTTTTATTTATTTCATTTAATTTTCCTTATAACCAAATTTGGTTAAGTACAGCTTTAATTTTACTTGCATTTTTGCCACGTTTTCCTTATATTTAGCATTGAAATCTTGACACTCACTTTCCTTGCATACTAAAAACGATAATCATCATGTAAAAAAATCGTAATCAGTAATTCTAAAAATAAAATAAATAAATTACCATAAAAGAAGCACCTTTTCCAAGGTGTCAAATACAGTAATTTTAAGAAAATAAAATACCATCTGTTTTTTTTTTTCATTTCCGTTTGAGAAAAATGTTATTCCACCCCGATTCATCTATTTCCATTCGTATAATATTATTTTTATATAATTTTTTTATGGAAAAAATATCTTTTTTATAAATCTGATGGTTGATATTTTTTACTAAACAAATTATGTAAAATAACATTTAAATTAATTGAATTCGAATTATAAGTTAAGATTGTACACAAAATGACATTTAAGTACAGAATTTATTTAATTTTCATTTCTATTTTTTTAGTCGTGGGGAAGTAACAGTGGATTAATAGAAGGATATTAATCCTCATTAAGATTCAAATGACCACATAATTAGGTCTAAATCTTGCAGTACGCATTTCATCCATCCATCCAACCGTAAAAAACCACAATTCAATTCATGATGATCTTTTTCATGGCATGCCAAGATATGATAACAAGAGTACAAAATAAAATTACTCTTCTCTCTTTATAAATAAATCATAACAAATCAAGATTTCCTTTCTTTTTACCAATTCAAACCAATCTACTTACTATTGTTACTATTATTTACCAGTCTAATAACTTCAAAAAAAAAAAAAAAAAAAATCTTAAAGTATTACACCCATTACCCTTACAGATCCAAAAAGTTTGTTGACTCTCTATCTTCTCTTCAATTCCAAATCCATCTTTCTTACACATCGCAGTCACATGGGAATTTGCAACCTCAAGAGGGAAAAAAGAAAAAAACAAAGTGGTATGGAAATAGCAAAAAAGGGGTGGAAATAACAATGTTTTTGGGGGAGTTTAAACTGTGACACCGTCCCGCTCACGCAGCTATCACTCTCTCCTTATTATATCATCAACAAACAAACACGCGCACACACACACACACACAAAACCTCACTCTCTTTAAAAACAAAAGCGCTCTCTCTCGATTTCTCTCTCTCCGTTTCTGTCAGTCTCTTTCTTTCTTTAAAGAGAGAGCTCTCTAGAGACCATCACTGTTAGGTCTTCTTGGAGCTCCCAGGCAGACAGTAAGCTCGCTTCTCCTTCTCCTCTCTCTCTGTTTTTTTTCTTTTCCTTTTTAATTTTATTTTTTGAGCTCTATGCACCATCAGTGATTGACACGTTGCTGTTGGATCGATAAGAGCTACAGTTTTTGTTTCTCCGAAACGACAAGGCGTTTCGTGTTTGTCTCTGCAGATCTGTGAAGCAGGCTCTAATTTCAAACATTTTTGCTTTTTTGTGTTTCGTTTTCCTTATTCAGCGTCGTAACAATTTCTGTTTTGAGTTTTTGAAGCGCATTGCCGTTTTTTTGTCGTCCGTTTGTATTTTTGAGCGAGTTTATTGAGGAATTTGTGTTTAGAGAAGATGATTTGAAGCATTTGTGTTTTTTTTTTGTTATAATCTGAGTTTTGAAGCATTTGATGCTGAAATGGATTAGTATTTTGATAGGATTTGTTTTTTTGTTTTTTTTTCCTTTTTCTACTTAATTTAGTTTTATTATCTGCCTTCTGTGTTGTTAATGCTAAAACCTTTTAATAAACATTAGATCTTAGCTCAAAATTTTTAAATGTGTCTTGTCAAGTTAATGCAAAAATGTATAAATAAGAAAATCTTTATTCGGTTTTCACAGCTACCTAATGGAGGTTAATACTGTAGCAAATGTTTTTAATTGTTTCGTTCATGAAATAGTGAAAGGTAACTTTTAGGAGATAATGTTAAAAAAATTTACCAGGTCGAATTCACTTACTCGATGAGCTCTAGGATAATGCTGTTCGTGCCAAAGTATTTATTTCGTGCTAGTTTTTGGAATAACATCAGTCACTTTATGGTCGGTGTCTTGGAGGACCTACAAGTCGAATCCAACCCAGCAATGATGTTATTCGGAAAACTAAGTTGGAATGGATAGTTCGAGATGAATAACATTAATCTAAGTTTTGAGTATGAGTTTACACATATAGAATTCTGATGGATTTTACCCGTATATTAATGTATGGGTGCGGAACTTTTCAAAGGGTAACAGTGCGGATACATGGATTTCTTTATCACAACAATGTGAACTTTTGGACAAAGGAAATAAAGGAGAGAGTGCAACTTGAAACAGCCTTTTGGTTTAGTTTAGATGCCTGAAATTAGGTCTGGGCCAGTTCCTTTTTCATTAACTAGAAGCAATGGGGGAATTTTTTTTCGGTTGACCACATATTGACTTTTAGAAGTACATAATTCTGTACAAGAGCTTTTGTCAACTTGAAACGAAACTGTTTGCTGGTTGTACTAATAGGTTTGAAACAGTACTGTTTCCTGGGGAAAATGCACCTAAGCCTGAATATGCAAGCTGTATAATCTCAAAATTCGCATGAATTTGTTCCACGTTTGATGTCTTTTGGATTATTTTAATAAACCCGTTGTGCTGAAAGTGCTTTGCAAGTGGTCCTGTTCTGTGAACACGAGCATATACAAATTCGGCAAGTTTTTCCGTAATTTCTCAGATAATGGTAGTGTTAAACTGTTCATGTTACATTCCTTTGCATATTCTAGGGTGTTATCCTTGATTTTTTTGTGATGTTGAAGCTTAGCTTTTCGAGAAAAAAGATTTTAGAATTGGCTATGAAATTCAGTGCCTTTTGCTATGAATACTTTTGTTCAACTTAATATATGACCTTGCAGCATTATGGCAACATTGATGTTATGTTGATCACTGTGCTCACTTTTATATTTTTACCTGCGTTGGAATTTGCTTGTTTTTCCTGATAATTGACCTTAAGCTGGCATTGGAATTTCAGGTTCAATGATTAGCATTTCAGTTTAAAATCACGCATTGCTCTTCCACTAGGCAAGCAAAGATGAATAAAGAAAATGCAACTGCTGCCAAACTTGAAGAGCCTGCTACTCGAATTACACGGGCACGTGCTAAAGCCTTGGGGACTTCGGTAGGTATATTTCCTGCCTCAAAACCCTCCTTCAAACAGGATCAGAAGCATCTTCTTAGATCAAAGACCAAAAGAGCAGCATCAGATGAGAACAAATCTGCTTTGACCTCAATTGCTGACTTTAAGCATAAGAGAAGGGCAGTGCTCGGAGATGTGAGCAACATCTTTTGTGAGAATCCTCATCTGAACTACATCAATGCAACTAAACAACATGTATGCAATTTTCTTCCAGTTTTCAAAATTTGTAATTATAGCATAAATTACTTTATATTGACATTTGTCAAGGGGATTTACTTTTATCTACAATTATCAGTAGTTATTCACTAGTTGCAATTTTTTTTGAAACTCACTAAATGAGAGACTGTTGTCTGTTACATGGCTGGTTGACAGACTAGCAAACAAGGTAGAAAATGTCCTCCAAAGACGAATACAGAGGTGGCTGCTCATATCTCTATGGAAATTTCACCAGTTCGGGAGGATGCAAAGGAAAAGTTAGCTGAAGAGCTGTCAAAAATAAGAATGGGAGAAGCACAAGATTTTACTTCACCAGCAAAGCTAGAAGTAAAACAAGAAAGTGTGTGTCATGACACAAGAGAAGGTGGTGTAGCAGATCCAATGCTTCTAATTCCAGTTTCCACAAAATTTTCAGGAGTTGAAAGCCCTCTAAAGAAAGGTCAGTGTTGTATTATAATTTGGGTATAACCATTGTCCTCAATCATTACTATCAATTGCAACCAGTTCTATGACATCATTTATGGTTTAATTATCAAATAGGGAATTGAGCATTTTCATTTATTAGTATGGAGCTGAATTTATTTGTCAGATGCAATTGTTGATGTTTAAAGGTGATTAAACACTTGAATTTTCATAAAGAAAACCACCTGTTAATCATGAAGAGCTTTTCATTTTTTGGACATTGCTGTTCTAATAGTTAGTAGAATGCCAATGGTTAAACATTTTTAGTTGAATTTGTGCAGAAGCAAACGAGATTTCGAAAAAATTGGATGCATCAAGTTGTGCGAAAATAGCAGATATTGATTCAAACATAAAAGATCCTCAGCTCTGCAGCTTGTATGCCCCTGATATATATAACAATATACGTGTTAAGGAGGTTTGTGCTGCAGCTGTTACCTCTAGTGCCTTTTGCAGTCATTTATCATCAACTTTTGTATCCAGAAACTGCCATCTCAAATCACATACATTGTTGTTATTCGATCAATCTTAATGTGAAACTGAAGCTGTTCTCTTCATGAATGAAAGTTATCATTACTGCTGACTTCAACTTGGGATGGTTTGACATAGTAGGATTCTTGCAAAAACTACTATCCAATGCTGGTGTTCCCTATTTTGGTATTAAGGCGACATGAAGGTCTTTCTTTCTCTTTCTAGAAGTACTAGGCAAAAAACAACAGTTTCATTAATTGAGTTTTGAAATAAGAAATAACTGAAGCTGGGGCCTAAGAAAGGCAGGATTAGTAACTTGTGTGTTCCTTGGGTATTATCACTATATTTGGTACTGACTTTTTGATATTTCTTGTATCATAGCTTGACCACAGACCTTCAACTGATTACATGGAGAAGTTGCAGCGCGATATTAGTCCAAGCATGCGAGGAATTCTGATTGACTGGCTTGTGGAGGTTAGTATATTCTGTTATATAGACATAATGCCGAGAGCTGTCTCAGGCATATGCTCTGGAACAAGCGCAACATATTTACTTGCCAAAAGATATTGAAAAGAATTGCCTCTGTTCCTGGAAAGAAACTATACTAAATTCCAATTATTCTTCTCTACCAAAATTGATGCTTTTTATAACTTTGTAAATTTGGATGGTCTCACTTTGCCTTAACATTTTTCTTTCAAGTAATAGAGAAGATCTTCATCTTTGCCAAGAAGATCAGCCAGTTACTTGCATTTTCACTCATTATTTCAAGTTTCGATGTAGTTCATCGCTCATGCAGCAATCATAAATCAAAACAAAATGTTTGAGCCTTTACTCTTATTCCTTTTCCATGTTTTCCATCTCTGCGCCTTTGGTTGTTTCCTAACTTGATGTTCTTTTTCCTAAGGTAAAATTATATAGGACCAAGGACTATAAATTTGAATAGGAGATATGGGCTTATTGTGGGAGAACACCCAAAATTTTCTCATTTAAGATTTTGTTTGGGTATGAACACTTCAAGTGTTTCTTGGCTTCCATATTTTTAAGCAATGTGTACTTGTTTTTGTATGTTGTTGGACATAGAGCTCCTAAATAATGATGAAAAGTTGATTTGTTCTGCTTTTAAACATAAACAGAATCCTGATCTTGAATTGACCAAAAGTTGAAACTTTAATATCCCAGTTGCTGGACTTTTTAAGAATGCCTCAATACTTAACATTTAGGTTCTTTTTATTAATATCAAATGTTGAATGGTTATAAGATTGATAATCTATATGACCTCTTTCAGGTTTCTGAAGAATATACGTTGGTTCCAGATACACTTTACCTCACTGTCAATCTCATTGATCGATTCCTCTCACACAACTATATTGAAAAACAAAGACTCCAACTACTTGGTGTTACATGCATGTTAATTGCCTCGTAAGTTTGTTGTTTGTTTGGCATTTAGATGGGATATGGTGCTTTTCTACAAGTGTTGGACTCAAATTATGAGTAGAACAAGTCATTATGATTGCAAAAATGATGATGGATTGAAGTTTAAACAACTTAATTCACATATTATTGCACATAATTCATTATGGTTTTGATTTAATTCTTGCAAACATTTGATGCAACCTTACTTTGCTACTACATGATGCAATGTTTGATGCATTATATATGCTATACATCTCTCTTTATTCATATGAGCACATGGGCACATTGTAAGAAAGGAATGTTATTTGTTTTTGTTTCATTATCATTAATGTTTCTTAACACAGAATACAAACCAAGGTTTATGTATTAGAAACAGCTGAATGCATTTCAAGTATGAATGGAATTGCATGTCATGTGTATTTTTCCACTTGAGTCATTGATTCCATTATGCACTTTTCATTTATGATGGCAGTAAGTATGAAGAAATTATTGCACCAAGAGCGGAAGAGTTTTGCTTCATCACTGACAATACTTACACAAGAGGAGAGGTATGCTCCTGCAAATCCCGGCAGCTTAGGCGTATTGGGCTGCATATTTTTACGCTCCATTCACTTCTCAATTTTATTAACCCAGCCAACATACTTGTCGACCTTCTCTCTATTATTTTATTACCTTAAAACTTTTCATATACCTGGGAATTTTTGTTTATCTTAACTTGAATTCTTCATATCTCTCTGTACGCCATCAATGATTGCTTCCAAAAGCACTTGCCACAAAATAAACCATTGCTTGTGTCGTGCAAGTGGTGTCATTTGAGGTCTTTCTATCAGCTAATTTGTGTATCCACTCTAATTTCAGAGGCTTTACTTAGCATGTAGGTTTGTGCTGCATTCTATAAACTATGCAAGATTCCTCCTTTGAAATAGAATTTCAGTTGTGTGTGCTGATATACAAGGCTTCTAACAAAATATTATGGCAGGTTCTGAAAATGGAGAGTCAAATCCTGAATTTCTTGTACTTTCAGTTATCAGTTCCCACCACGAAAACGTTTCTGAGGTGTAACACTGAGCATCTTTTAATCTACGAGCATCTTTTAATCTATATGTTGCTGGTATGATGCCATCAATAGTGAAGTTACTCATTTTATAGTCCAATTTTTGTATTTCAGGAGATTCATTCAAGCAGCACGAGCTTCTTGCAAGGTATTTTAAAATGCTGGCCATTGTACATGACATATTTTCTTGGAATTTAACTGGGCAGGAACATATCTGATCAGAGACCTGTAATTACTCTGATATAGGTTCCTTGTGTCGAACTGGAGTTCTTGGCAAATTATTTAGCAGAGTTGACTCTTGTTGAGTACAACTTCCTGAAGTTCTTACCTTCCCTCATTGCTGCCTCTGCTGTTTTTCTTGCCCAATGGACACTCAACCAGTCAGAACACCCATGGGTCTGCCCTTTTCTGCCCCTTTTAGTTTGATTTTAGTATTTATTTATTATTATTATTTTTTTCTTTTCATTCATTAAAGAAATGTCTGAAGAGGATGCTTCTGGTACTTATTTCAGAACACAACGCTAGAGCACTACACTAGTTACACAGCATCAGAACTGAAAACTACAGTGCTTGCTCTGGAAGATTTGCAACTGAACACTAATGGTTGTTGCCTAAATGCTATACGTGACAAATATAGACAACAGAAGGTAAAGAAAATATACTATTTTTTTCAGTCTGTTTTAGCTAATAGTATGATCATGCTGTCTAATGCACATAAGAATACCTCAGAAATATAGTTGCTTGTCCTTTCAATTGCTAATTATTGTTTAGGACAAGGGTTTGGAATTCTCATCAGCATTTGAATCAAATCAAACTATCAGCTTTTGTGAGCTTCAAAAGACCAGCTTATAGTTCTCTGTCTGGAACAGTGGCAGTTTTAATGATTCTTAGACTGCATACTCGATCTCAAGTTTCACATTTCCAGTTTATGTCTTTCTCACAAATGCTTATCATTGTGGCAGTTCAAATCTGTAGCAACTTTGACCTCCATACAACGAGTTTCGTCACTTTTCTGAAGACAAAGAAAAACTGGTGTTGCGTTAACAAGCAAAGCACTATGATTCGGCACTTTGCGGGTGATATTGATTATAATCATAGAATTTAATTGAATCAAAAGATCGCATTTTTCGTTCTTTTAACCTGTGTCTATCATTGTTGTAACATCTAATCTTGTTCTGGTGCTTCCAGACCAAAGTCAATATAATCAGTGGTCGGTAGTGTAACACTCAAGGAGGTAATTTATATGCCTTCAGTGGAATAATTTCAGAACTTCCTAGTCTATAAGAAGTTTTAACCGTGGGTAGGTTATTGTATTAGTAGGTTGCTAATTTAGCAATGAGAAATGTAGTTATTTCGGCATTACCTTTGTATTTAAACCTTGTGAATCATACAAAAAGAAAAAAAGAAATAATGAAATTTTCTGATTGGAGTATTGTTTTTGCAGATTGTAGTATGTTATTCTTGATCTAAGTCATGGTAAATTTTAAGGAAAACGCCGATTCTGGACAGGAATTGTGTATTTGTATATTGATCATTGAACTTTGAACTTTTGAAGTTGTCCTGTCCTTTCGAACACTAATACCGTTATGTTCTACGACAGTGGCACCTTAGTAGATGTAACAATGAAGACCTAATGCAAGGTCATTGGTTGTTTACTTGCTTAACTACTAGGTTATTGCAAAGAAGCTTGAAAATGGTGCAGCAGGAGCTTTAACTGGAAGCATTTTTTATGCCATGTACTCTGTATTTATATGTTCAACCATTGATGATTATAAATGCTTTATTCTCTCTTTTTTGGCTAAGAACAAAGCGTTGTGTCCCGTCCTGAACAAAAAAAAAAACTGCTTATGGTCACTGATTTAAGTGAATGGGAAGCAGATCTGAAACTGATGGAAAACCTTAGCCAGAAATTGTACAGTTGATTTATCTGAAATAGACGATGCGTTGTTCGTGTTTTAACCTTTCATCATTGTCATTTAATGTTCAGTAGAATGCTGTGTGGATCATAGTTTCAAGCATTTGTAGTTCAAGTGCAAATGGATTTGGATGCGAAATGAAAAACTTCCTTCCAAGTATTTTACCGATTGAAGCAGCATTGCAGGGCAGTAACTATTTTTCGCTTTTCGCAAGCACTAGGAGCATTTTAGAACAAGTCAATCTAAGAATGCCATATCCAGTTTCAACTTTAATCTTTTTCTTTGAAAATTCGGTTGTTCAATGTGCTGAAAGATTATACACCAAGTTTTTTTTTTTTTTTTTTTTTTGGGGGGGGGGGGGGGGGGGGTGAGCAGGACGAGATGGTTAAGTAAATTAGCCGACAGAAAATTGTACAATCCACTGCATGGTCATTCCTTCATAACCTTACCAAGGAAGCAATTAATATTCCATACAGTAGCAACAGGAAATACAGGATCAACACAAGTTACAATAACTGGCTGTCACAGGACTATCCAAAAAAGAATCCTACAACCCAAACTACTACAACAGCAACTTCCATACATTTTCTTTTCCTGGCTTTCCAACCACCTCAATATCAGAGAGAAAGAAAAGAACAATAACCCAGGATAACATCAGTCTAAAAGTCACATTTAACAGGCAATTGAAGTTGCCAAAGGAGTTACCAAAACGGCAGTGTTTCCGGTTACTGGCTTGAGACTGGCTGCATACTCCAGCCGCCGCCACGCTTCCTTCCGCTGCTCAGCCAATAAGCTTAGCTTTTCTTCATCCTCCTTGAATTGATCAAGGCAGGCCAAGTACAAGGCATCATCCATCTCAGAGAACATCTTTCTGACGTTTTGTGTTAAATTGAGCACCCCTGGGTTCCAATGGCTGTGAGCATTCTTCTCTAATGCCGGAAATATGATAGGCAGAATCACAAGCCTATTATGAGCAATCAAGTTGACAATTTGGTCATTGTTCCATAAGAAGAGGGCTCTTTCAGCCACCTGAAACAAAACAAACGGTGAAGATAATAAAACTACGAATTTGTTCCAGCACAGCTACTGATCATAGCTCAAGAGGTTGTATCCATAGCTCAAAGTTAGGTACAAGTTTGCAAACTTGAAAGGCCATTATAAGACTGTTCTGTGACAGCATAAAAGCACCGAAATAAACCATCAGAAAGAGTCTAACTGAGAAGGATTTGGGGGGAGATTGACAACAAGATTAGCAATTATCGAAGTTATGCTCTGCTTTGAAGAAAAGGAAGAGTCTAACTACAAATTTCGTATTGCATTACAAATGTTAAAAGGGGGCCACTCGGCTGTCGGAAACAATCAAAGAGAGACAGTAAAAGTACTAGTTCTCTGGCCTCCTGCAAAATAAACTAGATCCTCATAATCGGATATTTCCACTTCTGAAGCCACATTCCCCAACCAAAGTACATAGCGAGGATAAGAAAGGAGATATCTCCATAACCTATGTATAAATTCCATCCATCTGAGATGTTGCAAAAAGCCACATGACTCTGGGCCTTTTGCCAACAAATGCCTAATATAAGGACATTTTTATGTTTAATAGGTATAAATTAGACTATAAATTTGAAGATAACCACTCTTGTCTAGCTAAAAAATGAACCCTTGTCCCCCTCCCTGACCTTTGCCAAATAAACTTCCTCCAAAATAGCTGGATCCTCCCGCCCATTCAATTCCATCTTAAACAGCACCAGAAAATCCTCCTAACAGAAGACAAAAAATCCTATTGGACGAGGCTGCACGTTTGTAATTCTTCCCAGAAGTCTAGAGTTCTAAAGTAAGCGTTGAGTGGAAGTTTTAAAGTATCAAAGAAGCCAGCCACCAGTCTTATAATGTATGTTAAATAGTTATATGTGACCAATCAAAGTAACAAGAAAAATGAGTGTTATACCAAAATGAAAAGGTCTATTATCATGGAATCAAAACACTTGTGCTTTGTTTGGGGTAGTTCGAAGAAAAAGAGGAGAGAGAAAAAGATTGTTCTTCCTAGACTTTGAAGTAGAAAATGGGAGGGATGAAAATAAAGGAAAAGTTATTTTCCTTTGAAGAAATGAACAGAAAGGAAAGGAAAATGTTGGAAGTGAATTGCTGTATTGTCCTTTAATTTTTCATGAGATAAAAGTCTTGATTTTAAAATCAAGATTAAATTTGTCAATTTAATTCCCTTGAACAAAATTTCTCAATCATTCTCTCCCTAAATTGGGGAGCATGGGTTTTATGGGCCGAAAGGAAATCTTTTCTCTCGGTTTTACACTCTCCATCTGCTTCCATCTCCCAAACAAAAGAGTGAGACTTTCTTTCCTCGCCATTTCTTTACTCTCAAACCCCAAGAAAAAAGAAAATGAGGGGAAGGTATTTTCCCTTGTTTAGGGATGAGAAAACAAACGGAAGTGAGGAGAAACCCCCCCCCCTCCCCTGGCTCACGAAACATGTTCTTCTCAAAATGAAGAAAGTTTGAAAAGTAAATTACTTTTTCAACCTTGATTTAAAATTGCCAGTAGCATTTAATACAATAAAGGTAATTGTAATTTTACCATACACAATATTTTTTTCATCTTGTTTCTTTGCTTTCCAAACAAGGGAAAGTTACTTTCGTTCCATTTTATTTCCCTCTTATTTTCACTTCATAGAAACAAGAGAAAGAAAATACAACTTTCTTCCTTTTGTCGTGTATCCCCTGACTTTCTTTCCTGTCCTACTTTGCTCCCACACATAGCATTGTCCAAGCTTGCATTTGAAGAAAATTTCTATTCACAAGGTATTCAAACTTGCAGTATATGTGATTTCTTTTGAAGTGAATGACAATGAAGACCTGAAATGGAGATGAAATCAGCACTCCATCTCTTTATAATAGCACTCCACTTTCAAAGAGAGAGATAGAAAGAGATGGAGTGAGAAAATGAGTGCTATTATAAATAGATGTGCTAATATCATCACCTCGAGATACTGTCTCATCTCCCTATAGAGTCCCAAGAAACCCTGGGGCGTGGAAAGCTTATGGTCATATAACTGTCACGCTGACCACAAACCCAATTCTAACGAATCCAAAACTAGGATTCACTCATATAAAACTTAGTGCCATATCAGACACAAATTGAATTAGTATTTGAACATCAAGAAAATGCTCACCAAGTAGGATTACATCCCCTTCTACTGAGTTGGAGTCTATCATTTATGTAATATGATACATGTCGGCTGTTTAAAATAAATGAAAGGGAGTGGGGTGAAAAAAAAATACCAAAACCACCATCTAGAGCAGCGAATCCCAAGTGCTATATCCATAGGGCTCCCAACTCTCAAAAAAACATGATAAAGTGCAAATGACATGCAGCATCTCATGCTAATCTAAGCATAACAACAATGCACATATACACTATAATATGGACCCAGGCAATGGCTCCAACCGAATTTAACATAAACAAACATAACAAATAGTAATCAATGACAGAGCAGAAGACATCTTAGGAAGCTTAGCATTAGTCTACACTTTATGAGTTCTAGTTTAGTTCTTACAGATTATGACATTTTAAAGCATTATATCACAGGAAAAGAACCAACAAACCATGCCAAAACTTAAATAAGTACAAGGCAAATGATGGTAAGTACCTGGAAGTGGAAACTATTAATGCAGCATCCAATCCGCCAGAACAATGGAACCATGACCTTTTGGAACTCCACCATGCTAATTGCTTCCAAAATTTCTTCCAACTCACCCAGAAACATTACCTCCTTCTGGCTATTAGTTATTGGCCAGTATTTCAGTATCCCCTTTATTACCATACTCGCCAACCTGGGCTCCTTCTCAATAAATTGTATCACACAGTAAGACAACTGCTGAAAGTAAACTCCCACAGACTTCGGCTTATGCAGAGGAATCAAAACCCTCCACAAGAAAATCTTGTGCTCCTCTTTCAAAGGCAAGGCAAACCCACTAATTATACTCCCAAAAATCTCCAACAACTCTGCAATCCCATTATGTTTCTCGGTCTCAAACACAAACCGATAGAATATATTGCTTAGAGACTTTCGAATAAATGGCCTGTGCACCATAAACTTCCCATAAACCCTATGCAATATAGTCTTCAAGCAATCCCTTTCTCTCGGATCCTCCGTACCAAACAAATCAAGCAGTCTCAATATAAACGAATGGTCTATGTACTTCTTTGCAACTTTAGCATCTAAGCAAGAAGAATTGATGAATCTAAGCAACAAATCATACACAATTTGCAAATGTGGCCACGCAGGATCGAACATGGGGTCATCATTATCATCATTCTCGGCAACGCTACTCGAATTTGACCTATAATTTGGCGGAAACACTCTAAACAAATTAACAGCACACATTCTACACATTGCTAAAATGGCAGGTTCACTGAATCTCATAGACCCAGAAGCAACAAATTCAACAAGTTCAAGTAAAGTTTGTCTCTTTACATCCTTTTCAAGTGTATTCTTACTTGGGTCACTGAAATCAAAAGTTACGCAGCAAAGGCTTACTTTGCTCACAAAGAGATTCATCTTCTCTGCATTAGGCACATCTTTGAAAGGCACGAGTGGCTCAATCCCAGCAACCACACTAGCTGGAAACACAACAGAAGAAGTTCTTTTCGGACCACTGGATGATTTACCCAAACCTGCAGCTGAGCCATTGGATCTCTGCTGAGTTAAGGGTGACTCAGGCCGAATAGACTCAGCTGAGTCAGTTTTTAAAGATTTTCTTGGGAGCTTACTCAAGATTTGCCTCAACATTATGAAAAAGACTCGAACTTTAAGCCACACAACACAAAATCTAACAAGCTGCCTACCAAAGCATGGCCATTGAAGGGAATGTTTGGTAAATAAGTAGATTTACAAAGAAAGGCTAATATTTCTGCTAGATTTTGGTCATGGATTCAAAGGGTTCTGAGAGAAGGTGAGTAGATCCATTTCTAAAGCTTTGAGGGTTATTATTCATGGGTGAAAAGTTTGAAACTTTAAGGTACATTTTTGGTGAAAGGTCAGATCTTGGCAAATAAAACAAATAACAAAACTGGGTTATTGAGTAAATCAAAGAATGATAAACATTCATTGATAATTTACCTCATTTTGAGAGAGATTCATGTAATGATGTTAGCTGCAGACATGAAATGAAATGTGATGGAGAGAGAGAGAGAGAGATCTAAAAGAGAGGGAAGGGCCTTGTGTTGGTTGACGATGTTAATGTCTGATCTCTTTTTCTCTTTTTGAAAGTGAAAGCAAAACAAACGAAGGCAATGCAATAGTTTTTAATTAATTTGGGAGTAGTAAATTATAAATTACTCCCTCTAGTTTTAAAAAATAAATTAAATAACCTCTTTTGTTTTGAATAATTATAATTAATTTAATATTATTTTATTTTATAAATATCTTTTTTCTCACCAATCTTCTATTTTTTTTTATTTTTTAATTTTTTAAAATAAAAAATAAAGTAAACTGAAAAGGAACGAAAAGATTATATAGATTTAGGAATATAGGGACTAATGAATTAATTTTTAAAACTAGATAAATTATTTAATTTGATTTGAAAACCTATAGGGACTAATTTATAAATTACTCTTAATTTGGTGGAGTTTTTTAATGAAAAATTCTCGGTTGATGAGAAAATTACGGCATTTTCTCGGAAAATGGAAGTACTTTAAAGAAATTTAATAAATTGGATTTCGATGGATTTTTGGACAAGAAGGAAGGTACATGTGATTTTTGGACCGTTTGATTGGCTGGAGTTATTAGGACATTGATTTGATTTGATTTTTGTTTCTGTTTTTGTTTTCCAACTGTAAACCACTAGCAGAGGTTTTGTCCAAAAAGGACTTGAGATTCTTCAGAATTCAGACATGGTTATACGATGACGTTCTGGGATGATATGGCAAAATCTAAGATTCAATGGCTGTTATGAGATTCATTTGTGATGCTCTCTAACTGTCTTAATATTATTAAAAAAAAAAAAAAAAAGATTCCAAAATTCCATATGCTCACCTCTTTATTAGAAAATTAAAGAATCAAGGGATTTTCTTGTCCTTTTGCTTTAAGCTTGAATTAAATATCGTAAATACAAACTATTCAAACATAGAAAATGTCTATGAGACGGTTAAAAAAAATATCATGATCCAAAAACCAATAATTTATTCATTGAAGATTTCGAAATATGAAATAAGAAAGAAAAAAAAAAGAAGAAAAATAGTCTTTAATAGTGTAATAAAATCACATACATAAATAAACAAATCTAAGGTCGAAATAATACTTGTAAATAATTTCACTAGATCAAGAAAATAATATTAGATTACTATCTAAATTCTACGATTAATGTGTCATCACAACCTTCTCTCTCTTTTTTCCTATTTGCAAAAGATTTTTTTTTTCTTACTCAAAATTCTTAATTTAGAACTTGGCTATTTTTATATGTCAGTTCTATAAATCGAAACATACATGATCATTATCCATAAAACTAAAAGAAAATGTTGTGGATTAACTGTAACAATGTTTTTTTTTCGCCCACTTGCTATAACCACTAGCTAGTGCCTTATTTTGTTTTGTTTTTTTCAATTGCGTTTGCTGTAGCCAAGGCCATGGGGTTGGCTTTCCGTGAACTTTATTTTTGTTTCAGTTCCTGTTTTGTAACCTTTTTTTTTTATTTTGGTCGTTAAAATTTTATTCTATTGGATTTTTTTCCCAATAATAAATATTAAAATTTTATTATATTTTATTTTTGTTCCTATAATAAATATTTTATCTTGGCTTTTAGTAAAAATTTATGTTCTTTTTTGGTTCGTATTTTATGATATGTTTTTATTTTGATCATTAAAGTTTTATCATATCCGATTTTTATCCTTACGATACTAAAACTAAATAAAGTTTCACTATCCTAAGCTTTTTTTTTTTTTTTTTGTGGGCTTTTAGTGAAACTTTTCTTTCTATTATAAGCCCTATTTTATGATTCTTTTTTAGCCATTAAATTTAGTAGAATTTGTTTTTTTTTAGTTCCTGTTTTGTAATTGCTTTTCATTTTAACCATTAAATTTTTATTATATTTGATTTTTTCCCTATAAGGAACTATTTTTTAATTTTAGTAAAACTTTTTGTTATGTTTTGGTTTTTATTTTGTGAAATTTCTTTTATTTTGATCATTGAAGTTTTATTATATCCGATTATT
The DNA here is from genome assembly GCA_963924115.1 of Dovyalis caffra. Taxonomy (NCBI): domain Eukaryota; kingdom Viridiplantae; phylum Streptophyta; class Magnoliopsida; order Malpighiales; family Salicaceae; genus Dovyalis; species Dovyalis caffra. Next base: position 14,606,075 of record CAWUPB010001194.1, on the reverse strand, counting down.
ATTCTTTTTACACTAAAATTAAATACAGACTTTACTATTCTAATTTTTATTTTTTATTTTATTTTTATATTTTTTTGCATTTAGTAAAAAAATCTTCCGTTTTAGTTCTTATTTTGTAATTTTTTTTTTTGTTAAAATTCTATCATGTTTTACTTTTATTCTTGCCTTATGCATAATGAATTTTTTTTAGTCTTATTGTTTATAATTTTTTTTTTTTGTGCTTTTAGTGAAATTTTTTTTATTTATTTTTATCCTTCTTTTATGATCTTTTTTGTTTTGATCATTTAATTTTATTGTGAGTAATTTTATCTTTTTTTTTTTTCCAAATTCTCAATTTGAATAAGTTTTTTTTTGTCCTTTTGTTTTGGATGGTCTTTCTATCTCATTAAAAAATTATAGATAAAGAATATATGGTAAAAATTAATCATCTAAAACTCAAAAAAAATACCACATCATTATTTTAGTTACAAGTTATTATACATATTTCTAATAAAATACATGTTTATATGAAACAATATCTAATTAGCAACTTTATATTACTCAAATTTGTAAACTTTTCGTTTAGCTAACCTCATGATAAAATATGAGATATATGTTTTGGTTATTTTTTTTAATTTTTTACTCATGATCATTTTAAATAATTATTTTTAAATTTTGTATTTTATACGAATGAACACATAAGAACGTTGTATAGCTCACCTCGCGGCAACGGGCGGGATATATGCTAGTAAATAACTAGTTGAGATAACAAACACCAAGTTAAAATCTTGAATAATAGTAAACAATGATAGAAGTATTAGTCGGAGGATATTATTGTTCCTTTAAAGATGTCATACGAGTGGAGAAGAAGGGATTCATTCTCTTACTATTTTTTGCGATCTTATTAGCACATATGGTATAAATCACGAGGTTATAATATTCCCAATTATCACATCCTATACTCACTCGTACGGATCTTAGTTCAATCCTTAGACAAAATCGACTAACTTGAGTTCTCAAGGTGTTTTTTCTTAATAAGTATTATCACCAAGATCTCGGATATGACTATCACAGAGTTATTTGGATAAAGCTTTTCAAATTAATTGTAAAATGTAAATTGTTTACAATCTTATCTTAATTTTACATTAAGGTGACATTTTTTAATCTTATCTCTACTCTACTCGTTCTTAACATCATTAGAGCAGTTTTGTCTCGGCTTTACTCGCTCCCACCAACACTAGAAGCGATTACTCATGTGAGAGAACCAATCTAAATCAATGTGACTTTCAAAATTGAGCTTTAACTTAGTAAGATGCATGATATATATGTATGTGTGTGTGTGTGTGTGTGTGTATGAAAACAACAAATTGCGGTCGCAAAAGAAGTAGTACAACATATAAAATTTAATTGTTCATTATCATGCTAAAGTTACAATCTAAGTATTTCAAAAGATTTAACGTGTCCAAAATACACATATTTGGGTATGAGTTTTATGAGAGGATCTACTATCATTTTATGTGTAGATAAATATTTCGTTGACACTTCTCTTTTCCAAATGACATCTCCAACGTAGTTATACTCGGTGTCAATACGTTTGGATCTACTCGTGTTACTTGAGATCCTTGATATAAACAATAGTTGTCTAGTTGTCATAATAGACTATAACAATTCCCGAGCTATCGCTATTAATTTCCAAATCCTTAAGGAATCTCTTCAAATAGAATTTTTTTTTTTGTATAATAGTAGAACGTGCTATAAATTCAGCTCGTATAGTAGACAATGCTATCCGGTTCGTTTTTTACTACTACAAGATATATCGTCATTATTGAGTAAAAGAGTATATCAAAAAAAAAAAAAAAGATTTGTGTTCATCATGGTTTTCTCTCTAATTAGCATGTGAATACTTAGTTAGATGTAAAATTTTCTCTTAATAACACATATATTAATCCATAATGCCTTTAAAATATCTCAAGATCTTGTTTACGACTTTTCAATGCTCTTGACCGTGGTTCGACTAGGATCGATTAACTCAACCAATGACAATGTATGTATCCGAATGTGTACACATCATTGTATGCATAAGGCTTCCAACGAGCACTTAAATATGACATTTTAGACATCTTTCTTTTTTTTTTTTTGGAGTTTTATGACATATTTTATGACTTAAAGCATCGTCTTTTGACATGAAAGTATCCACAAACTTATAATTACCTAAATGTAAGCATTCTAAAACTTTCTAGATATAATGCTCTTATGACAAAGTTAGAAAGTTTTTTTAATGATCCCGACTCCCAAAATATAATTTGCCTCACCTATGTTTTTCATGTCAAAATTGGATAACTATGCGTTGATAAATATGATAAAATCTTTATCAATTTAAAACTATCAAAATATCATCAATATTAGAGATAAAATTTAAAACTCATCTTCATTTTTTTAACATGAACACAATGGTCTTTTTCAATGATTTTAAAATCATAAGTCGTTATTGTCTTATAACAACAAAAGTATCATCATCTTAATGATTGTTTTAGACCATAGATAGATCTTTGAAGCTTGCAAACTTTGTGCTTTTGGCTTTTAACAATGAAACTATAATGAGTAAATTATATATTTTTTAGATTAAGAAAATAATTATAAGTTAATTAGAGGTAATTATATTTTTAGAATAATTGAAAAATCTAAAATTTGTTATAAAATAGAAATTTGTACCCAACCCTCTAAAAAATAATAATTAAAAAAAAACCGGACAACTAGTTAAGAAAAATAAGATAGCCCCATTTTGTCTCTCATTTTTTTATTTCCTCTCTTCATTCTCACCTCAAAAATTATCTCTATTCCATCCAATTCTCTCCTCAATTTTGTGCTAAAACCTTGCAAATTAACTCGGAAAAACCATAAAACTAGATGATTAAACTTATATCAAGTTAGATTAAAGTTTGGGAGGCTTAAAGAAATTGAAAATTGAAATTGGGGTTTGAAGATCCATTTGTCAAATGTGAGGTTTTTGTCGTTTGACTTTAAAATTAGGATGTTTTGCTACCAAATTTTGGCATTTAACGATAGATTTTTCCATCGCTATATGTTAAAAATCCATTGCTATTTGATATTAGTGAGGAATTAGTGACAATAAGGATTCCGTCACTAAAATGGCGGTCTCTATTTCCTTAGCAATCGAAATTTTCCACAAAAAATCCATTACTAAGATAGAAAATTCATCGCTAATTTGTCAAATTTCTATCGCTAAATCGATCTAAAATAGGACTATTTGAAATTTTTATTTTCATCGCTAAACCATCACTATTACCACTTACATTTGTCGCTAAATAGCGACGAAACATGTGTCATTAAATTATAGTTGCTAAAATTCTTGTAAGTTTATCTCTAAATCTATCACTATTTAGCGATCATATATGTCTCTATCGCTAAATATCCTTGCAATTCAGTCGCTAAATCCATCATTAAACGAAAGAACTATATATATATATATATATATAATCAATGGTTATATATTGTTAATTGTATAACAAATAACTATAAACAACATCTTATTAAAGCACGATATATTATTTGATAAAATTAAAATTTTATAAACCGAAATAAAATAAATATATAGATACATTAAAATGTATAAAAATTTTAAAAGCATTTTTAAAAAGTAAGAAACCTATTCCTAATTATCATCATCTTTTAGGCTGCTTGGATGTTGAGAGAAACAACTCACTCCTAGATCATGGGAGGGTCGGTAGGAGGTACGTGAGGCTACCGCGGGTTCTATAACAACCCTAGTACTTTCTATAGCCGACTCGTATAAAGCTAACTTGACTAGCCTATTACTTGGATGGTAGTCTCCATCCCTTTAATCTTATTTTTGTATTGGGCAAAAACCTCTTAAATACTACCACTAGGATATCACGAAGTGAAAAAGAAGAATTGACTCTAGAACGTGAGTAATACTGAAACGCATAAGTTTCGATGTCTTACATTATCTACTTCTTCTCCACTTTGATAGCATCCAAATATATTTTGGACATATTGATATTTAAAGACGATGAATCTCCCTCATGCTACTCCTTAACATGTTCTTCTTGCATTAATTGTACATATTTTAATATCATTAAAATAATTATAATATCAAATCATAAATATATTTTTTAGATTGTATCGTTAGATGTATATATTTAAAAGATATAAAGCGCTACCACTACCGCATGTGACCACCTTTTGATAAATGTCTTATCTTTTCGGTTATGAGTGGTCTCAAATTGCTCATAAGGATTTGGGTTATGACCCAATTTATTATGTTGAAAAAAAATAAATAAAATAATATAAGATACAATAAATGTAAAAATTAATTTATCATAATGGATAATATAGGATTTATCAAACGCTCAACGTGCTCGATCAAAGAGATGGACCTCTCCGATATGCTTGGGTAAGCTAGCACCGACACCACCCATCTCCGACATGAGGTTTTGAGACGCTTGCTAAGATCCGGCTCGCTTACTTGAAAGTGGCCCAACATAGTGCCATGCTTTCGATACTTCCCGTTAACAAACGTAAGTCTATTGCTCATATGCTTCAACTTATTAAGCATGTCATCATACAAAATTCATGCCGGACTCTTCCATGCAACCTTAATCGTCGCATCAACGATAACATCTCATAAAAAGTACTTCCACACGAAGTAAAAAAATAATATTAGTATTTTTTATATTAAATTAACACTTTAAATGAAATATGAGCAAATAATTAATATGTTATCCTAAGCTTATTAAAGTATAAGTTTTTCGTCTCTATAGAAATAGACTTTCATGTGGAGTTAGCAACATCCTACCACTCATTGAAAATTGCAATGATTTTTTTGAAGCACTTGCTTGATGGAACCAAACTATCAAATAAAATAAATAAATAATAAATAAGTGAATTAATGATTCCAACATGATATATGAAAATATAAAACTAATTATCGCATGTAAAATTTATTACTTACTAGTTATTCATGACTCAAATGATCCGTCCGTCATTAGATCTAGTGGAGCTTTTTAAAGCCGAGGAAATCGTCGTGGGGATATCCACAATAGGGGGCATTACCGGTGGGGGCATAACTGGGAAGGGCGCTACTAAATGGCACTTAGACGTGTCGACACCACTATTAAGTCCGCAACCCAAGACAGCTTGCACTAGTAATTCCATATCCACGTACACTCGCTATGATTAGTTGCATGATCAACATCAAAGTCATGATCATCGACATCGCAATTAGATCCGCCCAATTCATGAGGCATAACTAAAAAATAACACCTAAAACAACTTGAGAAATGAACAACAATTTGATTGAAATATATCTTATAATTTTCTTAAACATTTAACAAAATTTTGATAGAGTCTCCTATGTGAATTGCACATTTTTCAATTAATAAATATTCTAAATAATCACATAAATATTGAAATTAAATCAACCAATAATCAATTTATGCATACCGAGATAAACAATTGTTTCGGATGCTCTATCGAAATTAAATTCCAAACTTGTCCTCCTAATTCCATATAAGAGCATTAAATCAACCTTATTTCTTCTTAATTTTTGAAGGTCTCCAACCCCTCGGGTTTGATACACTACGAGTATATCTCAACACACTTTAATAATTATAAACAAAAAAATTAAACTAATTAATTCTAATTCTAACACAATTATGTTTGAAATAACAAAATTAACAAGTTTTACAATTAATTTAAATAAATAAATAAATATAAATCAAATTAACTTGATTAATTCTAATTGTAACTAAATTCAATTTAAAATAAAAATAAATTAACAAATTTTAATATAAATAAATTTATAATTTAATGATTAAATAAAATTAACCTAATTAATTAATTAAATATAAATATAATTAACTTAATTAATTCTAATTCTAACCAAATTAAATTTAAAATAACAATAAATTAATAAGTTTTAATATAAATAAAGTCATAGTTCAACCAATTAAACAAAATTAACCTAATTAGTTAATTAAATATAAATCAAATTAACTTAATTAATTCTAATTCAAACCAAATTAATTTTAAAATAAAAATTGATTAATAATTTCTAATATAAATAAAATCATAATTCAATGAATTAAACAAAATTAACGTAATTAATTAATTAAATAAATATAAATAAAATAAGCTTAATTAATTCTAATTCTAACTAAATTAAATTTAAAATAAAAATTAATTAACAATTTCTAATATAACTATAATGATAATTCAACCAATAAAACAAAATTAACCTAATTAATTAATCAAGTATAAATCAAATTAAATTAATTCATTCTTATTCTAACCAAATTAAATTTAAAATAAGAATTAACTTGACTTAATTAAGAAAAAATAAAGAATTAATTAAAAATTATAATTAATTAAAAAATTTATTCTAATTCAACCAATTAAACAAAATTAACCTAATTCATTAACTAATCATAAATAAAATTAACTTAATTAATTAAAAATCAATTTCAATTAAATTTAAATTACAATCAATTAACAAATTTACCTAACAATTAAAAAAATTTAAAAATTTAACAAATTAATCAAAAAATTAACCAAACAATTAAAAACTAATAACATTTTGACCAATAAACGAATAAAGCAATTAAATATATATAAAATTAAAAATTAAGTAATTAAACTTAGAGTTAACTAACAATTACAATAAATTACTAACTTTAATTAAAAAAATAAGAGAGAAAAAAGTACAATTCAGGTTGAATTACATCAAAAGGAAAGAAGGAAAATGGAGGGGTTTTTTTTAGAGATTAGAGCTTAGAGTGGATGTGGATTGATTGAAAGAGGAAGAGTAGAGTTTGGTGGTGGTTTGGAAAAGGGGAGATTAGCGGCTACTAGCTAGAGAAGGAGAGGGAGAATAAAATGAAGGAGAAAGAAGAAAGGGGTTTAATTTGAGATTGCAATATATATATATATTCCAGTCGCTAATTTTTTAAATTAATTATTAAAATCTAACATAAGATATGAAATCAAGAGTTCACTATGTTTTCCATGATTAACCGTATTCAAATGTTTGATTTTAACAATTCAATTTAAAATTTATGTCATGTGATATTATCTCATAATGCATGTTAAACATTTATGAAACAATCAAAATGATATGCATAAACAAAATATAATATTTGATGAATAACATATGTTCAATCATACAAATTCTAAAGTTTTTAAAAAATTTTATTTATGTACCCTAGCCATATTGAACATTGCATGAAATATTTTTTGAATTTATTTCATTAAAAATTCATTATGAATGAATTTCTTACTCCTTTTATAACACTGACTGAAATAAATTCCTTACAATGTTAAAATATTCAATTATTAATCATCATTAGGTTCACATATATACAAATTAATTTTCCAAAAAAAAAAAGAATTTAATTCACTTTATTTTAATTATTATGAATTTTTTTATTATTTTCATAGAAAAAACATAATAAATATTTCTGGATTTTTCAAAAAAAAAATAATTTACCACTAATTTAAACCAAAATTATAGGTTAGCCATTGAAAGAATAATTGTTATTAAAAAAATAAATTTTTAGAAGTATTGATCATAAGAATTAAATTCTAAATTTGATTTATAAGTTGATATTTACTTACGAGCGAGCTATCATAATATAGTTGGACTAACTATCGATTTTATTGAACCATCATAATCAAATAATATTATAGTTGGACTGTTGGTTTCATTGAACGACCATAGTCAGAATACTATGAGAATTACAGAATCTCGTTAATTTCCCAAAAAGATTCAGTAGCAAATTAATCAAATAATATAATACCCATGCGGGCTGCGCCAATGGAAGTAGAGGAAGTAAAGAGGAAACTGGTGGCTGCGTGATTAAAAACGCTGAGCCTTGAGGTGGAGAGTTAGCTAATCCTTGAGTAGGAAATCGAGTGCAATAAATGGACAGAAACATGTAGCAATGTTGACAATATTGTTATCTGTCACGTTGGATTTATATATAGGTAGGAACCATAGGATTAATGGGCAACAAGAATTGATCTCTATGATGATAAATTTACATCAGCATTAACGATGACAAGGACTTGGGTTCCTAGCTCTACGTAGATGTCACCTACACAAATTTCCAACATAGAGGTCGTGCATAGAAATAACACTCATTTTTTAAAGTAATTTCACTTGATTAAGATAATAATATTAAATTATTATTTGAACTTCATGTTTACGTATCAAGATAGCCTTCTTCTTTGTTTTTAATATTTTTTAAAGAGTTTTTTTTCTTTTTATTATATTATTCTACCAATTCACTTTCTTTTTTTCCTCTCGTGTATACATGAGATTTGAAAAAATAATCACCGTATCAACTGTATAACAATCATTTTTTAAATAATTTTATTATCAGATCAATCCGTCATGAACGACAGACCAAAACCTATTTTTTCTAACAAAAAGTGTATTGAATTAGAATTTACGCTTTTTGGATACTGGTCATGTAAACTTTTAATAACTACATAGTCAGCTTGGCATGACTATTAGTTAAAACTATGTCCACACATCAAGCTGCTGGTCCATAAAAAAGAGAGAGAAAAATCTTCGAAATTTGCGAGAAATGGAACTTAAACTATGATATCATAAATTTTTATCTCATAGTTTAACCAAGGAGCCGCCCTTGTGGGCTCATAGACGTGGATCATGTGTTGCGATATCAATCTTCAATCTTTCGTAAGTCTTCTACCTCCTTCATGAATTGAAGGTTTGAACCAAAATTGTTTTTGTTTAAGTTTGAAGTTGTAAAAGTTATTTTGTATACACTTAATTCTATTCTTACCTATTGGTTTTTGCCGAAAATCTTTTCATTCAGTCAATTAAAAGATTCGGTTTTTGCATCTAATTTCTCATTTTCAATCTTTGACAATTGATACTTAAGTTGAATGATTTGATTTTCGATGTAAAATTATCTCTCTATTTCTCAAATCGACAATAACTCACCTTATTATTATTATTATTGTTTATGAGTTTTTAGGATCATGATAAGAAACTTAGATCCTTTTAATTTGAACTTGAGCTATGTTTTTTCAAAATGGATGAAGTAGAATGGAATGTCGTCGAGAAATAAATAGTAAATGAGCTACCATCTATTTAGTTATTTATTAATTCAATAATTGAGGAGGAGGATAGAAATTTATATTTTTTTCTATGATTCAATAGACTCTAAAAAAAATAAAAATAACAATTACAACTCACTCATGTTTATAAATAAGTAAATAAATTAATGAATAAGTTATTATTTCAAAACCACATTTTAAACACGATATTATCAAGTTAATCATGTTTATTCTTTCATGTTTTTTCATGTCAAATTATATTTTGCTTTGTATATTCCGTAAAAATTAACAAAAATTATATTTAGAATTATGGAAAATATCTATAATATCTTCTAATAAAAAATTTCTTTATGATTACAGGTTAAGGAGCTGAACCAAACTCACAAAAAAAAAAAAAAAAGGTTGTTACAGATGAATTATCAATCATAGAAATAAAATTGGGATAACGTGAAAATACTCATCTCAACAAAAGAATGTAGTCTAATAGTAAGATTATTATTTTTTCTTTAATTAAAATTAATGTTCAATTCTTACTATTCAAGTCTAATTAGCAATAATAATAATTTTTTTTATCAAGATAACTTATGTTCGGTATTTGATATGTCCAGTCAATTTATCATTTCTATTTTTCGAAAAAACTACCATCTAACGAAAAGCAATTTGATACACATGGCTACAATTTTTTTAATTTTCACCTTCAAAGATTCATACAAATCACCTGTCTTGAATGACCACGTGAAATAACATGTCAAAAGAGCCAGTTTTGCAAAAATATAAAAGTACATTATCGATGGGCATGAATTCCATCAATACTGTCACATGAATGCAATAGAGACACGAGTGCACCAAAATTCAAAACTGGTGAGTGGGCCTAAAAAGCAACAAAAAGAAAAGAATAAGGATAAAAGTGTAAAGTAGCGTATTATATGTCCAAATATGACCGCGTCAAAACGAATCAACTCGCAAATGACGACGACACGGCGCAATGTTTGGACACTTTGAATTTAAGTACTTGACACACGCTACTTGAGAGAAGCCCCGTCCGGAGATTGTAAGTAGCATTAAAAATCGATACTAATTCGACAAACCTATGAAGGTAGTATTAATGATACGATACGACGACATAAAGGGCTAAAACTAACTTTACACCTTATAGTTGGACAAATGTTTCGATTTAAATCTTATAATTTAAAAATATCTCATTATCCCTCGATGGTCATTATTACCATTTTAATCCTCCTATTTCTTTTAATAACAAATTTTATGATACTCAACGAATAACTACCAATACTTACTTTATATAAATAAATAAATACAAGGAGATAAAATACATACGAGAGAAAAATTAAAATAATTATCCCACGAGAGAAAAACAGATACAAACAAAAGAGAAATAAAAAAGAAAAAAAATTGAGTATAGATAAAATTATTTTATTACTTTTAGTGAATCGGATGTAATTTTCTGTCTCGTTTTTGTGTTTGGCTTTCTCTTCAAAATAAGTCTATGAAATAAATATTGTATTTGTCAAATATTTTAAAATTTCTTCTTTTGAACCAGTGTCCGAATAATAATTATTTTAAATAAATAATGTTAAAGTTATTAAGAATTTTAGTAATTGACATAACAATTGTGATAGATTAGATTCAATAGAAATAGAAACCATATTAAATAAATATCAAAATTTATATACCAATATATATTTTTTTTAAATGACGGATATCGCTTTAGTCAATAAAAAATACAATAACAATAGAAGATATTACGTTTTACTTTGTACTCAATTTTTTAAATCTATAAGTGAGCATGCTCTTCATATTTTGTTATAGAATTCAAATTCTAAAAAGGTCATAAAAATAATTATATTATTATGAATACATAAGTGGATGTTGATATTTTACCGAAAATACAGTTAGATAAATTTAGCCTCAGCTCATAAAAGTTGAGAAGATGCATTCACCGTTAAGTCTTTCAACAATATATTTAAGTTTGCTTTTTGTTATGTTTGTCGTATTTTTTAAATCTAAATTACTGAATTCACATTAAATAAATATTATTATTATTATTATTATCATGTGCCATTGAACTACAAGTCGGCGGTTATTGAATCATTTTCAAACCATAGGTGTCGAATTGAAACATTAGATTAACAATAAGGGCAAAATAAATACTTCACTCAATACCTATATCTTACGTCACTGCTTTAAGAAATATCCCTTCAAAAAGAAAGAATCAAAAAGAAGAAAAGAAAAGAAGAAATTCGTTTGCTCAAGAAAAAAATATAAATATTCTCAGACAAGGTAGTGAAGCAATGGAGGTCCAAAGCTGACTCTTTATCTTTTCGTTTTCCTCTCCTTTTTTAAGGGGAAAAAAATATATATATATCAAAGCGACCAGCTTTCGTTCACTCTCTGCACCAAAGCGACACCGTTTTCGTCCTTCTTCTCCGCTTTAGCTCCAACTCAATCTGGTACGTTACGATCTTCTCTCTCTCTTCCTCCAAAAAGCGCGCTGTGTTCAACTTCTTTTCAGTACTTGATCACTCCTCGTAGATTAGTCAACCTTTTTGAAAAATTAGGGTTTTTTTTTGTCTTGATTGGGGAATTCGAGTCATTCGTTTGGAAGCGGTAAAATTTGCCTTGTTTTGGAGTAGTTAGCGGTTAATGATGTTAATTAATCTGTTGGTTACTGAGAAGATTGAGTGGATTACATAAAGAAACCGAATTGATGGGAAAATTACTTACTTTACTTTTACTAAATGATTAAATCTAGCTAAAATTTTATTTATTTTTTAATAAAATTAGCTGGATTAGATAAAATTTGTGGTGATTGGGTACTCAATTGGTGACTGAATGTGGGGTTGATGTTTGTTTTGGGTTATTGAACTGATAAGCGATTGAACGTTTTGATCTTTCATTTCTTGGAAGAAGAGGATCAGCATTAGGTTTTTTGGTGGTCTAAAGAACAAGTTTTTGATCTTTCATATTTTGGGTTTGAAGAAAACCCATGAAAATAAAATTTAAAAATGTTGGGTTTTTTGATTTTTCATGATTGAAGTTACTCAGCTGAGCCTAGTGGTTTATTAGGATGTTTGTGTGGTGGCTTGGATTTTCACTGTGTTGAATTAATGAATTATTCAAGCTTCTCTGCGATGAAATACTTGATGCTGATACTGTTGTGTGTTTCTTGTTAAACAGAATTGGGACTGTTAAATCATCCATTGCTTGTGGTGTCTCCTATTATAAAGTTCTGTGGGACATCTTAGTGAAATCTTGGGATGGGAGTCGACATTGAAGCTGTAATTTTGTTCTTATGATTCTATGCTTTCGTCATTTTTAGTTGTGTTGTTGGACTTAGATGGATGTTCCCTCAACGGAACTACATTCTGAAAGTCAGACCGACACTTTTCCGTTATTAATGGAGCGGCCAGAGAATCTTAACAGTAGTGCACATATTATTGACATACCAAGAAGCATCGATGTCTCTGTGTCACCATCTCATGATAGAATTTCGAGTGGTTTGGAAGCATCGTCGCATGAGGATAGATCTTCGAGTAGCGTGAGAGCACCCAGTTCTCAGCCTTCAACATCTTTGTCGAATGGAACAAACTCTCGGAGCTCCTCATTAATAAGGAGAGGGGAAGCTCGTCGACGCAGGAGTCCTTTGAACTCTGGTTTATGGATTTCTGTTGAATTAGTTCTCACCTTGAGCCAGATTGTTGCATCTATTGTCGTTTTGTCTGTGTCAAGACATGAACATCCACATGCACCGTTGTTTGCATGGATTGTTGGTTATGCATCAGGATGTGTTGCAACCCTCCCTCTTCTTTACTGGCGTTATCGTCATCGTAACCAGGCTTTGGAGCAAGACTCAGCTCAAAATCGTCAGGGTTCTGCACATATTAACGTTCCTGCAGGACCCTTTTCTCTTTCAGTCAGTAGGAATTCGGAAGGGGACGATCGCCGATCTGCCACTACCACACCTAGAGGTGGCCAAAATGCTGTACTAAATGCAAGGTACAACTTCTCGTTGTAATTGTTGCTTTGACTTGCTTTGACTTGCTTAGACATCATTGTCAATGCATCCTGTCCAATTGCATGTTACCAAGGTTGCTGTGTCGTCGATTTTGTTTGGTTTTATGCCATTTTCTTTCTACTTCGCTGTTGAAGCTTCATGTAGATCCAGTATATAGCTGCCTTACATGGGTTGGGAGTAGATGCTAGGTTCTTTATTTCTTTGAAGGGGCATGGACATTATTTGTTATCGAAAGCTAACTTAATGTTTGGACATCTATGCAATGCATTGGATATGATGAAGCTGGTTTTGATCTCCCATCCCTACTGGTCCACCCCTAGATAATATTTCTAAGATAATGGGAAGTATCTAGTTATGGTCACGCCAAAGTGGGTCCCGGAAAAGAGAATATTGAGACAGTCTCATCCATTGGCGTTTACCATTATGATGTTTCAAATAGACATGGATACTTGTACATATTTCCCAATTCTTTCCTTGATCTCACTTCTATTTTTTTCCATTTCTTTTTTGATTGATTGCAATTATTCCAACTTTCTATTTTCTGGGGGAATTTGCATTTTGGCCCCTTTCCTGATTATCCAGTATTTATTTGGTGGCGACTATTGTTTCATGCTCAAAATGATTTCCCTTTTTAGGTTGATCTTTTATTTAGCGTCACCAACAATTTGAGTATTAGTTTTTGAATTGGTTGCGTTACTTTATGGCATGATACACGCTTTCCTTTATCTTGGAATTGATTTTATTTTGCTAGCCATTGAAACCTGTGTCAAATAAAAAGTGAATTCTTTAATTTGTTTTGAACATATAAATATCTGGTTCCAAAAATATTGTTTTTGCATGCAGATTCAAGGTTTTGGTGGAATATTTCAAAATGGCTTTGGATTGCTTTTTCGCAGTTTGGTTTGTGGTTGGCAACGTGTGGATATTTGGAGGTCACTCATCTGCTGAGGAGGCTCCAAACTTGTACAGGTAAGTCCTATGTTGCATCCATCACACCGTTCCTTTCTATACCTGCCATCTGAGAGAGCTCGCCCTCATTTTTGCGTCCATTTCCATTGCAGGTTATGTATAGTGTTTCTTACATTTAGCTGTATCGGATACGCGATGCCCTTCATTCTGTGTGCAACAATCTGCTGTTGCTTGCCTTGTATAATTTCTGTTCTTGGATTTAGAGAGGATCTGACACAGACAAGGGGAGCCACACCTGAATCAATTGATGCCTTACCAATATACAAGTTTAAGTTAATTAAAAATAGAAATGGTGAGGATAGCAGCTCAGGTACTGGTGATGGTGGGATTGTGGCAGCAGGAACAGAAAAGGAACGTGTGATCTCAGGAGAAGATGCTGTAAGTGCTTACAGATTCTTAGAGGTTCCTTCTTGTGATCCTCTGAGATCCTTGGTTGTCTTAACAAGGGGCAAGGGGCATTTTTTCAGGATTTGTTTTTGACATTGTTACTGATAATGTAATGTTGTAACTGTGACAGGTTTGCTGCATTTGTTTGGCAAAATATGCAAACAATGATGAGCTGAGGGAGCTGCCATGTTCTCATTTCTTTCATAAGGAGTGCGTAGACAAGTGGCTGAAGATCAATGCATCGTGTCCCCTTTGCAAGAGCGAGGTCGGTGAGAGTATATTAGGTTCACTGTCGGGGTTAAGTTCTAGCCAGAGACGGGTTGAAAATGGGGCCGGCAATGGTGTGGCCGGCACCATGTTTTGATCTGCTATATACTACGAAATAGTAATATAATACATAAATAATTACGATTTTGACTGTGCTGTATAAAGTATTTTCATTCTCCTCTTTTTATGAATCTCATGGATCAAAACATTTCTTTAAGAATTGGTGTGGCACGCTCGTTACAATTTGCCCTTTTGCTCACCAAAAGAGTTGAAACAATTGCTATTTGGCATGGTTCTGCTGATGCTTTTCCTTCTCCTTTTCTCATCCCCCTTTAATTTCTTCGATCAGACAATCTCTTTAATGGTTTATGAAACAGCTAATCCAAGGAATGGCACTATTTTATCTTTGCAACAAATATTCGAAGAACCTTCCATTTAAAATTTCTGAAAGTGGGGTTAACTGTGAACTGGTAGAGACAACCCTCGTTTGATCTGTTCGTTTGAGATCCGTTTGTTTATTATTGTGGATGGAAAATTTTCAAGCCATTTGATAAAGCGTTTGGATTCCCTTTGAAAGTGATGGTTAAAAAAGCATTAGATATAGTGGTTTTTCAATCTAAAGACACCAAATGCAATCAATTTATCAGTGCATGGATTTGGTAATGCAATCACTCCCTTTTTTGTGAGCACAATAAAGCTAAAAAAGTTATCCAAGAGAGAGTCACAACTCAAAAAAAGCGTTTGCTGCCATCGATTTATCATGCATTTAGCATTTTTTTTTTTGGAGAATTGTCATAGTAAAAGATTTATTACTAATTAAATGATTTATTTCGTTCTTTCTCTAAAAAGACAACAGCGAGTAATAAGTAGTTGGAACTACTCCATTATTTTACTTAAATCCATAAAATATTTATAAATTTAGATTAAAATTTGACTAAAATCATAAAGCGTGAGGTGATTTCAATTTTAATTCTATTTAAGCACGCAACTGGAGTGGGATTGGTTCTTGCGGTTTGAACAGAAAACAAGTACAGCAATTAAAATCACCTAGTTCTAAAAAAAAAAATTAAAATTAAAATTTCGTCGGTTTCATTACGAATATATTTAATTTTCTTCTGTAAAACACGTGATTCAATTTTAGTATTAAAAAGGCACTTTATAATAAGAATATTGTTAAACCAAAAAAATATACTAAAATGTTGCATGTCTTGTAGGCGAGTTTAATTGGCAATAAGAGACTAGCTTCGCTAGCTTGGACCGATTTTTGGATCCACGGTAGTCAATTGGTTTTTTTTTTAAAAAAAGAATTTTGTTGAAAAAAATTAAAAAAAAATTATTGGTTCATTGATAATGACCTCGTTTATGAAAAATTAATATTGTTGTTAAAAAATAATATAAAATTATTTATAAAACATTACTCAATAATTTAAATTTTTGAATTAAGATGACTTCTTCAAAAGATTTTTTTTTAATTAATCAATTGTTATTCATAGCTTGTTTGTAAAAATAAAAAAAATAGATGGGTGTGTATTATATATATAGTTTGATATTTATATATGGCAGGGTATTTTTGAATAAATTTTTGTATTAATTGAGATTAAATTTGATATCTTTTATCTTCTTAATTAAGTTAGTATCAAAACATGTTTAGCTTTTAATCAATTACTAGACTCGTTCTTAAATCAAATCAACTTAAATTTATTATCATTAAAAAATAATTATGATTAATTATTTATAAATAATAAAAATTAAAATTTAATTTTAATTAAATTAAGATAATTTTTTTCCGCCATGCCACATCTTTTGGTGAGTCTATATGAGATGGTATATTGTCACTTTTTAAATAAGGGCTAGCCTGCACAATTAAAAGAAAAAACAGTGATCAGTATAATTACGATAAAAAATAAATCAGTTAGCATAATTTAAAACGAACGTGGGTCCTCATCACGAGAAAAAAATCATCCACGTGTTACCCTAAGCTCTTTCTAGAAAAATGGAAAAAGTCACTCAAAAACTCACGCCTTCCGTATTTATCCTCTTCAGATTAGCCTCCTAGGGTTTCTATTCATCTCTCTCTCTCTAGCGTTAAAACTTAAAAGCCGAACCTTTCTCTCTCTATTATCGTCTCTTTCTGACACGCTGAGTTCGCGCGGTTCTCTAATCAGGTAGGACTCGTCACCAGTACATCACTATTAGCGAAAATCGATAGCCTGTTTGCTTACGTTTTGTGTTTCTCGTTTCTCGAGAGACAAATCGGTGCCTTTTGATGTGAAATTAGGGTTTTGTGTTTACAGTAGAAGTGTATTGTTAGCTTGATTTGAGTTTTATTGCATGTTTTGTGGCTGGGTTAATTTCATTAGGGATTACTTATCGAATTTTTTGATTATTACACTTTTTTTTATGTGATTTGAAGCTTCGAGACAGTTAATTGGAATTTTTCTTAGTTCCCTTCGGTTTTCTGAAGCTGACTTTTGCCGTGTGATTGTTCAATTAGAATTGAAAATTGCTGTTTTAGAGGGTATTTTGATATAATTAGGGTTTATTGAACTTTTTTTGTTTCTTTCGTCGATGTGATTTTCTGGTACCAATTCCTTTTCCTTTTTTTTTTTTTAAATGAGATTGATTTTTTTTCATATAGTCTAACCGAAACAAATGTATTGCAAGCGGTCTTGTAACTTGTGGGTGGCATCTCCTTTTATTGAAAAACTAGCACAAACATGCCCATTATTTGTAAAGTTTTTTCTTTTTTGATTTGTGATTTTTTTTTTTTTGGTTTTTATTATGTTTGTATGATATAGGAATCATTGTGCGGTGCAGTGGTAAAAGCAAATGGGATGCCAATTCTAAGTGTGTTGTGCGAGTTCATGGGGGAAGTCTTGAGAGCAGCCACTTCATGCTAAAGTGCTGAAGGTTGAGACTGTATCAAGAACACCCTCTTGGAACCCTGCTTAGATGGGATTTGTACTTGGTGATGGCTGGTCATTTTGTATGCATCCGTCTGTATTTCAAGACACTTCTTAGGGTTTTGCAGTTTTATCTCTCCATATAAATAATTGATGTTTGTAAAAATCTGGTAGTCAATAAATGCGTCTGCGCATGTAGCTAAATATGCTGCCATTGTGTGTCTAATAGGTTTACTTTCGCACTATTTCTTTGATATGGATGAATGAACAAGCTATGCATGGTGAGCAAAAGATGAAATGAATTTTTTCTGTCAGCTTTATCCAAAAAAATATCATATAGCGTAAATTGCACTTCACCATTTGTGGGTAAATTTATCAAATAAATGGAAAAAATGAGGGTTTAAAGCTGAAAAAATTGTGAAGGAAAGCTGCATTTGACTTGAATTTCTGAAGTTCGATTTTTACTAACTAGAGTGGTTCTTTATAATAAGCCTCTTAATGTAGGCTATAGACAGTGAGTTTTGAATTTTGAATTTTACTTCAAACCAGCTCTTGCTCTGTGCCATGGCAATAATATACAGTACAAAAATGTCAGTTGTGTATAAAATTCATTAGTTGTAATTGATTTCCTTCGCCCTTAAAGAAGAATTCCAGTGCAACACTTGTTTCATTTAAGAGTAGTGCTTGCACGAAGGCAAAATAATTTCATCAGCTAAAAAGTTCTATAAACTCAAATTGGTTATGGGAGTTCATTCAGACGTGAAATCTTGGTAAATTATGAAAAATGTGTCGGCACTGACTTTAAAGATTGCAGTGCCTTTGAGATTAAAAGTTGATATTTAAGTGAAAAGGGTTTTTGTGAATCATTTTCAAATTTCTGATCTTTTCAAGAAATAATTTTCGAAGTCCATGTTCTCTTGTGAGAATCTGAAACATTACCCGTTTTCTTTTTAACCGTGGGATTCCAAGTTACATGAGTCTGGTCATATACTCTTCAGTGTAGGCGTAATTATTTGTTAATTGCATTCCACAAACAAGTGATGAAAATACATTTGGATATTCTTTACAGCTCATCTGGTTACCACCCAAAAACAAATCATATAGGCGATTGTCACTCGTGCCTGTTGGAGTGACATTTTATTGTAGTAGCAGATAGAGTTGTAACCATGGTTACATATTGATTTTCTTTTTCTTGGAATGTTGATGTCCCAATCCTGAATGATCTAGATATGTAATCTCGACTTTGTCAGTCTCAAGTTGAAGAACTAATAATGACTTCTTGGTATTGCAGATACTTTTGCATTCCTTATATGTTGATTGCCTAGCATGTCCAACAATCTCGTATCACAGCAGTTATCAGGACAGGGCATCCAAATGGGTCAGCTGGAACATATTTCAAACAAATTGGACTCATCGATGCAAATGGGGTTGATGGAACCCAGAATCCATGATCCTGCACTACAACAGATGTCCATGTCAAACATGCAAATGGGACTGATGGGACCAAGTTCTGATGCTCTATCGCAGCAGATTTCAATATCTAGCAACCAAGTACAGTTGTCAGAACCTATGTCTCATAACCATGTTTTGCAGAATTTCACAGCACCAAATATGCAAACAGGACATATGGAACCACGAGCTTACAACTTGGTTACTGAGAAATTCTTACCAAAGAGGCAACTGGGAGACGTGGAAACCATGTTTCATAATACTGGATCACAGCAGCCATCACCATTGAGCAAGCGTAAGGCCCCAATGGAACCTTCATCTATGTCACAGAAGTTATCAACGCCTCACAAGCGGGTAGCGCAAATGGAACATAGGCCATGGTTGCAGCCAACTCCAGCACCAAATAAACTGCCTGTACAGAATCAGTCTATTTCAAATATCTCTGTGTCAAATCGTCCACAAGCACCATCGAAAAGGTCAACTGGTAAAACTGGATTGCAGCAATCATCAGTTCAGAAAAATCAAACTGGACAGATGCAGCCATTTTTGAAGGCTCGCAATGAGTCCGACTCTGTGAGATCCAAGCTGAGGCAATCACTAGCAGATGCACTGGCTCTGGTTTCTCAACAGCAGGATAAAACTTCAAGTTCTGGAAAGAACTCTGAAGGTGATGCTGCAAGTGTTCAAGCGTGGAAACACGAAGAGACTAAACCTAGTGGACAAACTGCTGGTGCTGCTGATACTGTTGACCATATGTCTGAAGAGCCCAGGGAATCTGGGTCTGCCAAGGATGATTCTATTACCCAAAACCATTCTGATGGCCAAAAGACATCTCAGGAAACTTCCAACACTGATTCAACACAGACCTCAAACCATGATGGGCAGGAATTACAATCCAGTGTTATTTTCCGTGATGAGGATGTTTCATTTAGTGACAGCTTTTTTGTAAAAGATGAATTATTGCAGGGAAATGGGTTGTCCTGGGTATTGGAACCTGATGCAGAGATGGCAGAGAAAAAGGAGTTTGAAACTGCCCAAAAGCAGCAGGGCCAGGAGCATATCAGCAAAGATATTGGAAAACAAGTAGTCCAGGATCCCCAACTTTTGGCATCTGAAATCGAAGCAGAACTCTTCAAATTATTTGGAGGAGTGAACAAGAAGTATAAGGAAAAGGGCAGGTCTCTTTTGTTCAATTTGAAGGATCGTAGTAATCCTGAACTGAGAGAAAAAGTTATGTCAGGAGAGATATCCCCAGGGCGACTGTGCTCTATGACTGCAGAGGAACTTGCATCTAAGGAGCTTTCTGAATGGCGGATGGCAAAAGCGGAGGAGCTTGCTCAAATGGTGGTTTTGCCTGATTCAGATGTTGATATCAGACGTTTGGTGAAGAAAACTCACAAGGGTGAGTTTCGAGTTGAAGTTGAACAAGATAGTGTCACAGAGGAGGTTGCTGTTGGTCCAAGTTCATTCACTCAGACGCGACCAAAATCAGAAGAGAAAGAAGCCTCTCCGCGTTCTAGACCTGATAAAATGAAAGACAAAGTGAATGCTGCTGATGACAAGAGTAACTTAGAAGACAAGGGCGCATCATATACGCTTACAATTCCTTCTAGTGAAGGGAACGATTTGATGCAAGGACTCATGGTGGATGATGAGTTGAAGGATGCAGAATTTCTTCCTCCAATTGTTTCTCTGGATGAATTCATGGAATCCCTTGATTCTGAACCACCATTTGAAATTTTACCAGTGGATGCTGGAAAAGCAACACCCACCTCTGACAACGATGATTCACAGGTTGGGTCAGAATCTAAGTCTCCTGCCATAAATACAAAATATCCAGTTGGTAGTGCTGCAGAAAAATCTAAAAACGTCAAGGTAACTAACACATCATCTGAATCTGATGGGAAATCTGTCAACATTCGTGTAGAATCAGAAACGACACCCTCTGTTGGTGTATCCAAGGGAGAACATGTCTGGGAAGGCTTACTTCAGCTGGGTATCTCCACCACGTCCTCGGTTATTGGCATCTTTAAAAGGTTTGTGTTTTAGTCACCTGGCATTAAAAGAATATATGAAGCTGTCCATGAAACTTTTGCTTGTGATAAAAATATAATATTGGAATCTTCTTTCATCATATTTTATGGGGTCACTACTAACGAAATAAAACCTTTGATTGTCTGCCATCCAGGCATACATTACGTTAGATGAGCAGTGTTCTCCAGTGTTTTTAATGAATTATGTAGTGGTCATTGTGAAGCTTGCTACTTTTTGCTGATCTGTTTTACTTGTTGCAGTGGTGACAAAACATCTGCAAAAGAGTGGTCTGGCTTCATCGAGGTCAAAGGGAGAGTCAGACTTGATGCATTTGAGAAGTTCCTCCAGGAGCTTCCAATGTCCCGAAGTCGTGCTGTTATGGTATCTCAAGTTTCCTTTTGTTGTACTAAATTTCAGTTATTCTACTTTTGTCCAGAAAAGAGGGATAATTTTCTATCCCTGCTTATTAATCCCGCTCTACTGTTGCTGCAGCGTAGGGTCTTTTCATTTCTGGTGAACGACATCTTAATAAGAATTTGTGTGAATGAATGGCTTGATAAAACTTTATATAAAAGGAAAACAAAATTTTGTCTCCGATTTGATTTCTTTTTTTGTTTTTTTGTTTTTTAACTGCTGAGGAGAGTTAATTACTGGGAGAAATAAAATGTGCAAGGAAGTTGCAGAATCTGTGTAACGTCACTTGTTGATGGCTCTCAAGTCTCAAGCAAACAATAATTAGTCTAGCTTTTCTTTCCCTCAAAGATATGCTAAATCAGCCTGGAATATTCATTTAACGGATGGCCTTGTTTGGTTGAGAAATCTTCCCTGAGATCTTCGCAGATCCGTAATTCTTTGTGTACCCAGGATATATTGATGGAACGATAAAATATCTTGAAGTCGTTAACTTCTTAATATGATATAGCCCCAGCATGATTGAATCTTGTCAGCTTCTGGCACCCTTGTTGCCCATGAAATCTGATGTCATAGAGAGGATCTTTACATTTTTTTTTTTTGTTTTCTCTCGGCAGAACTTGAAAACGCCTCGTTTGCATTCCATATTGCTAAAGAAATAGACTTTTGCTTTTGCAGGTTGTACACTTTGTTTACAAGGAGGGGTCCACCGAAAGTGAGAGGGCAAGTCTTGTAGAGGTAAGAAAAGTGAAAAAATTGTGTTGCATTTGATCACTCTTTTTTTTTTTTTTTAGCTTAGCTGGTTTGTCAGTTTTCGTGTAAAGTTGTGACTGAAAATGTCTGCTGCAGGGGGCCGATTCGTATATTTTGGATGAGAGAGTGGGTTTCGCTGAACCTGCTCATGGAGTGGAACTTTATTTATGCCCACCTCATTCAAAGACACGTGAAATGCTCATCAAGGTCCTTCCAAAGGACCAACTTGAGGCCCTTAACGCTATTGATAATGGTCTAATTGGTGTTATTGTATGGAGAAAAGCTCAAATAACGTCAACGATATCACCCACCTCTGCATCACACCATAAACACAACTCAAAAAAGCAACAGCACTTCACCTCTAGGAGACACCAAGAAAAGGACACTAATATGAACGTGAATATTCCATCAAAACATCCCTTGCCACTTCGTAGTGACCCCACACCTGATGAAGACGACGACGACGACGTGCCTCCCGGGTTTGGGCCACCTACTAGCCGGGATGAGGATGATTTACCTGAGTTCAACTTTTCTAGTGGCTCTGTTGCATCAAGGTCACAGTTTTCGAACCAAAATCCCACTAGGGGACAGGGAATGTCCCCTCTCAATGCATATCCCCAAACCCCATCTCGACCTGTAGATTTGAGAGAGCTTGTACACAGATATGGGCAACCTAAAACTAACGTTCCACCAGTGCAGCCATGGAATGATGATGACGACGACGACGATGACATGCCAGAGTGGCACCCAGAAGAAACCCAACATCAGCGTACTCAGTCAACGCATGCGCAAGTTGTACAGCAGCCTATTCTAAGAGCCCACATGGTGCAGCAACCGGTTCATCAGACAATGGCACCATTAGGAACATCTCCAGCCGTGCCTCAAGCGAATATGATACATGGTCAACAAAATGCTGCCCCTCCTTGGCAGCAAGGCACTTGGGTGGCTCCTCAGCCTGGACCTCATGGCCATCCTCCGTATCAATCTAGCGGTGGGCAAGTGTATGGCTCGCCCCGGCAGCAAGGGGTGGCTTGGCGTAGAGATGCCCCTAAAAGTAGAGGCTTTTGATTTCTTGTATTGTAAATGATAGCGTCCTCTCTCGGTTTTCCGTCTTTCTGTAACCATAATTTTCTTTTATTTGTCGTTGTTGTAGTTAGATTTTCTAGAGCAAAATCAGAAAGTTATAATGCTACCCGTGCAAATATTGGCCGTTAATCAAATCAAATGAGGAACAATGCATATAGGGTCGTTATGCACCATCAGAAAATAGTTTTCTTATGTTTGGGGTGAGGCATTTCCGAAGACTAACTTGCTCTAAAAATGGAAAATTTAATAAAGGAACCCTGGTGTTTCATATTGATAATGTTTGATTTCGACAAGGGGCATTCAGATTCCTGTCTTGCTCTCACTGTCCCTCCCTCCCTCCCTCTCTCTCCTCTGATCGAAGGGTTATGTTTTAGTCTTGTTCTGGTCATAAAATATATCTGGACTGCAATTACTGCTAGTACTATCCAGATGAAGTGAACTTTGGAAACAGTACTAGACTATGACAATTTCTGGCTGTTCTCTCCTCTCTCTTTGCCAAGAAGTAAGAATACGCATGATTCTCTCTTCTGTGTGTGGGATAAGGGGCTTCTTTCTGAGTCAGAGGCAAATTGTAATTGAGAAATGGTCGTTTGAAGGCTATTTTCTCTTCTTTTTGACCGATCGATGGGAAGCATGATTTTTGCTTGTCTTCTTGTTTTTTTTTTTTGGTTGTTTCCATCTTGTGCAGAAAGTATTTGTTTGTTACGCAACAATGTAAACCGTGAAAACCCAGCATGAGAAGCTGAGTTAGATCCCTTGTGGATCCCTGGGAAGTGAACTGTTTTGTAAAAGGATTATCAAAGTCCATAATAATTGTCCCTAATCTTTCAGAGCTGAATTTGGTTCATGTTGACCCAAGATTATCAGTGCACATGAAGGAATATTCGGGATGCACGATGCTTGCAGTAGGAGATGGCGATGCAGATGCACAAACTTTCTCTTGAAAGATTTCATTGAAACTGTTTGTGGAAATAAAACATGCACAGGAACAACAATGAAACTGCTAGTCTGCTAGAAAGTTTAGGAAGATAATAAGAATTTTCCAACCTTAAAAAGATTAAATCACAAATATCAACATAATGTAGGGACCACTTCGTCATTCTCCTTGTTGGATGAGAACACAAAATTACAAATACAAGACACAAGGGGATCAATCATCCAGGCAAAACTGCAAAAGGAAAATACATAATGGGTTCTTCTAGAAAAGGAAGATAAGGAGAAACAATATGATACATGCCACCACTATCCTAAATAAATAAATAAATTATAAAAAAAATGAAAATCAGTTACATGAACCAGCCAGTAATGACTGAAAAAGACCATAATAGTTACAGTACTTTTACTGGGTTCCTAGAGGTGTTGGTCTATAAAAATAAGGACAGCAAAAGACAACCTGTGCAAATGGAAAGAATGGAAAACAACATTGGCTTCAGCATTTAGCTCAAACTAATGGCTACTAGATATATAAAAATTTGATCAATCTTTAACCCCCTAATGCGCGCTTGAGTCCTGCTCGTTGCTCTTGTGTCAATCTTGTTGGGAACTTCACTTCAAATTTGATCCTCATATCGCCCCTATTACCTGGCTCCTTTGCTATTGGCATACCCTCCATGGCCACAACAAGCTCGTAACCAGGGCTTACTATATCATGTACAGGAATTGATAGACTACGGCCGTCAAGCGTGGTGAGATTTACTGTTGTCCCTCCTAGTGCTTCGGCTAGTGTCACCTTATGGTTGATGATAAGGTCATTGCCATCTCTCTTGTATGTGCTATGGGGCTTCTCATCAATAATAAACACAAGGTCTGCTGGAAGTTGATTCTGCTGCTCATTTCCTTTATCAGGGAATGTAATCTTTGTTCCCTTCTTCCACCCCGGCTTCACATCAATGGTTAATATCTCCGTCTCTTGCACTTGTCGCCTGTGGAGTTACAATCAGAAAAAAAAAAAGGATTCTATAATGGGGATTCATGTGTGAAAAGCTCCTAACCCCTATAATTTAGACATCAGCAGCACATGCGAATACAAGATTGTATGAATATAAAGCAAGCTTGAGTAATCAAGAAGTAAAATATCTACGGAGACATTTAGAAGAATCTGATCAAGCATTGTTCCCATGTATACAAGGCAAACCATGACAATATTTTTCACTGCAAGAGACTTTACAGAGATAATTGGATGCAAAGAATGATTAAAGGTTTTGGCAAGGATCCTACCCAAGTAATTAAGATCGGTCAAAAGACTCTTATCTACCACCATTTAGCACACAAAGAAAATGATCTACTGGGTCCAAGAAATGGTGTTTTTTATTGCAACATCGATGGGTGAAAAAATGAATATGATTAGATAGAGAAATAAATAAACATACCCATGAGCATCAACCACTGTTCTAGATATCTTCATTTTCCTAGTTGATCCAGAGTACAGTTCCTCGAGGCTGCAAGGCAATTTGCTTTCTACTGCTGGTGGTTTCCTTGGTGTAGTCCCCTCACTATAAGTTCGAAAAAGGTTATCACCACTGCCAAATCCACCAAACATCCCTCCGTCCGACTGGTACCTCATGGATCTACCAGGTCCTGTTGATCCAAATCCAAAAGGACTGCTGCCAAAGAATTCTGCAAAGATATCCTCTGCATTCCTAGGATTGAAACCATTTGATCCACTACCGCTACCATTTCCAGAAGGAAAGCAGCCATTGCCGGACGGTGGTGCATCTTTTAATCCTTCTTCACCATACTGGTCATAAATTGCTCTTTTTTGTGGGTCACTCAAGACCTGGATTCACAAGATATATCAAATTCCCAGGCAATGTAACCACAAACAATAATTCACTGTCCTTGACATCTTATTATCAGTTGAAAAGAAGTTCACTGTGATAAACAAATGCCAACGTTTGAGCTCCATCAGCTTCATAGAAGAGATACTTCTGATTTTTCAATGCTATAATTTTTCAGAGCCTAATTTCTTCGCGAAAAATTGTATAACAAACAAATGCATATTATACAATGACCAAAATCAACTCTCCTCCATTTAGCAAATTTCGTGAATCTAATTTCTGAGAAATATCGTAAAGAGTAACAAGAAAATGCAAAATGTGTAAATATCAAAAGGTTTAGTTTTTGAATATATTCGATTCTTCTATCCTCCATTTCAGAACAGTAACCACGAATCCAACATTTCACATTATATATTATTCCAGATTTTCCTTGGGGGTATAATTATATATTCCAGATAAACAAAAAGTAAAAGATCCCTTAAATTAAACAAAAAAAAAAAAAAACAGCACAATGAATAGAACAAAATACAATTTTAAGGGAAAGAAAAATCAAACATGCCTCATAAGCTTCAGAGATCTGCTTGAATGTAGCTTCAGCTTCTTTCTTGTTCGTGGGGTTCTTATCTGGATGCCATTTCATTGCCAATTTTCTATATGCCTTCTTTAGATCATCATCTGTTGCATTCCTGCTCACCTTCAATATGTTATAGTAATCCACCCCCATCTTCTTATTTCAATAACCCAACAATCTTTTCTCAAATACAATCCAAGAATCTACCTATATCCCCTAATAGATCTAATTACCAATCGTTTTAGCCCAAGCCCAGATCATCAAAATCATTAATTCCTTTAATCAAACTGTATATCCATTCTAAACTTCATGATAAAAAAGATGAGAAATGTTTGTCATTGAACTATGTAAACAACAACATTGCCAAAAGAGTCCTGAAATTATTTGCTAGTAAGCAAAATTTTAGATTTGTGCCTTCGTGGATACAAAGAAGAAGAAGAAGAAGCTGAATCTGTTGAAGAAAGGTCTTTAGACCATGTCCTGTGTCTGATGGTTATCGAGGATTTTAATAACCGAAGGTAACGGAATATATGTAATAAAAGACGGTTGTGTTTGCTTTGGTGTTTGGCCTTAAAATTTTCTCCTTACCTTCTTTAGATAATTTAATATTCCCATCCTCGTAGATTCCATAATATCCCACTTCAGTTCTCATTGTTCAAATTTTCTAGTATCAATCTTAAGAGTTTTCAGAAAAATTTCAATGTGTTCCTTTTTCATTAAATATCCCAAAGGAACAAATTACGGGATCACTTTTTGAATTGTTAATTTTAAAAATCTTTTGTGATATTATCATATATTTATCTTATATGAGTTCGACTTCTGCCAACGTGAAAATTAAAATTTCTTAATAATAAGCTTATTATAAAAACTTATAATGTATAGTAATATATACAAATTATGTATTGCATTTATTATCTTCAGATAATCACCAAATGTATTCATGTAGATTGAAATCCGAACTATCTAAATTCTATAAACAGACTCAAATGTCGATTAAAGGATTTATACAACTTATCTTAGCCAATTAATTATGATATTCCAAGTAAAAGATAAGTAATAAAAAAAGAGAACTTCCATTGATATTTACGATAAAGGGTCACATTGATGATATTTTTACAATTTATAGAGTAAATATTAAAAAAATTAATTTATAGGAACTGAAATTGAACATCGTTAATTAAATTTACGTGAAGTAAAATATAGTTTATGTATTTTCTTTTCTCCCTTTTTTTCAGGCCAATGGCACACGTTACTCGTTAGCCATTGAATGCAATAATTTTATGGTTGATTGAGAGCACCTTCCACCTCTTTTCTTCTAAACCCTTCTTGTTTCCTTCGTCGTCTTCGACGGTACTTAATTTTAGATTGCCTGATGTGATATTAAATAGTTTTATTGTTAAAACATTATACCTTATAACGTTTTTCTTTTATTTAACCATAGTTATATTTTTTTAATAAAGTTTTGTGTATAAAGATTACATCATTTTTTAATACACACAACGATATTAGGACATAAATTATCATTAGGGTTTTTGTCCCGCAATTTATGCCCTAATAACATGCTTGTTGAAATTAATGGATGCCAACTCCAGTCCTAAACAAGTTCAAACGATGGCTACAAGAAAAACAAACAAAAGGAACAATTAAATACGTCCATAAAAAAAGGAATTAAAAATACAATAAAAACGTCTTATCCGATTGAACAACTTATATTGGCAATCTAAAATGATGATCTTCATTATCCTTGAATTTCAACAGATTAATAAAGAAAAATGAATCTTTGATGTAAGAAGTTTTTTCGCAACAATATGATATTGATGTACCAGGATCAGGATCAGGCCACTATTGAATTGATTTATCATTTAATCCTTCAGACAGTCGTTCAAAGTTGAATTTTCTTTCTTTCATGCCCTGTGATATCTTTATGATTCAAATTTAATAGCTATTGTTGAAATGAACATCAATCGTTGTAAATGAGGAAATAGAGCTGAAATCTCCTTGAATTGAATAAGCAAATCCCAAGACGCATCAAACATCTCCTTCCCCTTAATTGCTTGTGTAAACCGGACAAGAATTTTCACTTTAACATTTCTTGCGAGGATTAATCATATATTTAGTTGGCATTTTTTTAAGGATTAAAGGTTCATAATATCTCTCTATCTGTTTCAAATATCTTAATCATGTCCCTTTATAAAAATTTTCAACTATCATGTCTTTTTATTTTTAATTGCGTTTGTATTTGATCCATCCGATCACTTTTTCAAGCAACGGAGATAAAAAGAATAAGAAAATATCGAAAATTGCCTTTGTTGCTTGAAAAAGTGATCGAAGGATTAAATGCGGACGCAATTAAGAATAGAAGGACATGATAGTTAAAAAATATAATATGGAGACACGATTAGAATATTTGAAATAGTAGAATGACATACTTGGACCTTTAACCCTTTTTTTAATATTCAATTTATTATTAATTATTAACCTATAGCCTCCTAACATGTGTTACGTTCATGTTGTCCAGAGTTAATGATAAGAGAATAAACATCATTTTCTATTTTTTTCTTAATTTTTTTTCAACAATTAATTATTTTAACAAGTATTTAATGATTATGAACATGTACAAAAAAAACTATCCATATGTACTTAGAAATCTACTAGATTAGTACTCACATTTTGTTGTGAGATAGGTATAATTATATGTATGAAGGAATGTGGCATTTATGTGTAAAGTTGCAAGCAATAAACTATTTTATCACTAAATGTAATAATATTGATTAGATTAGTGACAATTCACCTTATTATTGAGTCTGTAGGTGGTGCATAGTTGCATAATAATTGAAAAAAAAAGAATTAGTATTTAAAAATATTTTTCATTAGGCTTATTAGGACATATAAAGAAGCATAAAACATTAATTATCTTGAAAATTGGGTTTGATCGGAGAATAGATCAATTGATTTATCGATGGTTTGTTATACCATTAATATCGTTCTTGAGGCATGGGGGTTCATGTGTGGTTGATATATATAGCTAATCAATTCTCTACGGGAAGTTGGCCGGCTTGGTTCGGTTCTTTTTTATCGACGTTGAAGGCATGATAAGGATAGAAGCGATGCTCTGCTATCGAATTGTAAAATAGGTTGTGCGGGAACAAAAAAATCTAAAGATGGTTAAGAAAATGAAGCAAAAGTTGAGGGACCAAATATATGTTAGTGTAGCAAAAGTTCTAAACTAGATGTTGGTATGGGTAGCCAAAGTAAGCTTCAGCTATATCCCTTGTGATAACATAATGATTTCAGCGAGTGTCATTTTAGACGGTGCAAGTGATATAAAACCTTGTGGTTAACATTTTTTTAAAAATGTATTAAAAAAAAAATTCAAAACATTGATATTCGATGGATGAGGTGTAGCATTTTTAAAAAAGGAACATAGTTGTATATAGACATGCCAAAACCGTACAAAACACTAATGTAGAGTCAATTATTGTTTTGACATAAACTAATAAACATGTTGTACAATAGTTTTAACGGTTCTAAAAGCACCATTTTTTATTTTCGGTGGACACTAATTTTAAAATTTAGAAAACCAAACTAAGACCAAAAACCGTTATAAATTCAGTTTTTTTTTTTTAATAATTTTGAATAAAAATCAAACCGAAATGGTTATTTTGATTGGTTTGGTTCTTCGATTTAAAATGAAAAATGCTCACCCCTAATTGCAAGAATGCATAAAAAAAAATGTGTATATGAAAAAGGAGAATGCATGAAAATCATTATACAATAAATTATAAATAGCAATTGCCAAAAAATAAATAAAAGAGGCTAAAAAATTTTAGAATAAGAACCATGATAGCAAAGCAAAATAAAGAATGATAAAGGCACAAACAAATAATGATTGAAGGTAATAAAGAACGAAATCTCCATCACAATCAAACTTAACCATAAAAATGAAAAAGAAGATGACTTATAAAACGAAGGATCGAACAAGAAAGGAGAAATAAAAACTAGAAAAACAAAGAAATAAGCATTGAAGATCCAAAACTAAGGGAATTTTTTTTTTTGTTCAAATCAAATCAAATGTAAAAAAAAAAGTAGCAATACCATTTGGATGGAAACATAAAAAAAAAAAAAAGCACATCAATTGATAGAACAAAAAACTATCCGATCGATCCACTATAAAGCAATGTAAATTCTAATTTCAAACATCACAAATAGACGAAATAAGATGAAACAACATTGTACATTAACTTTTTATCTCTCATAAGGATCGACTACATGTACATATTAGGCTTATAAATTTAAAATTCATCCTTAAATTCTGTTTTAACCTTTTATTTTTATTATTCATCCTTAAATTCTGTTTTAACAATAAGCATATAGAAAATAAAACAAAAAAGAAATATGAGATGAAATAAAGCTAGAAAGAAAAACAAATCAAAATAAATTTGCAAAAAACAACACCAATTAAAAGTAGGAAATAATTTTTTAAAAAAACTATAAATATAAAAAGCAATCTCTAAAGTGTGATATTAATCTTTCAATACAAAGATAACAAACAATAAACAATAAAAACAATCACTAACAACAAATATCAATTGCAAAATAAAGCGAGATAAACAATAATAGAAAATCGAATAGCAATGCACAACAAATGAATGAAAAGTACCATGTGAAAAATAGAGTTGACAAAACAAACAAAATGACAACAAACATCTTATAAAAATTAATGACTATATCATACCTATGAAACTTGAAATAAGAAGTAAAAACATCAATGCAAACGATGAACCGAGTTACATGTATGAAAAAACAAAAGATAAAAAACTCAACGAAGCAACACATAAGCAAAACTTGTTAAAAACTAAGAAATTAGGAAAGATAATTCTAAAATAAGCACAAAGATAACAAGATTGAGGAAAAAACACAACAACATGAATAAACTATACTCAAATCAACAAGAGAGAGAATTTGATAATAGAATGAGTTTTCACAATGCAAAGAAAAAAATATGAATCCATAAACGTAAAAAAAAAATGAAGACTCAACACAACAATACACCAAAAAAACACTTTTTAAAAGAGAGAAAAAAATCAATAAGAATACTTTAGCAACGCCTAACTCATATATAAAATAAAGGGTGCCACTTAAACCTAATTCTTGTAGAAAAGGAAAACATATTGACATATAAAACTAAAAAACAACAACTTATCGAACTACGTATGAACAATAATGGTACTTTGAAAAGCACAAACAATCAAAAGATAAAATGCAAGGTTGCTTGCGATCGGCACTTGTTGTCACTTGTAATAAATTGCTAACCAATATAAAAGCAATACACTTCATGTATATGCCAAATTAAAGCGAATTAAAATTTGTTCTCAATACCAAATCTAATGAATAATTCAACATTGGCTAATTAGAGACAATATGTGATAATTTTTTTATATATTTCAAGCTTAAAACATCAAAACGAGAAACCAAAAAAATATATATATACATAATGGGAAAGAATTGCGAACAAAAATGAAACAAAAGACTTGCATAAATAAAACAATCCACCAACCAACCCTTCAAATAAATTAACTAATAATGTTAAAAAAAAACTAGATAAAAAAAAATCACACACATATCACATGAGAGGTAGTCCAAGTATATATATATAACAAACCTCGAAATTGAATGAAAGGACAACAATAAAAAGACAACAACCATAACAAAGAAGCTATGACAAGGTAACACCACAAACAAAACATCCAAAACTTAAAATAATAATAATAATAATAACACACGCAACCAAGATACAAAAACAATAGAAAAAAATATATAAGGCAAAAAGAAAAGACAAAAAAAAGAGAAAAATTTAAAACCAAAAGGCCAATAATAAACAACAACAAAGCTCAAAAGAAAAAAAAAGCATAAAAAAATGCAATAACAACCAATAAAAATCATATATATAGATATCCAAAACAAATTAAGTGGCAAGACAAAAGCGTAAAAAATAAGATAGCTCCAAAGAGAGAAAAAAAAAAAGAAATGAAATCACAAAACACATCAAATAAAGTATAGATGGTAAAGAAAAAAATAAATCATAAAAAAACCCTAAGATATAACCAAGCAATATAGACAAAGAAGACACTAAAAAAAGAAAGAGTTGGACTTAAAAAGCAAAGGAAGACAAAATACAAAAATAATAGAGATAGGCAAGAAAGATAAAGATGAAAAAAAAATTTACTAGAAAGAGAAAAACAACACAAAGACACCAAAAAAACATGATACAAAAAAAAATCTTTCAACTAAAATCTATCATGCATCATCTATTTGAATGGATAAATTTTAAACATGCACCAAAGTAAAGGACAAATGAGTTCTAAAAGTATATAAAAGAGCTCAAAATAAAGGCAATCCTCCCGGGAAAGTGGCTGAAAGGAAAAACAAGATGGGCCACTCTCCAACAAAAAGGTCATTACTTTTAATAGACCGTAAAGAAAAAAAAAACAATAGCCATTAGCAAAATGACACAAAAAAATCTCTCATTGGTTCGAATCCAACAAAGTGAAGGAGAAAACAACAAACATAGGATTAGAGAAGAACAAATAAAGACGATCTCATTTAAGGTAGCTAATGGAGTTTGAATTTTATAGTAAATAATCATTTTGATGGTTTACAACAATTATCGTCGGGGTTTGAGGTTAGGTGGAGTCGCCACTTAGCAATTAGGGGAACTAGAAAACCACTAGAATAAGCTAGTCCGCATAAATATTTGGATAAGAGGTTGGTTTATGTGTGGGAAAGATTAACATCACCACCATCCCATCCTACCCGAGGCAAGTTGTATTGCATGTATATGAGAACTAAGGCCTGGTCTTGTTATGTTATGATTTTATGTCTACTTGAGTGAATTTATCATAACAGAATAAATTGATTGAGTAATTTAAGATTTAGGTTGATCGAAGGCCTATACTTGTACTCTAAAAGAGAATCCAAACCTATATCAATAAATAGGCAAGTCTTTAGGGACTATGAACACATACCGACAAGAACAAAAAATCATCGAAAACTTTATCCATACAATTAGGATGTGGTCGACAACTTTAATTTATAAATTTAGAAAGCCATAGATGATTTCATCCATATAAATAGAAAGCCAACAACTCGGTTTCATAAAAGTGAAGAGTTATTATTGACTTTAAATATTTGGAAGTCATCAACTCGCTTTAGTTCACACAAATAGAAAGTTTTTCAAATACTTAGAATCCACCAATAATTTCATCCACACAAGTGGGACACCGATAGCTTCGGTTCACACGGACAATAAGTCATTCAAATATCTAAAAGCCATCGATGACTTCATTCATATAAATAGAAAGCCACGAACTGACTTCAATTTATATGGATAGCAAGTCATTTCAATTATTTGAAAGCCATCGGTAGCTTCATCCACACAAGTGGGAAGCCAATGACGACTTCAATTCACATAAGCAATAAGTCATTTTAAATATTTGAAAGCTATCGAAAACTTTATCTATACGAGTAGGAAGCCATCAATAACTTTATTTTATATAGAAAATTAGTCATTCATATATTTGAAAGCCATTAGCAGCTTCATCCACAGGAGTGGAAATCCACCGATAGCTTTGGTTCGTATAGATAATAAGTCATTTCAAATATTTGAAAGCTGCTACAGACATCTTTATCCTTACAAGTGGGAAGCCACCAATAGCTTTGGTTTATGTGGATAATAATTTATTCAAATATCTAGAAGCCATCGACAACATTGTCCATATGAGCGAAGCAAATGACGAGTTTCAATTTAGCTTCGATTCACACAAATAGCAAGTCATTTCAAATATTTTGAGGCCAATGATAACTTCGTCCATACAAGTAGAAAGCTATTAAAAGCTTCGAGTTCATATTAACAATAAGTCATTTTAAATATTTAGAAGCCATCGACGGGTTTGCCCACACAAGTGGAAAGCCATCAATAGCTTTATTTCACATAGATTGTAAGTCATTCAAATATCCGAAAGCCACCAATAGATTCATACGAGTGAGAAGCCATTGATAGTTTTGGTTCACATAGATAGTAAGTCATTCAAATATTTGAAAGCCACCAGCAGACTTCGTCCACATAAGAGGGAAGCCATTGACAACTTCGGTTTACACAAGCGACAAGTCATTCAAATATCTATAAGCCACTAGTAGTTTCAATCATATAAGCAGGAAGCCACCGATAACCTTGGCTTATACGGACGAGAAGTCATTGTAAATATTTGGAAGCCACCAACAACTTCATCCACACAAGTGGAAAGCCACCGACAATTTCGTTTCACATAGACATCAAGTCATACAAATATCAAGAAGCCATCGATAACTTCATCCACATGAGTAGGAAGTTGTCAATAGCTTCGGTTCACATAAATAGAAAGTCATTCAAATATTTGGTAACCACTCGACACTATTATTGGAAAATGGCAACAATAATGGTAGATTTTAGGAAAAGAAATCTAACTATTTCTCTTGCCTTTCTTCTTTATTTTTGGCCATATTTGGGGTTCTTTTGGAGGAGATGGTCGAGACAAGGAGGATGAGGGTTTTGAGGATTTTGGCTATGAAGTTTTAGGTCTTTGATGGTGGTGGGTTTTGAGAGACTTTGGAGAGAGTTTCCTTCTTCCTCTCTAAAATTCTTTTTGGTTAAGTTTAGATGAATGAAATGACTACCCCTCTATTGAGAGATGAAGAGAGAGGTTTATGTAGCAGAGTTAATTAGGATTTTGTGTATTTCTATATTAGCCTTAACTTTTTCTTCTTTTCCTACATTCGAACCTAATCTCTTCTCTATTTCTTTCTTTGTATTTTCAATTAGCAATTTTTTTTATTGAACCCCCAATTTAATTTTTTTAATTCCAATTTCTCATGTATTTTTAATTAGACTCCCAAAACTCTCAATTTCTAACTTATTTTCTATCTTTTCATTTTCTTTTTCTTTTTTTAATTTTTCTAAACTCCCAAAAATTATGGGATTCTTAAAAATTCCTAACCCTAGGATAAAAATTACACAACAAAAAAATTAATCAATTTTTTTTTTTTTGGGAAAATATGTAAAACAAAGAGAATGGCAAGAGGGAGCCCAAAAGAGAGAGAAAAGAACAAAACTAATTAAGGGCAAACAAATAAAACAACAAAAAAGAGGGCCGGAGGAACGAAAAAAGCAAGAAGAATCAAATGGTGGAGAAGAAGAGTAAAGAATATGAGGAAAAACAAAATGCAAGGAGGCAACAATCCAGCGTAAACAATTAAAGGAACAACCATTTTGAGTTTGTGTCTACAGTTTTTTCAATCACAAAGAACAGTGTTTCAAATAATAAATTATCTATTTAGTTTTTCTTTTTTTATATATATATATAAATAATACCCGGCTCAACACCCATCGAGTATGCTTAAAGGCTATTTATTGGGCCCTTTATCACCTCTAATCCTAACGAACTTAACCTAGAAGTTTTATTCCTGAAGCAATATTGCAAAGGAGTAATGGTTCGTCGTTTTGAAGTTTATTTGTTGGATATTCAGGGCTTCTACATGATCCACCAAACCAAGCCCATGTCAACTCCCTAGTCAGCCACAGATAATTAAAAAAAGGGAAGAAAAAAAAAGGTCAGAAACAAGTTTAACATCTCATAAGATGATGGGTTTTTTTTTTTTTAACTTACTAATTCCATTATCCTGCCAATTTAGCAGATCAATAAAGTAAAAACATAAAATAAAAAAATAGTCTTAAAATTCATTTCCATCTTGCAAATTGTTCATACCAAGATTTAACAAAAAAAAAAAAATTAAGGTGTGGCATATCTCTAGCAAAGTAATGGGAAGCATCAAATCATATTAATTTTTACCTAACTTATAGTAAAATAGTTGGTTAATGGTTGCATAAGTTACTTTACTTTCTTTTTTGTTTTTGGTCTTTATCGTGTCTATTTGCTATTTTTTGTTTTATCTTTATATAAATTTTTGTTAGTGTTTTTAAGATGCTTCCTAATTTGTTTGTTGAAAATAGATAATATATACCTAGTCCACTAAAACAGGCCCAAGCTCACTCGTAACTACACAAGGGACAGAAACCGAAACAGATACATACCCGCGTACCCTCATTCTTGGGAAACTAGTTAACTTCCCTTGTGAGATATTGATCAAGGAAATGGACGCCTTCACATGAGTAGTTTACTGCAATTCTGCGTTTAGCATCAGTAATACGCTTTCCATTAATTGGAAACCTTGCATAGTCGATCTTCCATTCCATGACTAGGCGCCCTGCCCTAACAAGTAACAACCCCATCATTCAATATGCAAGTTCACTGGATAAACTTTCAATGGCCACACTTTCAAATAAACATCTCCTTTGCCTTAATTGCTAGTGAAATTCGTGAAAATTTTCACTTGTCATTTTTTGCAACCAAAGGTTATTAATACCTCTCCTAAAGTATTCTAATCTCATCAATGCAATTGGAGAAGAGAGAGAAAGAGAGAGATATCATACGTGAACAGTACCAAAAGCGGCCACTGATCATACATATTCAAGCTTTACATGAAACCCCAAACCCATTTCTACATCAAGATGATCTTTACACCATAGCATACTAATTCAAAATAAAAGATATTGTCAAGAAGCAAATTATCACTTCCATCTCAAAAGAAACCTGCAATTTGTGAAACTGCTCAAAGCACTATCAATTGATTGCAGAACCCAGAAAAAAAAGGGGGGTAATTTGGAAGAAGCACCTACCTGAGGACTATACACCCACAACCAAGCCACTTATGTTATATGCATGTCTCCCACCTCAAAAGAAAGATACTCTAATCATACATTTTATCTTTCAGAAAACCCAAAAAAGGCCAAGGAAAAACAACTGAACAGATCACAAGTCAATCAGGTAACAACTACTGTGTCCACGGCTGAGGAGCCAGATGAGGCACTGGCTTCACCCACGACAGTCTTCAGTTTCACAGATGACGACTCAGCTGAAGGCCCGGATTCATAAACATCCCCAATGTCCAAGGTGTCAGGAAGATTTCCAGAAGACTCAAGAATGTCAAACTGCATAATGTAACCATCATATTAGGATGACACAAAATGTGGAGGATGAAATGCAGTCAAGATCAAATTTAGAAAACGAAAATATCGAGCCAAAATGCAAATTTCTACAGTGTTCTTTTTCAGCATGCTTGAAATGAATAATTCGAACTGCCAAGAGGTAGAAAGTGCCTACAAATCACTTTATCAGCAGGTAATAGCATGGGCCAAAAGCTGTCTTGTAGCTCACCACTTAACTCTCAATGATCAAAACAGCACATCATAATGGAGCTGACCAAAATAAATAAGCAAAATTCAATGAATTTAGACCAATTTACAAGAGATTTCTGTATATGTACATGTGCATAACTTTTATCAAGCCAAGGCAGAATTCAAGTTAATGAACATGCAGACTAAACATTGAAATCCTTTGCTCAGAAATTAGACCAAGTGCAGTGCACATAAAATAATTCCACTAACTTTGCACATAAAGCAAATCATGTAACTGCCACCAGGAAACTTTCCTCCTTTCATTTCACTCCTACATACAAGACAGAACATTTCACACACCCTGCTATTTTATCAACTCTTAACATTTGTGGAATCACGAAGAAAACAAACCAATCTTGAAAACAATCTAAAATCATAACAAATCAAACAATTCTTGCATGAATTACAATCAAGCAATGACATTGGAACAGAAGAGAGATGAATAAAGGAAAAGAAGCTTAGAATGAACCAAATATGCAATGGAACATCAAAGAAGACGAGGAAAAGAAAAAAACTGCCAGAAAAAAATAAAAATAAATATAGCAATACATAATGGCTCATAGCACATAAAAAATAAACACATTAAATTGGCCCTGTTCCATTCTTCTCCAGTCTTTATGCCTTTAACCAACACGAGAAACAAATCTGTATTCCACAAAATATTTGAAAGAAAATTTACCTCGAGTTGATTTAACATGTCAACAGCAGTTTCCAAGTCACCCCTGCTAGCCATAAAGACATCAGTAAGGGACTCGTCTGACATGCCAGGAAAATTGATCCGAAGATAGTCCAAGTACATTTCAAATTCCTCATCCACCGTCTGCTTCCCTGTCACTTCATTCAGATTCTGTGACGATGAGCCATAGAAACCATACCTAGACTGACTCTTTGGAGTAGACACTTCAGGAACACAAATTGGCCCTTTATCATTTTGCATGATCTGTGCATTATGATCAGCAGACCCATACCACACATTTTGATTCCCACTCCGCATAGTCCATCCTGGAATTTCAATTCCATCAGCTGAATCCCTTTTCGAGAGTGGTATATAAGACGCTGCATAAGGGTTCAAAGCAGATGCTCCTCCCGGCTTCATTTCCTTAGTTCAGTAAATCACACCTGTTCAAAAAAAAAATAATAATAATAAATCAGAAAACCCACCGTTATCAACTCATGAAATCACTGTTTGATTCAAAACCTAAAAAAATAAAAATTCAACAAAAGCCTTGCCATCAAACACGGTAAATTAAAACAAAAAATTAGTAATAGAAAAAAAAAACGCAGTTCACAAAATCTTTGTGTAAAGAAATAAAATAAAACCAGAAGGATCTCGTTACGGAAAAAAAAAGAAAAAAAAACTAAAAGATCACAACTATAATTAACATAATCATACCTAGTTAATTCTTCTTGAATAAGCGAATTTTAACCTCTCTTTTTTTAGTACAAATCAATTAAATAAAAAATAAATACAAATAAACTACAGAAGGATCAATTATTTCATTTAACTACCATTACAAATTGTAAAAAAACGATCAAAATTAAGAAAAAAAAAACGGAATTTAGAAAGATAAATATCGAATTGACGATCTTGATATTAATCACAATAATGAGAGAGCAGAGACAATAATTAAGGAGATAAATTGTGGATAATTTACCAGAAATAATCGATCGCGTAAATTGATATAAATCTTGAGAGCAAAGAAACCCTAATTTTTTGTTTTGGGATTTTGGGATCAAAGAAAGAAAAAAAGAGAGAAGAAATGATGGGGAGAGAAGAATCCGCGAGCTACTTGTTAATAAAGGTTTCAGTCTTTCGGACACGGGGGTTAAAGATGACGTTTTGAGATCCGTTTGGTAGCTTCCGTTATTTTGTAACCGCTGCAGCGTTTATACCTTTAAAACGGCATCAAATTGTTTAGCGGCATATTACATACGGTGTCGTTTACGAAAGACGTTATGTTTGGTCGTTAGGTACTTCAGCTTTTGTGCTCCCCTACGTAAATAGAAGCGGGATTTATTGGCAATTATCATGGTATTACTTGATAATCATAAATTAGTCCTCCTAGTTTTACAAAATGAATTTAATAATTCTTTTTGTTTTAAAAATTAATTATTAAATTAGTCCTTCTAGTTTTACAAAATAAATTTAACAATATTTTTTGTTTTTAAAAATAATTATTTAGTATCATAATCAATGTAATATTATTTTTTATTCCAAAAACATCTTTTCTATTTTTATATTTTTTACTTATTTTTTTCTTTTTCTATTTATTAAAAAATAAAAAATAAATTATAAATAAAAATGATTAAGTTACAAGTAGATTTAAAAATATAAAAACTAATTAGTTAGTTATTGAAACTAGAAAGACTATTTAGTTGTTTTTGAAAATAAAAAAGATTAATTTATAATTTACTCTAACTCTAAAGAGGTGGGTCTAGTCCTTAAGCAGGTTTGCTTTCTTTTTTCTTTTTGTTTTATTTTTTTTGAATTCCAATCTTTAGATCAACTGCAAGAGAAATCTATTCTTCTAAATGTACTAAACTAAAATTGAAAGTGTTTTTTTTTTTTTTTTTGAGATATAGAATAAAATTTATTTTTTATTCATGCATAAATTGATTTTGAAAAAATCTCTAAACTGACTTTAAAAAAAAAAAAAACCCTAAACATTCAATAATTATCATGATATGTTTCTTTTTTTTTTTTTTTTTTTTTGAGTGAGAACATAATGAACCAGAACTAACTCATAATATTTGTGAAATGAATCCTTTTTTAATATACACATCTATATTCATATAGCATAAATTTTGTGTCGAAACATTTGATTTGAGTAAAATATATATATTTTTTTTAACTTAATGTCTAAAATATGAATTTTAATGCTCTTTTATTCATTTTCTTAAGAATTTTAATTCCTTTTATGTTTTTTATTTTTCCTTCCTTGCATATAGCTACTTATTAATAGTTGTACCTCCTTTTCTATATGTGGCTCAATTTTTAATATCTTTTTTTTAATTCCTTTTCTCAAGAATTTTAAAACCTTTTACATTTTTCATTTTTCCTTTTTAGTACATAGCTAATTATTAGTAGT
Source organism: Dovyalis caffra (assembly GCA_963924115.1). Lineage (NCBI taxonomy): Eukaryota > Viridiplantae > Streptophyta > Magnoliopsida > Malpighiales > Salicaceae > Dovyalis > Dovyalis caffra. The sequence goes on along the minus strand of CAWUPB010001194.1, from coordinate 14,564,915 downwards.
TGTATTTATTTATTTTAATTAGCCACTATTAATTGATTATTACTCTTTATATAATTTCTAGTTTTGCTCTTACCTTTTCTATAATTTCATGTTTTCCTCTTTATTTTCTCCATATATAAAGTCTTTCTCAATTTAACTTAACTTTTAGCTTCAATAAATAAATAAAAAATATATATTATTCGGCTCAAGTTTGTGTATGGTTTCTTGACAGCTTTTGATAAACCAGCTAATTAACATGTGTAATTGGAATAAAATAAGGCTATTAAAAAAAATTATAACAATAGCTCCAAAAATACACATTAAGAAAATATGCTAAACATGGAAATATATTAATATTTTCTTTCCTCCAATTTTTTTCTATAAAAAAAATTTAAAATCTACTTTCAATTTCACATACTAATAGTTTCTTTTTTATTCTTTAATCAAACAATCATCGGTTTCCTATGAGCATGAAGGTTTGTTTGGCATTAATTGTAACAATTATTTAAGTTTTTTTTTTTTTTATGTCTATCTTTTAGCTAATAATTATCTCCTTCCTCTCCTTGATTAATTATATTTAAGCTTTGTAAATATATATTTATTTATACCACCATTTTTTTTTATATAATACAAGGATTTATAAAAAATATACTGCTGATATAATCATGTTCAAATTCAGCAGAGTCTTGAATAAAGTTTTAATTCACATTCGTATCCTATGTATTTGTGTTATATATAGATTTCTTTATTCAAATTTTATTTATGTATAGAATTTAATTGATTTTTTTTCTTTTTTCTTAGAATTAATTTCAACATTTTTACATATAAAAAAAAATTATCTCTAAATATGAATGCACGTGTCAAAAACACTAGATCCTTAAAACTAAAATCAGTTGTTTTTTTTTTTACCATTTAATTATCACTAGCCTAAAATTAAATTATTTGTTAAAATTGCATTAATTTACACTTGTCTATGCACGTTATTGATTGTAGTATAGAAAACAAATCAATTACAGATGCTACTAAAATTAGACACTGCTTATACAATTATTCAAATACAATTATGCAAAAATAATATTTTTGTAAATATGAAAAAAAAAATTGACATGACATAATAATTGATAATTTTTATAATAGGTGTGAAAGGTCAAATGAGATAATTTTTGTTTGAGACAGAGGCAGTAATAGTTTTTCTTTATCGAATAACTAAAAACTTGATTCATCGGTATGTTATTGTTTGTCTGTTGGGGCTGGGGACCACAAAAGCGCACAATTTATAGTTGTCATAGCGACTTGCATTATATTTTATAATTTGAGGACTAATTTGTAGTTAGCTCTCCAATTTATATTTTATAAACAGGAAAACTGAACCGTGAAGTGGATGAGGTAAGTTCTTCAGCACCTTCAGCACTTCGACAGAGAAAGAAGAGATCATGGCAACGGCTATTCACTCACTTTCTCTATTCACACCAAACCATCACCACCCTTTCTTTAGGTACTTCTCTCTCACTCAATATTATATCTATGTCTTGTGACATGGCTTTCTAAAGATGATGTTTTTTCTTTTGTGGGATTTTCATTTCAGGGATCAGAGTAGAACCTTGTTAAACCAGAAGAAATGTAAATTAAAAAAGAAGAGTATGGAATTTTCATGTGCTTGTTCTTCCTCAGAACCCAGTTTGCAAAATGGGTTTTGTAGAAGGGATTTGATGCTTTTTGGTCTCACTTCTTCATTATCCACTGCCCTCCCGTCCTCAGGTAAGCTTAAGCTTCATTCAAAGCTTAACTTTTTTGTTGAAGTTTTGAATTTTCATGTTTTTTTATTTTATTTTATTTTATTTTATGATATGACTGCTGTAGCAAGGGCTAATGTGCTGCCTTTCTTGTTGTGCTTGCTGTAGACTTGCGAGACATATATAATTAATACCTAGAAAATGCAAGAATTTTGCTTAGTGTTGTAGTTCTTTCCAGGGATACTTGCTGAGGAAGATCCAAAGATGGCTTCAATGGTTGATGAAATAAATGCTTATACTTATTCATATCCAGTGGAATTGCCATTTAAAAAGTTCCTCTTCCAATGGTAGGTTTTTTAATCTAAATGCTATTCAGTATAGTCTGGTGCATTATGTCTGTATGTTCTTTTATCTGTATGTTTTAACTGCAATTCTAACTGAAGAATAATTTTTTCTTGAATTGGTTGATTATTTTGCTGAGGGAAGGGCGAATTGGAATATATTAACAAAGAAATTGAACATCTATAGACTTTCATATATCTGAAAAAATTGGACTACGTTTAGAAATTTGTTCCCTGGCGAATGATTTTACTATCAACTATCAAGTTCACTCTGATAGGGAACCATTTTAATTGGATTTCTGTTTTTAACAATAATTCCATAACTCAATGTGTTCAAAATGTTGATAAATCTTATGTGGTGTTCTATCTCCAATTTTGCTTCTCTTTGCTGCTATGGCGTGTCCTTAGAAATTATGGCAAATAACTCTGTTAGCAATTTTCGTATTGAAGGGTGGAATCCAGAAAGCCTGAACGCTATTCATCAGCTGCACCACTGTCCCGTAAGTTTAGTTAATTTGCTATATGAGGGATCAGAATAACATGAATAGCGTGTCCCTTCTAAAAAAGATATAAATTCCTGCTTGCATTGTTTTGAACTTGATACAGCTGATGCACGCCTGCGTATTGTGTCCGAGCGTGTTGACCTTATTGATAACCTCATCCTTTCTGTTTCGGTAATAATTCCATGTGGCCTTATTCTTACTATACGCAATACCCTGAGGTTACTTTTTTCAAGGATTATGATTTTATTTCTTTGATTCAGATAGGTCCCCCGAATTTTCAGTTCGTAAAATCCAAAGACAAGAGTACCTGGGCTGCAAAAGATGTGGCTGATTCTGTTTTGTCTGACAAGTCTTCACTGGTAATATGTTTTTTTTTTTGTTTCCTTTTAAGCAGGGGCGGTACCCTGGAAATTTTATTAATTAAAAGAGAAAATTACAGGGGGAGTAATCCAGCCTAAACCTCATAAGTGGGGGTACAAGGAGACCTAACTCCAAAAAATAATACAATCACGTTATATTGCATAATTATAAAAACCATATCTATCATGCCAGCCGGCAATTCTAATCTCCAGAGCAGGTCCCTATAATTGGAAAAAAGATGTTTGTCTTCATGTCTATATGCCAGATTCACTAGTTTATCAGCTACCAATCAGGTATATAGTCTCAGAACATGCACAAATTCATGTATTGCTTGTAAAGCTCTACATTGGTGTATCTTGTAATAATGCATATCTTGTAAGAATGCTGCCATGGAGCATTGACTATACCTTGAATGGTTGTATTGCTATTAAGGAGTCAGACTCTACCTTAACTGAAGTTAAAGCCAAATTCTTACGTAAATTCAATCCATCCCATAAAGCTAGGAATTCCCCTTTCATGTTAGTTCTTGCGCCATAGTAATTAGAGAAACCAGCGGTAAATTCACTGGTAATATGTCTTAGCATTGTTTGACAAACATATGCGATGGATTTTCTACTGTGTTTAGGACCACTGTGACAAAAACAGAATAGGTAATTTAAACATAAGTTTCAATCTTAGATTCAATCATGAATTTCTCTTGTAATAGGAAGCATCTTCTTAAATTTCACCCTAGACTTACATTGATGCAAAACTAAGTTCTACAGAAAAATTACATCTGTCCTAACAACCTCAGAAGTTCATTGGACTGTAAACATGAGTCCCTAGATTTATTTGCTGAAAACAAATGGCTAAAGATTGCACCTGTAGAGGTTTGTTGGATCATAAACAATACAGCCAACACTAGATTTCTGTTGAATCCTATTGTAGCTTTCGTGGTGAATAGGGGTTGTTACCTGAGAAACCATGCCGTCCTGGACAGCACTGGCAGATGATCTCTCTTTGTGCTTCTTGAACTCCAGTTCTTCTGAAAGCTTAGCTCCTTGAATGAAAAATGCTGGTTTAACTTGCTTCATGATTCCTTTTGGCAGCGAGTCACTTCAACTCAACGTTTGTCTGAGAGTTCAATTCTTGATGCCCATGCTAATGAAGTAAACTTTGAAACCTTTTTTTATTTTGTAGTTTCCCAGATTGGGAACACTTCACACAGAAACATATATTCCTGTATTTCCGTCTATGGTTTTGCTTGTCTAACGTCAGGACTGACGTGGCATTTTTTTTCTTCTTCCAGATTGATGGTGAGCCATACTGGTTTTATGAATATATTGTACGGAAGTCACCCACCAAAACTGTAAGTGCTCCCTTCCTTAGCAGGATTCTCATGTGAAATATCTGCATACGGCTCTCTGTTGTTGATAGTTCCCATGGGAATTTGTAGGCTCAAGAATCAAATCTTTTCCGACACTACACTGCTTCAACAGCTGAACGAGATGGTACGGAACCTTTTGTTTTAAGCGCAGAGTTGCTGGAAAATTTATCCCAAAATCCTTTTCTTTTCTCAACTCAATGATACTAAATGTCAACTGGTGACTGTTTACTAGGAGGCACAACATCCACATCTTTTCTTGTTGAAATCTTGAGCATATTCTGTGGTTACGATTCTACTTTTGTTTTGAAATTACAGTTCAACTCAATCGCAGGTTATTTGTACTCTCTAAGTGCTTCAACTCTAAGCAAGCAGTGGGACAAGGTATAGCTCTCTCTTGTCTGTAATGAGTTGAAGCACACATCATTCTGCAGATATTTGTCTGGATTGGTTATTCAATGAATTGAGCCTAAACAAGAAATCATTTGTGCTGCAGATGGGGCCTTACCTGAAGAAAACTGTGGCCTCATTTCGCCTCCTCCCTCCCACACAAGACTATGTGCCTCCATACAAGGATCCATGGAGATTTTGGTGACAAGCTTTCATCTTATTCATTTATAATATCTTGCTCCCTTTTCTTTTTGATTCAATAACGGGTGTAGATTGAGTCGTTTTTGTTATTCTTTTGTTACATAATTTTGTTGAAATCATTACCACAACCGAGTTTTGTTGTCCTCTGTGGGATTAATGTCACCGAACCACATAGGTTCCTCTGATATGGTTGGTGGAGGAATGATTATGTAACATTTAGTTGGATGCTGTTCTATAGATTGTTATTAATAAGCATAAGTAAAACACCACGGCATTTCATCAAAAGGGTGAATAGGTACAATGGCCTATGGTAGACTAGAAGGCAGTCGAAAGCTTGACAAACAAGCAAAAAAGCCTTATATCTATTTCTTTAATTTGGTAGAGGTCTTTTCCCTTATTAGTCAAGTGCTAAGGTAGGGCGCTCTTCGATGAATAAAACAAAGAATTCAGGAAAGTGGTTCAAGTAGCTCAGCAGGTTAGAGCAAGAGACTGAAAATCCTTGTGTTACTGGTTCAAATTCACCTCAAGCAGGCACACAGAGTCTAGGAAAGTGGCTCATGTAGCTAAACAAATTATAGCGAAGGACTAAGAAATGAGAATTCTTCTGTCACTTGTTCAAATCCGCTTCTAAGCAGGGGAAGGGTCCAAAACAAAAGACACGTAGCCGGAAGCACGAGCAGCAGTTTTTCAAGTTCTGAATTGCGTCTTAGCAATGCAAGTTTTAGTTTTGCTAGATTAAAAACTACATCGACCACCCAAAACAGGGGTAAGGCAAATGCATACTCAAGAGAGGCTTGTGAAGAGTGCTGTGAAGACTGAAGCCAAGTGCTCTTGCCAACATGTGTTTGTGAAGGATCTAAATCATGCCTAAATCTGATTTCAATGATTTTTTTTTTTTTTTTTTTTTTAACATATGAACAAGCTCATTCACTTCTGAGCAAAGAATAACGGCATACACCTATATCTATTTTTACATCTACTTCCATTTCAATTTGGTTCTCTTTTCAACTACAAGTTGCTATAATCAATATCTACAACTTGTATGCTACAAGATTCAGCAAGCACAACCCTGCACTCCACAGAATCATATAATCTGCTCCAAAGGAAATACAGCAAGCCAAATATGGCAGTGGATCAGTCCTGAGATGTGGCAGAATATTCAAAGAGGAGCCGGTTGGAAGGAGCAGATTGTAGGAGCACTCGCAAACGGCTAGTGAGCTGGTAGATCAAGGTCCATTGCATAGCCATTTCTGAGTCTTTCATCTGCCTTACAATGGAGGCCTGAAAATAGCAGAAACAACAAGGAGAATGCTTCAGATGACTGTTAGATTTTAGATTGCCATTAATAAAGAAAGAATCATAACAACAGTCTTCAAAATAAGGACCAAGTTGGAGCATCTTCAAACCAGATCCAAATGAACGTGTAAATTTTTTCAGCCTCTTTCATTCTCATTATCACTTGCATTATCAAATAACAATCCAAACAAGATAATTGAAAAGCCTTTCCAAAAAATAATAGTAGTAGTAGTAGTAGTAGTAGTAGTAGGGAGAAAAGAAGACAGAGATAACCTGAAGACGTTTCCCAAGCTGAACCTCAACCTCTGTACCAAATGAAATATTATTGGCCAGAGATTTCAGAGGATCGATTGTAGGATCAACAGAAAGTAAATTAGGAATCTGCGGGGCGTAGACTAGCCTCCATCTAGCATGGCCAAACTCTCCCTTCCCTTCTATTCTTGGCATCAACTGTTCGAGTGTTGCAGTTGCAAGCTTTTTAAATGCAAGTTGGCCATCACCCTCCAATATGGACTCTGCCAATTGACTCTCAAATACTCTAGCAGCCTGTGTGAAAGGAAAATTAAGATTAGATTGCCTCAAGGAAACATTTTAATCCAAATTTTGCAACAGCAAACAAGACCCTGAATAACAGATATATGATGTATTGACGTGTGTAAGTGTGAACATGCATACATAGATAACACAAAAAATGCTTGATATCCATGATCTCTTTCTACCTTGCTGGACAAGAAAAAAAGAAGAAAGGAGAACATGTGAGATCAGAGATGTAGATGATCCATTTATTCAGAATTACAGTATCTAGACCTCTCAACCATGCGACATTCTGATACGTATAAGATCATCTGTCGTAGTTGACAGAGTGGCTGCAAAAATTCTCATGTTACCTCAGTTGGGGAGAGGGCATCTTGTTCCACAGAACGTGAGGTCACCACCAGTTTGTCCTGCCAATTGCTAGCACGGCTTTGAATCTTAAATTGCCACTCCGATCCAACCAAAACTAAGTCTAGCATAGGATCTAGTCCATGCTCAGGCTCAAATTTTGCTATATTTAAATGCTCTCGCTTAAGCCTCACCTGAATTTGGAGAGATCAATGGCAACATCATTGTGTGAAAAAATCAGAGACAACTTAAAGAAAAAAACAGAACACAAGCGCTGCATCAAACATATTTAGCTACAAGAGGATAGTTACTCACTTGAGTTGCAACGAGATTCACATCACCATTTTCAAATGTTAGAACACCTTTTGGTTTTATCCGTTTGGGGTGAGCCAAGCCATTGAGTTCAATCTCTCCACTGACAGCAAAATTGAGAATCAAAGGATAAACTACCCTCAACTCTGGTCCTAAAACAAGCTTCAAATCACTAAGGCGAATATCTACATTTGGTTTAATGTTCACTTGCTCCAAATCCTTTTCAACTTTAGTTGATTTAACTGCAAGTGCAAGAAATAAACATCAGAAAACAAGTTCAAAGAATTTGTTAACCAAAGGAACCTAAAATATTGACAGCTTTAAATGTAATGCATTTTATCAATGAGGATCCTTTCAAGTCACCCTAGGCTGACCAGGTCCTCCATGTAAACAAATATTTCAAAGAGTTTACATTTAATTCGATTTCCTTCTACAAAAGTATTTAGTACCCAGTCATAAGAAACCAACAATTTAACATATTACCAGCGGGTTGAGGGAACTTGGTCTTTGAAGCAGCAGGTTCTGAACTGAAAAACCGCGAAACATATCTAGAAGCAACCGCTTGGTTGACACCCCCAGCTGGAAGCCTGGGCTGATTGGATGACAACCTATTGAAAGGAGCAGCTCCACTACCTTTATCATGTGGTAGATATGCTTCTCCGTGGCTCAATTTAATATTCCCTGATATGTTTGGTTGCAATATTGAACCCGTTATTTGCATCTGGGTGTCAACCTGACCACTGATATAGGCAAGACATCAGTCCTCAACAAACTAAGAATGATCATACACTCAGCAACACAATCATGAAAATATCAAAAGGCACCTACCACATGCAACCAAATTTTAAATGGAAAATATATTTTCAACAAGCCAAGGAATATATTTTATAAAGATCTGTCTGTTATAAATTGCTTGTCTTACCTGAGTATATTTTTTGCCCGCACTTCCAGAACTTCACATTTCAAGTCAATTTTATCACCAAGAGATGCTTCACTTGTTCTGAGGGGCAGATTGCCTTTTATGAGCAGTTTACCCCTTCTACTTACCCGGCTCTCCAACAAAGTGATGCATAGCCGATTTGATTTTACATGGACAGTACCACCAAAGTTTGTAAGTGGTTTTTGGAGTACTGGTGATGATATAGATGCCCTGTGGAATGATGCAAATCCATCAACCACAGGTTGCTCAACGGTACCTCTGACCTGTGATTAAAAACATATGAGAAGTTCTGAAATTTCCAATTAAAAAAAAAAACCCAAAACCGTGGATTACAAAATCCCACTATTTTCTTATAAAATTTACACATACAAGATTCAAAGAACCACAAGTACTATCTTGACTAGCCTACCTGAAGCATAATGTCAGCATTTCCATGAAGCCAGTTGGCATAAGGAGATAAAGCTGTCAATAGCATCATTCCCCCATCCTTGATATCAGCATCAACCCTAACTTCTCCTACATCTAAAAATTTCCAGTTCAAAACTTTAAGAGTTTCTGCTAGTTGAACATTCCTACCTTCTTCAATCCTCTCTCTAAAAACCTTCTTTTCGCTGGCTTCGTCAACATGTCCATTATCCATTTCCTTCTCCCAGCCAGGCACCCATTTTGCTCCACTTTTATCTGTTTCTTGATCTTCTTCCTCCAATGAAGAATTTTGGACAAAATTAATGGGAACACTTCCTTGTACGTGTACGTGGCCATTTTGGATGATTGGTTCAAATTTGGCATTGAATAAAAAACGACTGGTCGAGGTTAGTGAAGCAACAATTTCAGCTCGTCCAAGATCAATGCCCCCAATAGCACCATCCAAGAGCCGTACTTGAACATCGCATTCTGGTTTTGCAAGACTTCCTCTAAGATCTCCTTCCATGTGCAATATACCCCGAATTGGGGCTAACAGTTGCCGCAAAGAATGAACAATGTCAGCAGCTGAAGATTCAATGACCTGAACTATTGTAGGAACTAGACTAACAGGAAAATTCAGAACAGCAAAGTGAAGATTGGTTTTTGGCCCTAACAAAGTTCCATCAGCATGTATTGTGGCATTATCCTTTTGAATAAAGATCCTCTCAAGCCGCAAACCATCATTGTTGCTGTAAGCTCCAACTGCTACAACACGCTGAGTTTTGTAGGTGCCCCACTCCCAATCCTCCCCGTGAAAGTCAAATTCTGCCTGGAAAAACAAAAACACAAGGGAAATCAAAAAAGAAACGAGAGAGAGTTATCTAAAGGAGAGGAACAGAATTTTTATGGAATCATGAAATGATCTAAAACTAAACCATTGTATCCCCATTGCCTCCACCACTTGCATCAAGAGAGCCATGCCAGCGGCCTTTAAGTTCAGCTAAACCTGGAAGACTGATGTCTTCAAGAATAACTTCATTTGATGGTGTATAATGCCCTCGCATTACCTGAAATTTTTTCAAGCTGTTAAATCCATAAAGACATGTGAAATTGGCTCCTCCTATTAACATGAAGCTTTTTTATAAGATACGAAGATATCAAACGAGATTGTAGTTTATCAAAAAACTACCTCAAGCAAGTCTTGGAAACATTCCGGATAAAATCCTACAGAATGCAAACTTTGAATGAAAAGATCCTGCAAAGAAGTGGTGCACCTATCAGGGATCTCTATTTGAAAAGATTTAAGTACTGTAGATGTCTTGAACTGTAAACTAATAAGATGAGATGTTTTAATCTACAGTAAGATGATTATCATGATATATGGCAATTTCAATTACTTAAGCGAACACAACCTTTGATCTAGATCGAACAGCAGGATCTGTACTTCGAGAAAGAAGTCTTGCTAATGGAAGCATCTCAGCAACCTCGGCTCGAGGAACTTCAAGTCTCATTCTCCATCTTCCCATAGAAGATATGACACTACCTAGATGTCCAGTCATTGCCATTTGGAACAGACCACCACTTTCCTTTCCAGCAAGGTTTCTGTCCCGGGTGCCAGGTAACACATATTCACCTTGAAGCTCATAACGGCTATTGCTTTGTTCCAAAACAGTTTTTTCGAGAGTGATCTAAACAATAGCATATTACCCAGTAACAAAATCATTAAACTTGCAGTAGCAGAAAGGCAAAAGGAGTATCTATCTTTCCAAACAAGCATGCATATGCATGCGATAATTTCTGGAGATAGCTATTGGAGCATAAACTAAATAAAGAAGTGATGATTGTGGCAATCATATGACGTTACAATTTGAACTCTTAATCCAAAACAGTTCCTTACAAATGATTTATATTATAGGTAAGAGGATAGCCAGTTAATATTCTAGACATCTCCTCAGTCCTAAAAATTTCAAATGTGAATATGTCACTGCAGATATTATCTAAGATAATTGCAAACTACTCTCAGGACATGAATTCACGATGGGTGAAGGTAAATTTAGCTGATTTTCTTTTCAGCTATAATGAGAAACACTAATAGGAAAACACTATTTCCAGCAATAGAAAAACACTGAAGACAAATAACTGAGCACATCTCAATTTTCAAAAGAGAAGAAAAGAAGATTGGGAATCATTTACATGTTCTAAAGATGAGTTTTCAAATAAATAAATAAAAACAATTGCATTTGGCATGAAAAGTTACGTTTTACTATGAGTCATAATTAACAATTTACTTTTCATAAGATGGTTTTGGCTTTGGTTCTAATATGTTTGGTAAAAGTGCTATTAGAAACAACTAAAATAATAAGTAGAAGTCATGCCAAACGCCCTGATTCAACATGAATGTCAACTACTAAGTTATAAAGGGCATCAACAGAAGCATGCAAGACACTGCTTGCTTCACAATGCACCCATGGAACCATACAATCTTTAACACAAAATCAAAAAGAACATGCTAATGATTGTTTTCTTATAGTTCAGTCAGAAGAAATATAGAATTCCCAAGCTATATGACTGAGCATTTGTACCATCATGGTCAGATTCATGGTACAGAAACTTTAGCTTAAGTACTCACAACATCACCACTCCATCTAGCAGCCACGTCTAGGGCTTCGCCAAGCACACCACTAAATTTTGGACGAAGAACAGATAACACACCATGACCCCTTCTTTTCTGAAGATTAAGCTGAATTTCTGCCTGCCAGTAAACAAGCAGCAAAAGGCTGGGTAACATTTTCAAGTCCAAAATGATAATTGATACAATCATCATCATAAAAAGTCTAGTAAATCACAATTCCACCAGCAGGAAATTCTTTTATGTGTTTTCAGAACATAATAAAAAGAGAACATAGAGTAGATACTTCTATCAGAGTTCACAAAAATATTGAAATACTGAATTTCCAGAAAAAGAGACATCAAAAGTGAATAAGATACATGTGTTCCTCCAATAACTACCATAAAAAATAGGATTCCTCCAAAGACAGAATTTTTGTCCCCTATGCCCAAATAAGTTCCTCCTACCTTATTAATTGGGATTTCCTTACAAGTTTATGCCAAATTTTAACTTTTTTTTTCACGAGCTTACTGTCTAGAGAAGGACAGAATTACCTACATCATTACTGTCAAAAGTTAAGATGCATTCTGCATATTAAATTCAAGTAGCAGATTTTCTCATATAACAATGGCTGTTACAAAGAATTTGCACGCACTTCCTAGATTTTCTGGGTCATGATAACACTAGCCATGAATATTATTATAGACATATGTATATCTTTTTGACAGCTCAGAAAGAAAGCAGCCAGCTGCCAAATAATCCGGTGTTTACGGGCTATAATAGGAACAAGTGAAGGTCCATATCATTCGTTTGTTATGGCAGACCTGTGAAGGAGTTTCTACAGATCAATATAGTTCAAAAATTTAATTGAAACATGGTAAAACCGATTGTGGAACATTCCTGCTGAACTTACAAGCCTATAACACTAGATTACATATGTCTATCTCTTGGTAACAATAATATCACAAGAATATCGTGTTCAGCTATAATGGCCAGCATGTAAAATAAAACAAGCCCAAATAAGTTGCTGAAATGCAGAAGAAAAACAGAACAGATTCATTCTTAATGGTAACTGCATTCCAAGTTAACAGGAAATACCCTCAAGGCTTACCCTTTGTATCGTTCCCCGAAGAGAAGCCAACTCCAACTCATCCAGAGGCAAATTACGTACCTACAACAACCTCATAAAAAACAGAAAAATCAAATACCTACATTCTGCAAAAGAAAATCATTTTCAATATAAAGCAGAACGAATAAATAAACTCAAAGTAGAGATGCAGAAATTTTCTTTTTTTCATTTTTTTCAAATCATGGGACCTACAGATACCTCCAATGTAGCAGAATGTAGAGGTTGGAAAGAAACGTTAGCTCTTAGTTGTCCCTTCTGAAGGTTAAAAGACAACAATTTTCCATTTTGTGAGCTCTCTTCATAACCAGGTTGTAGTGGGCCCACAATCTCCACTGCAAGACCTTCGTCTGGCCTTCCCATGGCATCCAACTGCGCTACCAGAAAGAGTTTCAGTTTCCAGAATAGATTGCCATGTAAAACAAGAAGAGGTAACAAGCAATTGTAGAAAGAATATAACCACAACCTCTATTTTCTTATTTGTTTTAAACATATTAAATATTCACATAACCATATATCAAAATTGGATATGCCGATCAAAAACACTGATTCCAGCTCCTATAGCTATGGTGCAGACACTACATACATAAACAGACAATCCAGATACTACAGCTTCCACAAGGTGAATATAAGCACATAGCATGTCATACTTAAAAATAAATGCACTATAGCAAAACGCACACACACACATATGGAGATACAAGAAAGCCATTGCCTTGATTCGATCACGTGAAATGCTCAACTGTCCAGCCAACTGGGGTGCTAGCATCAACTGATTCAGCCTAAGACCTGTGATCGAAACTTCACCAACAAGACCTTGTGTACTCCCTTCTACTTCCACATGTAGCATATCCGTCTCAGAAGCAAGATCTTGCTCATTAACTATAGTGGAAGGTTTTAGCACCTTTCCCTGAAATTTGATTTTTCCTGTTGCTTTCAAGTGTGTGGGTCTTGGAGAATCAAAAGGATAAGACGATACTAAGCTGAAAAACTCGAAACCACGCATTCGTAGATCCAACTCGACTCCTTCAACAGTAAATGGCACAGACCTCTTTCCATCAAACTCTTTTCTGTCCAGGAAGTATTCATCAGGATAAGACGTTTGAACTTTTGTGTCCAACTCAAAAGCAGCAGATGAAGATTTAATAGTAATATAATCATGTGAGATCATGATATCTCCCCGAGCATCACTAAATGACCCCTCAGCTTTTGGTGCACTCCACTTGATGTCAAACCTCCTATGTCCAGAAAGAATGGCCGATCAACCACAATACATCAAACACATGAAAATAAAATCATAGAATGAAAAACTAATGTGCAATGACAAGGAAAAGCCTATGGAGCTCACGGTCTTAAAAGGGATCCAGAAAGTTTTGTTTCTCCAGTTAGGTCCCCTAATTTTAGAGGCATCAACTGTAGGTACTCTGGAATATATCGATGCATAATCTTATCAAAGGAAAAGTTTCCAGAAAAATTTACGTCTATTGCTGCATCATCCACCTCACCCTGTGACAAAGGGTTTTACATCAGAATGGAGTTTAAAAAAAATAAAATAAAAAAAAGACTAAGGAACAAGTACTCCATGCATAAACATGCAAATTTCAAGAACACCACCTTTTATATTCCTATTTAACAGCTGGTCAGACAACATGGCAAAAGTTAGACATTGCAGATGACAGTCTACATGGTATAAACTTATTAGATTCAAATCAGAAGTGCCAAGGAATCCATATAAAGCATGGCATGGTAGGATCATAAAAGACCAAGAGCAACTTGCTAAAATAGAATTGTACTGGCAACAGATGTGGAGTTAAAATACTGAAGTCCATTAAAAATCTTTTTTCATCACTATGCTCTCTAGTGTTAATAAAAATGCTAGTTCTTACAGTTCACACGTCAAAGATATGAATATACCGGAGACCGATTGGAAAAAAAAGATAATCATGCATGTCAGTGGAAAACGGGAAATATCAATTGTAGTCCAATCATCAGCTATTGTTTCAAATCTAAGAGAAAGTCTAAAAAAATATGCTACACAGAATTTTCTTGTCTTTCATGGAAAAAAAAATGGGTCAAAGAAAATGCTATTTTGGAGTTCTATCAATGCCTGTATACGCAAAGATCCAACAAGAAAGAAAGGCATAATGTAATCCAACTGTAATCATATACCCTTTAGAGTGAACTTAGGTCTAAAATATGAGAGAAGATATCACAAGAGAATCAAGAAAGCTCAATCCTAGTTCACAATGCAACAAGCCATGCCATCTGACTTCCTAGCAGGCTGTGTATCAGTGTGTGCTGAGAAAGAGACAGAAAAGAGAGGCTATAGCAGAAGCAGTTTACCTCTGGGCAAATCCATGCATTCCCTGCTCCTCGAATTTCACCACCATCTACTAGGCTTGCTCTAATTCCATACAAGTCAGCAACCTATATCATGAAAACGTGCACAGAATTAAATCTGTACTCAAATTGAAAACAAAAGAGTTTCGTTCTACTTTAGAGTATGTGTGATCAGATATTCAAACAAACTTACGCAATTATCAGTGTTAAGGGTGAAATTAGCTGATAAATATGAAAAGGGAATGCGATCAAAGGCTGCCACAGCACCAGCCTCTTTGCTTTTTAACATTGCTTCTAGTGCAGCAGATGCAGGGACATCTGAAACTGAATGAGATATCTTCCTTGAAACCACTCCACTTCCCACAAATATAGGAGCATCCAGTGGGCCTTGACAGTTAAATACAGCAGTTACAGAACCAGCTAACTGAAACCAAAGGAGAAAGAAGATGGAGATAAATTCACAGTGGTCAGTATGAACTCATTTTTGGTCCCCAAGCTGTTTAAAAGTATAGTAATTACTCATATCGATTTGAAAATATCAGAAGAATTAACCCACCAGAAAAAAACTTGAAGAACTTTAAGTTGCAAATTCAAGTCAATGAAATCCAGACACTTACCGGGAACAATAAAGGTCTCATCTTAAAAGTTTTCATCAAAGCATTTACTTCAACACAAGGGACCTAAATACATTGATAATGCACATATTATTAGTTTGATAGAAAATAATACATAACAAAATTAAGTAACAGAAATAATACATAACAAGCCACTGGAACCTGCCAGTTTGAGGTCAAAGAAAATTCCAACCAAAATTGCAGCTTTTTGTGATAAGAAAGTTCAGACATATATACCACATATATAATGTCTTCAACAACTCATTATTAGCAGGATTAAAAAGGTGTTAGACTACAGAGTTTAAGTTACATATAAAATAAGAAAAGACAAAGAACGAAGAAAACATAATGATTGGGTTGTAACTAAAGTTCTAACGAACTGCTGCAGTCATTTATATGGTTGACGTCAAAAATGAGTATTTCTGTCATTTGAAATCACGTTATCTAATACATATTCTCCCAAAATCACATCTATATGAACCATTATTGGAGGATCCATGCTTGCATTATAACAGAGTTCATACCCACCATCCAAGTAAGGAGCCACTACTCTTCAGGTTTTCTCCTTGATCAATTCCTGATCTGAACATAAGATCAAGAACTCCATTGTGAGAGATCAAGTAGGACTTCCACATGGATGTCTGTTTTATTCCATGAACTTTTGCAGTTGAATTTTATGTTCAAAGGAAAATCTCATAGGCTAGCAACTATAGTTTCAATGTCATGACTGAAGCATTCTCCACCATGTGAAGAATGTCGCATCAATTCTACCTGGATATCCCTTACTGAATAAGATAAATTCCACAAAACAGCCATCAAAACATTCACTTTAGCACACATTGGAAGCATCAACCTTCCTGTCCCAACTTAACTGTCAACTCATATCCGACAAAATGGAGTGATGCTGAAGTCAAGAATACATACATCCTCTAAGTCTGAGGCAGTCATATTTAAGACCATACCTGACACATTAGATGAAATTCTCCTTCCTCTGGATGAATGCCAAAATCTCCAGAAGCTTCTAAAGGAACATTGCCAAACCAGCCACTTGCATTATGCAAGAATATACGTTGGCCGCGGAAACATAAACTTGCTGAAATATCCTGTCAAATGCAGCGGTCAAAGTAAGATTTCCAGCCTACCAAAAAGAATTAGTTTCCATATTTTAAAGAACATACTGAACAGTAAATGATGATTTCAACTCTTTCAGTATACACCTGAAAAACCACATCAAGATAGGTGTGAAGAAATTTTGCATACATTATTTTGACACATCACAAGAAGTAACATCAAAATACAATGAAGAGTATATTAAAGGGTAAATTGTATCAGGGCCTCCTGTGCTATTGATCAAGCCACAAACAGTCCCTGAAGAAAATTGGGGGTAAAAATTAGTCATAGCGTCGCAGGTTTCCATACAATTTTTGAAGGTAAAAATGTGTCAAGCCCTCCTATACTATTGGTCAAAGCACAAATAGTCCCTGAACAAATTATTTAACGCAAATTGGTTCCTTCTATTAAGTGGGCTATGATATCACATGCTAGGCACGCAATGTTACTGATGCAGACGCAAAAAGACTAAGATTTATGTGTTTTATTTAAATTTTAGAATGCAAGGGTATTTTAGTAAAATTGGGGGCATGGTGACTTGAGTAAAGATGGAATGTCAGTCCATTCACAACCTTTCAACCATCCTAATGGTTCAAAACCAACTTCTTCTAATATAACCCATACCAAAGATAGAGACAACAAAGCACCTGTTTGTTTTAAATGTGGAGAACATGGACACGTGGGTTACCAACCTCCTAAAAAGAATAATTTGCAAGTTGGGATTGCACAAGGAAAGGAAGCTGCAGAACAGGAATCAGATTTGGCAGGAAATTCTTTGGATTTTGGGACTAAAAAGCACAAATCACCAACGAATAATTCATACCTATATTTAGATCACAAAGAAAGTGGCAATAAAGTAAAGAGATCTATAAATGAATATGCAGACCATGAACCATCTGCCTGACAAAATAATATTTTTCTGCCAGCTACAACTTATCAGCAACTGAAGTATGAGATATGCTGAAACAAATATCTCCATAAAGTGGAGAGAAAGAAAACAAGCATTTAAGAAGATATCAAACAAAGACGTACAGAAAACCATGATGGAGCATCATATATCTGAAAGGCCAATCCTGTCACGTCTAGTTGTCCATGAAGATTAGGAAACGTTTCCCCTCTAGACATACACAAGTGAACCTGCAAAGGAGAAGGATGCAACTAAAATTCTCTCAGATTTTATAAAATATATAAAAAAAAATGTCCTTTAACACCTTCTTTCAAGAAAACAAATATAAGGAATCAAAAGATTATCTGTGGAAATGAAACATTTAAATCTTTTTTTTTTTTTTTATGGAAGTGCAGAGTATCAAGAACCTCACACAACACCTACAACTTGTCAAGGCAGACAATTGTGATGCCCAGCAGCTAAAGTAGAAAACATCCAATGGTAATAATTCTACCAAATATGCGAGCTCAGCTAACCATGCAAATTGAAACAAGCAACTTGATGCAAGTATAGAGCAAACCCAAATTCACTACCATAGGCAATTATGCTTCAAGGAAGAGATAAATATCTGCATTTCACTGGGAAAAATAAAAGATAAATCCATAAAAGCAGAACTAATAACCTACAAGTTCAAAGAGACTCAAAAATATAATTCTGAATAATAATAAACCTTAGCATTCAGAAGTACAACCATCTTAGTTCCTGACATCTGACTATCTGATCTCGCATGCTTCACAAATTAATAACATGTGCCCCAAATAACATGCATTTTAACCAGAAAAATCATCAAAAAGAACTTTGTCATCTTATTTTGCAACAACTTTTCTCCAATAAGTTCCCTCCATCTAGCTACATTAAGTAAATCAGAAATAATATTGGGAGCAGTTAAGAAATATCTCATGAAAATAACAACTAATTTTCCCTTTGGGCTCAACAGAGGAGAATATACCAGAGTACAGTAACTATAACATGAAAATAAAAAGATCCAGGACATCAGATAATTTTAAACGTTAATAACAATATAGACCACCCCAACTGTTCTGAAATTAAGCTGCATTCTTATATATTTAGGGAGAAGGATTAGATGAAATAAAATTGAATTGAAGTTAGAAAAGCACCTCACCAGTGGCTCTCCCTTTAGACCATGTGATTGGAATTTCTAAAATCCTTTCAAAAAGCTGCAAAGAATACCGAATTAAAACAGTTCAGTTACAATTTCTCTCATTCAGATCACAGATAAAAGGGTCTTAACAATTTCAAAAATACATACCAAATTCAGTGTATACCTTACCGGAGCAAAGAGGTTGACTATTTTTAAATTGGCGTGCCATGTCTGCTCGACAATATCAACAAAAACATCAGCAGACAGCCAGCCACCATCTTCAGAAATTGCACCAGATCTCCACATCCTACAGTTGCCGCTCAACTGAACATGCACACGACCATAATGATTTTGAAACTTCACATGTCCATCTACATTTTCCATCTCCCTATACATAGTGAAGTAAAAAGCATAAATGGTATGCATAAATCATTTGGTAGAGAAAACCTTCATCATGCACAGGAGAATGTGTCTCCATATAAGAACAATTCCATCTCCTATTTCAGCAGTAATCACTTCTTTTTTGGAATAAGTCCTGGATTGATAAAGAGGAGAGAAGAGTTGCATGGATGATAGAAATATCCTCTCAAAGGAAGAGCAGGAAGTAAACACAATACTAAAAAAACACAATGTAACAAGGCAATCCAATATTGTTGAAGATCCCAGTAACGACACTCCTGAATCAGTTCCCTTAATTATAATAGATCAATCTGTAACTTTATCAAATATCCTAACATAAAAATTGTATTTTTCACACAGTTCAATTTGTTGAGGCTACCACACAGATCAATTCAAAAGGTAGAAAACTAAAATGACAACATTAGAAAGCCACTTCTTCTAGTTTGATGCAAGAACCAGAATTGCTTATTAATATCGGTGGAGCACAAGTACATGTACAAATAAAACACTCAAAAATCCTATGCCAAAATGTGCATTGGCCATGAATTAGAAAACTAAACAATGAAGAACAACAGCAACTTTAGACACAAGCACTCACATATATATGTATGTATAAATACATGAATGCGTTTGCATGTGTGTGCGTTGATAGAGAGAATTAAGTGCCTGAGTCTATTCTATGATTGATATTAAGAGAAATTTTCAGTTTGTATGGGTGCAATTACAGGCTAACAGTTTTTAAGTATGATAGGAGTAGGAAACATGAGAAACAATCTTTTAGTTGAGGAAAGCAGATAGAAGTATGCATTAATTAATCCTAATCACACCAGCCAGGATAATAAAAGTGCCTTATTATGTAACATGAGTTAACCTCATTACTTATAACTCCATGAATGGTAAGAAGAAAATCAGAAACCAATAAGCCACTCCTCTCCACATAAACAATGAAGTAAACAATTGCCCAGTGAAAACATGATGCTGTATAACTAATAAATAGGAGTAGACTAAAAGTGGCACTCACCTAGGTTCCCTGTCACCATATGCAAGCAGCAACAGTGTTCCACCTTTGAAATGTACAGAATCCAGTGAAACAGGAAGCATCTTCTCAATTCCTTCAGACTGCACTACATCTTCCCCATCAACAAGTTCTGCAACGATATCCTCAACTTTAGGACCCACACCTGACTTAATCTTTTGAAATGGCCCAGCAAGAAGATGAGACAGCAGTTTGCTGACACTACTTGAAAAAGACAGTAAGTCAGATGCCAAACCAAAGGACCAACCGGGAACTGGAAGGTATGTTGCAGGACCAGGCTCCAGCTTTTCAGAAGTCAAATTTTGAGATGCATGACGGCTTTGAGTGCCCAAGTCATCAGCACCTATTTGTCTATTTACAGCACCAACTACTAAATCCAGGTCATTTATATTGTTTGTTTTAGCATCTCCCGATACATTTCTGACAGGCGGCAAATTTTCACTGACCTTTTGGACTTCAATGAGTTGGACAACGGTTGAAAGAAAAGTATCACGTATAATACTAAACTTGTCTATATGACCATGAACATTCTGATCCACTTCCAGTGGCTGGTTTCCTGAGTCTTTGTTCTGGCTCTTAGCTGTTAAGTCTTCATCACCACCACTTGCATCAATAGATATGTTCAGATTATAATCACCTCCCCTTTGAACTAAAAGGGAGTCGAGGTTCATAACATCATAAGCACACGATGACTGAGAAGGCTCATCAGACTTTTCACTGTATAAACCCTGGAAATATGCAACTGCTGCTGAGGCACTACGCTCAAGGATTCTTCTTTTGGCATTAATGCTGGCTGCTGAGATATCACTCCCATCAACCTTCCTCTTAAATTTGTTTTTTTTGGGTCCTCTAATCACACTGGACCATAATTTAAGGCCTGAACCAGGAAATTTTACACCAAAAGATTTCTCCAGATGAGCATGCTTCTTATCATAATCAAGACCCGTGTCCATGCAATGATGGTCCTTCCAATGCATCTTATCGTCCATGAGAGGGAAAGACACGAAGTTTCTTAGAGCATTCGAACGGATTGCATCATTCTTTGGAACATCATCTTCAGATCTACCAGGATCTCTTTCAGGAACAGTATAACCCTTCTCTGCAGCTTCCTTAGCATCAACATCCCTTTCTCTGTTCCACTGAGAAGCTGATTCCTCCCGGGCATGCCTCCTTGTTTTCGTACGAAAATCAATCCCTTCTTCATTGGATAAGTGCCTTTGTAGACCACCTTCAGATGATGGTATCCCCAACCAAGTGTAATCTTTCTTTTGCACGACCAGAACACTTGGATGAGACAAAATAGCATCAATCACAATCTTCCCCCTTCTCAGACTTGTGAAAGGACGAATTTGAAGCTTCATAGTAGGCACCTCACCGCAAGAAAATTCCTCACCATGAGGCCCAATTGAGCATGACTCCAAAGTAACGCTTAAAGGCGAAATCCTCCTAACCTTACCAAAATCAATTTCCCGCTGAATATAATCACTAAGCACCGAACAAACAGAAGGCAAAAGCTTCACCTCTATATAACCCTTAGCTCTATTCTGCCCATACCAAACCAATAAACACACCCCAGATATCACAGCCCCAAAAACCGAGCATCTCACTATCAACAACCCCTCTTTCCACACAGGAGCCAATGACATCACAAGAGCCTTACTTTGCACAAATGGCTCTTTCACACATTCCACCCTCAACCCATTTCTCAACCCAATAGCATTCCTTAATAACTCCACATTCTTTCCACAAAAATGCGAGAACCTAATCGCTTGAGCCACCCAATCACTATGCTTTTTCACACACATACATTTCCGAAAAGGGATTTTCGATAACTGTACTCTTCCCGGATACAGAGAATTGGCAAGGTTTCGACCATTTAATGGGGCATTAACTGGAATGCCGAGAAATGGGCTGCTAAGTTTTAAGCTCATTATCGTCTTTCACACAGTTTCTTGGCAGAATTGTAACTCATTTGATGGGGACCAAGAAACTTCTCTCAGTCCCCTAATAATTCACAATAGTACAGTGTGGCCAAGCATCCCAATCCTAAAATAACCCAGAAAAAATATCAAAACCCACTTTCAGAAAATGAAAACGAGTACTACAAGGTAAAGATTAATTCTACAATTTGAGCTCTAAGTTATGGTACTGTTTTCACATGGAGATGAATATAAAGAACATGATACAGAGAAACAAAATGACCTGAAGAGAATCGATAATTCTACAATTTGAGCTCTAAGTTATGGTACTGTTTTCACATGGAGATGAATATAAAGAACATAATACAGAGAAACAAAATGACCTGAAGAGAATCGATAATTCTACAATTTGAGCTCAAAGTTATGGTACTGTTTTCACATGGAGATGAATATAAAGAACATAATACAGAGAAACAAAATGACCTGAAGAGAATCGATTGAGCAATTTTTGAGAGAGAGAGACTGATATTTTGTTTCAGTTTCTTTGAGAGAGGGAGGCAGAGAGAGATTTTGCTTTGCTTTGCTTGCTTGCTTGGCTTTGCTTCTGATTTCTGGCTGGTGTTTTGCTTTTGCTTTTGTTTTTGTTTTTGTTTCTTCGGTGAGACGAGAAAGAGCGGAAGATTTGTGGTAGATTGACGAAAATGCTACCAATGAATTTCTCAAATACCGAGAATAACCTTCGATCCCAACCAAATTTTGGTGCTATTTCAAATTAAAAAAAAAATCGATCTCTTCGATCCTTATTCGAGTGCATTATAAACTAGTCCCTCTAGCTTAGAAAAAATTAATTTATTTATTTATTTGATTTCAAAAACTAATTATTTAATTGTTTTATTAATTTTTATTTTATTTTGAATTTTTATTTTAAAAAATATAAAATAATTAAATATATGAAATGAATGATGAGAAACAAAAATTTATAAAATAAAAAAATATTAAATAAATCATGATCAACACTAATTAGAATAATTAAATAATTAATTTTTAAAACCAAAAATACTAATTAATTCATTTCTCAGAACAAGAGACACTAATTTATAATTTACTCATTATTATTCTATTTTTATCTCCTCCACATTCTTTTTTCTCTAATTATGCATAAACTTTCTATTTTCTTTCTTCTTTTTTTTAAACCCATAAAATTTTAATTTTCAATTAATATTACAAAGATAAATCAGATAGTTAAAAAAAAAAAAGTTTATTTCTTTTCTAATATTTTGAACTGAAAACTTAAAACCAATATCAACTAAAATTTATTTTCTTTATTACATCATTGAAAAAAAAATTAGTTTGAAGATGTCTTTGTCATCCAATAAAAAAAATTGATTTGCAAATTAAATCGAAGAACATCTATTTCAAACAAAAAAGTGAAAATCAATATACGTTCTTTCGCTGCTCTGGATTACAGTGATATATGTATACACACACACGCTTTTATGGTTGATTTTCTCCTAATGAATTGGGTACGCTGCTCAGCTCATTATCCTATTAGGGCCGAATGACTGATATCAGGGGCATATGCCTAGACGTCTCCAATCTTAGATGCTGGGCGACGTAAAGCTTGAACAATCTTGATTAAGCCCATTCGGCATCGCAGTTGAGCAATTTGGTCCACTTCAAAATCATGCTTTTACGCATAAAAATATGAAACTAGTACAAAAATAATTTTAAATCTCATCTTTTGATGAAATAACAGATTACAATACAGAACTGAAGAATTCCTCACATGCACGTTCTCTTTCAACCAGCTTGCCTGAATCTAATTTGCATCAGAACAGCCAGAGTCTCAACATTCTCGAAGACCTTCCACCAGCAACAATAAAAAGATCCAGCCTTTCCAGTTCTGACAAATGAGTACGTAATCCAAAGAAAAAATGGAATCGCAGAAATCAAGTATCTAATTAAACAAGAAGACCAAATGCAACTTGCAAACAGAGCAAATTTGATTCACCAGTCACCAGCTTAAACCTCCCTTTGCTCTTTTCAACATATGTTTTCAAATAAACTGTAAAAGGTTCACTTAGCGCTAATTCATCAACAGGAAAAGACTGAGGTTCCAAGGGCTACATTACACAGAATTCAAGTCCAACTACTGTCCAGTGAAGAATTTCAATTAACAAAACTGCCAAAACTATGTTTTCCATGACAACCGAGCAAAGATAAGATCCAAAACTCCAAAGGGGAAACCTTTTTTTTTTTTTTCAATCCACGGCAATACAGCTAGAAAGTCATCTTTCACGAAGCCCACTGTTTATTTTGCATTGGTATATGAACAACAAGAAACACATGTTCATATGTGTGTGCCAAACGAAATGGACCTTTCACCGCACTGGCTGCTGGTTGTAATGATTCTTCTCTTTCTTCTTGGCTGCAGCAAGCCTTGCGCTTCTTGCAGCAGCCTCTTGAGCAGCAGCTTTTGCAGCACCATCCATCTCTTTACTAGACTTCTTCTTCTTTGCAGATGCCATCCTCTTTAGGCGTTCTTTCATGTCAACAGCAGAAGCATCCTCCTCAGCGTGTTCCATTCCAGCAGCTTCTTCTGGCCCATTATTGGCTTCTGAATTGGTGGGCTGATCTTGGGGCTCCTTTGCTGACTTTTCTTTCTTTTTCTTCTTCTTCGCGTTTTTGGACTCTCCAGCAACATTGTCCTTCTTATCTCCCTCTTCATTAGTCTCCCCATCTTTCTTCTCCTGTGCAGCATCTGCAGATGCAAGTAAAAAGAACTCTTGCTCAGAAGAGATTCCCACCAGAAGCATATTTAAAAAACTACATACTTCGCTACAAAGTTAATAGGGAACTGCACTTTACACTTCCATAGTCGTAGCAAACACTGAATGAAACAAGTAAAAAACCTCAAAAATTCGACAGTAAATTATGAAACAATTTGAAGTCAAAAGTTAAGCACTAGGAGACATGGAAGCAGGCAAACATGCACACTCACAGATATTACCTGCTAATTTGCAACTAAACCTGACTCCGCAGAAAATGGTTAGAAGATACATTTTGAATTGTCTAGAACAAATATGATCAAATTATCCAAGTTTCAACTTCAACATATGTTATTACAGTAATGAAAATTGTCCTCAAACAATATGACAACATTTTGCATGCAAACAGTAAGGGACCTTGGAAGATGTTTCTTCAGCACATGACAACAATAGCCATCCGCTCGGCTAGTTCATTGATACTACAAACTTGTCTAAAACAAAGACAATGCATTAACAGATTTTAAACTTCTGTGCCAATTAAACTTATCCATGATTTGGGTAAATTTTAACAAGCAAAAAAGCACTGCAGAAAAACTTTTGGCATATAATTGGAATTACCACGTGACTCATCTTGGCCATTGCTATCTTTCTGAGAAACTCCAAAATCAGCAAGAAGGGCCTCAAGCTCTGCAAGTTCCTTCTTCTTTCTTTCCTTCTTTGAAAGTTGTCTTTCTGTCTCCTTAGGCAGCACAGGAACTTCTGGGGCTTTCTTCACAACTGGCTCAGGATGCACTGGAGCCTCTGGTTCATGGTCATGTTCTTCCTCTACATCATCATCACCTTCATCCAAAATATCTTCTTCACTCTCACTTTCCTGCAAAAAAAAGAAAAAAAAAAAAAAAAAAGGCAATTAGTGTATGCCAACAAACATTAAATTGTTCATCAGTCATTTTGCAAGGTTCCATCCATCCCTCCTGGTGTCGTGAAAGACAAATAAATAGTGACTTGCACAGAAATAGTATAAATAACTATTCAGGGTCATATAAGTACAAAATCAAAATCTTTTAAGATAATAGTGTGCTGCCACAATATAATTCATCCTTCCCATTAATCATCCGGAATTCCTCTTTGGCCTCGGGTTGAAATCATATTTTAGGATATAACAAACAGCTAGCGGTGCATTCACTGTTTATTTTTATTTGTAAATGTACTTTTTCTATTCCTTTTGAGGCTAAAAATAGTGAAATAGAACACTGCCAATTTGAAAAGACAATCATGACAGCCCATATATAATACCCTACCAGTATCACCATGTGATCACATCATATATACAACACACCACCAAAAATACTGTAATTAAAAAGAGCCAAAAACAAAAACCTAGAGCATTGCTAATGAAGCTAACAAACTCTCAGACAAATATTGCATATCGCATTGGATTAACAAAACAGATAGCTATTCCCTAACAATATAACATACCAATCAATCACAGATAGCATATACCACAATCATATATCACACTCCAAAACATAATAAAATCGTACCATGGATGAATATCAATCTATCATCCATACCATCATAATCAACCATCAAATTATCAAGAACCCTTGAATCTATATCAATAAACACCCACAATTATATACACTTAAATCATTTAAACCCGTCTTCTCACCTCTAAATGGCCAGATTTCTCCTCACTCTGCTGCTGGTCTGAGGACCCCCAAACAGATGGAGGAGGCGCCGTCGTAGCATAATAATCATCATCATCTTCATCATCGACATCAGCCCAAGATTTAGAAGCAAGTTTTGTTGGAGCCCAAAAAACTTCCGGCTCAGGCTCCTTCGATTGCTGCTCTTTCCCACTCTTTGAACCCCCTTTCCCACTCTTCGAACCTCCACGCTCCTTATCAGATTTCTTCTTCTTCCTCAATGTCTCAAGCGCAGCAAACACGTTCGTGCTGTTAATCACCAACGATCCCTCGTCTCTCCTGCTTCCTCCACCCACCATGATTAACTTAGGAACAAAACTGTAGATTTGGACAAATTTCAGGGACTAAATTCAAAATTTGTGATAATCGTAATAGATAAACACAACAACACGTTCGTACGGTTACAACAAATGAAGATCGGAGAAATTACAAGCTAAGATATAAAATTAAAATTCAACAAAAAACAAAATTATTAAGTGATAACTTTGTACTTGTGGACAAATCGATTAAAAAGGATTGTTATATGAGAATTAGGGTTTTTTAGTGACAATTGTGGGAGATTAAATTCCGATGAGAGGCGGAGATGGTGGATTATGGACAGCGGTGCGGGAGAGAAAACGATTTTGGGTTAGGGTTTGAATAGATATTTTTTCTTCTGCAGATAAAAGAGAGAGAGGAGGTAGGGCTGCTTGTTGTTGTAATTGTGGCGTTTTTAGATAACGTGATGAGAGGAAGGAAGAAGAGAGAAAGGGTTGGATTTATAGGGTTGTTTTTTTTTTTTCTCTCCCTGAACGGAACGCTTGCCCTCGTTAAGTCTTTTATTTACGGTTAGTGGCTGTGCGAAACGGAGTCGTGTTCGGATTTGCAGCAATTAAAAAAAATAAGGAGCAGATCCTGTAGGAAAAAAAAAAAAAAAAAAAATTACTCCTCTGATTTTACCGTCAAATCTAATATAAAAGCAATGAGGCGTCTTCCTAATAGTTTTTCTATAGAATTTAAATGGCTAGGCTAAAATTTCTCAGATTCTTTACCCTTAAGTAGCTAATATGTAGGCTGTTAGGGTTATTAATTAAGTTGATGTTTAGTGTCAATTAAAATCTTGATTCTAATGATGAAAAAAAATATCTATAATTCGAGTTGTATTTATGTGATTTTTCTACACATATGAAACAATGTAAGAAAAATGAGAAATTACATTAGCAAGAAAATGATTTTCCAAAAGTTGTCGGGAGATAACATTAATTTACTTCATTCCCAAAAATTACTCTCAAACTATTAGAGTTATGCTAATTTAAGATATTTGCTGATAATTGAGTTATTTAGATTTCAAACCATGTTTTTTGAGTAAATATCATCTTTTATCCGTTATTTTTAATATTAAAGAGTTGATCGTTAACTTAAATACTCAAAAGATGTCGTTTAAGCGTTCTTTTTAAAAAAAAAATTAATATTATATATATATATATATATATATATATATATCGCATGTCGTTTTGAGAAACTATTAAATCAATTGAATTAATTAAAGTGAATGAAAAGGGGATTGAAGTCGGACCTTGAATATTGTTATAGAAAAACATGAGTCCTAAAAGTGAATTACACGTATTTTTAAATTCATAAGAATCCCACTTGGTAATATGATTGTGAGAGAAATCTAATCTTTGCAAGTTATTTATTTCGCAAAAAAACCCTCAAGATATCTCCAATGAAAATATGAACAAACGATTAAAATCTTTGAGATTTGTACCATTTGAAAGGCAACGAGGAATGAAATCTATTAAATGGTTTCATATAGGTCAAGTTGTGACAAGGTGTTGCAAGAATTTTCGATTTTCAAGCCCGGAACGGACACTTTTAAAATTGTTATAAAAAAGGTCAAGCACCTAAATTTTTATTAGAGTTCAACAATAGACTATCTTATAAATTATTATGAGAAAAACTTATGTAAAATAGATTTTATTTTTTATGAAAAAAATCCTCAAGAATCGAACCTTCAAGTCTAGTAGAAGATAATTAAAGTTGTTGTAGAGCATATGAAAGATGAAGAAAAGAAGTAGAATTTATAATAAACAAATTGAATAATAAATTCAGAGTAGCTAACATATTAAGAGCAAGTAAAGGATTTAAAGAGATAATACAAGCAAAAAAAAAATCTAGTAATTCAGTTGAAATCAATTCATTGTAGCCTCTCTTTGTACGAGTTCGATTAATTTAGTTAATTTAATGATGTCTCGGGATAATATTTCATCACATATTAGGACGACATGTCATTTTATTAACCATTATTATACTTTTTTAAATATTAATTTTCTTTTGCATAAAAAAAAAAAGAATTGAAATGCTTAAATGGGGTTGTTTAACCATTCAATTTAATGGTTAACGCTTTGACCATAAAAAGATAACGGATGAAGGTTAATATTTGCTTAAAAATTATAATTTGAAATCCAAGTAAATCGGATCGATAGTAAAAACCTTAAATTTCCATAATCTCAATAGTTTATGGGTAAATTTTACCATTAAACCCTTTCTTAAGTGTTTAAAATAAAAATATTCATCTATACAAACACATGTTTAAATTAGAATAGTTTTTTGGTGCGTGATTATTCAATATTCTTTTTTGAAAAAAATATTTATTGTTTTAAAAACAAAATCTCTTTTAGTAGTATAAAGAAATCCAATGATAGTGGATTTGTTTGGTTAAAAAAGGTTTGCTAATTTTATTGACTTAATGGGTTTAAACCTTAGAGCTAGCAATTGAGAGAGTTTATTAAATTTTATTAAATTATTTGATCATTTTAGAAAATAATAATTAGCCTTGTTCTTTTATGTGAGCTTTCAATAAAGTAAGGTATTTTTAATTTCTCTTCTTTTTTGTTTCACCCATGTATCTATTTCCCTTATTAGAAATAGAACTAATCATGTTCAGAATAGAAATCATAAAATTTAACTTTTTTTAACAAGTGCAATTCTAAAATTCGAATCTTGTACATTAATAAACAAAATTTTTAGAAACCAACTTTCTTATCACTAGGCCGATAACTTGTTTATTTGTTGCCATCCATATCTAAATTCCCATCATCTTTTGTTTTTCTCCCTCCGGACATACAAAATTACCATGCTCTTTTAATTATAGTTTTATAAATTTAGTTTATTACCAATTCATAGCATGTACCATTTACCGAATTATTGCTTTAAGTATGTATTCAATATAATGCTTTGGAATCCTCACCAAGACCGCCAATGGTAATTAAACACTGGAATTATTTTGGACTATCAATTGTTCATTGGTTTCTCTAGTTAGTAGGAAAAAGACATTACTTTTACATGCTAATACAAAATTCAGGATATATTGGTTCCCACACTTCATTATCAATCTTTATCGAATAGGGAGTGTGTGTGTTTTTTTACCGAAGTATTCATTTCATGAAAAAAATAATTATTTTGAAAAAATCATGCAAGTTTTGAGAAAATTTTTAGAATATGAGGTTCCGAGTAAATAAAAACTAGTAAAGTGCTTTAAAAAATTAGTAATATAAATAATATATTGCATGCCTTTTAGATTTTGACTAGATTTTTACCCGCGTTATGTTGCAAGTCGGACATAAAATGTAAAATCGAGTTTAAAAAATAATTTCAGCTTGATGATACGTATTATATTATGAATTTATTAAAATATATCAAATCAAAACTATTTTTTTTAATTGTGTGTTTAACTAATTATCCATTATGTTTTTCATAATTTTTTTTGCTAAAAATTACATGATTTATTCTTTTATATCTAGATTCTTAACTAAAAACTTTTCTTATCATTATTTTTTCAAAAAATATGAGATAAATTATCAAAAAAAACACTTTTAATCGTTAGATTATATATATATACACATATATCATGCTTTTTTATTTAAAAATTCAAATAATTAATTTTATAAATCACAACAAAAAATTATATTCTAAAAATTCATCATATATATTTAACAATGATATGCTATTTAAAAATTAAATGAATTTGTCATATAAATTATGTGAATTTTTTAAGAGCAAATAATAAAATTTCAAAAATTAATTAAAAAGAATCATATAAAGATCTCTCTCTCCTCCCTTTTTTCTCTTTATTTCTTTTTTTCTTAGCGAGTTAAGGACTAAATTATAATACAAATAAAGTTGTGGGTTGAAATAAAAATTATTGAAAAAACAAACGAAGAAAGAATAATGTGAGCAAAACTTTTTACATATAAAATTATTGGAAAAAAACCTCAAAATTACAAATTAAATTAAATTAAATTAAAAGGTGTGTGAATAGTGTCATGAATGAAATAAATGCCTCAAAAAACATTTAAGATAATGAAAATATCACTTTTTAAAATTGTAAAAAAGCCATCAAGTAAATAATATTATATGGATGTGTGAAAAGTATAGAAATAATAAAAATTGTATATTTTTTAGTGGTTCTTATAATCACCATACAACGAGCACCCAATCGAAAGGAAAAAATTGAACTCAAGATGAAAGAGGATTAGGGAAGAAATCTAACGAAAAGCATGACCGGAAAGCATTAAATGCTACACCAAATCCATCAAGCAAATGACAAAAAAGGGCACCACATAAAAGGGAGGAAACCCATAACCTCGCACCAACACCCAATGGCAATAAAGAAATTAAGGTAAGAACGAGAGGGCATTGTCACATGGGGTGGGGTGAACATGTTATGAACGACTTCATCCCCACCTCTCGTTAGTTTTTTACTTAATTTCCCTCATGGTTAATGATAATGCTTTAGGAAAAAAAAAAGACGATAGACCGAAGCATAATCAACAATATGTATCTAATTTATATAAATTAGAAATGCAATACACTCGCATACTTCGTAACTTTTCTATTTTTTCAACGAGAGATGTCGACATCGGCTACCAACAAGTGAAGGGGTCGAAACAAGGAGTCGCCACCTAGCTAATCGAGAGAACTAGAAAATCCTAAATATAATGGTCTACATGGATATCCGGACAAGGGGTCGGTTACATATAGAGAAGACATGATGTCACCACTATCTTGTCCTACCGAAGGTAGGTTGCATTATTTGTCTATGAATATAAAAATCTTGATTTTTTATTTTTTATACTTACATGCCTATTCAAATAAATTTATTTGGTGAAAATATGAGACGAGATGATTTTGATGTAAAACATGGTAGTTTGGGTGTTTGGATCGGCCCGAGGCCAATACACCATGCCCAAATAGGAGAAAAAATATAAAAAAGGATGGAATTTTGGCTAATTATTAGCAAACCCGACCTATTATCAATGATTAAGTGAGTTTCTAAATATAAATAGCCTTTTATTGGCATGAGTCGCGAGTCACCGGTGACTTCGCTCACACAAGTAAAAAGCCATCAATGACTTCGAGTTACGCATTTAAGAAGTTACCGATAACTTCGTTACATAAGTGAAAAGTCCCCGATAACTTCATGTCACTCCATTGAGGATCAAATAACTATTTAGAAGCCACCTGGCAGCCTTCTTCATATAAATGGGAAACCAACTGCAGCTTCGTTTCGTACAAAACAGACATTAAATAAAAAAATTATTTTCAAAGCCATTGGTAGCTTCATCACATAAATGGAAAGCCACCGATAGCTTTTTTTATATGAAATAAGCAATAAAACATAGAAAAAAAGAAGCAGGGAATAGTAAACAAAAATAAAAAAAAAACGAGGATCGCCCATCGTACAAAATGATTTCGAAACCATCGATGACTTCATCACATAAATGGGAAGCCATCGGCAGCTTCATTATATCATGGCAATTAATCATGGATAGTCTATTATCACAAAAATAGCACAAATTTTGCATTTAAACCGGTAGACATGATTACGGACAAACATGACATTTTATCAATCATTGCAGTACTATTTCATTTAATCGCATTTAATCCATAAATGTGGAGCCAAACAACATAATTTCGGACACATTCCAATGCACGAATCATTTTTAATCTTTTATCATATTTCTCAAAATGTCATGGTTTTAAGATTTTTACCCAAAAGTCCTAAAACATCGATATCCGATTGGGAGCTCGATCCTACCCTCTTTGTTCTCGATGATAATCGAATTTTTGATTAGCAAAGAAAGGAGGGTAATTATTGGTTGGTAATAGTGGGGCGACTACCACTAGGGTGGTCGAAAAAAATCCTACTTTTCTCAAAGGTGCTCTGCAAAATTTACAAAGTTGTCGAAGACTCCAAGGTAGTTCCGTAGCCTATTTTCCTATCAAAAAATTGAGCAAATACAATTTACAATATTCTATTGTTCCTACCAACACAATCCAACATAAAAGAAAAAAAATTAGCTCTCATTTATTTTTATTTTTATTTTTTTGCTCTTATTTCCTCTTTTTTAGTAACTCAAAAAAAGTGTTCATGGGTTGTTTTGAGGGAGGTTTTATGTCTGTCTTAATGGATTTTGGGGGAGTTTTTAGATGGTTTTGAAGCTAATCAAGAGGTGTTTTGGGGCTACTTTGGTGGTTTAAATGGGCTATCCAAATGAGTCGTTCGTAAGGGTTTTTAGAGGGTTGTTGGTGGTTGTTTCGGGGTTATAAGAGTCGTTGTTGGAGACAGATTTGTTTTTGGTTTTTATGCATTTTTAGGATGTTTTAGAGCTATCTTAAAGCTGGCTTAGGGATGTTTTAGTGGCTATTATGGTGGTTTAAGGGGGCTATTCAAAAAGGGGTTTTCTATATAAGCATGTTTTCGAGGTATTGGTAATGGTTGCGGTATTGATTTTGGAGGGTTTTTAGTGGGTTTTTCGGGTTTTTTTGGGGTTGGTTTTAGGGCTACTTTTGGGGGGTTTTATGTCTGGTTTATAAATGCTTGTAGTTTTTTTTTTTATGCCTTGAAGGAGGTTGAAGTGAGGGTGTTTGAAGTTGTTCTTGGGGTGGTTTGAAATTTTTATCCTCAATGAGAGATTTCTTCCAGTTTGTTTGATCATAATTTTGACCATTAAAAAGAACTAAACTTGAACTAATGTCTTCATACGAATTATAGGTCCAGATTTTATCTTTCCAACGCAATTAGCCTTTCATCAATTGAACTCCTATAACCCAAGATATGAACTACGAATCGAACATGCCCTACTACTAAAAAAACTTGCTTGGACGATTCCGACCTCGACTTATAGCCCTATTTTGACTTCAAATATTTCAAACTAGGCTTTTAACTCTTCACAATAGTTTTAGCTCAGTCTATTAACTTTCTAAAGAGCCTAAGATCACCCGATTTAGACGTCTATAGCCCAAGTTATAGTCAAAATACGAAACAAGTATGGAGGATGAAGGCTTAGAGGTCACCTTATGTGGGTGGCCATGAAAGTTTGTTTGTATGGGTTTATGAGGTACGGAGAGAGGTGACTAGTGTTGAGGGCTGTTGTAGAGGTTATGAAGGAGTGAGGAAAGTTGAGTAGAGCTTGGGAGGAGGAGATGGCGGGGTTATAGCATAAGGATTTCGGTGAGAGGGGATGTCGAGGTTTGGGCGAGAAAGGGAGTTTGGCGTGTGTTCTTTTTTTGCCTTTGGTGGCTACCAAATTCTCTTATTAAGGTGGTGAGTGAAACTCACTTTAAAAAAATGCATGCATGCTTTATGTGTAGGGTTTTTTATGAAAAAGTTTATTTTTGGTCCTCCATGCTCTACCACCAATCAATTTAAGTTTAGTTTTGAATTTTTTACTTCGATGGGCTCCCTAAATTTGAATTAATTGAGACTTTCATTTTTGTTTCTCCCAATTATGCCCTTTTTTATTTTAATTAAAGGATATAAGTTTTATTTTTTTATTATTTTTGTTTGGTATTTTGCAATAGAAGCAAAACTAATAAAGGTAAAATTTTGGGTGATAACAAGAGAAAACATAGGAATTAAAAACAAAAAACAATTAATTAAATTAATTAATATATTAAGATTTGAGACATAATATTTTGATATTTGTTGATAACTATAGTTACTTAGTATGAAATATAAACTCCTTGAAAAATTTTATCGGGTTAGACTTCCTTGTAATCATGGATATCCTTTTCCGAAACTTTATAGCCACTTAATCATACACATTAAAAATATATCTTATACTCTATGAGGTTTTTTCTTTAATAAAGCAAAAGATTCAACTAAGACAAGCATAACTACAATCACACCAATGTATACACATATTTTCATAGGGTCATAACTCTCTCTTTAATATCTATACAATATGCCTAAATGCTAATTTAATCATCGAATAACTATGCCGGACAACCTCCAATGCCACTAACATCGATATTTGTCCCATATGCTTGCAGGACTTCAAAGTACACCACCATTATTTTTTCAAACTCCTAAAATAGACCGAATATCGAGTATAAAAAATCTAAATGTCGAAATCTCGTGCATTAATTTGTATGAAACTAAACTAAAAGCTAGTTTATCGACTTTCTATATAATCTTCATGTTTCTCTATGGCTTTTTTCCACCTCCAAAGTAGCAATAATAGTGTCCTCTTTCTTATCATGTACCATGTCCAACTCTTAAATCTCTAAACAAATATATATATATATATTGAAACAATTAAAACAATTAGCCTAGATTGATTGTAAAAGGGGACTAATTAGAAGAAAAAAAGTTTGAAAATAAAAAAGATAATTGAGGGTACAATCAAAAAATTCAAACCTTTATCCTTTAATTAAAATAAAAGAGGGGCATAATTGAAAAAAATTAAAGCAAAAAGTCCTAATTAATTGAGATTTAAGGGTTTCATTGAAATAAACAACCAAAATCGGACTTAAATCGAGCAATTATAGGAAATCGAGGACCAAACTAGACTTTTGCTAAAAACCTAAAAATATACCTATAAAAACCCTTTTTTACATTTTTTGGTCAAAAGTTACCGTTCATCTCCCTCTTGTTTTGAGACCCAACGACTCCTTCTCCTCCGAAACCAAAAAAAAAAATTCACCTTATAAACTATTGTTCACTCAATATCAAAACGAAAAAAATCTAACAACTATAACCTTTTATCTTTTTCCTTGTATTGGTTGAAAGTCACTATTCATCTCTTTCTTATTTTGAGACCCAACAACTCCCTTTCCTTTTAAACCAAAAAAAAACAAAAAAAAACTTCACTTTATAAATTACTATTCACTCACTATCAAAGCGAAAAAATCTAACAACCGTAACCTTTCATATCTTTCCCTATATTTGGTTACTACAACAAAAAGAAGGAGGAGGAGGTAGCTGCAATTCATCTTCCTCCTTCCCCACTTTTGGCGACCATAATCCTTTTCACCTAAAACTAACCGCTTCGCATACCATAGTAGCTCACCCAACCTTGCCAGCTCGATACCCTTTTCCTTTTTATACACCAAGATATCTCGCCTATCGTATGCCAATGCTCCTCTCCCCTTCGCATACCATAGTAGCTTACCCAACCTTATAAATTCAACGCCCTTCTCCCCTTCTCACACCATAGTAGCTAGCCACCGCGAGCTTCTTCACCTCCCACTCGGCCAAACCTCGCCCTCCACCAAAACCAGCCAAAACTCTTTCACTTGTACCCTAATTTTAACTTCCAAAAACAACTAAAACCCCTCCATTTTTAGCCACCAAAACTAATCAAAACTCCTTATTTTCAGCTCCCAAAAACCAATTGAAACTCTCTTTTATTTTAACCTCCATTGTAGTTGAACAAACCAGCCTTCATCCATCACAAAAGCATCACATTTCCTTCATTGTTAGGCATAAACTTACAGCCAAAAAACCACCATCTTCTTCTTTCCTTTTGGTCAAAACTTGTTGTCAAAGAAGACCACCATCCTCTTTTCCACTTTAGGCTAAAAGCCGCAACCACCGAACCACCATCTTCTCCTCCTTTGTAGGCCAAAAGTTACTACCAAAACAAAACATTTTCCTCTATATTTTGGGATAAATCTTGTTGCCAAAACAATCCCTTGTTACCCCCTATTTAAGCTGAAAGTTACGAATCATAAAGTCATCACGTTGACCACCTCCTTAGGCCTAAAGTTATAGCCAAAAAGCCATAACCTTTTTCCTCTATTTTGGGCTAAGAGTTTCTACTATTCCATGCACCATTTTACATCAAAAAGTTACTACCATTTCTAGCCACCACTTATAGCAAAAAAAAAAAAAAAAACAAACAAACAAAATACAAGTGTGTTATGTGTTTGACAATAAATATTAAATGACAAAACATATATAAAAGTTTTACTTGTTTTAATTGATTGATTTTGTAAAAAATAACATGATGTTGTAGATTGTGTTTTGTGTTGGTTTTGACAAGAAAAACACAATAATTACTTTGTAGTAACTTTGGCAATTTTCGCAGTTATTGTAAAATTTACAGCAATTTTGATAAATTTACAACAACTTTAGTAGTGAACCAACCTCGAGTACTTGCATCAACTTTAAAGAGACTTTCAATTACTTTAACAGGACTCATATAATATTTTAGCAATGAGCAACTACTTCCCTTCCTCGATCGATTGAATAATTTGTTTTCATCGGGGACGAAGAGACTAGAATTGATCCTCAAATCGAACACTTGAACTATAAAACTTTTTAGATAAAACTCTTATAATGACTCGTAATCCCTTAAAATGTGAACAAAATTGTCATATGTGATTTATATATTCACCGTTTAAATGTAGTTGAAGTGAACAAACTACTCTATTTTACATCTACATTTCTAATACGAAGTTTGTGCGATTAATTTAGCATGCTTGGTTGTAATATACCTAAATGTGTAGCAATCATATCTAAGGTGTATCATCTAATTTCACTATTTTTTTTATGTCATTTTGTATATATTCTGTTTATCGAAGATAAGTAATTGGTGACTTTCCACTTATGTGGTCGAAGCCCGTCGGTGGCCTCAAAACCAGCTTTCTCCAAAAATTATTTATGGAAATAAATTTATTGATAACTTTTCACTTATGTGACAAAGCTATCAACAATTTTGACAAGCATTTTGTATACATTTTATGTGTAAAAAAATAGGCTACCGATGACTTCTCACTTAAGCGGATGAAGCCACTTAGTGGCTCCAAAATCATTTTTTTTTCTTAAAAAATATTTATGGAAATGAAGTTATTGATAAGTTTTCATTTCTATGACAAAAGCGACCAACGATTTGGACATCATTTTGCATATTTTTTGTTTGTCAAAAAATAAGCCATCGGTGACTTCTCACTTTTGTGACCAAGCCATCGGTGGTTTCAAAATTATTTTGTTTTATTGTTTATTTATCCGAAATGAAACCGTCGGTGGCTTCCCACTTATATGATAAAGCCATCAATGCTTTCGAAATTATTTTATTTTGTTTTTTATTTGTCCGAAATAAAGTCAATAGTAGCTTCTAAACCAGCTTATCTACTCATTGTTTAAGCCAAATAAACTCGTCGATAACTTCTCATTTTTAAGATGAAATTGTTAATAGCTGTCTAAATTCCCGACTTAAAGTCGTCATCGGCTTCCTACTTGTGTGTAAAGTCATTGGTGACTCATTGTTCATGCCTATAAAAAGCTATCCATCTTTAAAAACTCACCTATTTACTAGTAACGAGTCGTGTTCACTAAATACTAGCTGAAATTTCAAGTTCTCCCACCTTTTTTCCTTGAGTAGGGGCATTGGCCTTAGATCGGCCTAAACCCCTTAACTACTATGTTTTATATCCAAACCCCCACTATCCTATTTTCATACCTTAACAAAATGATCTAACTTAAATAGGCATAAAAGCATAACACAAGTAAAAATTAATTTTTTATGTTCACGTGCAAACAATACAACCTACCTTAGGTAGGACAAAATGATGATGTTATATCTTCCTCATATATAACGGACTTCTTACTCGAATATCTTTATAGAGCATTATGTTTAGGTTTTTCTATTTGTTCCTAATTAAGTAGGTGATGACTCAAAGTTTGCTCATAATTTCATATGCCCCTCGTATGCTTATGTCAACGGAATGGCGACTTCATTGGAGAATTTTCATGTTAGGTTTAGGTTTTAAATGTCGATGTTTGTAAATCTCTAATTGTTTGTTATGCCTTTATGCCTATATGTTTTAAATTAATAATTATCATTTAATTGATTATCTATTTTCATCGTGAAAATATGTCTATATATGTGTGCGTTGTTTGTGTTGTTTTTTCTTATAACTTTATTTATTTAATTCTTAGCCCTTATTTCATATTTTAACACTAGATATGGATTTATACCCCACACACGTTGTTGCATAAGTATAACTACCATTTGTATTTTTCTTAGGATCTAGGGAGTAAGTAGTGGTGCCTCGATAGATTTTACCTAAGGTAAACATTCATAAAATCTCAAGCATTCTTGCTGGTTGCAATTGTTGATGAGTAGTCGATATTTTTTCACGGTTGCTAATATCGTCATGGATAGTCCTAATGATTATACTAAAGAGTCACTAGGTTGGAAGGTACCATTTTGAGACCTAGATGGAGCCTACCCACTCATATAATGGTTAGAATCGGATCCTAGGACTATCATTTTTTTATTAAATACACCGAGTAAGTCAGCCATGTTTAAAACCTTGTCTAAGATAACTTGATCATAATATTTTAAGATGGGTGACAAAAGATTTCAAACTCGGTTTAAGCAAGCGTCAACTAAAGCATTGAACGATTACTAATGTGAATGACTACATCTTTAAACCTACCGAAAGTAATCTCTTAGATGAAAGAACTCTTTTGTCACCCTTCATATATGATGAATCCATATCCAGATCATAAATATATCTTTATCTTATGTCAATATTATTTATATTGTTGTATTTTGCTATTTTATTTGGAGAAGCATAAGTCATCTTATCAAAACTATATTTCCTCATCAAGAGTTGACAACTAAAGCCAAAATAAAAATAGAGAACAAAGAAAAAGTTCACCTTGAGCAAGTCCATCAAAATGAGTTAAGTGCTTTAAAAGTAGAAGTGTCCGGGTTATCTCGCTTTACTTAAACAAAGTCCGCAAACTCGTGTGTTTACTAAAGTGCCTCCCGGTTAGGAAATGGGTCGGTTATTTACTAGCCTTGAGGTGTTTATTACTATAACAATACCCACTACTCGAGTGATGATTTATATGCCACCTTTCTTCACTTTCCATCAAGAGGTCGTTAATGTTGTGAATTTAACCAGATCACACTACACTTGGAGCTATGTATGAGCCGAGCATATCCCGAAGTCTCGCGACTATGATAGTTATATATTTTGCAAACTCATACAACTCCTATAATTGATTTGGCTACTAATGAAAATTTGAGATGAAGAAAAGCTCGAGACAAAAACTAAAAAGCTTAGTGCAATTGAAGAACGTCTTATAGCCATTAAAGACATGCACATGTATAACCTTTTTTGACGAGTAGACGGATGCTTGATTCTGAATATCATGATTCTTAAAAATTTTAAAGTGTCGAATTCTCTAAATACACTAAGAGCCAATGTCTAAGAACTCATTTTAGGATTTACTTAAATAAGATAACCAAAGTTACCTATATTAAAAATCTTCGATTCAATCCTTTCTACATTGATGTTCACTAGATTGGAAAATCTATTTTTAATGCAAACTCGTCACAAACTTTTTTTTAAAACGTTTAAGAAAACATCTTCCCCAGCTCAACCATTAGCAAAGACAATTCGATCAAGACAACTAAGGAAATACCGGTCACATAAAATGTAAAGAAATACTATCATCTCTTCTATCGGCCAAGTAACTCTTGTGACAACTACTCTACAACAACCTCTATTTCTTATATGGTATAATCTCGGTGAATCTTATAAGTATCGAGTGTGGCATAATTTATCGTAATATTGAAGATTGTCTAGGCTTCAATAAGCATGTTTACTTTTTGATTGACCGAGGCTTCATTTTATTTGATGATGATTTAGGTGCTCTAAATATGAACACTAATCATCTTTTTAATCATGCTACCATCGGTGGAGTGAAGATGTTATCATCGGATGACATTAGGTGTAACAACAAAAAGATAGTTCTAAAATTTCCATATCTTTTTTGACATGTTATATATTGACAACATTAATAAGAAACTAGCCAAGTCTCAAGCTCTTATTCATGTCAAGTCCATCTACAAGTTCTATAAAAAGAGTATACATAATATTAATGATTGCCATGAATTTCATCAAGAGGTACGGACCATGCTAACTCCGGGCACCTTGAGGGTATAAAGAGAGGAAAAAAATCGGAGAAGTCTTTATACATTGTAAATTTAAGTAGTAAAGACCTAAGTTTGAGCTAACCATCTTATGCTATGGTAGTGAACATTTTAGGAGTAGAAAAAGCTAACGCTAAGAATGAATTCATACAATTTAGGTCGGTGCTTGATAATCCATAAATGATGGTGCTTTTCGCCGACACGTTTAAGAATGTTTTTGATGTTGATCAGCTTGCCTATGAAACCATTTGATGAAAGGAATTAAATGACTGGTCTAATGAAGAAACACCTGTTATTTTTCAAGGCCAAGTAATTTCCTTATTGTATTTATTCATCATGCTTTCATATGATGTTAATTTACGAGATCGTGTAAATTTTCTTCTCAAAATACCACTTTTGCCTTTTTTCTATCGTGTTTTATCCTTATTTTCACTTTATCTTTGAGACATTCAATATAATCATATCTCAAAAACAAAAATATCAAGTGATTGCACTCGAAAAAAAAGGTCAACATAACTTTGATTATAAGGTGTATGAGAATGAATGCGGGGAGAATACTTAAAGCTCGTTAGAAAAGCATGAAAGTGTCTTGATTTTGTGAATGTGTCTTATATAGAATTTTGGATTTCATTTGTAAAAATATTATGATTTTCATGGATTGGGTCGTTTCTTTAAAAAGAAATTCCTGTTAATCTTGACATGATTTTATTATCGATTTAAAATAAAGAGATGTTAGTCCGAAAGTCTCATTATCATTTTACATCATCTAAATCAAAATGAATTAAATGATAAACTCATTCAGAATCTTTCAACATTGATCAACTTTCGAAATATATCGTGCAAATGTTAGGAGCTAGTCCATCTTTTTTGGAACCAAAAACATTCCTCTCCTATTCCTAACAAATTCTTTTAAATGATGATGAGTGGTACGATCCCACTTTATACATCACTTTTTCTCTATGAGTTAATAATAGTCTTTAAATAAAACTAAAACTTATCGACTTAAACAAGATCGGATTTAAGATAAAGAAAGATAATTTTTGATATTTTTTTCACAAATAAAAAAACTTATCCCTTGTTGTCCAACTTCGAGTCTAAAGATTTCTTTCGATAGTGACTTAGATTAAGATCACCCCTCGTTTTGGGAGCAATTTTGAAGTTCATAAATAATCAAGGATATTTTCCTAGAAAAACAAGATGAGAAATAATGATAATTGTTCACAAAATAAAAACTTATCGAAAAAATCTTGAACGACTTTGAAAAGAAATAAAAAACAAAAGTGAAGCACTAAGAAAACCGAAAAGTGCTATCTAGAGTGATCTATATCTATCTCATGATTTAAAATTAGAAAGGGTTAAAAATCCCAAAAACTAAAAAATGACAAGAGTGAACATGAAAAAAGAGCTGAGATTAGAAAACAAGATCAATTACCTAGATGGCAAAGTTAAGGTAGCATGCTTAAAGTAATCTCGATAAATAATTAAGTGATCCTAAATCTTTATACCTTCAAATACCCTTGAGTCTTTTATATTATTTCATTCATAAGCCAAAAATTTAGCCTCGCATTATATGCCTATGAATGCCATTTTTGATAAAAAAAAATGGCTCATTTGTATTGATGAGTTCTAGCTTTAAATGAGAAGGAGAAAAATGCTTTTGAATAAAACTTGACTTCTTTATCTAGGGATGGCAGTGGGTCGAGTACAAAATATGTACCATGTCCAACCCGTCCATTAATTACCTTATTAAAATACCTTAATGGGTA
Source organism: Dovyalis caffra (assembly GCA_963924115.1). Classification (NCBI taxonomy): domain Eukaryota; kingdom Viridiplantae; phylum Streptophyta; class Magnoliopsida; order Malpighiales; family Salicaceae; genus Dovyalis; species Dovyalis caffra. The sequence continues at coordinate 14,522,548 of CAWUPB010001194.1, read as the reverse complement.
ATGGGCTAAATATGAGTAAAATAATATTATCCATTTATGTTAATGGATAGTTGATTCATAAATATGAGTGTTTTTTTAATCCTATTAATGCCCATTTTTTATTCATTAATATAAAAAATACTAAAATATAAAATTGTAAAATAAAAAACAAACAAGAAGCAATTTCTCTTATTGATGAATCAAAAGGATAATGTGTGTGTGTGTGTGTGTGTGTGTGTGTGTGCGTGTGCGCGTGTTATGTGCGAGTTCTATTTTTTTTATTTGTTGTTTTTACTTTAAATATTTTCTTAATGTAACTCCTTTAATATGATTTCGATCAATTTTGTGAAAACAAGTGGCATGTGAATTGTAACTTCAAATAATATTGATATGTGCTAAAATTTTAGTTTAAAAAATAAAAAATTAATAAAATGAAATTGAAAAATAGAAAATAATTTTTTTTAACACGTGTCAATCCACTCGTTATTTATTGCCGGAAAATTAAAAAAAAATCTTGTCAAAAAAGCACGTTAAGAAAATATTTATAGTAAAATGACCAAATAAAAAAAATAAAGATAGCACATTAAAAAATATAAAAGTACGGTGACAAAATATGGAGTAATCTAAGAAAAAGACATGATTAGTTTATTATAATATCAAACTTGTTATTGTTTTAGTTTTGTATGAAGCAACTTTCATTTGGTAACATACTATTTCATGCAACAATGCCAACATGATTACATTTTTCCGAAGCAGTAATTTCTCAAAAATTAAAGATTAAGTGCTAAAATCCTTTCGGTGTACATAAAGCACAAAATAAAAATATGATCAATTATATAAAAAAATCTTACTATATAAAAAGAGTTTAGATGAAAAGAGTCCGTAACAAAAAAAAAAAAAATTCAATAAAAAGAATTTGAAAAAAAAGTCTTTAATTTAAGGAAAAAAATTAACAGGTAAACGGTTATGAATGGGGTATGGGTAGGGTATGATATAATGGGTATGAGTCGGGTAAATAAATAGACAAGTGATTTAGTGGGTAACGAGATAGGATAATGGATATAGTATTTTTTAGTGTATAGGGTATAGGATTGTCTTAACGGACCGGGCACCTAGTCCATTTTGATCCTTATATTTGTGTATTACAAACCATAATTTATGACATTGAATCATGAATTTTCATTAATTAACCGGGGGTAAGAAATGAATGAATCGAGTCTTTCTAGGCAAGATCGCACATTTGAGCCAAACATTGTTTAAAAACTCTTTTAATTCCCGAAATTCATCAAAGCCTCGCGCTCCGGAACCAAACTTTTGTCAACTACCTATCAAAAAAGATGAATCATTTTCAAAAATTTTATGATCTAAAGACATCTTGCTCATCTTAGCCTCAAAATGGATCACCATGAAAATTGTATCTCGATATTGCACGATACGTTTTGGCTTTTGATCAAATAAGTCAAATATTTTTTTGAATGAGATTACTTTCTCATGAAGATCTCAATAATTTCTCTTGAATAGTTCAACTTGCCATGATGAAAAAATTTTAAATAACTATCCCGATCTATGAAACTCATAACAAGTGAAAATGATTTTCTAAAAATTCAAAAAAAAAAATCTCTAAAAAACAAGTTAACACCGTCAAGCGTAAACATCAAAAGAAAATGAACAACATAAACAATAACGAGTGAAAGATAGATCACAAATGAATGATCGCTATCAATACTTTAGAAACATGCTATGATTAGAATAGTCACAAAACTATGTAAATGCTAGAAGACCAAGCATTTTAACTTGTCTCCTATCAAGAACAACAAGGAGTTGATTTGAGTTATGGCCAAATATTCATTAGCGTGATCATTTGACTTTGCTTCTTCTATTCTTGATTCACCCAACACAATGTGATTCATGATCTTTCATCTCTTAAAGAACCATTGTTTTCACAAGTATGATTAGTCTTTAAAAAGAAAAACTCTTTTTTGGGTCTTATGCACGATCTCTATAATAGATGTCATTCATGAAATGTGATAATATATTGAATTGGGATATAATAACTTGATAAGGATCTTACTTAACTTGGTTTAGAAGAGGTTTGCCTCTATGAAATCTGTTATAAGGTTTCTTATGACAAATTATAGACGGTAGATAAAAGGCCACCTCAACCATTTTTAAGCCTAGATTCTTGATAAGTGCTAGCAGAAATCTAGACATTTGAGAACGAGTACCAAAAAGGACATAAAAAACGGTGATCACTTGTTTAGTCGGAGGAATGAACACCACTCAAATGATGTAGGTAATGATCAAAGTAGCCATCCCAATGAATACAAGAACAAAGGCAAAATAAAAATTATAAATATACAAGCTCGAGGAAAGTAGCTGGTCTAGAACTTTGAACCCATTCAACCTAGAAGATGTATAAATGAAGAGAAAAAAGGAAAAAACCTAAGTTTTGGCAGGTGATGACCTATGCTTTTCTAAAAACTCCACGTTAGTTTAAGTCAAAATGGTACATTATATCTTGTCAAAAAGTATGATCTATCGCGTCATTTAAAATCGATGTGGTCTATCATGTTAGTCTAAGTCGGATTGATTGATCATATTTTGTCATAAAACATGATCTATCGTGTCTTTTTAAACCAACATGGTTTGTTCCATCGGCTTAGATTAGGGTGGTTTGCCACATCTTTGCAAAATCGACATGGCTAGTTACGTCTTTTCAAATCGGTGTGGCTAGTTGCGTCCCTCTAAATCGACATGGACAATCATGTCTTTTCAAATAAATGTGGTCAATCATATCTCTTTAAATTAACATGGTAAGTCATATCCCTTTAAGTAGAAGTGTTTAGTTACGTCATTTCAAATCAACTTGGTCGGTCATGTCCCTTTAAATTGAGATGGCCAATCGTGTCCCTCCAAGTCGACATGGTATGTCACGCTCCTTTCAAATCAATGCGATCGGCTCGTCCCTCTAAATTGACATGATTAGTCATGTCCCTCAAAGTCTCGCATAATCGATCATGCCCCTTTAAATAAACGTAGTCGATCACGTCCCTTTAAAGTGACATGATCGGTTATGTCTATCCAAGTCGGCGTGGCTAGTCATGTCCCTTCAAATCAACGTAGTCGGTCATGTCCCTTCAAATAAACGTAGTCGGTCATGTCATTTCAAATTGACATGTTTAGTCATGTCCTTTCAAATCACCTTGATCAATCACGTTTTTTTAAATCAACGTGATCAGTCATATTCTTTTAAATTGACATGGTAAATCAAGTTCTTTTAAAATTGAAAAGAAAAACAAAAAATAGAAACCGAAAAAAATGACACCAAACTATTTTTAAATTTTTTTACTAAATTCTAAAAAAAGAAGAAGATATAATTCAATAATATAAACCCCTAAGATAATAAATAAATGTGATTATATATTCGATAACTAGGACACAATATTATCTAATAACAAAATACTCTATAAATTTGAAGAAAAAATAAATCCATTAAACCTTCTGCGAAGGCAAACTTCTAAATTCCAGTACCTTCCCTTTCCCAAAAGGATAGTAGAATTTACCCCAAAAGCTTTGTCCGATTAATAACCCTATGCGGTTCGTTGGCCCTTCCAATCATGCTTCAAGCTCACGTGAGCAATACTTCCTCAACCAAATCCACGCGTCGCTCCAGTAAAACGAGTACACATCCACCTATTTTCTCCGTTGCTGTAGCTGTCTAGTTTCCTCAATGGCGCCTCACAAATTAAAAGCCTGATGGCATTCTCGATATTTCAAGAAACATCAGGACCAATTATATAACACATAAAAGGAAAAGTAAATTAAAGCTTTTAATTTTTCCTTGCGCAAATATACAAATTTAGCAAAAATCGAGCCGCTTAACTACCACACATCGCTCTCACCACTTAAAATCCTACATCTACACGTGTCCACGAACTCTTCTGCACCGTCGATCTCGTTCATCGTTCCCCCGAAATTCTAGATTTTATTTATGAATCCCACGGCAGATAAATAACCCACGCCATTAGTTAATATCCGTCGGTGTCACATATTCCACGTAGCATAATAGAAAGGACTGGAAATATTTTCTCTATTTTTATAACTACTTTAATTTTATTTTGTTATTATTTTCGAATCAAAACCCTTCTTCTCGTGAAACCAAAAGAAACCCTAGCTCCTCTCCGTTTCCCACGTTAACCGAAAAAAAAACCCCCCTCTAATTGCAAAAAAATTAGTAACTAAAATCAACAATTTGGTTAGGGTTTTAATTCGAAATTCATAGATTCACATACTGATCCATGTTTCACGAACGTGATCTTCATATTTCTCTCGAGAAATCGAATTCTCGCGATATTTCAATCCAGGTACGTGTTTGATTTTGCCCCTTTTTGTTATTTGGTCAATTCAGGGTTAGTTTGTGATAGTTAGGGCTTGATTGTTATGATTTGTATGTTAATGTGTGAATTTTGGTAATTTAGAGGGTAATTTTGGCGATTTTGTGTGGTTTGGTGTTTTTACAGATCTGAAAATGCATGATTGGGATTCGAAAATTAGGGGTTTGGGTTTTTGGTGTTTGGATTGATGGAAAATAGAGTAGGAAAGTCTCATGGAGTGGAAATTCCTAAGAAATCGAGATCTTTGGATCTTAAGAGTCTCTATGAATCTAAAAATTCTAAAGGGGATCGAAATAGTAATAATTTGAAGCGGAAGGGTGGTGGTTTAGTTGGTGATGAAAAGGGACACGAGAAGAAGAAGAGTAGAAAGGAGGCATCTATTAGTCGTTTTAAGAATGTTAACAGTAGCTATAGAAAGAGTTTAAAGGAAGTGTATAATGGGAGTGTGAGTTCAGGTCTGAAGGATTCGAATTCTGGGTTGATTCAGAGATTGGCCGATAGTAATGGGTTCAGTGGTGCTTCATTACCTTTGGAAGATGGGGCTGTTAAAATCCCTAGGCGAAAACGGGGGTTTGTGGGGCGAAGGAAGGTGGAGAATGGTGGTGAGGGGTCCAAGCTGGCAGGAGGGTTTGGCAGGGAAAAGGGCATTGCTGATCAGGCCGATAAGTTAACTGGTGAAGACGAGGGAAAATGTTTTGAAAATGGAAGTCAAGAGCTGCAGTCAGTAGGTATATCTGGTGGCGAAGTAGGCGATGCTGATCAGGCTAGTAAGTTAACTGGTGAAGATAAGGGCAAGCAGGTTGAGCCTTCAGAGGCAAAACAGAAGAAAGGTTCGGATGATTTGAAAGAACTTGGAAATGGTGAATTGAATGGAAGTAGGCATTTGGAGGAAGAAGACAGGCATTATGGTAATTCAGTTGCAACAAGGAGAGATTCATCTTCAAAGAAGTCTCATAATGGCCCTTTGGTTGATAATAATGCTGGTTCATCTCTGAAAAAGTCACTGAGGACGCGGAGTAGGAAAAAGAAGGATATGATGTCTGATAAGAAAAGAACCAAGGAGTCTGACCCATCTGTTGATACTTCTATAAAGATCAGTGATGTTTTGCATGATGAGGATGAGGAGAATCTCGAAGAGAATGCAGCAATGATGCTATCATCACGATTTGATCCAAGCTGCACGGGCTTTTCTTCAAACAGCAAAGCCTCAGCTTCACCATCTAAAAATGGTTTCCGAGAATTTGTTGCTTGTGGCTCTAGCTATGTCTCTGGATCTGAATCTTCATCTGTTGATACCGATGGTAGAGTATTACGACCTAGGAAACAGAACAAAGAGAAGGGTAACACGAGGAAACGACGCCATTATTATGAAATTGTCTCTGGGGACTTGGATGCCCATTGGGTGTTGAACCGGAGAATCAAGGTCTTTTGGCCTCTGGACCAGAGTTGGTATCATGGTCTTGTTGGTGACTATGACAAAGAGAGGAAGCTTCATCACATTAAATATGATGATCGGGATGAGGAATGGATTAATCTCCAAAATGAAAGATTTAAACTCTTGTTGCTCCCCAGTGAAGTTCCAGGTAGGACTCGAAGGAAAAGGTCAGGGACAAGAAACAAGCCCTCTGATGGAGGGAAAGAAAAACTGATGTCCAGAAAAGAAAAGAGGGACTTGATGACAGAGGATGATAGCTACGAAGGGGCTTATATGGATTCGGAGCCTATCATCTCGTGGTTGGCTAGATCTACTCGTAGAGTCAAATCTTCTCCTCTTCATGCCTTGAAGAAACAGAAAACATCCTATCCATCTTCTAATATGACACCATTGTCTTCCCTAAACAGGGATAAAGGCAAGTTATCTAGTAATTCTGCTTCATCAGACAGTGTAGCCACTGATGGAAGGAGTGATTTGCCTGTGATGGAGAGCCCTGTTTTCCCCAAAGGTAGCAAGGTCCCTATTGTTTATTACAGAAAGCGGTCTCGCAAGAGCGATATGTTTCGTCATGAATCCAAGGGCATTCATATTTCTGGCAGTGTACCAGAGTCTGATAGTTCTCTTGTGCCTCTTACTGTTGCTTTAGGGGCTTTGAAAGAGCATGATACTTCTCTTGGAAGATTGGATCTTGATGAGGATTTGGATGGGCTGGATGCTTTTGATTGTTTATGGCCAACTGGTAATGCAGGGTTGTTAAGATTAAATATTTCTGCCTTAGAATCAAGAGGGTTCAGGTTCAAGTTAAGCTTCCTGTTGCCTTCTGTCCCAAATTGTTACTCATTTGGCTCAGAAAATGTCTGGTTGATCCATGCTGTGCTACTGCTTCAGTATGGTGTGCTTATGACTACATGGCCAAGGATTCATATGGAGATGCTTTTTGTTGATAATATGGTTGGATTGAGGCTTCTCCTGTTTGAAGGTTGCTTGAGGCAGGCTGTAGCTATTGTTTTCCTGGTCTTGACAGTATTTCATCAACCTAATGAGCAGCAGGGGAAATGTGCTGACTTCCAGTTGCCAATAACTTCAATCAGGTTCAAATTCTCTTGCACTCAAGATTTTAGAAAGCAGTTTGCCTTTGCATTCTACAGCTTCTCTGAAGTGGAGAATTCAAAGTGGATGTACCTGGACCATAAGCTCAAAAGGCATTGCTTGCTTTCTAGGCAACTACCTCTGTCTGAATGCACTTATGATAACATTACGGCATTGCAATGTGGAACAAATCGGCCTTTCAGTCCTTTGGTCTACAGTGATGCCACCTTAAATAAGGTACTTTAACATTATATAGTTAAATATGGTTTTGAAGGTGTTGTGACTTTTACTTTTGCTTCCAGAATTTTTCCCTGGAAAAGAAATTCCTTTCCAAAATATCCTTCCCTTTCTTTCTTTCCTTATCTATACAACTGCCTGCTTGTTTCCATTTCTTAACATATACACCTTGTGGCTTTTTATTATCATCTGTTACATTATTTGTCATTCATGTTTTGATTATTGTAATTATTAAACTGATGAGACCAGTAGCTGCAGCATAGTTACCCTTGTTTGGGACAGCTGTGCAGTCCTTTGCTCTACAATTCTGAATGGCTACGCAGTTTTTTTTTTTTTTTTCTTTTCATGATTGTTATTAATTGCTTTGATATTTAATGCTAACCAGGTTTTGCATGGGAGGTCTAGGCGGAGTATCAGCCTCATGGGGATCTCCAGAGATTCTACTTATGTTAATGTCAGTCAGTCTTCTGCTAAGCCTGACAAGAATCACAGATGTTTACATTCATTTGCGCTCTCTTTTACTGCTGCTCCTACTTTCTTTTTGGGTTTGCATCTAAAGATGCTCATGGAACATAGTGTGACACATGTTAACTTTCGGGATCATGATTCAATAGAGTATCCAGAAAAATCCAGTGGTTTGTTGGCTGATAACTACTGTAGCATAAAGGACTGCTCCAAAGCATGTTTAGATAGCATTCCTGGTAATGATTTCAAGGTTTTGTCGAGGGTTGCTGACTTTGATGGATGCATATCTCGTGCTACTAAACCAGAGTCACAAACTGTTGATGCCTCCATTTGCAGTGTCGGGGATTGGAAAAAGACCTTGTCAAACCAAAGTGGCAATGTAAATGTTGAAATTTCTGGAAGCTCCAAAGATCTTGGAGAATCGGGAAGTGGTGCAATTGTCCCATTGCAGAATTTGGAATGCAATCATTTGGAGTCACAACCGCGTGACTTGCTGCCAAGGCCATCAGTTAACAAAGATGAGACCAATACTGGTTCTCATGCTCTTCCGAATGGTATCACGGTTGAAGTTCCATCAGTTAATCAGTTTGACCAGCATGTTAATAAGGAATTGCACAGTGTTCAACAGCCATCTGATTTGTCTTGGAATATGAATGGTGGGGTTATTCCCAGCCCAAACCCTACTGCTCGCAGAAGTACCTGGCATCGAAATAGAAGTAGTTCTGCATCTTTTGGATGGTCTGACGGAAGGGCTGACTTTCTCCAAAACAATTTTGGTAATGGACCTAAGAAGCCACGGACTCAGGTTTCTTATGCATTGCCTTTTGGAGGTTTTGATTACAGCCCGAGGAATAAAGGACCTCAGCAGAAAGGGTTTCCACATAAACGAATCAGGACAGCCACTGAGAAGAGGACTTCTGACATTTCCAGGGGTTCTGAAAGAAACTTAGAGTTGTTGTCTTGTGATGCAAATGTGTTGATTACAAATGGTGACAAAGGATGGAGAGAATGTGGGGTGCAGGTTGTACTAGAGCTTTTCGATCATAATGAGTGGAGGCTTGGTGTTAAGATTTCAGGAACTACAAAGTATTCATACAAGGCACATCAGTTTCTGCAAACTGGGTCAACAAATCGGTACACACATGCCATTATATGGAAAGGAGGAAAAGATTGGACATTGGAATTTCCTGATAGGAGTCAGTGGGTTCTTTTTAAAGAGATGCATGAAGAATGCTATAATCGGAACATTCGTGCTGCATCAGTTAAAAACATTCCTATTCCTGGGGTCCGCTTGATAGAGGAAAATGATGAAAATGGAATAGAAGTGCCTTTTTTTCGGGGTTGTAAGTACTTTAGGCAGCTTGAAACAGATGTTGAGATGGCTCTGGATCCATCAAGGGTGCTGTATGACATGGATAGTGATGATGAACAGTGGATGCTGAAAAATCGAAGTTCAGAAGCCACCAATAGTTCATGGCAGGTTTCAGAAGAAATGTTTGAGAAGGTGATGGACATGTTTGAGAAGGCTGCATATTCTCAACAGCGGGACCAGTTTACATCCAATGAAATAGTGGAGCTTATGTCTGGAATTGGTCCCACAGAAGCCATCAAAACCATCCATGAATATTGGCAGCATAAGCGGCAGAGGAAGAGAATGCCTTTAATCCGTCATCTCCAGGTACCTTCATAAATTGCTGATTATTTTCCTTTTTTTTTTTTTTATTTGCGTTTTAGCTATGGGTGACATCATTTTTGGTCTCTTGTGCATCATAAGGTAATTGAGATTTGCCTTTTTTTTGGTAGAAGGTTAAGTATTTGGTTTTGATGATATAATCATTATTTTGAGGTTGTTAACAATAAAGAATTATATTTTATAAATCTGAGACATGAAGAAAAGTCATGCTTCTAAGAATCTATGAGGGAGAAACAAAACAAGTTTTGCTCTAAAAGGAGCCTTCAGAGCTTTAGTTGGGTGGTTTAATACTCATTGAAATAGATGAATAAGAATTAGATGAAGGACAAGTTTCTTGGTTAAATAATTTCGGTCAAGTTACATATTAGCTTAGGCGAGGAGCTAAATATTGAAGCAGCAGCATATAGGTAGACCTAATATTTTGGGTCTTGTTGACAAATTATAACTGGGAAAAATGAGCCTGGATAGAGTTTCAAAGGAAAAGATGAACTGCAATGTGGAAAGAGAGGAATAAAATTCCTAAAATAGGTTCTTAAAACATAAGGAAGAAGGAGTGGACAAGGTTGTTAATGGTTTTAATTGGTTAGAAGCTGTAATTTCTGCAGTTAGTTTTTTTTTTTTTTTAATGCAAACTTGTTTGTGACCATAACATGGTAAATGACGTGCGATCAATAACTCATGCGATGTATCATACATAAAACTCACCGTAAATAAAGAAAGCATTGCTAATTGTCTATTTTTCTCAATTACGTTGTCATAGTAACTCCACAAAATTATTTGTTATATACCCTGTGCTTGTACAGCTATTTTTGAGTGCTTTGATTTCGATAAGTCTCAGTTAAAAGGATACTTCAAAAAGATTAGTGCAAACAATATATCATTAGTTAAAGAACCTCAAATGCACATTAAGAGATGCAAAATTTTCCTTTAGGGTATAGAGGGATGTCTTTTCTCTTTGTTCTGTTGCTGGTCATCTCACTAGTAAAGATGTTTGATGGTGGATGCAATGGTCATGATGATGTCTGTGGATTACCAGAACCCAACAAAACCACCCCCACAAAAATAAAATAAAATAAAATAAAAAATAAAAAATGTACACCCAGCTGATCTAACCCACTTCATTAATTTGGAGGTGTTGTGCTGGTTATGGATGATCTCTTTTACTCCTTATCCATTGTGAATACAATAAATTGTTTCTTTGATATCCCTTCTATGTTTTGCTGTTAATGGGATATTTGGTTTGCAAAATTACCATGAGGGGGCTTTGGTTTTTGTCCAACCAAAATGAAGGGTGCAGGGGAATCTATGGTACTCCGTGTTTACTGATGTAGCTTTGTATGATTTTATGCTCTCATGACTGCTATTCTCATCTGTATTAGTGGAATAAAAGATCTATCATTTTGCTTTAATTTAACTCTGATTGTTTAGTCCAGCGTGCAACTTTGTCAAACTCGGTTTGTCTTTATAATGTGTCGTGTTTCCGGATAGCTAATTGTATGCTGATTTTTTTTTCCTGTTTAACATATTTTTAGTCTAACATGATGTGCAACTATGGGTTTTATGCAGCCGCCGCTTTGGGAAAGGTATCAGCAGCAATTAAGGGAGTGGGAACAAGCAATGACAAGAAGTAACACAGGCCTCCCCAATGGATGCAATGAGAAGGTTGTGCTTGCAGTCAAGCCACCAATGTGTGCTTTCTGTTTGAAACCTCGGGGTTTGGAAGTGCCTAACAAGGGATCAAAACAAAGGTCACATAGGAAATTTTCAGTTGCTGGACAAAGCAATGCTTTTGCCGGAGATCATGATTGCTTGCATCCTTATGGTAACTCTTTTTACCCATTGAGATTTTGACTAGACTTTTCTTTTTCCTCTGTTTCCCCTTCCTCAATATTCTTCTCAACTTTCTCCCTTAATCATATAATATTTGTTTTCCTAGGAAGAAGAACAAATGGCTTTGCCTTTGGGGATGAAAAGACCATATATCCAGTACATAATAATGAATCTTTTGATGATTCCCCATTACCTCAGATATCACCTAGGGTGTTTTCACCACAAGATGCTTGTGGCCCTGGATATTTCTCAATGACTGGTGATAGGTATGATAGAAATCGTCTCCAGAAACTTCGCAGGACCAAGTCAAAGAAACTTGGGACCTTTGTGTCTCCCTTTGATACACAGATGGCTACTTCATGTAATCAGAGAATGTTGGATCAGAGAAATGGATTTCATCGGTGGAATGCAGGTTTTTCTGACTGGCCTAGCCAGCAGCATCACCAGATAGATGGATATATGAAGCATGGCCTTGAAAAGTTGAATGGTTCAGATCTTGATGAGTTCAGGTTGCGTGATGCTTCTGGTGCGGCTAAGCATGCACTTAATATGGCTAAGCTCAAGAGAGAAAGGGCACAAAGATTGCTTTACAGGGCAGATCTTGCAATTCACAAGGCAGTGGTTGCTCTAATGAATGCTGAGGCGATCAAAACTTCTTCTGAGGACTTAAATGGTGATGGGTAGAATGAGAAAATGAGAAAAGCTACCTATGTGATGATAGGAATTTGCCAGCCCCTTCAGCTTTCATGTTTGCATCCGAAGTATCCAGTTATAGACTTCACTGTTTTTGCTGGAACAGAGTGGTGTTTCTTTTATCAGTGGCAGTGGCTTTTTGTCATTAGCCATTCCGGTGGGGTTCTAACAGGAGTGCTGTGGCATTTAGAGGGGAGAAAAAGGTTTTTTCTTTTTATTTTTGGCCTCTGCCTCTGCCTCATTAATCTGTCATCAATCCGGCAGTTTTGATTAGCAACTTACCAGATCTTATACCCACTCGTTTTTTTTGTTTGTCCTGGTGGCTGGTTCACCTGCACTGATGCTGCTGGTAAAGGGGTGTGTGGAGTTTTGGCTGCAGCTCTTTGTACAGATTTTTGTTTCCTTTCTCTTTTTGTTTTTTTCCTTAACCATGATATCAAAGTAGCAGTTGGCCGAAATAATACGACACCCCCAGATTCGACTTACAAGTTTCCATCTGATTCAATCTTGGAGGCATTCACTAGATAGATATGTACCAACAGAACCCGTTATCCATGAAAATAGAAGAGGAAAAATTCTGTAAGTAATTTCTTATAATCTTCTATAGAGATTCATTAGAGGGTTAGAATCTGTTTTCTGGATCCTTGTTTCATACCCTTGTCAATATTTAGTTAGGTGTCTTGAGCAACAGAGAGAGTTGGAAAGTTTGTGGCCTTTACCTCTCTGATATCTTCTCATATTCTTGTTAATATTTAGTTGTTTCAAGCAATAAATAAACACGTAGAAGTTCATGGGCAATTTTTGAGGTCTCTCTCCTCTAGTTACGTGCTTCCTTTTCTCCTCTTACCAAATCGAAGATTATCCATTCTGGATATGACCCAAAACTTAACAGAGAAACCTAAAAATGTAGCTTACAGAAATGTTTTGCAAATCAGTGTTTGAACAGTTAAACTTACATAGACGTGTTTCAAGTTCACTTTGAGATGTTATAATGCCATGGACATGAGTCTTTGTTAGGAAGTAGTGATTGCCGGTTTCTTTTAAGTTGCGTGGTTGTGACATTTGATGGTGATATAGAAATGTTTTGCAATTGGTATTTTTTTTTTCCTGAAGATATGGTCTGTTGGGGTGGTAATGCCTGACAGCTCAATGAATTTTTCCTGCTCGCACATTTTCGAAGTTCTCTATCCACCATGCAATATGTTTTGATTTTTATTGCTTAATTTTGTTAGATTTGTTGTATACTTTCTGATGCCCTTCTAAATACTGAAGTTAACCAATTCCAGATTTCAGACTTCGTTATTGTTTCTCTAATGAAGGTGAAGGGTGCGTTTGGTGATGTTAGGTTGGCATGAGGATGGCCAGGACCTGCCGCCTCATGCCTACAATGGTGAAGTGAAACCAAAGCATGCGTGGATATTGTAGATATGAAACTTGAATTGTTTGGCTTTTTTTTTTTTTTTCCAATTAGTTTCATGGAAGTTCCTTGTGACCCGTACCATTTTATGGTGTATTCAGGATGTTAATTCAAAACCTTTGAATTTCTGCCATCAAGAGCGTCAATGGACGTCAATGTATGACTGGATCAATGATCTCTGTTCTCTATTGTTGAGTCTATATGATCCCATATTTGCCCTTACAGTGAATGAATATCGTGACTGCATTTAGGGATGGCAATGGGGCAAGGCGGGGATGGCCATCCCCATCCCTGCTCCGTACCCCTTTCGAGGCACAATTTCTTTACCATCTTTGCCCCAAATGGAGCAAGGGTGGGATGAGGTTTTTAAAGGCAAAATCTCTGTTATGTGCTTCGTTCGGGGTGTATTTTATGTACCATCTTCATTTCAAATGGGATGGGACTGGGTGGGATCCTGTCGGGGCGGGTCAGAATGCATCCCTAACTGCGTTACTGCTTTTATTCTAAACTCCTTCCATTTTGCTTTTCTAACCTGGGCTGTAGGGTGGTTATCAAGTCGAATCGTATTGCCTTCAACCACTGACCTTAGCCAGTCTTTCATTGAAGTTAATCAAACCAAAACCCAAAAACCAGAAATGGGATAGCTATGTGATGCAATTTGCTGGTTTTTAGTCCAATCATTTTGGCCAAAATTATAATTAGGAAAACTGAATTTAAAGGATAGCTAACGTCTTCATCGCCGCTTTTGAGATTATTAGGAGCATGTAAAATATGTATCGTCACAAATTTTTGTTCTTAAAAAAAAAAAAAAAAAACCAACATCCTTGTCAATTCGGTCCAATATTCGAAAAATTAGAACCTGCCACACACCACCACGACAGAATGTTTGAGAGTCAAGACCAAGATCGGGCTAACAACAACAAAACAATCGAACCCTAAAACAACAATTGAACCCTAAAACAGCAATTGAATAGCAAAATATTGCTGGACAACACAAAACGATGAAGAGCAAGCTACAAAGATGGTAGCTAGCATAGTAGGTAAAGTTCTTTATTATTATTATTTTTTTAATTTGTAATACCTTTTCCAATAATATATTTTATATATAATCAAAAGGGTGAATTATAATAATCTGAGGCATATTGGCATTTGGAATGGACAGAAAATATTTTTCTAATATATTAAAGATTTGGATAAACTTCTTCCAACTTTAATAAAATATAATAAAAATCTTCTTATAACTAAAATCGTCTTACTATTTTTAAAATTGCCCCATTTAACAATAAAGACATTCTTTGATTAAAAAAAAAGGATTTTGTTAACATTTTCTTTCTTTTTGATAGTTATATTATTTCAAAATGGAAAATGAAAGATTAATCTAAATAAAAAATTACTAATAGAGAGAGAAAGAAAAAAATCATATAAAATTTCATTTAATTACATCTACAATCATTAAGTGTGTTCCTAGAAAATTTAGGTCGAAAGATCGAATGGTTAGGTATATACACCATTATCTTTTTACAATAACTTAGGGAGTTATTTTACTGGAGCTCCACCGTAAGCTTCTATTAAAAATAATTATATAAAATAAATCCTAATAATTATATATCAAAGTTAATAATAATAATAATTTTACTTAATTAATCAGGTCACGGATTGGAGATGCAAAAAATCTTCTCCGGTCAAATTGGGTAAATTAGGTTTTTGATTTTCCCGTCGGGTCAAGGCTGTTAGTAGTAGCTAGATCGGGCCTAATTCCCATCTCTATCTGGCCCAATAAGACCAAAGCATGTTTTTTGAATTTAAATCAGCAAAAACTCAACGGCCGAAAAAAAAAAAATTAAGCATCGACCAATGCGTCGGGCTCGGCTATTTTCCCTCCACAAATTTCTCTCGAATAAGTTTTTCTTTCCACCGAATTCTGTTATGTATTCCCATCCCCATTTTCCATTTCTAGGGTTTCTCTTCTTCAACTTCTCTCTCCAGATTCTCAAATTCTTAGAACGCTGCGGTTCATTTAACGATCAATCCTTCTTGCTTAATTATCCGGTGCCGGTTTCAAGAAAAAAATGACGAAGAAAGAAAAAGAAGAGGAGAGGATTGAGAAGATAATTCGCGGTCTTCTCAAACTCCCTGAGAATCGTCGTTGCATTAATTGCAATAGTTTGGTAATTTTCCATCCATCTAATTTCTTCTTCTTCTTCTTCTTTTAACTCATTTAAATAATTTAACTAATTATTTCTGGTTTTTTAGGGACCGCAATATGTTTGCACAACTTTCTTCACATTTGTTTGCACAAGTTGTAGTGGAATTCAGTAAGTATATATTGATTTTTTTGTTATGTGTTGAGTTTTCTGTTATTCAGTATGAGATATGAATTTAATTTTGATTAATTTTTCTAGTCGGGAATTTACGCATAGAGTTAAATCAGTTTCGATGGCGAAATTCAACGCGGAAGAAGTTAGTTCTCTTCAAGCAGGAGGGAATGAGGTTGTGCATGAAATTGAATACTACTTAGCTAAAAATGTCTGTCTTTTTTTATTGGGAATTTTGTTAATTTCTTTGTCTAACTTGCTTTTTTTTCCCCTAATAGAGAGCGAGGCAAATTTATTTAAAGGAATGGGATCCGCAGCGTAACAAGCAACCTGATAGCAGGTGGTTATGTTTATATGCAATATATTTATTTTTAAGAGAAATGCTCAGCATGGTTGCTGAGTGACATGATTGTGCAATCTTCATTGTGTACGGAAAGCACAAGATTGCACATTCGTGGTTGCAATTACTCTGCTTGGCAATTGGAATTCGTTTTTTGTTTTTTAATAGTGGGGAATTTTTGAGTAATGTGTTCTGATAAATTTAGTTTTTTTGCTTCTAGTAATCTACAAAAGCTTCGAGATTTTATCAAGCATGTTTATGTGGATAGAAGATACACTGGTGAAAAAAGTAATGAGAAACTCCCACGGCTGAGACTGGTAAATCCCTCTAAGATAGATATAGTTTCATACACTCAATTTCTTCGTTTTGTTAAATTTTGGTCAACATTTATCAGTATGTAATAGTGAAAACAATGAATTCAACAGCTTGGATGACATGAATTGGAATGTTGGGAATAATAGCAAGTTTGTTGAGTGTGCTCCAATTAAAGTGACCATAATTTGTTAAAGGTTCTTGTTGCTGTTATGCAGACTGACAAGGAGGAGTACAGTGAGAGCAGGAGGGTTGTTTTATATTCTGGTGGAACTAGAAGTCCGAACTATGAAGATAGACATGGACGGAGTGAAAGATCTGGTTTTAGTGGAAGAACTGATGACAAGACTTTCAAATATTATTACGATGAAAGAAGAAGTCCTCGTTATTCCCAAGAAAATTCAAGATATGGAGGTTTTAAGAGAAGTCCTACCCGCTTTGAGGTTGTTGATGACAGGTTTCGAGATGATGGAATGCGAATTGGTAGGCAGTCTGATGTCCACCCATTTGCACACAGAGAGTCCAGGTTTGGGAACAGTTCTTCTGACATTCAAAAGAACAAGCATCAGTCCGGCTCCAATGCCCCTGTGGTATGCCATCTTAAAGATATTCTAGGGGAAAATCTTCTGCCTCTACAGGTTGGCGAGCAGTCTAAAGCATTGAATGGGAAGGATTCAGATGGTTCTGTGCACAGTCAGGTTTGGCAATTTCTAAATTGATCTGGTAACAATAGAATGGCTGAGTATGCTTACTTTATGTAACAAAATCTTTATTAACCATGCCAGTCAATTCTCGTGAGGACTGAGGTACTGTGAATTTTTACAAACTTGCATTTTGTAATTTTCTGCAAATCACAATCATATTTACTGTCAGTTCTTCTTGTAGTTTATATACATTCCAGTCCTATGAAATTCTTAGTGTTCCTCATTGCAGATGCCCACTTCTTCCAGCTCCATGGCATCTGCTGATGGGAATCCTGTGCAACAGAAAAGTCACAATTCAGAAAACTTGGTTGATTTAAATGCCAATTCCAAGTCCTCTGTTACTGCTGCAGCACCACCGGCACAGGAGAATCTTCCGTCCAGTGAAGGAGGCAACTGCTCCTCACAAGAATCCTTTGGAAAGGAGAACATACCTCCGGCCCCAAAACCAAATATTTTGGAATTTTTATTGATGGAATTGTCAGTTCCCTCAGTTACTCCTGCTGACAATACGTCAGAAATACCAACTAATGATAATCCTTCTTCAGCTGTGTCTGGAGAAGATATACTCACGAGTAGTGTTGCTTCAGCAGCTGGGCCTTCGGGGCAGATGTTAGCATTACCAAGCAGTGATGTTGCTTCTGCAACTGCATCTGGAGGCAGCATGCCTGCCGACGGTATTTCATCAGCTGTACCTGTGGCACAGATGTCAACTTTAACTGATAGCACTGGTGCTTCTACAACTGCATCTGGAGGCAACATGTCTGCTGCAAGTGTTTCACATGGTGAACCCGTGGAGAAGATGTTAGCACTGCCCAGAAGCGCTGGTGCTTCTACAGCTGTGTCTGGAGGCACCATGCCTGTGGGAAGAGTTTCACCAGCTGCATATGTGGTGCAGCCGTCAACTTCATCTGGGATCAGCCTGCCTGCAGGCGACTCTTTACCATCTATTGCTGTGGAGGAGACATTAAAACTAGTCGATGCTTTTGATGCATCCACAATCCCTTCAAATACTTCTTTGCCAGCACAACCTTCTAATGGAGTTCCTACACAAACTGCACTTGATAACAGTGGTGACTCAACTTTTGAGGTTCTTGACGGGCAACAGATATCCACCATGCAGCAACAACGGTCCTCTACACTGCCTGCCGATAGTGGTTCTACTGGACAATGGACTGCTAATACACCAGCTGGAGCAGTAAATGACCAGGTTAGTTTTAGACTTAATTGTGAGTTTCAGGAGTTTGAGGAATACCTAGAACCATGTTATTCCAGAGTCCAAGGTTTTTTTTTTTTTTTTCAAAAAAAACTCTATCCATAAGATATAATACTATGTTCTGGAGTATCCACATATGAACTTTCGTGTCTCAAATATCTGATGTGAACTGTTACTTCACTTTCGTCCCCACAGGCCACTTCTGATGATCATTTTCCAGATCCATTGTTCAATGAAATGATGACTCCAACTTTGGCTAAGATAGTTGATAATTAATAAGTGGAATCAAAATGGTTGCCATATTTTCTTTTTTCTGTGTTCATTTTATAGTTTTAAGTTTGTTATGTTCTCTCTTCTTAAAGAAATCCTTTGCCATGTCTCACATACATCATGTGTACATGCCTGTGTGGGAATGTTAATTTCAGTTCTGTTTGTAACTTTTGTGCTTGTTCTTCAAATTTGCAGTTATTGACTTCATCAAATGTTCCTAGTGCCCAGGGACCTCCAGATTTCCTGGGTGAATACCCTTCTCAAAGTGTCTCAAAACCAGCCCAAGAATCCAATTCTGAAGCTAAATCCCAGCATCTTCCATCAGAAACAAATTCTAGTGGAAGAAAGGAACTTCCAATGGTGGTTGCCTTGCTTTACATGGTGCCAGCTGTTTCTCAAATTCTTCTAATGGTATAAATTCAATTTTCTGCAGGACCTTTTTTCTGGAACCTATTCACCACCTCCAGGCCCAATTCCAGGTTGGCAAATTTGTCCACCTTATGGCACAGGGTTTAACATGCAGCATTATCGTAATGCAATGGTATGTTATGCACTGAATGATAATCAGACTTTGGTTTTTCCCTTGAAACATATAGATGCTGATGACCTTTTATCGGGTTCTTTTACAGCTGGTGCCAGCATATCCCAACCCAGCAAAATCAACAAACCCATTTGATCTTAATGGAGACACCACTTCAGCACAAGCCCCACCAGTATGTACAACACTCAAATTGATATGATCATGCTTCACCCTTTCTTCTCCTACCTCTTTTCTTTTCTGCTACATTTATATTGAGCTCTTACTTAGCTTTATAAGATCAAACTGTGGTTATGTAGGCCTGTATGCGTTCTTCTACAATCTCCATGACTTGGACATATCATGTGTCTTTGTACACTTTTGATGTGTATCTAACTCACACCATGTACAAGTAATGGTCTCCTCGAATTTTTCTTAGATTAGCATTAAAAACAAGTCTGCAGATTGAAAAATATGATTCAAGAAGCCAACAGAAATTCAAATAAATTCCACAAGACAGGGAGCCAAACTATGAAGTTCTATATCCTAATATTACTTTCCCCTGTCTGATAATGATAAATTCACCGATACTTATAACATATATAGATGCTATTTGCATAGAATAACCTTTGTAGCCATGCTATGGATCTGGATGTATTTTATCATTAACATATCGAGGCCTGTTGCAAGATTAGAAAGGATATCAACTACAAGCAATATTTTTGTTCTTGTTCAGAGCTAATGCAAGGCTTTTTTGTTTCTCCTGAACTAAAATTTTTAATCAAGCATAGGCCTCTTGTGAAATTTCTAAAAATATACACTCCTTTTGATGCAGTTTCCTTCCATGGGAAATTTGCATGGTGCACTCCCAATGCATACTTCTGCAATGCCTCCACAGTCCCTCTCCTTTGCATCAGCCATGCCTTATGGTAAATTCACTTCTGTGTATCTTCAATATCTACCGATAAGTGATCCTCATCTGGAGCTCATATTTAATTGCTATATCTTAGGTGGATACGTGGGACAACAAGCATATATGAATTTGCCTCATTCCAGGTAACATTCTCTGTCCTCCTCAATCGTCATTTTCTTTCAAAATAATTTCTTTTCACCATTTGGTTATCTTTATTATTCAGTTCACCAGATTCCACCTCGTCATTTGATCTCATTTGCTTATTGGCTCTTATATATAGAACTGACTTCCCAATTGACTGGTAGGATAGGAGGGGGAGAGTCAAAAATATGCGAAGAATAGGATTCATACAATGTACACTGTTTCAAAGCTGCATGGTCTTTATATAGCACAGTGGTGTTCTTCAAAGGATCATCCTACAAGGCTCCCTATTCATTGAAAATATGGGGTGGGCATGGCCATCACATATGCCTTTTCCACCCCCAAAACATCCAAAACCATATTTTGCTGATGTGTAGACAACAAAAGCATAATGCTTTGTCTGCTCTCTTCATATGTCCATGATTAGGTTCTATGGCACCTGATGATAGATCCTCTCACATGGAATAGAAATAAGTCATACTTTGTTGAATATTGTTTCAGACCACAAGGACCTGGCAACTTTGGCATTGAGGGAGTGCCTTTTGGGTCATTGAATATGGCTCAACAACCAACCAGCGGACACTTGCTTCCGACCTTCCCAAGTTCTCATCCTTCAAAGGGAGGAAATCCATTTGGATAGATAAGGTTCAAAATTTAGCTGTAGACTCTTAAGTTTTCAGGGCAAAAATCGGCCTTCCTTCCTGTCGAAGATCAAATGGGAACAAGCTGGCTGAATGAGGTCTCGTCTTCTGTACGTCTGGTGAAGAGGATCATAAACGGCTACAGAAGAGCATAGAACTGACCATTTTGGACTAAGTTATATTGCCAGAATCCTGGTATCTATACTTATTACCCATCTGCTGTTTTATGTTCACGTGGTGGATGCTGTCATTTGTTACAGGTTGATGTTATGGTTTATATACTCCACCGGAGCTGGCTCCTTTCAGATGTTCTTTAATTAAGAACGCATTGAAGAAAAAACATGAAATCGTAGTAGTTCCTGTATTGTAATTAGGGAATGTCATGTAAGTGATCTATATCACAAGTAGTTAGAAGCTTTTTTGAGCTAGCGCTTGTCCTTCAAATTTGGTTGAAGACAAACTTAGAGCACCCAACAATCATTTTGGTTGCCAGGATCTAACAAATGCGAACAAGAATGTCTCAGTGAATCATTTGGCTATTCTAACAAATATCTGAATTCTGATGTAGAACATCTACTAGTATTTTTCCAAGTTAGAAAATAAGAAGTGCAATACAAGAGACTAAAAAGTTATTACCGATAATTCGTTTCATAATTGGCAACTGAAAAAATATTAGCTTATGGATGTTGGAAACGCATAGCGGGAAGATTTAATACTCCAATACACTTACTAAAAATTCACAGAGTTCACTCATGGATCTTGAGATTGCCATATGGAATTCCACGAAGCTGTAAAGTTTAGCATGGTTAGATTTTATACCAATTTCTTAGTTTAACAAGCACGAGCACCGCAATCCCACATAAAAAGCCAAGTGCTGCAGGAACAGCAGTACATATAACCATAAAGGAATCCTCCTGATGATATATATATAATTTTCTGTTTTGGAAGCAACCGTGCACTGTCTGTCTGACGCCCAAAACTCTCACAATCTTCTGGACTTGCTGCCTTTGGATCAAATCATCAAAAGGCTTACAGTCAGGAAGAGCTAAGCCTTGTTTTATTCAACCTGCTAGAATGTAGGACATGCTTTGAAGTGACTGGTAACTGAATATGCTGATTTTCTTTGAGGGCTGAAGCTAAATTTTCTGCCTTCTACTTATCGATGCATTTGGCTAAAGCTGCTACATCGAAAATTGACAGGTTTGTGCTCCTCAAACGATGAGGAGTTGTCGGATGAGCAGCATCTCTAATTAATAACACATTGTTCCAGCAGCTTTGTTGTAGGGAAACACAATCATATATGATGTTTCTTTGTATCTTTTACGATTCTCTCATCAGTTTAGGAAGAGACTTTCTCTGCTTTATGGTACATATTCTTTATCATATCACTGCTATGAGTTTCTCTGTACATAAATTTCAGGTAATAACCAGTTGTTCCTTTAAATGAGCTGTGTAGTATTATAAAGTAGATTATGGATATCTCAGAAATGGGATAAGTAGTAAATCACCTTCGTCTCAGGCTCAGGTTGATGGACATACCAAATCCAAATCAAGGCCTTTTCCGATTAGCTCATAAAGCGTGCTGTGAGCTTCAGTACTTAGATCAAAGTATAAGCATTTCCCAAGATCTGTCGACTTTTGGCAGGGGGAGTTCCTTCTAGGTCATTGAACATGACTCGAAAAACAACCAGCAGATACTTGCTCCCTAGATCCCCAAGTTCTTCCTTCAAGGGAAGGAACTCCGTTTGGATGGATAAAAGTTTGTAATTCAGTTATAGTCTCTCAATTTCTTTTTGCACAAAAATCTAGCTTCCTTGCAGTTGAAGATCAAATCGGAACAAGCTCGCTGAAGAGGTCTTGTCTCTTCGATCTCCGGCCAAGAAGGTCACAAACGACAATAAAAGAGCATAGAACTGACCATTCTGGACTAAGGCATATATTATTGCCATTATCATGATAATCATCCCTAGTCATCATTATTAATCTATCATCTTTTCGTTTCCTTTCTGCTCACCTGGTGAATGCTGTCATTTCTTACAGGTTGATCTTATTGTGTACATACTCCCCCGGAGCAAGCTTCTTCCAAGAAATAAAACGAAGAAAAAACATGAAACTGTTGCAGTTCCTGTTTTCTAGTTAGAGGATGTTGTTCCGATGATCTATAACACAAGGAGTTAGAAACCTGTTTCAGCTTGTGCTTGTCCTTAAATCTGGTTGAAAACGAATATGGAGCAGCTATCAATCACATTTTGGCTATATTGGCAAGGATCTAACAATTTGAACAAGAATGTCTCAGTGAATCATTTGGTTATGTTCTATCAAATATCTGGTAATTCATTTCTTAATTCACAACTGAAGAAATGACATAGTGATAATGGAAAGACATAGCTAGATTTAATACTCCAATCAACAACAACAACAACAACAAAGCTTTAATCCCTCACTGGGAGGCGATCTAATAAGCAATACTCCAATATACTTCTACTTAATGACAGAACTCACTCATTTGTTTTTTTAACTCACACACCCAAGACTACTAGCAGAACTATTCTGCTAGAATTTGAACCTGCGACTTTTTGTTGCAAGAGACCACTACTACTGGGCAATAAGCTCTTTGGTGACAGAACTCACTCATGGATCTTGAGATTGCCATGGAATTCCATGACACTGTAACGTTGAACTTGGTTAGTCCTTATGCCAGTTTCTCAGTTTAAGAAGCAGATGCACAGCAATCCCACACAAAAAGCCAAGTGCTGCACTTGAACCCATGAGTGAAACCCCAGTGCATGTAAGCATCACAAAGGCTTCCTCCTTTGTATTCATGTCTCTTGAAGCCATAGCCAACTCAATTCCAGCAAACAATAGCAACACCCCTAAGACTCCAACAGGAAATTGGTTCAAAACCATCACTAAAGAACTTCCTAAAACCAAACCCAAAACCAGTTTGGCAGCACCAAGTAGTGCCACACAACCTCCACTCCTACCTCCAAACTTGTACTGCCCAGCCAGTCCACCTGCACCGTGGCAACATGGCATGGCACCAAACCAACACCCCACCAAATTCATCACCCCTACAGACACCGAAACTGAAGTGGCCGAAAAATCCTTTCCAGGAAACAGATCAGATGACAACTTGCAGACAGCAATAACAGAATTTAGTACTGATAAAGGGAGCTGAGGAATTGTACCCTTGATAAACCCTTCCTTCCAAGCATGCTTAGAAATTTTCACAACTTCAATAGAAGATGGCCCAAATTTAAAATCATGCACCACTCCAGGCCGCCTTATAAATGCCAAAATCACACCCAACAAAAAAACCATAAAAGCAGAAGGAAGTGAGGCTATAATCTGCCTTAGTCCCCTCCTCCTAGGCCTTTCTCTATCACCCAAATTAATGTCATCAACCTCTCTTTCACTATCCTCCTCGCCAGCACCATTAACAATAATAATAAAACAAGCACAAGCAATAGCCAAAACCAAACCATCTAACCCTAACCAATGCCTATCACCGCCAGACTTCGACTTAGAAAAATCCTGTACTTTCCTAATATACTTAACTGCAGACATAGCAAATGATAACCCTTGTGACAGCTGAATTCCCCTAACTACAGATAATGGAATCAACTTATAAACTAGCTGCATCAAACCTGTGACACCTAAAAGTAACAAAATCCCAGCCGTACATATTCCGGCTGCCATAATTTCAGGCACACCAAACTCTGCACTATTTGATATAGCCACAGCTGCTATTGATTTCATTGGCTGGACTGGCATTGGCACACCATAGATTGCCCCAGTAACCATGTTGTATATGCCAGTGAATATCAATGTTGTCCCTAAATTAAGGTCAACAGATAATGTCAAGGCCAGCACTATTGGAATGTACGTACCTAAATCCCCCATGGCACCATTAAGTTCTGCCCATTTGGACCGAAAGACTAGGTTTTCTCTCACTTTGTGGAATATGGTTGTTGGAAATCTTGATCTGGTTGTTTGAGTTGGTGCATCACGAAGAGGTGTTTGGTAACTTGGAGATTCCATTGTTGTTTCTTGTGTATCTGCAGAATTGCGAGGTCTATGATTCAACCTGAATCTGGCTTATCCTTTTTTATATGGGGCTATGAAGCAATTGTACTATGCAGCGACCTTTCGAATCTTGGTTGGCCATTCATAAATGAGAAAATATCTTTCAACGGTGAGTGAATAGGGATGCGAAATTCAGATTTTTTTTTCATCTGACGTGGTGCTTATAAGTAAAGCACTCCTATTGGCTGATCATAAAAAAAACAATTTCTTTATCAATCACGTCGATTTTTAAAAATTGGATTAAAAAAATCTTATTAGGTGCTTTCTTTAGTTGTTTTCAATTTATAATTTATTTATTTATAAATTTATGAGGAGGCTTGCTATGTTAAGGATATCTCTTCAATCGCAATCACAGCTGCAATCAAACCAAAGAAATTCAATCTCACTGAAATCACCATATTAATTAGTAATAGACTAGATTGTTACCCACGTTATATTGCGCGGGCATCCTTTATATATATATATATATATATATATAGTATTAACAATTGGTATGATATATTATGAATAAAAATTTTATTTCTAATGATTAATATAAATCAAATTTATATATGGAGCGAAATCGCTTGATCTATATGTATAGTTATCAACAAAATATTTAATAATATTAGCATAAAATTTGTATTTGAATAATTGAAAAGTTCGTTCAAAACATTATGTAACTTATTTTATTTTAAAAACTAAATTTTTAGAATATAAAAAATAAATAATAAAGAATTGATATTATGTGTGCGGATCTATAGTTAATTTCTAATAAAACACACACACACACACACACACACACACACACATATATATATATATATATATCGGATTTAGAGTATATAGAATAAATAGAAAAATATACAAAAAAACCTCACCTAAATTGTATGAAATATATTGAAGTCAATAGAATAAAAAAACTACAACAAAATTGATTTAAAAAAAAAACTATAACAAAATTGATTCGATAAATTCGAATAAATATATATATATAATAAATAAATAAATAATGTGTTTTTTATAAAAAAAAATTGAGTCAAACAACCTAAAACTTACTTCTCTCTCTCTCTCTCTCTCTCTCTCTCTCTCTCTCTCTCTCTCTATATATATATATATATATATATATATATATATATATATATATATATAATCGAATTTATAATAATATATTTTTAAAATATAAAAAACAAACATTTTAAAATTTTATTCTAAAATTCATATATTAAAAAAATAAATTTATTAACAAATAAAATTATATCAAAAAATTAATTTGATGAGAATTTTAATAAGAAACAAATAATTGAAGAAGTAAATTTTAAACAATAAGAGTAATATAATCGATATATATGTTCAAACTAAAATCTTAAAAAATATCATATATATTCTATCATTTTCAAACTGTACGTAAAACTAAAAAAATAAAAATTTATTTTTTATATTTTTAGCTAATTTCATGATAATATATATATGAAGAAAAAAAAAGACTAGGCTCGCTAAATTGTATGAAATCTATTAAAGTCAATAGATTAAAATAAAAAAACTACAATAAAATTGATTGCAATAAATTCCGAATAAATATATATAAAATAAAAAATAAAACTTATGACTTTTTTGATCGATTATTAATTTTTTTAAAAAAAATTAAGCCAAACTATTTAAAATATACTCTTAGCTCTCTCTCTCTCTCTCTCTCTCTCTCTCTCTCTCTCTCTCTCTCTCTCTCTCTCTCTCATATATATATATATATATATATATATATATATATATATATATATATATATATATAATCAAAATTTATAAATTATAATAATATATTTTATAAAATAAAACACTCATTTAAAAAGTATAAAATAAATTATGATATAAATTATAATAATATATTTTAAAAAAACATCAATGTTCTAAAATCTTATTCTAAAATTCATATATTAGAAAACCAAATTTATTAACAAATAAAATTATATCAAAAAATTAATTTGATTAGAATTTTAATAAGAAACAAATAATTAAAGAAATAAATTTTAAACAATAAGAGTAAAAATTAAAAAAAAAAGTAATAGTGAAATTTAAAAAAGAAAAAAGAAAAAATAATAAGATCGAGTAGTATAGTGTTATAGTGTGAGAGTAAAGTAAATCATCGACTGTGTGAAAAAAAAAACGATCAATTTTTCAAAATTTTAACTCTCAATCAAATAAAAAAAGAACATAAATTGATGAGAAAAAAAAAGGAAGAAATATAGTGCATCAGCTAGAGATTAAAATTTTGATTTTAAAATTTTAGAAATAAAAAACGAAATAATTTTAAAATTTTAAAAAAACCTAAGAAAAAACTAAGGGTGAAAATTAAAAAAATATATAAACTAAATAATTTAAAAAAATTAAGAAAATAATTAAGAGTGAAAAAATTAAAAAAGAAGGGAAAGAAAAAATAAGGTTGAATAGTACGGTTAAGGGTTAAAAAAAAAAAAACCAAACATGTTCAATTGAACGAGTATCGCGTGACGATTAATGTTCATACTTGTTCATTCGAATAGTAAAACCACCGTGCGTTTTAATTTATATGTAATTTTCTGTTATCATCGATTATTGTTTAGGAAATAACTAGTCGGCTTTTTGTAATATGTTGGAAACTGAATTAAACATATTTATTTTAATTTAATAACATATATTATGTTATTGATCAACTAAAATATATTAAATTAAAGATAAAATATAAAATGTCATATAATTTCATAGTTTTTAATCAAAATTTTGTATTTAAATTTCTTTGTATGTTTTGAATAAATTTTGTAGTTTAAAAAAACCCGATTTGTTATTTCTTATGCATTTTTTCTTAAATAAAAACCCATAATAATCTAATATAAAATTTTAAGAAAAATCTTTATAATTTTTTTATATCATTGCATCAAAGAAATAAATCCATAATTAATATAAAAGATAAAAAATTAATTTTTTTAATTCTTATTTAATATTGATGTTAAGATTAACTTCTTGAAAATATGTACATTTGATTTATATATATTTATTTACAAAATAATAAATAATATTAGAATAAAAAGTTGTACTTGAATTATTATGCAGTTTTTTAAAATATTATTTTAATTAATTTATTTGAAATATTTTAATTTTCAAATAATAAAAAAAATTAATGAGATATGGTTTGTGTTATATGTGTAGATTTATATTTAATTTTTAATAAAATCAATGATCTTAATTTTTTTTATACTCTATGATCATACGTAGTAGATCGGATTATGCGAGCATATATAAATCAAAAAATATTTTTTAAAAATTTAAGTTGTAAAAAATACATCAAAGTTAATAGCGTACAATAAAAATAACTACAAAATTGATTTCAATAAAATTTGATTATATTAAGAATAAGCGAGATAAAAAACATGAATTATATTTTTAAAATTTAATTATATAAGGAATAAGCAAATAAAAACAACTAAAAAAAACTTATTCAAAAATCCCTTCATAGAAAAAATCGATCAAATTTGTTAACAAATAAAATTACATAATTTTTTTAAAAAAATAGAAACCAAAGTGTAATATTAGTCAAAACTTGCATTTCAAATACGTAAACATAAGTCCAAAATTATGAAAATACCATATCAAATGCCTAAATAAAGCTTAAAAATCACAATAGTGCCAATTAAAACAATAATGTTAAATGAATAGTGCTTATGAGTATAAATGAATAGTAAAATGAGTGTGGATGAATAATAAGTGAATATTAATCATTTCAAATCTTTTAGGTTTTCTTATATTAATATATGTTGTGATATGGTATTTTTATATCGATGCATGTCACAACCTTATATATATATATATATACACACACTTACTATTTTTGTGAATAATACAAGTCAATTTAAACCATTGTTGTTTTACTATTATTGTAAATATTTTAAGCTCTTAATCACACATGCAAATATATATGATCAACAAAAATACAATGATAGGTTTTAAAGATCGATCTTCAAAGAATTGTATTATACCTACTAAGTATTAAGTATTAAAAGAATATTGAATTAAAATTACTTAAATATTTGAAAATTTTAAAATTGTAAGAATTTCTACTCTAATCTATGACAATGATGAATCATAATGTGAGTGACAAAACTAAATTAATGAATTAAAACTAGTGTAATAACTTCACCTAAAAATCCATTTATCTAAGTAACTTTTACTTGATTAAATTATCACTAATGCAATTGCCAAACAAACTCACCAATATATTTAACAACTTCTTTTGAACATTTAAAAAGTATATTCGATTGAATCAAAATACTATATTCCTATGCGAATCAATTTTAAAAATAAATCATTAACATCAAACATCCATTATATTTGCATATGTACCAAAATGTATTCCTATCTTACATGAACATATATCTTTTCTAAGAATCTCAATTCATCCAATTCTCGATCAAACAATTATAAAATAAAGCATAAAATAAAGCAAAAAATGCAGAAGGTGTAATCATATATAATAAAAAATAAAAACAAAATTAAATAAGTTTCATATTTCAAATCCATTGTAACTCTAGAAACATAATTAGTTCATGTTCAATATATTGAAAAACAATATTTTAATCGGTAGAACACTACAAAAAAAAAAAAGTAAAATAGCGACAAAAAGTTATATTCCATCGCTATTAACTTTTAGTGATGGATTTGTGATAAAATTTTTTACTAGGTAAAATGATTGTTCTTGTTTTTTCAGCAAAGGAAATTGTTGTTCATCACCGATCGACCACGACTTATCCGTCACTAATGTAAAGTACTTCGTTTAAATCAAAGTTAATGGTCGTCTTTCGGGTTTTGAATGTGCCACACAATCGTCACTATTCTTTGTATTTTTTTCGCTAATTATACTCACTAAATTATATTCCGTCGCTATTAACTTTTAGCGATGGATTTGTGACAAAAAAATTTATTAGGTAAAATGATTGTTGCTGTTTTTTCAACAAAGGAAATTGTTGTTCATCATTGATCGGCTACGGCTTATCCGTCACTAATGTGAAGTACTTTTGTCATTAAATCAAAGTAAACAATCATTTTTCAAGTTTTGAATCGCCACACAACCCTCACTATTCTCTCGTATTATTGTCGCTAATTATACTTGCTAAATTTCCTTACAAATCCATCGTTATTTAACGATTGTTTCTATATCCGTCATAAATATATTTAATTTTGATTGCTAATTCGGTTTCGATCCATTGCTAAATGAAGGATTTTTTTTAATGGTCGTTTAATGTTAATGGTAGTAAGAAATAACTAAAAATAACTCCTTATTATAATATGAAATAGTATTTAATAAAATCAAATAATATAAATTGAAATCAAATAAATAAATGAATGCATTTATGTGTACAAAAACATTAAAAACCTAAAAAAGAAGAAGTTAGTCCTCATCATCGTTATCTCAAAATCGTGATGCAATAGAGTCGGAGCAATGACGCATGACCCCCGCATACCGGACCTCATGCTCGGCATGCCATGTCAAATGCCATAATATGCTCAATTATGGCATTTGACGCATACAATCTTTGCAAACGTAAGGTGAGTAGAAAGTAGTATATTTTTTTATATGGAATAACTTTTACTCTTACCTATCCTCGCCTTAAGACTTCAATATCGAGTGTAGGAACATAACTTGCAAGTAGTTACTTCACTGTCTTCACCTCAATAAATGATACAACCTTTGTTACGATAATGAATCTTTTCTATTGACAAGCTCATTCCCTTCACTAACTTTTTTATGATGTAAAAATCCTCTTTCACACGAGTTATCAACCGACACTAACTCCTTCATCAACTCATATATCTCGTAGTAACACTTTCGGAAAAATGGCATTCGGCTCAAGGTTTAGCAATCGGATAACTATGAACAATTATGAGTGATTTTCACAACCAAACCAAAACTCTTGATTCACTCCATTCAACATGTCATAAAAAACCCAAAAGTAAGGATTTGACACCTCGTTTGTGTTAGACTTGTAACACCCTTGCCTAAAAGGAGGCTAAGAGTGCTACGGAAATGCCTCACACACATAGACAAAGCCCTATGTCCTCTATCTCATGTAATACACAATATAATTATTTAGGTTTAAAGTTTAAGGCATTCTCGATTAACGCATTAAACAATCATCGGGTTTCATGAAACATAAGACCATTTTATAATCCCGTAATCTCGTAACATGTTTATACGTTAATATATCTAAACATAGGAAACATATGTATTGTTTAGACTCTAAAATTTAAACTTACACATGTAGTATACACTTTGGCAAACTCGATTCACTTTCGACATCATTCTCAATACCACAACATGTCTTTATGCATCATTTAACTTACCTATACACCATAAGAAAAACTATGAGCTAATGCCCGAGTAAGTATAATCATACATGAATACAAGAAAATACATTTTTCATGATACTAAAATTCATTTTATCTTTCGAACGTACCCTACTCGAATGTATAGATTCAACCATCATTTAAATTCGTTCTTTGTGAAAAATCATGAAAAGCACCGGATATGTTCCATCCATGAACCTTAAAGAGTGATATCTCACAAAGAGTTGATCATTCCCTTTATAAACCCATGAACCTTAGAAGAAGTTGGTATCTCACGAAGAGTTGGTCAACATAGTAGTAAGACCATTACCAATTCTCCTACTAACACCCTTTATAAAGACCATTATGAGCCCTCTGTGAACATGTCTAGCAATCCTCTTTGAAAACAAGCAAATGTCCTTTTCTTTAAATGTATGAAATCATGATAAAAATATTTTCTTGATGTGGATGCAGTCTAAATGCAAACTTTAACTAAACACATGAATATATAACTAATTTACTTCAAATAAACATGTAAACTCGAAGCCATTATGGAACTTCACAAGTGTTCAATCAAACAATAATTACATGAACATAACAACACAAATATTCAATCAAAAAATAAACACATGAACATAACCAAGTAACATCAAGTAATCACTTAACCTGAAATCATCATGTAACTTTAGATGAATATGTTCATCAAATGAACTCATGAACACAACAATCCTATAAAATTTATGTATTGTGATAAGTTGAATTACACTTAGTAATCATTAAATAAATACATGATCACTTAAATACACCATCACAAGTATTCAATTATCCCTAAACATAGGAAAATTAAGTAAACACATAAATCCAAAACTATCAAATAACATTTTCAATGTTCAATCATCCAATAAACACATGAATTCCTTATCATATAACCGTACAAGTATTTAATCATCAATTAAGCATCATCATCATTTAAGAATAAATATCAAGTAAATACATCATCACTTAGTGTGCAACCATCAAGTAAACACTTCATCACTTATGTTTAATCATCAATTAAATATATAAGAATAACAATTATCAATCTTTAATAAACACATGAACACAATATCAAGTGAACACATCATCACAAGTAATCAATCATCAAGTAGATACATAAAAATAACAATCCTATAACACTTAGGTCTTGTGGTAAGGTGAGATTAGACTTATTAATAATCAAGTAAACACATAGTCATAAATATTTAATCATTAATTAAACATATAAACACAACAATCATCAAGTAAACACATAAGCACTTCAAACCCGTGACACCTATGTCTTGTGGTGAGTTGGACCACACTTACCAATCATCAAGTAAACACATGAATAAAACATCAAGAAAACACATCTTTACAAGTGATCAATCATTAAGTAAACACATAAATATAACAATCTTATGATATCTAGGTCTTGTGATGAGTTGAGACCGCACTTACTAATCCTCAAATAAACACATGAGTACAACCATCAAGTAAACACTTCATCATTTATGTTCAATCATTACTCAAACACATAACATCTATATCTTGTGATGTAGTTGGAATTACACTAATAATTAAAGCATAAACCATCAAATAATCATATTATCATAATGATCAATCATTAAATAAACACATAAACACATTAATCCTATAACATCTATGTCTTGTGGTAAGGTGGGATGAGATTGCACTTACCTTAGGCTTTAGCTATGGTTGAAAGCACCCTAAAAGTGCTCAAAGATCTCACCTTTCTCCCTTGCTTCCCTCTCGACCAAAGTTTCCCAAATTTTGTTCCTCTTGGCCAAACTCTCTTTTCCTTCCTCTCGACCAAACTCTCTTCCTCTCTCGACCAAGACTTGTTTTCCTTAGTAATTTTGGTTTTCTCTCTTGTTGTGTTTAGATTTATCAAGGTTAAAATACTATAAAGAAAACCTATAGCTTTCCACCTCTTGGTCGAATCTAGAAGAATCCATAGAAGCTAAGGTTATCTCTTGTATGAGACACTTAAGCTTATATATTTTCTCTATATTTTTCTAGGTGATCACATGTATGAAACACCTAATTAAGAGATATTTCTAGATTAACACTTGTATAGGATACTAATCAAGCTTTATTTTTAAGTTAACACATATATGAGACACTTAATCAAGTTATATTTCTAGGTCTCTCAAGTTTGAATAACTTAACAAACTAATCACCTTACTTTTCCACTTAACTCACTTAGGTCCTCAATATTTTAATATCACATTGGAGTCCCGTAATGACGCACACACTCACAACAATTAGTAATATTAATTTGCAAGGCCAAACATTCATCAATGTATACCCAAAGCACATCATACACATACTTAATAAATAAATACATAAATACACCGAAATGTTTGAAGTCATGGGTATTACAAGACTAATTAAATGATGGACTATTTACATCCATCATCATTGTTTGATATAGATTGGTCATTTGCTATAACTCCTTTTGCCTTCATGATAATTTTTGACACAAAATAACTCTTCGACTCAATATCTCCATGGTGTATCCAATTATAATATTTGAATGAAAAATCGTGTATCACTAAATGGTATTTAACCATCTTAACCCCTTCAAAATTTTAGTTTTGACACTTATAGTGATTATAAGAACACCTCAACTTTCTTCCATCCATACATTCGGGATGAGTAACGACAAATACGATAAATTCTTCGACTCTATTTTTAAAATCATCATTTAAATACCCATCGATATGCCTAACATCCATCCATGCATGATAGAACCTTATTATTTTGTTTCTCATTTTTGAAGTAACACATAATTATTTAATTACTAATTTTCCTAAAGATCTAACAAAATTTCTATAGAATCTCCTCTATAAATTGGACCTTTTTCAATTACTAGATACTCCAAATGATCACAAAAAACTACGACTAAAATACATAACACATGCAAATATTTTTAATAAACCTTGACAACACAAACATTAATTAACAATCAATTTATGCATACCAAGATCGACAATTTCCTCAAATAATTCATTGAAATTAAATCTTAAACTTGTCCTCCTAGCTCCATCATAAAGCATTAAACCAATCTTATTTCTCCTCAATTTCGAGGGTCTCCAACCCTTCGAGTATGATACGCCGTAACGTATCTCAACGCACTTAAAAAATAATCAATAAAATAATAAAACTAATCCTAATTAAAGCCTAATTAAATTTTAAATAACAAACAATTAA
This sequence comes from Dovyalis caffra, assembly GCA_963924115.1. NCBI lineage: Eukaryota > Viridiplantae > Streptophyta > Magnoliopsida > Malpighiales > Salicaceae > Dovyalis > Dovyalis caffra. The sequence goes on along the minus strand of CAWUPB010001194.1, from coordinate 14,488,282 downwards.
CAAATTACAATATAAATAAAATTAAACATCTACCAATTAATAAAAAATAACCATATTTCAAATTAACCGAAATAAATTAATCATAATTCAAACCTAATCAAATTTTAAATAACAATTAATTAAAAAATATAAATATAAATAAAATTAAAAATGAAAAAATTAATCAGCATTAATCAAATTAATTTAAACCTAAATCAAATTAACTTAATTAAATTTAATTCAAACCTAATTAAATTTTAAATAACAAGTAATTAATAATTTAGAATATAAATAACATTAAAAATGAACAAATTAATCAAAATTAACCTGATTAATTTAAACCTAAATCAAATTAACTTAATTAAATATAATTCAAACCTAATTAAATTTAAATAATAATTAATTAAAAAATTAAAATATAAATAAAATTTAAAATAACCAATTCATAAAAATTAACCTAATTAATTTAATCCTAATTCAAACCTAATTAAATTTTAAATAACAACTAATTAACAAATTAACCTAACAATTAACAAAAATAACAAATTAACAAACTAATCAACCAATTAACAATTAAATATAAACAAAATAAAAATTCAACCAATTAAATAAAATTATGCTAATTAATTTAAACCTAAATCAAATTAGCTTAATTAAATACAATTCAAACCTAATTAAATTTTAAATAACATTAATTAATAAATTAACCTAACAATTAACAAAAATAACAAATTAATCAACCAATTAACAATTAAATTCAAGTAATTAATCAAAATTAACCTAAAAATTATAAAAAAAAATAACAAATTTTAATGAAAAGAGAGAGAGAGACAACTTACCTTCAAAAATAGGAGAGGGGATGGAAGAGGCGAAGAGGGAGGAGGAAATTCGAGCTTTTTGGTGAGAAAAGAGTTTAGAGCGGGTGGAGATTGCTAAGGAGTGGAGCTGTGAGGTTTTGTGGTGGTTTTGAATAGGGATTTTAGGTGGCGATGAGAGGAGGAGAGGGAGAAGAAGAAGAAAAAAGGATTTAGGATTTAAGGACATAGGTTAGCGATGGACACGGTCTCGTCGCTAATCGCGATAAACTTAAGTGTTTGTTACTCGCTTTCGAATTTGCTGAGTCCGTTCTTTTTTCAATATTAATGATGTAATTTTAGTAATTAATGTTTGAGACAACTATGAAATTAGCAATGAAAATTTCATCCGTAAATCCTAAACCCAAAACAACGACGAAATTCAAATTTCGTCGTCGATTTCCCTCATAATTCCCTCTCTAAATCATCTCTAATATACTTATGAATATTTTTGCCACCATATTTAGTGTAGAATCAAGTACGTTGTTGACAATTCATTACTAGCCCGTCGATGTTTCGTAAGCGAAATTCATGTCTTGATAAAAGTTACTCGTTCGTTTGCTAATCCATCACCGTTTAGTGACGATTTCAATCCATCGTTGATATCCACTATTTCACAATTTTCTTATAGTGGAATCTAATAAAAACTAAAAAAAAATTGCAAAAAAAAAAATATATATATATAATGATTCTTGAAAATTCAATAAGAATTCCAAGGATCTTGATAAGATTACGATTTCTTGTAGTTGTTCATTCTCTTTTGTACGTCTTGTTTTCTTTTCTACATTCACTCTATTTTGCATCTTGTTGCTACCAAACATATTTTTCTATCAAAAGAAACTCCTTTTATTTATAGGATATGAGTCCTTTACATAATAGGATTTAAGGGTTCACCTAATCTTGCCGTCAATATATCCATCCAAGTAAAGGAGGTCATGAAGCCTTTGGAAAGAAGAACATACCTCCAACCCCAAAACCAAATATTTTAGAATTTTTACCAAAGGAGTTGTCAATTCCCTCGGTTATTCTCGATTACAATATGTTTGAAATACCAAACTAATGCTAATCATCCTTCATCACTGCATTTAGAGAAGATATACTCACGAGTAGTGGTGCTTCAACGAGTTAGGCCTTCGGGGTAGATGTTAGCATTACCAAGTAGTGATGTTGCTTCTACAACTACATCCGGAGGCAACATGCCTACCGACGGTATTTCATCAGCTGTACTCGTGGCACAAATGTCTACTTTAACCAACATCATTGGTGCTTCTACAATTACATCTAGAGGCAACATGCTCGCTGCAAGTGTTTTGCATGTTGTAAATGTGGAGAAGATGTTAGCACTCGCCCAGATAGCGTTGGTGTTTCTTTAGTTGTGTCTAGAGGCACCATACATGTGGGAAGAGTTTTATGATGTGGTGATTTGTTTGCATTTGTTTCTCCGTAATTAGCCTTGTTTTAGAGCATGATTTAAGGTTTTTTTTTTTTTGCTAGAATACTTAACTCGTTTGTGTTCTTTTGGACTTATTTAAGTTTACTAGTCTTTTTATTGTCTTATAGGCTTTTAGATGATGATTTGGATGGAGAATTGGTAGATTTAACATGGCCACCAATTGAGCAAAATGTATTTTTCTTGAAGTGCAAACTTTGATTTCTATCGAATTGTGCACCTATCATATTTTGACTATAACTTGGGCTACAAACATCCAAATTATGTGATCTTAGACTCTTTGGAAAGCTGATAGACAAAGATAAAACTATTGGAAAGAGTCAAAAGCCCATTTCAGAATATTTGAGTGTCAAAATGGGGCTACGGGTCATAAGTCAAAATCATGCTAGCAAAGTTTTCAGCACAGGGCTCTGTTCGTTTCGAGTTCATATCTTGGGCTATAGGAGTCCAAATGATGAAAGATCAGTTATGTTGGAAAGATAAAATCCAACCCTACAATTCTTATAGACACCAGCTCAAGATGAGGTCGTTTTAATGATAAAAATCAAGCTTAAACAAGCTTGTAGAAATCTTTTACGAGAAAATGAAACCAACTCTAAAAATGAAGGAGCCGAATCAAGAGCAAACAATCAAGGGCGTGAATATGGACAAAGAGGATAACAAATTAGGTTTTTTGAACATATTTGGGGTCTTTAAAAAAAGGTGAAGCCAAAATTAGAAGGGGAGACATGAAGAAAGAGGAGGGCGAGAAAGGATAATGTGAACAAAGAGGAGAAGAGGAGGATCAAAGTGCTTGTTAACCTTCAATTTCAATAAGTTCTTCTTGTTTTCTTTATTGTTTTATTCTTTTTGTGATAAATATCATGTTGATTAGCTAAACTCTTAAGTCCTAGGGTTAAGATGTAGTCATGAATTTTTCAATACAATTTGGTGAATTCGTTTGTCTTTCTTGCAATCTAACTGGCCATTAGTTGCATTTCTAAAGTATCAAATGAAGTAGCGAAAATGAAAGTTTGATATTAGTTTGTGGATTCTTTAACTATTGGTTTTCTTTATCACAAAAGTAGAAAATACCAATGAGGTTAATTGCAGAATTTCATAAAACATTAACGTAGTTGTATTGATTGTTGTGATCGCGAAAGTAGACATAGTGTTAATGTGGCCGAAGTGTTGAGTCTTGAAAGATATCATCACATACATTAGGGAATTCAACCATTGTAAGAAACATGAGAGATTTCAAGTTAATAGGTTCAGATTATAGAGGTAATTCATTGTTGAATCTGAACCCTTAAGAGTTTCATAATCTAATAGTAATTGTTTTTGCATTCTGTTAGTTTAGATAATCGCCATTCATATCTGCGATTGCTTAGATAATACAGGAAATCATACATTGGTAATTAGAACTCTCTTCTCGTGGGAACGATATCCGACTCATCTTTTATTGCAAATAGCGATTCATCCACTTGTGGTAAGTTTCAGGGCGGTCATTTCAACAGCTGCACCTGTTGTGCAAATGTCAACTGCATCTGGGATCAGCCTGCCTGTAGATGTCAACTGCCTGCAAGTTGATACTTTTGATGCGTTCACAATCCCTTCAAATACTTCTTTGCCAGCACAACCTTCTAATGGAGTTCCTCCACAGACTGCACTTGATAACAGTGGTGACTCAACTTTTGAGGTTCTTGATGGGTAACAGATATGCGCCATGCAGCAAGGCCTGTTCTACGTGGGCTTTTCATCTTAGCAGCTGGCTGTTTGTTGTGCAGTTGGGTCTTCTTATTGGAAAAACGAGCCGGCCTAGGAATGCAGTGACATTATTAGCCGGGATTTCAGTAGCTGGCAGATCACTTTCAAAATTATTCGGTTTTTCAGACAGGACAAAATAAAATATCAAGCTCAACACGACTATGTGTATGATATATTTGAAGTAAGCTCTGGCGACACGCCTTTTGATCCATATTCTCCACTTGAATTAATTTTTGTAAATTCTTGTGAAACTTTGAAAGCATTTGTTTTCCATTTTTTGAATTTAATAAGCTAAATTTTGAATAATCTCTTTGGCTTTTTCAATATATTAGATGTGACAACATATTAAATACAAATGAGTTCGTAGCATTCAAGCTAAGTAACATTCTTTGTCCTCAATTTTGCTTGTATTTTCTCTTTCAAAATTATTTATTCTTCACTAATGGGACATCTTGAAAAACAAAAATCAATTCACAAGATTCCACAGAGTCATTTATTTTCACCCATGGTCTTCCTTAAGTGGTTGAGAGTGAAAAAATGTGTGAAGAAAACAAATTTAAAACCTCTTGAAAATCGAGGATATTATAGTGAAAAATATCAAAACTAAGTATAGATTATTAAATCTATTACAGAGAAAATGAGGATAAATTAAAAAAATACAAAATATTTGTTGACTTTTAACCAATATTAGAATAGTATTCAAGCAATGTTTATTCCAGTTTTATTATTGAAGCATTTTTCACTTAAGGAAGATGCCTTAAGTCACAATTAGTGGCAGATATCTCTCTCTTTTTAACGGCCAATCAAGATGCCAAAGGTCACTGTTGCTCCCAGTGTAGCCTTGCAAGTTCAGCTTACCAGTATAGCCTATAAAACAGGCACATTCCAGGGGATCAGTGTATGTAGCCTTACAATTACATACCCCAATTGCAAACAATGGAGTCCTCGATCAACCAAACACCTCTTCAAGACACCCAAGCTCAAACACCCAGATCAAGATTCCCATCAAATATAGTCCACAAAGTGAGAGACAACCTAATCTTTCGGTCCAAATGGGCAGAACTTAATGGTGCCATGGGGGATTTAGGTACGTACATACCAATAGTGCTAGCCTTGACATTATCCGTTGACCTTAATTTAGGGACAACGTTAATATTCACTGGCATATACAACATGGTTACTGGGGCAATCTATGGTGTGCCAATGCCAGTCCAGCCAATGAAATCAATAGCAGCTGTGGCTATATCAAATAGTGCAGAGTTTGGTGTGCCTGAAATTATGGCAGCAGGAATATGTACAGCTGGGATTTTGTTACTTTTAGGTGTCACAGGTTTGATGCAGCTAGTTTATAAGTTGATTCCATTATCTGTAGTTAGGGGAATTCAGCTGTCACAAGGGTTATCATTTGCTATGTCTGCAGTTAAGTATATTAGGAAAGTACAGGATTTTTCTAAGTCGAAGTCTGGTGGTGATAGGCATTGGTTAGGGTTAGATGGTTTGGTTTTGGCTATTGTTTGTGCTTGTTTTATTATTGTTGTTAATGGTGCTGGTGAGGAGGATAGTGAAAGAGAGGGTGATGACATTGATTTGGATGGGAGAGAAAGGCCTAGGAGGAGGGGACTAAGGCAGATTATAGCCTCACTTCCTTCTGCTTTTATGGTTTTTTTGTTGGGTGTTATTTTGGCATTTATAAGGCGGCCTGGAGTGGTGCATGATTTTAAATTTGGGCCATCTTCTATTGAAGTTGTGAAAATTTCTAAGCATGCTTGGAAGGAAGGGTTTATCAAGGGTACAATTCCTCAGCTCCCTTTATCAGTACTAAATTCTGTCATTGCTGTCTGCAAGTTGTCATCCGATTTGTTTCCTGGAAAGGATTTTTCGGCCACTTCGGTTTCAGTGTCTGTAGGGCTGATGAATTTGGTGGGGTGTTGGTTTGGTGCCATGCCATGTTGCCACGGTGCAGGTGGACTGGCTGGGCAGTACAAGTTTGGAGGTAGGAGTGGAGGTTGTGTGGCACTACTTGGTGCAGCCAAACTGGTTTTGGGTTTGGTTTTAGGAAGCTCTTTAGTGATGGTTTTGAACCAATTTCCTGTTGGAGTCTTAGGGGTGTTGCTATTGTTTGCTGGAATTGAGTTGGCTATGGCCTCAAGAGACATGAATACAAAGGAGGAAGCCTTTGTGATGCTTATATGCACTGGGGTTTCACTCATGGGTTCAAGTGCAGCACTTGGCTTTTTGTGTGGGATTGCTGCGCATCTGCTTCTTAAATTGAGAAACTGGCGTAAAGAATAGCTATGTTCAACATTGTCGTGTCATGGATTCCCTGGCAATCTCAAGATCCATGAGTTCTGTGAATAAGTAGGAAGTATATTAGAGTAGTGCCGGATTAAAGCTTTGTTGTTGTTGATTGGAATATTAGATCTTCTGGCTATGCCTTTCCATTATCACTATGTCATTTCTTCAGTTGTGAATTAAGAAACGAATTACCAGATATTTGTTAGAACACAACCAAATGATTAGCTGAGACATTCTTGTTCAAATTGTTAGATCCTTGCTATCATAGCCAAAATGTGATTGATGGCTGCCCCATGTTCGTCTTCAACCAGATTTTACGACAAGTACAAAGCTGAAACAGGCGTCTAACTCCTTGCGTTATAGATCATTGGCACAACATCCTCTAATTAGAAAACAGAACTGCAGCAGTTTCATGTTTTTTCTTCGTTTAATTTCGTGGAACTAGCTTGCTCCGGTGGGGTATATACACAATAAGATAAACCAGTGGGAAATGGCAGCATTCACCAGGTGAGCAGAAAAGAAAAGATGATAGATCAATAATAATGACTAGGGATGATTATCATGACAACGACAACATACCTTTGTCCAAAATGGTCAGTTCCATGCTCTTTTATAGTCCTTTGTGATCCTCTCGGTCGGAGATCCAAGAGACAAGACCTCTTCAGCCAGTTTGTTCCAACTTTTATTTTTTTTCCGATTTGATCTTCAACTCCAAGGAAGCTAGATTTTTGTGCAAAAAAGAAATTGAGAGACTATAACTGAATTACAAACTTTTATCCGTCCAAATGAATTTCCTACCCTTGAAGGAAGAACTTGGGGATCTGGGCAGCAAGTATCTGCTGGTTGTTTCTCGAGTCATGTTCAATGACCCTGAAGGAACTCCCCCACTGCCAAAATCGCCAGATTTTGGGAAATGCTTATGCTTTGATCGAAGCACTGAAGCTCACAGCATGCTTTATGAGCTAATCGGAAAAACCTTGATTGGATTTGGTATGTCCGTCAACCTGAGCCTGAGACGAAGGTGATTTACTACTTATCCCATTTCTGAGATTTTCATAGTCTACTTTATAATACTACAAAGTTCATTTCAAGGAACAACTGGTTATTACTTGAAATTTATGTACAGAGAAAGTCTGTTCCGAAATTGATGATAGAATCGTAAAAGATGCAAAGAAACATCATATATGATTGTGTTTCCCTAGAACAAATCTGTTGGAACAATGTGTTATTAATTAGAGATGCTGCTCATCCGACAACTCCTCATTGGGTGAGAAGCACAAACCTGTCAATTTTCGATGCAGCACCGGAGCAAGCATCTTGGCTTTCTATTTAGCAACATTAGCACTGCAAAATATTCTTGGTTTGGCCATATTAACTTTTTGACCAGATATAGAGCAAAAGTTGGTAAGCACATCCATAATTATATGAATCTGAAAAAATAAATGAGATATAGGAGGGCCATCTTTGCTAAGTCAAATTGGCTTCCAACTACCTAAGACCACTTTCTTCTGAATTAAATGACTTAAGACGCTCCGTCCACAAAACGAAGATAGAGGGATTAAAAAAATATGTAGTCCCACCATTAAAATCAACCTGAAAAGAAGCTGACAAAAGACACTTGATAACAATAGAAGTCATCTAGTCAGGAACTTAAACATCTATTAAGATATCTAAAACAAAGTCCATGCATCGAAATAGATCATAAGTTTTCTCTAAATCAATCTTGATGGCCATTCATCCCCTTTTGCCTTGCTGTTTTCTTATAGAATGGAACTTAAACATCTATTAAGATATATAAAACAAAGTCTCATCAAAGTCGATCATAAGCTTTCTCTAGATCAATCTCGATGGCCCATTCATCCCTTTTTTTCCTTGCTGTTTTCTTATAAAATGGTTGACCTCTTGGGCGATAATAATATGGTTAGTAGTTTTTCTGCAAGTGTTGAGAATATTAAATAATTGATTGAGTCTGATTTAATTTAATTTAGTTTCGTAGTTGCTACCTATAATTAAGAGCTATAAATATAGATTTGGTTAATGATCTAAATTAGGAAAGTTAGAATATAATTAGTTGATTTTCTATTCTTTATAATCCCTCCGGTAAAAGGCATTGTAATATCATAGTTGTATATTATAGAACGTTTTTCTATCAATTCTACATGGCATCAAAGCCTTTATGGATTCTCTAGAAAACCATTAGCCGACCTTTAAACTTTATTTGCTGCCTACATCCTTTTTTAAAAACAAACCCCAATCCTTATCATGTATGAAATTACTTCTGATCTCACATCTAGTTTACCATTGTTGAACCTGAGACATTCCATTCCAAAAACCATCTTGTCAAGATTACCACAAATAGGCTGAATGAAGAAAATTTATTGCGTTAGCTCCAATCCGTGCACATGTATACACGGGGGAAAGGAAAGATAGGCTATTTAACAGGTGATGCAAAGGAGCTAGCCAAAGGGGATTCCTTTTATGTAACCTAGGATGTTGAAAATTCCATAACTATGACATGTCTCGTGAACTCCATTGAGGAAGAGACCAGCTCCAATTTACATATGTTATCCAACAGCCAAAGAACTTTGGGAAAATATCAATCAGATGTACTCTGATTTAGGAGGTACTAATCAAGGCACAAATTTCAATTCTACATGAAAGAAAAATGGTCGTAATAGAGTTTGGTGTGACTACTGCGACAAACCTTGCAGTATGTAACATAGGATGTTGAAAATTTCATAGTTATGACATGGCTTGTGAACTCCATGGTGGAAGAGATCAGCTCTAATTACATATGTTATCCGACAGCCAAAGAACTTTGGGAGAATGTCAATGAGATTTACTTTGATTAAGGTGGTACTGGCCAAGGCAAAAAAATTCATGTCTACATGAAAATAGGGTGGTTGTACTAGAGTTTGGTGTGACTACTACGATAAACCTTGCCATACTAAGGAAACTTACTGGCAGATTCATGGCAAACTAGCCAATTGAAAAAGCAACAGCCAGCATTACAAACCAGTCTGTAGAAATCCTACAGTAAATGATGTCGGAGTGTTCCTTCTAGTCCTTTGAGTAAAGAGCATATGGGTCAACTTTTTAAACTGCTAAAGCCCAATTCATCATTTGGTATTCCTAGTGTATCTATTTCACAATCATGTAGAAATCCTAATGCTTTTTCTTGTTCTCTAAATTCATCCGCTAGGATTATAAATTCGGGTGTTTCAGACTATATGACTAGCTTTGATGATCTTTTTAATACTATACATCATGTTCTGGTAATGAAAAAAAATTAGAATTGCCAATGGAAATTTTTCACCCAATGTGGGCAAATAAGATTTTCTGAATAAATAGATCTTAAATTTTTACTTCATGTACCCAAATTGATGTGTAATCTTTTATCAGTGAGTAAACTTTCTACAGAATCTAACTGTCATGTTTTCTTCTTTCAATCACATTGTGTTTTTTAAGACTAGAACAGAGAGGACTATTAGTAGTGCTAAGATGATAGATGGTCTTTACTACTTTGATGATAAGCTTTTCAGTAATAAAAAGGCTCAAAGACTTTGTGATATCCATTCAAATTCTGTTCGTGAAGAAATAATACTTTAACATCTCCAATTAGATCATCCTATTTTTCAATATCATAAACACTTGTTTTCAATTTTATTTAAAAATGCAGATTGTTCTTTTTTTAAATGTGAAAGTTGCGTGTTAGCTAAAAATCATCAAACTATTTATACATCTAAACCTTATCATGTATCAAAATCATTTCATCTAATTCATAATGATGTTTGGAGTCCTTTTAAGATTATCACTGTGTTTGAGAAAAAAATGGTTTGTAACTTTCATTGATGATCACACGCACTTATGTTCGCTGTACCTAATACATAAAAAATCTAATGTGGAAAGGTTGTTTAAAGATTTTTATCATATGGTTAAAAACCAATTTCAAACAAATATCATTTTTTTTTCGTTCAGATAATAGAACTTAGTTTTTTAATAACTACTCAGGGATGTTTTTTAAAGACAAAGGTATTTTGAATCAGTCTATACAGCGTGATACTCATCAACAAAATGGAATTGTTGAAAGAAAAAATAAAAATTTACTTAAGATAACATGATCAATAATATTTTTTATGCATGTTCCAAAATATTTATGGGGAGATGCAGTGTTAACAACATCTTATTTGATTAATAAGATGCCTACTCGTGTTTTGAAATATATGAACCTTTTAGAATGTTTCAAAACTATGTTTCTTACGTCTAGAATGCACGTTGATTTACCTATCAAGATATTCAAGTGCATTAGGTTTGTTCATATTCTTAGTCAGTATCATTCTAAACTAGATTCTAGGACTGAAAAATGTGTTTATGTTGGATATGCACAAAACAAAAAAATGGTATAAGCGCTATAATCCAATTACCAAAAACTACTTTACAAGTACGAAGGTAACTTTTTTGGAGACACTTATATGGAAAGATAATTTTTGGTAAGTTTTTACTAATCCCTTGCAACACATAATTTTGGATCCTATAATTTCTTGATCATCTTCACATATGAAGGAAACAATCAACCAAGGTAATCTACCTAATTAGATCTAATACAAATAGAGGAAAAAATACCATAAAAAAATAAATCAAACACTGAGCTTCTGTTTTATACTAAAGAGAAGGACCAGAAAGACAAAAAAGACTCATCTATCATCCAAGCATCAGTTCATTTCAAGGAACAACCGGTTATTACTTGAAATTTATGTACAGAGAAAGTCTGTTCCTAAATTGATGAAAGAATCGTAAAAGATACAAAGAAACATCGTATATGATTGTGTTTCCCTACAACAAATCTGCTGGAACAATTTGTTATTAATTAGAGATGCTGCTCATCCGACACCTCCTCATTGGGTGAGAAGCACAAACCTGTCAATTTTCGATGCAGCACCGCAGCAAGCATCTTGGCTTTCTATTTAGCAACATTAGCACTGCAAAATATTCTTGTTTTGGCCATCTTAACTTTTTGACCAGTTATAGAGCAAAAGCTGGTAAGCACATCCATAATTATATTAATCTGAAAAAAATAAATGAGATATGGGAGGGCCATCTTTGCTAAGTCAAATTGGCTTCCAACTACCTAAGACCACTTTCTTCTGAATTAAATGACTAAGACGCTCCGTCCACAAAACGAAGATATAAGGAGATAAAGAATCGCCTATTTGAATACCTCTAGAGGGATTGAAAAAATATGTAGTCCCACCATTAAAATCAACCTGAAAAGACCAAACTTTATGTCTGAAAACCTGCTGAATGAATTTGCACAGTGATGGACCAATAGCATGCCATTGAGTTTGATAGAAAACAGTATGCACGGCGTCCCCTCCTGGAGCCTTAAAAGCAACCCCAATTTCTTCATCAGTAATAAGAGTACAAAGAGAATGTACCAATCTTTCTAACAAAATAGAGAACATTCCTCTAGTAAAAGACCCAAAAAGACTAATAGAATCCTTCGTGAATTGGCCTTTAAAACAATAAAACACCAAGTCATGCATCTGGGTATCATTAGTGTACTATTGACCAGAATCACTCTCGAGTCTCCCAACCCTATTCGCTTGCTTTTGACTGCGTGTCATAGTGTGAAAATACTTGGTATTTCTGTCACCCAAAGCCAGCCACTCACACCAAGACTTTTGAAACCAACAGAGCTCTTTTTGCAGCATAATATTTTTATAATCCTTACGAAGCTGATTTTCAAGATGAGTAAGAAATGAATTATGATTGATTGATAAAGCCCTCTCCACCCCAGCTAGTCGAGCAAGAATTCTTCTCTTCCTTTTAAAAATATTCTCATAGCAATCCCTATTCTAAGTCTTGACTGATTCAATCAAATTCTCAGTACTAGCAATGGAGAAAGGGACATCGGAACACCATGCTTGCTTAACAAAGTCACTAAAATCAGCCCTCATCAGCCAGGCAGCTTGAAAGCAAAAGTTACTAGTGCTTGAGATAAACTGCTATTGGTCGTTAAGATGAAGAAAGATAGGTCTATGATCAGATTTGATACGAGGTAGATGGATAGCTCTGGTTTCAGGAAAATCTATCTGCCAACTGCATCACAAACCATCGGATCAATGTGCTTTTGAGCACTACCTCTCAACCAAGTAAACAAAGGTCCTATGAAATCCAAGTCTAGCAAAACACAATCATCAGGACAAGTTGAGAAAGCCTTACAATTACAACTATTAAAGCCCTCTCCTCCATTCTTCTCCCGTCTGCACATCATTGCGTTAAAATCTCCACCCATACGCCACAGTTCAGCAACAGGTTCAGCTAACTTCCTCAGTTCTTTCTAAAGCATACCCACGGGGATGAGCATAAACTGTTGTAAACAAGAAACTCATGTCATCCCACCTAATCCATCCTTGTATTGTATGCATAAACTGCCTATGCTTAACCAGGACTTTCCTCGGGAAACCATTAGCTTCTATTATGCGAGAGCAAACCATTAGCTTCTATTCTGTTAGACCAAGGAAAACCTTATGACTGGATGCTGGTGGAGATCATAATATCACTGATCCTTGGCTCAAAAAGTGAATTTTAGCCAAATCACCATAAACAACTTTAAATAACTCATGTTTAGCATCTTGACAATTCCAAAACATAATATTCATAAGAATCATAAAAAAAAGTATTGAAAATAGGAAGTGCTTAAACCTTTGAGCTAGGTAAAGTGGACTCGGTCCTCTCCTCAATATCGGTTACAAATGAATCATAATGGTTTCCTTCCTCTTCTGAAGATGCAAATAAACCTGCTTCAATTTAGCAGATTTATCCCTACTTGCATGAAAGACCTTGCAAGAAGGCTTGCTGATACAGAGGAAGATGACGAAGACGGGTCGAGAGCAACACAATCCCTAAAATCGAATTGGGGATTTCAACTAGGGATTCTCAAGGAAAGGATGGGCAGAAGACTTGGATCCGATGTGATGGGCTTAAGCTTACGGGTTGGACTTAGCACATGGATCCGTTTTCTATTAATTAAATGTTGTGGGCCTTAATCCTGTTGTTGGGCCTTAAGCCTGTTAGAGAAAATAAAATTACAATGTAGCCATTAACCGGCATAACAGATTATCCTACTGTTTCTGTTACAGCTATAGCATAAAAACAAAGGAAAAAAAGAAAGCAGGCATCACTGACTTCAACAAATTCTTCTCTCTCTCTCTCGAATCTTTTTCTGTTTTCTCTATTCTCATCCTTCTCTCTTCTCTCCTTATTCCTCTCCTAAGTTGTTAACTCCCACCATTGGACTCGTAACACTCGCGTATAGGAATGGTGGGTTTGCAGGGTATTTTCTTCTTCTTCTTCTTCCTATTTTGCACTTGCAATATCAGGTGGTTCGTTTTTTTCCATTCATATCACCAACCTAAATTGTCCTTCCTCCATAATAGCATAATCCTCGTCGGATTAATCATCCGAAGTAGACAACAAGATCTTATCTGCATCATCCTTACCTGTCTGCAATTGGTTAATATCATCAAGCTTAACAAAAGTGTGCTTGGAGGTAGTATGTCGCTGCTTCATTGACAACGCCGACTGTTCACTAAGAACAACACGAGAGGAGCCTGGAAAGGATTGCTTATTAGGAGACATAGGTTTGGTCTGTATTGATGACATGATAATAGGATGAGTGACAGCATGAGATGGGCCACGAATAGTTTGTTTAATGGGAGACGCGGGACTGATCTGCACTGGTGGCGCCCTATTGAACAAAGCGACAGCGCGAGATGGGCCAGCAATAGCTTGCTTAATAGAAGAACTGGGATAAGTCGTGGCCTTGGACATCAACTTGGTCTGAGTTTTGGATTGAAGCTTGGAGAATTGGGCTTGGCTTGGGTAGGCTGGTTTCCGGTGAGGTCAGCTTCAATAATTTCTTCTTCCACAGTTTCCTTAGTAAGAACGTCAAATCTGGACCCTTTACTTTGCATTACAGACCTGGCAGGGACAGATTTGGTAGCCGAGTTTTCCTACCTGTTTGATTTGAAATTTCCCCTTTGCTTGATTTTCGCCCCTGTTTCGTCTGAGCATGGGTCCAGGGACCGAAATTTTCTCCCTCGTCATTCAACTTTGTAGAGCAGGATCATTGGAATTTAATGCTGCATTCAAAGCAGCAGCGTCACTATTCTCCCTCTATTTAGAATTGTTGGCCAGATTCCGACATGGACAAAAGAAGCATCTATTTCCAATCCTCTATGATGACAGCCACCCTAGTAAAGCTCTCAGAGTAGTTTGTGTGTTGTAATCAATTTTGATTGCGTTACCAATCATGTTTCCTGAAGGATTTTAGGTACAGGTCAAAAGGGAGATCAGAAAATCTTATCCATACAACTGCCGTTTTAATTTAACTTTCAGAAGCTCTAAAACTATGATCTCATAGTTGGATAGTCAAGCAGTGACCTAAAATGATGTTGAGACCCTCAGCTAAAGCATGCAGGTAATCTGTATTGGTTGAGAATTGCACAATAAAATAATCGTTTTTCTTATCAATCACCCTCAAGGGTTTAACAGTCTTCCAAATAGCCTTCAATCTAACACATAATGTTTTATACCCAAGACCTTTACAATAACAGAGAGTTGAGAGGATCTTTAAAGGGATCAGACAATTCCATAACTCATCCCTGGTCCTTCATCATCACGACGTTGTGATGTCAACATTCTAAATAATCTTCGACTTCAAGATGTTCAAGAGATTGCCATTTAAATGCTTGTGTCAGGTCAGATTCTTTATCTTCAGTGATAGCTTTCTTGAAGTTCAGACGACCATAGGGTAAAGACATATCAGTGGGCGATGAAGTGATTCGATTCGTGTCTCTTAATTAATATGACTTTTTAGTACTACGATCAGAATCAGAGTTATTAGTTGTTTCAGACTATCCAGTGGAGAGAGAATTTTAAGAGCGGGAAGAGAGCATTTTTCTTTTTTTAACTCACACACTAGCAGAATTACTTCGGTAGCTGGAACCTATGATCGTTTTTATAAGAGATCATTACCACTGAGCTACAACTTATTTGATGGAAAAGAGCATTTGAATGGTATCCTTTAACCTCAAATGAATAAATTTCTTGGAATGCAAAATATATTTTGACTTATAACTAACGTTAGAATAATATTCAAGGGATGTTTATTCTTGTTTTATAAAAAAAGAAAATAATTTTATTTTTGACGTAAGGAAGATGCCTTAAGTCACAACTAGCGGCAGATATCTCTCACTTTTTAACGGCCAATCAAGATGCGAAAGGTCACTAGTACTCCCATTTGACATTCCTGACAAGTTCAGCTTACCAGTATAGCCTATAAAACAGGCACATTTCAGATGATCAGTACATGTAGCCTTGCAATTACATACGCCAATTGCAAACAATGGAGTCCTCGATCAATCAAATACCTCTTCAAGACACAAAAGCTCAAACACCCAGATCAAGATTTCCATCAAATGTAGTCCGCAAAGTGAGAGACAACCTAGTCTTTCGGTCCAAATGGGCAGAACTTAATGGTTCCATGGGGGATTTAGGTACGTACGTACCAATAGTATTAGCCTTAACATTATCTGTTGACCTTGATTTAGGGACAACATTAATATTCACTGGCATGTACAATATTGTTACTGGGGCAATCTATGGTGTGCCAATGCCAGTCCAGCCAATGAAATCAATAGCAGCTGTGGCTATATCAAATAGTGCAGAATTTGGTGTGCCCGAAATTATGGCAGCAGGAATATGTACTGGTGGGATTTTGTTACTTCTAGGAGTCACAGGTTTGATGCAGCTTGTTTACAAGTTAATTCCACTACCTGTTGTTAGGGGAATTCAGCTTTCACAAGGGTTATCGTTTGCCATGACTGCAGTTAAGTATATTAAGAAAGTGCAAAATTTTGCTAAGTCAAAGTCTGGTGGGAATAGGCATTTGTTGGGCTTGGATGGTTTGGTTTTGGCTATTGCTTGTGCTTGTTTTATTATCGTTGTTAATGGTGCTGGTGAGGAGGGTAATGAAAGAGAGGGGGATGACATTAATTTGAGTGGTAGCGAAAGGCCTAGGAGGAAGGGACTAAGGCAGATTATAGCCTCACTTCCTTCTGCTTTTATGGTTTTTTTGTTGGGTGTGATTTTGGCATTTATAAGGCGGCCTGGAGTGGTGCATGATTTTAAATTTGGGCCATCTTCTATTGAAGTTGTGAAAATTTCTAAGCACGCTTGGAAGGAAGGGTTTATCAAGGGTACAATTCCTCAGCTCCCTTTATCAGTACTAAATTCTGTTATTGCCGTCTGCAAGTTATCATCTGATCTGTTTCCGGGAAAGGATTTTTCGGCCTCCTCGGTTTCAGTGTCTGTAGGACTGATGAACATAATGGGATGCTGGTTCGGTGCCATGCCATGTTGCCATGGTGCAGGTGGACTAGCGGGGCAATACAAGTTTGGTGGTAGGAGTGGAGGGTGCGTGGCACTGCTTGGGGCAGCAAAAATGCTACTGGGTTTGGTTTTAGGTAGTTCTTTAGTCATAGTTTTAAACCAATTTCCTGTTGGGGTCTTAGGGGTGTTACTATTATTTGCTGGAATTGAGTTGGCTTTGGCTTCAAGAGACATGAACACAAAGGAGGAATCCTTTGTGATGCTTATGTGCACTGCGGTTTCTCTTGTGGGTTCAAGTGCAGCACTTGGCTTTGTCTGTGGAATTGTCGTGCATGTGCTTCTTAAATTGAGAAATTGGCATAAAGATCAGCCATGTTCTACTGTATAGATGCTTGTAACTCCATGATATCAATGTTTTATGTCTACCTTTTTCCTATTGTACTACTTTCCCCATTTTGAAATGCCCTTATTCGCCTTAACCTCTTTGGAGCAGGCAACGAGTTAGCATGTTCCTTCATCAAGTACCAAGAATCGCTTCCATCAAATGGGATAACACTATTCTCTACTCCACTCATCCATTTAATAAAGTCAAAAACTGCTGATTTGACATATCTTTTTGAGTCAGATGATCCTCCCACCTTGAATGGTTCATTGCACCAGAACTCGATCAAACATGCACTCAACTTTAAATCAAAAGCATTTTTTCCATATTCTCTGTAAGGTTGCATGCACTACAGCAAATTAGTGGCTACACAGATGATGTCCATTATGATGATTCCAATAAATCAAAAGAAACTAAACTGTTGATATACTGTTCACAGAGACTCAAGGAACTGTGGATTATCGCCCACCTGCACTGTTTCCCCATTTTTTGTCTGTCTTTCAATTAATCTGGATCCTTCTTTGGCAATGTCGGGGGCCCACGTTTATGCTCCAGCTCTTCCTTCCTATCTATTTGAAAAATCCATTCCTCATTTCCTTTTATTTTCCTCTATTTTCCTCTTTCTTGCACACAATCTTCTTGGCCTTTGGATTTGCTCCTTATTGCTGGATTTTTATTTGCTAGTTGGGGATAATGTAATTTCTATTAACCAACGAATGATTGCCACAACTTCAATCCTTGTCTCCAAAAATTTATAATCCATCGAAACTCATAATGCATTTCTCTCTCACATACGGTGTTTTTCTATTTCCTGTGAATCAAATTTGGGTCAATTTTTGAAGCTTCTCCATTTCTAGATCTCAAAATATTTATGATCTCTCTCCCCAATCAAATAAAAAAGATAAGAAAATCTCGTAAATCAAATTATTTCTTTATTTCACCTTAACCATATACTTCTCTTATTTGATCTGCTTTAATTTTTTTATTTTAACATTGAAATTTAGTGACTAACTATTTATTTTGTTCTGTAAAATTAGAGATGGTAGCATGTGATTTTTCTGTCAATTTTCTCAATTTTACCATTTCTAGATCTCAAATATTTGTGATTTCTTTTTCTAATCAAATAAGCAAGTGATAAATCCCTCTAATCAATTAATTTCTCTATTTCACATCAACTACATCACTCTAATTCCATCTACTTTAATTTTTTAATTTTAACATTGAAATTCAATAATAGTGAGTATTCATTCTCTTTTGTAGAATTAGAAATGGCAACAAGTGATTTTGTTTGTTTGTATTTGAATCGATGCTAAAGGAATGTTCGGGCAAGAAGTTTTATTGATCTTTAAAAAAGCTATTCAGTCTTATTTTTATTAGTTTTTTTTTTCCTTTGCTCTCTGGATTTCTAATTGCGAGTGACTAGAAATTAGACTTCATTTGTATGGATTTAATTTTCACTTTGTTGTTTGGCTCATTTTGAAAAAAATTATTTTTGTTTTTTTTCATATAATGCAAAAAAAAAAAAAAGTGAGTGGACGACCTAAAGCCGGTTAGATGAATCGGGCACCATTGTCCGGTGAAAATCGAAGGTTTGTATTTGTTAATTATATGAACCATGTAATAAAAAATTGTTTTTTTTTTTCAAAAAAGTGTTCCATGGACTCTGTCCTGAACTATTTGTCTCCTATTTCTCTTTTTCTTGCAAAGATTCTTTGTTTGTTTTTTCTTTTTCTATTGCTCAACTATTTCTATCTGTTTTTTGTTTTCTTATTTCCTTAGTTTTTGTTGCTGACTCTTTCTTTGTTGTTTGTTGCTACATTCTATCTTGGTGGATTATATCCGTTGTTTTTTTTCTTTTTTAGAACAGTGTCCTTTTTTATTGTCTTCGTTTTGTATGTTAAGTTATGTGCTTTTGTTTCTATAATTTTCCTAAAACTCTTGAAAATAGTCTTGTTTTTGGCCTTTTTGTTTTGTGGATTATTTGTTTTGAATGCTTCCATGTATTCTTTTTATCAATTGTTAGGTTTTTTATACTTCGTTTTTATTTCTTCATTAATTATTACGAATTGGATTCCTTTTTGTTATTTTCTAGATGAACAACTAAGTGACTCGCTATCTCTATGGTTTGTGTTGGAATTTAGTGCTCATGAACGGTATTTGAGGTGGTTCTACTATTAACACACCATTTAATATATATTTTTCTTTGCTGTTTTTGAACTTCTCTTTTCATTTATTATAATACATATTTCATTTTGCGGATTCACAATCAATTTAATATGTTATCAACCTTAATATAACTACTAACCATTGGATTTTTGTGCTTTTGAAAATTTTTCTTTAAATGAATGACTTTTTGATACAAATAGAACTTATTTATATAGTTTTTTCTCTCTTTTCAAATTTATCATTTTCATGAGTAGTATATCAAGCATTGTATTTACATCACTCGAAGAAAATTTTTAAACCATACTCTTCATACCTGGTTTACTAATACTAACGTTTTCATCCTACTCATAAATAGCATTGTTGTGTGTCCTATATTTCTTAACCTTTTCACACATTGTAACTTTTTTGGTTGAACCAAATTAGAGGTTCTAAGTCATTACGGATAGCTAAATAATTTATAGATATAACGAATCTCGAGCATTTCTCTCGTCTCTTTAAAACAAATAGCAAGTTACTGCTACTCCTCCTAAAAAGGTCGGTAACACCATAATTCATCTATGACAACAACTTGTTGAAACTACTTGGCTTTTTATAGTAGCCTCATTATCGATAAAAAGATGCAACGACATTACCGATAGAAACTATATGTATTACAATCTATCTAGTAAATTACATCAACATCCACCTTTTAAGGGATACACCGATCACATCGGTACCACTTTTTTGCCTAATTTGGCGCTTTTTTGTTAAGCTTCGTTGCTTGCCTCGCGTTGTTTTGAGCTATTATTTCGGTTTGTTCATAACACTAGGAAAAATAATTTAGTCATTTGTTGTTTTAGAAAACCATGTGGCTATAGATGCTTTTATAGACAATCGCACTCGACCACCATCACCGATGTATATGTTAAATTGTTAATATTTACAAATTAGCTTCAACTATAGCAATCCTTATTCAATTTTTTGTATCCATATTTTTCCATCCACCACTCGACATGCATTAATATTTTTCTAGAATCCAAATGCTCTTATTTTGTAAACCATGATAATGATGATCTCATCAACAATATGTTTTAGACATATTCTTGATCAATGATTAATTATAATATTTAAAAGATGTTTGCTTTGATATGATTTATAAAAAAAATGTCAATGTCCGACCTTTTGCTCCATAAATTGAGGTTAATCACCATAAATAAACAATTACATTTTGTGCAATATTGCTTTATAATGAAACTCATGAATCTTTTAGGTGGTTATTTGAAGCATTTCCCATTATATTGCTTCCCACTATGGTGCTTTAAAAGACTTATACTTCATTCATCAAAGTAAATTGCAAAGGTTCCACTAACTTTTAATGCTGAATCTAAATGAATATTTTGTCTTCCGCAAAAGACTAGCAAACAATTGAATATAACTTTAGCCTTTTTTATCATCAAAACCATGTACACAAATAATCAACCTTTGATATTTTCATAAACAAGCTACATATATAATTTTTTTTAAAAAGAAAAAGAAAATCATGTTGCTATTGTAAAAAAATATTGTCTTTCTTCACTTATTACAATAATTTGTATTGCTTTTGATACACTATAAAAAAAATTAAAATGAAATTATCAATCATATATACACAAATTACCCATCTTTTTGCACACATAACAATGCTCCTCCCGCAAAGCATAGCACGGGGCCAAACTAGTCTAATACTATATGGTGGAATTTTCGTTTGATCCATGTAATATTTCAAGGAAAATGGTATGTATACAAGAAAAATATACTAAATTGAATCTCTCATATGCATTAAATAATCGTTTCAACATGATAAACTACATCTACTTTTATGCAATTTCATATAATTTATAACAACGAAGTTGATAGTTTTCCTATTTTACATTTATTAAATATTTTTTAAATTTTATTCGTAACATATGGCACTACCAATCACCTTTTATCGGTGCATTTATTCAACTCAAGTCCATAGGGAAGTCTATAACGATTTAAAACCATTTTTAACTAATGCTATCGAATCGAACCATATTTTGACCAAAGAAAGAGATGGTGGATTGCTAGTTTACTAGTTTGATCGATAAATGACTAACTACTATCGGTACGCAAAAGGCTTACTGGCTAGTTGGTAATTGGTGAGAGTAATGCCCATTAAAATTCGAGGTCCAATCCTCAAATCTTTTATCACTTATCACAACTCATAAGATGCTATTAATAAAATATCATTTTTTTATGAGTGTCATTTTTTTATGAATAACATGTCAAAGTTAGCTAAAAAACCCGAGTGGTAAAAGCATGTCCAACTCCTCTTCAATGAATCTCTCTTAATCTTGAAAGTATTTAGGTACATGTGTTTTTTTACTAAATAATAGGTATTCTAATATGAACTTCTATTCACTAAATTGTAAGAAAATAATCTCCGGTGATATGGAATGAGGTTGCTTAACCTCTAAAAGTGATGTGGCTCTTTCACGATTGTTGTTAGGATGGTGTTGCTTATTGACTAGTAGAGGTCGTGATGGACCAAATATCTATAAAAACAAGCTTTTCTAGTTAGGTAAAAGACCCTTCGATGATTTAATTAGTGTGAGGAAGAGGAGTATTAGCCTTAAAAGGCTATGATGTAGATATAAGCAAAAGAGAACGAGTAATGTGGTGAAAGGATTCAAAATCTTGAATCTTTTTGTTGTTTATCTAGTCAAGAAATTTCTCAAGTTGCATGGAAAGAGAGATAGAATTATTCGTATCTTTGTTGCCAATAACCTCTAACACCAGTTGGGAGGATAAATATCTTTTTATGTTGATAGATTATTGTTGAACAAGTATGATGAAGTTATTGTTGGTGCAAGTTAGACAAAAGTAGTTTTAAGAATGTCTTCATTTATTAGATGTATTATATATTGTTTTTCGATTGGCGGAGGTTAGTCTAGTCTTTCGAACCCTTCTCCATATATATATATATATATATATATATATATACATATATATATATATATATATATATATATATATATATATATATATAATTTTGACTAAATTTACAATTTGACATGTAAAGATTTAATAGAAAAAACTATTCGAGAGACTAAAATATATTTACTATAAAAGATGATGAAAAAAAATTAAATTAAGGATTTATTTGTAAGGACAATAAAATATAGGAAGCAAAATATTTTTTTTAAAAAAAGGAATGTACTTCAAAAAAAATTCATACTCGTAGAAATATAGAGTAAATTATAAATTAGTCCCTCTCGTTGTGAGAAATGAATAAGTTAGTCTTATTCGTTTTAAAAAGTAATCATTTAGTTTCTCATTGTTAAATTCTTAACGGATCCATCAAACTAACACATAATATTTAAAACACATTTTAATATATATAGTCATCCAAAAAGGGCTTTCGAGACGAGAGATTAAGGAAAATTTGAAAAATGGTTATATGGGAGTATGCTATACTAATAAATGCTATGAAGAATATAATACACAAGAATGGAAACTGTAAAAATAGACCCATAAATGATTAAGAACAAATTTGAAGCTCGTCGGATGCCAATGGAAATACCTAATCAAATTATAAAGAAAGGGACTTGGAAGAAATTAATGTTCCTAAACTTTTAGCTTCAAGTGAAGGCGACAATGAAATCGATGAAAGACATAGTGAAAAAGACAAAATGAACTCTAGTTTGAATAAAGGCAGTGATAAAATCATAAAGAATAATGATAGAAAAAATATTTTGACCTCATATGACAAGAAAAATGATAGTGAAGCCATAGATAGCAACAATAAAGAAAATGCTTCAACCTTTAATGATAATAGGAAAATGGATCGTACCATTGGCTACTTCAAAGACAAAATCCTTAGCAAGCATGAAAGTGTGAAGAGCACTTGAAAGATAGCCAAAGCAATGAAGAGGCCATTGAAAGAGAGCTTCATTATTAATGTTGCTGGTGTTTTTTTTATCTAAAACATAAAATAAAATAAAACAAATGAATGAGGGATTCTTAAGGAATCAACCTTGAAGAAGAAGCTTTACCCTAGTTTTCCGAAAGAAATCATGCCAATTACAAGGTTCTTAATAGGGAATTTACAATAGAAACATAATGTATTACTAAGAAAGGAAAAAAGCTTTAAACAAACTGAATCAACTAATGACACTTAGAAAGCATGTGACAAGAAAAGAAACACAACACATAAAGAACAACATCAAAATCAAACTTCCACCTTGAAAAATCTCAAAGAAAGAATGAGATGAAAATTATCTTCAACTCTACAGAGACATGCAGTTTCATCACAACGAAGTTTGAGGAAAGAGAAAGAGATGAGATGTGTGTGAAGGAGAGAAAGAAAGGGCAATTTAAAAATTAAAAAATATTACAAGTAAGGACATATCATCACTACCATAACAAAAAAAAAAGCTGGTTAAATGACTAAATTATATATGAAATTAAAATATAGGACTATATGATAGTTTTTGAAAGGGTAAATTATCAAAAACACCCTATAGTTATATGGTAGGAACACTTTGCACTCCTTTTTTAAAAAACTACACTTCACATCCTAAATTTTTTACGATGAAATTTTAAGCATGTAAAGTATAAAATAATGAAAATACTTTTATATATATAATAAGGGGTAAATTATGAATAAAAAAACCTATCGTTAGATGGCAAGAACACTCGTACTTTTATTTTTTTAAAATTACACTTTATATTATGAATTTTTTATGATAAAATTTCGGATAGATGAAGCACAAAATGATATATATATATATATATATATATATATATATATATATATATATATATATAAGACTTCTCATGCCAACTAAGCATTATCAACCTTATTCCTCTCTCTTTCTCTCTCTTTGAAGAGAGGGAAAGCCAAAAAACCTAGAAATTTTTAATAAGTAAATCGCTTGAAAAAAATTAGATTTCTTATGTGTTTTTGTTAATTAAACGTTTATATGATTGTTTAGGATCGAACCGAAGACTAATTGAAGATGATTCAAAGTTGAAACGAAGTATGTCATAGTATCATCCTAATTTTTAAAATCTTGAAACATAAACCATAAAATGTTAGAACATTATATTTATATAATCTCAAGAAAAATCCATAAATATTTTAGGTGTTCTAAAGATTTTGTTAGTTGTTGTCATGACACCTAAAGTGGGCTATGATTGGTACAACAATCGAGAAAGTCATGAGATCCACATCGACTCAAGCAAGCCTCGGATATCTAAACCATAACTACCAAACATACATTAATCAAAATATCTTATCAAATCCAACTCACAATATCACATCCTAATTTAAATCAATATTTCTTAATTCCATCTCAATATATAATTCCAAAATCAACAACCTAATTAGTCGATATGACATTCAAATTTACAATGTCACATCCAATTCACAATACTTATACATATCCAATATAACAATTAACAAACTAACACGACCCCTATAAATATAACTACAGAGCTTCTAGAGTTTATGACAATCTTAAAATAAAGTTCAAAATATTACAAGTAAATGAGTTGTATAATCAATGTATCAATTTCAATACAACGGCTCCGAGGAGGTCAATAGAAAATCTCATAAATCCTGCTAAACCGAAATAGTGAGATATGAGCAAAACAATAACTCGGTAAGTAAATAACATATAACATAACTAATAAAAAGGAAACAAACCAACGAATAATTATTTAAAAAATTATCAAGAAGCAATATGTATTTCTCAAAATCAAATACATATTTTAAATATCAAATCATATTTTATATCTCAAATCATTCAAAATCATAATCAAAACACTTATAATCAAATCAAATCAAGTATCTAAATTCTACACATATGGCAATCAAATCGGATCATATCATTAGATGTAAACATTCATGGGCTATGTCCTCCATAGCTAGGAATATTGTTTGTTAATCAATACAAGGACTAGCACTATATCTCTCCTACTAGTTGGAGTATTTTCATATCAATGATCTTACGGACTAGCCCTCCGTAGCTAGGTGCCCCAAGGTAGTCAATCAAATTGAAAAACCAAATAATCTCACATATATCTAAAAATCTAAAACCAACATATTCAAGCACAATTCATTCTCAAAATAAAATTTGGTGATACAATTTAATATCAAACCACATACTCATAATTTAAACTCAAATACAAACTCATATTCAAAATTATAAATCAAATATTTACTAAAATTATATGAATAAATCGCAATTGAGAATCTCAATCAAACTATAAATTAAATTTATAGCATTAAGTCAAATCTTAAGTAACATACTTATTCAAAACTCCTAATCAAACTCTTTTTAAAATCATATCAAATCATTTCAAATACACAAGGAGTCTATTCTCATTTAAGTTCTAATATATGTGATTTAAACATATTTAAAATAATGATGCATGATAGAAATATCAAAGGAATTTAAGAATATGATATGTTATATACTATCTACTCACAATACAATCGGATGATTGAACGAAGTCAAAGTAGCTAAGATAAAGTCTCCCACTCCGAAGAATCTAATGATACAAAAAGGTCGAATAATCATTAATATCACATAGCAAAGAATAATTCAAGAACAAATAACTTATTTTAGAAATTGAAATACAAGAAAAATTACAACATAATTTATCAAAAAGACTCAAATTAAGAATTTTTTACTAAACTCGTACTCTCTCAACCAATTCTAAATAATTACACAATAATTGTATCACAAGTTCATTCTACAAACTTTCTCTACTAACCCAATTTATACTTTATTATAATCAATTACCCATCATTAAGTTTCTATTTAATTTTCACATAACTTGTCTCTATATCATCATTTTACGATTCAATTTTCATAAAACTTATCTCGATAATCGATTATTAATTTTTAATTTAATTTTCACATAACTTATATTTATAATTCATCTTCTCAACCAACTTGAGAATTTTTTAAACTCATAGTCCAATAATCAATTTCACACCACCATCATCTCATTTCAAGCATCAATTAGAATAATTAATTGTCAAATAATCAAATCTTCAAATTCCATTCAAATCCTAACTCTAACTTAACTCAATTTTTATTCCAATAACAACCCAACATAAAACAACTTTAAAATCATCAATAAACTCATATAACGACTTAATTTTAAAGCTAAATGGCAAAAATTCTCACTTTTGACAATCTTAAACCCCAATTTCAACCTTCAATTCCTTCAAGCCTCCCAAACATTAATCTAGCTTAATATCACTTTAATCATCTTATTTTCATATTTTATAAGGTATTTGGGTAAGAATTTAGCTTAAAAAGGAAGGAGGGAAATCGGAAAGTAAAGAGAGTTTTTGGGTAAGAAAGGGAGGAGAAGAGAAGAAGAATGAGGAGAAAAATGGGTGCCTCTTTTTTTATTAAAAAGTTGTCCAGCTTTTTTTTTTTTTTTTAAGTCTTATTCTTATTCTTTTTCTCTTTTATAGGGTTAGGTACTAATTTTTATTTTATAATAAAAAATTAGATTTTAATTTATACTAAAAATGTATTAAATCTCTAATTAACTTATAAATACTTTTTCTTAATCTCAAAAATATATAATTTACTAACTTAACCTCATTTCTTAGGGCGGACCGTTACAATTGTGTTTGAAAATCAAAAAAGAAAAACCTTTAAATGTTTAATTTTTTATTCGAAACTCGTTTGTTTATCTTGTAATTGGTTGTTTCATGCAAAACCCATTAAGAAATTAGGATTTTAAAAGTTTTTTTAAGTTGTTAATTTGAAACTTCAAAATCCTAATTTTTTTTCATGTAAATTTTTTTTAGAGGAAATTGATTTTTTTATGATTTAATTTGTTTTTTCAAGCAAAACCCTTCAATTGTTTTTTTAAGAAGTTGTTTTTTCAACGTGTTTTTCCCTTTTCCTGTTTAATTTTATGAAGATCATTACTTACCTATAGAACTTTACCCGCAATCTATTATTAGAATACATGAACTTTCATCCATATCTTGATAATTTGATTTTGAATTCTCCCACATGATTTATGTATACAAGAAGAATGAAAACTACAAGCGAACAATATTTTTCAGCTTCATTCAAGCAGTTTACTTGCTTGAATTGACGAGATAAAGGAACAGAACATAAGAAAATGCCTTTGCTCCAAATTGGTAGTGAAATGTCAAAAACAAATTGGCCCAAACCTTAATTGATGAAAGAGATAGATATATATTTGGCGCGGTACTAGATCGAGATCGAGCTACGGCAATAGCCGACATATTCTACTTCGATGTTGAAAGTTCTACATTTTAGTCATGATTTGAGAACAAATTTTGGGATTTTCTTAAGGGATCGATCCGACATGCACACTTCAAGAGCACAAACATAATGTTCTTCAAAATGATGAAATACTTGCATAATGTTTTATAGTTATATTATATTTTTTCTAGGTATTCTTCATCCGTGATGCATTAGTCTTTAGGAGTGCTAAAGATAAGTTGATTAGAAAGCTTTAGAGTTGGAGATTTTATAGGTTAATTGGTGTAGTTTACTAATTGCTTTGAAAGTTTTTGGCTAGAAAAGAGCAATTGTTGAATCTCTGTTGACCTTGTTATTGTATGTTTTAGAATTCTTAGTTACATAATGTCCTTCTCTTCTGATTTGAAGTACATAATAACAAAAATTAGAGTGCTTTAGTATTTCTAGAAGTTATGTTTCATGTTATATTGTTTAGTTGTTGAGTTCTATTAAAAAAAAATTATTTGTCTTGATGAAGCTAATATTTATTTATTATCACATAATATTACAATTGAAAACAAAATTAAAATACAGGATTTTTTTTTCTAAAATGCTTTCAAAGAGCATTATGGCCATTAAAAAAACTAATGGCAAATTTGTAATAATGTAGATGTTTTTTTATCCGAAATTTTGACACTAGAAACATAATTATAATACAAAATGCTTTTTAAAACAAGTATTTAAACCATACGAGTGTAAAGTATAATTTTAGAAAAATGGGAATGGAAAGTATTTCCACCATCTAATTACAAGATGTGATTTATAATTTATCCTAGAAATATGATAAGTGCTAATTTTTGTGTGCGTCGATGATGACAAAAATGTGGTATAAAAAATTAATATTAAGAAAAAAATAATAGAGAGAATTTTTAAATGTAATATATATATATATATATAAAAGTGATCAACTCCCTAGTAAACAGATTATGGGAAAAAGATATATTTGTGAGTTATTTCTACTCTTCATCGTAAAAAAATTGGTGACTATCTAAAAATGAAACCAAAGTCTTGATGAATCATTCCTTAATGAAGGATAGTAAAGATGTACAATTATAAGAATTGATGAAACAAATAGTTGATAGAAACAAGTAAAAACTCCTACATAGAGTTTTTTTAGTATAATAAAAAAATAGTAGCCGAAGGTCGGTATGTCAATGGTCAAAAAATCTTTTTTTTTCTTTCGATTGCAATAAAAAAACCCTAAACTTGATAATGGCTAAAAAAAATTTAGTATCAAACTCATTAAAAACTATGAAATTAGTTTATTATTAGATAATTACTAAAAAAACCCTCCGAAAAATCTATTATCTAAAAACCCATTAATTTATTTTTTTAAATATCTGAAACCTATATATATATATACCCACTAGTTAACTAGTCTTAAGTTTGAGGTTAACTATTGGGTATTTTAGTAAGAAAAATATTATTTTGAGTTTAAAGATTTAAGAATAAACTAGTGGGTTTTTTAGAAAAAAATAGATATTTTTTTAGAGGTTTTTTCTAGTAATTATCCCTAAATTAAAATTCAAGGAAGATTTGAATATTATATTATAGGTTAACTAAAATATATAACATTAAAGTTAAAAGAAAAAATTTCATCTAATTTCATAATTTTTAATAAAAACTTTGTATTTAATTTTTTTATATGTATTTCATAAATTTTATAATTAAAAAATATGAATCTTATTTTTTAAAATCGTTATCTTCAATTTGCTATTTTTTTATGAAAATTCTCATCAAAATAATTTTATATTATTTTTTACATAATTTTATTTATTGATAAATATGATTTATTTTTCTCTATATCAGAATTTTTGAATAATTTTTTTAATAAATAATCAATTCAAAATAGAATTTACATGTTTTATTTACTTATTTTTATGTAATTGAAATATATCGAAATCAATTTTATAGTTATTTTTATTGTAGTCTATCAACTTCATTATATTCCTTACAACTTAAGTTTTTTTAAAAAATATTTTTTATTTATATTGCACACTCGACCCACTCGAGTATGACCGGGATGTACATATTAAAAAAAAATTAGATCATTGGTTCTAATGAAAATTAAATATGCTTCTACACACATAACACAAACCATTCACTATTTTTTTTTAATATTATAAAATTAATTTTATAATTTTAATCAAAATTTTGTTTTAAATTTATTCTTCTTTATGTTTTCATAAATTTTATAGTTAAAAAAAAAGATTTTTTTTTGTTATACATTTATTCTTTGATAAAAATCTATAAGAATTTAAATAAAAAATTTAAAGAACATGTTAATATTTTTTTTCATAAATAAAACAACAACTAATATAAGAACTTTTATGAAGATTAGCAAATGAATATTTTTTATTCTTGTTTAAGGGTAATGAGAAGATTAATTTTTAAAAAATATATACAGCTTTTTATATATATATATATATAATCAATAATATTAGTATCAAAAACTATGTTTGAATTATTTTGTAGTTCTTGTAAAATATTATTTTAATTATTTTATTTTAAAAAATTAAGTTTAGAATATTAAAAAAATTAATACCAAATGGTTGATATTATGTAAGTAGATACATCGTTAGTTTTTGATAAAATCAATACTCTCGATTTTTTTATACATCTTAATCATACTCAACGGGTCGGAATGTGCAATATAAATTGAAAAGTATTTTTTAAAAAATTCAAGTTGTAAGGAATATATTTAAGTTAATAGACTTTAATAAAAAATATATATATAATTTATTTTGATAAATTTTAATTATATAAAGAATAAGCAAATAAAATACGTTGATTTTATTTTTCAATTGATTATTTATTAAAAAAAATAATTCAAAGATCCATATATAAAGAAAAATAAATTATATTTATTAAAAAATAAAATTACATAAAAAGGGGAATAAAAATTAATTTGATGAGAATTTTCATAAGAAATTACAAATTGAAGATATCAATTTTAAATAATAAGACTAATATAATCCGAGATATATATTTATTATAAAATTTGAAACATATTGTATATATTTTGTAATCACTAGTCTATGAGGAAAATCAAAAAATAACCATTGGTTTTTATAATTTTTGCCTTCAATTTAATAATAAATAAATTAAAATAAATTGGTGGGAAAAAAAAGAAAAAAAAAAGGCAAGCATGCATGCTTGGTCTATCTAGAGACCAAAAATATTTTTTGAAAATATTAGCCATCAAAATGGAATAAAATGTCAAATTTGCATATGAATAAAAAAAAAATCACAAAAATAATACTGTCGAATAAGCAGTGAATAGTGCTCTGAAGAGTAACTTATCCCAAATCTTTTAATTCTTTTTTTATAATTATAATCTTGTCGAACATGCCGGAAAAAAAGTAAATCATTGATTAAGGTCGAATGCACGAGTACAAATCAATGAACGGCAAGTCATTCGTACGCTTAAACAACATGTCGTTTACTGACATTTTGGCATCTTCAATCATAGCAAAAGCTTCTGTGAGCAACTGCCCACAGATAGAGAGGGAGGGACGAAGGAAGAGATCCTGGAGTTGGAAAGCCAAGGCTTTGAGGTAATTTGCTTTACTATTTCACTTCCTCTCCTAATTCTGGTTTCTGGCTCTTTCAAATTTTCTATTTTATTGCTTCTCCTATCTTAAAGTTTTGAGCTTCATTCATTTGCAGCAACATAAAAGTGAGCTAAAGCTGAATTTCATTTCAAGTGTCAAAAAGAGCATGAAGGGTCATGAACCAAAGGTCATTCTAACTACACCTCTGACTTTTCTCTTGATTTTATTTCACTCTAATTCTATTCTTGATTTGTATTTTGTTGTGATCAGTATTTGTTTATTCCATGAAAATAGTAGCTTAAACTCCATGCATGTGCACTCTTGGTGCTTCAGTAGGGTTACAGGGACATATTTTTCATGAGATTTCTTATGTAATCTGATTAGAATTCCTGCTTTTGTAGTAGGGTAAGGTCCTGCTTGTTGCTTTTGATTGATAAAATAACTTGATTTATCAAATACGAAAGATAGAAATATTTTTCATTGTTAACACTTACCGAGTATGCAAAAGAAAGGGTTATACAGTGTGTATTGATCCTTGAATTGGATTTCCTGCAATGTCATGTGGTTCATTTTTTTCTTAAATTGGCAGATGCCAAGAATGGAGGACATTCTTAATCTTCCAGTGCAAGATCCTCCTTGTGCAGATTTTTCTGCTGCTCATATAAAGTGGGTGAAAGTAGAAGGTGGTCGACAAGGTGGTGATGCTATTGCCCTTATCCCTTTTGCTAGAGTGGAAGATTTTGTAAAAGGAGAATCTTCAAATGCAGAATGTCCTGCTAGCTTCCGCATTGAGTCGAGAAGGAAGAGATCTGAAGGGAGCATCAGCAAACCAAGGGTTGATGGCTATCTTGAATATACACTGTATGTTTGTAAACTTGTGCAGTGCTATAGAAGGCACCTCCTTCTTTTTTGGGTTTTATATTGAATGAAGTATGAACGCCAGTGTACAAATTATTGTGCTTGGTTTTTGTTCTATGAAATTTGCTGTCTGCCAAGATCTCCTTGAAGCATGCTGTTTTCTTTTTGGTTCTCAAGGTGAAAGTTGTGCAAAATGAAAGTTTATTTCCCACTAAACTGACAAACATTCTAGGAAAATACTTTAAAGATAAAAGTTTATTATCTCATGGGACATTGATGCATGTCTCAATGATCCCTTGTAGTTTAAATCCAAGTAACACATTATGGCAGTTCCCTTTCAGATATTGGTGTTCGTATGGCCCTGAAGATTACCGAGACAGTGAGTCTGCTATGGGGGATGGCTCTCACACCAAACCTGCCACTGGGAAGGGAAGCAGGCCCGGGAGGCGTCACATGATGAGAGGTTGCCTTTGCCATTTCACTGTAAAACGCTTATACACCCGCCCCTTCCTGGCTCTTATCATATATAATCAGAGAAAACATGTAGATAAAACAGGGGCCCCATGTCATGGGATACTTGATCTGGATGCTGTGGGGACAAGAGCTATGTTTGCTCCAAGGATTTCAGAAGAATTGCGCCAGAGAGTGATGTCTATGCTATATGTTGGAATATCTTTGGACAGTATAATTCAGCATCATGCAGAGGTGGTGCAGGAGCATGGTGGCCCCCACAACCGAGATGATTTTCTCACTCGGAACGATGTTCGCAACATGGAGAGAGTTGTTCGTAATACATCTTACAAATTGGATGCAAATGATGAATTCAGTGT
The DNA here is from genome assembly GCA_963924115.1 of Dovyalis caffra. Taxonomy (NCBI): domain Eukaryota; kingdom Viridiplantae; phylum Streptophyta; class Magnoliopsida; order Malpighiales; family Salicaceae; genus Dovyalis; species Dovyalis caffra. The sequence continues at coordinate 14,455,485 of CAWUPB010001194.1, read as the reverse complement.
AAAGATGTGGGTGCAGCGACACCAGAAGCATGTTTTTTTCTTCCAAGGTATGTCAAGCACAGAACCATTTATTCTGGGAATACAGACAGATTGGCAGCTGCAGCAGATGCTCCGTTATGGACATAGTGGTTCGGTAGCTTCTCATTCAACATTTGGCTTGAAGAAACTTAAGGTAATATGCTCATTGAAGAGCTCTTTGATTCTTCATGGTAATGTAGAAATTTCAAAGATTCTGAAAATTTCATCATAGATTTTGGTGGTAACACATTTTAGTATCAACTATCTTATAATTGCAAAAATTTTGAATTATTCTAGGCTTGGGCTTGCAAACAAAAGGGTGCAGGCTCCAGTCTTAAGAGCAGTAAGTTTATGTAAAAATTCTAAAGCTGTAAACTGTCTCCAAATTCTTCCTTCCAAGACCACAATTCTAGGAACACAACAATGTAAGGGCCTTTGTTTTATACTTTATGACCTTCAAATTCATCGATATAGTGTGGATTAGATCATTCAATGGGACCAAACATCATGATTAGAAAATATTTGGGCTAAAAGTTGAGGAAGAATGGAATTGCTATATTGTGGAATATGAAAAATTGTTATCTTCATGTTCATATTAATTCATAACGATTCACTAGGTAATTTTCACTTTGCAGTATCCCCTGTGTACTTTACTGGTTTTTGACTCTTTTCAAAATGCAATTCCGGTTGCTTGGATCATTACCTCCTCCTTTTTTACTCAAGATATCCACAAATGGATTGGCTCTTTGGCTGAAAGGATCCGAAGCAAGGACCCGAGATGGAGGCCTAATGCCTTTTTAGTGGATGATCCTTCTTCTGATATTTCTTCTATAAGGTAATTTTTTTATTGGGGGCTGTCAATTTCATCTAGTTAACTGTGATTTTCAATGGGGAACATAAATTCCAACGTGGTTCATATCTGCAGAGAGGCTTTCCAATGTCGATTCCTATTATGCACCTGGCATGTTCGCCATGCTTGGATGAGAAGTCTTTTAAAGAAATGCTGTAACATTGATGTCCAGCGGGAAATGTTTAAGCACTTGGGTTGGATTTTGTATTCTACAAGAAGTGGGCCAAATGCTGTTGATGCTGTTGAAGAGTTCATGCAAGTATATGTTGACCAATATATCTTTATGGATTATTTCAAGAGGAGATGGTTGCCATATATAGGTATATGTTTCTCTTATGCTTGATCCTACTTGTTTGAGAATACAAGTCTTCTCCTTGTTTGTTGGAGGAATCTTTATAATGTAAATTTTTTGCCAGTCTTCTTTATTATATATCAACCATCTAATTTCACATATAAACATACATTGTTGAAATAGGATATTATTTATTCCCAAGTTTGATTTTGTAATAATTTCTGTAATGAAATAGGGATTTTATTTTTTTATTCATCTCGTGCTAAAGAATAGGAAACAGCTACATATAGAAAAAGGGAATATTGGAAAGAAGGATGTTTAGCCATGTTTGAAATAACAGCTGCATTTTGAAGAACGACACAGAACATTGTTATTGGATAAGTCTTTCAAATGCAACACATTATTTATATGAAGTCTCCTTATATACTAGTTCTTAATAAATTCTAACCTAGTTCACAAATAAAATCTAGTTTGAATAGTTTATTCATAATTGCTAAATTTTACCTATGTAAAGTGGGAATATAATTATAGAAGAAAAAATTGAAAGATTTAAATGAAATAACATGTATAATATTATATTAGCAAACAGCTAGTAAATAATGACCTTGATGTGAAACATCGGCTATTAAAATATGCAAATAATGGAGAAGCGATAACTGCAGCACTGGTGTATTGTATGGCAGCATCATGTTTATTGTTATTCGGCTCCTCAATATAGCTACTGAAGATGAAATTATAAACCTATATTATTTCCTTCAAAACAATTTATAGCTGTAACTTGTAATATTAGACGTTTGTTTTAACCTACTTTCTTGTGTTGCAGAGTTGTGGATTAATAGCATGAGGTCTCTCCCAGTAGCCAGTACAGAGCCCCTGGCTGCAATTGAATCCTATCACTTAAGGTTGAAATCCAAGCTTTTCAATCAGCAACATGCTAATTCCTATAAAAGAATTGACTGGTTGATCCACACTTTGACAACTGAATTCCACTCCTTATGTTGGTTAGATCAGTACAGTGCAGAGACTGGGTATTTTACAAATGTAAGAGACGAGTCTTTCTTAACCAATGCTTGGTATCAGGCCTTGCACATATCTGATGTCGATGTGATATTGGATGAACAAAATCTACAGCTTGCAAAAGTCATCTCCCAAACCGACAGAAGTCTGGCATATACAATTTGGACCCCTGGTTCTGAATTCTCTCTCTGTGACTGTCCCTGGTCAAGGCAGGGAAACCTCTGTAAGCATGTCATCAAGGTGGCCATTTTATGTAAAAATCGACAGGTTGCAAGGCCATTATTGGCATCTCAAGTTTATCGGCAGGCCTTGCTTACCCTTCTGCAGAATCCCCCTGATGATCCTCTAGTTCTTGAGCATGCAATTTGGCGTGTTAGCCGCTTGCAACAGGATATCAAAGGCTTGGAAGACTTGTCTAATAATGGGCTACTCCTGGCTTCACCACCCGAAATGAACTCTCAAGTAGGAGATAGTCGTCTGCTTCTCCCACACCTTCATTGATTGAGCTACTAGAAAGGTGATAGAGATTCTTTGTTTCCCAGCTTGAAAGCTTTTCCATTTGGGCTGAAGGAGACCATGAAGCTATGTCCTTTAATCTGCTGGCAAGCTAACTTCAGAACAAGTCAGAACTTGCACCAGCTTGTTTTGACAAGTTCAAAACTTGCATTCATGAAACTCAGGGTTTTTGCCTGTGAAGGTACATTTTATTGCCTTCAGTATTAATCACAGAACATTCGTAGTTTATTAATTTGATATCTGGGGAAGAAAAAAAGAAACCAGTAACAATAGGAAAAGAGAAACAGGTATGCTGCTTCAGATTTTGTTAAGTTCAGCTGTTGAACCTGTTCAGTGTTCTGTCTTGATGAGTTTGGCTCCTGAATACTTCTTTGATTATGAATTTGTTTGTTTTTTCCATCAAGCTAGCGTTTTTTGTCTCTCTGATTTAGGGAGTGTGTCATGGAGACCCTTGGTTTCTTGTTTTTAGTGGTGGATATTTACCTATGACTTGGCAGAAGGTAATAGCTCTACAGGCTCATTCATATTATGAATTACATCTTAGTTTTTTGTCTTGATAACATTTTCTTGTCTCGTCATTTCTAACTGCATTTGTCTTGTTGACTGTATCCCAGATGGCCTGTGTTGATGCCCTGTTTCATCATTTGATATAAGCAAATCTTGCCAGAAAATGCCAGTCTTTGTTCATATCTAGTGAAGTGGCCAAGCACAATAAAGTGGAGTCATCTTTAGGTAGTATGTTATACATATGCGGTTGTAGAGTAATTTTCCTTTTTCAGTCTGCATAATCGATAGGTAATAGAAGAAGAAACAAGGGAGATTCAAATTCTTTATCATTGATAAAATGGGTGTTTCTCCCATTTTTCCATTTTCTTATTCAGTTGACCTGACATAAAAAATGGGCTGGAAAAGCTGAACCTTAAGAGACAAATATTGAGACTTTTTAATGTGGACGCCATTACCAAAAATGTTTCAAAAAAACTTATGACTCCTGTATATTAATCTCCAAAATAAATTAAAGGGCTTTTTTAAAAGGGGAAAGAGGGTACAGGACTTTTTGTTGGTATGGGATTAATTTTGAGAGAAAGCACGTTCTACTTGCTTAAGAAAGGGGGTAAGAGTCCAGGTTTTTTTTTCTTTTTGACTGGGCAGCGAGGGAACAAGATTTTCCATTGGTCTAATGCATTAATCTTGAATGATTCTTCAATTGCAAATAGATGGTCTTAGATGAAGTTGCCACCCATAAAGATCTTAATTAAATATTTCTTTGTATAGATCATTTATTAATTCTTTCAGCCCTTCCTGCTTCAGATTCAGACCCAAATGTAAAAAGAATTTATTTTGTTTCTCCTATTTCATGTTTCTCCAGGAGGTATTTCCCCAGGATCGTGTGCTGATGTGGATAAGAAGTCTAATCTTAGGTGATATCTATAATTTACTCATAGTTCAACTGTATATTTTCTTGCGACATATTGCTTTCTTGGAATGCCACATGGACTACAAACCTAGCATACGCTTTATTCTCTCTTCAAATTGATCCTTGTAATTTCCAGATTCCTTGAAACAATAAGTTACTTGCAAAAAAATAATGCAGAGCAAGGACTTCCTTTTCGGTTGCTCTATTTCACTGCTCAAACTATTATTGGAGCAGAAAGTTACCTCATCGGACAACCCTATCATTATTTGAAAAAACTGCATCATGTTGATGTCATGGAAATTTAAAGCTGGTCTAAAATGTTATAGCTAAAGCTTACTCAACATTCAAGGACCCCACTTCAGATCATGAGTTACAAATGTGAACAGTGACAACACGGGACACATTTATTAGATTAGGACCATTGCTTCTTGTTGTAGATTACCTTGGTAGGTGTTTTATTGATTGTCTTGCTATCACATAGTAAGCATGGCAGACCAGTAGGCAGATTAGAGGATTAGTTTTTAAAGTCCCCGTGATGAATTTGTGCTGGGACGACTCAGCCACAGACGATAGAGACCTTTCTCATCTTTCAAAATTTTCATATGAAGGGTTCCACATGCATATCTTGTGATAATTCGATGAAAAGATCTTATTCTGGGTAGCTCGATGAGTTAATCGGTATGATGTCCGCATATTTAAGCGTTTTAAGCTTCGAACCACAAAAACCAAAAGCATTTGTAGCTTTTTGGCCGATGGCACAGAAGATACAATTGTAAAACAGTGAAATCTTATATGCATCATAGAAGGGGACATCTTCTTTGATGAAAAAGATATGGCTAGAGCTATATAGAAATTGATATAAATTAGGACCAAATCTGAGAAGATTCTTGTGCACCAACCAAAATTTTCCTTTGTATTATTCTTATCGTGTTATGGTGTCTTTTCATGGTTATGCTTTCATCTTAGCTAATACAACTCTTATAGTATATCTAAATTTTAAGTGAAATGTGCTACTGTAGCAAAAGGAGTGGTTTCGATTTGAAGTACTCTTGGTGTTAAAAACCCAAACTGCATCTTGCAAGTGATATAGCAGCGAAAATCGAAGACTCTGATTATCATTGGATTAGTTTTTACGTTTCAAAGAATGAACCTGAAATCTGTTTCGCTTATTTGATTAGGCAAATTAGCATCTTTACCTGAAATATGTTGCACTTATATGATTAGGAAAATTAGCATCAAAAGATATTGATATCTGTGAGATGAATTGAACCTGAAACTATAAGGTAGCAACTGGCAAGGTTTTTCTTGCTTCCTTCACCATATGGTGAATGAGTGCAGTAGTAGCGAGAAGCAAAAAACCCAGGGAGACGAGGCTGCTGTACACTGAAAAGGTAGGCGACTGGGAGCTAGAAATATAAGAACAGAATAAACAATGACATTGAAGACATTAGATCTTTCCATTGAAAAATACATATAGATAGCTAATATGAAGCTCTTATCCATACTTACAATCCGTGCAACCCTACTGTTTCTCTCTACATCTTTCATCTTATTAACTACTCAAAAACAAGCATGACAATCCAATTATAAAAATATGAGATAACTTAACCTTCTTGCACACTTCTTTTCCTTCTGTTCTTTTCTATCCCCAAATGTCTTTTCAACTTGAATCTGCTGCATGCAATGATGTAAAACAATTCTTGGATGATTACTATAAAATGTGAACTGTCTTTGCCCTTGTTATCAAGAATACATGGCTAGTAACTAGTATATTTAGGGCTGGGGAAAGGAGAAATCTCTCAAAAGAATCATCAAATTTAGTAGATTGGTGGAGGTGGCGGAGATGCATAAGGTATGCCAGTAATCGGTGGCAGTGGACCGTTATACACTGGAGCTGGTGGAGGTGGTGAATGATAAACTGGAGGAGGTGGAGGTGGTGAATGATAAACTGGAGGAGGTGGAGGTGGCAAGTATTGGACTGGAGATGGTGATGGAGGTGGTTGCTCCTGGCATGGCGGAGGTGATGGAGGTGGAGGAGGTTCTGCACATGAGGGAGGTGGTGGTGGCGATGAATTTGGAGGGGGTGGTGAGTGATAAATAGGAGGTGGTGGAGGTGAATTTGGTGGGGGTGGGGGAGCTGAGTAGAAGGGAGGAGGTGGTGGAGGTGAGTTTGGTGGCGGTGGTGGAGGTGAGTTTGATGGGGGTGGTGGCGGTGAGTAGTTGGGAGGAGGTGGTGGAGAATTTGGTGGTGCCAGAGGCGGAGATGGAACACAATGTACTGGGGGTGGTGGCGACATTGATGATGGAGGAGGTGGTGAGGGTAGTGCTGATGGAGGAGCTGGTGAAGGTGGCAGCGGTGGTGGTGATGGTGGTGGGGGAGGTGGCAATTGTGATGGTGGAGAAGGATCAACCTTGCGACATTTAAAAGCCTCACAATTAACTGGCCTGGACAAGAACACTTTGCATTGCAATGTTGATCTCTGTTTGGGCCTAACCCTTAAACAATTCCTACTATCGTCAAAATCTACCAAATCCAAACAGGCTGGTGGCTCACCAGTGATAAAGTTATAAGCATAACTAAAGTTCTTAAGATGAGGAAGCAAACACACACTATCAGGGATACTTCCTGACAGCATATTATGCGCCACATTCAGCAATTCTAGACTCGCCATTTCTCCGATTGCATCAGGCAAGGGACCAACAAGTTTGTTATTACTCACGTCAAAAACTGTCACTTTCTTAAGCAATCCTATCTCCCTAGGTAGACATGATCGCAAGCCATTGTTCATGAGAATCACTTCATTTAGGGTCTTAGACATGTTAGCCAAACTCGTTGGAAAACATCCGTGGAATCTATTATTGGCAAGAACAATGACAGAAACCGGTGAGTTACCAAAATTATCAGGTAATTCAAAAGCAAACCTGTTGTGGTTTATGAATATTGCGTCGAGATCCTTATCAAACAACTCTTTCGGCAAATCGCCTTCGAACTCATTAAATCGAAGGTCAAGATACTTGAGCGTCGGAAGATCAAGAACAACGTAAGGAAACCTCCCCGCAAAACGATTGTTGCTTAGATCCAGCTCGAACAGTAGTTTTAGTTTCTTGAAAGTTTTTGGCACTCTCCCACAGAATCTGTTGGAGTTAATGTGAAACAATGCAATGTCAGTCAGGAGTCCGAGCTCTTCGACCAGGTGGCCTGCCATGTCGCCGTGATTTAGATCAATCCCAGCAACAGTTTGAATCGACGAATTGTCGAGAGCTGTGGCACAGAAGACACCAGTGTAGTTGCAAACGTCGGATCCCACCCAGTTGGATGTGAGGTTCAAGGGATCCGAGATGATGGCTCGTTTCCATGCTTGGAGGGCAATGTAGGCACTTCTGAGTCTTGGGTTGTCAAATTTGAGGCAAGGTGGTAACATCAGATACTCATCTTCTATATCAATTTCCTCTCTGTAATATAAAAGCTGTCTTTGGTTATGTTTACTATGTGTTGTTTGTAAGTCTTTAGGGCCAGCATTGCTAGAAAGAGATTGGTGTTGGGCAGTGGTGAGGCAAATGAGAGTGAGAGTGGTAAAGAATGGAAGAAGGTGACTGTTTTCCTTCATCAGACACCAGTGAACACGTAAGGATCTTTGTTCTATACTATAAAATGGGATCCTCTCTCTATCCCTTATGGTTTTTTATTTGTTTGTTTAAGATTTAGAGAGAGAGAGGGCAAGAGAGGTGGTGATAATGGAGGAGATTCTGAAGGTGGGAATTTTGCATAGATTTGAGAGTATTTTTTAAGGTAACGAGAAGAATAAATAATACTAGCTAGTCACAGCAGAAAAGCCAATGTGAGGTATAAATGAACATGTTTCTTTGCCACCTTTAATAACAAACTTTTTGGTGTTTCTTTCTCATAATAACTCGGCTTTTTTTCTGTCCATGACTAAATACCGCACAAAAACTAACAGCCTAACAACTTGGAGCTCTTACAACTACAAGTGATGACTATGAGGATGTTATTTCCTTGATATTAGCGAAGTATGATAATTTGTTGTTGTCGGTCGTAAAATATAAGGATTCTTCGGCTTCAGAAAATCACATTTGTCATCCACAGTTTCAAGTTTCAAGTTTTCACATTTGTCGGTCTTGAGTTGTATCGTTTCAAGTGGGACCAAATGCAGGAGCGGAGTTGTAGGTCTACGCTACTTTGGTTCTTGAATTGGATTAAAGGAGTGGTGGGTATGATGTAATAGAAGCGAAGTAAATCATATTGTCTTTGTAAGGCTACGATTTCTCAGTCAAACGAGTCAGTCAGTACAGCAGCATTTGCCGGACAGCTTCTTTTATGGGCAGTTGACGCTTCTTACTCTCCTTATCTACCAGACTCAACAACCTCTTCTTTAACTCTCTGTTTCTCTATTAACATGTTCATTAAATATAGGATAGTCATGTCATGCACCACCAATGAATAACTCAATGATTGTCATAAACTATAGCTAAGAATTTCTGTCGGATTATAATTTTGTTTAGCCACGAAACCAATCGCTCATATTACAATTTTTAAAGGGCAAAACATTGCTCATTGATATCAAATTATCAGTATTATTACAATAATACAATGGATCTTAAACGTAATTACGAATTGGAAGCTCATCAAATTCCTATGAGAAATGACAATTCGCCTCGTCAGTTCTATACCACCTCCCAGTTAACGTGGAGATTTCTCAAATTAACTGAGGAACAAGAGGGGGCTCATCCCATATTAATTTTGAATGGAGACGAAACAAGGATGGCATTTGCTCATCTCATCACATTTGCCCCGCTCCATTCCTCAAAGTATTATTATATTCTATATCAAATCTATGATTATTAATTTTTTAATTCTATATTTTATATAAATTATTAGTTTTTTATAATTTAGAATTTAATGATAGAATAAAACGAAATGAGGTAAAAATAAAAATTTGAATGAGACACGGATGTTCTACGGGGATCTTCATCCCTGTTTAGAACGGAAATGATATGAAAAATATTGCTTCAGGGTACGGACAGAAATGAGGCAAAATTTGCAGGGATCCCCGCCCCGTCCCGCCTTCGTTGCCATTTCTAGTTCCTGTAAAATGTGAGAGAAACTGGCTAACTTGCAGGGCTGAGTCATGTCCCACTTAAGAAATGTCAGTGACATAACATTTGAAGGGATAGCAGTACCAGTGGTGGGTCCAAGAAAATGACAAAATATGATAAAGGCATGGACATGTGAAGCGTGGACCCAAAAGCTTTAACGTCTCTCATGGTTGAACCGTCGGCGCCTTTCCTCTCCTTCTATGCTTACGAAGAGCGGAGCGGGGGTCGGGGCAGATCCTCTTCTGCGGCTTCACCGCGTCACTCGTGACGATGCCATCAACTTTCTTACTCTTGGGTTGAGCCACTGAATCATTTAGAGTTTTGGGCTTTGGGATATCAAGTATCTGCGTGAGTGAGTCTGTGAGATTAGCAAATTGTGTATCTGGCCCAATATGTTGCCATAATATGTCGTTGACCTCGGCCTGTCTTCTAAGGTCTCCATAATTTGAGCTGAGCCTAGATGATAATAACTATGAGATGAGGAAACCATTTTCTGCTTCGTTAGATTGTGATTAAGGCAAGTAATCTAATCATAATTCTTATAAAACTAAAAGAAGCGAACATTTCACTATTTACTTACTGTAGCATCAGACTCAGTTACACTGCAAACGGTATTTTCGTGATTTTTTGGATTTTAGTAGATGAAAGTTATGCAATTTTTTATACTTTGATCCCTAATATTTTTAAAAGAATATTTCGATCCACATCTTTATTTGTTCATCCATTTTGGCCCCTAGGTAGAGAGAGAAGAGTGGGAGGAAGAGAGACACAGGAGGAGAGAAAAATTACCGATCAAGTTTATTTATGTCACTTCGACCGACGAAAATTCATTAGATTTTTTTTATTTTTGAGAGATGAATTTGTACATTGTGGTTTCAAGCCATTAAACAATCAGATGAGGTAGATCGGAGTAAAAAAAAAAATCGATTTGATTGTGTATTTTTCTTTGTTTTAGTGTATATTAAAATGATTTTTAAGGTTTTAAATGTGTTTATTATTTTTATTGTGGTCATTTAGAGGTGTTTATGAAAAAAAAACGATATGAGAATTCAATTTCTAAAGATGTAAAACTTTAATCTCGATTTTTGGATGAGGCTTCCGGCGACCTTGAGTTCGCCGGAAGTTACAAGTTTTTTTTAATTTTTTCGGGTTAAGAGCTGGCCACGCCTGGCGCGAGGGCCTGGCTCACAGGCCAACCAGGCGTGGCATTTTTCCTTTTTTTTTTTTTTTGTTTCTTTCTATATATATATATATATATATATATATATATATATATATATATATGTATGTATGTATATACATGCGAGCTGCCTTGTCCTGGCAGGCGTGAGCTGGCTTTTTCCTTCTTTTTTTTTTAAAAAAAAAAAACATTTAGACGTATACATACACACATTCTTACCGTTGCTTTCCTTTTTTGCCTTCCATTTTTTTGTAACTCCTCCTTACTTGGACAGAGCAATTAATGCTCAATCATAATGCTTCTACTGCACCTTTTTTTTCTTCTTTGGAATATATATTGTGAGTTCAGTTAGTTTCATCTTTTTTGTTTTGGTCCTTGCATTATAAATATGTTTTTATTTGGTTTTTTAAATTTCAAAATATTTAAAATGATCCTAAGCTATATATGATTAAGTTGAAATATATTTGACAAAAATTAAATATTTTTGATAGAGAGTGAATATTACAATAGTTAACATGATTTGAAATTGTGTTAGTTAATGAGATAACTTTATATGATTACCCAAAATAGAATCTAAATTTTTTCATTAATTCAAAATATTTAAAATGACCTTAAACTATATATGATTAATTTGAAATATACTTAACAAAAAATAAATATTTTTAATAGAGGTTAGATATTGCAATAGTTAACATGATTTAAAGTTTTATTAATTAATGAGATAACTTTATATGGTTATCCAAAATAGAATCTAGGGGTATTCATTATTGTATTATAAGAATTTAGTTTAAAATATTTATCTTTCATGTTTTATATTTTTGAATTTGTGTATTATAAGAAGAACCAACCAATTATTCAAATATAGTTTTTTTTTCTAACATTATTGATTATATATATATCATGGAATTAAGTGTGAAAAGTTTTAAAAATATATTGTTATTTTTTTAGTTTTGCATACAATTTGAAGATAATAGAGTATATATATCTTATTGTATTACTTTTATTGTTTAATTTTTTTTTCAATTATTTGTTTCTTATTAAAATTCACATCAAATTAATTTTATGATATAATGTTATTTATTAATAAATTTATTTTTTTAATATATGAATTTTGGAATGAAATTTTAAAATGTCAATGTTTTATATTATTATAATTTATACAATAAATTAATTTTTTTGCTTTTAAAATGATTTTTTATTATAATTTATAAATTCTAATTATATATATATATATATAAAGAGAGAGAGGGAGAGAGAGAAATAAAAATATGTTTTACATAGTTTGACTCTTTTTAAAAAAAATAATAATAATCAATTAATGGAATTCACAAGTTTTATTTGTTTTTCATATATATATTTATTCATAATTTATCGAAATCAATTTTATTATGGTTTTTATTTTAATCGTTGACTTTAATATATTTCATACAATTTTGATGTTTTTTTGGTATATTTTATTTATTTCGAATCGTTAAGTATGATATATATATATATATATATATATATATATATATATATCATTGATTTGTTAGAAATTAACTATATATATGCACACATAATATCAATTATTTGTTATTTATTTTCTTATATTTTTATATTTATTTTTAAAATAAAATAAGTTAGATAATATTTCAAAAGAACCTCTCAATTATTTAAATACAAATTTTTATGCTAATATTATTAAATATTTTGTTAATAAATATATATAAATCAAACGATTTCGCTCAATATATAGATTCGATTTACATTAATCATCGAAATAAAACTTACTCACACTACATCATACGAATCGTTAATTTTACGTATGCAATAGTTGTTTTATCGTAACATAGCGCGGATATCGAACTAGTAAATACTAATGTATAGGACTCGTCAACCGATTCGATTCGAATTGGATTCAAATTTGATTTGTTTAGTAAAATAAACCGATTTAATCTTATGAATTCAAATCTGGTTTTGAAAATGTGAAATTGAATTTAAATCTAACGAACTCGAATCGAATTCGGCACTTGGTTTTTTGTAAAAAATTTATCCTTACTATATTTCATATATTTCTCAAATATAAAATATATTTCAACTACTACATGCATAATAAAATATATTAAGATGATATTTTATTCATAAATTTTGTAAAAAATTCAAAATACCGCACAATTTAAAAATAGAAAATCAAATAATCTTAATAAAAATTTATTTTGAACCAAGTAGAAAATATGATAAAATTAAAAAAATAAATAATATATAATTTTCATTTCTTGTCCACAAAAAATATAATAATGCTTACTACATTTCATATATTTCTCAAATATCAAATATATTTCAACTACTACATGTATAATAAAATATATTAAGATGATATTTTATTTATAAATTTTGTAAAAAATTCAAAATACCACACAATTTAAAAATAGAAAATCAAATAATCTTAATAAAAATTTATTTTGAACCAAGTAGAAAATATGATAAAATTAAAAAAATAAATAATATATAATTTTCATTTCTTGTCCACAAAAAATATAATAATGCTTACTACATTTCATATATTTCTCAAATATCAAATATATTTCAACTACTACATGTATAATAAAATATATTAAGATGATATTTTATTTATAAATTTTGTAAAAAATTCAAAATACCACACAATTTAAAAATAGAAAATCAAATAATCTTAATAAAAATTTATTTTGAACCAAGTAGAAAATATGATAAAATTAAAAAAATAATAATATATAATTTTTATTTCTTGTCCACGACAAATATAATAATGCTTACTACATTTCATATATTTCTCAAATATCAAATATATTTCAACTATCGCATGTATAATAAAATATATTAAGATGATATTTTATTTATAAATTTTGTAAAAAATTCAAAATACTACACAATTTAAAAATAGAAAATCAAATAATCTTAATAAAAATTTATTTTGAACCAAGTAGAAAATATGATAAAATTAAAAAAAATAATAATATATAATTTTTATTTCTTGTCCACGAAAAATATAATAATGCTAACCTTAAAAAGGTATATAAGTATATTTATCATTTCCTTTTATGAAATTGAATTAAGAAAATGACAAAAAATTTATATGTGATTGTTTCGAAATACGATCATCGTTGTTAAAACAATATGCGTTATTTGAAATTTATAATAAATATAACTATATATTTCAACATAGTTTTATATTTATATTTTTTAATATTTTAAAAAATATTATATTTGATATAAAAATGTTATTTTTAATTTTGAATTAGACTATTATCGGATCAAATCTATTGATTCGAGTTTGATCTATTTAATAAATGAGTTAATAGATTCGGATCATAATCGATTCGGATAAAAAAATTATTTACAAGATTCATTTAATTACAACATCGAATTTAGGTTAAGATCCTGTCCATTTACAACTCTAATCATTAAAAAAAAAAACCCTTAAAGTTAACCATAAATAAATAAACTAATGTCCCGGAGATAATTAGGAGCCAGATGGATCATACTCGTCAATGCAGAGGACAAAGTCATTCGCCAGCGATCAGATTAAGCACGTTTGTTGATTCGTATACAAATGGGGATGGGGTGGCTACTCCTCCGCCGGCCAGTCTCCTCTTTGTCAAATTGATAGGTGAACAAAAATAATTTCAACACGATGTATAACTCTTCAAATTGAATGCTTACTCTAAAATCTTATCGTATGACAAAATTAATAGTTTTTTGTCTTAAAGAGAATGTAATCTTTTTTATATATATATAAAAATTATTAATTATTGTCTTATATTAGTATTTTTTTGTTTTTTAAATCGTATTTGGAAAATTTTTTTGCAAAATATATTTTAATAAAAAATATGCATTACTTGAAAAATTGACCAGATAAATATTTTAAAACATATTTAAATAAAAAAAATATTCAATAATTGACTCCTGTCCCTATAAAATTTTCAGGGGGCGACTTGGTAGGTTTCCTAACCCACAATTCAGGTTCCTTGAACTTGATTGATTAATTGTTTATGACTAGGGTTAAGATTCTCACAATGACGTGCATGGGGCTCGCACAATTGCCTAATTATTGATTAAGGCTAGTGTTAAGGATGACATCCAATGACACGTGTCATTTACTTTCATGTTAAAAATTTGAATTATTGAGGAGCATGATTAGCTTAATACTTTTTTTATGCAATGATTATAGACTATGTGTCACGCTTTCGGTCACACATATGCCACGTAACATAAAATTAAAAGAAAACAACGGCGTTATCTCTACTTAGTGCGGTGGCTTTTCAAATGGAAAATATCTTGATGGCCCCCTAATTATTGTGTTAGTCGAGTCAAATTAGCGAAGGATCAAATACTCCAAAATAAATAATCACAAAGCAACATATGCCAAGTCATTATTGATTATACGTGAGATTTTAACATATAAATTAATTTTATTTAATATTCAATCTTTTTGAGAAATTGAGCAAAATTAATGTTGGTGTCTTTCCAAATCCTTAAGCATAAATTACAGCTATAGTTTTGTTGGTGTTGAAAAGTATCACAGTAAGATTATTTCAATGCTAATTCGGCATTCTGAGTGTATTGGGTAGATTTTAAAAAGAGAGATGAATATTTGAAAATACGTGTGTATGTTTTTGTTATTGAAGTTGTTGGGTTTGTGTTTACGAAGGAAAGACCTCTTGTACGTATAGAGTAGAAATAATAGACACAGAGCATATTTTTCTTTAGTGTTGGATTAAGTGGCTATGAGGTCTCAAGAGATAGTCTATGACTATAAAAGCCCATCCTGACAGGTTTTGTGGAGAGTTCAAATTTCATACTTTATTTAGTTGTCATTTTATCCTAAAACAAAACTCGTTTGATTTGAGATAAAATTATTTTTTAGTATGATATAATTTTAAGACACTAGGATTTTTGGAGGTGCAACTCACTAGATTTGAATTATCCGATAATTTTGTTTGATGAATTGTCCGGACAAACCGGAGTTTTTAAAGAATTATGGTTATAAGTTCTCAAATAAACATATTCCTAGAGAAATTAACTCTTTGATAAATGAGTTTCTAAAGAAATATATTTCAAAAGTAATGGAGACTCCTAAAGGAATAGACTTTCTAAAGAGTGAGTTCCAAGAGGAACGTAGATTCTCAAAAAGTGAAATCCCGAGAGGAGCGAGTTTTTGGAGGACTAGAGATTCTCAAAGGAATGAACTCCTAGAGAAGCATCGCCATAAGTTTTTGGAAGAACATGATTATAGGTTTTTAAAAGAATATATTTTTAAAAGAATGTGGCTATAAGTTATGGGAAGAACTATATTTCTAAAGGGTTCTTACTAGAATGTGGCCATATGACTATATTCCTTGAGAAATGGGTCGTAAGTTCTTGAAAGAATGTGGTTGTAAGTTTTTGAAAGAATTGTATTCTTGAAAGAATGTTATCATAAGTTCTTCTTAAAATGTGGTTGTAGATCCTTAGAAGAGTGAACTCCTTGGTAAGGAATGGAAACCCCGATAAAGGATGGAATCCACTAGATAGTAGACTCCTTGGAGAGGACTAGTATCCTTAAGGAGGGATGGATCTCTAACGAGGGATGTTATCTTAGACAGGGGATGGAATTCCCGAGGTGAGACAAACTTCATAGGGAATAGAATCTTTGGAGAAAAATGGGATCCCTAAGGAGAGATGGATCTTCCGAAGAGAAGTGTAATTCCAAATAGAGGGGTAGACCTTGTGGGGAGTAGACTTTTTAGAGAGGAGTGAGATTTCTTAGGAGAGATGGATCCACGACGAGGTATGTAATTCTAGATGGGAGAGGAATTTCTTAAGAGGAATGAACTCTCCGACAAGTTACGAACTTTTTAAGAAGTAAGTGTTGGCGGTTATAAGTAAAAGCTCGTTAGTTTAAGCGACTTGTTTTGAATGATGAAAGGTCATCTATAAATCTAATCGAGTTTATTATGTTTGGGCAATAGGCATTAAAGAAGGTCAAACAAATAATAAAGGATTGACTAGTGTGATCATTATTATTTTTACTTTTCTCGTTTGTACAAGTTAGTTGGTGTCACGTTTTAAACTTTATACGGAGATTAAAAAAAAACATCTAATACTATTGTATAATAATTCCATGAGGTGTGATCACTTTTCCATAAAAAGCTAGTGTCACATCATCTTGGAGAGAAAATAATGGCATCTTTTATAATTTAGACTGTAAGTCTTTTACTTAACATGTTTTATATTTTATCGTCCCTCAATAAAGTTTGTAGATGATATCCGATCCTTTGTACCTAAAATTTTTTGATCATCTAGGTAAATTATCTTGTTAGTAGTTGATATTTTGACCAAACAACTAGTGGTGGTCCGAGTTCAATCATCCACCAACCCGGATAAGAGTTAAGATGTTGAAGATGAAGTCTCAAATAAAATTAATGGCTAACAACAATGATGTATTAAGCCCGGGGCTGATTTGAAAACCAAGCTCAAATTTAGGATCGGAGGGATTGAAGTGAAAAACGATGAGACAAAATGTGAGGTGTATGACCAAAAGTGACTAAGATTCTCTCTATGCATGCAACATCGTTTAGCGACAAATTGGTGGCTTTACTTGGAGGCGCTAGCTTTGTTTGGTCGAGACAGTAATGGTTATCCAATGCGTGCTATCGATGGAGATCTAATGATTTGTTTTTTCTTCTTTCTCATTTTTTTCATATCTTCTCTCTTGGAGTCACGTTAGGTTCCTTTTCCTTTTTTGATCAATTGTTTTATTCTTTATGCCCTTATTTCTAGCTTGTTCGTAGCTATTTCTCTCGGATGATGGACACGTTCATCTAGATTTGTCCCGAAGAAGTTTTTTAAAAGTAACTTTGAGGAGAGAAAGCAAACTGTTAGAACAATTGTGTGGTGGACTAGATAATTTATCGGTTAGATGAAGAGAATTCTACAAATATTTGAATGTTTGTATTTCTTATCCCAACTATTATACCGTCATACATTTTATATAGCTACACTTGTAATTTAAAACTCTTTTTGAAAGTTATTTGATGTATAAGTGTTATGTTTTGACTTGATGGCTATTAATGGACTAGTTTTTGTGAGACCTTTTGGCTTGTAAGCTGATTGGCCATAATTTTTTCATAAGCGGGTTTGTCTTGGGCTATGGACAATAAATCTCAAACTTCTTATCTAATCTGTATAGTTAGTTGATACTTGTAGAATATAATAAAATATATAAAAAAAATGGGTGTCAACATCATACATGTGCTGCAAAAAAGGGACATGACTACATGATGGCCTCACCTACTTTTGTCTACTTTTCTAACACCTTTTTTTTTACCATTATAATAAAACATTTATGAAAAAATAATTGATGCATTCTCCAGTAAGTGTTTAGATGGATAGATGCATGTATGTCATGTGATACAAATTAACGAGTATGGAAAACATATGAGTATGGTAGGGATAAAAAGAGATCGTAAACAAATAAATGGCTAATCCTCTCCACTATGAGGTGATGATCATGGAAAATCTATGCATCATTTTTATGGTGTTTTTTTTTTAATTATCTCATTTGAGTCATGGATACTTGGATGTACTATGCAGATTTTATAAAAATAGATATATAAAAGTTTAACAACCATCAAGTTTTTATATAGAGATTTAAGAGTCCGACAAAGTAAAAGAGGAGGACACTATTATTGCTAGTAAAGGTCGAGAATATGAATTAGAAATTGGCTTTTTACTCAGCTTTTCATATAATAATTATATAATCTTATCTATAATAACCTAAAAATAAAAAGTTCATGCGTGTAACTAGTGATGTCTTCTTCTCTGTCAATTTAGTCCCCTTTTAAAAAGCTATATAATTACCTTTGTCATTTTTTTTAGGTAAAATTAGTATTATTTATTTTTTATTTTCATGTCTTACAAATAGTATAAACTTATTAAGACACAAGCAAGGTGATTTAATTTTTTGTTTCTCTAAAACAATGTGCAACATACGATTGATCCGTTACATTAGATAAATTCTACGGACGATGTATATCATCTCAAAAAAGCAACACGATTGTGCCTCAAGTTACTAATTTAAAAATTTTGGTAAAACTATTTTGATAATTTAGTCATTTTTATACTATGAAATGTGGTAAGATAATTTTAATTTCTAATGATTAAAGTAAAAAGTTTCAATTCTTTGTTCATCTTAATTTATAATGAATTTATTTATTTATTGTATGAATTTTTATTGTTTAATTATGTTCTTTTTTACGTGTTAGGAACAATAATTTGAGATGAATACAATGTTCATGATTTTGTGAGTAAAATCATGAAAAGAATTTTGACATAATAATTAAAAATTATATTTTTTATAATGTTAATATCACTACATGCCTATTTTTTGGTTTTTGATTATCATGAAATAATTGGTGTTTAATGATAGTGTTTTCACTAAGCATAAAGAAAGTATTAAAATAATAATAATAATAATTTGCATTATAAAAATATCGATCCATAATATTTTTTTTATGACTTACGATAACCTATCAAATATTACTATTCAAGAAGAATAGTGATATTATTGAAAGTTTATACTTGTAATATTAACCGTATTGTTAATTTATTTATGTAAATTTTATCATTAATACAAATAATAAACAAATCAAAAATTGACTTATAAATTTATTTGTATCGATCAATGATAATTGACATTGAAATTATTTATTATTTTGTGAGGTCATGTTATCAAAATAAGTGAGAGCCAACAAAAATAACATATCCAATACTTTTTTAAGATATATTGATCATATTGGATGTAAGTCAATAAAACCAAATTTATATGGCATTAGAGACTCGTTAGAGAATAATATAAATCATATCATGGGGTCTCACCTAAAAAATAAGCTTTTGGGTGAGATAGTCATTTGATATGGTATCAAAGCCTTACTAACCTAACGATCAAGAGTTCAAATCCTATCACCCCCATTGTCTCTTCTAATTAATTAAGCATAATGTATTATGTGCATGTGTAAATTTCAACCCAAAGGGCTTTCACTTAAAGCGGTATGTTAGAGAATAATACAAATCATATCATAAGGTATCACCTTAAGCTTTTAGATAAACGAGTCAAAAGAGGCCCCAATATATGATTTGTATTATTTTCTAATAGTCAAAAGGCCATCTCACCCAAAAGCATAATTTTTTATGTGAGACTCCGGGATATAATTTATATTATTCTCTAACACACCCCAAGTGAAAGCCCTTTGGGCTTGAAACTTATACATGCTCACATTACCTTGTGTTTAGTTAATTAAAAGAGAAAGTAAGGGTTGTAAATGTTCTAAAATTTTGATAATGGAACAAATCCCATGCACGCACAATTCTATTGGAAGATGCACCAATTGACCAAAAAAATATCTCAAATGAATCTACGAGTCTTGGCATAAACTACTTCCCCACGCTGGTCCGTTGCCAAAAAGACAAACTACCTTGAAAAGGGGGCAATGGGAGCTTTGTCGGTATTAAAAAGTATTTTAAGTCTCCAATGGGTACTTATAGTGTGATAAATATAAAACTTAAATAAGTATTCTAAATATCAAATTATTAAAGTTGTTTGATTATTATCCTATGTATTTGAGATTTACTTTTGATGATAAAAGTATGTGGCATTTTTTTTTGCAAGGAATTTTTAGATTCTTGTTTGAATATTTATTGTTTCATGCTTGAGTTTTTTAATCTATAAATAGTGATTAAAAAAAAAGGAAGGAAATGTGACCATATTTATATTCTTATTATTGAATATTTGTAAATTAATTGTTACTAGAATGTTAGTCACATGATTGATTTATTAAGACTTGATGGGTCATTTATTAATATAATTAAGACCAATTGTGATTTGAATGAAAATTATTTTTATGTGATCCTTGTTGAAGTTGTCACTATAATTTAAGTTTGACATCCACATGCAATTGTAACAATATAAACAATTATAAAAATAATAATTTTGTTAGCATATCATTGGTAAGATAAATCAACAACGTACATGTTTTAATAAAGGGTTTTTCATATAATATTTTTTAATGTGAAAAAGAAAATTTGATATGTTATCTTATTTTTAAAAAATATATTTTTTTTATTATTGCGCTACAAGAAATGAATTGTGAATGTTGATGATGAAATAATAAAATAATTCATTCCATCATCTTGTCTATAATGGTAACGAGAAAAAATACATATTATATGAATAGCGAGGGCATATAAAAATTATTATTACTTTGAAAATATGCTTTATGTCAATAGTTGTGCATACATAAAAAAATGCTATTACATCAAAAATTTGATTGAGAAAATAATATTTTGTATTTCAATATAAATTATTATAATTCTCTTTTGATGCTATTTATATTTTTGCCATATGCATTTTTAATGTGGCGATGTTGGAGGTATTTGTGAAAATTTTCCTATTATACAAATGGCATAATGATGCTTATGAAATATTTGGCAAATATCTTGAGGGAATTGATAGAATTATTAACACTCATGTTGTACAATTAAAGTAAAATGGTGTTTTAATGATATTGTCTCATAAGTAGAATAAAAAACACTCTTATTGCACAAATAAAATATAATGGTATTTAATGATATTGTTTGATAAGATAATTAGTGATAATTTGATAATTTTAAATCCATAAACAAATATTGGCATTCTTTTCGTATAGATGAGATATAATGATGTTAAATTTGTATGAGAGATAAAAGATTAAAAAATATCTCTATTCACTTCATCGGATTAAATTCAATATTTTTTTTATTATATTAAAAATACAATGATACCATCCCGCTTTATCACGATGATGATGACATAAAAAATAAATAAGAGTATCTTTACTATTGACTCACATATACGGGTGAAACTTAAATTTGCTAATAACATATTTCAATGAAGAAGTAAATGGATGTTATACTTTGTCTAAAACAAATAATACTAATGATGAAAAATTCTTACCACTTATCTTAGCACTAATAAATTGATCAAGTGCTTATTACCTAATCTTTTAGGTATATATGCGTATATCATGAGATTAAATCTTTAGTTAAAGTCAAATAATTAGGTGATGTATCAAGAAAGATGAGACTAAGCCCATAAAAAAATAAAATCACTTATGTAGATACTCTATCTAGGGATTAGAGATCTCAAGAACTAGGTTTAGGGAGAACAACGAACATAAAGCGGTTGGATTACATGCACAATTTATATTTGAATTACATTACTTATATGTCTATCTTTGTGTTGTAAGTGTGTGATTTTCATAATGAAATAAAGATTAAATTTCTTTAGAGAAAACTTTTAATGTGATTTATAGTTCTTTTAAATTAGATGTTAAACTTATGAGAGTATCTTTAATAGACACACTTATATGAGTAAGGAAGTGAAGTCGTTTCTTATGAGAATAGGGCTAATTCTCTATAACAATCATAGAACCCGAGATCAAACACAAGATCATAATGTGTTGACTTTGAAATTTATTGAAGAGTACTTGAATATGATACGTGTGATATAATATTTATTTCTCCTAAAAATAGTCTTAGTTCTAGACAATATTGGCTAGAGAGCAACATTGAATAAGGATTCAAGCTATTGGTACCCTTATTATATATTATTTTCATTTTCTTACCGAAAATATTACTATGATTTTTTTTATAAAAATAAATGGGGGATTGTTGGATTATTTTAATAAAAATAATATTAATTTTAGTCAAAATTATCAATAATCATTATCATACCATCTTATAATATAAAACCATTTCACTACAGTAAAAAAAATAGTAAAAAAACAACTATTTTTCATAATAGTCAAAAACAATTTCATAACGGTCGAAACAATTATTTTTCATAATGGCTAAAAACATTTTTTATAACGGTCGAAACAATTATTTTTCATCACTTATAAATAGGACTTTTTTCTTTTTTGTTTGACAAGGAAGCGAGTAGCATCGAAGAATAATTAGCTCTATTGCTTCTTTGTCTTTTTACCCCTTATTTGGATAATTTCTCTTAGGAGGAAAGAAAATCATTTTTCATTTGTTGTTTGGATAAGAGTGAAAAGGAAAAAAAGAAAATATATTTCCCTTGTTTGGATAATTGTAAAAAGAGGAAGGAAAGAAAATGTATTATTGTATATTTACTATAATACCCCTATGATTATACTTTTATATTTAAATACTTATAATAAAATTGTTTATAAATCTAGCATCCAAACTACCAAAATTTTCAATTTTGTCCCCCATCAACACACTATCACTCAATCATAATCTTTCACTAAAATAAATAATGACAATGTTAAATATTGGACATATTTGTCAAATATTTTTTTAATTTACTATAACTTTCTCAAATTTTAAGAGCAAAATATTTCAATATCACTTTCAATTAAGACAAGTTATAAGAAATTAAACTATCATTGGACCAGTTTCTACACTCTAATTTCTCATTGCTTTTGAACATGCTAAATGGAAGGAGGAAGAATTAGGTATCTTTTCATATAAAACTTAGGAAAATTAAGGTAAATAATGCCTAGCATTTGCAATGTTTAATTTCTTTTCCAATGATTTTTATAGAAGCATTTGATTGATAAATTTTGGTAGTTAGAGTGCTTAGTTGAGAATATATATGTAATTGGAGGAGTGATATGATATTTGACCAAAAAGAAAAGGACGAGGACAAAGCGATTCTTTTTTCTAGCTAAAACACAAGATAAAAACAACCCCCACTTTTATTGAACGAATTGATTTGATGGCCATAAGGCCTCTTTTGCTACAACAAAAATTGACTCCAATCTTGAAGAACAAGAACACCAACAACAAAAAACCCCTCTTTTCTTCTATTTTATTAATTTCCAATAATAATTACAATAAACATAATCCTCATCTATTTTATTCTCCTCAATCATTGATTTTCGCTCTCTTCCATCAATTGGCTTCTTCAACCACTCGCTTTTTCTCACCAAGGAGAAAGACAACGGCGACGAACGACGCACGGACCAACGGATACGAAACTCGTTTTCCTCATCGATTTAGGTCTTCGGTACCTCCTCCGGACACGCCGGCGCGGAAAATTGGCAAATCAATTCGCCGACCCGACGCCCCTTCCAAGGCTAGGGTTTATGCTCGATATCAATGTGATCCGTCCTAAAGACTATTGGGACCATGAGTCTCTCACCGTTCAATGGGGGTATATTCATCTTTTTCTTTCTTTTTAGATTGATTGTTGAGATTAAATATTTAGTAATATGGTTTTTCAATAGGGAAACTATATATATATATATTGTAATCGTTGATTGGTTTGCGGGGAGTAGGATGATTATGAGGTGGTGAAGAAGGTTGGGAGAGGGAAATACGAGTGAAGTTTTCGAGGGGGTGCATTGCACGGATAGTGAGAAATGTATAATTAAGATTCTCAAACCCGTGAAGAAAAAGAAAGTGAGTTAATTTGTTCCGTTGATTGGTTTATCTCTTTCTTGTTTCATGTTTGTTAATTCATTTGCGAGTGACGTGAGTTTTTTTTAGTGTTGCTAACTTCGCCGCAAAAGGTTTTAACCTACACGGGCTTGCTATTTGAAATGAAAGTTTTATTTTTTTATGGAAAATTGACTCGGTTTATAGTGGATTTAAGGGTTATATTTTGTCTGCTAACATGTGCATATTAGAGAATTTTGATTCTTAAAGATGTCGATACTTATAGAATAATAGCTTCGGCGAGAGAGAGATTGTGTTTGTAGAGACGAGATGATGGCAGAGAAACGAAGGAAACGGTTAAAGGCAAGGGTGAAACCGGGAAAAACAAAAAAAAATTTCATCCCTCCCGTTTTTCTCCCTGTTTCCTCCCAATTTTGGGAGGAAAATGGGTCCCACCATTTTCACATTGTTTTTTTTTTTCTTTTCACTTCTTTCCTCCCTCTTCCTAAACGGCGAAACATTTCTTTTCACTCCTATTTTCTTTCCTCTCCCCCACTTTCCACCCTATCCAAACAAGGGGTTAGTCTCCGTTTAAAAAGTTACATGATTATATTTATCATCACTTTGCATGAGAGTAGTACTCGTTTATTTTTTAATTTCTAGTCTTACAATGAGTGAAAAGTTATTAAATGGCAAAGTGGCTAAACTTATTGTATTTCTAAAACGGCATGCAACATATATTTGATCTGTTGTATTAGATAAATTTCGTAAAAATCGTATATCGTCTAAAAAAAATAACTCGATTGTATCTCGAGTCATTTATCTAAAAATTATGGTAAAATTATTTTAATGGCTCGGTCATCTTTATACCATAAAACATGATAACATGATTTTAATTTCATAATTTTCTTAATAATCAAGGTAAAAAGCTTTAATTCATTGTTTATCTTAATTTACAATATTTTTATTTATTAGTTATGTGACTTTTTATGAATTAATTATATTTATTTTTAATAATCCCAGCAACATGATACTGAATAGCTACTAATAATATTACAGTTGACACTTGTCTGCCTAATCACTACATAATATGATATTGAATGGCCCTGGTATTCAATTTTTCAAACGATGAAGTGTTTTCGGAGCTAATTTATAGGCATTAAGACTAATTCTTTATTCAGAAAGTTCTGACTTTACAAGAAATTATTTTCTTACATATTTAAGATTCGAACGATAACAATAAACGTGCATAGCAATCCAGTTATCAACCATAAATAATATACAAATGTGCTAAATATTAATAATTATGGTGAGTATCCGACTCTTATCTCTTTACTGACATTTCCACAAATGGAATGTCCACATAGGCTTGGATTTTACTAGAACTTAGCTCCCACGTCAGATTCCCATCGTTTATTTTATCCTTTATAAATTTATCAGATAAGAATCTATCCTTTAATATTATTCTTCGATTTAAGCATCCCTATCAATTTTTTTTGCTTTACAGATAAGTACGAAGCCCTTTTCCCCAATTTTCCAATTTACGTGACAGATTGTCAAAGATATTTTTTAAAATCAGTCAAATCTATCCACGTCATCTCTATCAAAGTAGCCCTAAATCCTGACACAAATCTGTCTCGCCGACCGGACACGTGTCAAACGTCAAAATTCATGACAAGTTTAGTGAGCGAAGTTGATCTTTGACTTGTCTCCCACTTAGCGATAGCTGTAATCACATCATTCTAAGGTCTATCCTTGTCTCACACACCGACCGTTGATTTCACTTTCACGGGATGACCATGCGTTTCTCTTCTCCGAAGTTTCGATGTGATCAACTTTTCAGCTTGGGGAAAACTTACATAAAGCATGCTCACGGTAAGTATCCTACTCTTCTTTACTTAATAAATGTCCATATCTTTTTATACATATATTAATGTTTGTCCTTAAAAATCTAATCTAATATTTACAAATACATAAATTAACAACTCATCAACTATTAATTTGTGCCAAATCATGAATCCATAATAATGATTAGCAATTAATGACTTTTTTTTCTAGTTAAAAATTAAAATCAAAGACTTTTTACTAATAAACCTCCATCAAAATAACACTATTACCAAAAAAAAAAGTTTATTATAAGTACATAATTTTAAGATAGAAAGGTGGAATAAACAGTCAATAATCTTTTGTTTTAACTAAAAAACAACAATAAATAAAACAATTTTGTTTATATTCATATTTAATGTAAATATAAAAAACACAAAAAATTTATTTTTATTTTGTTTTATCAACAAGTTATTATCATTTTCTCTAAGATATCATAATATAAACAAGAAAAATATGTTATTGTATGGTTTGCTATAATATTTTCACTGAAAATTGAGTTATGGAAAAAAAAAAAACAATATGATGGCATGGCATGAAAGCATGAGAATGCTATTTAAAAAATCACCATATGATAATAATTTGCGCTCTCGCATGTGATGATTAAATGTTCAATCCACGTGTCAATGACGATTTTTTTCTTTAGTTTTTGATCCTGCACAGCACAGGTCAACAACGAGTATTGATGATAGTATTCGTCTTTGACAAAGTCAACAAGTATTAAGGCGAGCAAGGAGCAACCAAGATATTTCCGTAGATGCACTTGTACCATAAGAAACGGCAAGATATTTTACGCGTATCGAGGGGTGTTGGGTCTTACCTGTCAAAAAGAAAAAAGATAAAAACCAGAGACAGCTTTCACTTTCAAAAAATTTCGAACTCTCTCGAATCTCTCATCTCTCATGACCCGAATTTCTCCCCCTATATAAGCCAGACTCCGATTTAAACCTCCCTCACAATTACTCAATATAACACACACACTCAAAAAATAACACGAGAGAAGTTGGAGATTTTGGATTGGAGCTGCGCGAACGACTATCGGATCTTACTGTTAAAACCATCGAAACTCGGATCGGCGATTGAAAGTTCGTTTTTCTAATTAAAAATTTCACGTAATTTGATAATAGTCTGTTTTAATTCTCTGTTAATAGCGTAGCTTAATTTTTGTTAGGTATGTGTTAAAATCATCATGGACGTAATTTAAGTTTTGTTTGGTTTCTGAGAAAATTGTGTGCATGAAAAGGAAATGTTATATGAAATGTTAAGTTATGTTTTTTCTTCCGAGAAAACGAAAATTGGACTAAGTTTTGTCCAGTTTTTGTTGGAAAATGTTAGATTTTAGTTTTTTTTGTTTCTTTTTTTTTTCCAATTTTTTGGTGTTGTGGGTTGTCCTTGATACGGAAAAGTTTTGTGCTTTAATTGTTTGGTTATTGTTTTGCTTTATTGGTATGTAATTGGAATGCGTAGTGATGTTTGTTTTCTGTCTTTTTGATGTGAAATGTAGTTTTAGCTTGATGGTCTATACTTCTCTGTTGAATTTTGAGAATTTGTGTTTTTTTCCTTTAGGTAGCCCTTAAATCCACGGAAGTAGATGTTAAAAATCGGCGGAAATTATCGTTTTTCCGTGGATTATTCATCAGCTTTCTCGTGGATTTCAGAGCTCCCTTTGAATTAATGTAAAAGGAACTTTGTGAAGAGCTGGTTGTTATTACCTATATTACGCAAACAAAACTAAATAATCGAAGGGTGAAAGTCCCCAGAGAGAGTTTTAACTTAGAGAATCTCTTTACGTGGTATGAGACATTCTTATTTAACTGTTTTAAGGTAGTTGGGGTCAATGGTTTGGGGGGTTAGGTCAAGGTTGCTGAGAACTGATTCAAAATTTGATGGAAAAGAAAACAGATGGATGTGTAGTTATTAAGTTCTCTCCTTTCTTGGAAGACATCTAATTAAACATAGAAGTTTTGAAGAGTTTGTTGGAGGGATGCAGTTTAGAACAATGTTCGTCTTTTGTAATTTGTGCTATTTTCAGCAACTTATTACGTTGAGTTTACAGTCAATTTATAGGAATGATGTGGAGTGGAGTTCGGAAATCTTGTAGGTGGGGAAGTTGGTGTAGCTAGGATCCTTAATGTAATCATGAAGTTGTGCAGGGAAGGGTTGGAGTGGCATGATGTTTAGGGATTTTCTATGCAGGATATGTCCTAAATTGCAGGTGTTCAAGTGCTCAAGGTTAGTAGGTGCCAGCATGAAATTAGGTCTTTATATGCTCTGTTCTTCATGAACAATGCCATCTTGACCAGTGTTGGGGGTGTGAGATCAGCACAAAGAGCTACTTGTTTGTTTCTCGTGTTTCTAAACACAAACATACAATGGAGCAGAAGGTTGAAACACCTAATAGCTGTAATAGTGATTATGGCTTCACCAGTGAATCTTTCTTTCACAGTTTGAGCTCAGTCTTGTCATTTCCTCCTTTCAGCAGTCATTATGCTTGGAACTTCCACATCAACTCCTTTTCGTTCAGTGGCATCCTAGATCTTGTATACAGAACTTAGTGATTGTTGCCCTATGCCATTCATATCGATGGGAACACAGGAAATAGGAATTGATTGTTGATTTCTCCTTTTTTCAACCTTGTTTTTACCTCAAACCTGTGAATGTCAGCGTCCTTAGTCTGGAGAAAGATGTACTATTCTTGTTTTTACCTTGAACCTGGTAATTGTAGAAGAGCAAGTTATAATTCTGTTGGTCATGGTTTAGATAGAGAGGGAACAGCTGAGATTCCAATGGGCTTTGCCTGACAGGCGGGAAGCCTCTGATGTGCTGATGATAGAAATTATTATAAGTTTTGGTAAGTTCAATTTTCAGAGGAGACGGGGGTTCAGAGTTGCTATTTGAGGTAGGCTGTCCTTGATGGACAATCAAAATAACCCATTTATTCACTCTCTCTGTTTCCCCGTCTTTTTTTTCTTTTCAGAACACGTTTGATTGTGTGATGTATTGCTTTTACAATAGGTTATCATGTCCAGAGTAACTGGTCTTTTTGGTTCTGGGACTCCTTCAAGGAATCAGTGATCATGCAATGCTATTCTTACTAATCAAGACTGAAGGCTCTGGAGTTCCGAATGCTGCATTGTAGTTATACTTACATATCTTCTTGTTTTGATGATTCTTCTCTTGGAGTGTTGCTGATTGGACTTTGGAGCTGTTCAAAGTTACTTGGATTATGTTGCTGATTTCAATTGATCTGCAGACGTGTCCAAGAAAGCTCATGGGGTGTTTGCTTGTCTTGATCGGATGCTAAATATGCCTTCTGAAGTTTTAGAATCTTTTCTAAATTTGTTCCGATGTGCAGGTGTTCCTGGTTTATTGGCCTACTTCTCGATAGTAGTTTTTATTGCCCGAAGATATTGCCATGGGAGAAGTAGATATTAGGAGTGTTGGCTCTCAGCAAATTGGACCATTTCAACAAATGGGCTCAGGCTCGCAGCATTTTAATGGAAACTGCATCTTCTCAGAAGAATCATCCAATATGGAAACTTCCAAAGTACTAGATAAAGGATTAATGGAGTATGGGTATGGATCTTTCCCTGTTTGCAAAGTTGGAATAGTTGCTTGCCATTATACTGGCTTAATACGATGTGCTCTGTCATCAGATGTCTGCACTACCGGAGAAGGTGTCATATAAGAGCACCTTGCTGTAATGAAGTGTTTGATTGCCGCCATTGTCATAATGAGGCCAAGGTGGTTTTTATTTAAAATCACTATCTATTTGATCATTTTGCTCAAGCTGATAACTTGCACAATATGTCTTTGTGACTTTGAATAATATATTGATTTTGGTGGCCAGAACAATATCAATGTTGATTATAAGCATAGACATGACATGCCGCGCCATGAAATCAAACAGGTAACCATATTGGTTTTCCCCTTGATTGTGCCTTTGTGAGTTCTTGTGGTAAATCTTCATGGTTATATTACCCATTTAATCTGCTAAAATGCTTCTTTTGGATTTTCCAGGTGATATGCTCACTTTGTGGCACTGAACAAGAGGTGAGTTTAGTTGATGTTATTAAGTTTTTCTCGTTAGCAGACTGATTATGACCTCTGATCCCAAGCTTGTAACTTGTAAATTTCACCCTTAAATTGAGAACATCTAGGAAGAAGGAAAAAAGGATGATGATAACAGAAACTTTATAAGTCAGTTAAATAGTCTTGCTTTATGTATTTTTATAGTAGTTAATAAATGAAATCATTTACCTAAAGCTGAAGTTCTTTTTGTTCTATGCATTTATCCTGCTCTGTTATTTAGCATTTGGCTACGCAACTCATTTCATGTTTCGCTTGTTTTTTTGCTATAACCAGGTCCAACAAGTTTGTATCAACTGTGGTGTGTGTATGGGAAAGTACTTCTGTGAGACTTGCAAGCTGTTTGATGATGATGTAAGTGGTTAATGTCACATCCTTAGTAGCTTGGTTCACCATTCAATGAAAGGATTAATTTGGTAGCATCCACCTTTCAGCATAGTGCTATTATGGGACTGTATTTGTTATAGTATTCTGCGGATCTTTTTTAGTCTCTTAAGTTATTGAGGTGAAATTGATAAGTCTCTCATTTGTTTACTCCTGTTGCAGGCATCTAAGAAACAGTATCATTGTGATGGCTGTGGGATTTGCAGGTATACTTGTGAATGCTGTTTCGTTTTCATTTTGAACATATTGATGATAGAATTATTTCAGTTGTAGCCTCCCACCACCACAAACACACAAAATAATCAGAGAGAGAATAGTGCAGATTATTTATTTATTTTTTATTTTTTTTGTGGGGGGGGGGGGGGGACGATTACAGGAATAGAACTTCTGTTTTGATTTCAACCCTTGTTGATTTTTATAATTTCCCTAAGCAGTGTTTTTAGAGCTTCTGACCATGTCAATTCACTAAACTATTGATTATTATATCATAAAACCTCACTGAGGAGACTCCTTGATATGAAAAGAAAAAGGTCTATGTACGTCACCTGAAAGCTCTCAGTAATTTTTAGGTTGTAATATTCTTCAGACATCATGTCCCTTGTCTTTGTAACCTAGCTTCACTTATGTAATTATGTTTCTGTGCCTGTACATTTTGGCTTCTCTCTCTATAGCTTGACGTGATCATCTTTATCTGACTGGTATGATTTACTGTTTTGGCAGAATTGGAGGACGTGAGAACTTCTTCCATTGTTACAAGTGTGGTAAGCTACACTTCTGTCATTACTAGTCCTAATTTAGTTTCCGAATTCTGTTTCTGGTTACAACATGATTAACATGGTGACTTTTCATGTACGTGCTATCAACTATGAAGGCTGCTGCTACTCGATTCTTCTGAAGAATAGCCACCCCTGTGTAGAGGGTGCAATGCATCATGACTGCCCTGTTTGCTTTGAGGTATAGATATAGATTATAACTTATTCTATCCGTCATGGTTTGTTCCTTCCATGATTGAGAATTAATTCGGTTGGTCTATATGGTTTGCAGTTTTTGTTCGACTCGAGATATGATGTGTCTGTTTTGCCATGTGGGCACACTATTCACAAGAGCTGCTTAAAGGAAATGAGGGATCATTATCAGTGAGTTCCCCTCCAGCAGCTATTCTCAGTGGTTTCCAGTTTGCTTTCTTAACCATTTGGAAACTTACAGAGTATTAAACTTGTTACTGTCACAGATATGCTTGCCCTCTTTGCTCGAAGTCGGTTTGTGATATGTCCAAGGTATGGGAAAAATTCGACATGGAAATTGCCGCTACACCAATGCCAGAACCCTTCCAAAATAAAATGGTTTGTTCTATCTCCCTCTTTAGTTTCTGTGCTATGCTCAGATTTCAAAATAGAAAGTGGAGCCATTAAAATTATGTTTAAGATCTGAAGGTTGCTCGTCAAATTTTCTCACGGTGATGCACTGGCTTGCTGTTTGTTAGATATACTTATTACTGTTCTGCAGGTTTGGATCCTTTGCAATGATTGTGGAAAGTCCTCAGAAGTGCAATACCATGTGGTAGCCCAGAAATGCCTGAACTGCAAGTCCTATAATACTCGTCAAACAAGAGGCTGAGAAGTGGCAGCAGCAGTGGAATTTGAAAACTATGATGATGATAACTTCCATGCAGAATGCCATTATCAACTTGCAAACTGATCCATGTATATATATATACATATCCATGGATGTGGATAGGGATGGTATCCTGTGGTGCGCTGTCTTGCAGAGGAGAGCTTGTGTTTTCGCTTTTCTTTTCTCGTTGTCTTGCAGAGGAGAGCTTGTGTTTTCGCTATTCTTTTTTCAATTCATTCTTCCTAATCATTTTGTTCTGTTTTTATCCTTCCAATTGAATCATGTACAAGAAACCACCAGCTTGAGGTGGTCTTGCAAATAAAGTAGTTGTTTCTGTTGCTAGTTTCCCTTTCCTTGTGTTTCGTTAGCAAATGTTTCTGGGAAAAAGGAAAGATTATCTGTTATGATGAGTTGCTGTAAGAAGGTTCCACTGATCATCCCGTGTGGATGTTGGTGCTTCTGTTACGGTGTGAGGGTGACTGTTTATTGCTCCAGAAAGCATCGCGTGTGTATAAACAGGGGTTTCAACTGAAGTAGCTTTCCAGTCAAAATAATGGAAGGGGTTGCGAACTTGCAATTTGCAAGCATGATAAATAGCGATTGTTGTTTAAAAAATGGCTGCGGTCCCCATGGTGGTAATGGTTATGATAATCAATATTCTAAATATATTAATAATAATTAATAAATTTATTTTAATTTGTATATCTTTAATAATTTTATTGGTTATGATAATCAATATTCTAAATATATTAATAATAATTAATAAATTTATTTTAATTTATATATTTTTAATAATTTTATTAATTATATATACTAATAAATAATGTTATGGATAATTTAATATTATATAATAATGATTGAATTATTTAAAAATAGTTTAATAAAACTTCAAATAGATTAATAGCGCATAAAAAATAATAAAACATTAATTACAAAATATTCTTCTTCAAATAGTTAAGAACTAAATTATTTTTTAAAAATAAAAGAATTAATTTTTAATTTATTCCATCAAATAAAGTATCCAAATAAAAAAAATAAAAAGACTTAACTTTTGATTTATTCTATCAAACTTTCAAAGACTGCAAATAGCATTTGATTCTTATTTTCTGAATTAATCACATAAGTTGCAATTTGCAAGTAGGGTTTTTGCTTCTCTAATCTCTGTTTTTGGCATTACGTAAATGTCCGTGTGAAACGGTATCGGATATTCATAATGTTGAATATCAGTTGACGATCTTTTTCAAAACTATGCTTATAAGCTATTGAGATCTGGAACGATGACGAAAGAATGGTGCCCATGTTTGTTCAATTAATGGTAGACGTAGGTTAGTTCTTGAGACCTAGAAAAGAAGGATGATAGAAAATCCAGTTATTCAGTAGTGTCTATGGGCTAAAATATTTTTCTCAATCAAATAACAATAACATATGTGGAGAGGGACATGCCTGAGAAGTGAAAATTCGCAGAGCCGCGATAGCAATACGAGTATTACCAGGAATGCAAAAAGAATATCCCAGATAAACACAAACAGTAGAGAATTGGAGAGTTACAACAAGATGGAATTCGTAGCCAATATAATCATATTCTCAAGGGTAGCGTCAATTCCAATCACAGGGGTTGGAGCCAAACCATGGAACAGAGCCAAACAAGAAAACATGGATAACACACGGGAGTAGGTACCTGATCATAACAATTATATACAAATGGCAGTTTAGGACTTGAATCAGGAAGACTCAAGATCTCATGACCAGGGGTGAGGTTGCAAGTTTTTTACATATAGGGCATAGCAACCCATTAACAATTCTGAAACAGAGGAATTTGCATCCACCGCTGGGATAATATTGTAGGTGATCTTCACTGTTTGTCATGTAAAGTACTGTGCCAACCAAGGGTTTGTCCAGGGCAAAGTACATCTTCCACCTCTCCAAAGAGATTGAGTTTGAGTCCCGACGTCGTAGCTGTTTTCTGGTGGCTACTCTACCTTCTGTAGCCTCGTCTTTTGCAGAGTATCTTTGAGCTTCGGCCTCACCATGGGTGTGGCGGGGATTCCTTCGAATGTGTATGGGTGTAGTGGGTACAATGTGTCTTGTTTGAAGTTTGAGATAGCTTATCTACCTTCTTTTTTTTTTTTTTTTTTGGTACTACTAGCACCATGGCTATTGGAACGATGACTATGCATTTCGAGAAATAAAAGGTTAATTTTATACATATAGAGGTTATATAATTTGATTTTTTTTTTAATTGAGTTCTTTTTTTTCATTTCATTTAAGAGTTTTATTTTTATGTTGTTATTATTTCAGACTCCAATATATCGGGTAAGCACATGTGGTCAATTGTAGCCAATAACAATTTATCACATATCATAATGACCAAATTAAATGATTGAATTAATGACGCGACAAGTTATTATTTAATAGAGCTTGTCATATGTGTTTACATAAAAAGCTGTTATTGACTAAGGTCTGAAACAACAATAAAATAAAAATAAAACTCTTAAATTAAATAAAAAAAATTTTAAATCTCAATAAAAAATTTTTAAATTATATAATATTTTAATATGCATAAAACCGTTATCAATTAAATAACACCATACCGTACTTGCGCGTTTGAATCGCATGAGAGATTTTGCAGGAAGTCTCGCGCACATCCAAACCATATATACCGTGAGGGATAGGATCATTTCTCCTGGCGTGCCTTCACGACATATACATGTTTGTGCAAAGCGTTTTACTCCTCCCTTTTATCTCTTTGTAGGGTTTGCCTCAGGATTTGTAATGAAGCATATAAAGAGTTGGGTTTGGCCAAGGAATTAAGCACGTATGGTGTCAGAATTTGTTAGGCTATGAGAAATTTAATAAACAAGGGATCTTATTGAGGAAAAGTTTTGCTTGGGGACTACATTAAGAATCCAGGAATAATAATTGAGGAATTAATTTTTTGAAAATTTTTCCCAAAAAAAAAAAAAAAAAATCCATTTCATTCAGACGATTTGTACTACGCCTCTGCTAACAAATTACATTTTTTTTTTAAAGGGAATTCATTAACAAATTGGATATGTTTAACACTAATAAAAGCTGGTGGCAAATGTGAACCCGATTCATCAATCCAAATTTGTCTTGTAAAATAGGTCATAGGTCCAGCATTTGTAAACCAAAAATTAATATAATTCAATTCAAAATAATCCAAAAGTTTTAGGTTGGGTCAACCCGACATGTGGATAATTTATATCAAGCTTATTCATTATAAAAAAGACTAGAATTTTCTTTCATGTCAATCGAGTTGTACCTAGAGTAGTTTTTATATATATATATATATATATATATATATATATATATATATATATATATATATATATTTTTTTTTTTTTTCTTTAGTTTTGTCATAATTATTGCCTAATTTGAATTAAGAAGAGATGGCCTAACTTGTCCTTATGTAATGAGGTAAATATTCATTATGTCTTTATATCCTAAAATAAGTCAATTATATCGTTATATTTTAAATGAGTTTTTAATAATTCATTATTTGACAAACTATCAAAAAATATCATATGATCTGCGCATGAAGAATTTTATTATGAAAATACCCCTCGTATAAATTTACATATCCAAGTAATCAATTCATCATCAGTACCTCCCTTCCATCTATTCTTTCTCTTCTTCCCATTCATCCCCCCCCCCCCCCCCCAAAAAAAAAAAAAAAAAAAAAAACACAAAATCCAATCCTCATTTTCTAGCACTTCCTGTCACTTTTTTTTACCACTTCCAAAATCTCTACTTTTTATAGCCAAAACCTTCCTATTTCACCTAAAAATTAAGCCCTAACCTATCAATCTACAAATCTAAACCTTAAAGTCAGCTTTTTCCATCTTTTTCACTCTTTATTTAGGCCAATATCAAGTCCTAACTTGTTAGCCATTATTGAACGTGCCACTTTTCTTCTATTTTTTCAGCTATCTATCATCTTAAGCACTCTTTAATCATCAAAATCCAAACCTAGCATCACAAACTCGTAAATTTTTACCGAAAATTAAATTTGATACTTGTTATGATAGGGTTCTGGCTAAGGTGGAAAGGACAATGGCTATGGATGGTGACTTGCACAAACTCATTTAGTTGAGAGGAATTTTTGATATAAAATTAGTATGCAAATCATGTGATTTTTTTATTGTTTTGTTGAAAAAAAATCATAAGAATAATAGATTGAAAACTCACTTAAGATATAAAAACATAATTGACTCATTTAAAGATATAAGGCGGACGAAGCACTCGACCAATTATATAAGGACATACTGGTTCATTTCTCCTCAAATCAATTTGTTATTTTTAATTAAAAAAAAAATTGTTAGGATTATCTGATTTTTATTCTTTTAATAGTCAAACTTTTTTTATTTTTTTAAATTGACATATTAAATATTTTCGTAATAGGTATTTTTTATACATGTAATGATTGAAACTCATTTTACATCGAAATATGATTTTGAATGTAATCTCCACTTTTTATTTGGAAAAAATGATGTGAATTATTTGAATTCAATTTGAAATCTATTAGGATCCAGATCAGATATACTATCTTCCAATCCTAATCCGATCTATAAAGTATAATCTTTTCTTATATTTTTAGTTATTTTAATTGCTTTGGCTATGTGGGTAATTTGTCTAAGAGTATGTGGTTTATCTAACATGATTATTCTTTGACTTAGAAGGGAAAAAAGAGAGAGAGTATTATCACCTTGTATCTCAATAGTATCATTTTCAAATTATCAAAAACAGTAATGAAATATGTTGTTCTAAATTTTTATCTTGATCTCTTCTTATAAAATAATTTTTATATAAAAATGGCAGTACATATATAATGTGTTTACTCCATGCCACAAAATTTTTTATTAAGACTAGCTATTGTATATATATATATATATATATATATATATAACTTCTAGAATCATGTTTTTTTAAAAAATAAAAATAAAAAACGTACTAGACAACAAGTTATTTCATTAAATTTGGATCTCAAGCTATGGCAATATAAAAATGTATATATTCGTAATTACTATTTTATGATCTGATGTTATTATTCATGGGAATACGTGTAGATGTTAATTTATAATAATATTCAAATTCTTTCTTTTGCAAGGAAAAAAAAAGAAGAAATTCTCAAACTTATGGTTGATCCGAACCGTTCGAACTCAATGAATTTGGATTTAGGTCAGAAATATAGCACTTCGAATCCGAATACAACTAGAATCCAAAGCAACTCAAACCCGAGACCAGCTGATCCAACTTTGTGAAAATAGATATCTGTGAGAACTAAACTCCTTCGTTCCCATTCTATATTTCTTGGGTTCAAAGCAGGAGATGCGAAAAATTTTGCCATTTCATTGTGGGTGAACTGGAAGATTCCCCATTAATGAAATTTTTTATAATTGTTCTATAATTAAAATTTATTAGTCAATAGTTAATACACAATGCAAAAATAAATATTTTAAATTTTATGTCAACAAAATGCCAAAAACAATGTAGATGTATTAATTTCATTCTATTTTTAAATATTATTTCATTCTATTTTTAAATATTATTTCATTCTTTTTTA
This sequence comes from Dovyalis caffra, assembly GCA_963924115.1. Lineage (NCBI taxonomy): Eukaryota > Viridiplantae > Streptophyta > Magnoliopsida > Malpighiales > Salicaceae > Dovyalis > Dovyalis caffra. The sequence goes on along the minus strand of CAWUPB010001194.1, from coordinate 14,418,085 downwards.
AAATATTATCATATAAAAATAAAATAAAATATAGAATATAAAAAAATTATAGACATGAGTCTTTCGATTCATTCGGCTCAATTATTTCAATTATTTATGAGAAATTTCCGTCTCTTTTTTTTTAAAAAAAAAAACTGGGATGAGCCTATTCTCAATCCGTTGTTTAGAAATATAATCAGTTACGGATTCTTCGTAGAACAAAGGCATGTTTCATGTTTTTTTTTTAAAAAAAACCCACATACTCTACACACGCATCTAAATCTCATGGCAGAATTAATCTGTTATGATTTAAACTCGTGATCTCTTATAAAAGATCATTATCACTGGATTATAAGCTCTTTGGTAAGCATATTGCATATTTCATCTCCATTTATATCTTAGGGGAAAATTCTTTTTATATCTGCTCCTTTTGAATCTGGTTTTGTTGAATACCCATCGGAGTGCATATATATGTACATACATACGCACACACATTATTTTATAACTTTTTTAATATAATACATTCAACTGATTCTAACAAATAATAATAAACACTATTAATTTACAAAATACTAAATTTATAAATTAGTTTGCATAACAATTAAAAATCACTCTTTTCATCCTTCATCATCAATTTTTATGCATGTAAATTAACTTAAATTGCTTGTACACATTGTGAAAATAGAATATACAAAGAAAACTATTAAAAATATCAACCTTTTGAGAAGAAATATTTAAGGAATCATCTATCTAAAACTTCGAGAAGAAATGACAAAATTCGCATGTTATATATATATATATATATATATATATATATATATATATATATATATATATATATATGAATTCTTTCAATAAGGCCCCTCCAAAAAGCTTAGCCAATTTTAATTACTCGAGTTATGACTCCCACTATTTTTTTAAATATTGAGATCTGCCATTGGTTTTTTTTTAAAAAAAAAAATTGTGTGCGCATGGTTTGGTTTAAGGATTTTAGCTTAATCATGCACCTCTATAACACTATAAAACTTTTTTTCTTCTTCTTTTTTGTTCTTGTCCATGTGTTCTTGAAAATTAAAGAAAAAATATCATCTAAGTTATGGTTTAAAAATGGGTTAGTAATTTGTACCGTCGTTGTACTACAAGCAATTGATATTAAATAAATTCTTGTATCGAATTAAGTGTTAATTATTCATATATTGAATCAATTTGTTCACGATGACTTTTGTTAATTGCATTAAATAAATTGTATAATCAAGCAATTTGTGTCCTTCCGACTTCGTTGAACTCTTAGTTATTTTTTCTTCACGGAGGATTCATTAAGGATTCAAGTCCTACGTAAATCTTATCCGATTATGCGAAATTTAAGTTGAAAATCGTTCCTGCAAAACCGGCTTCTCGCATTAGAAAATAAGAATTAAAAAAAAAATCAAAATTCACAAAAAAATAAAAATGAAGATGACGGGTAGTTTAAATATGACGGGTTTTGATTTTTTTTGTAATAAAAAATAGAAAGAAAAAATAACTAATGCTGCCGCATACTTTTTTTATATTTTTATTTTTTATTTTATCAAATAAACATTAAAATATATTTTCAACAATTTTTTTATATAATTATCAAACAATAAAAAAATATTTTCTTGAAAAATAATTTTTTAAAAAATAGTTTCTTCAAGAATTAATTTTTCTATAAAAGTTATTTTTCATCAAACAAACGAAACCTAAACGGATCAAGAAGATTAAAAGACACATGTCCTTTAATTATACAATTTACTTAACACCATCACTAAAAAAAATCAATAATAAAGGGCTCATATCAAATAAATTGATCCAATACAAAAATTTAATTAACAATTAAGTTGATACAAAAATCTGATTAATCAATTGCTTGTAATACAGTGATAGACAGACTTGTTAATCCCATTTGAAAATTGAATGATGCTAAATATATTATTTCGCAATTTTTTTCCTCAGTATTTGATATTGTAATTTATAATGGTTGATTGGTTCTATAGTACTCTGAATTTTTTTGTCAAACAAAAAGATTTTTCAACCTTCAATTTTTTTTATTTAAGTCCTAAACCTTTTATTGGTCAGCAATTAACTTCTGTCTTTTTGCTTACTGATCTCGGATTCATGTGAGAATCAAACGAGAGTGAAATGCAAAAAGAAATAAAAATAAAAATAAATTCAAACTTAAATTCAATACCCAAGACCACCTTTTTTTTCCCCTCTTTATTTTTTCCTTTCTCTCCTCTCTCCTCCATTATTCTTTTTTTTTTTTCCCCTCTCTTTCCATTATTTCTTTCCCTTCTCTTTGTACTTCCTTTTATTTTTCCTCTCTCTCTTCTCTCTCCTCCGTTATATCTCTCTCTTTTTTATTTTTTTCTCTCTCTTTCTTCTCCATTATGTAGTTTCTCTTCTCCTTCCCCTTCCCGATCTCTTCTTTGTTCTCTTTTTCTTTTTTCTTTTACTGCTCTCTACTTTCTCAACCAACAGATCTAGTAGAGTGATTGTTTCTCCTTTTGATTTCGCAAGTACTAATTAATTTGATTAAACTTTTAAATATTTTGTATTTTCGATTTCCTTTCATGGAATTTGCTTTTTTAAGCCACTCTTGGCTGACGGTGGCGGAGGAAAGAGGAGAAGGCCGAAAGGTCAGCTTATGGCTTGTGGCTTTTGTTTTTCCTTTGCTGACCCTAGACGAAGAGGAAAGAGAGTTTTTCATTTGTTGATTCTAATAAAAGAGGAAGGAAAAGGATGAAATTTGTGGAACAGCAATTGAAAACCTCAAAAGATAATTAGGAAATAAATAAATAAATAACAATTGTGTCAGTTCACGTGTCTCTCTCACAGGACATATATCATTCTTTCATTGGATGATACGACTCTAACGTTAAAAAAAATGTAGTCGGAGATCGAAAAAAAAAAACTCTTTCCGTATAAAAAGATTATCGTATTTAATTTTTTATACATATTAGAAATTGGGACTTTTGGGGTTCAAATATTGGCCGGTTCCGACAATACTGACGTTCAAAGTTACGAGTTATAACCCTGCGACGTAATTATTTTCTTGGGCCTCAATGAGAAAGCGAAGGCCCAAGAATCTGGGTTTGGTACTCTTCTTTTCACACGTTAATGGGCCAGAAGTGTAATAGCACACTCTAATATCGACAACATCGTTAACAAAAACAGAAGGGAACCAACGGCTACCTTCAAACTATGGCCACACTAACTTTTCCAAATATCTTCTCCTCATCTATCTCTCCCTCTATGCACAAGCCAACACTAAATCCTACAACATGCCACTCAATTTTAAAACCAAATCGGATCATAAATTTGTTAAAATCTTGTTCGAATTTTAGAGAATTTCTACCAATTCATGCCCATTTAATCACTACTAATCTCATTCATGACCCTGAAACAACAAGCCAAGTTCTTGCTTTTTTGGTCTCTGTTAATGACCTTGATTATGCCCGTCAAATTTTGAGCTATGCCCACGAACCAGAAACCGTATTTTGGAATACCCTTTTAGAAAACAAACTTAAAGAAGGTTGTCTACGAGAAGTGTTTGAGGGTTATTATCATATGGTAACTCGAGGTGTGTTGCTAGATATTTCCACTTTTCACTTCTTGATTCATGCTTGTTGTAAGATTTTTAACGTTAAATTGGGAAGTGAAGTTCATGGGAGAATTTTGAAATCTGGGTTTGGAAGAAATAAGTCTTTGAACAACAATTTGATGGGTTTGTACTCAAAGTGTGGGAAATTGAACGAAGTATGTCAGTTGTTTGAGAAAATGACTCATAAAGATGTTATTAGTTGGAACACCATGATTTCTTGTTGTGTTTTGAACGGAATGTACAGGGAAGCGTTGAATTTATTTGATGAAATGTTGGTTAGTGGGGTTCTGCCAGATGAGATAACAATGGTTAGCTTGGTTTCTGCTTGTGCTAAGTTGAGGGATTTGGGAGTGGGAAAAGGATTGCATCTTTACATTGAAGAAAACAAGTTAAGGATTAGAGGGAGTTTGTTGAACTGTTTAGTAGATATGTATTTCAAGTGTGGGAAAATGGACGAAGCACTTAGTGTATTGAGTAGATGTGATGAATCGGAGGTTGATGTTGTTTTGTGGACTACTTTGGTTTGTGGGTATGTGAAGTCTAATAAGATAGATAAGGCTAGGCAACTTTTCGACAAGATGAACGAGAGGAGTTTGGTATCGTGGACTATGATGATGTCTGGTTTTGTTCAAGGTGGGTGTTATTTTGAAAGTTTAGAGTTGTTTAGACAAATGAGGTTTGAAAATGTGATCCCAGATGAGGTTGCTCTTGTGACAGCACTTTCAGCTTGCGTTCGTGTAGGAGACTTTAATTTAGGAAGAGCTATCCATGCCTTTATTGTGATGTACGGAATGATTGTGGATGGGTTTCTTGGGAATGCTCTGTTGGACTTGTATGCAAAATGTGGGAAACTTGATGAAGCTCACAACGCTTTTGAGCAGTTGCCGTATAAAAGTGCAGCATCCTGGAATTCAATGTTGTATGGATTTTGCCGAAGTGGAGTTGCTGATAAGGCAAGAGACTTCTTCAATAAGATTCCAGAGAAGGATATAATTTCTTGGAACAATATGGTCAAGTTTTATGTCAAACGTGGTCTGTTTAGTGAATCATTTGAACTTTTCTGCAAGATGCAGAATTCAAATGTAATACCTGACAAGATCACTTTGATCAGCTTGCTTTCATCCTGTGCTAATGTTGGAGCCCTGAATCATGGCATTTGGGTTAATGTGTACATAGAGAAGAATGAGATTGGTATAGATGCTACGTTGGGAACTGCCTTAATTGACATGTATGGGAAATGTGGGTGTGTTGAAATGGCCTATGAGATCTTTTCCCAAATAAGGGAGAAGAAATTATTTGTTTGGACTGCAATTATAGCGGCATATGCCATGGAGGGGCATGCCTCGGAAGCTATAAATGTTTACTTGGAAATGGAGGAAAGAGGAGTAAAACCAGACCATGTCACTTTCGTAGCTCTACTAGCCGCTTGTAGCCATGGAGGTTTAGTTGATGAAGGCTACAAATATTTCAACAAGTTGAGTAATTTTTATAATATTACTCCTACAATTCAGCATTATGGCTGTATGGCTGATCTCCTGGGTCGAGCTGGGCACTTGGAAGAAACAGTGAAGTTCATTGAGAGAATGCCAATAGAACCTGATGTCTCTATATGGAGTTCCTTAATGAGAGCATGTAGAAGTCACCACAATGTGGAATTAGCAGAACATGCATTTAAACATGTCATAGAGACAGACCCTACAAATGTCGGTGCTCACGTCCTTCTTTCAAATATATATGCAGATGCAGGTAGATGGGATGATGTGAGTAGGGTGAGAACGAAGCTACATGAGACAGGAGTACCAAAGCAACCAGGTTTCAGTATGATAGAACAAAATGGAGTTGTTCATGAATTCACTGCCTCAAACCCTGTATCTGCAGACATTATCTGCATGTTACAAGATATAGAGAGAAGATTACTCATGAAACAGGAACTATCAGGTACATCTCAACATAGTGAAAGGTTGGCCGTCGCATTTGGTCTTGTAAACAGCCAAGAAAACTCCCCAATCCGGGTTGTGAATAGCGTTCGAATGTGTATAGATTGTCACTCAGTTATGAAACTCATATCTCAGGCCTATGATAGAGAAATAGTTATTAGGGATAATTATAGGTTTCATAGATTCAAAGATGGATATTGCTCCTGTAAAGATTACTGGTGACAAAAAGTTTGGTGTCTATTATAAATTGTTAACACAAATTGCACATTTGTATTTTTGGAAAGATCTAGAATAGAATTACATTACTAAATTATCCAAAAACATAATTGAAGCATACTTGTAGTTAAAAATGACAGGTTTTAGGTAGAGTGAGAGTCGGTAGCTAGCTAGCCATTCAACGGAAACAAAATTGACAAAACGTTCTGAATTTAGGAAGAGAAGGTGGGGAAATTATGCCAAGTTGCTTCCCCATGTCATTATCGAGTTAAGACATTTTGGCCTGTGCCTGAAAAGATTTGGACGAAATATACTAAAATCTTAACTTAACATTTATGAGATGTTGAGAGCTTTTGCTTGTAGAAGTCAAGGTTTGATTGATGAAAGCACGATGAGATGCATGGTAATATCTCCTCGGCCAAGTTAGACACTCGACGAGGTGGTAAAGTTCATTCAAAATAATTCTAACTCAACTAGATTTCCTCGTTGGAGTTAGTTCATGAGTTTGGCAATGGATTCCTAAAACCTTGACCTCAGAGAAGGCTAGGCATTGCCTGGTGAAGCAGAGGACTTGATCATGCATGGTAAAGATTGCTTATCGCTTGTGGGGAATTTGCTAGTTCTGTAATTCTGGCAACAATTGCAGGAAACCTTGCATCATAATGTAGATACTTAGCTTACTTCTTCTGTGCTTAGCTCCCTTCTTTCCCAAGTATTAGAACCCCACAACCATGTGATTGGGATCCAAGTTTCATGAAAGTAGGTAAAAAGAATAAATAAAATGTTGGGAGCTGCCCTACTCGACATTGTATGGAAAGTGAGGAATCACCAAAAGGGAAGCCCTGTAGATTGTCTTCTGTAGTGATATATTGGAGGACCACAATAATAGCAGCACATGGAAGTGAGGGGGTTCTTCAGAGAACATTTAATCTTTTACTGCGTCAGTACTGTCAGCTCTATCCTCTCTTCTTTTGCAGCAATGGAGGGTTAGGTGATAAAGCTTACATCGTCCACAATTCCAGCCGGGGTACCAGCACCATTGAATTTAGAAACTTAAAAGAGAAAGCCAAGTTCACCAAATCATCGCACACTCGACTGCATTTCTTACTGCTCTTACTGTGAGGATGTGAGCAAGAAATGTAAAGATTTATGGTCTGATAAAGCATGGAGCTAATGAATGCAAGTGGCAAGAAATAAATGAACTTGGCGGTCCACTTCTCCAACCTTCTAATTCTAGATAAAACTAGCATCGATCTGCCGTGGAGTGAGCTATACATTTTTCTCATATGTTTAATCATATAAAATAAAAATTCTAACAATTCATATAACAACGGTAATAAAACATTTTAAAACAATATAAAAATATATTATTTCAAGACTTTTAAATGAATCTACTTTATTTATAAAAGTGAAAACTAAAACGTCTCAGATTAATTTTTTATCCGACAATATATAAGAAAAAAATATACAAAACGATTATTGTAATAAATAACATTCTATGCAACATAATTATTTAAAAAGACTATACCGAAAAAATTTTAAAAAAAATTGAAAAGAAAAGTCTGCGAAATTAAGCAATATAATGTTACTTGATATAATCGGGCATTTTATTATAAACATGTCTAACAACGAATGATTAAAATAATGATATGGTGACTTTTTAAATCTTGAATGGTCATATTTTCTATAATTTTTTTCTATGTATAATTTTTTTGTCTTGATATAATCAAACTTGTTAGATATTGCTAGGTATAAAAAATGAAAAAAAAAAAAATTGACATATGCAAATAGACTTAAGAACCACTATTTTAGCTTGACACAATACAAAATAATAGAGATTTTATGTTCATATAAAATGATAAAATTTTAATGACCAAAGATTATAAAACACAAAAAATAAAAAATAAAAAAATCCATTATACATAAAATAGGAGTAAAAATCATAAATGACAAAATCTCAATGATTAAAACAAAGTAAAGATCACATAATGTGGATCAAAATGAATGAAAACTTTAGCTAAAAGCCAAAAAAAAAGGGCTTAGGAAGTAAAATTTTAGAATTTGCATTATCTCTGTCTATAAATAAAAAGTTTAATTTAGCCATTTTTTAGTTCTTCTATTTTGTTATTTTTCCATATTCATATTTGATAACAAAACTTATAAAATCTTTTCACTTACACTTTTTAATATAACTAATTTCTCCCAAAAAATAAAATTATTTAAATAAATAAACACGCTAATTTACTCTGCTAATGTATTAAAATCAAATTAAAAAGTCTATTTACAATAATTCAATAAAACATTTTAAGGAAAATTAAAGTATAAAAAATAAAAATAAGCCCAATAACAGTAATTTTAAAATTTGAAAGATCTAAAAGTATAATATAAGGACTAAAATGAAAAAAAGGCAATATATAGGGCTAAAAATCGCATGATCCAAACTCTAACAGCCAACATAGAAGGAAGATTACCAAAAAAAAAAAAAAAACAGAAAAAGCCCAAAAAAGGGACTTGGCTGCAATACAATCCTTTTTTTTAAAAAAAAAAGGCTTAGGTACGGTGGAACCCTATTTCGTTTTAATATATTTATTAATATTAATTCCATGTTCAATGAGCCCATGGGAGTACAACAGGAACCACAACCACAGGAAACATTTTGTTATAGTGAAAGGGACCCCCCTTTGCTTTTGGACCTCACCAGTAACCAAGCAAGAACTTCTATTCATCTATAATGACCTTCAAATTTGTGGAGAACGTCAAATCACATACCTACGAAAGCTTACATCAGAAACCTGGAAATTTTGTCATGTAGGATCACAACAGATCTAGTACCATCTTTTCTCAAGTAGACACTTCCCTCGTGTAACGATTATTGGTATTCTTGATTCTGACTTCCAAGGTACAATTTTTTGAGGAACAAAATAATGCCACATAGTATCTGCAATCGACTATGATAAATTCTGAAGCTCACAGGAAATAACAAGCAGTATATAATAGGTTGCATCTTATATATTCAGCCAAAAACCTGTTAGAGTTTGCAGGCTCGTACAATAACGTATGCTGCAATGGAGGTTAAAGAAGGAAGGATAAAATTGGGCAGCCATAATAATCAGCTGCATCAGTTTTACATGGATTACAAGGCAATACAAGCCTGAATTATGGAAAGCAAAAACTAGCCAAATGAGAGCCATTAACCATGACCATGAACGGTGAAACATGAACAGCGAAGGGAACAATGTACAAAACGATCATCCATGGCTGCTAAGAGATGCACATAAACAGCTCTTTCAAAACAGATGATCAGAGGCGTCTGCCTTCTCATTAGTTTTCATCAATCATGGGCATGATGGCTGTTGGTTATCGTTGCAATTGCCGTCATGGAGCATCCATGATGCCAGCTTCGAAAAGTCCCTCCCCATTGCTTGACGTGGGAAGATCCTCAGAAGATTTATTGGTGGAATTCTCCATCTCCTCATCAATCATAATCTCCTCTGAACGGCAACTCAAACTGCAAAATGCTTTCTCACCTCTGCATGAAATCAATTCAACTCAGCATCTTAGAATCAACATCCTGCATTAAATAGAAATGACAAAACAAAATAGGTTACAGATAACTGGCACGGACCTGTATATGTAAATATCTTTTCCCTCATCCAACTTCTTGTTGCAATAGTAACAGAAGCTCAAGAAATCCTTAGAGGGAAATGAACATGGAATCTTAGAGCAAGTAACAGCCTGGGGCAATCCAATCTCATTTGTTTCGTTCTTGCCAAAATTACTCAAGTCATTAGAGTGACATTCCAAAATGCAGTCACCATAAATATGAGTTGTTTTGGGGTTGGGACCATGTGAAATTACACATGTATAATCCTCAGAAAGCTCAATCTCACTTGCAGAGATAGAACCGACAAAGCCATTGCCAGAGCTAACCGACATTGGGGTACAAGTTAAATTTGTGTTCGAAACGTTGTTTGAATTTGGGCTTCCTCCAAATAATTGAGGAGTGCAATCAACCTGGGTGGTGGTTTTATCCAAGCAAAACTTCCCAGAACCTAGTTTCGAGCTCCGGCCAGGCAATCGAGACAGGGATGAAAATGACCTGCAAGAGTCCAGTGAACAAGACCGGATCTTCCCAAAGGGCTCGGACTCAAATGGACCTTCTCCAATTTCAAAAAGAACATCAGAGCTGCCTTTTTGAAGGGGAGATTTGGTAAGAGTACGGGGGAAAATTGCAAAATTTCTTGGCAAAGACTTTGGTGCTTGAAAAGAATCGGTATGGGATTGAAAATTAGGGGTTTTACTTCGTACTCGGGGTCCAAAAAGAATGTTCTTACTCTCCGATGATTGGAGGAGTTTGCCATATCCTTTCCCATCGTCGTCGTGGTCATCATCAAGTGAATCTACAATACTTAAACCTACTTTATTACAGTCCCAGCTCTTCTGTTGCCCACCATGGGCTGACCTAGGGGACTTATGAGGGTTCCCTATATTTGAAAACATCCTAAATTCCAGGGGAGATGTTGGACTCCTAACAGAATCGCAATCTGATAAACATGACCCAACAAACAGGCCAGGGACAGTGAAAAAAGAGCTAGCTTTGTGATTGTGCCCCGTATTATTATCAGATTGAAAATACGACTCAGAACCAGAATCTGACATTGTCAACTGACCCATTTGTTGATCTTTCTGGAGTGACCTGGTTCTCTTCCTCAACATCGCCACAAAAACCTTACTGGAAACACCAAAATCCCCCTTTATCTGCACCAAAATAAACAGATTTCAAGAAATTACAACTGTATCGATAAACAAAGTAGAATCAACATGAAATTGATTATGTATTTGACATAACAAGAAATCATTTATCAAGCTGCATTGAGTAAAGAAAAACTTGCAAACAGAAAAGGATCAAAACTTTCATTAACATCAAAAGGAAAGATCTTTCTAGTAAATGAAACCTCAAAAATCCGAAAATACCCACATCAACAATTGCAAAAACAGTAAACAAGGAATAACAAAATCCCACATTGAAGATCATACAGCATTTTCTTAGCAAAACTATGCTCCCACAATTAAAATACTAAAAAAAACAGAAACCCAGATGAAAAAACCTCATTAACGCATTAAAAAGCCCAAAAAGCATACCAGCAATTCATAAGAACATGATCAAGACATCAACTTTGTCCCAAAAAATTATGAGAAAAAATTAAGACTTTGACAAGAAAAAGAAAACACAATGCATCATCATCGTGTTAGAAGGCCTGGAAAGAAAGCACACCTGAGTTATTTTATCCTTCCTCTATAAGCACAGAGAGATGGTGTTTTAAAGAAAAAGACACAAATGCATTAAACGAAAAATATGGGCTCTTGTCAATTTCTTAGACTGTTTATTTGTATGATGTTGAAACTTGCACAGCACTCCTCTCTCTCTCTCTCCGGCCTCAAAATCAGCAAAGCAGTGAGCTTCTGAAATACTCCATTCACTTACTTACACACTCACATTCTCTCTCTAGAAATATACTAACTCTCTCTCTCTCTCTCTCTCTCTCTCTAGAGGAAGCACGTATGCAAATACTGTCTTAGCCCACAGATTTCTTCTTTTTTTCTTTTCTTTTCTTTTCCTTTCTCTAGTACTCCTACCCTACCAACTACTTTTGTAGTTATGCACGTTTTTTTTTTTTTTTGACACTTTTCTTGTTTTGTCACTTCTAGACCATTTTTACCCCCTTTTTTACCCTTTTTCCCGTGTCACTATGAATGCTTCATTAAATAAATTAATGCCTTTTCTCACTGTAATGATGCTATGAATTGAATTGTAATTAAGATTTTGACAGTCTCTGACTTAGTGTAATAAATGGGTAATCGCGTTGGTTTTGGTAAAAGATATAGTTAAATTTACCCATTACATTACCATTCCCACTATTTTATATAATTATCAATATATCTTTCATTAATTAAAAATAATTATTATACAATAAATATTAATAAAGAGTGTCTTATAATTTTTAATAAAAATTGATTAAAATAATAATTTAATTAATGAATTTGGCCGTACCTTTTGACAAATGACTTAAAAGTCTAGTGTGTCTGCTTTTCGATAGAGATGGATCGCAAATTTCTGAGTTCTTACTAGTAAAAATAAATAAATGAAACATTAATGTGTAATATATCTTTCATTTTCACTGTTTTTTACTCATAAAAAAAGCACATAACAGTAAAAAAATATATTATTACCAAATACCGTTCAGTTTCAGGTTTGAGTTTGATTACAAATTTCTTATAAAAATAACATTTCAACGTTTTATTGATTCGTTTATAAAGATATATCGGGTTTCGATTCATGTGATGAAAACTTTGCAAATATATAAAAATAAAAGACAGAATATTCTCAATTATATTTAAACGTATACCAATCTATTTATAATTTCATCTATTTTTTAAAAAAATAAAAAGACTAATCAACTACTCTCCAATCTCACCGTTAACGAGATACATGCATCCATCCTAACAAATCTTGTCAACAAAGAATCTTAGAAAGTGCATTTGATAGTTACGTTTTTTCAAAGTTTGGACATCTTTTTTTTTTTTTTTTTTTACAAAGGGTATTTGCTCTTGAATAAAATATTTATATTTTTAAAGATTGGCTCGTTCGCAAATGCAAATTTAAATTTAAGAAAAGATTGTGAAAAGATGTTTTTCTTAAATGTTCTATTTTAATATAAATAACCTTTTTAAAACTTGCTGAAAATAAACTTAATAAAAAAAAAACACAAAAGATTGTACGAAGATATCTAACAATTTCAAATGAAATTATCCAAATCGTTAATTCTCCCACCTCAAGTTATAAGTTTTAGTAGGAAAAAAAAACATATAAGAAAGAAAAATTGATTGAAGCAAGCAGCAAATCTAAATTAGGAAAGGTAGCGGTTAATATCTTTTACTGTGGTGAAAAAATATGGTTAAATCACGAGGAGGGACTAGGTATCGTTGGAAGGAAGCTTTTGGAGAGAATATATATATATATATATATATCGAAGTAAAAACAAAATGGAAACCCGAAAATGGTCAGATAGATAGTACAGTTACTTTTTTACCCTTTTACGTTGAGTGTCACTAGACGACAAGGCTGACTGTTCTTTATTGAAACTGACAAACGGTAACGGCTATTAACTGCGGTTAGCGGACTGAGTTAGCTTGGTTCGGTTAACCGGCCCGTTACGGACAGGTTTGAAATTCGTAGAATACTTGAAAGCTCAAGTGACTCATCTACCCTTGGAATCCTGTTGTTGATGGAAGAACAACATTTGCCCTTGACAAGTGGACAAAATTTGTTTTGCTTAACTAGAGATTTTTTGAATAATGGATTGCAAATGATTGAGTTTAGACAACTCACCACAACATTGACAACTTTGTCGATTGTTTAAATTGCTTTCCTTTTCTTCATATTGTTATTGGCATTATTGTTAAAGTTTTTTTTTCTTTTGAGATTTATTGATTGTGAGTAAATGTCAAAATTAAATAAAAACTTACATTGTTTTTCTATATAAAATGTAAAATCAGCTTTAAGAGGTATGGTTGTTTATGTTCAAAAATAATTAATTAAAATTGTTTTAGATCTATCTACTTACGGTTCATGTATTGTGTAAAAACAAACTAATTATAAGTTATTTTGTATTTATTATCGTGTCGTGTGAGAGGTGTGATTAATATATTTTACATATTTTAAACCATTATTATGTATTAATTCAATATATTTTATTACAAAATAAAATAGATAAATATAATCAATTTAGATGTACCAAATGATTATTTTTTACTAATCTCCACATATTATTATATATTTTTAAAAAAATATTTGATTGTGGAATTTAAGTTATTTACTTCAAAATCAAGGTCTTAATAGGTCATTTTCTAGAATCCAATATTTTAAGAACTTAGCAAATTACAAAAAAAAAAAAAGCTAAAGGAGATGGGTCTTTTGAACGATAAATTAATGTTCTCAAACTATTTAAATGCCTGAATCTACTATTCACTAACTATTCATTGATGACATTTTTTGTTATTTTTTGAATTTTTGAGCAATGATATGTAAATTTAATTTTTTTTTATTTTAGTCCCTCGTGTTTTCAAATAACATTTTTTATTCCTCATATTTTAATATATATTTGTGGTCTTTGGATGGAAAACAAAAAGAGAGGATGGGGGAGAGAGAAACGGCCGGTTAGGCTAGATTCCGAGTATTTCTTGGTCGGATCTTGCATCTATATTGTTTATATTAGTGAGGAGAGTGAATTTATAATCTTTTCAAGTCATAAAATGATTACATAAAGTAGATCGGATCCCAAAATAAATTTTATTTTTCGATTTGATTTTTTTTTAATGTGCATTGAAATTGTTTTTAAGGTTCTAATTATTGTTTTTACAATCGTTCAAATGCCTAAAACTACTATTCACTAATTATTCATTGAGGGCATTTTTTGTTATTTTTGCCAAAGGTTTTTCTTGTTATTTTTTAATGCTTTTTAGGCCATTAATGTTTTCAAATAACATTTGTGATTTTTTTATATTTTTAAAATATATTTGTGGTCTTTGGATGGAAAACAAAGAGAGAGAATGGAGGAAAGTGAAACGACTAGCTAGGCTAGATTCTAGTTATTTCTTCGTCGGATCTTGCATCTAGATTATTTGTATTAGTAAAAAGAGTGAATTTACGATTTTTTTCAAGTTATAAAATGGAAAGATAAAGTAGATCGGATCCCAAAATAAATTTTATTGTTTGATTTGATTTTGAATTTTTTTTTTTAACTTGTATTGAAATGGTTTTTAAGGTTCTAATTACTATTTGTACACTCGTTCAAATGCCTAAATCCACTACTCACACTATTCATTGATGACGGTTTTTGTTATTTATGCCGATGGGTTTTTCGTTATTTTTTTATTTTTTTGGGCAACAATATGTAAATTTAACATATTTTTTTTAGTCCCTCTTGTTTTCAAATAACATTTCTAATTCCTCGTATTTTTAAAATATATTTGTGGCCCTTGGATGGAAAACAAAGAGATAGAATGGAGGAGAGAGAAATGATCGGTTAGGCTAGATTCCGGCTATTTCTTCGTCGGATCTTGCATCTAGATTGTTGTATTGGTGAGAAGAGTGAATTTATGATCCTTTTCAAGTCATAAAATGGTTAGATAAAATAAATCGGATCCCAAAATAAATTTTATTTTTCAGTTTTATTTTTGAATTTTTTTAACATGCATTGAAATAGTTTTTAAGATTTTAAATGAGTTTATTGACTTTTTTTTTAGTTATTTTGAGGTGTTTTGAAGCAAAAATAATGTAAAAAATGAGTTTTGGGTCCCTAAAATGTAACCCCGATTCTCCGATGAGGATTCAGGTGAATTTCACTTCGTTAAAAGTTGTAAGGTTTTTTTTTTTTTTTTTTCTTGAGAGCCAATTTTCCAAGCAAAAACGGCCCGTCTTGAGCTGGCTTGCTCTTATAGCTCGGGAGCGCAAGCTTGGGCCTTAGGCTTACTTCTTTAAACTCGTGGTAGATTTTTTTTTTTTAACAAATTATTATTATTATTATTGAATTGGGTGCGAAAAATTATGGAAAAAACAATCATTTTTTTAACACATTCTAACAATTATGAAACATATAAGATTTTTTTTTTTCGAATTTTAGAATATATATATCTCTTCAATTTGAGTTATGAAAATTCTCATCAATTTTTTTTTGTTTTTCTTTTTATCTAATTTTTGTTAACAAATATGATTTTTTTTTCAATGTATGAAATTTTGAATTAAGTTTCTTTTAAATAAATCATCAATTAAATTATAAAATTCACGCGTTCTATTTTCTTTTTCTTTATACAATAAAATTTGATAAGAATATATTTTGTAGTTATTTTTATTGCACTTCATTAACTTCAATATATTTCTTATAAATTAATTTTTAAAATACTTTGTAATTTACATTGCACCCTTTAACCTATCGAGTATGGTTATGATGATTAAAAAAATTAAAATAATTGGTTTTGTTAAAAATTATCTATGCATCCGCACACATAATACTAATAATTTGTGTTTATTTTTTTAAATATTCTAATATTAATTTTTTTAAAAAATAAATTAATTAAATAATAGAATTCACGTGTTTTATTTTTTTATTTTTTATACAATAAAATTTTATCGAATAAATTTTATGGTTATTTTTATTGTACTTCATTAACTTCAATATATTTCTTACAGAGTTATTTTTAAAAAACCTTTGTGATTTATGCTCGTACACTCGACCTATTAAGTATGGTCATGATGCATAAGAAAATTAATATCATTGGTTTTATTAATATTTATCCGTGCATGCATCCGCATCTATAACACCAATAATTTGCATTTAAATTTTTCCAAACATTTTAAAATTAATTTCTTTAAAATAAAGAAATTAAATAATTTTTTAAAAGAATGGTCTAATAATTCGGATGCATCTTTTATATATATATATATATATATATATATATCAAATGTTTATATTTTCAAAAACATAAAAAAAAATTCATTTGTTATTTTTTATACAAATTTTTGAATTGATTGTTGTTTTTTATTCAACGAAATCTAATGAAAAAAAATATTAAGATGTTTTTTTTTAATTTTCAATTTACATTATCATATGTTTTTATTTAAGAATTGATGAATAATGAAAAAAAATCATGGTTTTTGACAACAAATAATATGAAAGATATTAAAAAAAAATAAAATACAAAAAATTTGATGAAAAATATAAAATCGGATGATTTTATTTCTTTCAATTCAATATATTTTAATACATTCACAAAATATCATATGCTATCAAACTATAATAATTTTTTAATCAATTTAATCAGTTTTGTATGACTCGTAACATTGATAAGCATCTAGCAGATCAACTATATAAGATTCTTGTTGAAAAAACTAACGGATGATTTTTGTTAAAGAAATTAAATAATTTTTTAAAAGAATAGTCTAATAATTCGGATGCATCTTTTTTATACTAATATTATTATTATTTATTATTATTATTATTATTATTATTATATCAAATGTTTATATTTTCAAAAACATAAAAAAAAAATTCATTTGTTATTTTTTATACAAATTTTTGAATTGATTGTTGTTTTTTATTCAACGAAATCTAATGAAAAAAAATATTAAGATTTTTTTTTTAATTTTCAATTTAAATAATCATATGTTTTTATTTAAGAATTGATGAATAACGGAAAAAAAATCATGGTTTTTAACAACAAATAATATGAAATATATTAAAAAGAATAAATAAAATACAAAAAGTTTGATGAAAAATATAAAATTAGATGATTTTATTTCTTTCAATTCAATATATTTTAATACATTCATAAAATATCATATGCTATCAAACTGTAATAATTTTTTAATTAATTTAACCAGTTTTGTATGACTTGTAACACTGATAAGCATCTAGTAGTCAACTATATAAGATTCTTGTTGAAAAAACTAATGGATGATTTTTGTTAAATGTCCACTATGTATTATATTTGACTCGCCTCGGTACAAAGATGAAAGTTTGTTAATTAGACAAAGTTTTGTTTATTAACCTCATAATTGCATGTGATTAAGTCATAACCACTACTAAAACGAAATTCATCGTTTCATTATTTCTACAACACACACGTAAATTATTAATCTACAAAAAGCACAATGCTACAAGAGTTGGATACAAACAATTTCGCTCGTTTTCTATCACTTCAAATGTTTTCATCCAATAAAAAGCCATGAATTGCATAGCAAGATTTAGCATTTAGCACCGAAAGGTAAACATCACAAGAAAGGGCAACATAATCAATTGAGCTTAATGAACGGACGAGAAGCCGTTCCGCTGGCCGATTAAAACAAACAACTACTAAATATTTTGAAAACCGTACACGATCATAAAAGGACAGTTAACGCCGTTAACTAACTGTAACAACATAATTGGCTGGTCACTTTCAATTGCCACATCATTAAAGTTGACTAACTTAACTAGAGTTAAAACATAACTAACATAACTAAAAGTTACGTGAGAAATTTTATAATACATAAGAAATAATTAATAACATATATAGTAATTACTCTATAGAATCATTTTGAGGAGAGAGATAAATACAAAAAAAAAGAGAAAGAGAAATTGGAGAGAGAAAATAAAAAAATTTGAGCGGACGTAAAAATCTTCTTATCACTTTTGGTGAGTATGTATGTAATTTCTCTTTTTTTATGTTTATCTCTCTCCTTAAAGTGAGCCCATAAAATAACTATTGTTCATTTCACTAATTACTCATTATGTATTATAAATTTTTTCATCATTTGATTCATTTTACCTTTTTTTTAGTGGATTAAATAGTTTCTTTACTTTTTAGATACGAATTAATTAATCTATTTTGTTTTAAAAATTAATTATTTAATGTAATATTTATCATATTTAATTTAATATTATTTTATTTTGAAAATGTCATATTTTTTTTATATTTTTATTTTATTTTTTATTTTTAAAATAAAAAATGAGTTATAAAAAATTTAAAAATATAAAAATTAAATAATTAATTTTTAAAATGAAGAATGATTAATTAATTCATTGATCCAAAATAAAAGGATTAATTTAAAATTTAGTTGCGAAATGCGTGCAAATACAACTCACTGTGTCAATGTGCCTCCAACTACACCAATTTTATCGAAAATGATTGCTTAATAATTACAATTAAAATATATTAAGTCTCGAGTTTTTTCTATATATATAAGATTTAAAATTTTATCGTTTTTAAAAACATCTTGTAAAATTATTTTTTATTTTGATGTTGTCCCGCAGGATATGAGAATGCATTTTTTTAATTAATAATTAAAATTTTAATATTTGATAAAAAATTATACAAGTATTATTCTTAAATACATTCCTGTAACTATGTTAATAAAACTTTAATATCAAAATAATTCTTTTATGATATAAATTATTTACTATATATGTGGGTGTATTATTCTTATACGCGCTCTTGTTAATAGTTTCTAGACAACAAGTACGCCCTTTCTATTTCTATTTATTTATTTTATTTTATTGTAAATTTTAACTAATTTTAGGAAGCATGATATTCTTCTTAAATCACCGCTATCTCTATCTGTTGTATTTTTTCTAAGAAAAAAAATACTCGTCCAACTTTTTTAATTAATAATTTAAAAGTTGAAATTTTAATTTTTGATTTAAAACTATACAAGTATTATTCTTAAATACATTCATGTAACAACGCTAATAAAATTTTAATACCAAAATAATTATTTTATGATATAGATTATTTACTACGTGTGTTATTCTCTCTCTCTCTCTCTCACATATATATATATATATATATATATATATATATATATATGCTTATCATTGATATTTTCTGGATAACAATTACATCCTTTCTATTTTTTTATATAAATTTTATCTAATGCTAAATTTAGTGTTTTTAATCCATTATTGTATTTTATTTTATTAAGTAGAATCTATATGTGTTCGTTTCCATGTCTATTGAAATTAATAGACTTTAGATTTATATTAAGAATTTTTAGTATATATAAGTTTAAAAAAATTAGTGTTACTTGCATAAAACGCGAGAAAATGATCTAGTTCTACTGAAAATAATATCAAAATTATTACTTAAAAATTTTAATGCATGTGATATGTTTTTTTCTTGGTATTTACGGGAAATAAAATATTGTTAAGCCCATTTCGCATCAATCGATGTTAAATTCACTTTTTTTAATGAATTAAATCAACATCAGAATATGTTTAATTTTTGATGAATCACTATATTATCTTTTAGATCAAATCAGTATAAGTTTAATAGGCAAGATATATCAAACTCAATTAGTATAGATTGCTTAATAATCCTGTGTAATACTATGTGTAATACTACATATGGTTGAAAATATATCTAAATACTGTGTTGTATTATATATATATATTGACAAGTTGTTTGGTTTTGAATCATGTACTAGAGATAATTTTTTTAATTGTATAATAACTAGAATTATTAAAATTCGAATATGTTTTAGTTAAAAAACTAGTTTTTTTTATCGCGTTACGCTACGAGTTAGATAAAATATATAAAATCGTTTAAAGAAATCATTTCAGTTTGATAGTTTATTTTATGATGTGAATCTACAAAAATATATGAAATCAAAGGTGGAAATTTTTATTTTTAAAAAATTAATATTTAACTATTTCTTATTTGTGTTTTTCATAATTTTTCACTTAGAAAAAAAGATTTATCCTTGTTAATCCATGAATTATTAACTAAAAAGAAAATTAAATAATTTTTTTTAAAAAAAAACTTTAGTATTTCATAAGATTATGTCAAAAACATAACTATTATTAAAAGCTTACATAGAATTGAAAAAATAAAATTTTTATTTAATATTGATGAGAATATCGGTTTTTGAAAAACAAACATGAATTTAATTTGAATATATTTATTTAAAAAAATAAATAATATTAAAATAAAAAAATATTAATTTGAATCATTGAGTGGTTAAGCCAAAACATTATTTTAATTATTTAATTCAAAAATAAATATATAATTAGTAAATGCTTAGTGTAGAAAAATAATATTATTATAATATGATCATAATATTAATAAAATATGAATTTATTAAAAAAAGATAAATTAAAGTAGTAAATTTTAAATAATAAAAATAATTAAAATGAAATACTAAAACAAAATTGGACCAAATCATAATACAATTAAAGTTTGAAATTTAAAAAAATATATAGAAAAATTGAGGACCAAAGTTCTAAAAAAAAGACACGAGTAGTGAAATGAATAGTGAATTATGAATGTGTGAACAATAATTTATGAGTATGTGAATAGTATTTCAAATAATGAAAATGAATAGTAAAACCATATTTTACTTTAATTTTATATATAATAATTTTTCCTTTAGAAAAAGGATTCATCCTTGTTAATCCATGGATTATTAAATTAAAAGAAAATTAAATAATTTTTTTAAAAATATTTAATATTTCGTAAGATTCTATCGAAAAAAGATAAATAACAATTATTAAAAGTTTATATAGAATTGAACAAATAATTTTTTTATTTAATATTGATGAGAATATCGATTTTTGAAAAAATATGAATTTAATTTTTATATATTTATTTATAAAAGAATGAATAATATTAAAATAAAAAAACTATACTAGTTTGAATCATTGCGTAGTTAAGTCAAAACATTATTTTAATTATTTAATTTTAAAAATAAATAAATAAATAGTAAATGTTTAGTGTAGAAAAATAATATTATTATAATATGATCATAATATTAATAAAAGATGACTATATTAAAAAAAGATAAATTAAAATAATAAATTTTAAATAATAAAAATAATTAAAAGAAAATACTAAATAAAAATGAGATCAAATTACTATATAATTAAAGTTTAAAATTGAAAAAAAAAATTGAGGATCAAAGTGCTAAAAAAAGATATGAATAATGAAAGCAATAATGATTTGTGAGTATGTAAAAAGTGTTTTTAAATAACGAAAATGAATAATAACATTATTTTTTGTTTTAGTTATATGTATAATTATTGACCCGGCTATTGACCCGGCGATGAATAATATC
Source organism: Dovyalis caffra (assembly GCA_963924115.1). Classification (NCBI taxonomy): domain Eukaryota; kingdom Viridiplantae; phylum Streptophyta; class Magnoliopsida; order Malpighiales; family Salicaceae; genus Dovyalis; species Dovyalis caffra. Next base: position 14,396,688 of record CAWUPB010001194.1, on the reverse strand, counting down.
CAAAATGGTTAGATTATCGGAATAGATTGGTTCGGATCGATGCCGTCAAATTGGTATATTTACTTAAATAGAGGTGAACCGGTTATCGTGTCCAAATGATATCCACAAATATTTTTTACCATTTATGAATATAAAAAAAATCAGATGAGCTATTCTTGATAAAATTATGACTACTTATTTCTTATTTAAAAACAAAGGTTATTATCAATTCCATCAGACATTGATTGGTTTTTTACTATTTTTGTTAACTGCTAGTCGGGGTAATTGTCGCCAAGTCCATTTTGGACCATGCGCAGGGAGGAGCCTGGTATGGCATCTACCCCTTGCCACGCCATCAAAATTAGTTAACCTAACCAGAGTTAAAATCCAACTAGAAGTTATCATTTGATGCGTTTCCCTTCTCTCTTTCTCTCTCTTTTAACCCGTTTTTAACTTTTAGGTACTGTACTTTTTTGTCGTCTTCCGTGACTCAGCTTTTCATGATTTTGGGGTTGTGCAGAGATTAACTGACACGTGTGACCGTCTCCAATCCCGGTAAAATCCAACGGGTGTTGGTAGAAGATTCCCTTGAAATGGACCGGTCATCGACGGTTGGCTTTACCTTTTCTCCGTACTTAGGAATTGCAACTCTCTTTTTGTGGTGGTGCCACCAAATGTCTTTGGACCTACGTGGCTTACATTGGAATAGCTGGGGTAAGAAAATGATACGGTAGCTTGCATTTTAGGACAACCTTTTTCCTTTTTCTGAGGATTATAGTACAACTTTCATATGGAAGTAATTCCGCAGGAACATTACTAAGCACAAGAAAGCCTCGGTAATATAATTAGAGTTAATAATAATTTAATCTCTATATTTTTAGCAATATAATAACTTAGTCCTTTTAGTTGCAGAAATCGTAACTTAGTGCCTTGATCTTTTACGATCGTTAGTTATTGCATAAATCCAATTTACCCCCTGGAGTTTATACATTGTCTGGATTTCACCAAAACCTTTGATTTGTTTCAATCTGTATCTTTCACTTTTGTTCAGTCAACCCTTATATCTTTCACTTTGTTCTAATTAGCTCTCATTTCTTTCAATTTTGTCCCAGTTTCCCCCTACACCCCTTTCCGTAAGTGTGTAAATTTTGATTTCATCATTAGAGTTCATGAAATATCTCAATATCATCCAAGAATTTAAAAAACAAATTGAAATTAACAACAGAAAATCAATGTAACATATAATTTTTATTAAAAAAAATATCTTAAACTTAAGAAAGTTATTTTCTTGATAAGTTCTCAATTTTTACCAACTTTAGCTCTCACTTAACAACATCATCTTTTTCTTTGACCATATTATAGTTAAACAAAAATCAATATTCAAATTAATTCAACTCTCTTTATTTTTTTTATCAATCACCATTATAATTCTTCTCAGCTATCATGTTTCTTTTTACATTTGTCATCAAATAACACATTTGATATGTGTATTACTCATGCTACAGGTGGTGTCGAAATTGTACGGTATCCAATTTATAATTTCAACCATATGAGATTTTACTTTTATTTTTTTTCAAAATTTTCATTCAAAATTTTAATAAAAAGTTAGATAAAAAAATAAAAATATAATACGTTAGTGATAGTATGAGAGGTATGATCATGGTGGTTGATACTATTATTAAAACGTATTTGTTGTCATATTTGTTTTTACTTTAATTTTATTATTGTATTGTCCAAGAACAGTTAGATAGTACTGATCATTTATTTATAATGTTTACTTTGGAATTAAAATTAAAATTTACATTGACAGGAACAAAAATAAAAATGCAAGGTCTAGTCGAAACAAATAAAAACATTTAGGTGAATTGAGATAACACGCAAACTTCATGAGAGCAAATTGAAATTTACCCCTTAATTAATAAAAAGCTCCCTCAGTTCTTCTAGAAACAACCAAATTATCCTTGAGTATGGATGGTCGAAATGACATTTTGGAAAGAAACATAATTGAATTTGTGTGAGAGGTTAACACTTTATTATAGGAAATTTACGAAGGGATTAAGTTATAAACGAAATTGAAAAAAATAAAAAAGAAGGAATATTGAACGTTTAAAACCAAAAGATGAACTAATTATTTTGCCAGAAATAAAACGAATAAATAATAATTTACACTTTATTTATTAGCTGCAGTCATCATATTAATTAAACGCTCTTAAATAACAAATATTTTTAGATGCTCGTTCCGAATCCAGTTACAAGTTGAACATGTCAGGAGCAATTAGCTGGTTACATGCATGTATGATGAATATATGATTTAATTCATTCACTAGAATATCAAGCCAGCCAGAAGTTATCTCCTTTCATAAATAAAAGTTAGAAGATTTTTTTTTAATTGATGTAATTAAGAAAAGTGATGATTTAATTTTAGTTAATATGAAAATTAATTTGAAAATACTCTATTAATTGTAATATTAAAAAAAACGAGTAAGTTTTTTTAAAAATATACACATGATTACGAATGTTCATTTATCAAGTAAAAATCGATAAATCTTTCAATTTAAGTGTTTTATTTTTTATTTGAGCATAAATAATCGTGTAAGATTAAAAATTATTGATGTGATTAAAATAAACTGTTATGTGTTAGTTTTTAATTGAGACTTGACAAAAAATAAGTTTCACTTTCGGAAAATTAAAAAATTTAATGTATAACGTTTGATTATTTTTCTATTTGAATCTTCAACGTTTGATTTTTTTTATATTCCAACTCATTTGTTTGATACTAAAAGAAACTAAAGCGAACCAGATCTATCGTAATAAAAATTGATAAATAGTTAAAATTCTTATAACAAGTGACGATAATTTGAACGAACGCATTTCTAATTACATGCACATGGATCGTGGAGTATTGGTATTCTTGAACGGTTCAAAACCTACAGAAGAAAACTCTTCTTTTTCGGTTATCCAGAATTGCTTGATGTGCAAGCTTGCTTTTTACTTGGAAGGAGACAAACTCTAGATGGCATGATTCTAAGCGTTCTTTCATGCCATTTTCAAAGGTTAAAATTCAAATTACAGAACGCAACTAGATGTCGAAATGCTGTTAGGAAAACCGACTTGTTTGAAATTTTTTACGATCGGGAGTAATTTTATGACTGGTCCTTTTTCCAAACTATATAGTCTAGTCTAGTCTAGCCTAGTCTAGTCCTACATTATTGTTACTTTTGATCCATAAATCATATTCATTCGTAAAAAAGAGCAGTTCAAAAGGTTGGTAGTGAAATAAAAGCTCACCAGGAGTAATATTTAACACTATTGCTAATTTTCTAAAATTACCTAATGCGCTGACAACACATTCCAATTGATGATGCATAACAATTACTCCCACTGCTATATATATATATATATATATATATATATATAATGACTAGTACATGAACAGGAATTATGAGACTAGTGATCAAGAGAGACAGGTGGGAGATGGTAGCTTAGCTAGCTCTGAAATTTGTATTGAAAACACTGTTCAGTCTGAAGTGTTACACATCTACCCGACACAGTATAAATGATAGTATCGATACAATTATTACGTAAAAGATACTATCTTTTTTATTAGTATTTAAAGAAAAAAGAAAGGAAAAATGCTTACCCTTTTTTAAAAACCACACGTGCTGGTAGGTACCTCCACAAGTACCAAAAAATTCTCATAGCATAGAGAATTAAGATCCATGATTTGTTTACTATTTTTTTAAAAAAATTTTTTATTTTTTGTCCGTGATGGTCTCCTCGATAACATGTTGATCCTTAGGTTAGACGATGCTTAATTGTTAGATTAAGAACAAAATTTGTCATCCAATTGTTGCTTTTATGGGTAACAAAAGGTAGAGTGCAGATTTCAAAAGGGTTATTGATTTGAATTTTTTATTTTATTTTTTATCTATTCTTACAAGAACATTGGGCTTTGCTCTTTTAAATTCTCGATTAACAAGGAGTGAAAAAAAAATTAAAAAAGTGCAATACTCTTCGGCTAGCATAAGTTGCTAATGCTGGGTGTTGATACAATGCATATTTTGATTCCAAGCTGTAAATGGGCCTGGCTAATTCAATCTCTATCGCTATAATTAGCCCCAAAAAATAGAAAATTGTTTGTAACCCAAAATTTCAAATTATGAGCTACTTAGTTTAGTCGACAACATCATTATATCTATATGTTTTAAGATTATAAAGTACTAAAGTTTAGTCAATTCTGTTACAAAAGATTTAAAAGAGAGATCTTGACGACGGTATGAAAAAATTGAGATTACTTTTTGTTTTTTTATTCCCTCTTACATTTAAGAGGTTCAGTGAGTCTTGACCAATATAAAAACAATAATTTTTTTTTTATCTTTTTAAATCTCGTCTTATTTTTTATTTTTTATTTTTTTTATAATTTAAACACGAGACTTTTTAATTATTGGATGTATGTTATAGGCCCAGCTAATGAGTGACTTTAGCATTATTTATTAAGAAATCAAATGAAAAAAAAATTAGATAGAAAAAAGTCTATAATTAATAAAAGAAAGAAATTGAAAGACTATAAAGGCTATGTTTGGATGGAAAAGAGATTTTTTTTTTTTTAGTTAGTGCTTTGACCGACATGTAAACATATAAAAGTGCTTGTGACAAAAATTATTAAGGTTTTCTTTAATATTGATTTTTGAATAGAATAATTACAAAAAAATTACAGTATTCAACGTGGTGATTTTATGTAGTATTGAGTTTTGTAAAAACACAATTTGTTTTTTAATTCCAATTTTTTATGTGGTTTGACGAATTTCATTATAAGGGTAACTTGTATTACTATCAATATTTTTGCTTTTCGAGTTTATTAAAAAAAAAAAACTTAGTGATTGTATTGCTTTATTGATTGTAATAGATTATTTCAAAGTTGGTCATGTGGCTTTTTTCTATACGATAGAGAGGGTTTTCAATATAAATATAGTGTTTTTGTAGTTATGTTCTTGTAATTGATTTATTTTATGCTCTTAATCATTATACGTGTTTGGCTTGATTATTTTCTTACGAAATCTTATTTACATATGGTGAGATTAAATTCTCAATAGTGGTATCAAAACTTTGATTAGAATATTTGTATAAATTAGATGAAGAAAATTAATTTAAAAACAATGATCAAACTAACGACTTTAAATTATTCGATTTGAAAGCCGAGAATGGAGGATTTATTTATTATAATGATTTCTTTGGTCTACTTGAATTAGGTAAAGCTATACTAAAAAAGGCAAGGTTGATGTTGCTTGGAAAAAAGAATATCGAAAAGCTATTGGAGCTATCGGACGGGGGTGGATGATAGTTTGTTTCATCACATATCCAAATAGAAAAATGCCCAAAAACTATGAAAAAAAATTAAAGAGTACGTATGAAAAGAAGAATGCATGAAATTAAACTTTTCTTATTAGGAAGCTTGTAAATTTAAAATATCGAGATGAAAGATCTATCGTTGAACACTTGAATAACGTTTAAGATTTGATTAATCGGTTGATAATGATGAAAATAATGCTAGATGATTAGTTACAAGTACCGTTGCTATTAGAAACTTTGCCAAATAGCCAGGAGACTTTGATTGTGATATTTAATAATTTTGTTTTAAATGATGTTTTGTCATTATCTATGGTTAAAGATAGCTTATCTAATAAATAAACAAGAACAAAAGAGCTTGTTGCTCAATGGTAGTGGTCTCTTACAACAAGAGATCACAAGTTTAAATTCGAATAGACTAGTTTTGCTAAAAATCTTGAGTGCATGAGTTAAAAAAGTAAATAAATAAACAAGAAGAAACAAGGTGACATATAGTAGAAGGTGGACATTCTCTTGTCACGGAGAACAAAGGAAAAGTAGGTCTATTGATAACTTTAAATATTATCATTATGGAGGAAAATGTGACATTAAGAAAGATTGCAAGGCATAGAAGAAGAAAAAAAAACTGAATAATCATAAAGAAGATAACGAGAACACCATAGTATTAAATTTAGAATGGGATGTAGTGGTGCTCTCATAAGGAGAAAATAAGTGTGATACTGCGAATTCTCGTGGTGAATGGATTGTTGACTCGGGGCTAGTATATCATGCTACTTTTATAAATAAATTTTTTACTATGTATGAAATAAGAGATTTCAAGTAGAGCAAAAAGTAGACAATAATAGTTATGCTAGCGTTCAAAGAGTTTGTACACTAACTTTGAAGGATGCAATGTATGTATTGGATTTATGCTTGAATTTGATTTCTACTCATGACTTAGATATTGTCGAATATTACAATCATTTTATGGTGGAAGAAGGAAACTCTTTAAGGAATCAATGATTGTTACTAAAAGTAATATTTATAATAAACTTTACAAGACATAACTGCAGCTTGATCAAACTTGAGAATAGTGCGATAAGATATAAAACTTTTCAAAAGTTATGATCTAGAGGATAAACTCAAGTGAATAAAAAAAATTGGTAAATAAGTCTTTTGTTTCTTTTTCTAAATAGATTGCTACATAGAGGAAAGTATTGAATGAGAAATATAAAATTAATATTAAGCTAATAATTGGTAATGGTGATAATATGTACACATATAGCTCCGAGAAGGAAGAGTACAAAATTAACCTAAGAATAGTGCGGTTAGATAAACTTTTTAAAGTTATGGTCTAGACAATAAATTCAAGTGAATGAAAAAAAATTCATAAAGAAGTCTTGTGTTACTTTCGTAAAAAAGTTTGCTACATATAAGAGAGTATTAAATAAATAATATGGAATTGATATGGAGTTAATTGGCAATGGTGATGATATAGACATGAAAAGTGTTAGGAGGAAGAGTAGAATCCTTTACTTCAAAATGTAGAGTCTCGAATGAGTAAGTTTATTAATCAATAATATTCTTTTATAAAAAATTATAGTTCTAATAATTTCTTATTGATGGACGAGGAAAAGATAAACAACTTAAGTAATATTATGACTTATAATAAAACTCATGAATCAAAATTCAATGATTGGTGATGTAATTGGCCATATGAGATAATAGAAAAAAGATGAGATTGATTGTCCAAGATAAATCATACTGATATGTTGATAAAATTGATAACACTCGAAAATAATGAATTGTGTGTTTATATTGATGACATGAATTTTAAATGATGAGTTGAGATTCCTTTTTTTACAATTAAAAAGAGAGATTTGTTAGATATATGTTGTAGGTACAGTCCATGAGTGATCTTAGCACAATCCATTAAGAAATTAAATTGAAAAAATGATTAAATAAATGAAAAAAAGACTAGAATTAATAAAGAAAAAAAATTGAAAGACTAAAGGCTATGTCTGGCTTGAAAAAGATCAAAGATTTTTCTTTCTTGTTTTGTTTAGTACTTTAACCGACATATATACATATAAAAACACAGAGTACTTTGACAAAATGGGTTGCCGCCATGAGAGTTAGAAAGAAAAACGCTTTCTTTTCGGCCGATTGACAAGACATAACAGAATCTCTCTAATATTTTGTTTTTTTAGATTATACAACTACATAAAATTGTCATATTCAAAATGATAAAAAAAAAAAAAAAAAAAAAAAATATATATATATATATATATATATATATATATAGAGAGAGAGAGAGAGAGAGAGAGAGAGAGAGAGAGATTAGAATTTTGATGATGAGACAGATTGAAAATGTATTATTATTATTATTTTTTATTTTGAAATTTACAGAAAAATTTTGATGATTGTATTACTTTATTAGTCATAATAAATTATTTCAAAATTTATCTTGTAGTTTTTTTATTTATGATAGAAAGAATTTTTCATGTAAATTTGATATTTTTATAATTGTGTTATTGTGATTGATATATTTTATATTTTTAATTGTTGTGTTTGAGTTAATTATTTTCTTCTACAATCTAATTAATATGAAGTGCTAGGTTGATAATACGATATTACTTGACTATTTCGAATAATTTTTTATTAAAAAAATACTTTTAAGGATTTTAAATTTGATATGGTGCAAGAACGATCTAAACGAACATTGGAGGATGGATCATGTTTTCAACTTCATAAATTCCATGAGTATGAAATGCGCAGTTCAACTAGGCATACCTGATGTCATTCATAAACACGGTAGACCCATGACCCTATCTGAGCTTGTTTCTGAACTACCACTCCACCCATCAAAAACACAATTTGTCTATCGCCTTCTGCGTATTCTTTTTTTTTTTTTTTAATAACACGGGTGTCCGGGTCGGTTTACGTGTACCTCGACTAATCTCGTGAGCTCCGAAATTAATGACTATATAAGCCTCCAGCGGCCATCAAGAGAAGTAATCGGGACTCGAACCCGAGATCACAGGGAGAGCAAACATCTTGATACCAAGTCCTTGCCGCTGCGGCACCCCCTCATGGTTACCTTGTGCGTATTCTTGTCCACTCTGGTTTCTTTTCCCTCCAAAATCTTAATGATGTTCACAACCAACAAGGTTATTCTCTTACCCAATCCACTCGTCTCCTCCTCAAGGATAACCCCTTAAGTGTGAGACCTATGTTATTTTTGTTGCTTGACCCAGTTCTAACAAAACCACATGATTGCTTGAGCACTTGGTTCCAAAATGATGAAGCCACCGCATTCAGTGTTGCGCATATAAGTTGAAAATATGATTCCTAAATTATAAGTGCTAGGTTGATAATACGATATTACTTGACTATTTCTAATAATTTTTCATTAAAAAAATACTTTTAAGGATTTTAAATTTTATATGGTGCAAGAACGATTTAAACGAACATCGGAGGATGGATCGTTCCACCTGATAAATTGATTACTTCTTTAGAAGCAAATGCCCAAAACTACTAATCCCAAATCTATAAGCCCAACCTACTGCTATTCCATTTGAATAATTTACCATGCTTGCCCTTCAAACCAAAATCTAGAGTAGTATGACTAACATAGATTAACCATTTGCTTTCTTTTGTCTTCTACTTCAATCCAATACGGACACCAGTCGCTTCAAATCTTCAAGCTTACCCGTAATCAATCATTAATTGAAGTGAAAAGTTTTTGTTTTCGAAAGAACCTGTTCGTTACTCGAACTGAACATTCTTCCCGAGAGCCCTAGTGCGACTGTACTTGCCTGCCTTATCGAGGGATGAAACTCTTTCTATCAAAGAAAAATATATTAATTAAAGAGAGTTAATTTAAGTGAAAAGAGCTTTAATCGTTTAAGTAAATGATTTTAAATTCGAGTCTTTTTACATGTAAATTTTTTTAAAATAATTATTCTTGCTTGACAAAACAATAAAAAATTAATCTAAATTTTTTAATTTAAGATATCTTGAAGGGTTAAAAAAATGAAGAAGAAAGAATATATACTACTTAACAACAGAAAGGCCTTTGTAAAGTCTAGCTCCTTCTGTTCCATGGCCGCCTCTACAGAGAAGTGCTTAACATGATCTTATTCTTTCTAGGGCGCTTACTTTTTGTTTTTGGCGGACAGGACTTCATGGGCATCTTACAATCTATACGAATGAATCCTCATTCGTTGAGAGTTTTATTGTCATTGATTGAAAATGGTCATCTCTAACCGACTAATCCTCCCCTTTATTCAATCTTAATCGACAAAATAAAACTAAGATCTCTCTGAAGAAATAAAAAACAACACAATTTCGCACAAAATATAAAAATAGCTCTTCTATTGGAAGAGGTGCGTTTCTGAGAATATAATGTTTTTTTTTTTTTTTTAATGTAAACTAAATTTCTTGAACAATATGATTAGCAGATTTATAAACTTGTCGTTTCAATTTTTTTTTTTTAAAAAAGGGGAATTTCAATCGTTACAAAATTTGGTTTCAAATCTCATTTTGCTTTTATATCTTTTTTTTTTTTTTCTTTTTCTTATTTGAATTTGAACCCATAACAGATTCATAAACAAAGCCCACTGAACCCGTAATTACACCACCACTTTTTACTTTTTTTGCCCTTTGTTGGGGTTTTTTTTTATTGCCTTACTTTAATTTTCTCTCTTCTGTTTTCAACCGTAACAAATGCATTCGTTAACAGAAAAGGATTTTGGACTTCTTTTTGGGTATCGAAGGATTGATTTTGTGATTACCGTGGCAAATAGATTAAGGGCTTCTCTTTTTACATAGCCTTCTTTACCGTTATGGTTGCTGAGTTATGGACTTTAAACCATGACAGAGATCTGCTGAGTTGTGGGCTCTAGAACGTGATTAGCTTACTATCTTTTTTGGGTTGTATTTTATATGGGAAGCTTCTCCTCCAGATCTTCGAGAAATTCTTCAAGCTGATTTAGTTGGCCTTACTTTCAGCAAGAACTTATCTTCCTCTTACGTCTCTTCTATACCAAAAATCAAAAGAAAAGGAGGGCCAAAATAGCCGCAAAAAGAGTACGAATGGCTTTTTGAGTATACTATTTTACATTTTAAAACGAGAATATAAAACACTAAATATATTATGTGATTAATAACGCTAGCGATTACTCAATGCTTTTCTTTTGTCTTTTTTTTTTTTACCTCTTTTCTCCTAAATAAGCTCACATCTTATTTGATATAAATTTTATTTTTGTATTTTTTTAATATTTACGGATGGTAAGGTATTTTTAGATTATTTTTTCGTATCAATTGAGATTAGATTTATTATTTTGTGAGTTAAATCAACATCGAACATGCTTAATTTTTTTGATAGATCACCAAACTTTATTTTTAAGATCAAATTTATTTATTATTATTATTTTTGTAGGGCTTGAATAAAAGTTTCCGTGAAGGTTCGATATCCTAATCTCGTGTTTTCTCGAAAAAGATCAAAGTCGTGATGAGTAATTTTTGTTACAGACAATTTGTGAATTTTATTTCTTCTTGACGATCTAATGATGAGATAATGCATATTGTCTGTTTCAAAGGGTGCATGTTCTATATTTTAGAACACTATCAATTATTTGTTGAACTTTTAGATGATTTTTTGGATCCGTGTTAGGCTAACGAAATCATATGGGCTTGGCCCAAAGCTCACTTTATTGCAAGGAAAGGAAATTCTCACACGTATAGTTTTACATTTTATCAGTCATTACTTTAACATGTTTTTTATATTTCTTCTTTAAGAAAAAGAAAAATTGTCGGCATAGATATACATGGTGATTTTTTTTTCTTTTTTTTTTTTTAATCTCTCAATTTTCTCGCCTTATGTTCCCAAAAGAATTGATTAGACGAACAGAGTTTGTAATGCCTACCATATTCAAAAAATGAGCTATCTAATTTAGTGTATGTTTGATGTTGAAAGTACGTCGTAGCTATAGCTATAGTCGGAAAAAAATATTTGGGAAAATATACGGAATTAAAAATGTATTTATATTAGAAAATCACTACCAAATCAAAAGCTCCAAAAGCCACCACTTTGTTTTTTACAAACAAGTACTTAACAAACTCCTTTCACATATTTTAATCTATAAACACAATAGGTATAACAAATAAAGTTTCTCACAACTGAAGCTACAAAATCAAGAAAGAGAGAGTTGAACTAGATTATTTTTCATTGTATATTAAAATCTCATAGTATTATTCGAGTTAAAAATAAAAATTATGAATAAATTGAGTGTCAATTATCATGTTATTGTTACAAACTAGACCTCCACATGTCTTTTCTCTCTCGACCTAGTCCACTCTAAGTAGCTGCATGTATTCTTTTAGAATAGGTGAGACTTATATCATCTGTTGCTTTCCTTAGGATTAGATCATTCTAATTGTTGGTTACATAATATTTTCTTAGGATATATTATTTCACCTTTTTTTGCTTACTTCGATTGCATTGAAGGCTACATAAAGAAGCCTAAGTCATTGAATAAAGGTATTGAATTCTTAGCTAAACATCATTATTTTTTATTATCTTTTAGGATAACTCATGAAAGGACGAGAACACGAGGTCGAGGTATAGGCTATGGAGACATTCAAGTACGTAACATTTTGGTATCGGAGCTCGGCATGGTCAATGAGACAAATGACCGGTGTTTCTTTTGACTTGAGCACAAGCTTGAGAGTTTTAACGGATAGATGACAAAAATGCTTCGGGCATTTCCAACCCGGGAGGAATCCTCTACCAATCGGCTCGATTTAGTTTGAAGATCCACCAATTGTGAAGGGGCCAATGGGAATTTTGCTCCCAAATTAGTTAAGTTAGATTTTTCCCGTTATGATGGAACAAATGATCTCACACTCGGATTAGTCGGGTAAAGCAATTCTTAGACTTCTAAAACACTCGCTATTAAAGAACAAACAAGTCTAACAACTTACCATATAGAAAGGGGATGCCCAATTATGGGCTCAACGTCAAAAGAATTTGCACTCGGGGTTCTCATAACATGGATTGAAGGAGGGGCTTGTGAAGCGTTTTGGTTTTTCAACTTATGAGAACTCTTTTGCTAACTTATGTAAGCTTAAATAGATCGGTAATGTCCGTGAGAATCAAAATCAATTTGACGAGTTTGTTGGTCGAGCTTGAACTCTAATAGATGATTAAGAAGTCAAGGCATTTCTTAGTAGCCTAAAAGAGTAGTTTCGAGTTGATGTCCAAGCCTAGCGCCCTACTCTAAATGAGGCAATTGGGTTGGCCAATATTTTTGAAAGCAAGGTTTTCAAGGCCCAAGATCTATGGCTTAGCTCTCCAGTCATATGGCCCAATGAAGTTAGGGTTACCGAAATTAGGCGAAGAGAGAGCCCTTTATGGAATCGGCTCGAGGTTTCACCAACCCATCCCTAAATCCCGTATCTTCTACTACGGTTCGTAGTTTTACACCCATAAAGCTTCAACAAAGACAACGACATGTACTTTAATTCCATTACGATGAGACTTACATGATAGGCCATGCTTACGAAGCTTTTCTTCATTAAGTCGGAGTAAGGACTCGAGGCACCTCCTAAAATTTCCTTTGAAGATTTTTCCAACGATGAATAAGAGCCACTCGAAATTTCCATCCATGCCCTCATTGACATTTTTACCCCTTAAACAATGAGTATGTGCAAGAATCACAAGAAGCCCTATCACAATCCTAATTGATTTTGGGTTAACATATAACTTTTTACATAAAAGGGTGGTATGGGTGGTTAGCCTTCAAATTGAACATAGGACACCCTTGAAAGTGATGATTGCTAGTGGAGACAAACTTAATAGTATGGGTCTTTGTTGGTAAGTAGCCCTAGTTCTTATGGATTCCGTATTTTAGGTTGAATTTTTATTATTACCTTAGAAGGTTGTGATTTGGGCTCGGTGACTTTAAACATTAGGACCCATTTTATGGAATTTTCGAAGCATGTAGATGAAATTCACAACTAAGCCTAACGTGGTGACTTTAAGGAGACTTAAAACTCCCGATGTATAACTAATACGGATTAAGACAATGCAACATACATTAAGAAAAACACGAAATGAGGCACTTTACCGTATATATCCCTAGTGTCTCGACGAGTTGCCATTGAGCTAGAAAAATGGTTGAGTATTTAGCGAAATTCTCGGAGATTTTTTGTAGGATGAACAATTTACCCCCGAATTGAACTCGTGACCATAGAATTCCATTGCGTAAAGGTAGCCGATCAATAAATGTTTGACCATTCGGATATCCTCACTTTTAGAAAGGAGAAATTGAGAAATTGATAGCAAAGATAGTAACTCGAGTGCTCATTCACCCCATTTAGAGCCCATTTTTCTCTTCCGTATTATTGGTAAAAAAGTAAGGCTCATGGTGATTCTATATAGATTATCGATAACTTAATTAAATCACCCTCGGAGATAAATTTTCCATACCGAGTTGTTGAGGAGCTATTGGATGAACTACAAGAGGTAAAATGATTTACTAAACTGGACTTTTGATTAGGGGATCATTAGATTCGGATGCATCCCGCCGACATTATCAAAACTAGTTTTCACACCTACCATGGTCACTATAAATTCTTGGTAATGCCATTTGGCCTTTCTAATGACCCATCTACTTTTTAAGCCCTTATGAATGAAATTTTCTAGCGAGTATTTGAGAAAATATATGTTAGTCTTTTTTGACGATATTCTAATATACAACAAGACTTGGGGTAAGCATTTACATTATCCCAAGGTTCTCTTCTCCATTCTAAGGAATCATAAGCTTTACGTTAAAAAAAGCCGTCGGTTCGATCAAAAACAAGTTCACTACTTATGACACATCATCAATGAGCACAATCTCATGGCTAGTTCGAGAAAATTAAGGCCATGATTAATTGGCCTATACCACGATCGTCAAGGAGTTGAGGGGATTTTTAGGATTGATAGGTTACTATTGAAGGTTTGTAGTAGGCTATAAGGATCGGTGACTAACTTGCTAAGGAAATGCCTTTTCTTAGAGTCCTAAAGCTGAAAATGCCTTTCAAAAACTCAAGAAGGCAATGACTCAAGCATAGGGATTGGAGTCGTTTTTATGCAAAACCAAGCACTGGTGGCTTATTTTAGCATAAATCTTAAAGGTAAAAACTTATCTCTTTTTACTTATGAGAAGGAGTTGATGGCTTTGGTTCTTACAGTGCGTAAATGGAGACCATTTCTTATAGGAAGGTGTTTCACGATCCGAATGAATCAACGAAGTCTAAAATATATGTGGAAGTAATGGATTACCATAAATGCTCAATAATGATGAGTGGTTAAATTATTTGGTTATGATTTTGGAATTGAGTACAAACAAGGCCATACTAATGCAAGTAGCTAATGCTCTTTCCATAAAGTAGCAGGTTACATTCAATGCTCGGTACCCTAATGGATTAAGCCCATGCACATAGAAAATGGCGACCACTAGGAGCTTTAACGGCTACACCAACTTGAACAACAAGGAGAGGTCATGGGGCCTTAGCATGAGAAACATGAGATTCTCTTCTTTAAAAGAAAAATCTATCTTTCTAAAGACTATGCTTTAATTCTAATATCGTAACAAGAAATTCATGGCATCAGCCATGAAAGGTGTTACAAGATTCTACACCGTCTCAAGGAAACCTTCTAATAGAAGAAAAAAAAATGAAAACTACCTCTATTGATTCATAAGGGAGTGTGACATTTGTTAGTGCCACAAAGTTGAATTTCGAAACCGGTAAGGTTACTTCGACCTTTTTCGATCCTCTCTCAACTTTGGATTGACATTTTGATGGACTTTATATACGGTCTTCGACTTTCACAAGGTAAAGTTACTCTTTTTATGGTAGTTGACGATTTTCCAAGTACTCTCACTTCATCTCCATCTCCCATCCATACACTCGCTCCCACCATTGCTCAAGTGTTTTTTTGACAATACTTTCAAGCTTCATGGAATGCCACATTCCATTATATGTGATAGGGATCCCACCTTTACAAGTGCTTTCTTAATCTTTAGGGTACTAGCTTCAACTTTAGTTCGGCTTACCACCCATAGACGGATGGACAAACCTAAGTGGTAAACTAAATTGTTGATATATACCTCTATTGTTTCACTAGCTCCAAACTAAAGGAATTGGTGAAATGGATAGCCCGGGTTGAATATGCTACAACACCGGCTTACACTCCACCACTCGACTCACACCTTTTGAGATAGTTTATGGTTAGCCTCCTCCCACACTACTCTTTTATGTTTTAGGAACAGCTTAAGGTCTAGATTGTGGAAGACTCTCTTCTATAATGAGATAAGGTTCTCCAAGAACTTTGTTCTTGAGTTTTAGAGACACAAAACGAACGAAGCAAATTTATGATCGAAAATAAGAAGAGTGAGCATTTCAATAGGGAAATTGGGTTTGTGTCAAGCTTCACCATTATAAACAGATCCACCATTGCTAGATGAAGTTTTGAGAAGCTTGTTGCTCACTTTTATGGTCCTTTCAAGGTGTTGGCCGAATTGGGCAAGTAGGTTATAAATTGAAATTGCCTCATTCCGATAAGATTCATCCCGTATTCTATGTGTCGAGTTAAAGAAAAGTTGAGTGACTCTTCCAAGTCCTTTACAACTGCCAAAATTTTGTGAAGACCAAGTTGTGCCAATAAAAGAACCAACAACAATTCTAGGAGTGTACGAGCATGGCAAGAAGCAAAAACTTCAAGAGTTTCGAAATTTTCCTTCTCCTTGATGACAAGTAGTGTCTTAACAAAGGGAATTGTTATAAACTAGACCTCCACATGTCTTTTCTCTCTCGACCTAGTCCACTCTAGTTGTTATATTTGTTATCGGCATTTATTCCTTTAAAATATGCCGGACTTATGTTATTTGTTGTTGTCCTTAGGACTAGGTCATTTTAATTGTTGGTTACATAATATATGCTTAGGATATGTTATTCCACTTTTGGTGCTTAATTCAATTGTATTGAAGGCTATACAAAGAAGCATAAGTTATTGAATTCTTAGCTAACCATTATTTGTTTATGCAAATTACTACCATTTTACTTCGTCAGTCTTTCAAAATAGCTCGTGGAAGGACAAAAATGCAAGGTCAAGACATAGCTCGTAGAGACATTCAGATGCATCTAGTTATACATCAATATTTTATAACAATTAGAGATTTAAAATTAAAAATACATGGATTAAACATAGCTAAAAAGAATACATGTTAAAAATTACTAAAATTAGTGTGCATGGGTAGGCTCATTAATTTTAGTAGATTAATAAATAAATGGATCTGATGTAAAACGTGAAATAGAGGCCATTATGAATCCTATAGAAGATCGATTCATCAAATAATCCACCAAAACTTAAGGAATTTAAACGGGCCACTAATCTTATTACAATTACACGGTTAAAAAGAAAATCATTACCGCGTCTGGAAATGTAATGCCTCCACTGTAATCCTCTGATTTTACCCCAAACAAAAAAACTCAATGGAGGGTGTATTTGACATTTCATCCCATTACGTAGAAATATTAAAAATCCCGCTCTATAAAGTCCCATCATTTCACGCTGCCTCTGATTCCACAACAAACTAACAATCTGTCTATCTCAAAAAGAAGCTTTTCAAAAATATCTGCAATGGCGATTACTACACCAAGCGAGCTTGATCCTAACCTTCTTCTTCCTGCTCCTTCATCAGAACCCGAATCCGAATCCGAATCTCTGCTCTCATCTCTCGTTTACGGTTCGTCTCTCTCAACCTCACGTTCGCTTCTCTCCGTTATTTATTGAAATTTCATAGTTGATATCTTCTATTTGGAATATTATGCACTAATTACGCTTCGTTAATTTCAATGTGACTTTTTTTATTATAATCACATCTTAAATTATCATTTTCAAGCGATTTTGTTATCCATTGATTGAATTTTGTAGCAGTCAGTTATGGTTTTAGATTTAGATATCGCACGATTTTAGGACGTTGATTTTCTGGTATTTTTTTTTAATTCAGATTCGTACAAAATTTGTTAGTGTATACTAGAGTTTGTATGATTGATTTAGGTTCAGTTAAATAGTTTGAGAAAAATAATAATTAGAGAAAGCTGGTGTTAATGATAATGCTTTGCATATTGATCTTTTTTGGTTGCAATTAACTATTCAGTTTTGTCGATTTAGTTTAAAAAAAAAGAAAAAAGAAAAAAGAAAAAACAGTTATCTAATGACTCTAGGTTACGCGGAATTTTGAATATATGGAAATTTTAAACTAATATTAGTGAAATATAACCCTAACATGTTATGTTTCTTATCCAAGATATTGAAACAATGCTCTTACATGTTATGTTTCTTATCCAAGATATTGAAACAATGCTCTTGATTTTGTTAACGATGGTAATGGATATGGAGGTTTATGTTGATTTTTGCATGTTTTTATTTTTTTGTTTTACAGATACGGCTCAGAAGTTTCAGATGGAAATGGGTAACATGCTTAAGATGATAACGTGAGTTAATTATCAGGTTTAGCATAAGAAATTTCGTTATAATTGCTACTAACTGTTTTAAATTTTGAAAAGACAACTGTATTTTTTCCCCTTATTTCTCTTTTTTCTTGGACTTTTGAGTTTAAATCCTGTGCATTTGTTTTCTGGTTGATGAACTCTGTTCAGTGAAATTGATCAAGCTGCGGGTGGGATAATGGAAGAGATAGGTAAATGCAAAGATAACGTTTTTGAGAGGAAGAAAGGACTGGAAGAAGAGAAGGAAAGGTTTCAGAAAGTTGCTTATGCTCTACTAGGCATGCTCAATGGCACATAGTAAGAATGGTAAGCTTACAAGTCTTCTGTTGTTACCTTTTATGCTTTTACTAGAGGCTTGGCATTCAGATTGCAGATATTGTTTTTGAGGATGTGTCAATGGCTACTGTAACATCACATAGCTTGCTTGCATTTGTAAGTATATAAAGGCATAGATCCATCAACACTCGCAGAATATGTACTCACACAAGGGTGCATATATTTCCATTGTCATACATTACACATCTCAAACATTTCCATTGTTTTTTTTTTTTTACAAAACTAAGCTCAAAATGCGCTGAACATGTAGGTTGATGGTGGGATATAGGTTTTATGTTTTAACATTCAAAAATAAATAAGTGATCACTCTCTCTTAAAGCATCCAATTCTTCCACCTCTGAGCCATCCTCCATGAGAATTTTGTTTCCACGCTTGCCGAACTTCTTTTCTGCATCCATCAAATTTAGCAAGGTTTAAATTTACTTTGTGTGCGAACAATGAATGAATTAGGACTTCAAATGGCATGGGATATAGTATGCGAACATGCCAGGTTCTTCATGCATTTCTCTGGCCTTTTTTTGACATGGGAACCGAGAAACAGTTTAAAGTTGAGTTTTGACTCAGCATCTCAAATTTTTTTTCCAATTAGTGTTAGACAGTTGCATAAATACCTATTTAGTGTTTGATATCAGCATCTGAGAAAAGGTATGCATCGACAACACTATGGGAATTTTAAATTGTAGTGATGTATCTCCTTTTCTTGTTTTCGACCATTTTTAGGTTGCTTGTAAGAGTGAGTTGGCTCACTTTTTCATTATTGTCTAATGAATTTCAGCTTATAAAAAAAAAAAAAATTTATTACGGTACCTGCTACACTGAATAGAACTTCTATTGAGTCAGGCAAATGTATGAGCTTTCCCACTGAGTCTCCTGCTGGATTTTCATTTGGATGATGCCCATGTATTATCACTCTTTTGTGATATGTACTTGATAACGGAGTAGAGTTTTCTGGTATTTCTGAAAAGCATGGGATGAATGTTTCATATAACTGAAATGAAGCTTAAATGTTTCATTAGTTGAAGTGAAATCACCCCATCCCCAATTCCCGACAAGAAAAAAGAAAAGAAAAGAAAAGAAAAATTGTACATGAATGTAGCTTTATTTTTTTTCTGTCAGGCCACTCTATCATGTTTGATTACTTTGATTTTTTAAGTGTCCAGTTTACCTTCGACATTTGTTTCTTTTTGAGAATTTACTGCTTCAGAACTTGATAACTCCTCGTTTGTTGTTGCTTGCTGCAAGACGGTGATAATGACCGTTATAATTTATGTGGAGAATATACTGATGATCAATCAGAACTCTTTGTCAAGGACATTTTATATTGGCCAATACAGACTTGTATGTACAGTTTGGAGGAGATTCACACCCTTGCCCCCCTCACCATAGTGCTCTAGCCTCTAACTATGGGTCGATACATTCCTGTGCCGGCTATTCTGACTGGGAACAGTCTGGTGTAATGCATTTTACTAGAAATACTATAACATTCATTAAAATCCAAAATACATTTTGGATTTTGGAGTGAGTTTGATACATGTCTGGGAGCCAGTATTCATTAAAAATAATTCTGGAAGGTCTATGTATGGCCTACACAATTTCAAAGGTAGTTCTGAAATGTTGAAGACTTGACTGACACTAGAAACTTCAACTGAAATTGAAGGAAAATGCGTTGCTCTCTTCAACCATTTAAAACTTGCTTCAAATTCCAAGGCCATAAAATTTGATGCATAATTCAAAACAAGCCTTGTTTTTACTGGGAGATATGTGCATTAAGATTACTCCTTTTAGTTCAAGTATTTGTTTACATAGTATAATTGGTTGACGTTATAAATATACCTCTACAGTTGTGTCTTCCAGCAATTCCATAAGAAAGGGTATTTCCACTTGCATCTCTTGTTTTAAGCCCTTCAGGTACTGCAGTCAAATAGTAAGTATAAATAACTACCTCAGCTTCAGTGTAATTGTAGTTCTGACGAATGTGCTAGTCTGTGTACAACTGATTATTATTGGTTATGCAAGGAGACAAAATGTTTTTTAACCTGAATGAAGTTGGAGATTATTATTTTTCCATCTTGGCTATGGGGCTGCACCATTTGCTTGAGATGATGATGACTGAGCCGGATGAACTGCGACAGTCTCTTGGTCCTCAAAGTAAAAGGCTGTGGGATGTTGAACACAACCCCAATTTCCCCTGCCACATCTGAAGGTCCTAGTTTTGACAAAACCTGAAGAACACTTATGAACATAGATTTTTAGGACATGGAATAATTTGGTAAATGTTATAGGCATGGGTTTTGTATCATTTCCCTAGCTTTCTTACATTAGTTTGCCTATGTTATCCATTTTTTTTTTTTTTTTTTGAGAAACTTTAACACTAGGATAGACGAGATATGCAAACATCACTTGAGAAATAATCTGTGCCTTTTCATGTGGCAATAAACATCATTCTGCTTTATTATATTTTCATTGCCATCCTGTTTTTGTTTTTGTTTTTTTTTTTTTTTCCGGATCATTTCCCGGTTCTAGATCTACTTATTATATATATATATATATATCACAAGTTGGATTGGAAATTTTGTTTCCTCATATTATGTCTCTTGTTGATTTGCCACCACAGGATATGAGGCAAGATCTGTGAGACATTAACTTTCAGGGATTTGCGTCCTCAGCATCTGCTCTTTGGATAAAGTGAAGATTTACTTTAAACCATGTGTGACTCTATATCATGATTTCTTTGTCAATAGTCTTGACTCTCAAAAAAGTTCCTGAATCCTATCCAAATGACTAACTTTTCAAACCCAGACAATGTTGCCCTAACTGATGATGGTAATTAGTGCATTGGAGATGCATAACAGAATTGTACTTGCTGAGTCTTTGGCTAAATACATGTATGATGAATCCTCTTATCATCATCTGAACTAGACTTTTGTTCTTTCATCTCTATCGCAGACTGGCCCAACCTGATTATACTTGTATGCTAATTTTTTTACTGAGAAACCTTAATATGTAGAATATGCATCATGCTTGAGGTGTCGTTGTTCTACTTTTTAATGGGTATTCACTCCATCAATTACATATTTAGCTATATCATTACCAGCTAATTTATTTCTTGAGTGTTTGGTATCAGAAAATAAAATTTATTTCAGGGAGTGATGTTTTGATGCATGTATTGAGAAGTACCTGCTCTGTTCCATTCTTGTACACCAGCACATCCTGCAGTTTGAGACACAATTCAGATATTACATCTCACATTACGTAGGTTGAACATGAGAGAGAGGAAGGGGGTGGGGAGCGCATACCACTGCTCCAGATACTAAGATATAAAACTCCGTAGGAATCTCGTTTTGTAAAATAATTTCAACCTTAGGAGGAAAATATTCTGCTTTCATTTCTGATACCTGGAAGAAGTAAGCACAATTGAGTCCAGAGTTAACATTACTTAGTTGTAGGTATCAATCATAATTTCTACCTTTTGTCTTAATACTACTGTAGTGATATCAATGTCTTTACTGATAAAAGTCGTACAGAGAGTAGGAAATTTTACCAACTGGGTAATAAGGTCTTCGGATACTCCTTTGAATAGGTAGGTGTTTGCAACCACACCACGGAAAAGATGTTGAGCAATGCTAGATCTGATTGCTTTTGGCAAGTCCTCTAACACCTCTTCTTGCTGCAACTCTGCTGTCTTGAACTTGAGTTGCATGTGGGCTAGCATTTGCTCTTTCAACCCTTCTGGAAGTCTATTCTTGCTCGCATATCTTAATATCTGATTGATGGCATTCCTCTGCAAAACACCAAACATTAGTAGATTATAAGCAACACTTTTTAGTTATGTTTGTAAGATGTTCGAGCTGTAGCTAGGATTGTTAAACAGATGAAAGATGCGACCATGAGTTGGGCATTGTGAGGAATTTGAAAACCAGAAGCTGTAGCCTTTTGCTAAAGACTTGTATGGTTTTCACCAGGGAACTGGTATTAGGTTGTTAAGAAGGTAAATTTGAACACTCATGACAGTATTTGTTAGAGACTAATATAAATTATATTATGGGCTTCACCTATCAGTTTAAGTTTTTAGGTAAGATAATCTTTTAATATAGAATCATAACTTGGTTAACCACATGGTCTTGGGTGCAAGTCTCACCACCTCTAATTTCTCAAGTATTAAAGTACGACAATATGGACCTATGTAAGTTTCAAGCTTAAATATTAAGGTTTTTACTTGAAGGGTATTTTAGAGACTAATATAAATTATATTATGAGACCTCACTTATCAACTTAACCAACTTAACCTTTTATGTGAGATGATTCTTTAATAGTATCTGTTGTATATAAATGTAGGCAGTGTAGAAGAGAGATTACCATAGCAAAAGTATGAACTGCGGCATGGACAATAAGATTAGTCATGTTTCCGATTATATAAGCTGTGAGGCCAATGTTGAATAGCATGTAAAACATATTAAAAATCTTCTCTCCCGTGTTTACTGCATGTAAGTCTCCATATCCGACAGTGGTTAGGGTGACAATCGACCAATAAATGGAATAGGTGTAGCCCAACCAGATGCTTCTGTGCTTGAAATCTTTAACCTGAGCTCCAATCCATGTATTACCTGCTGTTTGATGATGGGCAGCAAGCCAGTAGTAAAAGCATCCTGCCGAGTGAACAGCAAATAGTGTAACCTGCCATTGATAAAAGGAAGTCTTGATGGGAATGAATGGTTCAGGGCAGAACGTTATTGTTGAGCTGTTCGAAGGAATTGAGAATTACACTGATTAGTTTAAATAATCTTGTCCAGAAGTAGCTGAAGCGAGTGTCTTTCTCTAGCCTGTAGAAAATAGGTTGATGATTAGGGGAGAGTAAGGACATCCTGTCTGTTAGACAATAGTGAAATTTACCTTTTGTAGAGTTCACTGACACGCCTGAGCCGCCAAAGCCGAAGCAAGTTGAGGAAACCGAAGACCTCTCCTTCGTGCATTGTGCCGGTGAAGATTCTGTATATGATTTGGAATGGCAGAGTTGAGGCTACGTCCATTGGGAACATTAACCTGGTGATATACCTGAGAAAAGAAGTGAGAGAACAAATTTATTATTAAGAAAATAAATCTTAAAAAAACAAATATTTAGCAATAAATATTACAACTGCAAAAAACAGTCAAATATTTCAATCAATTTTTCCTGCTTGTTTTATTATGAATTTATTTCAGGATTTACTCTACAATAGATATCTCCTTTCGAACAGATATTCTACGGATCTTGGAGCTAAATGATTTCTCTCCACAACTTTTTAGTTTTAAATGGTTTTTCTCTCTAAAGTTTTTACAATTTTTTAGTTTTTAGTTAAGAAATAAGTTTGAATATTCATATGAAACTATGCATTTTAAACGCATGTTTGCATGACATCAGTTGTAAAAAATAATGTAAAATTGTTGTAATTCATAGCAAAATTGATTATCGAAACATATATATATCTAGAATCTAACGGGACAAACAGATGCTAATTTTTAACTGGACATCAGCCATTTTGGTTGTAGGTGAAGAATGCTATGCATACCAAATAAGTCAAATCAAAACTTCATACAAACTAATGTAATTAACAATTTCTCTTTTAATACATAACTATTCTTTTCATTTTGGAGTTATTATTATTACTTAAATTTAACCCATTTGTTTTAATAGAATTCTAGTATGCCTGGTTTGTTTGCAAATAACGCTTTTTTTTTTAGAATCCATTAAATACCCCCCAGAAGATAATCCTACTACTGTTGGATGATAGTTTGCCATAAGATGCAGCTTCTTCTATCGTTGGGTCTAAACTCGATTTTGTTGGGAAATTAAATGAATGTGCTGGTGTTATTTGGAATATACCGTACTGCAATTTTCTTGTGATCATCCACCAGAAGATAGGTCGAATTGTCCAAATAAGCCACGAAGAAAGTTAGGACGATATCAGCGGCAAAGAATGCGTCAACCACCAAATCGACAGGCAAAAGTCCTCCCGTAGCCACTTTCGTAAATGCCAGCTCAAAAGGAGATGCCCATGCCGAGTATACCACCAGCACCACAAGGAACGTTTGCCACCACCTGCATCATATTATCGTTTGGTTAAAAGTTTCCATATATTTTTTTTCTTTTTTATTAATTTATTTTTTCTACTTTTATTTGTTTTATATCCTCCTTTCTACTTTTAAAATGATATTTTTTTAGTTCTTATTATCATATATCCTGCACATTGTTACAGATCGAGCTATATAATATTCTTATATGTTCATTCATATAAAATACAAAATTAAAAATAATTATTTAGATGGATCACGAAAAAAATTCAAAAAATAGAAAGATTGAAACATATATTTTGTACATTGCAGCATGTTACCTAAACAAAAAGCTTACAAAATTGAGTAATATAATATTGCTAATTAGATGTTTGATACAAACATGTATTTTATTAGAAATATTTATAATAACCGATAACTAAAATAATGACTTGATAGTTTTTTGAATTTTAGATAATTAATTTCTACTATATGTTTTTCATTTGTAGTTTGTTAATAAGATATGTAGAAACCATCCAAAACAAAAAGATAAAAAAATTTGTCAAATTGGAATGAAATTGAAATATTTTAATATCTATTCGGCAAAAGATAAGAATAAAAATTACACATAATAAAACTTAAATGATCAACATAAAATAAAGATCATAAAATAAAGATAAAAAAAACCTTTTACTAAAAGCAAAAAAAAACTTATGAATAATAAGATTAAAAAAAAAACTCATTATGCATAAGGTATGAATAAAAATCAAATATGATAAAACTTTAATAATAAAAAAAAATCACAAAATAGGAACCAAAACAAAAAAAAAATTTTACTAAAAAAAGATTTAGGACAGTGAAACTGTATTTAATTTTAGTATAAAAAAAAAATCAAACATAATAAAATTTTAATAATCAAAATAAAAGAAAGATCACAAAAAAAAGATGAAAACATAACAAAGATTTCACTAAAAAGTAAAAAAATACCTGACAAAAATTAAATATAATAAAAAATTAATAACTAAAATTATAAAATGAGGGCTAAAATAAAAAAAATTTCACTAAAAGCTAAAATAGGGACTTAGCTACTGTTAAAGGTTAAATTTCACTAAAAAGTAAAAAAATACCTGACAATAATTTGATTGAAAACTATAATTGCTAGTCAATAAACCGGAAACTTCCGCCTTATATTAACACGTGTTTAAATCTATTTTTTCTTTTTCCTTTTTTTCCATTCTTCTTCTCTCTCCACTGTCAAATCACAATGGTCATCTTGGAACAAAACTCTGACTGTCTTTCTTTTACTCTCTCGTACCGGAATATGGTTCTTATCAATTGTGCAAAATTCTTGAATTAAACTATACCGATGTCGAGGAAAGAGTACTTTGTCTAACGATTTATTCAGACTAATTTTCATGAATTATAATAAATTATTTCTTACAGAAAGCACACGATGATAACCGGAAATCGTAGATCCCACCCATTCACAATGTTAAGCTTCCTAAAATATATACAATGATGTTACTATGTGTTTGATTATAATAATTTATTGGTCCCCGATTATTTATTGGTCCCGGATTATTTAATGTTCATTGAAGTTCGAATCTTTGAAAGCAATAACCATTGATGGTAACGAATGTGACCAAATCCTTCCCCTCTCTCTAACCAAAAAAAAAAAGGGCAAGAAAAGTAAAAGAAAGCAAATAACCAGGTAAAATAGATTAAATTAGCCCCTTTACGCATTATCACGGATGAACCATGAACAGTCACCGACTCACGGAGGCCTGCTACTAGTCTACTACTACAGGCCACGCCCAGCTAAGAAATATGAAAAGTTCCTCTCTTTATAGTCATGTAATTCAATACTAGCTACAAGTAAATTATAATTTTTTTTCTATATTTTTAAAGCTATTTTCATTACTTTTTCAACTTAGAATCGTCAGTCATGCACAACAATTAGCATATATATACAGCTATATATATTTGATTTTCATGCTGAAATGAAGCAATATAAATATGGAAGCATTATATTCATGAACAAGGACTGGAACTGAATTAAAGAACCTGAGAAAAAAACTTGAATGGACGGTGAAAGAATATTTAAATCAGTCCGGAGAAAGACAGCAAGTATACTCACCGGTATCTTCTATCATAAGGAGCGATAACATATTTCTTCAAGTGTAAGTAACCATCATCAACAACGGTTCCAAAAGCTGGTAAAAGGCTGCTCGAAACTGAGGCTAAATTCTTTCTGATATCTCCACTCGACCGTCTTCGAAACAGAAATGGCAACGGCGACCTTGTTTCTGATGAGGACATTATTGGCCGGCCGGACCCCTCTATACGTAGCAAGAGAGCGAGAGAGAGAGAGAGAGTGTGTGTCTTAGAGAGAGCTTTGTTCTTTACATGTTAGTAAAAGAAGTATTGAATTTGTCTTTTGATTCTGAATTAAAAATAAAATTACGTGGGGATATTGGCAATGAACTTTCACGGAACGTTCATTATTTTATGTTGGGATGATTGTTTTATTTATAATTTGGATCTAGATAATGTAGTTTTTTCTTTTTCTTTTTTTAAAAAATATATGATGTTGAAAACTATTGATTGATTAATGATAAAAGAAACCAAAAATAAGACGTCAAGAGAGTTGACAAAACAGCCTCAAATTTAGAAATTTCCACTTGGTGTATATAGCGGTGTGCACGCCCTAGCCATTACATAGACTTCCACCTCCACGTCTTGCAATTAGGTAAGAGAGTATTTTTTATTATTATTATCATTATTATATATTACTATTTGCTAGCAAAGCCTCATGCTGCCACTCCTACTTGGCAATATTTTAAACCCCCAGGAGCCGAAAAGAAATCGACAGAATTCTCAATTTCTGCCTCTTATAATTAATGGATCGTTGAAAATTAATTAGAACATGGTTTTCCTTCGTTATGGTGGCAGAACTCTCTCACTTTTCTCACACAAGTTTACTGAATGTTTTTCAATAATACCAAATCAATACCACTGTATATATTAAATTTTGATAATTGAATGTGATTTCTATTTAAAACACTTAAAAAGTTATATATAGTGGATGGTTATTTTTCAATTTTATATTTATTTATTTTGGGATAGCTTCTTTAACACATTGACAAAATGGACCCTACAAACCAGAAGATTCCAAAAAATTAAGACCCCCCATCAATGGGGTAGGGTTTTCAAAAACTCCATCCAAGATGGTATTTTAGGTCAAAATGTTTTCTTCTTGGAAATTTGGATTATAGTGCTCCCTTAGTCCAAACAAATTATAAGATTGATTTTTCATCTATATATTAAGAATATTATTTAATATGTCATGCAATCATTTTTTATGTATACTTTTAAAAAATACTTCTTTTTAATGGTAGATTTTTTATTAATGGAATTTAATTAGAGGTATTGTATTAAAATACATGACTTAAATGTTTGACCAAATAATTTTTTGGAATAAATAAAAATAAAAAGCAGGATTTACAAAAAAAATCAATTTTTTTTTCCGTAGGGAGGGATTAATACTTAGTGATAACACAATTGCTTAATTTATTAGGGACACATATAATAAGATGCACAAAGTGACACATACACACATATATATATTCCCTGGTTTGAGATAAGAATCATGATTAAATTAAAAAGGAAGCAATAAGAGAATCATGAAATTAATGGACTTCTCAAAAAAATAAAAAAATAAATGAAGTAGTCATAAAAGGGCATTAATTTTTCGTACATGGAATCAACGACATGCTTACATGCCTGAGATAGTAATAACAGAATAATACTGTCATCGACGGAAGTAATAGAACCAAAAAGGAAAAAAGAAAAAAGAAGGAAAAAAAAAGAACTGTTGACTATCTACGATTGACGTGAATATGTTAAATTTTTTGGGCAAGAGGATAAAGTTGACTTTTTCAATAAATTATTGTTGAAAAATTATATAATTATAAGCTTGATTATGTTTTTCTCATTTGGGTGGGGTTAAAATGGATGGTTATACTTTTCCTCTTATGCAACATTCTTCGCCCAAAAAAAAGAACAAAGAAAAAGAAAAGCGCAATAATCTTTTTTGTTTTTTTCAATGCCTCTTGAGCATGTTTGGTATTGTTGTGTCGTGGTTGCTAAATAATATTTGGTTAAATTCTATTGATGTAATTTTAACATATAACATGACTAATAAGAACTAGGTTTAGTGTTTCGGAAAATCATAAATTATATATTTTTTAATAATTTTAGCTCATTTTTTAAAAATTATATAGAAAGTTCATTAACTAAGCTTCCGATAACAATATTAGCACTTATCTAATTTTTTGATCAAAATTTTCGATAAACACCGACATGACAGTCACGTAAACATGACACGTGAACTTTAACAAGCCACGTAGGATCCATGTAAGCAATGGTGTAGAAAATCAAATACTTGGATCTCACGTGACTTGCTAAAGTCCACGTGTCATGCTTGTGTGGATCTTACGTGGCTTGCTAAAGTCCACGCGTCATGCTTCATCACCCGCCATGTCAACATTGATCGAAATTTTGGTAGAAAAATCAGATTAGTACTAGTATTGTTATCGGATGCTTAGCTAGTGACTTTTCTAATAATTTTTAAAAAACGAGTTAATATCATTAAAACGTATATAGTTCGTGATTTTTTGAAACATTAAGCCTAAGAACTACTTTCTCTCTGTCCAAAAGAGATTGTCCTTCTTTTTATTTATATCCGTCCTAAAATGATAGTTTGATCAAAATTTTAAATACTATATTTTCCTTAGGTACCCCTAATCAAATTTTTTTTTCATTTATTATTTTTTACTAACTAAAAAGTCAATGAATGTCTAGAAGGATATTTTAGGAAAATAAGAACAAAAAAAACCATAATTAATAATTTTTTTAAATTGTGTGAAAAGTCAAAGGGAGCTAACACTTTGGGACAGACAAAGTATAACATATTAAAAATACTTAAACAAATTTATTTTATTTATATTAAATGATTTATAAATTCTTAATTTTACATGTTATGCGAGTGCATGTATGCAATTTTTTTTATTAGAATAACTCTTAAGTTCAATAAACTGAAAAAATTAAATCGAGTGAGAGCACACACATATATAGACACATATTATTTTAATAATTTTTTTCAATATAATTAATAATATAGGGAAAAATTTTTTTTGAAAAAACAGTAATATCTTTCATGATACGTCTAATTTCCTAAAATAATATATATTTTTAAACAAATTAGTGGAGAAAGTTGTTATTTTAATTTTTAAAAATTGAATCCTACAGTAACCCGGTATGCTTTTGGTTAAAAGAAAAGGAGTATCTTGCTTTATTTTAAAAGCAAAATATATATTTTTTAAAATAATACTTGCTTTATTTTCAAATAAAAAAAATATTAACTAAACTTTATTTTTAAAAGATAGAAAGCAAAGCAATACCAAAGAAGTAATATTACAAGAATCAAGAGGATGACAAGGTGCTATTTTGATAAAAGACTAAATCTATAATTTTAAATAACGGTTATTACAAAACACAACGATTTTTATTTAACACAATTAACCAAAATTTTTATTAATTAGTTTTTTACCGTTATATGTGGCATAACTCCAATTAATACACATAATGGCGATAATATTGATAATAGTTGTTATTGTTACTATGTGTTACAAATAACATCGTTACAGTAAAAGAAAAGATGAATAAAATAATTGATGCATCAAAAAAAAAAAAAAAATGAACACCGAGGAAGTTGGAGGAAAAAAAGCAAGAAGATGGTTTTAGAGTTATTTATTTATTTATAGTTTTATAGATGTTCAAGTATACAAGCTGGCAATTACAATGGTTAATGAATTCTTTTGGACTAGACTTACTTATTGGACTTTATCATCTTGAGACTTTAACTTCATAACGTAAAATTTTGGACTTGGGCTTATGCATGGATGTTTGTAAGACTATTAGGCTATATAATTTTGTTATTTATAAGACCAACTATAACAATATTAGTTTTTTTTCCTTTTTGTATAAATACAAAAACATAGTTATATTAATGGATTTAAAACCATTTTTAATATACAAGAAAAATTAAAATAGAGATATTATATAGAAAGTACATGAAAATTTATTTATTATACTTATTAAGTAAAATTATTAAAAATATATGGATTTTTATGATTTGTTAATAGATGTTAATGCATTATTCGTTATAAAGGTGACAACAAACGTTATATTATAGTCGTAATAGATCGTGATTTGCGACCACGATTGCCATCATTTTTACAAACATGATTGCAATTTAAATTTATGGTTACATCCTTTTAGTCGAAAAAATAATTAAGATTTTGTTCCTCAACTCATTTGTCTCATTTGGCAATGCGTCATTTTTTTCCTACGATTAAATAAATGCAGTCATTTAGATTAACTTCCATCGAAGATGGAAAGGTATTACATTTCAATTTCAAATCTAGTTAACCCTGGATGGTCTTAGAAAAAAGAAAACCTGATGGAAATAAAGGAACCAGTCAATCTCATACCCACCTTAAGCTTGTGCAAAAACAAAACCTTAAAATTTATTCACATTTGTTCCGGATAAAGTATTTTTTTTTTTTAATGTAATAACAAAGATCAAGGTCAGATGCTTGATTCATGAGAATTAATCAAACATCTAGTCAATAGATTGATCAACAAATAAAGAGTTGGTGTTGTGACTTGTAGAAACAACGATCAACCAACTAAAAAAAAAATAAATGTAAATAGTGAGAGACATGACAGGAGGAGCAAGTAATGCTAGTAAGATGCGATTGGAGTGACAAGCAAGTAAATGGTCAAAGTTTAAAGAGATGGAGCTTTAGATGTTGTTTACTACATGAGTGAGAGAGTCTTGAGAGAGAGAGAGAGAGAGAGAGAGAGAGAGAGAGAGAGAGAGAGAGAGGTAGGTTTTGGAAAGGATCAAAAATTTTTCACCCCCTCATAATAATGTGAGGTCTGGTATATATAGTGAAATAAATATAACTTTTGACCACTATGATCATGCCAATGATCCGTGTTTTGACACTCGTATTCAAGTTAAAAAATCAATTTTTTAAGCCAAACTCGTTTGAACTGGCTAGTAAAAATTAAATAAAGTAATACTTGGACCTTTTTTGTTATTTTTTTTATTGGATCCTACTCTAAATCCACTAAGCCAATCTCACTAATACATCTTAAAGACAAGGTAAGGATACTAATTATGTCGGAATACTTGTGTCTATCATTGCATCGCCTAAAAGCCTTGTGCTAAATAAGGCTCATCCTCGGTATCATTCATTTGTTTTGTAGCTTGAATCCACGAAAAACTCAAGAAAAATAACATAGATTAGTGCATAATAAAATGAACTAAATCAATTAATTAATTTTTGAAAAAATGGAGCATATACATTTAATAAGCTCCTTGCATGGATAACTTTACTATTACGGGTGTCTATGCAATAATGTATGGCGAGATAAAAAAAAATTAGCTAGATGGACACGATGTTATCAAAAAGAAAATCTGAAAATTAAAAAATCACAGCCTAACCAACATACAACTTAGACATATGGACATGACGTTGTTATTAGGAAGAAAAACTAAGCATTAAAAGCTCATGACTTGTCGAACATATAATTTGACCAGATGAATATGTTATTGTCACAACAAAAAAAAAAAAAAAACAAATTAATCATAGAAACCTCCTCTCATCTCGTAACTTGACCAAATAGATTTGGTATTGTAAAAAAAAAAAAAAAAACTCTTGATCTGGCCATCACACAACTTGACTAGATAAATATGACATTACCATTAAAAAAGAAAAAAAACTGAGAATGAAAATCTCATGGCTTAGTTAACATGCAGCTTGATCATATGAACACTACGATGCCATTAGGGAAAAAAAAGAAAAAAAGGCGTATGGTCTAACTGACGTGCATTATTAATAATATAGCCTTTATGTTGCTATCAAAAAGAAAAATTAAACATAAAAAATTCACAATCTGACCGGCACATGACTAATGTATAATATGAACATAAAATTTTCACAAAATAAAATAAAATAAAAAACTAAACATAAAAATGCGACTAACATACAGCTTGGCTATATGAAATATAACATTGCCATAAAAAATAAAATAAATAAATAAATAAAATAAAAAATTGTGTTAAAAGCTCACGATCCGACATACACACAGCATTACCATCAGAAAGAAAACCTAAACATAAAAAGCTCACAGCTTGGCCAAATTGACAAGTTGGGCTAAATTGTTTCTATCTACTGACAAAAAGTAAAAGCAAATAACAATTAAACCTTTTTTTAGCAAAATCCTGCTCCAAATTCACAAAACTAATATTTTTCTAATAATCTTTTTCTAATGCACTCCAAAGACACAAAGCATGACATTAAACCCACTAAGATACTTATATCCATCCTTGCACAGGCCGAAGACTCATCTTTAATTCAATTCATTTGTCGTGTAACTTAAACCCATAGCAAAATCAAGAAAAATAACATAAATTAATATATAATAAAATTAACTAAATTACTTAATTTTTGAAGAAAAAAAAATCAAGCATATATACACGCTGCTTGCACATTTCCCTACCTACAAATTTTTTTGGTTCCCTCTTAAAACATGTTGGCATGCAGCATTTTACATTCGTTCCACCGTTGAAACAGAATAGTGTTATTTAACATTACAGCACATACGATCTCCCAGTGCATGCATAATTGCATTCATGTTGACCATATAATTAGCTACAGTAATGCAGTATCAATCACAGAGCCGCCAACAAAATTAATTGAGAAAAAGAAAACATTTTCTCTCTTTCTTGCTTTCTTTCTTTCTGTTATTCTCATTCCCATTTTCTAACCATATAAACTAAAGCCGCAAATTATTGAAAAAATATAAGACAAATTTAAAGTCGAAGCCATTTCAGTGCTATACATTATTTTTTTTTTATTAAAAAATTCCTATATAATAAGACAGGGATGAGCTGTTCTGTACCAGATTTTTTTCCCTTCTTACTTTGTCATCATCTGTTCTTTAATCAACTCTGGCAGCACTGTCATGTATCCAAAAGGTTTCCAATTGAACATCTCTAGTATCCAAAAAAGGTTTTTCAATTGAACAACTTGTTTGAGCGTCTGTGCAGAATGCTGATCAGCCTTTGTGTAAATTTTGACCAGCCTTATAGTTTTCTCGTCACATCCTTGAAACTTGGCAACCCATCAAACACCATGCATGCCATGTTCAGAGGTCGCGATTGTAGGATTAGCTGAAAGCTAAAAAAGATAGGAACAGACCTCAAATGCTTTTGCTCTGGTAGTTCATATAGTGCAGGTTTTAAAGGTAATTGTGAGACCTCAAATGCTTTTGCTCTAGTAGTTCATATAGTGCAGGTTTGAAGGTAATTGTGAGACCTCAAATGCTTTTGCTCTGGTAGTTCATATAGTGCAGGCTTTGAAGGTAATTGTGATAATCTCAGCATCCTAGTGCAGTGCTGGAAACTACTTCTACCATTCTTCATATCACAAACTTCGAAAGCAATTGTATTGGCCTAGAGTAAAACTGCACTTCTCCTGTGCTACAGATTACATGTACTGTGCCAACCACTGCTTGCACATATCAAGTACCGGCAGTGCATTTGCATGTAATGCCTGCAACATGATAATCCAAGGACATGAGTATTTTTCTTACAAACTAATGGGACCAAAAAAAAAAAAAAAACAGTAATAAATAAAAAACAAGATATGCAAAAATAATCCAAAAACATGACTGAAGGAGCAACAATGCTTTGGGTTGAAAATGATTTCGTAAATGCTAAAGTTTACAACCAGAGCAGCCCAAGCACAGTACCTGGATTTTAAGGTTATGTATGGTCCTAAGAAAGACAATCACACTAGAATAATAACTTTTTGAGTATTTACTCAAAAACGAAAATCCAAGTAGCAACCATGCCAAGAAAGGAAGATGAGCGAGTTTTCAGACCCAACTAGGTCCATGAGAAAATGCGTTAGGCACAGGCAGTTTGGACCTCAAATTAGGAAGCCCAAAGATATAGCCTCTTTCAAGCACAATTTTGCAGCAATTCTAACAAAGAACTATTTTCATATGACAACAAAATCAAAAAAACGGCAAGAGCATACTTGGCATCATAATGACCTGACTAAGCAGTGCAGAAAATCATGTCCATATGCAATCCTACTTTTCTCTAAATATAAATATATAATTAAACCATGCATCCATCCATTAAATGCATCTGAAGTTATTAAGACAAATTCTCAGTGAAATCTAAGTTGATTGAAAGAATAACCTGATGAGCTACATATTGAACATCAGCCACACTTCCACTTCGAGAAGCGATTTGGAATGCACTTTTTAGACGACCACAGACAACACAAGCCAGCACCTTCCTGAACAGACAAAAAAAAAAAAAAAAAAAAAAAAACAAAGCTTCTATTTAAATCACATAATAATTTTTAAACAAATTAGAAAGTAAACAGGGTACAGAGGCAATATTCCATGTTAAACGAACTATTTTAAAAATGAACAAGTTTCAGGCTGCCACTTACATTTGTTACAATCAAGTCTAGAGCTCACAAACTTAAAAGGGCAGAAAATATAGGCAGTTACAAAAAAATCTAAACAAACTCTGTGTTCTTGTAGAAGGCATTACTTCATCATCCCTGTTTTCTGATAAATCTTTCCAATAATGTTTCTCCAAAATGAACTAGAATTAGTAAAAGCATGAGTAAAATTACATCAAAAAAAAAAAATTACCTGTGACTACTGGTTAACATGTCAATGAGACGGTCTGGACGTTCTTTATGTTTGTTAGCATATACGTTTATTGCAGCCCCCAAGACCTATATTAAATGTTATCAAAAGAACATATGCTTACTGTAAATAGAAACACACATAATATGGAATTAGAAAGCTTGTGAAGGAAGGAAGGTGAATAAATATATAGAAGTAATTAAGGAAGAGATTAGGATAATGCATTTGATACTAAGAAACAAACTGGACTATGTAATAAGTTACCAGCTTTGTTCATTATCTTCTTGACATCTTAATTAGACATCTGCATTTTGTTTTATTTTTCAATCAAAACATCCGGCATGATGAGGACACATTATTTTGTTCTCTATCCTTTATTACCAAACAAAACAAGGATGATCATTATGACGATGTTTCTTTGGTATTAACAACCGAGTAGATAAAGCAATGGATTCACCAAAACTAGACCCCGTAATATTCCAAATTTTCATTTCCTCTGTAAAATACTATTGGGAGGGGAAGAAGGAAGAATAGCAGATAATAGGGCTATATCACTGTTGTTTGTTACTTAATCCACCCTCTTGTAAAATAATTATATCAATCTAAGTTATAGTAGCACACATCACAAAAATATGTTGCAAACTTAATGGAATTAAAATGATGCAACCCTAAAATTCAGGATGACATTCTACTGTTCCAATCTATTCAATCCCATTGAAGATAATATTTTATCACTTTACCATTTCAACTCTTAACTAACCAAAACATACCCTTCAAAGGATATTATAGGATGCTTTCACTATTCCCAATTGTCATAAATGTCATAATATTACCTGATCCCAATCATCATCATCAATAGTTCCTTTAATGTTTCTAAAAAATTCTGTCAACTGGCCGCCTCTTTTTCTCTCAGCAAGTGATGCAGCAACACCAGCATATATATCAACAGCTGCAAGATGAGAAAAGAAAATAGAACCATAAAACAAGTGCAACCAACTCTAAAGCTATACTGAGGAAAGAAAAACACTATGCTATAATAACATGTGATAAAGTTTTAGATGGTAATGTAACAATTTAATGGATACCTGGAAGATTAAATTCATAGATTATTTGGAAAGCCAAATCAAAGTTCTTTTCGACAAGCGTCTCTGCAATCTCACACCTTCTCCTGTAGATCGACAACCATGGTAGACAAAACTCTCTCATCATTATATTATATGGGTCCAACCAAGAACAGAAAACATTAAATATTATATGAATAAATAAGATATTTAATGGCATCCCCTCATCTGGATATAGCAACATTATCTGGAGTTTTTAGATCCAATTCCAACCTAATGAGATATAGGATAAGAATAGAAAGAAAGTCACAGCTTCCCCAACTATATGATTCCCTTTTTTCCTATCTGAGCAATCTGCCAATAAACCAATTGTTTCCTGCAAAGACATCTTGTCTGGATTTTCTCAAGCCATTTCTTCTGTGATTTTTTTGGATGTTGACCAGCTTACTTTTATTTTCTCTTGTAGTTACAGAAACATAACATGCATCCTTCCAAGCAATAGGAGCAAAACCCATTTGAGCTCTTAATGAGTCTTTTACTAATTAACAAATGGAAAAGAAACTAAGTGTAAATTAAAAAAAAAAAATTAACTGAAGAAAGTAGGTGCTCTTAATACTGACCTGAAGGTTTCTGGATCATTTGGGTTTCCAAAAAGAGAATGTTTCCACTGTGGTCCATCTGAATCATTGGAGGATTTCACAACTTCCATCTACAAATGAAATCCAATGAGACAGTCAAACAGAATAAACAATTCAGGCAACTTGAATATAATACTGACCTTTGCCCATATGAAGTATACTAACTGTTTGAAACCACAGAGAAAACACAAATCATTTAAAGGCATGTCCTAATGATTTTGTGTATTTGGCATGAAATATCTAATTGTTTTTTCCTTTTTATAGAGGCAACGTCTACATGGATGTGTCAACAAACAGCCATGTATCACTAACAAGGTAAATGCAATCTAGCAAATAATTATTTATTCCAACATGTTCGCAAACTGTCTAACTTCGTTTTGGACCGGTATGTTAGCACCATAAATCTGTACCGCAACGGTTCAACAATACAATTAAGGTAAAGGCCAGTCTTAACACATCGGAAGAGTTTATAAATCCTAAAATCTAGAAGAAAGACCCTTTAAAGACTCGAGAGAAAACAAACTAAACTCTACAAACAACCAAGAACATACCTTTAATGCCCCGATAAAATGCTAAGTTCTTATTAGTTGGAAGATTAAGTTAAATGCTGGTTTTAACACAAGGGATGGGATGAAACTTTCACCATTCTAACAATAACATAAATGAGTGAACACAATCCATGATAGACTTACTCGATCGCTATTTTAGTGGCACAGAATTAAAATTAGAATCCAGAACAAAAAAAATGAAAGGATAAGTCTGGGGTATACTAGATCTGGAATCTTAATTGAAAGAGCCACACGTGAAAATGACCACTAAGTATTAACCTTGGACAACCACAAGACATCTTTTCGGTGTACTGGAAGAACGTAATTACCTGGATTGAAACCCTAGCAGAAAACTTAACAAGTCCTTCTTCCGTGAGCTTCTCAGATGCACTTTTTCCTCTAACACCCTTAGTGACAAGCTTTGTAGAGTCTCCACCTTTGTATCGAGCTGACAATCCTTCATCAAAATGCATCTATACCCAGAAGAAAAATTGATAAAAACATGATCCATCTATAAACAGGGGTATTAACAACTTGAATATAGTTTTAAGAGAACATTCAGCAAGAATATCATGCTCCTATGATCACTGCATTGCTGTGGTTCTCAGAAGCAGCATATGCTGGCTATAACAGAGAATGAGCTTTTAAAAGCAAGACTTTTAGTTAGTCAATCAAAGATGGCTGAAGACTGCCATAATTCAGTTAATTGAACCATTTATTGCTAATGTTTCCATTCAAAGCATATGTTGCATTCACCTCAAATACATTAGCTTCCCTGATTTCAAAGTTTGGCAACAACTTCCTTTCACATTATAAATAAAGTGCTTCAGATCATAATCATCACAAAATATTTATTAATTTCTTTTGAATTACTAATCTATACTTACTTAATTCCTATGCATGTACAATTTCCATTATGCGAGACCGCTTAACTCATTCAAAATTGTCTTTCATTTCAAGGCTTGTATCCATGCACTTCATATTTGCTTAGAGTTTGCTCCAGGAAATATATTCATTGTGTAATTATGGTGATCATCTAAAGGAACTCTTTTGAATCATGCCCAAGATCTCTAGAAAGCTGAATTGTTGTTAAATATTCATAAGATGTTTAGAGCGTCAAATATACCATATAGGCTGCATTTATGAGTACATTTCTCTAAGTTTCTTCTCTCATAACAGCAGTCGAGAAATGTTTTGAGTTATGCTCCTTTCGATGAGTTCTCTTCGTTTGTATGCTTTGGCACACACACTCGCGCACGCATGCACATATTTTGAAGTTCACTTCCTCAAATTGGAAATGACCTCTACTAATGTCACTTGACAGTTACCAAAAGATATTGCTTCAGTAGATCTATCAATCTTTCCGGAATTTTTCTTTGCACAAACACAGGCCACAACTCAGCAATGTAACAAAGAGGGCGTGACAAGAGAAAAATCAAGTAGTTACCTTTGCGTTTTCCAAGTGTTTAACAGCTTCCTCTTGTGAAGAAGAATTCATAAATAACTGAATACAACATAGTCCAGCAGCAACATGATCCTTCTTGATTACCTGAACCAATGAATAAATTTAAGTGCACCACAGATAAGCCCTGCTTGGAAGTTTTTTTCCCTTTCCTTACAAATTCATAGTGATGCAAACACAATCACACTGGAGGTGATTGAATCAAAATTACAGAGTCAACCATAAATCCCCAAAAACCTTGGAATAGTCCAAAGCTATGACATAGTGTTGGCTTGAATTTCTCCTGGGTCTATCATCTACTAATGCGAAGTGGACAATATAGCAAAGAGAGGGTTTCTTCCCTTGAAAGAGTAATGCCTACTTCTGTCTCCCCAACTGTCCCACCACTTTCTTTTCACGTGTTCTGTTTTTCAGATGCTATGTATCAATTTTTCAAAGTACTTTGTCTGGTTTAGATCACCTCATGTTATCATAGTGAGAAACTATTTTTATGTCCACAACAATAATGAGAAAAAAGTCTCACAGCTTTAACAGACATATTGAGATGTCGAATCAGGTTTAAAACTAAGATTCACATCTACCAACCAAATAGTTACTCAGAAGTGTTCAGTGGAAAGAATAAAACATATTTCATAAACAGGACAGGTAACTGTTGTAAAAGATCATCCCTTGCAGATATAATCTGATGCCCAAAAAGATCTTTTTATCCTAAAAATAAGAATGTAAACAAAAGTGAACATGGAAAAGGGAGTTCCATTTACCTGAAACTGGTAGAGATAATTGAAATGCCTATGAGTTTCACAATAGGTGCAAATACGTGCAAGGGCTGCAGCAGTATGCTGATTTACTGCTACATCCTGTTGTTTTGCAGATGCTATTCTTGTCGATATGACTTCTTCAAGAACATTCATGGCACCATAACCAATACAAAAGTCACACAAATCATCAATGGTCCCATAATCGGTTACTAAAGGGTCAAGTCTTTGAGGCGATGAAGATGAAGTCGCTACTCCCATGGCTGAAGGTTGAGGAGGTGGTGGAACAGCATTTTGGGGAAAGAACAACATGCAGGCATCAGTGTAGTGCCCATGTCTGAACATAAATCCAACCAAATGCTGAGGAGCGTACTACAGAGTCCAAAGAAAGAAGGAAAGTTAAATATAACAGCCAGACTACAATGAAGAGATG
The DNA here is from genome assembly GCA_963924115.1 of Dovyalis caffra. Taxonomy (NCBI): domain Eukaryota; kingdom Viridiplantae; phylum Streptophyta; class Magnoliopsida; order Malpighiales; family Salicaceae; genus Dovyalis; species Dovyalis caffra. Next base: position 14,356,751 of record CAWUPB010001194.1, on the reverse strand, counting down.
ATGGAAATAATTGTTTGTTATCATGAGCAAGAAGCACTAGAGGTGCAATCATGCAGCAATGCAAACTAATCAAAAGCAATGAGTACATAGGATTCAAGACACTAGGCAACAAAATATAACACACTATTTCAAACACAACAATTTCTGCTCATGAAGGATTCATTTTTTCTCCCAAGAGATTTGTTGCATGTTGTGATACCATTCTACAACACTTGCATCTTGTGCACCATGGCAAAGCTATGCTGCCTTTTGTCTTTGTTTATTAGATGCAAAAATGACTAGAGAAACAAAATAACATGTGCATATTTGGAATACAGTGGTAGACACTGCATTTGAGAGATGATTAGCCATGCAAACCTTCTATTTCGATTATTTGAAAATTTAAGAAGAATTAGTAGAAACAATGTTGATGTTTTTACATTTTTGGGAAATCAAATTTATGATGTAATGCATATTATTTTCTTAATAAACATAAATTGCTGACTTATCCACAATCATAAATGATTTGTACTTGCATATTCACTATCTTATAAAAAGCCAATTAACTCATATTTATATTTGTTGAATGGGATGAGATTAGTCTCCTAATTACTCACCATAAGGAGAAAAATAGTTCAAAGATAGAAAAAAACAGAAATTTAATTACTATGCTAAAGACATTAGTTGTTTAATTTCTTGGTACGCAAGCATATCCAATAATCAATTTTTGAGCACTATTTTTTGTTTTATTCAAAAGAAAACAATGTTAAAGAAAAAGTTGTCATGTGAGAACTCACCGGATACTCATTATTTGATTGCTATTACACTACTTAGTTCAGCATTCATATTTTTTGCAACACATTATTAATTCCAGATATTTTTATTCTTCTTTAATGCATGCATGTAAAATGTTAGTGCTATTTTTCCAAAGAAGTTTTAAAATTACATAATTGGAGTAATTATTCTGTAACTGACAAGGAAAGTCTAAGTTTTATTTCAGAAGCAAGATTAAATTTCCTTGAGATTTTAATTTCTTTCATATTTAGAGGAGCCATTGTTATGATTTTAAAATATATGATACACAATACACACAACATTTACAAAATTTTGCAGTATCTTTTGGGAAAGTTAAAAAGGTGGTGTGGACGTGCTCCCCTGGTCCACCAAAAAAAATTTTGCCACAACCTGACAGAGTCAAAGCTGCCAAAAAGAATGTCCATTGAAAACTAAATTATATGCTTAAGCTGGAAAGGCAGTTCAACTTACTTCCTGTAAATAATTAACACACTCAACATAACGAATGCTGTCCAAGTTGCTGCGAGGTCCATCTTCAAACTCAGAGCTGTAAGCTGAGTTATTATTTGCAGATTCTTGGTAATGCCTGGATCTCTCTGAACGTGGAAATGTAGACGGCATGTTCAGAACATTGAGGTATGAATCGGCAGAAAGAGAATCATCCAAGATAGTTGGTGCACTTCTGGCCAAATGTTCATACCTGTAGTATCAGTCCTATTAGAAAGCCTTTACGAGAGGGAATCATTTGGAAAGCATATTATTCTTATTTTTTCTCTTCATTTTCTATTTATGAAACTAAGTCCTTCTAAACTTAATACATACCAAAAAAACAGTAACAGTTCCACTGCAATAAAACCACACCAGTTATACCAGAGTTGCAATATTAACAATAAGATATTGAAAACTTCCTAGCCAACACATCACAGCAAGCAACATCACATTATCTCTCCAAATGGAAAGACACCATTGAGAAAAGAGAGAAACTGCTCCAGACCTGAGTCTTCATACAATTTCGCCTCAACTTCTAATCATTAAAAGCCCTATAAAGAATTTTTATGCACAAAGATACCTGTATTCATAATCATATGAAGCATATATAAGAAATTTGGATGCCATCTTACATAGAACGAACAGCTGACACATCCACTGGCGGGCCTCCTTCAATTGTATTAATAATTTCTAGAATGATGGGTGCAGGGTCACCCTTGTGCAATTGAAGAGCTTGCCTGAAACCATTGAAGGACAAATAAAGAGAGGTCACGATCAACATGGAAGAGAGAGAAAGCGATCATACTAATGGACTAAAAATGGCAGCAGCCGTAACTTACTTGAATTTTACACGAGCTTGTGCATAGTGTTCCATCTGAATCAAAGCATGTCCCCAAGCATTCCATACAGGGAAAACATCAATCTGACAGAAACCCCGAGAATCCATGAGCTCAAAATGAGCAATATAGAGTGGTAGCATGTATTTGTAATCTCAAGTTATGACTTTTTACCTTACACTTTCTGCAAGTATAGACAGCCATGCTGTACTGTTCATCAACAATTAACCTGTCACGAAGACGGGCAGATGACTCTTTATCAGCAATATCATCAAGAGAAGCAGCAATTCCTGACCCCAAAAGGCTTTGGAGCAGCTCAGCACATCCTAGCCAAATTTCTGCCTGTGACAAGATTTCAGATGGCTCATCTGTGGACTGACTGCCTACACTAGAGTTACCAGCATCTGAAGATACATCATCAGCATCCCTACTTCTTTCAGAATTACTGGACAAGTCACTCCCCCCAACAAGCTTCCTCAGCAGGGATTTAGCATAAAGTAGCCCCTGCAAGTGCAACAAGAGAATCAATGTCACTATCCACTTCACAGACTATACTGCACCTGGTGGCAACTGAACCACAGAGCAATGTTTTGCATCAAAATGCATGCCACATTTTGCCCTAGTTGATGTGGCATTTTTAACCATCGTAATAAAGAACAGTTATTCCCATTCCGTACAAACTGGGCTAGTCAAACACCAGTACCTGAACAAATGTCTCTGTCGCATGATATGCTCTACCGATTGTTTCTGTTGATGCATTATCTGGTAACTGTCGTGCACCCAAAACATTCCTCATCTGATTCATACATAAATCCAGAGCACTTTTGGCCGACATCAATTCATCAGAACACAATGATAGCAGCGCCTAGAAATAGAAGACAAAAATCTTCACTGGATCAACGACAGCATAGTTGACACTAAAATCAGTCAATGCATGAAAAACCACCATTTTCTAAAATTCAAGATCATTGCATGAATAAGAAATATGTTGTATTAAAGCCAAAATTATCCGATTCAAGTAACATAATCAATCATTACTATTGCAAAAATTATGCTGAAAATCACATCTGGGAGAGCAATCTGCATAAGCTTAAAGTTCAGGAAGACCCAATTTATTACAGTGCTACACTTTGTATTTGGAAGTAAATCACATAAATATCAGGCATGAGCACAAAGCATAGATTCACTTATTAACAAATTATGATATAGATAATAGAATTAATAGAATTTCAATAACCAGATGAGCCTTATCACAAGCATACCTTAAAAAGTATAATGTCAGGGGCACTTTCATATCGGTGTGATGCACGAACAGCTTCATCCTTATTAGCATCACCAGTTAGCATCCATTCCTCAGCAATTGAAACCGATGGGAGCCGCTCCTGCCCATCTGCAGAATATGATGATGCATGATCTTCTTGAATTCCAGTCATTGCCTCCCATGTCACTCTTTCAGATGGTGACAAACCAGAACTCTTTCTTTTGCGATAAGAATCGTTTGGAGCATTCTTATCTCCATTATTTCGCGGGGCCCAAGAAAAGGCTCTACGAGCCTCTTTTTGCAAGTTACTTAAACTGCTAGTAAAAGACGACCTTGCAGGCACACCTGTTCGCGTTTTAGGTTTTGGTCTTGTTCCAGATACAGAGATCCGTGGTTCTCTGAAGGGAGAGTTAATACTAACAGCAATTGCTTTAGCAGCATATGAAACAACTACACTGTTGTCTCTCAAAGAAGGAAATTCTTTAAGGATCTGCTCACAAATATTATCCAAAAATTCAATCAGGAAGGCAGTAAGGGAAGTACAAAAATACTTTTAGAGGAAAAACAAGGCATGATCTTGGATATTATTGCATTCAAGTAAATACGAGCACTGGAGTTTTATGCATGTCATACAATCACGAAAGTGGTATTTGTAATAAATAGCAACTCCAAAATCCAACAGTCATGAGCAAAAATGAAGACACCTGAGTAAAGTAATATTGGTTATTTTATAATACCAGAGCAGCAGATTGCAGCTGTTTCCTCATCAGCAGAACCTCCAATATCAAATGCGGGTGCTCATGCAGGGAAGAGCACCTTTGCTGCCATGGCAAGGGCAAGGCAGCAAGAACACGAAGGCCCAAAGCCCATGAGTTAAGCCGGGCAACCTCAACATCTGATAGATTCCCATCTCTTCGTTTAAGGAAAAAGTGAACCTTCAAGAACAAACAAATGGAAGCGAGCATAATGAAAAACTCAAATTCTAAACAGCATATATGATTACTTAAAACATGTTTTAAAAAAACAATGAAAACAATTAATTACAAGAAGTTGCTTTGACCGCAGGTTGGGTAAGAGCTGCATTGCACCCATTGCAACTGGTAAAGCATCATCTGAATCACGTAGTGATGAAAGAAAGCGTGAAGCTTCAGCAGGACCCCCACCATTGAGAGGGTCTGCAGTGAGAAGTTTCACGAGTTGCCGACCCTTGAGTTCTCTCCTCAAGTCTATTGACAATCCTGCACTCTCAGCCACTTCTAGGGCAGCAGAAACAGCTCCTTTCCCTGCTAATCTGAGTGCCAGGCCCTCAGGATCTTCTTTACACTCTTCTTCAACCTGAAAGCTCCGGCAAAAGCATAAAGCAAATAAAAGGTAATCATAATCAGAAACAAATATCTAAAAAAGAAATCCTAGTTAATTAGGATTTTAATTTTTTTGAAAACAATCTTTCCCTAAAAAAAATAAATAAATAAGGAAGAAGAAGAAGAGAGAGCTATTACCTCTTGCCAGCTGCTATAATGATCATCTGCAGTTAATATATGGCTGTACCTTTGCAAAGCCTGTCTCCTTTGCAAGACCTGTGACCCAAAGAATAATGTCATTGCTTGGCAAATATAATAGTGAAAGACAAATCATATTAGCTGAAAAATCAAACTTCATCAATGAACCAATAATTTAAATTCTGGAATTTACAAACAGTAACCAGACATTATGTATAAAAACCAGTACCTCATTCCTGACTGGATCACTCTCGGGCAGATGGCAGCTGCACATGGTGAGTACATCTAGAGCAGCATCAAGTTCCCATCTGTGCATATACCTGGAATAGAGCTTCTGATTTGAGAAAATGGTAATTTGGCATTATGTATTTCGATTGCGAAAACACATCCTATGAGTTCACATACTTGAGGGCAAGTCTAGCTGCCAGTTGTTTATTCTTCAGTCGCAGGCAATACTGCCAGCTATTGCTCCAGATACGATCCCCCCATAACCTTGAGGTACAGAGAATGGATGATCTTCTTCTCCACGTTCAATAAGTAATTGAAGTAACTGGTCTGAGGCTCCATCACGTAAAAAGCGATCCGAAAGTGCAACAGCATCCATTAGTTTTCCTTCGCTAATCAATCTGCAAGAAAGAGTACAGTAAGTCAAAATAAATACAAAAATCAGAATTTTTTTTTAAAAAATAGCAATAAGTTCTATTTGCTGCTTCAATTTCCAGTCTAAAGAAAAAATACAACTGACTTGGCTAAAAGTCTTCAGCCCTAAAACAAGCCCCCAAAACATATGGAGAAAAAATTGTTGGCAGAATTAGTTGGAATTGGAATGGGCACGTATTACACTTACAACTAAAAGGGGATTGTGCTTTCTTTTTACCAAACTAAACTCAATTAACCAGAAAGGCTTTACATGACATAAATTCTTAGAAACAACAAACAAGCCTTTTGAGAGCTTATGAAGTATGGACAGCTTTCCAATTGTATTCTCATCCCTAAGACAACTGGCCAGTTTCGTTTATTAATTCTTTAATAGTACCAATAGTCACAAACAGGAAAGTTCACATGCAACGGCCAAACAAAGAAAAGGCAAGGCAACTATATAACAGATAAGACAAAGGGAAGCAGGAGAGGTGGAGGTACAAAAAAAAAACATTAAAGATAATACCTCTCCACTGCTTTCGCATATGGTTCTTCATTTTCCCAATCTAGGGAGAGAAAAGCTGTATTATCGAGTTCAACAGTGTCAGGTTTTGAGGAATCCTCCTGTGGTTCAGGAACTGCAGCACCTTGACTGCCAAGGTCTGGCAAAGTCGTTGAAATAGTACTGCTACCAAAAGTGTCATCAACTTCTGACTCCGTATCACTATCTCGCTCACGAAGTCTCTTAATAGCAGCCCTTGCATCGGCTTTAACCTCACCAGCATCAGCTTTTCCTCCAGCTGTTACAGCAAACTCTGAAACTCGATGGAGGTTACTTTGCATTTGTATCCACCGGTTCAAAGTGGGGAACCTGTTAACATTTACCAAATAAACTAGGGATTAAAGTGAAATTGTGCAATTATAATGTAAAAGAGTTATAAGAGTGGTTCAATTGTCAAGCAATGTATATTACCTCTCAGATTGATCAAGAGCAAATTCATAAAATAGCCTGTCATTGTCAGGTTCCTGCAATGATCCATCATCCATGGAGCCAGACATAGAAGAGTCACTGCCACTGTATAGTATACTCCTCCCAAAAACACATGCTAACACAGCCCTCACTGGGGATATTTTAACAAGATGTTTTACAATATCCAACTGGAGGGGATACAGAGGAATTCCAGGAGTTGATGAGAAACTGCTGTAGCAATTAGGCTTAGCTTCTTTACAGGATGGAGACAGTACTTTATTCTCCAAATAACTCTTATGGAAGGTAGCAGTGACAGGAATGCAGGCCCATGCATGACCAGACCGAGGTGGATAAACAGGAGGTACACATGCTGAAATCACTTCATGGACAAAATCAGCACACATAATGTCAGCAACCTTGCCAGCTGCGTCAGTGCTGCCTCGGTCAAAGACTAAACGAGTTAGAAGCTGCAAAACAAAATAGTAAACCATAAGCATTTATGTGCTGCAGCAGAAATTGCATGCTCAGGTTCAAACCAAATCTCAATGGTAAAATTTCAAGGAACATGACAATTTGTTTCAGTGACAATATATGCATTCAAAAAATATCATTGGCTTACAGCACCTAAGTATCAAAGAGTAAGGAAATTCTTTTCAATTTGGGAAAATATAGATCAAACTCCTAATAACTGTTAATCAGATAAAAATATTAGCAAATTCCTTTAAAAATTACATCACATAATGCTGCAATAAAGTGGGATTCCCTCCAACTAATGCTGCCAAATCTTAATATTCATTAGAAGGCCTTTTCCGCTTCCTTTTCTCAAACAACCTATTCTGCTTATTCCATGACCATTGTTGATGGATCAATGGTCCCCAAACACCTTGTAGATCCTCAGATTCAAACTTACTATATGCTCAACTATTTTTCAGTACAAATGAAAAACATGCAAAACGATTTTTTTTTTTTTTTTTTTTTAAGAAAAATAACAAAAAAGGTGGCACTTTTCACCTCTCACAAACCTATGTTATGGAGGTCAGCCCGATAGGAATAACTTTTGCATTGCGAATTCTAGTATCCTCTATAAATTATGTTAAACATTCCCATGAAGTGCTCATGAACAAATCTACCAGGTTCAGAATTTATGTGATTTGTGAATATCTTTGGCCTGAAAATCAGTCACTTCATGGTACTAACCTTACATGTTGGAGTTTTTCCTTACGTTCAAAACACTTGAATGCAGCAAACTTATTTCAATATTTTTTAGAGATTTCACAAAACTATTACACCTGTCAAAGAACCAAAACTTAACTGAATTTTATCTTAGAAACACTAAATGCAAGCCAAAGATCAAAATAAATGCATTGACAAAAATAAAACGATATTCAATGAAGATAATAAACAGCTTACATCTTTTGGCCACTCATAAACAAGCGAGAAAAAGTTGAAATCATGAGTTGTGTCAGTGCCATCAACTATGTCACCAATTGCAGCAATATGGAGAATAAATTGTGAAAGATATGTTGTAGGCTTAGCACTTAAGGGACCAAACAATCTCTTCCCCGTATCTTTCATATCATAACCAACAGGCTGCATGCTAGTTTCTCCACCAGCAGAACTTTTGGGTATCTGTTTCACAACTTTTAACCCAAGTCCAAGAACCCCTTCTTTGTCAAAATGAGACAAAAGTTTACGCTCTACGTATGGGTTATCGCCTTTTACTATATTTAGTTCTGTTTCTTCGTCAGCAATAGCTCTTGCAAGATTATGAAGCTTACCTAAGATTTTGTGTGAGAAAGATGATCAGAATCACAAGGTAAATCTTCCCAATATGATAAAAGCAAAAACGAATAACTCCTCCTACAAAAATGCAATAAAGAATAGGATACCACTCAAAAACTGTCGCTTTCCCCTGTGAGCATCTTCAATCATCTGATGTAAAATAGCAAGAGTACGTTCTCTTTGCCCCTGCCGGAGCAACTCCTTTGATGATGATATACTAATCTCCCCAGCCAGAAATGCCTGGAGGCCTGGACCATCACCCTAGAATAATATATCGAGCAATGGGATCAATAAGACATTCAATAGGAACATTGAGCGATCCTGATAAAGAAACAGAGGATCACCAAGAAGCTGCATTGACAGTTTTTCTCATCTCAAGCATGTAATAAGTGGAGCAAGTTGCCAATAAAAGTAACTTTAAAGGTAAAATTAGTTCAGCCATTTCCCATTATTTTCCCTTCCACAAAGAACTTGAAAAGATTAATTTGAAATCGGGTATGGGCTTTCTATGAGAAACAGCTTGGTATAAAGGCCTTTCTTTCATTTCTTTTGAAAATAGGGCATCCTTTAGAAAGCATTTTATTCTTATCAGCGGGGACAGTTGAAAGTTGCTAAACAAGAGAAGTGGTAGGTCGTGGTTCGACTTGTAGCAAGTCTAGACTTCCCTGGCTTAGCAGGAGCAATTGGATATAGAAACCTTTAATCTTCTCTAAGGGGTCTGAAGGAAAATTAATGAGGGTGGGCATGGAAGCTAAACCAAAAGATGAAGAAAACTTCCTCCGGGAAATGATCCATGTTATAAAGGTACTCAAAGAAGTTTTCAACTTTAGCAAGAATTTGGTTCATTTTCAGAAAGGAGATAAAAGAATTTTGAACGAAAAGTGCAGATGAAAGAGTAAAACTATGGATAAATCAATCTCCAAAGCTTATTGTGGGCATGATCTATAAAAATGAGAATCAATCAAGAATGATTGAGACACATATCGCTTGTGATAACTTTTGTTTTAGTAAGTGAACTTACCTGTTCCAAGAACTCATGTAGACGCTTGAGAACACGTCGTGATACAGAAATAATTCCCACTTCAAGAATCTGGTCCCAGTAAGTCGAGCCTATCTTTGGAGTAGCTCCTGGATATATCTCAGATAACATAACTTGAGCCTGCAATATGGTCATGTAAAAGCAAAACTAAGCCATTGTTCTAGGCACAGGAACTGGGACCAAAAGGCCCAGAGAGAGAGAGAATTGTAGAGTACAATAGGCATACAACCAAATTAGAGAGATAAGATGCATTTCAGTAGTTGGAAATCCCTAAGAACAAAGACGCTTTCAAGGGTGCCTGCTATCATGACTTAAGTCATGGAAACATAACTTTTGTTTACATAAAAGGGAGTGACGAGGCATGTAAGAATAATATTTGTTTAAGTATTCCAATGCTCAAAAGGTCTTTAGAAGACACTCTAAGAATAATTCCAATGCTCAAGCACTGATTTGGCACTTGGCTAATGATGGAAAACTTAGTTGGAACTTGAGTAATTGATAACGGTATTTTAGTAATTTCAGATGTGCTAGAAAATCTGGAAATTACAATATTTGTTTAAGTATTTCATTAGTCCTGAAGTTCTTAGGTTTTCCTACTATAAAATAAGAATAGTTATAGGTTTTCCTACTCTAAATGAGAATAGTTATGTTGGAGGTTCAGGAATCCTTGTCCTAGTAGGATTTGGACTACTACAACTCTATAAATACAGCATGCAGTCATTCAATATTTTGAATGCAATAATATAAATTAACTTCCAGAAATTTGCTTTTGATTGTGTGACTCATCCCACTCTTAGGTGTGACTCTTAAGAAACCTAGGTGTGACTCCTAGAAAATCTACCCACATACTACCTCATATTCCAGCAGAAACCTAATTCAATACAACCATAAACATCCCTAAACAGCCTCCAAAAATCAGATCCAGAACAGTCCCTGAGCTAGCCTGCATCAGGGAGTGTAGTTGCCAATTTGTAAGTTCTGTATGGTAAGCTCTATAATCTTCTTACTCAATTTTGTAGTTTTACTTAAGATTATGTAGCAAAGTCACCATAATTGCAGTTCATAAATGATCATGTGATTCACTGTTTTTCAAGCATATTCTTGATGAAGGACTTATAAGCTCTGCGGCAAAACCAATCATGTTGACAGTAAAGATAAGAATGGATGAGCTTTGACTTTTGACTGTACACAAACAACACAGAAAACAGAAGGGCCTGGAAGCATCAGTCAGATCCCAAGAATTTCTACTTTATCCCACTATAGAACAAGTATATAGGCAACTGATTTCATTCTTACTAACACTCAAAGGAAAATTAACAAATAATGATTTCTATTTCGGCCAAACCAACTACAAATTTGAAAAGTTAATAACGTTAAATCACAATGGTGAGAGGAGTGGGGGATCTTAATCTCATGGGTGTGGAACTACGATATTGCAAATGTTGCTCAAAGAAGGAAGAAAGAAATGTGGAGCATAGGGTTAACAAAACAGATTCAGAGATAGATAAGCACTACCTGATCCAGGAGTTGTTGAGACATACGTGCTGACCTCGCAGAAGTTGCAGCAACATCGATACATAAAAGAATCTGGAAGCACACAGAAATATCCCAGCCTTAAATAGCCCTCTTACTTGAATTGAGAAACAGGGCAATTGGAAGTACTTACTGCAGCCAGAGAACCCAACTGGGAACGTAAAGAAGAAAAATCTAGGTCTTGCACTGCTGAAGTCCCATCCACAGCACGAGACATTGCATCTTCTACCTGGTAAAAAGAAATGACACATTAATTTTGTTGAGACTAACTGTAGTGTGGAAGTTAGAAAATTTCTGATAACCTGAAATTTGAATGTAAAGTTCCTTGTCAACAGAAATAGCTAGGTTGAATACTTAATCATATTGAACAACAGGTAAATGGGAAAAATTCAATGTTCACAGTTACTATAATCATTTATTAAAACATTAAAACATAAAAGCAAAAGGTAATAGACAGACCAATCTGGATTCAGATGCTCTTCTAACGGCACCGTCAACCCATTCAGCCAATTCAAGGGTAGCTCTATCTTCTGCTGATAAAGAAAATCGATGAACTGCCTCTTCTCCGATGTCATACTTCGCTCTTTGCATGCAACTGCAGTATAAAATGCCGTCAATGACAATATACTCGCATCAATTCAAATGGAAGGAATAAAGGTTCCTGAAACAGCAATAAATGGTATATGCCCGGTCATTGTTGATATAATATACATAATCTCTTCATTGCAAATAATATACTATTACATGGGGTCTAATTAAGGCAGCGATAACTTGGTCCAGCCCTTGCCAGTAACCAAATATGAGTTCTCTGGCAAGAAGGTAGGCGCAAAAAATAAATTATTCCCCTGCCATAGTGCAATAAGTCATCATACTTCAACATTGTTCACCAAACAAGTTGCGGATAAACCACAAGAGCAAACTAGTTGATATTTGCCTGACTTTTGAATGAATTTTCAGAAAAACCATATATCAAAACTTACAGGTTAAGCAGCTTGGATGGGGCTGCACGTAAGACAGTCAATGCCTCCTTCCATCCCCACTGGCGCTCAGATAATGGTAGAAGACGTTGCAAAATTGACAACCGCCACTGCCAATCCTCAATGAAATGTCTAGCTATTGATAATCTCCACTCTAAGGCCTGTCTTCCATCTTTACTCATACCATCATTAGATGTATACTCTTCAGTCAAGCCTGGTGGAAGATTGCGATGTAGAACATCAAGTAGCAATCCTGTGAAAGAAATAACCAGTTTGTTCCCTCCTTCACATGTATTGACATCAGTATGGTCCCAAGCACATGTAGAGGATGATTCAGAATTGCTCCCTGGTGAGGCACAATGCGTCAAATTGAGAGAGATATCATCCATATGTAAAAGCGAAATTATAACATTCACCATCAATATCTGCATCATTGAATAAAATTAATATTATGTAAAAAAGTTACAAAATAAACAGTACGAAGGAAACAACTACATTTAGACATTTGACACCACTACCTACTAAGTACATGATTGGAGAAATAGTTACCAAGGCAAACATAAAGGAGTGACACATAATAAGTTCTGTTTAACTGCTGCTGATTTTCTAGAAAAACACTCTGATCAATCCATATTCCAAACAAAATTGCAGATAATAATCTCAGATTTTCTGTTACATCAAAAACCATGTTTTAAAAACAACTCACAAGGGTTTTAGCCCAGGAAAGCTATTGTGTATGCATGGTGCTATGTGACACCAAACTTGTCATGCAAGTGGAAACAAAGACTCCCTTGGAATGAAGAGTGTCCCAACAACCCTCCACCCCTGAAATGGTAAAAGGAAAAAGAAAAATGCAAACTGCATGCAGATAACCTTGCGTGGAATATTGGTAATAGCCTCCAAGTGGTTCCTTAAGTCTTTCAAATGGCACAGAGCCACTTGATCATGACTCTGTTTTTCATCAATTGTACACCTTTCCATCACTCCCAGTGCAAGAACAGTTGATTCCAGAGCATAACGCATGTGCATTAGTTCAATATCTTGCATCCTATCAAGCACAACACAAAAAAAACAGAAAGAAATAGCATATTGCAAATAAGAAAGCCTAATCTGACAAGAAGAAAATGCTAGTACAATGGAGTAATCTTAAGAAGGGCTTGGGAACACATCACATGCAGTCCTGGGCCTTCCAAGTGCCCACATAGAAAATAATTACTATATGTAACAGTAAGGTCCTTGAGTTTGAAGCTAAATCTAATGACCATCATAGTCAACTATCATAATTCACAATGACCAATGACCGTAAAGAAATCAAACCAGCCTATCAAAGAGTAGCATCATTATTTTAAAAGAGTTATAAAGGTCCAGCTAAAGTACCAAGAGTTCCTACAGCATATAGCACAAGTCAAAGGGTTCTGTCTGATAGACAGGGCGAGGGAACACTCAACTCTAGAACCACCAATCAAATAGCAAACTCTAAGCATACAAAAGCCTAGCAAGTCAACTAAAATGCCACCTATAGAGAAATCGACCATCCACACCACACTCCTCAGCATAGCAGATACGTTTCTAGACGTTTCCATACTTGCTTAACATAAAGTTGGAAAGTTACAGAATAAATTGAGTTACACACCTTTTCCAGGCTGCTACATCAGAACAAATTGGCTGCATGCTAATTAATTCAATAGCATCCTGAAACTTTATGACTGGAACAACATCAAACAACACCTGCAAAAAGGCTTTCTTGTTATACTTCAATACCCAACAAAGATGAAAAAGAAAAGATCTTTACATTTATACATGAAATTCTACTTGAACGTCATTGACAGACAAATTTTCTTTCTACCTTCACAATAATCACTCAAAAGAAAAGAAGGCAACAAGCACAAGTTCGATTTTTGTTAAGATGCCTAAAATAGAACATTTCAACAAAGCATGTATAAAACGAGAAAACTATTTATATAACTAACAAAACAGGTAAAAACGAACATGATTCTGTGAATGCAGACTCCATCCTGAAAGATGATACTATGACACCATCCAATGTTGAAGCAGTTACCATAAACTCATCTTCCTTTAGCACAAATTCCAGCATGAAAAATTGATAGTTATATTGAAAAATTCTATAACCAAGCATATCCATGAATTTTGCAATGGATACCTTGTGTGAACACAACCATATACATGAAAGAGACTTACACAAAGAGGGCTTTGAACAGAAAGTCTTTCCAGCACAAAGTTTTCAACAAAACGTTCTGAATGAGTATCTTCGCTTGCAGAAATTATTTGTTGGTTTCCAGAAAACAACAGTGATGATTTCGAACTCCATAATTGACCAGAATTGACACAAGCAACAAAAGAGGCAAGGTCAAGCCGATAACATAATGAATCGCACAGATGCTCCACGCAAGACATCTGTCACAACCATGAAAACAAAGGGGAGGGACTTCCATATTCAACTCTTCCTTTGGACAAACAAAAGCATTATGTAAAAGATTTGGAAAAAAAAAATCAATAAATAAACAAAAGAAGAAATTACCTCTTCCAGTTGATTACCATATGCTGAAGATTCTTCCAGTCGAAGTATTTGTGACTTACTACTTGTCCAGAGAAGTTGCATTAGTTTCCTCCGAGCTGTTGTTTTACCTGACAACAGATCCCAACCCATCACAGCTACTAGGGGCCTAAGCCGTGGAAATAGTGTGAGAACCTGGAATATGAAAGAAAAAGTGAGATCTGCTAACAACATTGTCAATTTGTGTAATAATGAAATGTCACTTTCAATTTTTGCAATAACAAAATGTCATTTCAAACTCTTATGTTTAATTTAGATGCAAAAGCGAAAACATACGTTGCTAGCCTCTTGAAGCTGCTCCCTCTTGACAGCAGAGAGAGCTGTATCCATTAAGCATTCAAGTACATGTAATTTTGAAACACGAGCATAGTGGTACATCTCTCCCATGCAAATACTGACAGCCCTACTCAACGAAAAAGATGAGTCATTTAAATCTGCATCCTGTTTGATTTCCGTAAGATACCTATGAAAGCGCTCTAAAGGGGGTGGAATCTGTTTGTCAGCATGTGCTCGAGACATCTCAATCTCTTGACAGAGCAAGTCATCCTGGATAACCTGCACAAAACCACCTTGGACAATCAACATACATGATCACAGACCATTCCATAATAATATTAGATAAGTTCAAATTTCATGAAATCAAACAACATATTCCCTTACAAGGACAGTAGATGATGATCCTTAATCTTCTCCATTGAAAAAATTAGGGCATGTAATGGCTAAGCAAAATTAGGTACGTCCTTTACAGCTTCCATTGGTGTAATTAATAGCATTAGAACCAAACTAACAAAGGAACCTTTCAGGACTTTATTTTGTCATATGGAATCCCACACAAAAACTTGTTCTAAGTTTGGACTTCTGAAAAGAAATGTTTAGTGAAAAGTGGAACCTCCAAAGTTTTTTCAAGACAGCCAATATTATAAATTAAATTCAAATCATTAACCAGATTTTATGCCTTTCCCTGCAGAGCACCAAAAACTGAGCAATCCCAAAATCATTAAACAAAACTGTTGTGAGCAATACCTGAATCATTTCAACAAGACGTCTACAATTCGATGAAAGAGCCTCTTCATAGATCCGAAGCAATTTTTCTTGCATGACATGCCATGAGGCTCCATACCCTTCCCTTGTTGACAAAACCCTCACTAGGAGATCTTGCAGAACAATGCTATAAAGAAACAACAAAAGGAATGCAATAAATATTTAGAAGAGAAAATGCAGACAGCATATAACAACCTTTTATTTGATTCCCTCAAACTCAAAACACTAAAGAAGGATAGTAGAAATTTCTAGTAGCAATAATTTGTCAGAAAAAGTTTGTGCAAGAATTTGGCTGCGTGAAGCCAAAATCCATCGGAAAAAAAAAATGGCAGCAGTCGCAGCAAGACAAGTTCATTGCTGTCCTTAAAGAAATGACGGGTAATTGTGCAGGCATAAAAGAGAGGGCAATCATGTGAGCACTGGCAGAGACTGAGCACAGGCAGGGTGGCCCCAACTCAAAACATAAATCAGAGACCCTCAATATAATGTCAAATACCTCCCTCTCCCTCATCCCCAAAATTTAATCACAGACATCTTCCCTTTCTTGGGCACTACTTCAAAAACAAAACCTCCACAGCTGCCGATGGGAAAATATTCAGTGCAGGAAGACCTTAAGCTAAATATTCTCCTCTTCTAATAAAAGTTGCTTCTTTAAAAAAGAACTAAAGAAGAAGAAGACCTTAGGCTAAAATTTAAAATTTAGAAAGAACTTCAAGAAGCAAAGAAAAAACAATCACAAATAAAGCAATTTTCAATAGCTCTGACTTTAGCTTCACATAGATATTTCCTCCCTGCAATGCCTTGGTATTAAACTCAAATGGGACAAACCACACAAAACAAGGAGGGAATGCTCTCCGAGCCATCTCAAGTAGATAGCCCCATGACTACTAAAAGCATGCAACTTTTGCACTAGCAACATACATAGATCTTTATATAAAAAAGGTAGCTGATATAACCCATGTTGGTTTTCTGCTATATGAACATCCTCCGTGCTATTGTTTCAGTAACTATATGTTCCTCTCACTGAAATGGAAAAATAATTTCAACTCATGCAAATAAATACTAAAAACATGTAAGACCCCAATTTGGAAGGAAACTGTTAAAACCATGCACAAGGAACCCTGGAGAATAATTTTGAAGTTCCTTTGAACCAGCTATTCCAAAAACACAACAATGTTAATAACAGCTTTAGGAATTAAACAGCTTATTCCAAAAGCTAACACTAATCAGTCAAAATAAGAAAATCAAACAACATTCACCTATCACTGCCACAACATTTCATTTCAAATAACCAGAAATCACAATGCACGTACCGATACTCACTCTCCTCCAAGCCACAATCTAGATGAAGAAACTGGATATGTGAAAATACTCCTTCCTCACCTCCCTCTTTCAAACACTCCTTCATTGCATCCAAATGCACTAACTGCACACACTTTTTAATCAAACCAAACACCTCGACACACCCCTCCTCCTCCTCCTTTTCCTCCACTCTCTCACGCTCTTCCCCCTCAACGTTATCTCCAAACCCGAATTCTCATTCTCAACCTCCATTCCCTTCATTTGCCTCTCTACATTCGAACACAACGCATCAAAAACATTAGCGTTATCCAAAATCACCTTCCTCAAACTCATCATTTCCGCTTCGTCAATTTCCACAACACCGCCCAAACCAGAACGCTCTCCACTCTCTCTCCCTTCCACTTCATTCCCATCCAAATCCACATCTCCCTTCAATCTCTTCACACCAAACTCCAAAACCTTATCCAAAACCCCTAATTCACCACTCTCATCCTTCAAACCTTCAAAATTACCCAAATACCCCTCCTCCACCACCTCCTCTTCTTCCTTTCTTCCTCCAGAACTCTCCTCCACACCACTCTCCTCCTCCTCCTCTTTCTCAAACTTATCAAGATCGACATTCTTTCGCAAACTCTCCGTCGCGCGATCAATCAAAAGTTGAATCAACAACAAAAACTCTACACGCAACCGAAGCATAACGGAATCGAAACGCCATGTATGCGAAGTTGGATTGTTAAATTGTAAGAGTTCTAGGGTTGATAAAAATGTGAGAAGTGATGGATTTGGGCAAGATTGGGACCAGAGAAGGTTATCGAATCGGCCGGAGTTGGATACTATGGTTTGGAGGACTGCGAGAGCGAGGTCAGGGTTTTTGGTGCGGAGAGATGTGAGGATGGCTCGTAATGGCTCGAATTGAGCTAAGTGGAGATGGTTCGCTGCTAGGCGAGAAAGGAGTTCGGTTTCTTTGTCCATTTCGACGGAGGTGATTGTTGTTTTGGTTGGCTATGGATTTTTATTGTTCATTTTCTTTTTCTTGGGTCTTTGAGTTGGGGAATTAGGGGCGTTGCCGATGGAAATTTGAATTGTTATTATTTTCTTCAAGCGTGAGGTGTTTTTAAGTTTCTGGGATTAGCATGGGTGCGACGGAGTACGGACACAGAGCGGAACAACGGGGATAACGGAAATAAAAAGAAAGGATTAAGGTCAAATAAGTCCCCCGACAAGTGAAAAGATTTACGGAAAAAATATTTGTGCTCCGGTCGCTATAAAAATAATTTGTGGGTTCCATAGATTACGCATAATTCCGAGTAACTGAATAATTTCCCTGGATTCTTGATTTTGTAGGAGGTATTAAAACTAGTTTTTTTTCTTCACGTTATCTTACGAATTTGATAAAATATGTAAAATTATTTTAATTTAATAACCTATTTTATGATGTAAATTTATAAAAATATTTAAAATCAAAGGCTAAAAAAGAATTTATAATTTTTTAATCAAAAATTTTATATTTAATCATTTCTTATTTGTGTTTGTTATAATTTTTTCTTTATAAAAATGATTTATCCTTGTTAATCCATGGATTATTAACTAAAAAAAAATTAAATAATTTTAAAAAAAAACTTTAACATTTCATAAGATTCTATCAAAAAATAAAAATAACAATTATTAAAAGCTTATAAAGAATTGAACAAATAAAAATTTTTATTTATTGTTAATGAGAATTTCGATTTTTGAAAAAAATATGGATTTAATTTTTATATATTAATTTACAAAAAAAGAATAATATTAAAATAAAAAACTATATTAATTTGAATCATTGAGTAGTTAAACCAAAACATAATTTTAATTATTTAATTTAAAATAAGTTAATTTTAAAATATTTAAAAATAAATAAATAAATAAATAGTAAATGCTTAGTGTAGTAGTTGCATAGTCAATTTCTAAAAAAACAACGATTCGATATTTTATAATAGGTGAGTTCAAAGTTTTCAATCTAAAACAAAAAATATTAAAAAAAAATTTAACTTGCAAGGAATTTATTGACCAAATTTGAAGTTAATAGACTATAATAAAAATTATTAAAAATTTGATTTCAATTAATTTTGATTATATAAAGAAGAAGCAAATTAATAAACATGTGAATTCTTTTTCTTTTTTTTCCTCCTTATTAAATGATTTTTTATTTCTAAGTTATGCATGGTTAGTCATTGAATACGAGGCCTCGAGCGCAGAGCAACCATCTTTTTTTTCTTTTTCACATTTGACTTTCAACTAATAATTAACTAATTTGATTTTTTTCTAAAAAACATGAAAAAAAATTATTTTCAATACAATTTTAATCTAAAAATGTATTTCAAACAAATTATATATATATTATTCATGCCACTATAATTTAAAAATTATCTAAATCTATTTTTCAAAAGAAAAAATAATCATGTTCTAAAACATTATTGTGAAATCCATACATATAGAAAAATAAATCAAAATTATCAATAAATATAATTTTAAATTAATTGGATGAAAATTTTTTTAAAAATGACAAATTAAAGTAGTAAATTTTAAATAATAAAAATAATTAACAAAAAAACACTAAAACAAAATGGGACCAAATCACAATACAATTAAAATTTGAAATTGAAAAAAATATATAGAAAAATTGAGGACCATAAATTTTAAATTAATTGGATGAGAATTTACAAAAAATGACAAATTAAATGAGTAAATTTTAAATAATAAAAATAATTGACAAAAAAACACTAAAATAAAATAGGATCGAATCACAATACAATTAAAATTTAAAATTGAAAAAAATATATAGAAAAATTGAGGACCATAAATTTTAAATTAATTGGATGAGAATTTACAAAAAATGACAAATTAAACTAGTAAATTTTAAATAATAAAAATAATTGACAAAAAAAACACTAAAATAAAATACGAACCGAATCATAATACAATTAAAGTTTGAAATTAAAAAAAGTACAAAAAAATTGAGGACTAAAAATGTATTTCAGACAAATTATATATATTAATCATGCCACTATAATTTAAAAATTATCTAAATTTATTTTTCAAAAGAAAAAATAATCATGTTCTAAAAATTTATTCCAAAATCCATACATATAGAAAAATAAATCAAAACTATTAGTAAATAAAATTTTAAATTAATTGAATGAGAATTAAAAAAAAAAAGACAAATTGAAGTAGTAAATTTTAAATAATAAAAATAATTAATAAAAAAACACTAAAACAAAATGGGATCAAATCATAATACAATTAAAATTTGAAATTGAAAAAAAAATGCATAGAAAAATTGAGGAGCATATAATCTTAAATTAATTGGATGAGAATTTAAAAAAAAATGACAAATTAAAGTAGTAAATTTTAAATAATAAAAATAATTAACAAAAAACACTAAAATAAAATGGGACCAAAGCACAATATAATTAAAGTTTGAAATTGAAAAAACAAAAGAATTAAAAAAATGACGAATTAAAGTAGTAAATCTTAAATAATAAAAATAATTAACAAAAAATACTAAAATAAAATTGGACCAAATCACAATATAATTAAAGTTTAAATTGAAAAAAATATAAAAAATTTGAGGACCAAAGTGTTATAAAAATGTCATAAATAGTGAAAAGAATAGCAATTTATGAGAGTGTGAATAGTATTTTCAATAGTGAATGAATAGCAAAACCAATGATTTTACTTTAGTTTTATGTATAATGTAGAATATGTGTGAATATTTTTTTTCACAATTTTATTCCGAATTATTGAGATTACGGCATAATGAGACATGTATTAATAAATACGACCAAGTTCTTAAGCTGTTAATTTTTTAAACAAATATTTTCCTTCAACCTCAATTTAATTTGAATGTTCAACAAATTTTGATTACTAACCAAAACATCATAAAATGATATTTCTTTTTTTTATGTGAAATATACTATTAAAAACTCACTATAATTCCAAAGATAATTTCAAAAATTTTCGAGGTTGGCAAGTTTTTTAATGTTAAAAATTAAGAAAATCGTGAAAAATAGATAATAAATTAAAATGCTCCAAAATTTCATACGGTCCTCGAAATATTATATTTATCTTGACGGTTTTTGTATGGTTCTCCAAATGTTTTCTTAATCAAATGAATGATGGCGTGACACTTGGTGATTATATAAAAATAAAAAATTTAAAAAAAAAAGCATTTCGAGGGAAGTTTCTCTCGACTTATTGAATTTTTTAATATCTTTTAAATTTTTATTGAAAAAAGTTAAAAAAAAATCTCTAAAGTATTTTTCCTTATCGTTAGTGTCACGTCATCCTTTAGTATCCATACTATGCATGCCCTCTCATCAAAATTTTGAAATCATACATGTCACTTCTTCAAATTCCACTTAATGATTACAATTCAAAAAGTTTAATTAAACACTCATTTGAAAAAAAAATGAGTGTTGACACCTTCAACTATACAAAATCACCAAGACAAACGAGTTATTATGCTATTAACTCATTTTTAAATCCTAAAAGCCAAAACTATTTTTTCTTTAACATTGTTAGTTTACTATCATCAACTAGATTAAGTTTTCAATACTTAGATAAAAATATTAGCATGTTAATGGATGACGATATACATATATCACTAGACATGTATAATCTTTTTATCGAATAACATAACAAATTGATATAACATTTAAAGATAATTGTACAATGTTATGCTAATGATGTCAACATTGTCCTCGTTGTCACAAGATTGTGAGCTCTGTTGTGATCGATGGTAATAATGCATCGAAATGGACTTTGGGTTCTCGAGGGTCCAAAACCCTTCTTTTTCCTTCTTCGTCTTTTTTTTTTTTTTTTTTTGTCTTTTGCTTTTGTTTAAGAAAATCCTAAAAGAATCTGCACTAACTATTAATATTTTCAAGTGTGGTTGGACAATGCTTTTTAAAAAAGACATTGATACCTAACTAGTTTCATAAAATAAGAGTCCATGATAGTTTTATTGTATACTATGGTGTTGTTTGGTAATCGGGAATAGAGTGGTGAGAATGAGAATGAAAGTTTTATTCTCACATTGTAGTTGTTTGGTTAAAAGGAATGAAGTAGGAATGGGAATGAAGAGTGGGAATGGGATTGCAAATTTACACACAACTTCATTCCCACGTACAATGTGGGAATAAAAAACAAGGAATGGGAATAATTTTTTTTTCAAAATAATAATATATTTTATTTATTTATTATATATTAATTACTTTTGCCATCATCACCATCACCATTACAACACCCACGACCACTACCACTAGGGGTGAGCATTCGGTTAAACGATTTGGTTTTTTGTTAACCGAATTAAAAAAATAAAAACCAAAATCGAATCGAAATAAATTCGATAAATTCAGTTTGTAACCAAATTATTTCGGTTTGATTTCGAAATATTTCGGTTTTAACCAAAATATTTTCTTTGTAAAAAAAAAATCGTTACGAGAGATATGTTTTGTACTAGAACTTAGTCCACTAGTCAATGAAGTAACATCTTGTTATCAATTAATCCTTTTTACAAACAATCACAAAGCCCTCGAAGATTTTAACTAAGTTTTAATGAAAATGAGTCCAAATGTAATAAATTTGTTTATTCAAACACACTCGTATCCCAATTAATTACACTCTGTCGCTTTCTTTTCTTACCCCAATGGTCCTCAAAATTTATTTCCCATCTGCGTGTTTCGGTTTCAACAAGAATGAAGATTGAAAAGTTAGGGATTTAGAAATTATGAAATTTTTTACTTTTTATTTCGGTTTTCGATCGAAACTGAAATTTTTTTCTAAAAACCGAACCGAACCGAAATAATTTCGATTTTTTCAGTTTGGTTTTATATTGTATAATTTTATATTTAAAACCGAACCAAATTTCATAATTCGGTTCGGTTTTATTCGATTTTTGGTTAACCGAATCGTTTGCTCACCCCTAACTACCACCACCATCACAACCACCACCATCACTCGTCATTACGACCACCACCATCACAACTACAACCACCACTACCATCACCGCAACCACTGCAATCACCATCATAACCACCATCACCGTCACAATCACTACCACTACTAACATCATCACAACCACTATCACTACTGCAATCATTATCACCACCGCCACCGCCACCACCATCAATAGAAACACCACAATCACTACCATCACCTTTATTATTTTTATAACTATTATAGTTTAATAAAATTATTTTTTAATCATTATTTATATTTGTATACAAAATCGGTTATTAAAAAATTTAAATTGTATTCGATTCCTTATTAGTATTCCAAATACGGTATTGGAATACAAATACCATTCCGATTTCTTAATTTTCATTCCGATTCCTGTATTCTTATTCCCATCACTTTATTCCCGATGTAGCGTCCTTAAACTAATTCCTTATAAAAACTTCGTATAACTTAGCCAATTTAGTTATAGAAATATCACTTAGGACCGTTAAAACCTCATATTAGAAAGATTAGGAATTTTTTTTTTGGGCGGCAGGTTACATGGCCTCCAACACGGTCGTGTACTTGCCCGTGTAACTTAAAACTCATTTTCTCTTAAAAATAGAAGGTTACACGACCTTTCACACGGGCGTGTACCTTCCCGTGTACGTTTCGCTCAAACAAGGGTTTTTCAGCCATAACACTTCAAAACCTAATCAACAACATTCTTTTCACTTATAACCCTTGGATATTCAATCAAAACCACTTTTTCTTTGTTCATAAACACGTCACAAAACACCTCCAGGAGTTCATATTTACATAGTTACATATATAATTCAAAAATCTCCTAGGATGCATATGCTCGGCATAATGAGAGAGAGGAAAGGGAGATCGTCAGCCGACTCGTCACTTATGACGTGAATTGAACAACAAAAGATGACTTTAACTTCCACTTCGCTTCTTAATACCTAAAAAGATAATTGCATTTTTAATGAGATGCTTACTCAATGAGAGAACAATAATCCATTGAAACCATAACATGCAATCACGTCATCCGAGTATCATCACATATAAACAATACAGGTAGTTTATATGACTCTAAGATTACATGTTTTTCTTTTTCTTATCGGTTATAACTTGGACATGTCAAGTTTCGTCCCGGTACTTGTAACTTGTAAACTTGTACACATGTATTCTTGCCGACTTTTATAACTTGTAGTTGATCCGTTGGGTCCTTGTAAACTTGTATTTATGAAACTTAGACAAGCTAGTCATAACCTTAACCTCTTAGTCTTACATATATCATAAATGTTTCACATATAGCATATACAACATCCATAGCTTACACCATGGTACATATCCATTATAACATCAATAAACATAACGTTTGCGTTAACTAACAAACGACACATCACTCACATCATAGTATCAATATCAATAAACATAATATTGTTATAACATCAATAAACACAACGTTTGCGTCAACTAACAAACGGCACATCATTCACATCATAGTATCAATAGCAATAAATATAATATTAGCACTCAATAGTAATAACACATCATGGCACAACTATTATTATTCAACTCACAAAAATGACGTCTTCGCCGTTTATCAATGCGTCGTGTCTTGCACCTCATGCTCCTCGACGTCTATAAACATATACACGTATACTTATAAGTCATTTTATCATGATCAAACTTCTAAATATGCTTAAGGTACAAAATATGACTTTAGGGTTAACTTATTTCTTTATGGGTACTTGACCCATTTTCACTCTTTCTACCATAAGTCTTAAAATACAGATTCAAATGATGCAATTCTAGTTTCACATGAAACTAGACTTATAAGGCTCTAACATATCTAAAAATCAAGTCTAGGTATGAAATACACAACTCATGGTGATTTTCTAAAAATCGAGTTGCTTGTCATTTCTTTATGGGTACTTGACCCCTTCACGATACACACTATTTGTATTATAAATCCTAAAATACGAGGTAAAATGACAAAATTCCAGTTTCATATGAAACTAGACTCAAAGGGATCTAACATATCCAAAAATTAGCCCAATATTCTATATACATGATTTATTCTAGATTTTTAAACTCTAACTAGCTTCCAGCACCCTTGTTACCGAGTAGTCTCCAAACAAACAACAATAAATCTAGATTGGGACATGATCGAGACCTAATTATTTTTTAAAAAGAACTAGACATATCAATATAAAACATATCCAAAAATTAGGTCGAAATACTCAACATCCAAAGAATACCATATTTTTAAAGTTTGCACACTAATGCATCGATATCGGATCACCTAGAACAACATGTGTTCAAACCATCATAACCTAAAATATAAATCACTAAATACAAAACCCTTTCACAGAGAGCTAGATAAGACACAAACCAACAATTTTTATTCTTACAACTTGTTTCAGATCTGACCCTAAAGTCTCGAAATCAAGAGTGCAAAACAGAGCTGGAGATGAACTTACCTAGATTTCCAGCTTGATCATCCGAATTTGACAAAGAAATGGGTTTTTCCTCTCTTTATCTCTCTCAAAACGGGAAACCACATGGGATAAGAAGAGATAATGATCAGGTAAGTAATCTTGATAAGGTTGTGAAGATATTTTTGTCAAAGTTCGTTTTGATCCCTCGAGTTTTGGATTGTTTTTATTCCGGTCCTCCAACTTAGATTACATTCAATTGAGCCTCTATTTCTTCCTATTATTCAAAACACTTATTATCCAATACCCCACTAATATGTCATATGCAGGTATAATTATATGCGTGTAATTCCTAAGTATACGTGTATGCATGAACAATGTATGTTTTTGGGACGAGGTTATTACACTCGATTACCAAACAACACCTATATATTATAAATAATATCATATTATTTCTCTCGCTTAAAATCAACAGCATAAATTATATATTATTTTTCTAAAATTATGTTTCTTGGGTCCTAAAATGTTTCGTTCTTTTTATTATGATGACTTGTATATTCATTCCATTATCCCGATATCAAAGAGATTTAAGTGGTATCGAGAGCGAATAGATGACCTTGTAATTAAAAATAAATAAAACCATAAATCACTATAGTGCCACTTTTTTTTCTATTGTACCCTCACACTTAATGGCAATGTGGACTTGCACTTGTTAAGACGGTTTATTTAACTCGTTCATTGAGTTTTTGCAATATTTGTTGGCTTTTTGGCATTATGAATGTAATATTTGTAATTTTATCATTTTATGATCTTTTTAGGAATTTTCATTAAGACAAGTTCTAAATATATCCCATGAATCAATGTAACATAATCGTTTTTCTTAATTATCCTCTAAAAAGCGGGATCTCTATTGAGTAAAGTTACGGAACTATTCTTTGGCTTTCCAACACACTAAGCATTACATCAAACAAAGGTCCATAGCTCGATTTATAGGCTAAATACTACCACCGACTCAATTAGTCCGTCTAGACTTAGAAATTCAACTTTACATCTAAATTCCTTATTTAAACCCAAATTGTGGAAGCAATTCATAGGGCCTTCAAACACATAGCAATGTGGTTCGGTATAGGAACGTATTGATCGGGTTATCTATAACATTGATTGGCAATTTCGGTTTTCAAATATAGTAGTGCACCATCTTCTAAGATTCAAGGCTAACCGTAGACCCTTTGTTTTACAGTTTGATAGCAATTATTTATCGACCCAAAATCACAAAAATTTTAGATTCCAAATTGCATGGTTAACGAGTTGTGTTAAAAAAAACTAGAACCCTACGACAACATTCACTAAAGCCAATGAGGGATTTATTGAAGATATCCAAAGATGGAACAATGAGTCTTTTGGAAACATTTTTCAAATGAAAAAAGGTATTTGTGTTCGGTTAACTAGAATAGAATGAATTTCACACCATTATTCAAATCCTTTTTTTACCCATTTGGAATAATAACTTAAGAATGAATATGAAACTATCCTTCGACGTAAGAAACTTTACTTGGTTTTAGAAATCAAGATATAAGTGGCTACCACTATGATGATCGAAATATAAAGTATTATCACGCCATGAATGTGGTAAAGAAGAGGTCAACAAGGGTTGGTAGATTGAGATATGATAATGGTATTTGGCACGGTGACAAAAATCAAATGTGTTCCCTTATTTTTAAGTTTCATAAGGATTTTTCTACGGAAGAAGTGGTTGCTAATAGGGATCCTTTGCATAATGGAAATTTTCAAAAAATTTCAACATACCTACTACCTTTTTTTTTTGTCCGAATACGTTTCGGATTTGGAAATTAATAAAGTTGTATTTGGTATGCAACCTTAGAAGGCTTCGAGTTTAGATGGGATTCATGCAGCTTTATATCAAACGTAATGGCACATAATTGAAAAATCTCTATACAAGTTTATCTAACGGATCTTTAGACATGAAATTTAAGAGCCGTGTCTAACTAAAGCTACTTTAGTTCTAATTTTAAAAGTAGATGTCCTTGAGATGGTCAATCAATTCGACCTATTGGCCTTTGTAATTTATCTTACAAAGTTCTTATGAAAGTTATTATCAACGAGACTAAATTCAATTCTCCCCTCGGTCATTACACCCACTCAAGTTAGCTTGGTCTCGAAATGAAAAATTATTGATAACATTATTATATCTCAAGAAATTATCCACTTCATACCCAAGAAAAAGGTAAGAAAGGTTGGATGACGATTAAGATCGATATAGAAAAAACATATGACAAGCTTCGATGGAATTTTATTTTAAACTCTTTATTTAATGTTGGATTACCTTATTCTTTATACTCGATGATAATGAAATGTCTTTCATTAGTAGAGCTCAAAATTGTTTTCAATTGACTAATTGTATAAGGGTTTCGTCCATATACGAGTATTAGAAAAAGAGATTCTTTATTCCCTTACCTATTTGTGATTTGTATGAAATGTCTAAGTCATCTAATCCAAGCGAGTAGTTGGGGATAAAAAGTGGAAACTAATCCATTTTAATAAAGATGGCCCTCATATTTTTCATATGTTCTTTATTGATGATCCGATTCTTTATACGGAGGCGGACATTGATCGGTTGAATACCATATTTGCGAGCTTCTCGAGAAGTTTTGGTCGGTTTCGAGTCAAAAAATGAGTGTCGCCAAAAGAAGATTATTTTATAGTCATAATGTCTCTAAAAACAAGACCAAACTTCCCAATCAACAATTTGGATTTCTTTTAACAAATGTCCTAGGGTAGTACTTAGCTATTCCTTTACATTAAAGTCGTGTTAGTAAAACTACATTTGCTCGCATAATTGATAAAGTTTGCCAAATGTTATCGAGGTTAAAAGACTAAAAATCAGTCTCTAGCGAATATAATTATGTTTACTTTGTCTATTCCGGTAGTCATTCCTGTTTATAATATACAAACTATCAAGTTGTTCACGACCACTACTAAAGATATTGAGAGACTATTTAGAAATTTTGTTTAAGGCGACTCAAAAAATACCATAAAATCCACTTGGTCCGTTGAGAGAGTGTTTGTCGAACTAAACAAGTAGGAGGCTTTAGATTAAAGAAGTTTTCCGATATGAATAATGCCTTAGTTGTGAAAATAGGTTAAGAAATTATCTCTAATAATATGTTAAGAAATTATCTCTAATAACTCCTCTTTCTAGATGAAGATAGTTTGTAGTAAACATAAGATTAAGCTTGCACTAACGTCTTTCTTTATCTCTCGTGCTAGTTGTTTGAACCTTTAGAGAAGCATCTCTAAAGTTTGAAAGGATGTGTGTAGCTGTATCACCTAGTCTTTTGGAAATGATAATAATGTTGGATTCTAGACAAAGGCATGAATTCGTAATTAAGAGAGACTTATGGATAAAGTATTTGAGCTTATTTTAACTAACTTGATAAATGAATCGATCAAGAAATATATCACAAATGATGGATAATAATGGTGGGATAAGTTTAGCAACTTTATTCCCATGTTGGGTTGTATAAAGATTGTAGAGATTCCGCCCTAGTAGAAAGACAAGATAAAGACATACCTTGTTAGGCCCTAACCGAGTAATGAGTTGTTCTCTGCAAGGTCGACTTGCCATTCTATCAATTCAGCTTTAATCACTTCGGTAGAAAGATGGAAGTTGCTTTGGTAGTAGAGAGAACTTTAATGCATCCGTATGTTTCCATGGTTTACTCGTCCATGAACAACTACTCATCAACGTGCAAAGAGTAAGGAAAGGTCTTGTTGTCGACTTGTTTTATCCATGTTGTCATGAAAGTCTAGAGATTTGGCACAAGGTTAGGGCAACCAGTAGGATTAATGGTTTTTACACTTTGAAACTTAAGTATTAGATTTGGGTAAATCTAAATCAAACTAAATTTGGGTATGCAAACTCAATTTCTTAGAGCGTTTGATATGAGGTGCGTTGTTAGTTCTTATGGACTTAGAGAAACAAGTATATTTTTTATGAAAAATTTTGTCATGCCTTACGAGTATGTTAGAAGTTATTCATTCTTTTACCGAAAACATCGTGTCTAGCATGAGCACGGTTGCCCTCTTATCCAAGTTGAATCCATTAAGATATGAGACTCGTGGTTGGTCGGTTGAGAGCACCTTTCGAGTTGGCCAAACTTGATACTAATAGAGCTCCAAGAGAGTCAATTGGTATTTTAATAACTAGTGATATTCGTTAAGGCGAAGGTGGTATTTAGTTGCATGGCATTTCTTACTAGATTGGTATATGTTCTATGTTATGTGTAGAATTTTAGGGCATAATGGTTGGTTTAGAGATGGCATGGAATTTGGGTTTTCAATATGTTTTCGTAGAAACTAACTTTATGATAGTAGTTCATTTAATTCGAATTCGGTTCGGCATCGAGAAAATTGCAATAAATTAGTCTCATTCATTTGCAAAATCCTTTAAAAGCCTTAGCGAGGTTCATAATTGTCACACTCATGAGAAGCTAATCGTTTAGCAAATTGGCTTGCTTCAAATGCATACTCTCTTTGAAGGGAATTTTGTACTTTGAATATGCCCCATTAAGTCGCCTCCTTATAGAAGGCATATGTGGTGTAGCCTCTCTAAGACTATGTAACAAACAACTTTTTGATTAAAGTTTTTCCCATATATAAAAAAGAAATCTACATACTTTCCTAACCTATTTTTGTTCTAGTCAAATGGGTTAGCATCAAGTTTGAGATTTCTTTTAACACGAGTGTAACTTATACCATGTAGATTTAGGCTTTTTAAAATTGTCGGGTCAAACATTTTAAAAGTTTAAGCTTTATCGACATGTGATCTCTAATATATATATATATATATATATGCCATTTACATTGTTTAAAAACGAAAAAAATTCATTGGCAACCTTAGCTAATAATACCTATTTTTCTCCGAGTTTTACTTTGACTAAACTTCTTCCACAATCGAAAATTGCTTCTTCGTTAACATCTAAGTCCTTTTGTTACAACAACTCTAATATATATATATATATATATATGTATGTATGTATGTATGTATGTATGTATGTATATATTCCAAGTAGTAATCATCCAAGTCGATGAGGTATTAGAACAAATACGAGTGCCATAGATATATTCCTCAATGAATTAAATAATGTAAAAGGCATATATGTATGTAGCATATAAAAGTGATCACATGTTGATAAGGCTTAAAGTCTTAAAGTGTCCGACCCAATAGTCTTAAAAATCCAATATATATATATGGAATGAGTTACACCCATGTTAAAAGAGGTCCCAAACTTGATTCTAATTCATTTTACTATAACAAAAATAGAGTATGAAAGTATGTAGATTTTTTTTTTTTAAATACATGAGAGAGGAAAAACTCTAATAAATAGGTTGTCTATTACATAATCTTGGAGAGACTACACCACATATGTCTTCCGAAAGGAGGCTAATACACCCTCAATGAGGTATGTTCAAAGTGCGAAATTCCCCGGGAAGAGAGGTTGCATGTGAAGCAAGCTAATCTGCTAACCGCTTACAATACATGGAAAAACTCAAAGAGCTCGGATCTCTTCCACAATTAGATCTAATAAAAATTAATTTCTAAACAAATCTTATGAAAAAAAACTTAAAACTAATTGATGATATGATAAGTGATTGATGAAAATATACGTACATATCTTTAAAAAATATGAATTAATAGCTCAAGTTATCTTTATATAGTAGATTACTTTTTCAATCTATCATAATATGTTGAAGCTGAATCAAATTTATGTTACAATATACCGTAAGTTTTTAATTTATTATTTTTGTCAAAATTTTAATGCCAAACTACCATAATTTTTCACGTAATTTGCATATGATTAATTTCTATTCCCAAACCATTGCAAATAAGTCAAATAGAAGGTTTTTATGTACAAATCATGTAATTAATTTTAATAATTTAGATTAAAAATTTTGTTAGAACGAGAGGTTAGACACTAAATATATATTCAAGATAAAATTAGTTTAATTAAGGATATAGATACAAATTAGAAAATTATTTTTTTTATATAAATACAAATTGAACCATTAGTAAAAAAACTCGGTTATTAAATTATTATATGATTCATTAATTTGTTTGTGTAACCATTAATGTTGAAGTGCTCATCTAATAATTATATAATTATCCAATATTCAAAATTCTACAATCAAATGACTTCAGCAAAGAATATTGTGTGTGTGTGTGTGTTTATTATTATTATTATATAATGCATACTTGTGAACTATGAGTTAAAAATCTTATATTATGTATTAAATTTAAATTTTACAACTTTTTTTTGATCGATTTCAAGATAAATAATTCAAATTAAATTAACCAATTCCTTTCATTCTCTAAACAAAAAAAAAAAAAAAAAAACACTTTTCTCCCATCCCCAAACCAATCAAGGGTGTGGCACATTAATTTGCTTTAAATATTTCCTCCATCTCTTATCATCACAAAATAATAATAATAATAATTATTATTATTCTTACTTTTACTCCCTATTCCTTTTTCTTTTTTAAAAAATCTTTTTAATTCTTCCATCCAAGCATGTGGTTATAAATTTTTTATCCGGATACCTTTACCTCGTTTGCAAATAAGTTATAACCAAACTAGTATAAGATGTTGGAACATAAGGTTTAGCCTGTAAAAGTAATGGAGTAAGGAATGAGAAGAAATGGTCCTAAGATGTTTTGATGTTCAAAACTTTTTAGAAAACATCTTAATATAGTTGAAAGAAGAGACAAAAATTGAATTTCTTGATGAAACAATAGCAAAACGGTGGACCCGTATCGAGAAACAACACCAAATTTGCTCTTTTTTTTTTTTTTATTGGATCGTGAGAAAAAAGCACCACCGAATTTTTCTGGGTTTTTGAAGATTCATTTCTCTTAATTTTACAAGACGAAAAAATAACACATTCTTCTCTTTTCTCTCTTCTTTGTTCTTGGATATTCGTTAGTAAGATTTTTAGAATTTTTAATCTTAGTTTTGATGAATCCTGAAAGTATATTTGCCATTAATTAAAGGAACTATAAAATTAATGAAGGATCATGCAAAAAGGAGAAAACAATTAAAGGAACCCTGAAGTTAATGATTTTCTTTTAATCTGCCAAATCTTGCAATTAATTGGAGCAAAACAATTAATCAACACTTTGTTTGCTCTAAGAATCAAAATGGCTTAATAGCTGCTTGTATATATAAACCAACATAGTGACATTAAACAAAGCATATAAACCACTATTAATGACATTAACCAAAGCTAGAATCCTTAATTAGACTCGTTGATGACGGTAGACAATTGCATGCTCAACTAATTAAACAACTAACACCAAATAGGGTGACATTTGGAAAAAAAAAACTAGATTGGAAGATTTGGATTCAGATCCTATGTACCATCATGTTTATAAAATCAAAATCGTTAAATTCAAATTGGATGGACATGATTTAGTGCATGCATGATAATTCATTATTGTTTTATTTAACTAAATTAATCTAGATTATTGAATTCAAAATGAATAATTAGATTTAAAATATGATCCGTTAACAACATGAGAGGATCCAAATCCGGAAAGATTTGATCTGTATTTGTTTTTGCTAGACTTGCTGCATGGTATATATGAAGCAGTTGCACAATAACTATTATTAAATCTTCAAAGAAAGGAAGATCATCTTATTTTATTTCAAATTAAAGTCCCAGCAACCTCTACATACACGACTACAAAGATTGGCCATATATAATAAACAACGGTTGCTGCAGATTTTTGTGGAGGTTGCATCAACTAACAAAGCTTAGCGCAAAAACAGCGGCGGCGGAATCCTTTGCATTCACCACCGGCAAAACCTTCAGTTTTACACACCATAGCACAGTTGTGGCCTCTTATGCATGTTCCTTTATACTGGTGGCTCTGTGACAAACAAACCCTAGCCTCAGTCGGTACCACCATTTCCTCTGCAATATGCCACACAAATTATGAAAAAAAAAGTCATTCGTTCTCCTTCAAAATTAACACACAGAGATACCACAAAAGTTAATATTGCAGCAAAGGGAAAGAAAATAAAATGTAGAAGCAGATAGGTTATTAGAGGTTGTGCATTGCATAACTTATTCCAATAAAAAAGGGCTTGAGTCACAATGATTCTAGCTTATTTGGTGATTATCTAATAAAAAACGTTATCTCTGGTAATGTAGTATCCATAAACTTCTCGATGAATAAAATTAAAATGGTGACTTACGAGAAGCCAAGACAATGAGCAGCAACAAGACAAGACCAAAGAATTTCTTCTCCATTTCTCTGCTTAATTAGAACCTGCTAGCTTGCTCTTTCACAGCTACTACTACACTTCTTCAGCTTCAAACTGAATTTCTCTCGTTTATTTCATGAATATATATACTGCTGAAGATGCATGTCACGTGAAAATCTTGGAAATGTTAAATGTAATTAAATGATATCTTTCACGTCCACCAAGAACATGATCAAGACTCAAGAGCTTGTTTTCTTCTGTCAGGCAACAGCTAGCAATGCAGGATGACTATATTGTGACAAGACAAGGTAGTCAAGGACAAAGGCCTCTTGGAACGGACCAAAAAAAAAAAAAAGCCAAAAGAAAAATGGGATATGAAGTCATTCAGTTACTTTTATTCAACCACAAAATAATGATGAAGTGAATTGGACAATAATTTCTATAATTTGGTCTTTAAAGTTTTAATTTTTCATATTTGCTCCACCACCAACTTACTTTGTCCAACCTCTCTTTAATTTGATTTATTTTTAATACTTTGTCCAACCTCTCTTTAATTTGATTTATTTTTAAGTTTGTCCTTCTAATTTTATGACATCACATCGACTAAAAAAATTCATCCCGTTCAAGTAAGACCTCGAATTATTTTTTGGATAAATTTTAATTTATCCTCTTAATATTCAAGAGCTTTCTCAATTCTTTTTCTCTAAAACTTCGTTTATATTGATATCCTTTTAAAAATTTTAATTCTTCCTCTTTATTAATTAATTATATTGGGATATATTGGATTATATACCCTTGATATCCTTTTACAAATTTCAATTCTTCCTTTTCTATTCATTAAATATATCAAGATATATTGGATTATATACCCTTCCTCGATCGTTCAATTTGAAAGCACTAAAAAAATAGATAAATGGAAAGGAATAAATAATTTAGAGATATATCTTTCAATTTGAGAGTATTAAGAAACTGAAAAAATAAAATAAAATGATGGATTTTTTTTCTTTCCACACTCAATTACTCAATGTACAACCCCGTAATTATATAAAAAATCATCTTAAGCTTTTAGTGAAAATTCCTTCGACTTAAAACTTTACTGATTTATATTACTTTATAATTAATTAAAAGAGAAAATTAGATGGTAAGATAAAAGAAAATAAGAATAATTAATTAAAAGAGAAAGTGGTTACCTTAATTAATTAAAACAAAAAATAGGTGGTAGGATAAGAAAAAATAAGTGGTCTAATTCAAACTTTTGACCGTTAATTAAACGAGAAAGTTAACAAATTTTTGAATCCAAACACTACCGAGAAAAATACCAATTACCGACGGATTAGAGATGAACTATAAAGGGTGTGTGTTTGAGATGAATTAGCGACGGACTAATGAGGGATAATTAACAACGACAAAAAATCCGTCGCTAAATAAGGTGGGGAAAAAAACGTCAAAATTAGCGACGGATTAATGATGGCTTTGTGGTCTCTAAAGGGAAAAATTAGTGATAGACTTCAAATCCGTCACCCCAAAAAAGGCACAAATTAGCAACGAATTTTGAAATTCGTCGTTAAAATTAGTGACGATTTTGGAATCCATCACTAAAATTAGGAACGGACTTCAAGTCCGTTACTAATTAGCGATGAACATCAAGTCCGTCACTAATTTATGCCTTTTTTAGGGGGAAATTTCCCTAAAATGGCTCAAAGTTAGCGACGGATCTTGGAATCTGTCGCTAAAATTAGCGATGGACATCAAGTCTATTGCTAATTTGTGCCTTTTTAGGAGAAATTCTCCCAAAATAGCTCAAAGTTAGTGACAGATTTTGGAATCCGTTGCTAAAATTAGCGAAAGACATCAAGTCCGTCACTAATTAGCGACAAACATCAAGTTCATCACTAATTTGTGCCTTTTTTAGAAGGAAATTCCCCAAAATGACCCAATCCGTCACTAAAATTAGAGACGAACTTCTACCTCACCGACGTTTAGAGACGGACGTCACCTTCGTCGCTAAACTTCAAGAATTTTGGGGGAAATTTCCCCCAAATTAACAACGAACTCGTAATCCGTCGTTAATCATCAACGAAATCGGGTCTATCGCTATTTTACCTTTATATATACCCTCCTCTTCTTCTTCTTCTCCGTTTGCTTCCCTCACCTCCATCACACCTCCTTTTTCGTCGCCTCTCACAATAACGCCCACCCACGACGCCCCACACCACTAAATCTTTTTCAAAATCATTCAACAAAGTGAGGGGTATCTTTCTTTCTCAAAATCGGATCGGATCCGTGTTCCGTATCCTTGATCTATCGGGTAAAACTTTCTCTAGGTAAAACTTTCTCTCTATAACTCTTATGTTTTTTTTTGTAATTAGATAATTGTTAGAAATTTTTAGGTAAATTTTGTTATTTGTTAGTTTATTAATTGTTTGAATGTTGTTAATTATCTTGTTATGTTAATTTTTTTATTATGTTAAGTTGTATGTAGTAGTTTAAATTTGTTAGTTGTTATTTTATTTTTATAAGCTGTTAGATTAATTTTGTTAAGTTTTATTTTGTTGTCATGTTAATTATTAGGTTAATTTGTACGTTAACATAAACCTTAAAAATTTAAATTTTGTTAATTTTTAGTTGTTAGATTAAAATTTAATTATTTAATCTTAAATTGTTATTTTAATTAAGTGAATTAATTATATATTTATTTGTTTTTAGTGTTAGGTTAATTTGGTTAGTTTTTTTTTTTTAACTTAATTTTGAAATTATATAATTTTTGATGTAGTTTAGTTTAAATTTGGTTGAAATTATATAATTTTTGACATAGTGTAATCATTTCGAATGTAAATTTTATAAGTAATTTTATTAGTTTAATTATTAAAATTGAAATAAGATAACATCCATAATGATTTGATCGTTCCTTCCACTCAACTTCCAATTTAGCCTCTAGTCGATCCTCTAGTCGAGCCCTCCGCACAATATGAGAATGAGGATATGAGATTAGACGAGCATGATGAGTGATATAATATTCGATCACTTTCTTTGTTTTGTTGCTTTTTTTATGAAACTTATTCTAGAATGATTTTGTTAATATTATTTTATTTTTCATATATACATGATTACTTATAATTGTTTATTATTAAATATTATTATTAAATGTCATATTAATAATTTAATTTTGAAAAATGTCAACAAAAACGATAGAATTGTGAAAAAATTATTTTTGAAATTAGTGACGGATTAGTGAAATTTTTGTTTTCAAAATTAGCGACATAATAGCAACGGATTTATTTTCAAAATTAACGACGAATTAGCTACAAAAAAAGAGCAATCATACGACAAGATTAGCGACAGATTTTTTTTGTTTAGCAACGCATTATCCGTCACTAAATTTAGCGACGGATCGAGTATTGCGTTGTAAAAATTTAGCAACCAGACAAAATAGTGACGAGAATATGATCCATCGCTATCCCATCACTATTCACAATTAGTGACGGAATTGGAACGTTTAGCTATGGAATATTCCATCGCTAAACTCAATTTTTATTGTAGTGAAAAATTGTTAGGAATCCAAAAACTTAAACATGAACTCAAAAATTATTAGGAATCCAAAAACTTAAACATGAATCCGTAGAATGATTTATAATATTCGTTAACAAGTAGTAAAGGATTAGTAGCAAATAAAAATAGATATAATTTATATTATTTTTTAACAATGAGTAGAGAATTAGTAGCAAATAAAAATATGATATTAGAGAGAAAATTATTGCTACATGAACACACAAGAGCTCAACTAAAAATTAAGCATTCAATAGCCATGCTGCATGATTCATTGATATGTTTCTCCCAAAAATGGAAGTAACAATCTTTATTTAATTACATATCAAACCCCAAAACAAAATACCAAACTTGCTTTATTATTATCATTATTGTTGTTGTTGTTGTTGATGTTGCTTGCAAGATCACAAGTTCTCTTGGATGGAAGCACGATTTAACATTGCTTGGAGCAAAAGCAGCGGCGACGGAATCCTCTGCAGTTTCCACTGAAGTAACCTTCAGTTCTGCACACCGTAGCACAGTTGGAGTCCCGAAAACATGCACCTACATATTTGTGGCTTTGTGTTTCGCAAAGCCTTGCTTGTGTAGGCATCACCACCTCTTCTATACATAGTGACATGCACAAGCAGAAATGATGATTATTGTCTAATTTAGGAAGTGAAATTATCATGCATGGATGTTTCTTACTTTCCGTAAATACTGTGTTCATACTTTTTCGTTTTCTTTTTTCACATTTTTTTCCCTCTTCTATACATAGTGACATGCACAAGCAGAAATGATGATTATTGGTTTCACTCCAAAAGACCTCACGGGTATTAAAAACACAATGGAATAGCATCACCATTTTAACTAATTCAAGTCAATTAATTCTTGTCTTAATGTTTGTTCCCTAATCAAATTCTTGTATCTTTATCATTAATTTGTTTCTTCCATCCAATTTCAGTTATTTTTCTATTAGATGGAAGTTCCTATGACGAAAAAAAAAGGAATTATTGTAGAAATAAGACAAAAATAGATAACAAGAACTGACTTAAATTAATTGTCTAAGTTATGGAGTAAAAAAAATTAATTACACAAAGTGGTATTTTAGGATTCAACGTGTGAGACACATGCATGCATGCTCTAAGCAGCAATGAAAGGTATTATTAAACAAAAAATTTAGTTTCTTGACCTCCTAATATTGTATTCATAGTGAAAAACTTTTCCAATTAAACAAATGAGCTTACAGTTAAGGATTTTTTTTGTATAAATAAGAAGAGTGGGTCTCAAGTTTGAATTTACCTTTTGTCATAAATTCTAATTAAAAATGGAAAAAGAAAGAAAGAAAATTATACACCAACGGAAAAATGCGTGCATGTCATGAAAATAGAGTGAAATCATTAATTGTACAAGGGGAAGAAAGAATCTTACGAGAAGCCAAGACAATGAGGAGTAACAAAAATAACCCAAAGGCTCTCTTCTCCATGACTGATCTCTGCAGCTTTCAACACAAAACCACCGACTAAATGAATATGAAAATTGATAAACTTTTAAACTTTTCAGGTTATGTTTTGGTGTGCCTTGAAATGAATATGTATATATATATATATATATATATATATGTATGTATACATATAGGAGTCTCATGCGTACTCTTTCAGCTGCTGGCTTAGCTAGAAGATAATGCACTGTCGGTGAGAATTACAAGTGATGTGGCTCGTGAAATGACAAGAGCAAGCTTGCCTAGAGTCTCTACATTTGTCTTTGCTGCCACGATAACTTAGCACTTGTTCATCATGGGATGACTCGGTCATGAACGTACGTGTAATGAAATACCAGCTTACAGCTAGATGTTAAATAACCATTCCAAAAGTTTAAATTTAAAAACCATCTCCATCAAAAAAGCGCATTGTGTCTAAAAATTTAAGTTAAAAAACTATGTAAACCCAAAAATGTAAGCAACATTTTGAATAAAATTCATCGTATTATTTTCTAATAAATTTTAAATAAAAATTATAATATAATTTTTTTGGATTTAAAATTAACACGGACTCATTTTGTGTTTAATTATAGCTAAATGGGCTAAACCTGTTTTGAATTTTAATTCATTTGAAATTAAATCTTTAAACTTTAAATTTGATTTTTGAGATTCTTGAACATTTTATTTTTTTTGAAATATAGCCCAATTTTTAGTTTTTTTTTATTATTTATCTCAAAAAAATAACAATTATATAAATAGCCTCATGATAGAAATCATTCAATGAAATCTGTACGAGGCTCCTAAAAAAAATCATTTTAGATTGTTTTTTATTTTTTTATTTTCTATATTTTTTATATTAAAAAATAAAAATATATACTTTTTTATTTTAAGAAATTTTTTATAAAACGAATTTGATTTTTTCAATATGTGTGCAAAATTTCAATTCAAAATATCAAGAATTGAATTTGTTAAATATTCGAACTCTTGATATTTAGTTAATAAAACTTTAATATCATATTAAATGATCATCTTATTTTTAAAAATTAAATTATTAGATAAAATCTCAAAATTATTCTTATATTACTTCTAACACTAGATAGCTAGATGAAATTGGATTCCTATTTGAAACAACGGAACAATGTTTTTATTGTAGACGGTGAGGTTTTGGCACGAGGCAAGATTTGGCGG
Organism: Dovyalis caffra; assembly: GCA_963924115.1. Lineage (NCBI taxonomy): Eukaryota > Viridiplantae > Streptophyta > Magnoliopsida > Malpighiales > Salicaceae > Dovyalis > Dovyalis caffra. Next base: position 14,317,134 of record CAWUPB010001194.1, on the reverse strand, counting down.
CATAAATTCCTACTACCATGAACCGAAGCTGTTGAGCTGGCTAGCAACTCTCTTGCCAGCACCATATGGGTTTGCTATCCATATGTTTACACCAATAATTCAATGAATATATATAATTTAAAATAAATTAGTCGGCTTTTCGCATTATGCAGTAATCTGAACTAAGTATGTTTATTCAATTTAATTGTCAATATTACAAAATCGATCAACTAGAATATATTAAATTAAAAATAAAAAATCATTTAATTTCATAATTTTTTAAAATCTTTTGCATTTCAACTATTCTTTCTAATGCTTTTAATATTTTTTGTTGTTGAAAAAGCACAATTTATTGTACGTTATATATTCATTTTTAAATAAAAACCCAATATAAACAAAAAATATATATATTTTTTAAAAAATATTTAAATATTTTTTATAAGATTATATCCAATAAATAAATTAACAATCAATAAAAGACAAAAAACCTGTATATTGCAACACCTCATTAATTACAATTTTCACCACAAGTTTGACCCAATTAAAAAGAAAAATCTGGCTTCTTTGAAGAAGGACTCGTAAGAGTTAAACAATAACATCACCTTTGGATCGTTGAAAAAGATGATACGAGAGAAGACGACATGAGAGAAATAAGGAGATGTGGGGGCTACAGAAGAATTCCATTTTCTTTCGATCCTCTAGCTCAATGGTGGTTTGCATAAGCAGATCAGGTGGTTTGCATAAGCAGATCAGGTGGTTTTTGGTTCATTCGAGGTCATATTTAAGCCAAACATATGTTTTTTTTTTTTTTTTTTTGTTATTACTAGATGAAATCCTCATTGGTGCTTTTTTTTTTTTTCCATTTCTTACGGTTAATTTTTTTTTAATGTTTTACTCAATATTTATGTTACAACTCTTAGGCATTATAATTTCGATTGCTGACTGGCAGTTTTTGTCTAAGATCATAACATTTTATCAATTAAAGCACGATTTTAGCTTGAGTTTTTCATATCCCATTTGTTTGATCATCATTCTTCTTCCTCTATATGTGGTTTTTGGTTAATGTTCAATGGCGTTGTGCATGCAATTTGTTTATATTTACTTTTCTTGTCTAAGGCATGATTGCTTTTGGGAGTTTATTGGGTATGTAATTAGCTAAAACATTACTGTGGTACGAGTTTTTTGGCATGGTCGATGACTCTATCGAGGTTTTTCTTTTTTATTTTCTTAGTCTTCTGCTTGATGGAAACTTTATTTGCTTTTGTGTTTGAAAGCATGTCATTTTCTTTGTTGGCCTTTGAGCAGCGCATTGATGAGTTTTTATTATGCTCTTGCGTTTCTCCCTGTGATCTATTTATGTTATATTTTCAACATCCATTGTATTTTTTTTTATGTATGTTATATGAGCAACTTTTTTTTCTCTTTTATTTGTGTTTTGTTTGCTTGATACAAAATTTGTTTTTATTAGCCTTAAAGATAGTATTATTATGTGATTTTTTTTTGTTTTTTTTTTCATGTGTGGTTGGTTGTCTTTTCATGAATGGATATTAATTAAAAAAAATTACGTGCATAGAAAACGCATGTTTAAAAGATGCCATAGATTAGAGGCAAAATTTACAATGATGACTCTGATATTTGAAATTGAAAAAAAAAAAAACCAAAAAAATGATAAAAGAGAGGCTCTAATTTAAAACAAAAAAGAATAATGACGGAGAAAGACAAAAAAACCTACATCGAGCATGAACAAGTTTGAAAATTAGCTTGTAAAAATTCATGAACTACCAATTTCTCTCTTTACCTTCTCTCAAGGATGTAATAACAATACATACATTTCAAACATATAAATTGTTTACTTCCCTATATTGCACATACTCTTTCCCTCTTTGCATGTAATGTATATTGGATCGGTTTTAAATCTATCACCCTACCATATTTGATATCGGTAGACAATCATACCGACTAGTTGCTTGATATAAAAGCAACAACAAACTCAATAAAAATCGAATGTTGACATTAAAGATTTTATATACGATCAATTATTTTGTGTTTAATTTTTTATTGTTTTAAATTATCAATATCGTATTTTCTCAAAGTTAGAGAAAATTTCAATATTTAGCTTTTTTAATTTCATATATAATATGGGTGTAGATTTGTTAGACAAATTGATTTTTTACTTGATTATTGCATGTTTTGCACATTAAAACATAAGAAGCCAACCAGTTTGTTTATAAGTTTCCAATAAAGAGGTACGAAAGATACGAACAATTGATGATCGATACTCCTATGCCTCTTCTTTGTGTAGTGGCTAGAATTGTAGAGCGATTAAAAGTGTTAGATTTTGTTGGTTTTGAGCACTTTTATTGTAATTGCAATTTTCACCACAAGCTTGACCCAATTAACAATTTCAATGATGTTTTACCGTTACTACTTTTTTAACACAATCGGATAAGTAATAAATCCAATTTAATTGTGTAATAAAGGGTAAGAAAGTATTATTTTCACGAGGAATTAAATTGCACTACTAAAATTGTATAACTTATAATAAGTTGAATTAATCGAAATAATTAAAAGAATAAAAATTAAATTAAAACTCTATTCTAAATTTGCGGAATTGAAAATTACTAATAAGATGATATGAAAGTAGCTAGGGATAGATTCATTTAATTATCACTTATGCAATTAACTATATTAACTCAACTCACAAACTACCTTAAGGTCTATCTTAATATATGTAACGACGAAATTCCATAAACAAGTTAATAAGCTATCTTTAGTCGGATTAACCCTATTCTTCACCTAACAAATCATCCATATTTCTATGTGACTTAAATTAAGATCTAAATAAGCATGCCATCACGCACGTCTCTCTTCCATTATCGTACTAGAACTAGTTGTCTTTCAATTAATAGTAAACTAGTGATTTATATTGCTATGATCTAACACATGCAATTCCCTCTCGAGTTCAAGCATATGTCATTAAATCGGTATGAGGTGATCACTCTCTTAAAGCATTAAACGCAAGCAATATAAATTCATCATACATCAAGAATCAAGTTTAACGTTGAGAAAAATAATTAATCACATGAGATAATAATTAAAATCATCCATCCCTAACTTAAGAGTTTATCTCAACATAAAGGAATTTGATAGATTTGAAAATAAAATATTACATTGACAATCCATCAAATAATAATCAAAAGAAAATTCAATTACTTGGCTAATGAATCCGTATGCTTCTATAGTCTTTTTCTTATGATCCGTTGTCTCCAATTTCCTTCTTTTGTTTGGCCATGCAATGGCTTCACTGTAGTGCAAGTGCCAAAAAACTCCCTACTACCATGCAAAACATTTTCTTTATACTCGTCGTACAAAAGCCTTTTTTTTTTTTTAATGCCATGCAACTCCATATATCCGCCTCTATCCATGCATATCCGCTTTCTTTGGCTTTCTAGCTTTCTTGGTATAACTTCCTATTTCTTTATTTTTCTTCCCCTCGGTCGTCTCTCTCTCCACCTCTTTTATGCTAAAATTATTTCCTTTTAGTCCATCACGTAATTCTCTCTATAGAATAGGATGAATGGCTTTTTGTAGTGTCCAAGTCAAACATTTGTTTTCTCTTTGCTTTTTAATCCTTGCTTTTGATTTTTATTTTCGTTTCGATCCTTGTTTTTTGCCTTACTTTTTTAGTCTTCTCTTAATTCTTTGTACCTACAAATTTAAAGTACATGAGAATTAATTTATATTAAATGAAACATAAATTACACGCACAATTAACAAATTTAAGCTCCAAGTTTAGATAAAATATACGTATAAATTATACTTATCATTTACTACACGGTAAATGCATCAATCTTTGAGAAAATGCCACGAAACGGATAAATTAAGTTGTAAATACGAGTCTAAAAGGACTAAAGGTTGAAAGAAAATAATTTTAAACTTGATACATTCAATTAAAATTATATTTTATTAAAATTTTAGTTGAGCATCTTTTGAGGCTATGCTCGAACATATTAACTTAAATCTAAAAAAATCATTTGCTAGGATTCAGTTGATGGCAATGAGGAAACAAAATAAAGATAATTAGTTAAGAGATGCTATAGTGGGTTTTGCTCATCATATGATGGCCACTTTATACATATATATTTTTTTTGTAGTTGAGTAGAAATTTATTTGTGTTTCATAACATGCCAAGAAAAATAGTACGAGTAAAAGTTGAAAAGAATGAGTGATAGACAATTTAGCTATATATTTCTTTAGATAATGAGATTTGTATATTGCATTTTTGAATAATCTATTGTGATCGACACTTATAAGGATCTATTATAAAGGTCGCTTTGAAAATTGATGATCCATATTGATCAAAGAAAAAGGTTTGGACTATTTATAGAGTCTTACCATTTTGTATTCGAAATAATTTTTTTTATCTCGAACATGTTCTTGATTGCTTGATAATCGCTTCTTAATTTTGTCTAATTTACAAAATACAATATTGTATAATATACAAGAAGCAAAATTGTGATTATTATAACTTTATCAATTTTGTGATTATTAGAACTTTATCAATTATTATTCTTTTATACTAATATTGTATTTGTTTGCTTATTGTTAAATAAAATTAACAATCTGTTTATAGAATGACAAATACACTTACATCTTTTTGGCCTAAGTGATATATACCCATAGAAGAACATCAAGTCATGTTAAATATCTTGATAATGCCATTAATCAATGTGAATATGGTCGGCAAAATTTTGCCTTTACTTATTCATGAAATGGGGATGCACATCTTAAATGGCCTACATGTTTGATTTTTTTTTCTACTTATTCTCTACTTAAAAAATGTACTTAGCTTTAGTACCAAATGAATTTGAGAATGTATAATATTTTTTGTTTGAACACTATTTATATAAAGAGTTTTTTTAAAAAATAGCTCACGCACCCGTCGTAAAGCGTGGTCGGTATTGCTAGTCATATAATCGTTTTTTGTGCATATAAGGAGAAAATAAAGTGAGTTTAATGTTTTAAAAAATAAATGACGAGTGGGAGGATTATAATCCTATACCTTGTAAAATGACTAGGTGTAATTGACGCTAACCACGATTTCCATTATGCATGTTAGAAAATACTTTAGAAGGATCATGCATATTGTGCACACACCTTGTGGTCATGTGAACAATGTCCAGCATGGTATTCGTGAAAGCAATCAAGTTTTAACCTTAAAAATTCAATCTAAAAACTAATTGAACGAGTACATAAACTAGTCAAGTAGGCTTATGGCCGGACACATTGAGTTTAGAACTAGCTAAGTAGTTTTTGGTGCACAATCTTACTCATTTTGTTAAAATTTTGTGCAATGGCTACTTTTATACAAGGAACAAGGGTTAATATCGTTAAGTTATGGAGACTTATGCAAATGAAAGCCTACAATATAAGATGCTATATAGATTCAACACGACGTCTCACTTGTATAAACCTTTTTTCTTATAACTTTAATGTGGAAAAATAAAGGTAATATTACTTGTATTTATAACCGTCACTTGAAAAAGCCAAATAAGAAATCCTAGTGCGGTCGTGAAGTAGACACAATTGTCGAATCATATAAAATATTTATGTTATGTGATTGTAATTGTCTTTTTACTATTTTTTTTAACTTGATTCGTTTCTTAACAAATATTATTGATCTCTTATAAATACTCATCATTCTTATGCATTTTAGATATAAAAAAAGAAAAAAAAACTTGCATAAACACTATATCTTTCCTAAGAGTTCTATTGGTTAAAACATTTCATATTGTGTTATTGTTCTTAAAATAGTTTATTTGCTATTTGAACGAGTATTTTTTTTGGTTCATAGTTATTATCTTATTCTATCTTATTACGGTGTGAGTGGCACGACAATCTCGATTGTATAAGCTTGTTAGACTTTTTTCTTATAACTCTAATTGTTCACATTATAAATAGAGGCAACATTATTCGTATTTGTAATCGCCACATGACAAAACCTAATAAGAAATCCTAGTGCAATCGTGAAGAAGATACAATTGTTGAATCATATAAAATCTTTATGTTGTGTAATTGTACTTGTCTTTCTACTATATTTTATTATTTTACTTGATTCATTTCTTAACAATTATTATTGATCTCTTATAAATACTCATCATTCTTAAGCATTTTAGATATAAAAAAGGAAAAAAAAACACTTGCATAAACACTACATCTTTCCTAAGAGTTTTATTGGTTAAAACATTTCATATTGTGCTATTGTTTTTAAAATAGTTTATTTGCTATGTGAATGAGTTTTTTTTTTTATAGCTATTATTTTATTCTATCATATTTCGGTGTAAGTGGCATCGTATCAACACTCCGAGTTATGAATGTATTAAAAGTTGCAAGAGTATTGTTACTCGTTTGTGTAAATAGAAACACCTAATGCATTGAAAATCCTAAAATTGTGTTCAAGGACTCGGATGTAGGCATGACCATACTAGAAAAATCGTTGTGTTTGATCTTCCTATCCTTGCATTCTTTACTTTACTATATTATTTATTTATCTTGCAAATTCTTTATCCATACATCTCGCATTGTCAAGTTTTATATTTAAGTCTTACGATTTAATTTTTAATTTATTTGTTAGTCTTGAAGTTTTTAACAAGGCATATTGATATTTGTATCCTGTATTGTCAAGTTTTATCTTTAAGCCTTGTGCTTCAAGTTTTTATTTATTCATAAGTTTTCAAGTTTTAAAAAATGCTTACTTATCCCTTAATAAGTCTAACTTCGATCCTACAATTGGTGAGTAAAATACAATTTGGTCTTTTTATTTTGCAAAAACGAGTTAATTTGTCTTTTTTATTTCAAAAATTAATTATTTAGTCCCTTGGCTAGTTTTGACCACCGCCTAATTTAACAATACATTATTAAAAAAAATAATCACATTTTAGGATATCCATCTTTGCATATTTTTTTCTTTTTTTATTTCTCAAAACCAAAAATCAAAATAAACCAAAAAGGGATAAAAATAACTAAACTACAAGAAAAATTACAAACACAAGGACTAAATAAATAATTTTTTAAATAAAAATGACTAATTTATTTATTTGTTGAAACTAGAGGAACTAATTTATAATTTACTCTATAATTGGTAAATGAAAAACATCTCTTAGGAACTTATGCCCGCTTGGTTTTCTTCCATTCAATGCATGATTCAACGACAATAATAGATGACATGATTCATGTTGATAAAAAAGCTAACTGTAGAGCAGATTTATTGGCTTGTCATAACAATTTTTTGTAAGTGGGTTTTCTCTGCTTTGTATATGTTAATGAGAAATTCTATAGTCCTTTGATAAAAAAGTCAATGGTGGAGTAGATTCGTTAGCTTGTCATAACTATTTTTTGTAAGTGAGTTTTCTCTATTTTATATATGTTATAATGAGAAATTTTATAATATCGAAGGAGTAACTAGTGCAAGTTACTCTATAAAAAAAGATATACATAAAAAAAAGACAAAAACAAAAGAGACAAAAAAAAAAAAATTAAGTTGATGTGTAAATATTTTTATCACTTTTAATGAATTCGGATGTAATTCTCTTTTTTTATGCGTCTATTTTTTTCTCAAAAGTAAATCTATAAAGCAATTACTCGTATACGTATATTCTTTCCTATTTCTCTCTCTTATATCTATCTCTCTTTATGAAGTAATTTACACTAATTATTCTTAATTAGTCATTGAATATTATAAAATTTGTCATGTTCTAATAGTTATTTGCAAATCCTTTAGAAAGGACATTTTCATAGTTGCGATTCTAAAATCATGTAAGTTGCAATTTCTTTAGAGCTTCCAACTCTTTTCCAAATAAATTAATAAATAATTCAATTATTAATATACACGATAATTTTTTCTAAAAAAATTATACATAAAAATTTGCGATATCAAGGGCATATTTTTTATATCTAAAAGAATAATTTTTTCAGACATTATCCTTAAAGTTCGAATTCCAGAAGTGAATCTTTTTTTACTTTATATTTCCCACGAGGTTACAACATTAAAAAAACCAATAAAATTAGAAGCTCATAAAAACTCATGTTTGCTTTATTGTATTCAGTAAAAATCCTTCATGGCAAAAAATCTCATTTCATTTGTAGAGGTTGTTAGTTATCATTTGCGTTTTTTTTTTTTTTTTTTTGTTTTTGTTTTAAAAAGTTTGAAAAAAAGAAAAACTCAAATTGTTTTGAATTTTTTATTAAGAAAAAGAAAAACTAATAATCGCTAGCACAACTTCCTGGAAAACCATTTTATTTGATTTTTGAAAAATTTTGAAAATTGGTTATCAGAGTTTTTTAGGGGGAAAAAAACTCTATTTTCTTTTCAAATTTATAAAATTTATCAGAGAAAACAAAAATATACCCAACGACCCAAATAATTTTCAACATTTCCTGCAAATTTCAACGCATACAAATACTGCTCAAAACGACTGCGTTGAGTTCTTGAAGCAACAAAAATAATGCGCTTTGCAAATAGAAAGAGAAACAAAAAGGGAGCGAGTATGTCCTCTCCTTGTCCAAAAAGCTGACCTGTAATTAACTAATTAACCCTAGAGAAGGTAAAGTAGCCCCAATCTTGACATTAACCCAACCACAATCCTTACTCAGTTCAGTAAAATTCATTTAGGTGGGAAACAAATCCCCAAATTTTTACCTCCTTCCCATCTGCCTCTCTTCCAATTCCCTCTCCATTTCAGGCTCTCAACCTTCTCATTTTCTCTCACTTTACTTTTCTCTATGCAAAATGACCGACGGAGAAGGCAAAAGGCGTCATCATTTTGGACGCGAATTAGTATTTGGAATCAGAAATCGAGAAGATTCGTGGACGATGGGAACTCGCTTCAATTCTTAATTTCTTGAGCGTAAAATAAATAAAATTTCCTCTTATTTTATTTTATTTTAAATAAATATCGTGTGTATGTTTTTTTTAATAATTGGAGGTTTCTTTTGCAGGTTTTTGAGCCAGTTGTTGGGGTCGATTTGAAGTTAACAGAAGAGGAGATTGAAATTGGTCCTGTTAAGCCTAATAAATCACTTGCTCAACTTCACATTAAGTTATTAAAGGTTTTCTTTCTTTAATTTTTATTTATCTTTGATTATTATAGCTATAGTTATCATTATTATAAATAAAATAACTATAAGGTTGCTGTCATTGAAATAAAATCAGCGAAGTAATTATTTGATATTATACATTGTTAATTAAAGAATGAAAAAGTGCTTTGATTATCATGAATTCATGATATAGTTTTGCGAATAGTGCGAAAATCATGACACTAATCGCTACATGAAATGACCACAACTATTGCCGAAATTGCCTTTTTCCTGTTTTGTTATTATCTAACACGTGATTTAATTTTAGCTATGATGACGCTGTATGCTTATAAGTATTTGTTTGTTTTTTTAAACACCACCTACTTGATGCATTTAGGAAACTGTATTGATTTTTAGCATTGAAAATCATGTGTATGGGTGTTATCAGAGAGAATAGATTAATGTAAGATGTCATAAAAAGCGTACGAATTATGCAATACAGCATGAAAGTAATCACATGGAACCCTGCATGAAAGAATGCAGCGTCATTGGATGTGTGGGGATACCACAAATCCAGTGGCCATGGATGTTTTGCGTAGTGATCTGCATCATTAGTTTCGTGTATATAACATTTTACAAATAAAGAAGGAATACCTTTGCCTTCATACAGTTTGCATTGGATACTCTTTAACCTCTTTACTTGGATTTTCTTTTTCATTTAGATCATAGCTTTATAAGTTTTTATGTCTATGAAATTTTCAATAGAAGATACTGCCTGTGAGTAAAACATTAAATGCATTTGATGCATAGGTTACTACACTTTGCAAGAAACTATTTGCATGGTAGTCATGGGTAAGCGACTTTTTGACTTTCAACTGTGTAGTTAGGATCTTCATGCAATTTGGAATGCACTGCTTAGTTATGTTCTCTTATTATAGGTTGCTAAAGGTAAGGTACCACTAAAGACAGCCAAAGGATATCAAACTATCGATAATTTGTGTCATACCATTTCTTAAAGGCTTAATGTACCATTAAATCATGAATTTAACACCTTTTAATCATTTTAACATGTTCATTCAATATTGGAGAAAAAAATTATGAACTAAGCTTTTGATAACTATATTAGTATATGAGAATTTTTTCAGCTTAAATTTCGTTTTCGACTGACGTGATGTGGTAGATAGGATGATAACATGGCATAAATGTCATGTAGGATTACACGTGGCTTATCATTAAAATTTTTCCTCAATTCTCGTTCTCCAAGCGAGTTCAATTCTAGCTCTCACTCTCCGGTTCATCCTCTTTTCTCTTTTTCGCAAACTTTTCTAACCAAATACGATTTTTTTGAGAAAATTCAATTACAAAATTCCACAACATTTTCTCGAGAAAATTCCAAGTTTTCTCTAGAAAATTCAACAGCAAAATTCTAACTTCAATTCAAGCTCTCACTCTTTCTTTTTCTCTCCATCCCCATCCCCTCACCTATCTCCACTAAAATCTACTTTGTGTAATACAATTTGGGCCTAATGTCCTGGAATCCAACCAATCTTACATTATCACTATCACTGCTTATTTGAGAGTAAAGAAGCACAAAGAAGAACACAAAAGTAAATTCCAAATGCCCCCTAAACCCTTCCACCTCTCCAATTTTCATTTCATCCATAATTGAATTTCAATTTCCTCTGCTACACTTAATATCTCCTCCTCTCCCTCAACTCCCTTCACATTCTCACACGTAATATCTTCTCTCTGTCTCTCTTTTTGGAACCCTAACCCTAGCTCTAACTCACCAAATCGGTAAGTCTTGCCGATTCTCAGCCGCTCTGAACACATGCATTTAATTCTCTTTTCATCGGTTCTTGTTAAAGAATTTCTTTAGATAGCTAAACAATCAATGGCTCACCAAGTGGGCTGTAGTCAAAGTCACCACTAGCAGTCACATCCTCTGGCTCCAAGATCATCCTTTCTTGTGTTTTTTAAGATAAAAGGCTGGTAACTATTGTATGGAGCAGTACTATTCATATTTAAAACATAAGGTGGCTCATAATCTTTCTTAGGCTAATGCTTTGTCCTTCTACATTTAAGCTCAATTTATAGAAAATACGTAATTTCTGTTATTGTTCTGCCATTAGTCAGACAGTTTAAGGATTCCTACAATGGAACACAATGTTGCATTAAAAAGCTGCTTTAATTTTAAGTTGTTAAATTTGTTTATAACTTGATGACATATAGTCCGAACTAGAGAAAATTTTTAATGATAAGCCACGTGTAATCCTACATGGCATTGATGCCATGCTATTATCCTATCTGCCACACCATGTCAGTCAAAAATGAAATTTAAGCCGAAAAATTATCGCGTGCTAATATGATCACCAGAAGCTTAGTTCATGTCTTTTCTGTCCAACACTGAAAGAACCTGCTAAAATGATTAAAAATGTTAAGTTAGTGATTTAATGGTACATTAAGCCTTTCTTAAAAGATAGGTTTTCATTTTTTATTCAGACTTAATCAGGTCATGATGGTTTCTTGCTGCTGTGACTTGAACAGAGAGGAGGTGTCTGGATACAATTGGAACTAGGTCCAACTAATAGATTGATGATTTTGAAAACACTTTATGAACTCAGAGCTTAAGTGATATGCCTTGCCTTTCTGATTCAATATTTTTATCAAATGTAAAAGTTGTTCTTTGTATTTTTTTTTACTGAATGATCTTCAAAATGGTTTTATTTTTTATTTTTACTTTTATATTTGATTGGCTTTTATGGTATTTTATTTGTGCATGCTTGGTTTGATTAAGGTCTCGTGATCATATCTATTAGTGGATAATTGTGTTCTCTATATAGGTGGATATATTTAAGATGAATGAGCTGTGCAGTTTTTTTACATGTCCTTATTAAATCTATTGTAAGCCATTTTTTTTTTGGTCTACAACAAAATGATGTTGCATCATATGATAATGATTCTTTAAAATATGGAACTGAATTTTTTTTATTTTTGGAAAGATAAAATGAAACTGTAATTTCTTACTGGTAATTCATGAGCATGCTCTAAATTGTATATAATTTGTCGTGCGAAGTGTTGATAATATTAACTGTACTTATATGTATGATGGAAGTTCTACCATTGGCCATAGACTGTACAAGGAAGTAAATAAGACTGGGGAAATAGTAAAAAGAAGCGTAAAACATAAAAAAATCAGCCTTTTCCAATGGGAAATAATTGCAACCAATCTCAAGGAATTTTAAAAAGTTATCGTAAGTTTAGCATTCTTTTGTTTCAATACTGGAAATTTTAGTTTACTTTTTTCCTTGCTGGTAATGGCAGAATGAGCTCTCTTCTAGCAAAGTCACGGCAGAAGTTGCAGCTGGCAAGACCATTGAAACTGATGTCCTGCCTATTATTCAGAAATTTTATAAGGTAAGCTTATGGATTTCTTTTATAATCTTGTTTTAATGGTATGGGTGTAGTCACCATTTTATTATGCAATAAGTTTATTTATCTTTTCACATTAATGATAAATAATATATATGTCACTGTCATTGTATTCAATAGAAGAAAGATAGGGCCTTCGAACAAAAAGAAGGGCAAGAAAAGCTCCTGAACAGTTTTAGATCCTAAATTTTTTGGGATTACTCGTTCTTGCTGCAGTCGCAGACCTATCAGTTATACATTTGCTATGATGTTATCTTCTCTGTATTCATTTTATGGTCTGGTTGTGTGGCATAATCATCTATTGTTTGTATTTTGCTTCTATTTTATTTCTTGCTAAACTACATCAAATATCTAATAATCATACAGAGGCAACATAACATTTTTAGAATTATGTAACTGTCTTTTTGTTGTCAAGTGCGATACTGAACTTCTATGGAATCTCAAATTATGAATGAAATGGAGAACAAAGTCATGCACTAAGTGTCCTGTGCTGAATGACAATTTTCTTTATTTTTTGGGTTTCAGTTAACCATAGCTTCTTGCTTGTTTCTAACAAAGATTTTTTGATCTGAGAACCTTGATTGTACTTTTGCATTACTTATGCAGATGATTATGCCCAAAAAATTGATGAGGCTATAAAAATAACCAAGTAAGACCTAACTGTTATCGTTGCAATGAAATTTAATTTGTCATCTCTACTTCAAGAACTGCATTTCTATATTTTGAATGTACCTACACAATTCTTTGCCAATCTTGATGTGAAATTATTATCTTCCTTGTATGCATTTTGTCCCTCTTATCGAGAAAGAGAATGTATGACCTTTTATATTGCTGACTTCAATTTATAATCCAGGAAAAGGAAAACAATTGAAGAGCAAAACAACAATGAAAAACATGTTAAGCAGGAAAAATTGCTTGTAATGGGGATCCAAATATGGGCATAAGTTAAAAAAAAAAAGTCATGATGAAATAGGTGATTCAGGCATGAGTGCAAACTCTAAAGATAATATTGAAAAGGGAAACTTCTCGAAAAGTGAAAATGAAAGAAGTTTTACGAAACAGGTAATGATGATGATGGCAGTGGTGATGATTATGATAGCAAAAGGGATCATGATAATGGGAATGGATCCAACAAATCTGACAAAGAAAATAAAAATCTTAGTGAGAAGAACGTTGCTCTAAAGTTTGGTTCTCGATGGAGTTTAAGACTGGCTGGAGTTACAAACCATCATGTTGTAGAAGCTGGAAACTTGGGTACGAAGAATAGGTTGAGAAAATTACCCACTTTTAACTCTGCCTTTGACTCTATTAATGTGCTTTATTCAGATGTTGAAACTTTATCAAGACATACAAACAGTGAGATATTTGGGTAGGAAGACTCATCTTTAGTTTCTAATTCAGTTGGGGTCAGTGACAGTTAAACTATCAAGTAGAATTAATAGGCAAGTGATTGCTCTTGAAAATTTTTGTTGTAGCTAGAAAATATCGTCACAGAAAGCTATCATGAAGTCGGTGCATGTTAACGACAAGAAGCTCTAGGATACAGGGCTGATAAACTTTGTTGATAGGCTAATCTAGACATTTTTTGGGGGGTTCATAACATCACTCGAATGCACTCATTCTGCTCGAAATACAGATCGTAAAATACTTTTTAACAATGCTGAAAATTATACTTAAGTGGGAGGCGTTATGGAAGGAAAGGAAAGTTACCTCTATTGTTTACACAAAAGGTTAAATTGACCAATACTAGCCTAATCTTAAAGGATAAACTTAAATTTTAGTTCAAGGGGCATATGATGCATGCATCATTTCCAAAAGATGAAGAAATTAAAGCATATAGAGTAAACTGAGAGGAAGGAGTTTTTGGTGCCTAAAATGCTCTAATGATTGTGCTTGGAATTAAAAAAAACTCCGTTTTGTGAATAAATTCATCATATTGTTGGTAATGAAACAACAATAAAACTATGGTGGGATCTTTGGCGTCCTGATGGAATTCTCATCCAAGTCTTTGGCATGAAACTTATGTATGAATTTGGTATTCCAACTGATGTTTCATTGGAGGTTGTTATGAAGGACGAAGATTGGTTCTGGCTTAATACTAGATTAGAAGCTATGATAAAAGTGCAATCTGTTATTTGTGGTGTGCTTATAGCTAATGTCAATTCTGATAACAAAGTTGTATGACAAGTTATACCAAATGGTGAATTCACAACTAGTAACGTTTGGGAGCTAAAGAGAAACAAAGGTACTAGAAGGATATGGCATAACCTATTTAGGGATTATTAAACATCTAAGGCATAGCTTTATCTCTTGGCTCACCATTTTGAATCGTTTATCCATTAAAGATAGATAGATTCAAATTAGAAGGAATATCAATGTTATTTGTCAGTTGTGTGGAAATGCTTATGAACATTTATTTTTTTACTGTTCCTATTCTAAGATTGTGTGGAATGCTGTTCTTCTTATATGTGAATCTTATAGAGTAATCGATAGCTAGAATATGGAGTTACGTAGTGGATTAGAGTATTTGTAAGAGAAAAATTTTCAATCTATTATCACCAAATTGACGTGAAAGGGTTAAGGAAGGAAAGAAACTCTAGAATCCGTGGGCTACAGAGCCTTTGTAAAAGAAAAATTATCAATCTATTATCACCAAATTGACATGAAAGGATCGTGGAAGCAAACAATCTCTAAAATCCATGGTAATAACGTTTCTCACCAGATTGGCATAAAAGGGTTGTGGAAGCAAATAAACTCTAGAATTCATGTTAATAATATTTTTTTCCCTAGATGGCGTGACTAGTTGGATTTATGAAGGAATACTCAGTATTAAATTTAAATTTATTTGTATTCAATGGATGTTATCTTTTTTTTTGTGTGTGTGTGTGTGTGTGTGTGTGTGT
The DNA here is from genome assembly GCA_963924115.1 of Dovyalis caffra. Taxonomy (NCBI): domain Eukaryota; kingdom Viridiplantae; phylum Streptophyta; class Magnoliopsida; order Malpighiales; family Salicaceae; genus Dovyalis; species Dovyalis caffra. The sequence goes on along the minus strand of CAWUPB010001194.1, from coordinate 14,301,745 downwards.
GTGTGTGTCTATATATATATGGATTTATGTTTTGTAGTAGGTTAAGCTCCTATTTTTTTTTTTTAAAAAAAACTATATTAATTCTATATATATTTTTTTCATTCATTTTTCTGTTTCACTCTAGGATTAAATATTTAAAAACGTTCTTCCAAGTATATTTTTTTTTCAAAATTAATTATAAAATTATTTATTTTGAAGGACATTTCAACCATAAAACGTGATAAAAGAAATATTGGAGAATATGTGAAAATATGGGGATACAATAGCTAGTTTAATTTAAAACCCAATGATGGATTAGAGAAACTATTTAATATATCTAGACAGATACAATAATTTGACATAAAACTCAAAGATAGATCAGAGAATCTCTCCTTTGAATTAAAAGGAAAAAAAAGATAGGTCAGAGAAAAGGTGCCAACGAGTTTGTGGCTCCGCTGAAGCAATTATTTTTTCGTCCCAGCATTCCGCATATACCATTGAGCCCGAGCCTATACTGCTTCTATCTCTACTTTTTTCGAGTCCTGCCCGATGCCTTGCAGATTAAAGATCCTTGAATTCAAGCCCAGCAAATTAATCAACTGCAACAACAAATAAAAAGAGAGCATGTTCAAGAGATGAACGCCGAATTGTGCATGTAGGGAATAAAGACATGGATTAAGAGTACTCTAAAGCTTACATTTGGATCAGAAAGTTCATGGGATTTCTGGTCACATCTGATTATTAGTCTCCTTAGATTAGGCAATCCCTTGAGGAATGAGGCTATAATTGGAACTTGGTCTGCAAATGAACCTTTGATTAGCAGAACCAAGTTCTGTAGCTTCTCGAAAACTATGGGAGAATCATTCTGCATAAAGAAAATCTGCAGAGCATCAAAAAGCATATGCTCATCGATCAATCCTCTGAAAAAAAAAAGAACAAAAAAAGGCAATGCTATCTAGCTAACAAAAAACAGAAACAGGAACAAAAAGTATAAAGTACCTCAATAGGCCAGGTATTTATTCTCAAGAATCTGGCTTCACTTAAACATTGAAGGAACTTGGCTGCACAATATATTAAACTCTTCGAATGCTTGCACCGACGATCAGATTCCTCACTTCTATGCTGACAAGAAGGCTTAATGTCAATTCTTGCATTCACTAGGGACAGCATACCCTGTTTCAAATAACTAAAATCTACAGGGTCTCCAGTCCACCATAAATCCTTGAGGTTGGGAGCAGAAATCGACAAAGGAAATTCATACGAATATGCATCTGACGACGTTATATCCAATGTCTCAAGGTTTTCGGCCTTAATAATAATGCGCCTGTAGGGACCGGGACCTGCTTTGATCTCTTTTTTTGGCCGGGAGTATTGGGACTCGCTCTCGAGGGGGCTAAATTTGCACTCGGATAGAGTCAAACCATCAAGGAAAGAGCTCTTGATGTTAAGAAAGCAAACTTCTGCAAACCTGCAGTTGCTAATCATGGCTTTGATAACAGATGGACAGTCAACCTGGAGTTGAAAGGCTGCAGAGAAATGAGACCCACAGACTTGAAGAGTTTCAAGAGACTCACAATCTATCTTACAAACAAAAACTCTCCCAAACTCAGAGTCCTGGACTGTTAAGTTCTCCACAGATGGACAATTAAGGTTGACTTGCCATGAGGCTTTAAATTGGCAGCCCGATATTGTTAAAACCTTAAAAGATGAACTAGATATGTTAAAATTCCCACCGAAGAAACTATTCGCAAATCTGCAATCACTTATTTCCAGCTTTTCAAGAGATGAACTTTTGATCGAGAGATCATTGATACCATCAACATTCTCAAGAATTAACCTTTTAAGAGATTTGCACAAATCAGTTTTCTGTCCAAAATATTTATCTCCTATTGTGACCGAATCTAGCCACAATTCCTTGAGCCAGTCAAACCCCAGTATTTGAAAACAAAACTTTCCCATCTGCAAATTCAATTTCAAAGCCCTCAAAGATTCACATTTATAAATACAACCAGGCAACGAATAGCCTCTCCCTGGCTCAACATGGAGTAGCATGTCAAGTTCTTCAACACCACACTTCGTAGCTATACTAACCCATGAACTAACAGCAGTCTCTCCAATATCAAACCTTCTTTGCTTGCAAGGCCAATGAACAAGCAAACGTTGTAGCCGTCCTCCAGTCTTTTCGCGCCATCGCAGCACTTTATTGACATAAGAACAGAAATTGTTGTATCTTGTTCTTAAACAGCTATGATCAGAACCAGAATCAAAATCCGCAATGAAACTCAAGTAAGGGCTAGAGATGCAGAGGTGATTAAACCTTTTCGATACTACCCCAAGACGAGCAGTTTCATTAGCACCAAGGAATGAGAATATACGAAAAATAACTTGGTCTGGTTGACCACTCAATCTATCATGTGTACAAGCAAGGATATGTGTGTCTTGATGAGAGCTCATTGCCATTAGCTTGAATGGACTTTCCATGCACATCAGCGGAGAGAATCAACAAAAACAACAGCACCCACTAAATTAAAATCAGCCTGAATATACATTAGGTAATAATCAACATTACAAATTTAAGAACAAGAATATATATAAGAAAAATAATCAAGTTCTATATAAATATGAAAGAAATGGTGCTATAGTACTTCTTTGTCGTATTTTTATGAGAAAACGAGGAGAAGTACCTGGAGCCGACTAACTTGTGAACTGTGGCCAAGAGTGTATATATTTTCTCTTTGTTTGGAAGTTTTAGGGTTTTAGCACAGCTCATAAAATTTTGTTGGCATGTTTTTGTTTTTTTTTTTTTTCCTTTTCTTTTCTTTTAGGAGTTAGAGTTTCAGTTGCATTCTACAGTCTTTAGGTAGAGAGGAGGCCAGGGAAGTTCCCTTGAGATTTCTACGATTTTGCAATATAAGACAGGAGACTTGAACGAGAAACCCAAAAGGAAGGGATACGTACATTTAACTTTGGAGTTAAGGAAGGTTTCTAGTGTCGGTGGTGTTTTTCCTCTTTGAAAGGGTTATCTATCTATAGTGGAAAGTTGCAAAAGAGATGCAACTTTTTTTATGTATTAGCAAAACCTTATATATGGGGGTTAAGTGCTAAAGGAAGCATCTTTCCATCTTTAACTTTTTAGATTTGATTATTAGCGTCATGTTTAAGAGAATTTAATAATTTCAGCAAATCGATGTGAATGTACTTTTTAAAAATTATTTAGAAAAAAAAATTAGTCTTGATTGATACCTAAATTAGTCCAAAAATATTCTTTCTTGAATTTGAACCTTGAGAGGTCCATATTAAAGTATGTCTTTCAGAAGCGATTTAGTCTAAATTGACAATAATCCGAGAATATTTATTGACGTTGAATTAAAAACCTTAAAAAAATTTAATACATACGTACAAATTTAAATAGCCACAATTGTTTGCTTTTTTTTTTTTTCCCCTTAAACATATCTTAAATTTCAAACCATTAATTTTAGAAAAATACTTGGTGACACCAAGGTGACAGACATCATTTTCAAAAATAGAAAGTTTTTAGGAATAAACTTGAAAAGTGAAAAAATTAAATGACATAATACCTCATTGAAAATTATCTATCTTTTTTCTCTCCCTTGTATTCCTTAAAAAAAACACTATCCTTATAAAATTATTGTGATTTATTTTTTGACATCACCGATGTCATGTAGCACCTTAATTTTAAGGTGACATGCATGAATCTAAGTAATCATGATTTTCTTTTGATAAAAATAATTATTATTATTATTCTTGAACTGCCTTTTCAATGTTTGCTCAACAACCCAAAATGAACTCATTAAATAATTCAACACATATCTACCAGTAAATTAATTCATATCAAAGGGAAAATCAAGTTTTCTTCATAATTAATTACCTCTCGAAGTACAGGAAAGATTCTTCATTAAGAAGGAAACCATATGCTTAATTAACAAGAGAACGCATCAATACAAAAAGAGAAAAGAATTGTCAAATTCAATGCGTTTTGCACAAAGTTCATGCATCCAGCGTTCCAGCTCACTAATATCAATATTTATCTTTCTCCCCTTTTCCTTTTCTTCCATGGATCAAAATTGCTCTCATGTGGCGTCTTCAATACCCTTTGTTGACACTACTGCCTCTTAACATTCGACCTACAGTCAAGACATGTCCATGCTCTTTTTTTTTTTTTTTTTTTCCCATTTTGATGGATGAAAAAATTCATTGATCAAATAACTATAGAAGAACAATGTGAAAATATTGAAGGAGATCGAGAAACAACTATAAGAACAAAAACTAAACTAATTAATTCCATGAAATCCCCTAATTGTTGCAATTAAATTGCCTGATGAAAATTTGAGGAGCTGGACTTGGACTTCAATGACTTGTTGACAATGAGGTTTTCAGTTCATGTTAACATCAGAAGATAAGGAGTGAAGCACACTGCTAATTAACAGTTCTGAAAGTGTTTTGATGCAATCCTTTGTTCCTCTTAATTAATCCAAATGTGATAAATATACGAACACCAAGAGACTTGACCACGCTTGATCTTTCCTTCAATACAAAGAGATCTAATTGCAGGGATTTGGCATAATATTTTGACTTAGAAGTAGCATAAGCCAGAAAATAAGATTGGTATCATTCATCACCTTGTGCCGAGGAGAAGGTTAGTTTATAGTTCTCTTAAGTGCTCCACTTAAATATTGAAAATGCGGAGGGATTTCCAGTGAAACTTAAATTCTGAAGATAGGGTGTTCAAGGCTTGATTGCATATTGTTTTTCATGCATCGACATGCTTAGGATAGGATGAAGTTATAGTACTCAAGGATATTATCGAATTTAAATCTTTCTGGAAACACCAAATGATGGGGTTTCGGAAGAACTTGCACACGGAGATTGTCATATTTTCAGGACAAGCCACTGTTGTTGCCAAGGCTAATGCTGCTCTCAATCCAGTTTCCTGCAGGAATGATAAAATATGATACGGATAAAGAATCAGTATTTAGGTGGATAGGTTTTGAAGAGGTATACATCATCTGTTGTTGAATTTACAAGAGTCTCGCACCAGAACAATAATAATAATACATTGCATATTATAATATTTTTAATACCAACTGTTGCGAGCATAATAATAACACTCTTTAGAACTCAAAACCAAATCTTTAAAGTTGAAAATGTGCATCTGTCTCTTTAGAATTAGCCCACCAAATATAAACTCGAACTTGATCCAACGATTAACGAACTCGAAAACTTAATTTTATCATGATTGATATGTGCTGAATTTTTTTTTCTTCTAAAATTCCAACTCTCTCTCTCTCTCTTTTCTTTTTTTCTCTTTTTTTCTTTTCTGATATGATCTCATAATTAAAGAGAAGAGATGGTTTTTATAAATTACTCAAATTATCTTTCAAGTGATTAAAAAAAATCTTTCTCTTTATGGGTTTTAAGATTAGGATTATGTAAACAAACCTTTCAAATTTGCTTAACTAAAAAAGGAACGCAACAGTTTGATTTTTGACCATTTGAGTCTTTTCATCAATCATCATCACAGGTTGGGATTAGACTATCACGATGCAAAATCATAGGGTCACATGCCCTAAGTTTCCTCAAACTATTAGTAGTTTCCTCAAGCTATTATGTTCGGCCCACTAAGTGCACCATCCTTGATAATACACAACGGCCGCATGAAATAATCAGTTGTAGGAACGGTGAGGAACTTAACCCAACAAGCACAACTCCAAGCGATCGAACAACAAGTTTCTTCCTTGATCATCATGACTTAAACAAAGGAAACCTCCTAAAAGCCTCAAATTCAATCTGGTATCTTATCACCTACAGTTCTAGGAGGCATTGATGCTTCCTTGAAAGACTCCTTAATTTGCTAAATCAAATCGAAGAATTGCAGTAAGTCCCTATATTTGCATCTTGATTCAAAGTCATTGGAGCATATGGAAGATCCTTGTAGACCTTTCACCGCATGTTTGATTTTACGTTCAATCCTAGAATTTCATTGTTTTATCGTGTACCGTGGCACGACCAAGAAAGTTCGATCTGTTACAAGAATTACAACTTTATAAAAAATAGAATTAGCGATGGTCTAGACTGTCGTTAATTCGCCAAAATTCGTCGCTAATTTTAATTAGCTACGGATTTGCAACGATTCAAAAGCTCGTCGGTAAAATGCCGGTCGTTAAAATGTTACGACGGTTTTTAGACCGTCGCTACTTTAACAACGAAAAAAACTTTCGTAAAATTAAAAACCATCGCGAGTTTTGTGACGATTTTAGCAAGGGTTTTAGATCGTCGCTAATATTTGGAATTAGCAACGGTCTAGACCATCGCTAATTCCGTCGCAAACAAATTAGCAACGGTCCGGACCGTTGCTAAAATATTATTATTAATTTTTTATCCTCATTTTAAATTGAGTAATTGTTAATTTTATTGCAAAAAAATTAGCACGGTCTAGACCGTCGTTAATTCTGTCGCAAACAAATTAGCAATGGTCTTAGCAACGGTCCAAACCGTTGCTAAAATATTATTATTATTTTTTTATCCTTATTTTAAATTGACTAACTCGTTAATTTTATCACACAAAAAATTAGCAACGGTCTAAAATATTATTATTATTATTTTTATCCTCATTTTAAATTGACCAATTGCTAATAACTATTAACAATTTTCTAAAATAATTAACTTTCCAAAATACCATCAATTAAACTAACTAAATTAATAAATAACATTTAACAATAAACTAACTAAATTAAAAATTAAAAATTACCATAATAATAACAATTAACAATTAAATTAACAACAAAAATTAATAACAATAAAATTAATAATTAAACAATTAATAAAAATTAATAACAATTAAAATTTCTTAACAATTAACAATAACAAAAAAAATTAAAATTAAATTAAGTAAATAATTGAAAAAATTTAAAAAATTAATTAAGAGGTTAGATGAGGGAGGTCCTTTCACCAACACAAGGAGGAGAGTGGGTTGCGCCGGTGGAGAGGCTTCATCGGACTATTCGACCGAAAAATAGCCTAGGTTGAGGAAGGGGGAGAAAGGAAGAAAGAAAGAGGAAAAAGGAGGAAGAAAGGGGGAGAGATGGAGGGGAGAAAGGGAAGGAGGAGAGAGAGGAGGAGATTGGAAGGAAAATAAAAAAGAGAGGGGGAAGATTTAATGAAAATGGAAGGGAGATCGGTGCTTGGAGAAGAAGAAGAAGAAGAGAGAGAAGAAATTTTTTCTTACAAATTTTTAGGCAAATTGTTATATAGGAGGTTGAAAGTTTTAGCGACGGTTTTTAGATCGTCGCTAATTTACTAATTTTGTGATGTTTTTTGGTGAAAAAAACCATCGCAAAAAAGGTCGAAAGTAATAAATTTTTTTGAAAAAATTGAAATTAGCGACGGTTTTTTGAAACAAAACCATCGCTAATTTCCATGATTTGCGACGGTTTTTTTACAAAAACCGTTGCAAAAAATGGTTACATAAATTTTTTTAAAAAAATGAAATTAGAAAAAAAAACCGTCACAAAAAACGAGTCGCAAAAAATGGTACAAAATTTTTTTTTTAAATGAAATTAGCGACGGTTTTTTTGGAGGAAACCGTCATAAAAAAACGTTGCTAATTTCCATGATTAGCAATGGTATTTTTACAAAAACCGTCGCAAAAAATGGTTGTAGAAAATTTTTTTTTAAATTGAAATTAGTGATGGTTTTTTTGGAAAAAACCGTTACTAATTTTCGTGATTAGCAACGGTTTTTTTACAAAAAACCGTCGCTAACTTCTCTCGCTAAAGGGCTTCAAACTATCGTAATTTTAGTAAATTAGTGACGGTTTTGAGACCATCACTAATTTCCTCTCGCAAATCCTTTGTTTATTTGTAGTGTTTTATAATCATCGATAGTTGAATCATAAGCAAAACCAATACTAAACCTTTGTCTGGTAATCTGTTATATTTGTTAATTCTTGGCTTTACTTTCTGATACTGATCTTGTTCCGCATGTTGAGAGTTAGAGAGTTGCGTTGGTGGTGGTATTGGAAGTTTGCTCTACCGAAACTGGATTTGTTAATTACAAATAATGTGTAATTTTTGTTTATTTTTAATTACAAGTAGAGCTATCCATTATTTTTTAATTTAAATCTCTATATTTTAATGAATAAAAAATATTTTTCTTTAACAATAAACCACAGTAATGCATGGATAATCAACTAATTTATGTATATATTAAGCACAAAAGTTTTCCAATACGAGATTTTTAAAAACAAAAATCGCAAGATTTTCATGGCCCAAATGCTTAAAATTGGCAGGCCCAATACAAGACCCAATCCAATCCAAGCAAACCAAATAAGAACAGAAGAGATCGCACCAACCGAATCAGTCGAGCATTAGAGAAGTAAAAAAATGGCATCCGCTCCTAGAGACTCCAGGAGAAGAAAGATCGTTGATAGAGGAGCTGACCGACTAGCTCTCATCACCGGTCAGATCCATGCACTCCCATCAGAACCCACTGATGACCCATCTAAACTGTTGAATTCTCAGGCCCCACTTCCTCATCTGTCCGATCAAATCACCGGTACAGTACCCCTCTCTCTCCTTCTTCTCATACTAGTTAATAGATGTCAAATCTAATTGCCATTGTTTTTTAGTGAATTTTTGAAAGCCTGCCAGAACTATAAGGCTGTGTTTGCATTAATGTTGTCTTTATCATTAAAGGGAGATGATGATCCTAATATGACCAACTTAGCTCAAACAAATCACTTGGCATCTGTAAATCTCCCCCTCTCTCTCACACACACACACACACACATATATGGAAAAATGGCTTCGTCAATCGTCACTTCAAGACATGAATGTAATTTGTTTTCAATTATGTTATGGATTTATGTTTTGAATAAAGGATTCGGTTAGGATTATGAAGAATTTAACGGCTCCCCTCGATTCAGACGAAGAAGGGGGTCTTGTAAAGGGTCTTTAAAGTTATGATGCATGGTTTGCATGTTTTTATGAGCAATTTTGTTTGTTGTGGGTGGGGTTGTTCGAGGCAATTTAGTACATTTAGAGACTTAATTTTTATTTCTGTTTCTCCTAATGGAAAAGATGGAGTTTCTGATTCCACGTTGCCAAATCATGAGTGCGCCACCATTGCTGCTGGAAATGGCGGAAGCACTGTTGAACCATCCTCGCGCAGATATGAGTCAGGTCCGGAAGCGTCAATAGCTCCTTCTGCAGAAACAAGCAGCAAAGTAGAGTCATCTTTGGCCACACCAACGGTTCAGAAATCAACTAGGTCCACTTCAGGAACAGTGCAAAGCTTAAGAAGTTTTGCGACTCCAAATGAAATAATCTCTGCCATTGCAGCATCAGAGAAATCCCGTCTTCGCTGTTCTGTAGTTGTAGCCCTTTTGGTTGTCTTATCGCATTTAGGATTTCCTCTGCTGGGAAGCAACTTTATAAGGAGTATCATTAGTTTTAGGCCTCTTTATTTACTTTTGCTAACCAATGTAACGCTGGTGCTTGCACCTCTTCTCTTGAATAAGCAAAGAGGTTTTAAAAGGGCTGTAGAAGCAGAAAACGAGATCCCTTCATCGGGTGGGTCTGCTTGGACTGAACAAGCTGGTAATGCTTTGGAGGTTGCTTTCGTGATTCAGAAGGCATCTGATGCAGTATTTATGGATTGTAGTGTGTATGCCATGATAGTCATTTGCGGTCTTTCCTTGGTCTAGTAATTTAGCTACCTGGTTTTATATTTTATTCGATTCAACATGTATCAGTTCATTCTTTCTGGAACAACCTTTGGTTTCTGAACAAATGTATGAAGGTTTTAATTTATGTACTTTACTTTCCACTTACCTTTGTGATTTGGTCCGAATGTGGTGGAAAAGAGATCCATAAATGCATTGCAAAACATTTCTTATCCTGCAATGCTGTGCATTGAAATTTTGTGATTTGGTCTGCATGTGGGACATGCATTTATGGAGAAAAGATCCATAAATGCTTTGCAAAACATTTCTTAACAAGAATTTTGTACACTTGAAGGCCCTTTTGAATTCAATCAATGAATAATCAAGTTTGATACCCACATGAATTCAACAAGCAGCCAGCTTTTAGTGATAAGACCATTCACCAAAATGTAGAATCTCCTCGAGCTGTGTTCTCACTCTGCAAGATGATAGAAACTTCACAAATCCCAACAGTTCTTGGGATGAGATCATAAGTTTTATGTATGAGATTGAGAGCTTCTATTTTTCCAAGGAACTGTTCTTTCTCTAGGGAAAATGCTCAAGAAAACAGCACCCAGTAGAAAAATAGCTGCACCAATTTGAGAGAGATTGAAGAGAATCATCAAGGTTGCAGCTACATGGACATTTCCCATTGAAGGTTCTTGCTTTAACGCAGACGCTCACTTCCATCCTCGGGCATTATTTCATTTATATGACGATGAACAGTTGTGTCCTGATGGAAAGTCAGCAACTCTAGCAACCAGAAAATGTCTTTTGAAAACGGCTTCGAATCATCCCCTGATACAAATTCTTGAACCACATTGTTGATGTCAATCAAGCTAGACCCTGGTGTTTTCTTCATGCTCTTACTTCTGATAAGTTTTCGCATCCTTGACACACCATCCCACTTGCCTAGATCTGCATATATATTGGAAAGCAAAACATAATTCCCTGTATCATCTGGTTCAAGCTCTTCAAGGTGTTCCATTGCAATAATAGCAATATCAAGATTAGAATGAGTTCTGCAAGAACTTAATAATGAACCCCAAATCTTCGAATCCGGCTTCATAGGCATCTTCTCTATAACATCAAGAGCCTCATTAAGGCGTCCTGCACGTCCAAGAATATCGACCAAGCTCCCATAATGCTCAACCTCTGGCTCTATGTGATAATCTTTACTCATAGAATCAAAATACGCTAACCCCTCCTTCCAAAAACCAGCATGAGCACAAGCCGATAGAAGACCAAGAAACGTAATTGCATTTGGTTCAGTCTTTGCTTGCTTCATTCTTTCAAACAATTCAGTCGCTTCGCGAGCTTTCCCGTGATTTGCTAGCCCTCCAATAATGGTACTCCAAGAAATCACATCCCTCTTGTACATTTGATCAAACAATTGGCAAGCTTGACCAATGCAGCCACATTTTGCATACATTTCAATAAGAGCATTACATATAGGTGTCTTTCTCAACAACCCATTTCTATCACAATACATATGTATCCATTTCCCAACTTCAAGAGCTCCTAGCTGCGCACACGCTGGCAGAACAGAAATAATACTAATCTCATCAGGCTCAATGCCCACAATTTGCATTTGCCGAAACACATCCAACGCATCACTGTAAGACCCAATCCACGTGTACCCGGAAATCATCGCCGTCCAAGATACTATAGTCCTACAAGGCATCAAATCAAACAAAGCTCTTGCCTTTCTCATTTGACCCAACCTAGCATGCCCAGAGATAATACTGTTCCATGAAATTGCATCCCTTTCAATCATGCCCTCAAACACCTTATGTGCATCTTCTAAATGATCACACTTTATGCACATATCAATCAGTGCATTCTCTATGGTAATATTAGACTTCGGCCCAAACTTGCAGAAATGGGCATGGACTTGCTTACCCAGATTATAACAAAGAAGCCCAGAACAAGACTTTATAACAAATGGGAATGTGAATCTGTCAGGGAAAATTGGGTTCTCACTTTCTGAGTCTTTCAGCCTTAGCATTTCCTTGTAGAAAAAGATTGCTAGACTATGCACTTCCTTGTGTGCGTAAGCTCTTATCATTGCGTTGTACAAATACCCATTTGGTTTCTTCACTCGCTTAAAAAGCAAACTTGCATAACCAAGATCCCCGCTTTTATCGCACACATCTACCATTTTTGTCACCAGGAAGTTGCTTTGAGAAAGTGCGTACTTGATAACATGAGCGTGGATGCTCTTCAACGCTACAATGTCTTTGCAGTTTTGCAAAATGGGTACGAAGAAATTCTCTAGTTCTCTGTTTTTCAAGGCACCAAGTCTTGTTGCCATTATTGACCGTAAACAAGGGAGCTTTCTGTCTATTTGAAAATCAATGAATAGACGGTTGTATTCAGTGTTAAGTGAGAGGCAGAAATTTGCAAACTTTTTGCGGTTTTGTTCAAAAAGTTTGTTACTTGATCAAGGAATGCAAGTACATGGAGCTTCCGTCAAAATGGGGTTTGGGTTTGATTTGATGTTAAGCAATGATCTCATAGCTATGTATGGAAAATGTGGTAGACTGGATGTTGCTTGCGATGTGTTTGATAGAATGCTTGAAAGAAATGTGGTTTCTTGGACAGCTCTTATGTGTGGGCACATACAAAATGGGAACCCGCTAGCGTCACTATCACTATTCTCCAAAATGGGCTTATCGGGTGTGAAACCGAATGATTTCACCTTTTCGATGAATCTTAAAGCCTGTGGCTTGTTGAATGGCCTTGATATTGGGAGACAAATTCATGATATTTGTGTGAAAACTGGATTTGATATGGTGAATGTGGTAGGGAATTCTATCATTGACATGTACTCAAAATGTGGAAGAGTCACGGAAGCTGCCCGCATGTTTGAAGTTATGCCTGTTAGGAGCCTTGTAAGTTGGAATGCTATGATAGGAGGGTATACTCTTGCAGGATTTTGTGAGAAAGCTCTAGTTTTGTTTCGCAAAATGCAAGAAGGTAGGCAAGTCCTTGATGAATTCACGTTTACAAGCACAATGAAGGCTTGCAGTGATCTTGGTGCAATCAAAGAAGGAAACCAAATTCATGCTTTCTTGATTACTGGTGGCTTCCTGTATTCTGTTAATACTGCTATTGCTGGTGCTCTCGTTGATTTATATGTGAAATGTGGGAAGTTGTTCGAGGCTAGAAGAGTGTTTAGTCATATTGAAAAGAAACATGTGATATCATGGACAGCACTCATTCTTGGTTATGCTCAAGAAGGAAACTTAGCAGAGTCCATTGACTTGTTGAGGCAGCTTAGAGAGAGTGGCATTCATGTAGACAGGTTTATTCTGTCAAGCATGATGGGTGTGTTTGCTGATTTTGCGCTTGTTCAGCAAGGCAAGCAAATGCATGCGTTTGCTATTAAAGTCCCATCCGGCGTAGACATCTCAGTATGCAACTCAATTTTGGACATGTATCTGAAGTGTGGAATGATAAATGAGGCCGAGAGACTGTTCGGTGAAATGCCCTCTAGAAATGTGATTTCTTGGACAGTCATGATCACTGGCTATGGGAAACATGGTCTTGGCAAAGAGGCAATTCGTCTCTTCAACGAAATGCAATTAGGTAGCACTGAGCCTGATGATGTGACTTACTTGGCAGTGCTTTTAGGCTGTAGCCATTCAGGACTAGTAGAAGAAGGTCAAGAATACTTCTCAAGGTTATGCAGTGACCATAGGATCAAAGCTAGAGTAGAGCATTATGCATGCATGGTTGATCTCCTTGGCCGAGCTGGGCGCTTAAAAGAAGCTAAGAATCTCATCGATAGCATGCCTCTAAAGGCAAATGTGGGGATATGGCAGACATTGCTTAGTGCTTGCAGAGTACATAGAGACCTGGAATTGGGCGGAGAAGTAGGTGACATTCTTCTGAGGTTAGACAGTGAAAATGCTGTCAATTATGTGATGATGTCCAACATTTATGCTGATGCAGGCTATTGGAAAGAATGTGAGAGAATAAGGGAATTGGTGAAGTCAAAGAGGTTAAAGAAAGAGGCAGGACGTAGTTGGGTAGAGATTGACAAGGAGGTACACGTTTTCTATGGTGGAGATGATACACATCCCCTCTCGGAGAAAATACATGATATCTTGAAGGAAATGGAGAGGAGGATGAAAGAAGAGTTAGGTTATGTTTATGGGGTTAAATATGCATTACATGATGTGGAAGAAGAGTCAAAGATGGAGAACTTGAGAGTTCATAGTGAGAAGTTGGCAATAGGGCTGGCATTGGTTTGTGGGGTGTTAGAAGAGGGAGGAAAGGTGATTCGTGTTTTCAAAAACTTGAGAGTTTGTGGGGATTGTCACGAGTTCATCAAGGGTTTATCTAAGATCTTGAAAATGGTATTTGTTGTGAGAGATGCAAATAGATTTCACATGTTTGAGGATGGCTTGTGCTCTTGTGGAGATTACTGGTGATTTTATTTTACAATGACTTGCCTCCTTCAATGCTGATGTGAAAATAACTTTGATGGGAAGCTTCCAAATTGGAATGATTTGAGCAACAGATTTTCAGGCTTAGCCTACCCTCCTTGCACCGTGGAGCAAGGAATCTTCCGATGTGCGAGCAACAGCAATGTCGAAGGCTTGAAGCTTTAGAGGTTTGAAAAAAGTTTTTGAAGGTTCTTCAACACCATTTTTATCAAGGCAAAGTAAGAGTACTGAGCAGAGGGGAAACTGCAGCCTTTATTTATTGTACACCTTTTGTTCTGGTAATTACACCCCAAATATAACTGAAATTAATGAACAAAATCTTAACCCTCAAAGATCACATTTAGAAACGACCTGTCTTGCCAAGCATACGTTCACTTTTACAAGAGTTTCAACTCGGAATAATCTCACAAACATGAGAGATGTTAACTCAGTGTTATGCAATGCCGTGTTATCCAAATAGGGTTCCATTCGAGAGAAGACTGGTAACCAAAAAGGGACTTCCATTGACTTAAATTGTACATGTACAAGGGGATACATCTAACTGTCAAAGCCAGCCATTCCTTTTTCAAACTGGCAAAACCATAAATTTGCTCTGAGTTGCAGTTACTTAAGTAGGATACTTGAAGAATGGATGATTAAGAGCTTGCCAAGCTGTTAGGCGTTCAGATGGATCATATTTTAACAAACCAAGTAGTAGATCGATGAGTGAAGATCTTGAGCTGTCTACATGTTGAGATATCATATCCTGAGTTGATCATCAATAATCCAATATCAAGATTCCCTGATATGAAATTCGAGAAAAACACAAATGTCTAAAAGCAAATTCCCACACTGCAAAAACAGAATTTACCTTTAGACGATCAAGCTTCTTTACAGCTCTAATACTTTCCCTAGAAACTGCTCCTTCAGGCCAATTCAGCCTAGATCCTCTCCGAAAATATTTCTCAGCTCCACGGCTGCATATAACAAGTGACCGAAATTTCAGTAAAATTGGAAATGTGATTTGTCTATCCAATAAGAGCTGCTCAATCATTATGGAAGTAAACAGAGGAAAGTTGGATCATGAGACAAGCAAATAGGGAAAACAATAGAAAATTTTCCAAAAGCTATGTAACAAATCAACTTAATCCACACAAACCAGTTTCTACCTCGAACCTCAAAAAGGAACTTACTTGGCCATTCGAATCATGTGCTCTGGTAGAGGTCCCAATACCCTCTCCATCATAGCTAAATGTTCCAAGTTCTCGTGTGTCTGAAATAAAGCTTCACCCTACATAAAATTTCCCACAAATTTAAGAATTTCTGATAATAAACCCAGAATAAAAGCAAGATTCTTATACAACTAGAGACGAGCAGTACTAACCAAGCATAATTCAACTAGTATACAACCAATGCTCCACAAGTCACATGGATAAGTCCAACCTAGACCTGCAACGAAAATGCATGCAGCAAGTTAGAAAATAAGATGAATATATAATAGTGCCATCAGCAAGAAGTTAAATTGCAAATCTACTTCCCAAGAGCACATTAAGGTATAAAGAATAAAAAGATAAAAACTACACTCATCAAGCACAAATGTTATCACAATAGTTAACTAATTTTGAGATATAGGAGACGAGCAAAGGTATAACTTGAAGCTTGTAATAGCAACATTTAGGCTTGAATATCCTATGAGGGGATTCCACAATGAAATCCATTGTGCCTGTTTTGCCTTCTTTATGTATAAATTGGTTTTAACTATTTGAAGGAAATTTATCATACAACAGTCATGAAATTCTGAATTTTAAGCATATGCATTTTGGCCAAAGAAAACGCAAGAGAAAAGCCAAAATAGAAAACCTGCACTTGACAACTATGGCTTATTAATCTCTCTCAAAAAAAAAAAACAAAACAAAACAAAACTTAAGATCCGTGGCAGGGTAAACAACAGCTATAAAAAGGCCATGTAGAGAGAATGGAAAAAACAGCCCTTACAAATTTAACCTTTAAATTTCTCTAAACTATGCACGTCGGTAGAATCTGTAATAAATTGTCCCACCATAGATGTCTGGGGTATTCACACATTGAATGTATTTTCAGATAAACAATCCACAACACAAACAAGTTGAAATGAATGATGCAAGGTTCTCGAGAGCCTTAAGAATAGAAACTATTAATGGCAATCTAAGAATTGATTTTTATGGGGAACTGAGTGTCTGATCTGAAAAGAACATTTCTGTGACCTTATGTCCAGATTCTCAACCAACTTCTGAAACATCTAAGCAAATTTCTACACCCATATCCCTCTACCAACCACCAAGGTATTTGTGTACCTTCCATGAGAAGACAACACACATAGAAGCAAGCAAAGAGGAAAATACATTCTCATTTGCCAACACAGTAACTTGTTACCTAGAATGACCTCAGGGGCTCTGTAATGTCTCGTCGAAACAATGGAGCTATGGTTCTGATTATCAAATGCAGTACTACCAAAATCAATCAGCTTAATGGCACTTGACTTTGGCAAGCACCTGAAGTGCATTTCATCTGAAGAGCTCCTCTGTACCATTTCAATCATTTTTAAGATTATAACCAATTCTAAACCCAAATCTTAAATGGTATTATTTTTCAACTACAAAAGGCCAAATACCTTGGAGCCTGGAAGCTTTATATATTCAGAAGACACAAGAAGGATATTTTCTGGCTTCAGGTCAGTGTGAATTAAGCGTAAATCATGCATATCTGCCAAATATGACAAGTCATGGAAAATAAGAACATTACACAGGGAAAAAAACAGAGATCCCTTGCTAGCCCTGAATAAACAAAACAGGCCAAGAAACAGATCTGGGTGATTGGTGAAGAAATATAAGTAACAAAACAGGAACCAAGAACAATCCACACACATGCTACAGATTCCAAAAGCTGACGTCCAAATTCCCGAACAAGATCCACAGGAAATGGGCTGTATTTATTTCTCTTTAGAAAATCAAACAAACTTGGTCCAAGCTTCTCAAATACCTGGTAACACCATTAAAAATCCATTCAAAGGAAGTTTTCTGTTTAGTTAATTAAGTCCATGCAGACAAATCACTATTAAACCACCACAATTAAGTGAAAATAATTTATATGTTCAAATATGTATTTGCGATATAAGTCGGTCAAGCTTCAAACACAAGAAAGTTCAAAAGATTTACATTAGGACATAAGCAACACCGAAAACTTAACAAGGAAAAATGCACGGAAAATGAGAACAAAAATTAATCTAAGGCCTGCAGTTTCCAGCAACTTCTTTCATCATTTGAAAGGAAGGTTTGCCAATGAATCCAGCACAATCTTCCTAAAAAAAAGACAGCAGGATAAAAGGAATTACTTAGCAGAGATTAAACTGGAGTACTTACAATACAAATGTGATTGCGATAATCAAACCAGTTCCGAATCTTAACACATCTGCACAGAGGACAACAAGCAGGAGCATGAGAACATGCTGCATGATGGGTGAAGACTGAAGACATGCAAGCAACATTTTCTCTCAGCAGAAACCCAGAAAATATATACCGTGAGCTGGCTTTTTCATTCTTGGCAATATGCTGAAGTATATCAACTTCAATCATTGCTGCATCACGATACTTGCGAATGCTACGAACTACCTTGATTGCCACATACTCTCGTGTTTCGCGATCCCAACATTCCAAAACTCGCCCAAAAGTGCCTACAATACTAGCAATTTGCTGAATGGCACAAGCAGAATCACAAAAATTTAACATCTTGTAGATAGCAAGACGCTTGACAGCTAACCTTCACCCATTTTGCTCAATATTTTATCTGCCAGACAGTACAAGAAGCTCTAATCAGACATTGAATGTTTCGCAAAACCAAAGCAATTAAAACATTGCATGAATTAACAAACACTTATCTGAAAATTTTCTAAAAACTTAATACGCATAATTTATGCTTTCACTTCCAGAGAAATTCCAATTTCAATTCTTTTATTTTCTTTTGTTACCCTTAAAAAAGGAGATATTACTAAAAATGTCAAAGTTTTGTTTTTCCAAATCACAACCAATGAGCTAAATTTAATTGAAAGAAAAACTTACATCTCGGAGTTATATTCTCGCCGAGATTAAAAATATAATGTCCTTCACGGTCATCCTCCCTTTTCGGTGGGGACACATGCCTAGCCGCCGCCATCCCTTCATTTCGAGCCACCACTGGGGCCCGATCCTACAAGCAACAAAAACCAACAGCAATTTTAAACCAATTCAATCTCCCAGTTTCAAGCGTGCAATTTTAGATTTGCAAGATCTCGCAAAACCCTACTCCCCCAAAATTCTGAAAAAGAAACAAACCTCTGGTTGTGCGGGGCCCACATCCCACGCGAGTCGAGGCCGTTTTCTGACACGCTGCTTCTCCATCCTTTCGAAATCGACTATTGCTGCTACCATTCGAGGAATCAAGATTTCTCTCTGCAACAAAAAAATCCTGAATGGGAAGAAAGTTAGGGATTTTGACTTTTCCAGTAGCTTATGAAATATAATTAGGGTTTGATTGTGATGATGAGAGACGGGGAGGAGAGAGGGAAAACGATCATGTACGGGTGGGAAACAGGGGTTAGGGTTCGGTAAACTATAGGAAGAGGCGAAAGGAGGTTTTGCGCGCAGTTATTTATTTGGTCATGTCCGCTGTGTTTCTTTCGCGTTTCATTAATGATTTCCTTACATAGGCCCAGATAATTTGGGCTTGGGCTGTTGGACCCTATATTTATCATTCAGTTTTTGGGTCTATATCTAACCATCTTTCCATCCAAAAGAAAATCAAGAAAAGCACATGGCATCATCCAATTTTTTTTTTTTTTTTTTTTTCCCTTAGAGTTCCCTCAAAAAAATATACTTTATTCCTTAAAAAATGTGACTTTTTTCAATTCACCAATTATAAATATATTTGTCATCCAGTTCAATTCCCTCAAAAATATTTTCAGAATTGAGATAAAGACTCGTCGAGAAGGTTATTCTTATTTTCTCTAAATAGAGATAGTAATGGAGGTCTCTGAAGGTGGATGGTGCATCTACCTCCACCTCCATTTTTTATTGGAGGTAATTTTCAATTTTTTATATCTCTTTTCGTTGAAAATGGACCTCCAGTGTAGATTCACATGATTTTTTTTTCATGATTAATTCTCATTAAGTAAAGTATAAATGTTATGAAAAATAAACTATTTTACAATTATGAAACAAAATTAATCAAAGTGGTTTTTTAAAAAAAAATCTATATAAATAATTTTGAATACATTGAAAAATTATAAACATAATAAATTAATTTATTTACAAATTCGAACATAAAGATTCATCGAATTGAAAGATATTTTATTTATCTTTATACTCAAATAAAAATGAATATTTTTTTCGTCTCACTTTCGGTTTTATAGAATGGTAAATGGAGGCAGAACTTCATAAAATCAGGTATACGTATAACTATCTTGGCAGTAAATTATAAATTAGTCTCTTTTGTTTAGGAAAACAAATTAATTAATCCATCTGGTTTTAAAAACTAATTATTTAGTTTTTTTATATTTTTAATTTATTTTGATTTCTTTTTTTTTAAGAAATAAAAAAAATAAATGAAAAAATTCATGAGAAAATAAGATTTTTTATAAAATAAAAAAATATTAATTTACTCATGGTCAATATTAGTTTTAAAAAAAACTAATTAGCTTTTTAACCAAAATGACTAATTAATTTATTTATTGAAATAATAGGGACTAATTTATAATTTACTAAACTATCTTCCCTACCTTGGGGCCAAAAAAAAAGTGTCAACAGTATAACACCACCATGGCACCATTTGGTCAATCGTCACCGTGCTTC
Source organism: Dovyalis caffra (assembly GCA_963924115.1). Classification (NCBI taxonomy): domain Eukaryota; kingdom Viridiplantae; phylum Streptophyta; class Magnoliopsida; order Malpighiales; family Salicaceae; genus Dovyalis; species Dovyalis caffra. The sequence goes on along the minus strand of CAWUPB010001194.1, from coordinate 14,281,751 downwards.
CATTCAAAACGTCTAAAACAAGGGGAAGAATCCGCTGGGACCACACCCGCCCACAGTTTCTCATCCTTCCCAATCTCTCAACCAACCAAAAATCGCCACATATCCACTTCCCTCTGTTCTTTTAAAATCAAAAGACCCCCGAAAAAAAAAGCGTTGAAACCACGCGACAGCCACAGGCCTCCTATTTAAACTACAATCCTAGTAAGCATCGAAGACCGGAGACCAAACTCCACGACTCAACTCAATTCAACTCAGTGAAAAAAAAAAACGAAAGAAATGCAGTCGTTGCAAGAGAAAGCCTCCGAGTGGAGTGGAGTTGACACAGCTGACGCGTTTGCTATTGACGACACTAACTTGTTTGAAAAGCTTGGCCTTCAAACTTTCATTAGCCTGTCTACAAATTTTTATAACAGGTGAGTATTTGTTGTCGGATGAAAGGGGTGTTTGATTTTGTTGTGTTTTGTTAATTGGTTTTTGTTTTTAGGGTGTATGATGACGAAGAAGAGTGGTTTAGATCCATATTTGTGAATTCTAAGAAAGAAGAAGCCATTCAGAATCAGTACGAGTTTTTTGTGCAGAGAATGGGAGGGCCTCCTTTGTATTCTCAAAGGAAAGGTGTGTTTCAATAATTATGTAGGAATTTGGTTTTTGTGGCTTCATTCTATTTTTCACGATAAATTGCTGCTTTTATTTGAAAAGATTCGAATTCTTTTTTATATGTAAATCACTGTTTGTTTGATGAATTTCTGCTTGCGATTTAAGGTTTCAAAAGGGTTACTTTTTTTGAAAAAAAATGATATGGATTCAAGGTTAGGAGTAAATATGATATTGAGGATTAATCCGCTGGATGAACTAGTTTCTTTATGTAGTGTTAGAAATGAACTTGTTCTCTATATGTTTAGTTGATTGCTTTCTAGTTCAATAATTGATAAAACAATTAGTCCACTGAAGCTGTTGTAGAGTAAAACCTGGTGAAGTGGATTTGTTGTGTTCCTAAGCACAAGACAAGCATCCGTTTGTTTCCTTGCTGTTGATTCCAAGAGATTAGAATTCTCAGCATGGACCATTTTGTGCCAGGTTTGTACAAGGAAATTCATATAGATCATAAGTTTCTTAGTTATTTCTTCTGGGTCGAGGTCTTAGGAGCTGCGTTTGCCTTTATAAACCTACAGAGGGTATTGTTTTTACCAGGATTCTGAGAGTTTATTATTGTCAGTTTGCTGTTCCCTTCAAGACTTAGCAATAGGGAAATAGAATGTTATCCTGCTTTGATCTGATACTACTTGGTGTTCATTCAGAATAACATGTAAAAACCATCGTGTCTAATAATCATCTTTCCCTTTGATTTTGGCAGGCCATCCTGCTCTAATTGGACGCCATCGACCATTTCCTGTCACACACCAAGCTGCAGAGAGGTGGTTACATCACATGCAGAAGGCAGTGGACAGCACCCCAGATATTGACGATGACTCGAAAATCAAAATGATGAAATTCTTCAGGCATGAATTTCACCAAATTGCATCATCGTCGACGCCCATTAAATCCATCTGTAGTAGTAATCCGCCATTTCTTTTTCTTTACTTTGTTAATGGTTTATGTTTATTCTCATGCTCTCAGGCACACCGCATTCTTTCTCGTGGCCGGAGATGAATTGAAGAATCAAAATGGGCGCACTCCTACTAAGCCTGGTGCCAGCAGATGAGCTGCTGTGTAAAGAAAAGATTCATCGTGACAAAACAGTTGGAGTTAACAATTCTTTCCAAACCTCTTAAAGATATCATAGTTGTCCAAAGGCAAAACTTTCCTACGGTATTTATCAATAAATTTTGACATTTCATGTTACATTTGTTTGTGTTCTGATGCAAATGCAAAACTTAGAGTAAGCTGCCTGTAGCTATAAAAACTGAATGGAGTAGAATTTACCAAGTCAGATTGTAACCTAGACTGTAAGAACAATGGAAGCACGGATATAAAGAGTAAGAACAGATAGAAGCACGGATACAAAGAGAACCAAGTTTTGATGGTTTAGAAAATATCCTAATTCCTAAAAATTCTTTTGTGTGGTGGTGTAATTTTTTTTGGTTCTTGGATAACCGAAGAACTCCTAATTCAGTACTTTATCTGAATTCTAAAGAATTGTTGAATATGTGTATCGAAAACAGAAACTTGAAGGAGTAAATTAGAAATTAGTCCCTCCAGTTTTGAGAAACAAATCAATTACTCCCTTTGGTTTCAAAAACTAATTATTTAATTTTTAAATTTTTAAAATTTTAAATTTTCTTGTAACTTAATTTTTTGCTTTTTAATTTTTTTTATCTTTTATTTTTTAAAAATACCAAAAAAAAAGTTAAAAATATAGAAGGATGGATGAGAAACGAAGATTTTTTTTTTAAAGTATTTTTAAATTAAATATAGTTAATATTGGTAAAATAATATTGGTAAAATGATTAAATAATTAGTTTTATAAACAAGGAGGATTAATTAATTCATTTTTCGAAACCAAAGGAACTGATTTATAATTTACTAACTTAACTGAATTTTTTCACATTGTACAAACTCAGGATGAAAGTGGGATTGATTTGTTACTTAGAGGATCCTAATCTAAGTTCTCAGCCTTCCAAATCCAACCATGTGCATGACTTATGAGACTAATACTCAATTGTTATTAGTCTAAATTCCAATATTTAAGCATTCATTTTAGATCATCTTTCTTTAAAAAATGAAATGAGATTCTTACAAAATGCATGCTAATCATAATAGTTGATATTTTTTGGTAAACAATTTTTATATGACTATTATTTAAGAGTATTCCTTAAAATTATATATTTGCTGCTTGGAACTATCAATCTCAGTTTCCAACTCCCATTTGCTCAAGTAGAATGAAGAGATATGATTAGTACCTGTAAGAAGATCATCGGAAAACTTCATATAATCCGAGGAGAATCTCTGTGCTGAGTAATGTGCACTCATAATTAAGCCTAAAAAGTGCAAACAATAAGCAATAATTCCTACAACTTTCTGCTGAGGCTCAAAGATAGGATTCAAAAGGGAAAAGATGGAACCATGGAATAGCCCATCATTAGGGCAAAATCCCTTAAAACTGTGATTTTGCTCGAGGAGAAAAAATGTTAGAGCAGTCACAATCGGGTCTTCTTGCATAAATATGTTGCTAAATGTTAGAGCAGTCACAAGGGATTAAAAGACTCGACCTAAGTGACCAAGTGATCCTGAGTTTTATCTGGTCTTCGAAGAACTTGTGAGTTTCCAACTCTTGTAAATCATGAAGTATGAGGTCTTTTCTGAAAGAATAAGGTGAACTCTTGTCAATTCAAGCACCGGTTTGATCGGACTCGGTTACTAGGGGAATCAACTAGACAACATGGCATGTTATTCATTGTTAAAATGTTCTCCTGCAATGGTGCTGTTACCTTTGGTGAATCAAAACTAAAACAAAACAAAACAAAAGCCCTAATGGATTTATACACAGAAAATCTTGTGAGTTTGAACTAGGTGGTCGAGGTGCATATCTTTCATTTGAATACACATCCCAAATTTCAAAACCAAGGCCATAGTTTATGGTATCTGTGGTCCTATCCTGGATGTCAGGATTTATGCCTTAAAATAATTACACAGACCGCTTTGTTACTAGATTTGCACCATCTCAGCATATCTGTTTAGATATGCATCATCAAAATCTATGCTATAGAATAGTGGAGGAATTCAGTTAGTAAAAAATGGTACATGCTTTAAATAATTAATAATTTGAAGGAAACAAGTAGTGATCCTGCAAGATTCTCTCTGCTTCCATCATGCTGTCTACCACTTGAGAATAGTAAAAAGTTGAAGATCTAGAGTTGCCCCAAGAAGGGCATCTTGATCTACTTGTGAGTGAAGCAAGTGGGAAAAAGTCAGAAACATCCAATCCATTCCTTTTGTGGAGTGTTACTGACTTGTATTGAGACCATAACCTAGGCTCAACTGATTGCCAGAAGCAAGATAATGGATTGAGTAGGAAGAAGATGAACAAGAATCATGAGACATGCATAGAAATAGAGACATCATTGCTTGTCCATTTCTATACAAAAGTTTCCCCTATGGTTTTGGTTTCACTCATAATTTATGAACTACCTTACATATTTCAACATCCCATTTGCCATCAATTTGTCTCACCCACTACTCATCATTCAACAGTCATATGCCTACAGTTGCTATGCACTGTTAATAGTGGACTCAGAAACAGGACTCCAATCTTATGGTTGATAAACATTCCAACAGCATAGTCAGAAACCATGAAGAGAAGGGGAGAAAAAAAGCAACATGGAAAATTTATGGACATTAATAAGGTGAATTTGGTTTCTGAGATCAAAATGGCATTGGAAAGAAAAAGAAGAAAAAGATGTACACATCATCAACCTTGCTTGAGTTATGTAAAAGTACTACTCTTCTGCAAAATTCTTGAAGGATCAGCATATCTAGCAGAAAAGGACCTTGAAAGAATTTCTGGCTCATCCCAATCTGTTCCTTGATCAAAATTCTGTGAGTATTCATCTGGATCATAAGAAGCCTGCGATGTAACAGGAGCCATGTTGAATATTTTCTTTTTGCCTCTACTTATTTTTCTCCAAAACCGTTGCCACTTTGGCTTTGGACCATCCTTGACACTTTGAGCCTTACCCAGATGGATTGTTTCTCTGGCAGAGCCACCCCATTTCTTGAACATTGCCATTTCCCTAGAAATTAAGATCGAGAGCCAGAAGAAGGGTCGAGTTTCAACTGTAAGCATTGCCGATTTTTATTGAGAGTGCGTATATATATAAGAGCATGGAACATGAAGCTTAATGATGCAGATGATACTAAATTAATCAAACAAAAGGATAAATCAAGTAGTGAAAATGGCTTGGCTCTCTTTGACAAACTGGCTCTAAAACCAAACTTGGCTTTCAAAATCCTATATTTAATACTTTCCCTTATCACCTAAAAATACACAAAAATGTTTCCACTTCAGTCTTGAGAAAATGGTTTGAAGAATATAATGTACATACATTGAATCAAAATATAAATGCCAAAAATGTGTCATTTTACTAATAGATTTTTGGATTAAAAGTCTAAGCCGTCAAGTTAAGAAGATGTGTGAATCAAATATTTCTAGGATAAACGAGGAGTTTTTGGTTTAAAAACATAGAATAGTCATGATTTACATCAGCAATAGACGAGTCTATGGTTGTTTTTGTTTTGCTTGGCAACAATTCCACATACGTATGAAGAAAAGGTTCATCTTATTAGCTAGTAAGATTCAAATTCTTTTTTGAATTTTGATGCCACAATTATTAAATGGCAAATGAAAATAAATCATCATTCATTAAATCTTTTATGAGTTTTTAATAAATAAAAAAATAAAGCAAAAGGTACAAGTGATTAAATCTTGGCATAGGATAGAAAAAAAAAAAATTGGGTTTAAATTTACTCTCGAATAGTTTACCCATTTTTTCAATGTTCTGGATTATCAAACTCTTTCTAAAAATATTAAGTAGACTTTCATGGATATAAAGACTAGCATGTTCGAATGATTATACTTCTTTCGATTATAATGTAAATATATAATAATCTCATCGCATAATACAAAACTGGTTGGGCATCTTAATGAAACAAAAAAATATATAATTAAGGGCTAACATGATCTAAAACAAACGATAATGGACATATTCCGTTGTTGTAAAATATATAGAAAAAAAAACCTTTTTTTAATTCAATATTAAAAGTATCTTCGATCCGATTTTCATACATTTTGAGACTAATTTTTTTAAAATATATCTAAAAAATACTTCTCAACACACGATTTTCGATATTCTTTCAAGAAACTTTTAAAAATACTAGTCACAATAATTGAACCTAAACCTCACTTGCAAATAGACATTCGCTTGGCCAGCACCTTGTGGTTATATAGGAAAAAAAAATCTGATAGATGAGAAAATATGCCATGATAATCGGCTAAAGGCTGAACTGAGTTTAGCCATAGAAGCAAGGTAGGAAAGTAGAAGTACTAGATTTTTTAAAGGTGAAAGCAAGAGCAAGACCGCCGAAAGAGTAATTTTCCTAGCCGCGTGCCTGCCCTGCCTCGTAAACAACTACTCTAGTTGGCGGTGTGTCCTTGCTGCTCTTTGTTTATCAATCTTTAAAGGTCTTAGATCTCTTTTGGGAAAAATTTTCTCGTATCAATCTGAGTTTTTTCTAAAAGGTTCTAATCTAACCCTTTGTTTTTAAATAGTTAATAGCAAAGGACCACATTGAAACTTTTGATAAACTATGTGGTTGATATTGGATAATTTGCATCCACAGGGGCATAAACAAAGCATTGCTGAATCAATGAGAATTAAAAGATCATTTGTTTTTCCTCATCTCCACCTAACCAGATGACATACACCAAGTTGAACATTCCTCAGGCTCATTTGTAATTACAAGTACATAGTCCTAAGTTAGCAGAAATGTTGGGACTTCTCAAAATTCCATTGCCGAGGACCATTTTTATTCCTCAGGCTCATTATTAGTCAGCCACCAAGAGCAATTATCGCAATGTGGTACTTTGTTAGTTACTAGCTGCACTTGGTGGCAAGAATTCAATGCCAAGATGGTACTAGAACCCTGAAAGTTCACTGAAGCAGAGAGAAACTGGATTACATGTTTGCAATAGACAAACATTTGTCTAAGGATCAAGCAATGCTGTACAAGAAGTTTAACTAGAAGAAATGAAAAGGTTAGCAGTAAATTTCACCTCCTTCATGATCTCCACAATCCCAATTCTTTCACTGCCTGGTAGATAAACAAAATTTTGGCCGAAAGCTAGCACTTCCATCTTGCAATTAGCAGAAAGCCAAAAGCAAAAGGAACTGTCTACAAGTGTGAACTAAATTATCATATCACCATTACCTAAAACCTCCAAATAGGATAACCATATGTCCCTTCGAATTAACCACCAGGGACAAAATAGACAAGAAATAACTAGTGATCTTCTGCATGATCACCCCTTCCCTCTGTGCATATATGCATTTGGAGGAATACAAAACCAAAAAATTTTCACGAAAAAGAGCAAAATAAAAATAGCCAAACACAACAAGACCTGTCTGTCTCGTAGAAAAGGTAAGGTACATTTGGCTAAGGATTAACTTAAAAGAGTAATTTTACAAACTAAAAGAAGCTTACATCATTATGCACGACTACGATTTGACTTCTGCATGTTTGTGATGGACCTAAGTTTCTCGTAAGCTTCAGAACAGGAATGAGCATAGTCTGACATAGCACGGAACAGCTCAGGCAAGCGCATTTTGAGACTTCCAACTGATTTCTCTCTTACCTGGAGGCAATGTCTCTGGTGAGCTTCTACTTCCTCGTCCAGCCTCTTCTTCAAACTCTCTACTACAAATTGCCTCTCGGAGACAGGATTGGGATTGGTGTCTTCACCTCTATCAGCATCTGTTTCATCAGTTGGGGTTCTCCGCTGCATGTATTTTTGGTACCATTCCTCAAATGCCTGGTTCTTACGCAAAAACTCCTTCCTCGTTTCCTCACACTTTTCCTTTAGCTTCATCTCTTCTTCCTGATGGTGCACTATGGTTTCTATCACAGCTGCAAATGATGAGATTGCAGATTTGGCAAGCTCATCTGGAAGCTTTTCCAGAAGGTCATGCCATGAATGGAGGAGGGGTTGAATTGGGGGATTCTGGGCTCTCGGTGGAGATGATATTTTCTCTTTTAAGCTGCTTTCAATGGGGATCAGGTTTAGCTTTAACCAGCTAGTAAGAGTGTGAATGTATTGTTTCTGGTGGGTCACAAGCTTTTCGAATTGTGAATGCCAACCTTGGACAACTTTCCAAAGTTGGATTGTGCGCTCATGATGGTGTTTGGTTGTTTCCTTGATAGCATGGTTGACATCAAGGGATTTAAGGTCTGTAACAATCTTCAGTTGGCTGTCGTGATGCATGCACATACTTGCCCACATTTTCGCCATCCTGCAGCATTGCATTCAGAATTTAACAAGAATGTAACAAGAGAAATAATATAATATCATGTTTAAATTATGGCATTACTTTTTGTTTGGTGCTCCATAAAACCAATCTCCCATGATTAACAACTACTTTTCTGACACCTAGCTAGTAAAAGAAAAAAGAAAAGAATACCTAAAAATTGTGATAATTACCCATGGCATGATGGAAAAACAAAGAAGCTGCACGTAGCCAAGGTATGGTTAATCTAATTTTTCTTCAGAGGCACAGACAATTAGCTTCCTTTTTGTACTTACAAATCGAATGGACAGGTAACACCTGTAATTCCCTACTTTAGACATTAGATTGCTATAGAACAACAACGCAATGGGAAAATTCGGGTGCGGTTCAGCATTTAACATCTATATTGAAGCATATGATGAATCTAAAGATTAAAAGGAATATATTCAAATCCAGGTTTTTATATAAGTCCAAACAGTTTGTAAATGTCAAATTTTTCAGTCCGCTTCATACAGCCCACTTCGTTAGGAGAGAAATGCAAGAAGTTGAGCTAATGTCTTAACCTCCATGAGTAATCTCGTTCTAGCCAGGAAATAGCAAGTGTTAATTTCATAAAAGTGATATTATGCAGACTCTTGGCATGCATTATATATTTAAAAAAATATATATCAATCCAAAGAGACCATAAAGTTTCAAGGAATATGTAATAAAAAAACTAGAACAGGCAAAAGTATAAAAAAAAATTTAATCTTTTCCAAACAGAAACTCACCCGTCAACAAGATCAACAAGTTTTGGATACAACTGCTGATCACGTATCTGATTCACTTCTGAAACGGTTGAGTCCATGGATTGCATGTCAACAATATATCTCGTATGCAGATGACTCACAGCTGCTTTTGTTTTCTCCAAGGATTCTGCACTAGAACCACGTTTCTTCTGCTTATTTAGCAAAGCAACCTTCCTTTTGTACTCAAGCTTCATAAGCTCCCCTTGCTAATCAACATTAAGCAAACTTCACTAAGACCCAGTGCATGACAATGCAAAATGACATAAACATTGCCCCAGAAATAAATAAAAAACAGAAAAATCTGGCTTCTCTCCATGGCCAAGATTTACAAGAACGTTTAGAAGATCAATGAAGGCCTGTTTAGAAGGAAACTTAACATTTTCTGATAAGATTGAGCAGCATAACTAAAAGCTCACGTAAGAACTCAATATGAAGGACAAGCGGTCAAAACCAAACCAATAAATGATGCAATGTACCTTTACTTCATCATAGAGTTTCTTTTCCCATGCTAACAACTTATCCAAAACGGTAGCATGAGTTTCATAATCTTCAGAATCAAGTTCATCCTTCCCACCTTCAGCACTGGGTACACCTTTGAAAGACCTATTCCAAGTGATAACACGCATAACCCTAGCAGAATGATCAATGTGTCCTGCAAATATTGATACCATTTCAGCAAAATAATGGTGTCAATGACAACAAAACAATTACTATAAGGTGAACTAAAATTTCAAGAAAATGTCTTAGCAGAATAACCATATGCTTCCAACTTTTAAATAAGAATAACAGATCGTTCCAGGTACAGGACATCATTATCTTCCAGTGATTGAAAAGGGTATGGTATTGTTGATAAATGAACACCCCCCCCCCCTTTTTTTTTTTTTTTTTTTTTGCTTTTGAAAAGAGAAAACCATGAAAAGCAGTAGGAAAGCTGAGGTTCTCAAAAAAAGCTTCCAGAAAAGATGAAGATGCAATAACAAAGTCCACTTGGTGTAAAAGCAGGTACCGACATTCAGAATACCAAATCCAAAATGCTTACAAATTTCATATCATTCAATAAAAGCACAAATGCTTTCAGCTTTAAGTCTTCACAAACAACAAGTATACAAATTTTAGAAACCTTCATTATAAAAAGGTTTGCTTAATTTGATGGGCCCATAATAAGCAACTTCAACTTCAAGTATGCAAGAAATTACTGTTAAAAACATAAATAGTTAAACGCCCACATGATAGACAATCAAAGCATAACATCAAGTAAACAAAAGATTCAAACACGAGCAACCTGTGGAAGCCAATTATACCTCGATTATCGGCAAAATTAGAGTGGTAGTGCAAGCGAGTGACCTCAAGCATCTTACAAACATCCTGTGCACTTTCCGATGCTTTTAAGAAATGGTCATCAATTTTATTCAAAACCTCCATCAAATTCACACTAGGAACAGAACCCACTTTCCTCCCCACCACCCTAAAATCTGATGGTGACGTTTTCGCATGCTCAATTTGCTTCCTTTCCTTCGTCTCCACACCCTCTTCCTCCTCCTCCTCCTCCTCTTCCACCACAGGCTCCATCTTTTCCTCCGCCTTCTCAGGCGTCTTTGGCTCAACCCCATCAATCTCACCACCATCAACCCCACCCCTCAAATCCCCAACCCCACCGAACCCAACACCCACATTCTTCCCAAAATTACCTCCGTTCCTACTCGCATCCTCTTCAGGCTCCAGGGACGAAACCGTCACATTATCCATCATAAAGAAATAATCCCAAGCCATGTTCTTCGCCTCCGGCATCGGTGGCACCACCGAGGAATGACTCTCCACCGTCCTTGGTGGGGTCCTCGGCCGCGTATCCTCCTCCTGGACCGTTCCCACATTCCCATCATCCTGTGGACCCCGCTGCGAAACCTTCTCACTTTTGTCGTAATTCTTATTCTTTCTACTAAGACTCCTATTCCGCAATTCTTGCACCTCCTCCTGCTCCTCCTCCTCTTCTTCCTCCTCCTCCGCAATCGCAACAGAATCACCCATCTCCTTCCTCTTCATCACAATCTCCGGCATACTCATAGCCCTCTTCATCGGACTGGGGGAAAAGTTAGGCAGCGGCGGAGGCGGAGGAGGAAGGTTATCCATCGACGGAGGAGGAGGCGGCGGGGGCGGCGGGGGTTGAGATGTAGGGTCGAGAGAAGGAGGCTGTTGAAACTGCGAATCATGATCAGCTTCTCCATGTCCATAATCACTCAAAGCCGCACCAGTATTCTTCAGAGAAATAGCATAGCCCGAATGACCAGCTGCAAAAGCATTTCTTGCTGTCACTGCTTCTTTCATCAAGATTTTCCGCTCTTTGCATCTCGAAACTGATTCCTCATTATCCACCTTTGACTGTGCACACCCCATCACAGTTCAGGAAAATCTTGAAAATACAAGACAGATTCAAGAAAAGAGTAGGCTAAGAAGAAGAAAAAAGTTGTGGGTTCTTGATAATAATGGAGGAGAGCATGTTAAGAGAGAGGGAGAGAGAGGCAGAGAGAGAGGAGATACTGACAATGTAATACAGAGAGGTAGGGTGTAGGGCGTGCAGAGGAAAGAGGAGAGTTTTTCTTTCTTGTTGTGGTACTCGATGAGAGTAGGAGAATATGGTGTACTCGCTGGGTTTAGAGTAGCAGGTGCACTTGTTTTGTATTTTTAAATTAACGGTCACTTTTTTCAAGATGGAAACTATGTCGTTTTGTGGGTGTTAGAAGTAATGTTACGGTGTTGATAAGGGTTCTGATTTCGCTGATGATGGATCAGGCACAGAATGCTTGCCAGCCCATGTGATTTAATGACCAAGACAATCTCAATTCTCATCCCTAAAGCAAAACTTGCATGAACATGGCTCAGCAAAATCATCATGACTGGAATGGATCACAACAAAATGTGTTTTTATTTATGAAACCTAAACGTGTGGATTTTTTTCTAGACGATTCTAATCGGTGCATCGTCCATACTTTTCTTGGCACAACATTTTTGAATGAAATGTCAAATTAATTCTAATATTTCATGAAAGGTAAATATTTACCGAGAACGATTTTAACAATTTCAGAATACATATATATAAATCTATTTTTTAAAATGCATTATTTTGACGAAGAGGAACTAATAGGCTTTTCTTTTTATATTTATAAGAGATTATGAATTTAAATTCCTCATTTGGAGTATTTGAATTTAAAAAAATCTTTTTTATTACAAGAAAAAATCAAAATAACTTTTTTATTTTTGTAGTAATTATCAATTCAATCTATCACAGTAATACAATTCACTCTAAAGGAAAGATTTAATATCCTTGACACTAATTAATTTGATGGCATCCCTAAAAATATACGAGTGAAAACTAGAAAATAAGATTTCCAAATATTTTCAGTTTTCATTCACACAAAAATAAAATTTTCGTGTTTTGTTTTCAATTTTTTTTAAAACAGTTTTTCTTGCATGATACAAAGAATCAAATAATATATAATGTTTGCAGTTTTGGATTCATATATGATACCACAAATTACAATGTACAGGAACTGAAAAATAATAAAAATAGGTCATAGGAATAATACCTATTTTAATCATAAAATTAATAAAATTTGAAAGGTATTTTCGTTAAATAAATTATTTTGATATAAAATATAATCGATTAAAAAGTAATCCTCACACGAATATGTGGGAAAAAACACATAACACTTGTCCATCTCACAGGCGTAATTTTGTGCGTTTCTGCTGTTGGCGAACACAATTAAACGTTAGCTTGAGGCCCCAATTAATCGCAGTCGTCAAGGTTCTATTTGGAAAATTAAGAACGGAGGCGCTCATCTATCAACATCTATGCCTAATGCAACTACTCAAATCAAACACTAAAAAAGATTCAGCTCTTGAAAATGATGGCAATGGACTAATACAACTTGGTTAAAAATCATCCAAATTCTCACCTTCTGTTCCAGTTGACGACGATGGGCTAAATAGACCAGGCAACAAACCCCAAAGCCTCAAGCTTTCGGCCAGAAAGTCGTTGATGCATAATTGAAAATGTCTGCTCTTAAAGAAACAAGGGTCAAATAGATTGCATGGGCTAAAGTTGTCTTTTGCTTTGGTCGTACAAAGGTCAACATAATTAAACTGGGACCAGTGGATATGCTTTTTCACCAAGCCAATGAGGGTGGAGCAGTTAAGATTGTAAATTTGTAATGCTGCCAAGACGTAAATCCTTTCCATTGAATTTTCAACGAGTAAATTATTCTTTCATTCCTCAGTTTTTAAGGCAATTGTACCTTATTCCCTAGGTTTTTAAAAACCTACAGACATGTCCTTTTTTAAAAATTCTCTGTTTATAATTTAGTCTTTTTTTACAATGTATTGTTAATGAGACAAAAACCCTTTTTTAAAAAAAATAATTTCAAAATCTTTTGATATCAAAAGGTATTTTTTAATTTTTCTTAAACATTAAATATTTACAAAATTGTAAGAAATATAGAATGATTTAGAATGATTTCAATTTTTAAAAAATGCTTTAAAAAAAATAGTAAACCTTTATATGATTAAAGTACCATTTTTGAAATATTTGTGCTTATTTTAACTTTTGATTAAGAATTACGTTTCTTTCACTATGCAAATAGTTCCAGATTCCTAATAAGAATAAACGAATAAGTATATATGATATTTTTAAAAACCGTAGAAAATTGGAACCACTCCAAATGATTCTATATTTTTTTCTCTATTTTGTAAATATTTAATTTTTAAAAATAAATTAAAAATACTTAATGATCTGAAAAAAAATGAATTTATTTTTAAAAGTAGATAGAATTTTTATTATTGTACATGAAAATTTCAACGCAAAAATACCAACAATTAAGTTTTTAAAAGGATTTTTGGTTAATAATAACAAAGAATTAACAATGCGTCGCCAAAGTAGACTACTTTATGAACGGAAAAATAAAGTGGAGAACATAACTGTAAGTCTTTGAAAACCGAGGGACTAAATTACAATTGAGCTAACAAAGTGAAGGATGAAAGATTAATTTACTCATTGTCTACAGTAACACTTAAGGCTGCGTTTAATGTTTGTTTCACGTTCAGTTCAGTGAAAAAAGTAAATGAAAAATGATTTTCAGTCCATGAACAATGATAAAGTAATTTTAAGAAAATATTTTATTAGTTTCAAAAGAGAAAAACATTTTTCTTCTCGATAGCTGTCTTGCTCTCTCGTTACATAACTCTCTCTCGATATATTTTAACAATTTTGTTCTCTATCTTCTTTTTATTTAAAATATATCATATTAATTTTTAATAATTTCTTATCAATTATTATTAATTATTTAATTATTTTTCTCTATCTTTACTAATATTTGATTTTTTGATTTATAGATACATTAAATATTCTTAAAAACCATTTTTACACCTTAAAATTATTTTTATAATAAATATTTCAATAACTTATCTCTTTTTTTACTATTATCTCAATCACTTCCTAAGCTATAGTTAAATGATTGAAAATGATTATTACAAGACTATAATTTTTTGTAAAAAGAAATTAAAATTAATTAATTCATCAATAAATATATTATTTTTTCAACACTATTCATTTGCGATTAAATCAATAATTTATAATTTTAATCAATTGTAAAATTTTGTTGGTAATTGTAATGAATAATTAGTTACAAATTATTGCAACCTTAATCTTTTGAGATCAAATAAATAATTATCTATAGATGATAACAAATAATTTATCAAATTATTTTTTAGACTAAATTATCAGTTCAATTTCTTAAAAAAAAAATCTTAATTGAGTTACTAAAATAATAATGCTAAGATTACTTAGAATCTTTTTTTACCAAATATGAATATTGACTTAATTTTGTTCCAAGTAATTTTGATGATTTAGTTTGATTGTTAAAAAAATATATTTTATTTTTTGAATTAAAATTTTAGAGTTAGTATTGATGAAAATTTATTAAATTTTTTTAAATATATCTTATATTATGAAATTATAAATATCTTTTTTAAATTTTCTCAAAACTTGATATAAGAATCACATAAGTTTTTATATTTTAATTTTCTAGTATCAAACAAACGTTGAAATATATTTCTAATAACTTTTTCATATATTTATCAAATAGTAAAAATTATTTTTTTAAAAAAATAACTTTCTCAAGGAATTGATTTTTGTATTAAACTTGTTTTCCGTAGTATAAACAGAGTCTAAAAGAACAAAAAGAGCAAATCCCAAATTAGTAAAGAACAGCTCCCTCGCTTTTGTTCCAAAATGACATCGAATTGACAACATTAGCAGTTTATGGCTAGTCAAGTTCCAGCAGCATTCACCATCCCACACGTGCCAAGCAGGCCAACGAAAAATTTTGACATGATCTCCGCCTTTTGACCCAATATAATTTTAATTGATTGTACGGACGGTTGGCTGATCCAACAGGCTAGGTTTTGGTAGTATTTTGGTTCCTGATGCCGAGAGGAGTGAGAAAAGAAGAAGACGGAAGGAGAGAGAGTGCCACACAAATCTTTTTAGACTATTTTGACTGACAAAACTCATTAGATTTTTTTATGTTTAAAAGATAAGTTTATTCATCATTTCAATTCATTAAATAATTAAAAGAGATAGGTAGTAAGGAAAAAAAATCTGATTTGATTATATATATTTTTTTAATATGCATTAAAATAATTTTTTTAAGTCTAAAAAAGTTTTTTTTTAATTTTATTTCAATCATTTAGAGATATTTAAAATATATATCAGAATTGAGTTTCTTGACATATGAAACTTAATCCATGATTTTTTTGACAAAGATTTTGACCAACTTGAATTCATCAAAAGTTACAATTTGTTTTTTTGGGATAATTAGCAGCTTCGACCTGGAGAAGCAATCCCAGGCGCACAGGCCTAAGCAACCCTGCCTTGGCTCGACTACACAAGCCTGACCAACCATGCCGAACTGGCTTGGCGCTCGAGCCTACACAAGATGCCCAAGCACGTGAGCCTGACCTTTTTTTTTTCTTTTCCTTCCTATAATTTATTTTTTATTTTTATTATAAAATTAGGTACAAAAAATATAAAAAATAAATAATTTTTTTAGTTTTACATATAATTTGACAATAATATATATATATATATATATATATATATATATATATATATATATATATATATTACTCTTATTGTTTAAAATTTATTTTTTCAATTATTTGTTTCTTATTAAAATTATCATCAAATTAATTTTTAAATTTTTTGATATAATTTTATTTGTTAATAAATTTAAATTTTTTTTTATATATGAATTTTGAATTAAAATTTTAGAACCCATATGCAGATGCGAATTAGTTTAGCTCATAAAGTCACTTGATAATGGACCGAGAAACCTAAAATAAAATGGCACCCATGCATGACATGAGAGTGGAAGGAAGAAATACCACCTTGCATCATCCAGCTACTGGAGCAAAAAAATGATAACTAACAGAACGGATTTATTTACATCAGCCATATGCAGTCATATCAGGTGAATCAGCAGCCTAGTAGTTGCAAAAAGGACCTGATTTAATGTCCCAACAACGCCAAAATCTGATCCACCTAACATATACATGCTGCCGCACGACAGAAATAGTGCCTTGTTATCGAATCAGTGGAGCTCTGGCTTTCTACATATACGTTCCATCTATTCTGCAAGGAGACCACCAAGAGAAGCATTACAAATTCATTAATTGCCATTGTCAAATGCCATAATCAACAACATACAGCAACTAAAGAAAAGGGCGAATGTTTGTGTCAATTAACTAGTGCAATTTCATCTGACAACAGTTGAAAATGGCATAAACTTTTAATTGACACAGGGCTCTGCGTGAGATTTTCTAGAGAGAGGGGGGGGGGGGGGGGGGGGAGGGAAGGGTTCAAAATTTGGCAATGGTTTTCATTTGCTCTTACTGTTTTCCCAACTACTCTATTGGAAAAACTAACATGTTTAAGGACATGCAAGTGTACAGCTCACTGAAGCTATGACTGGAGGTAGGCAAGGAAGCGAGTCCAACACAAACAGAATTTGCCAAAAGGAAGTGAGACCAAACTCATTATCCAATGTAATAGACAATCTCAGAGAGCACAGGCCCTCCCCTTTGACTTCTGATGATCGACTGAATTTGAGTTCATTTAGGGGCTTGCATCTAACAGAACGGCTTTGTTTTGTTCTGTTTCTTTTTTTTTTTTTTTTTTGGAAGAAGGAAAAAACAGAATTCATGAGCGAGGACTGAAAATTTACATAAGGACCAATATATTCACATAAACTAAAGGATAGTTGGAAGGCACAATGTTTATGTGTTGGAATTACTTACCCAAAACAAGCAATTTTTTTAGTTTCCCTTCTCTCTCAAAAGTGTCAAGAAGAACCAATAAACTGAGACAGTGTCAGTATGGTTCATTTAGACTTCAAAGTAGCCCTAAGTTTTCTCAACTCTTGCTCTTGTTGCTGGAAAAAGAATCAACATGCCCAATTCAACAGAGAAAACAAAAATCAATACAAAACAGAAATAAAAATTATGCATTCTTGCTGACATTAAAAACTTGAGAGATTATTAAATACAGATCAATAGTTGAGTTAATTATAGAGACCTGGCGTAGTTTTCTCAAAGCTTGATCTGATCTTTCTTGTAGTAGGCACCATTCCATTGCCATATCATACTCAAGTGTATTCGGCTGAGAACAATGTGAAGTAGATACTGCTTCTTTCTGTGCAGAAAGCATCTCTTAATCACAACAGTAGGAAAAAAATGGTGGGAGGGGGTGCAACACAGCAAAAGTTTATACACTTGAGTATTGCCTATTGCCTGCAGTGTATGCAAGCATGCTTAGACAAGGAATAAGATTTACCATCTCACGCTGCATGTGGATTCTAAGTTTATTGATAACAAGATGACCAAAAAGGTTGACTGCTTTCTTGGGAAACAAGAAGCAGCAGCAATACTGCCAACCAGAGGCCTGCAAATATGAAAATGAATAGAAAGATAAGCAAGTGGGAACCTGAAAAGTATGAACTGTAAAATAACAAGAACGCTAAAAGTTCACAGAGCAGATATAAAAAATAAAAAAACAGACCTAATGCATTACAAATTGAAGATGCTAGCCATAACTGTCAAATTAAGTGCTTTACAGATCCAGAAGGCTAGGGCAAGCATTCCATGCATACAGAAACAACTAAAAAAAAAAACTAGGGCACTTCAATGCAAACAAATATAAGCTAACATTGCCATCTTAACCAATGGGGAATACTGCAAACCAAGCAGCAGCATTGTTGCAGTATAATGCCATACCACAAAACAAGGTTAGCCAGGCAAAAGGTGCTACAATCTCAACATGAGAAAGGGAAAACAATAGAAGACTAGGGAAAGTATGGATGCCACAAGGGAGATACTCTATTGTCCCAAGTACTAACATGTAAAATAGATAGTATGGAGCTTGACTTAATAATTTTTCAGTTGAGAGGGACAATAATATTGATAAAACTGGCAAGGCTTTGGCTGGAATTTCTACTGGTCAAGTAGAACTGCTGAGCAGGAAATATTTAATTGATGAGCACCAGTGCCGAAATAGGGTGCAACCATACCTCCCATTTGTTAGCATTAAACAACCTTCGTCTAATTTTGCAACTGTCATCTCTGCTACTTCCCTTTTTTGGAATATAACAAAAGCCTGACCTGTAGCATAAACAACTGACAAAATCAAAATCCAGTAATTAGGTAATCCTTTTTACGACAGAATGGGGCATGTTCAAAACCACCCCCAACACACGTGCAGAAATACAAAACAAAACTGAGTTTGCTTAACAAATTCATGACATTTTTAACAACTAACAAAACCAAAATCCAGTAATTGGTAATTCTTTTTACAACAGCATGGGGCATGTACAAAACCACCCCCAACACACGCACAGAAACACAAAACAAAACTGTGTTTGCTTAACAAATTCATGATATTTAACTAGTGATTGGCCACTTTCATTTGTACCATAGTAACGGCTGGAAAGTGCAGTCCTTTGAATCATCTTTGCAGTGCAACTTTGCTTGAATGCATGCCAAATGATATCCTGATCCACAGCAATTAAATTAAGAACCTCAAGGCATTCTTAAAGAACAGCAACCACCACTTGGAACATGTAAGAAAATAAGGATAGCAAGCACGTACTGTAGGATAACTGCACAGTAAGTGTTTTACTGCAATGCAGTTGTGATGCAAAGCACAAAACAATGGAGGAGCATAAAACTAGGAAAGAAAATGTATTCTTGAATTAGAATCACCTCTACTACTGCTGAGGTATAAGACGGATCCAGATTCTGTAGCAGGACAACAGTTCCTTGCTCAAGAGCAGTTTGCATTCTTTCTTCCCATGGCTGGTAGGAATATACAAGGCAATTCGAAGATTAGTCTACGGGTTCCATTTTGACTTGTTTTAATGACATCAACATTCTATGACAGCGCCTAGCTTAAAAATCACTCTTTGTTTTTTTGATGGGCCTTTGGCCTAACTAGTCCACCCCTGGGGCTGGAGCCTCCCTATACAGGACATCCAGGCTGAACAAGTGGTCAAAATCAGATTTTGTGACCAACGGGCATTGAATCCTACATCTTTAAGGGGTATCAGCAAATGCTGGTTAAATCGTGTTCTTTTATTGGTCCTTGGAGAGAGTTTTTTGAAAGCAAAATGTCAACAATAGATATGTAGTTAATTGAGATCATTAAAATCACTTAAAATCAAGAGCTGCAACAAAATTGAGAAAGAATACTCACAAGTCCCCTAAACCACTTGCTTCTGTCCTGTCAACATATCAATAACAAAGATGTAAGTATTAAATCTCATTTTCACCAGAAGTTTCGCATCAAGAACAACAAAACAAGCACTATAGCAGATCAATGAGCACAATTAAAAGCAGGGAATATAAGACATCAATGAGCCGAAAATGAAGGAATTACAGGAAATTGATGAGGCTTGAGCACATCAATCCTTTTGCAACAATCTAAATCACAAACATATATAGGGTATATTTTGTCTACAATCCACACTATTTTTTTTCTATGACATCACCACAGTAGTCTGTTACACTAAGTAAAATTCTAAATGGCAAGTGCATTAATACAGTCTAGGGAACAGTTGTTCAGCTTCTTTTTTTCTGTAACTGTATTACTTAAGAAATTTTATTGTTGTTTAGGAAGTTTGCTATTCAGTGTATTCACTTAAATGCTATTTCCAGAGGAAAGTTTTCCCACTCTTTAGAACTGTCATAGGGTTTGGCACCTAGCTAAAACCTTAAGCTGTATTTTAAGGACACCTATTCATGATAAGGAATTGAGGACTTCAGAGGGGTGCATTTCTGTATTTTGAAGACAATTCCTCAAGTTCAAGGCGTAGATTCCTGTTGTTCATCTTCGGTCTTTCCACTGTTCATCATTAGTACTCTTACCCCCTCTTATCCTTCCAGCTCTTCACTTGCGTATTGTTTTACTTAATAGAAGTATCGTTGCTAAGTAAATGGTAGTACAGCATTAAAGCTATTCAACAAAAGACCTTAATAAATAAAGGAAAAAGGCAGCCTCCTGGCAATGCAACTTACAGCTTCTGGCCTTCGAGTGACTTCCTGTATTTGATAGTTAGTTTTACTGCCCTCCTTCAAAGGCTGTCTTAAAGATGCTTCAGGAAACATGCCATTAGCAAGTCTGGCAAGCTTCTCATCAGGCTTTGGCTCCTTGGAAAGGCCATTGTTGATCTCATGGGGATCTTTAGTGAGTTTAGGTTTTGATTTATCTTCAAAAGCATGGGTTGTTTGGGCTACAGCCTTGGAATCATGTCTTAATTTCTGCACACTTTTCACCTTGTTATCATAAGATGCTTTTGTCAAATCATCAAGCTTCGCTTTCTTTGATGGCCGGTCATCCAAGTCACCAGAGTCTTTAGCAACTTTTACTTTCTCTTCAATTAGAACCTGATTAAATAAGACTTTATCAACTTTACTTTCACTACTGCCAACATCATCTTTAGACCTTGAAGTGATGTTGTCACTCGGCATGGTTTCCTTTTTATCATCTTTGGTCCTTTCCCCTAACCCTGAATTACATGCAGAATTTTCTCCCAGTGAAGATTCCTGGTTGACCAATGAAGGTTTTACATCTGAAATTCGCTTAGCTTTAGAACTTGAGCTTGCCATCTCGCCAGAATTATCTACCTGTCGATCATTTATTTTAGTGACTTCATCAAACTTTACATCTGAACTAGAAGTAGCCTTCTCTCCAAGAGAAGGTTCTTTCCTGGCCAAACTCCGAGTGCCATCAGTAGCCACAACATTTTCACTGACTTCTTTCTTGTTCATATCAAGTTTTGGAACACCACTGGTATTCTGATTATCCACTCTGTTCAATAAGAACTTTGCTGCAACAATTGAAGACACAGCAAACATGCATGAATTTAGTGAGCATTAATCAACTGGTTAGATAAAAGTACAGGAGTATTCAAGGCAAAAAAACACATACCTTCAATCCCAACAATTTTCTCATCTATCTTATCCAAGATCCTACAGTTCCCAACATCAAATGTACGACAAAATACAAAGTCAGCCTCTTGAAGTTCTTTATCTGTTGGTTGTGGATTTCTATTATCCTTTGAACTGCATACCACATTGCATTTTCCAGCAATTGCTTCCTGATTTGATGCATTTGAAATTAAGCTGACTAGAACTAGCACCTTAAAAGCACCAACTATGTTTCCAATTCAAAAAATGCGAAGAAGATGAAGTCCAGTAGTTAGATTTCTAAATTTCTGTAAAAAAAAACACATACAGATGACAGGCAAATTGATGTTTTGAGGTACTAAGAAATCACACCGTCTCATTTCTGTTTGAAAGTATTACGGTTTAAATGTATAATTGTTCGTGGACAACCTATTATACCAGAAGGACCTTTCGAAGATTTAACTACAAATCAAGAATAAAATGGACAGTAATTGGAAGTGTAAGGAAATATTGAAAACAATACAAAAATTTTAAGAATGCAATATGTTATTTTCCTTGACAAGGCCCAAAGAACCCTAAGAAATATAATCCAAAGAAAAAATGGAGGACTGCTATACGTCCAACATAATTAAAGAAACATAAAGTTAAAAAAAAAAAAAACTCATTGTGCATTTTCTCCCTCATCCTCATGTAGAGAAAAGGCAAGGCCTCTCAAAGATCTCGTCCAAAGTTTTTCAAGCGTCCAATACAAATAGCATAACTGTATGCATGTCATGTTATATTGACACTGATACCACCACCAAGGTAAATAATGAGTCCGAGCAACAAAGGGCACCAAACATTAAAAGAAAATTAATGTGCCATGGCTGCTAATTTTGATATCTTATGGCACCCTATTTTTCTCTTTTCACAAATATATGCCCTTCTAGTTTTCTCTTTTTTCCCCATTAAACCCTTTCACCTTAATTTAGCACTTATGACGTTACTAGATGAGTATGATGTAATGGAAGTTCCCCATGTACAACTTCAACATGCAGCATATATGTATGTGTTTGTTCAAATGTATGAAACATAACATTATTCAGGTTGCAAAATTTATACTAGGCTTCCCCACTCCCCCAGCCAAACCTATATACCATCCAGACCAATGTCATTATAGTCATATAGTAAGTCACTACCAAAGAAAAGCCAAAAGTTATATTAAAGAAAGCCATAATATGAAATGATTACCAAATCATTAACATTTGCGTTGCCTACACCATCACCAGATGCCAAAAACAATTCATTCTCAGTAGTCTTCTCATCTCCAAGATAATTGAAAATCTCACAAGGACGGAAAAACCATAGAACCTTCACTTTCTTTTCCTTTTCAGCGTTCTCCCATATCTTAATGAGCTTACCAATATAAGGCTCTGTCTCGCCTTCCTTGTACATATAAACGGAATCATAAAGAGTATACTCCACACCATCATAGCAGAAAGATTCATAAAATTGTACATCTTTCTTTTTCCCACCAATTCCTCTCTTTTTACCCCACTTGAATTCGATGCTCTCAACTTTTGTTGCTTCTACCATACTCAAATAACAGGATATTCCAAATTGTTGTATTCAGTAAAACATGAAGAACCAAGCTGGAAAAAACACAGAAAAGGGGAAAAACATTTCAAAAATAAGCAAGAAAGCTAAAGCCACATCAAAAGATAGCTAAAGTATTTTAAACGCAGAGTTGTGAGTACAATTGGAAGTAAAAACACTTATTTCCAAACCAACACATGATTTGCTAAGATAGATCCAGTAAATAGCTTGTCCTTAATGTAAATACTAATCAAGTGACATCAAAAAACATACACACAATGTATTCTTCAAGGTTCCAGCTCTAAAGAACATCAAATCTAACACTTTCTGTTGGAAACACATTAGCACTCCCATTCCACAGTTAATTTATTCATCAATATTAATCATGCCTGGTTAGTTAGCCCCACAATCGTGCATAAATTTGTCAGTTAGCTAATCTAACTAAAACTCTAAGCATTTCCAAGACATGAAAAACTTGCACAAAGATCATAAGACATAATCAAACTATGCCGAGAAATAACATTTCACTTTGAACTATATGCTATCAGCAACTTAACTATCTACTTCCATTCATTAATGCTGCAGCCCCTCCCAGCTATTTTCAAAAATCAATTTTAGGGTTTCCCCCTTTATGGTGAAAAGAAATGCTGCTATGGTATAACAACAGCGACATTGCAAAATATCTAGTGTTTTGTTAATTTTTCACGTTATTAAGACAAAAACTTAACCATAGAAACCCTAATTTCATAATGGCATACTAAGCCGCAGTAATTCTATACTTTTATGTACAATTAAACAAAATTGGCACCAAAACAAAAAGAAAAAAATATGCAATTTTAACAGAAAATAAAATCACAACAACTCCTCCCATAGAAAATAGAATAAAATAAAAATCGTCGCTTAAATTCAAATAAAACAAAATAATATCGACAAAATCGAACTAGAAAACCTACTGTGTACTTTTCTAGAGCCTCGGATTACGTGACCATCGAAAGATTTTCAAAAGGAAAGGGAATCTGAGTCCAATTGTGTATTATATATTCTCAGGGAAAGCAAACGGTGCCGCTTAGCACAGGAAGTAATGCGTCTTCTCGCTGAGGAGCAAAGTGATGGTGACAAATCAAACAAGTAATTTGCCGGGGTATAATTTAAAAGAAGAAGAAGAGGGGGAAGAGAGAGTGAGAGGGGTTTAGTTTCTATTGTCAAAACCCTAGCGAAAGCGCGCTCAATTTCTTTTTGCGTTTTTCTCTGTTTATTTATTTTTTTCTTTTTTAATTCTGATTTGATTTGATTTGATTTTGATTTGATGCAGGCTACAGAACATATGGATAATAGGGGAACTGAACCGGCTACTGCCTAGTGCCTAGCGGCCTAGCCTACTAATTGAAAAACACTACATGATCTATATTTTAGTCCCTATATATTTGATAACATTTCACTTACATTCTTACGCTTTGAATTTTTTATATTTGGTAATGTTTCACTTAGATTCCTATGATTTAAAACTTTTCCATATTGACACTATAGCTTCCAAAAAGTTTCTATTCATGATTCTTGATTGTTTTCAAGAATCAAACTAGCGTCCGAAGAGTTTGTCCGTCTTATCACATTTTAAAATTTCCAGTAACCAACTATCGTTCGTTATCAAGAGGTCAAACTATTAGTTATTTTTCATACCATATTCTTAATTAAATTTTATTTTAATTCAGTCACTCTCTTCTTCTTTTGTTTTAAATACTCCATAAGTTATCCAAACAAGAAACAAAATAAAAAACAAAAAATAAAAAATTCCAAACAATGACGTGGTGTTACATTTTTTCATCTAATTTGTCACTTTTTTTTCAAATCGTTTTAAATATAATAAGCCTTTAGCATTTATTATTTTCTTAACTCAATAGATTATGTTTTTGTGTTTTTAAGAATTTTTGTTAAATGTTATCGCATGCTAAATTGAGAGTGTAGTTTTCCTATGTGTTTGGAATGAAATAATAGGTATTAAAAAAAAAAAAAAAAAAAGAGGAATTGTTCAAATTGTACCGGAATTCAAGTGAGGAAAATGCATTACAAACGATACAATAGCTTCTCATGAAAAAAAAAATAATAATCACATAATATTTTTTGCTCACAACAATAAAGTCATTGGTTGAGATATAAACATGAAATCTCACACCAATAAAAGTAAAATCAAAATTGTATAATAGTTATTGTTATTAGCACATAAAAAAATATAATTAAATAATAAAAATCACATAATAAATAAATAAATTCATTGTTAACTAAGACGGATAAAGAATTAGAATTCTTTACCTTAATCATTACAAAAATAAGGGATTTTAATTATTTCACTGTACTTTCACAATACATAAATGATTAAATAATCAAAATCATCATAATTGAATAAGTTTAAAATGATTAAGGCATAAATCATATTGTCTTTTTAAAATGATACATTTATTTTGTAAAATTTATTTAATACAACAGATCAATCATATATTAATAAAAAAATAATGTTTATTTTGCTGACATCTTAATTGGTTATATATATTTAGCAAAATTTTGATTTGTTTGAAATTAATTTATAAATATCAATTAGTCATGTGAAAAAATTCATTTTACTGCTTTATTTTTCTCTTATATCCTGACCATATTTTGTTCGGAGGAATTTTCAATCCTGTATGATAACAGTGCCGAATCAACTCCAACAAATCAAAACAAAGTCAATCCTCCAAGATTGTTTCTCCCGTTGAAGACAGTAAATGATTTCCTAAATCATGGGAACTAGGTCAATGCTCCAAGATCTTTTCTCTTGCTGGAAACAATAAATAATTTTCTAATTTTTTTGTGTGCATAAAGCCCCATAAATCGACTATCACTTCACTTGAATCATGACTAGATTAATTTTCTATTTCTTGTAGACTGTCGTTATTATAAATCTCTATAAGTCAGCTGTCACATCATTAGAATTGTGGCTAGATTATAATGACAATACAATTGTAAAGTCTGCATAAACTTCATAATATACAAGATTTGCATGGCACTTTATTTTATTAAAGATAGAGATAATTATGGGAGCAATAATGGTGGTGGTGGTGGTGGTGGTGAGGTAGAAAGAGGATAAAAAAAGACAATAGCAATGAAATTGTAATAATAATAATAATAATATATTTTAAAAAAATTGATATAATCATCATAAAAGGTGACAATGGAAGAAGAATGTTAGAGGCGGTAATTATGATGGTGAGAGAGGAATGGTGATAGAATAATAATAATAATAATTTTTTTTATCACCATTGCTAATGAAAATGGTGGTTGTAGTTGCGGTAGTGGTAAAAACGATAAATAAAAATAATATATCATTATTTTGAAAAAAATAATTTTGTTTTTTAATTTTTATTTTTATATTTCACACAAGAGTGAAGTTTGATGTAATTTTTATTTTTATTTTCACTATTTATTCACATTTTTATTTTATTTTTTTTAACGAACGAGTTATAGGATGGGAATAAAACTTTTATTCTTATTCTCACCACTTAATTCACGACAACCAAACAACATCTAAAAATAAAAAATAAAAAATTGTTTCTCATGTCAATCCCATGTTCGTGTGATTGTATTGCTCATGAAAAACTATCACTATCATGTGATTAATGAGATACCAAATATATATACACACACACTTCACATGTATGTTTATGAGGTAATTTACATGACCAAAATATTAATGCTCGATGTTTTATGTAACTTATAGTGATGTATCAAATATTAATATGATAAAAAATAATGATATCGTTAAAAGTTCATATTTGTGATATTAATTATATGGTTGATTTATTTATATAAATTTTATTATTCGTACAAATAAAAATAAATTAATAATTGATTTATAAATTTATTTATATTGGCCAATGATAATTAACATTAAAATTATTTGTTATTTTGTAAAGTCATGTTATTGAGATAAATAAAAAGTTAGACGATATATCCAATAGTTTTTAGGATACATTGACCATATTGGATGCAACACCAAAAAGGCTTGGCTTTTTATAAAATGCATTCATTGATTTTATGAAAGAGCGAGAACCAAATTATGGGAAATACCTAATTTATTTAGTCTTTGGTTATATTCGTACTTCATTAATTTACTTTTGTTAAAATATATATCGAGAAACTTTTCTAAGCTACTCCAATGGCTTATGTTATGTAATTTATTAGCGATGCTTTATTTTAAAACTTGTGGATTCAAGAATTAATAAGTTCTCGATGAAGTTATAAAAATATCTTATAATATAAGCATTTAGAAATATTTTGTGAATGAAATTTAAAGAGACATGAAGGATCTTGTTTTTAATAAAGACGTAGTGAAATTTATTATGTGAATAGTGTGGTCATAAAAGACATTGCATTAATATTTAGTTTGAGAAAATATTATGAATTTCAAGACAAATTATCATAATTATCTCATGATGTTGTTTATATTTTTTGTCATGTGAATTTTTAACGTGATGCTTGTGCAAATATTTATGAAAATAGTCATATTATACAAAACGTATAACGATGTTTGTGACAATATTTAATAAATATATTAATGAGAGAATTGATGGGGTTGTTACACTCTTATTATACAATAAAAATACGAGTGGTGTTTTGATAACACCATAAAATAAGATAATTAGTAATAACTAAACAAATTTAAATCTATAACTAAATATTGGCATTTCTATTGTATAGATGAGATAAAATGATAAAAAATTTGTATAAAAAATTAGAGATTGAAAAAGGATTTGCCCCATATTTGGTCCATGTAGTCTTTATTTTGTTTGTTTTTTTTTTTTTATTGAGACCCTCTATTTTTTTTTAACTTGAATGAAACCCTTTACTTTTAGATATTTGTTGATTCATACCATCCATTATAACTCCGTCGACTTTTCATCCGACGTGATACATTACCTTTAAAGATAACTAATCATTAAGTGACATGTGGCTAAATGGGATACGGTATTTTCATCTCAATTTAAAAATAACTAAAAACAAATTTTAATAATAATTTAACATAAAAAAACAAAAGTGAAGAGATTAAAACCCCCATCATCATCATCATCAACGGTATCCTCTCTCTCCTAAGATAACAATACTCTTTTATTTATAAAGAAATCGTTATAGTTGCATTTGTCTTTGCTATTTAATCTTTAATTTTTTTTTCTATTAGTAAATACAAAAAGGTGGCTAAATTGAAAAAAGAGAAAAGACTAACCCATATCGAGGGGTGAGATCCCGATCATAAAGACATTGACATCCCTCATATCCATATTACATTTCCACGACCTTTATATATGGCATTTGTGGATGATGTTGATCTTGATTTTTTTTCAATGACATGACAATCAATACCTAAGGCAATAGTAACTAAGGATAATGATTAGCGTGTATCATTAACACCATCATCGAGTAGATTTGATGTGGCGACTCTTTCATGATTCAACATCAATACAATAAAAGAAGCTTTTGACATCGACAAGATTGTTTGGAAATGTACCAAAAGCGAGGACCTTACCAACTAGTTTGAAGAGGAAGTGTCGACCATCTATAAGGGCAAGTAAATCTCTTTTTATTATGTTTTTCTTTGATCTTTCATTTGAATTCGGCTCGAATCCTAGAAAGAAACTTTTTATGTACAGACCTTGTCTTGTTCATATATCATATTAATATATCAAATTATATAAAATTTCTTTTTAAAATCATATTACTTGTACTCTTTTTCTCCTCACTTTATTTGCACTTTTGTTTTTGGTTTAGGAACATTCATTATGATCACCACTTTAAAAATAAAAATGATCGCACTAAAAATTATTAGCTTAAATTTAATAAAACTTTAATTGCAATGGATAAAGAAAAGTGAGGAGAGGATGATATAAAAAAATAAAATAAAGCTGAAAGAATTATCGAAATAATCTATCAAACCATATAAAGAAGAATTAAAATTATAAATATAGGGACTAATGAGAATAGACAAGAGCTAAAAGTTAGGACCTCAATGGAGGACACCGAAAAGGAAAGTTTGATTTCACTATTGAGATAATCCTATAATGTATTTACTTGGACATATGCCGACGTGCTAGGGTTAGATACCATAATAGTGGAACATAGATAGTCTTTGAACCCGGAGTGTAAGTCGATAAAATAGAAGTTGAGACGGACAAGGTCGGATGTTTTACTTAAAGTGAAAGAAAAGATTAAGAAGCGAGTTAGATACGGGATTCTTAAAAATGATTGAATGCCCTCGGTAGGTGTCGAACATAATCGTAGTGGGTAATAAAGATGAAAAGATCGGAATGTATATGGACTATCAAGATTTGAATAAAGTTAGTCCGAAAGATGACTCTCATTATCGTATATAGATGTCCTAGTCAATAATGCCGCAAAGAATGTCACTTATTTATTTATGGATAGATTTGCATGATACAAGTAGATTAAGATGGCAAGGAGAAGACAATGTTTATCAAGCCTTGGAGAACTTTCTTCTAAAAATTCATGCCTTTTGGATTGAAAAATGTTAGGGCCACTTACCAAAAAGTCATGGTTACCTTATTTTACAACATAATGCATAAAGAAGTTGAGGTGTATGTGGATCATATGATTGCAAAATCCAAGAAAGATAAAGATATTTGTTTAATCATGAGAATGTTATTTGAGAGACTAAAGAAATACCGATCGAGGTTAAATCTCACGAAAAGCACTTTTAATGCAAAGTCTAAGAAATTGCTTGGGTTCATAGTGAGCAATAAAGGAATTGAAGTTGACCCTAAAAAAGTCGAGCCACTCAAAGTAAGTCTTCATCATCGTTCGAGAAAGTCGAAGCTTTACGGGTCGTTTAAATTATATTACCCGCTTTATCTCTCAGTCGACCAACACTTATGAGTCTATATTTTGACTATTGTAAAAGAAAAATCCCGAGTGTATGGGATGAAGACTATTAAGAAGCCTTTGATCGGATCAAATGATATTTATAAAATCCATCAATATTTATATCATAAAGACCTTTGATTTTGTATTTATCGACAATATAAATGGTAGTGAGAAGTGTTTTGGGTCAAAATGATAAGTCGAGAAAGAAAGAATAAACCATGTGTTATTTTAGTAAGAAGTTCATTGATTGTAAGCCGAGATACAATGCACTATAAAAATTATATTGCCCTCACAAGCTTTTGCGGTAACACCTTGCAATCTCACCGGGGCACCCTCGCACACGAGCCTCGCCAAGCTAATAGCCTCGCACACATGCATTAATGGTGTATCTCCTCACCCGACCCCTAGTAAGCCCTCACAACAATGCCTCACAACCTCACCGGGCCATCAATTTCATATACGTCCAGCCCTCGCAACGGCCTCATAAACACCCATGCTAATGCCTTGTAAGCGATCAATGCCCCACAAGTGACCAACCCCGGCAGGATATAGCCACCTCGTGCACTAGTGTCGGGCATCCCTCGCATGTTAGCTCACAATAGCCCAACAACATCCCTCAATAGGCCAGGACCCCGTAAGCTAGTAGTATAGCTCCTCGCAATCCAAACCTCATGCACACTCATAGCCAATAGTTCTCATATGCACCTACGGCCAATGGTTATTACGAGCACCTCGCCAAGTAACCTTAAACCGAGTAGTAGGTAGTCTTTTGCTTCATCCGAAACCAAACAACCAAGCGAGTCACTTCCTTTAAAAAATTATTTTTTAATTGATTATGTTTGATAAGAATAACATGATGTTATAGGCTATATTTTATTGATTTTTAATAGAAAAAACATAATAGTAACTTTGTTTCCAAGCTCCCTCGAGTCATAGCAATTTTGACAACTTTCGGAGAAGTTAGAGATTGTTATTGTAAAATTTATAGCAATTTTAAATTTATCACAACTTTGGTAAATTTATAATAACTTTGACAACGAGTAATAACTTTAACTACTTGCACCAATTTTGGAGACCTTCGAGTCACTTTAGAAAAGCCCATATAAAGTTTTGATAATGGACAACTACTCTCTTTTTCCAACTAATTGAGTAATTAGTTATCATTGGGAATGAAAAAAAGTAGAATTGACCCTCAAATCGGACACTTAAACTACAAAATGTTTTGGATAAAACTTCTATAATGATTGTACTTCTTCAAAATATGAACAAAATTATAGCATTTCATTGTTATATTTATGGTTTAGATATTTTTTTGAGATAAATGTTGCTGTAATTGTTATTATAAATGAATAACCCTATTTAAGTACTTGTAATTTTAATGTGAGTTATTTTACTTGTTTTTTATTTGTTTGCTTAAAATGAAGTCGTCAATGGCTTTTCGGTTATATATATAGAGCTACCAATAGCTTTGGAGTTATTTTATTTGCTTAAAAAGAAATCATTAGTGGCTTTTTACTTATATGGATGGAGCCGCCGGTGGCTTCGCAGTCATTCTATCTACTTTTTATTTGCTCGAAATGAAACCACCGAGTGGCTTATAACCG
The DNA here is from genome assembly GCA_963924115.1 of Dovyalis caffra. Taxonomy (NCBI): domain Eukaryota; kingdom Viridiplantae; phylum Streptophyta; class Magnoliopsida; order Malpighiales; family Salicaceae; genus Dovyalis; species Dovyalis caffra. The sequence goes on along the minus strand of CAWUPB010001194.1, from coordinate 14,250,377 downwards.
ATGTGATGAACCTACCAATGACTTCGCAGTCATTTTATTTGTTTTCTATTTACTCAAAATGAAGCCTCCAATGGCTTCCTACTTGTGTGGATGGAGCCACTTAGTGGCTCTCAAGTCAATTTTACTTAATTTTAAATTATCAAAATAAATTTATCGGTAACTTTCACTTATATGATAAAACCGTAAGTGGTTTTAAAACTATTATATTTGTTGTCTCTTTGTTTAAAATGAAGCCATCGATGGCTTTTCATTTATGTGATGAAGCCTCTAGTGGTTTTGAAATTATTTTATTTTATTATCTACTTATCCGAACGAAGTGGTCGGTGGCTTTCTATTTGTGTGACAAAGCCATCGGTAGTTTTAAAGTTATTTTATTTTGTTGTCTCGCTTGTCCGAAATAAGCTATTGATGACTTTCTAGTTGTGTGATGAAGTTGTTAGTAACTTCTAAACCGGTTATATGCTATTTGCTTGAGCCAAATAAGGTAGTCGATAACTTTTCACTTATGTGACGAATTTGTGAGTAGCTTCCTAAATTCATGACTTAAAATCGTTGATGACTTCGGCTTGTGTGAGTGAAGTCATCGATGACTCGTCGCTTATGCTAATAAAAGATTATCCATCTTTAGAAACTTATCTACTCATCGGTAATAGGTCGTGTTCACCAAAGACTAGCTGAAATCCCAAATTCCCCTACTTTTCTCCTTTTATTGAGGATATTGGCCTTAGATCGGCCTCGAACTTTCAAACTACTTTATTTTATATCCAAACCCCCAAACTATTCTATTTTTATATATTAATAAAATGATCTCATTTAAATAGGCATATAAGCATAATACAATAAAAAACTAGATTTTTATTTTCACATACAAATAATACAACTTAGTTTAGATAGGAATGGATGATGATGATATTATATTTTTCCCATATATAACTGATCCTTATCCAAATATCTATATAAATATGTATTTTTAGGATTTCTCAATTCTTCTCGATGAGCTAGGTGGCAACTCTTTGTTCAACCGTGATACCATATTCCCCTCATGGGCCCACGTTAACAAATACAAATAAGAATAATAATTAAAAAAATATTTTCATAGATTGTGATGATGGTAAAAATAATAGAAGTGATCGTGACGAGTGATAGTGATGGTGGTGGATTAGGAGGATGATAGAAAAAATGTGATATTAATAATAGTAATATAAATAAAATATTTTTTTTAAAAATACCATAACCATAAAAGTTGGCGGAGAAAAAAAAACGGTGATGATGATATAATAAGATACTGTTTGATAATCGGGAATAGAGTGATAGAAACGAGAATGCGGGAATTGGGATGAAAATTAAGGAATCGAAATAACATTTATATTTTCATACTCGTGTTTGGAATACTAATGAGGAATCATAATGCGATTTAAATTTTTTAATATATGGTTTTTTATGCAAATAAAAATAATGATCAAAATTTTTTTTATCAAACTATAATGGTTGTAAAACTAATAAAGGTGATGGTGGTGGTGGTGGTGGTTGTGACGAGTGGTGGCGGCGGCAATGGTGGTTGCGGTAGTGGTGGTTACGGTTGTAGTGATGGTGATAGTGGTAGTGATGATGGTGGTTGCGGTGGTAAAAATAGTTAATAGACAATAAATAAATAAAATATATTATTATTTTGAAAAAAAATCTCATTCTCATTCCTTGTTTTTATTCCCACATCTTATATGGGAATGAAGTCGTGTATAAATTTTTATTTCCATTCCCACTTCATTTTTTTTAACCAAACAACTACAATGTGGAAATAAAACTTTTATTTTCATTCCCACCACTCGTATTCATGATTACCAAACAACACCCAAAAGCGATATCGGTGGTAGAGAAAGGGTGATTATGGAATAATAATATTATTATTTTCTATCACCATCGTCAATTGTGGTTCTAGTGGTGGCGGCGACGGTAATGGTGATTGTTGCGGTTGTGTTGATGATGGTGGTTGTGATAATGATGACGATGGTGGTGTTTGTGATAATGATGACGATGGTGGTGGCGATGGTTGCGATGGTGGTGGCGGTTGTAGTGATAAAAGTAGTTAATAGATAATAAATAAATAAAATATATTATTATTTTGAAAAAAACCTCATTCTTATTCCTTATTTTTATTCCCACGTCTTATGTGGGAATGAAGTTGTGTAAATTTTCATTCTCATTCGTACTCTTCATTCTCATTCTCACTTCATTCCTTTTAATCAAACAACTACAATGTGAGAATAAAACTTTTATTTTTCCACTTCATTCATTTTAATCAAACGAGCTACAATATGAGAATAAAACTTTCATTTTCACGTTCACCACTATATTTCGATTATCAAACAACACCTAAAAGTGATAATAGTGGTAGAGAAAGGGTAATTATGGAATAATAATAATATTTTTTTCTATCACCACCGTCAATGGTGGTGATGGTAGTGGTATAAAAGTAATGGTGATAGTTGAAGAAGAATAATGATGAAATAACAACAACAACAATAATAATGGTTTTTTTGAAAATTTTATTTTATCACCATCACCAATAGAAGTAGTGACAAACTAAATAATAATAATAATTTTTTTTATTACCATGTCAATTAAGGCGATGACGATGGTGATTGTTGTGGGAAATAGTTGATACAAGTAAATAAAAATAATATATTATTATTTTTTAAAAAAAATTCAAATTTCTTATTTTTATTCTCACCTTGCACATGAGAATGAAATTATGTTTAATTTTTATTTTCTTTTCCACTTCATTAATTTTAACTAAATAACTACAATATGAAAATAAAACTTTCATTCTCATTTTCATTACTATATTTATGATAACCAAACAATATCCTAGTACTAACATATCAAATTAAGTTTTACAAGAGGTATCACTTACCATTGAGTCAAAAACAAAAACAAAACAATTTTTTTTTTACGAGGAATCGGACTAAATTTAAGAACAATATATATATATATATATATATATATATTAACAACTCAATTATATATCTTTACGTAATAGAATAAAAACATTTTTTTCCTACTAACCATATTGCATGCCTTCAATTTGATGTTTAAATAACAAAAATGGATGAAAAAATGGTACTCCAATTATGCTTAATTAAAGTAGACAATTTTTTACCGCAAAAATAGATCGCAAGACTAAAATTAAAAACCCCAAAACATCAAGAAATATAATTTTTTTAATATATAAACTAGTTATTTTGTTCAACGAGCATTTCAATGCAATATAATAATAAATAAATAAATAACAAGCATTCTAACATTAATTCTCATCGAGTACCTTGTTTATTGATTTTTAATCAATTGAAGGTTCGACTTTAATTTCTTTTTATTATTTTTGGAATTTTTTTACTTTTTGATGCATAACTCAATACATGAAAAAAGTTCAAATTATGAATTTTTTTTTTGAGTAAAAAAATCAAAATTATCCGTAATCATGGATTGTTATGGTTATTTTAAGGCATTATAATCAAAATGCTTTCGAGTTTACAAAATAAGAAGATAATGTTTATGATACAATAAGTATAAATACCTTTTAGTTCGTAATCATTTAAAAATAGTTTATTTACAATTTAAATAGTATTTTTTTTCTTATTGTAGGTAACAAGAAACTATCATGATTACAAAACAACAAGCTCAATTATGAAACATAAGATAAAATTTTAAGACGTGCTTGCATAAATCTATTCAACGAGTTCGTAATCATTTTTTCAAATATAACAATTTTATTATATTAAGATTGAGGAATAAAATCTTTAGATCACAAGCCAATCAAGATATACAAAATTATCTATAAAGAGAATGAAACAAGCTTACACGCCATGATAAGGGCACCAAAAAAACATCAATAAAAACTTTACATAGAAACTAAAAATTCAGAATCTAAATTTAAAAATTTAAAAACTATTATACAAATGAGTAGACATCTAAAACACTATTTGTCACGGATATCTTAATTTTTCATTTGATAATTGTTTTTTTTTAACATCTCAATACTAATTTATTAGTACTTTATTTAAAACTTATATTGCATCCAAAGACTCATGAAAAGATAGAAGAACATGAAAAACAAGAAAAAACAAGCCAATCAAGATACAAAAAAATTATCCATAAAGCGAATGAAACAAGCTTACGTGCCATGATAAGGGCTCCAAAAAACATCAATAAAAACCTTACATAGAAGCTAAAAATTCAGAATCTAAATTTAAAAATTTAAAAATTATTATACAAATGAGCAAACGAGTTAAAACACTCTTTGTCGAGGATCCACTAGTAGCTCTACTATCTTAATTTTTCATTTGAAGATCATTTTTTTTAAGATCTCAATACTTGTTTTATTAGTCTTTTCTATAAAATTTATGTTGCATCAAAAGACTTATGAAAAGATAGAAGAACATGACAAAAAAGAAAGCACAACCTTAATCCAAGAATAATACCAAAAAGCTGGATAAAAACTAAACAAACTTGATAGACATAGAAAACAACATCGAAATACTATAGATGAGATTATTGAAAAGAAACATTGAACAAAGAAAAAAAGAATACCGATCATGGCTACAACTATGAAAAAAAACTTAGGAGACTCAAATTTTCAGTGATAAAAACTTTTAGAGAATTAGAATTCAGTTTGTAATAACTTATTTATCATGAAATAAATAATATATATTTTTTAAATAATAATGTATCTTTTGAATTGTAATTACACAATAATATTACTAACTAACATAATTACAAGATAAGTAGTTAAGTTATCGAGTGATAAGATAAAAGATAACGATATAATAATAAAAACATATCTAAGAATTTATCACTCGAAGTGTCGACAAATACTCTAACACGTATTTTACGATTGAAAAAAAAAAGAAAAAAACTTAAATCGAATGCTTCAACTAAATGACGGAAAACCCCATAAAATTTCCCAAAAATTACTACCGTACCATCCTCGCCCTCAAGAGTCAAGACGGAGCCCACGTGCAGAAACACAGTGCGCGGATCCAGCGTGCACTTGGCGCTCTTGCACTCCCAAATTTGAAGTTCCAAACCTCTCACGACGTCGTAATAGCTCTCTTCCCATGAAAACACCACCGTGTGAATAAAAATCCTAGGGTTTTGCAAATTATCTTCGAAATCTGCCACCTCCTTCGCCCATGGCGTCCGATTCTCTTGGGACTCGCATCGATCAGGTGCCCCCCTAAACCCTAGAAACTTCTTAACGGTCAAAAGTTTCGATAATTCGTTAAAGAGAATGGAATTTCGAATTTTTGAAAACCCGGTTTTTGAAAATTAGTCAAATTAGAGTTCAGGTTATAGAAAAAATGAACTAAACTGTTATATTTTGCAGCAGAATTTGTTACATTAACGCGTTGCTTTTGTCTGTGATTAATTTTTACAGTTTTTTGCGTCGAGGAAGAGGAAATCTTCATCGCCGAATTTGAAGTTGGGGATAATCGAAAAAGATGCAAGAAGCAAAGCAGAAGGGTCTCCCAGTGCGAAAGGCACTTTGGATAACTACTTGGTGAATTCGCAGGATGAAAACTGTGTGCGCGGCCTCTTGGTTAAAAGAAACTTGGCATTGGGGATTAATGAAGTTTCGAAAGATGAAAAGGAGGAATCTTTGTCTGGTCGATTGTGTCCGGAAAGCTGTGAAGTGCGTGAAGTGGTTCGGAAGGAAGTGTCTCAAGGTTCGTCAAATGCTGGAAATGTGGGAAATGTTGCGGTTGAACGGGGTGCGAAGGATTGCCTGGATGTGGGGAATGATGTGGAGAATTTGGAATTGAAACAGTTTACTACTGATTTCTTGTCTCTGTATTGTAGGTAATGTAGTTTAAGTTGCTGCAGGTCCTTTCTATTGTACTTTGAAATCATGTTATATAGTGTGTTTGTTTTTGCTTTGTAAATGTCATTGCTAATCATTGTATTGGGTGCAGTGAACTTCAATCAACTGCAACTTCACCATCAAAGCCAAAGTTGAATGACCATAAGCGACATGGTAGTCCATTCTTAGTGGATTGTGACGATAAAACATCCAAGAAGAGGCTTTGCATGTCCAATCAATTCAATTCTGAAGTTGAAACCCCTTGCCCGATTGGGAAGAAGCCGGAAGATGAGCAATCTGCTTTTCTTGTTAAAAACGGAGCATTTGTTTTCAATTCTTTCGGAGAGGTAAAAAATGGTGGATTATGAAGTAGTTTTATGAATGTTATATTTGAAGGTCTGGTTTATGACAATTCTTTTCCTCCTACTCTTGCTCTTTCATGGCAGGTAGCCGCTGGCAACAATCCTGTGCAGCTTCCAGCCAGTTTGAGAAAATGCAACAAAATAGCTAACTCAACTGTAAATATGACTGAATGCTGTACACCGAGCTCATCAATTTGTAGAGCACGTGGTAGTGAAGGTCCCAAATCGACACGTGGAAGTTCCATCTTTTCACCAGGAGATGCATTTTGGAATGAAGCAATTCAAGTTGCAGATAGTTTATTTTCTGAAGCTGACAATCCTCTTATCCCGGCAGCTGAAAATATCATTAATGGAAAGTGTGGCAACCTATCACGGGCATTGTTAAAGGAAGCCAGCAGTAGAGGTCGTTCTTTGGAGTTGATAAGGAAGCATATGGAAAAAGTTTCTCCACTGCCTGTCAAACAGCTTGACTTTCTATTCGAGGACAAGAACTTGGATTTTAGTACCCCACCATGCGTTAAAGATAATTCAAATGTGGACAGAAGCAGTGAAAATTCTGAGTGCGGTTCTGTTAATATCAAATACGTACGAAGTGGTAATATTGTAACATATCATATCAAAGATGAGCCAAAGGAAGAGATGCATGAAGTAGAAGAGAGAACAACTGTCGATACAGTGACTGCAGAGAAAGTGGGTTTCCCAAATCATGATGCCGATAACATTGTATCTCATTTGCCAATTGCAGAGATCAGGAATGTAAGTGATAATAATAAATTCGTTGAAGCTGGAACTCCTTCAAGTTTTGTGCCACTTAAGAACCAGTTCGATCTTAGCAACTGGCTTCCTCCAGAAGTATGCAGCATATATAAAAGGAAAGGAATTTCAAAATTGTATTCTTGGCAGGTATCTTCAAACTTTTGAATCACTACGTTTGAGGTTGCCTTTATATTTTGCTAAGTGATTAGTATGGAAATGACTCAGGTTTAGTTTGTTATTTTTACTGCTTATACAACGTTTACCCATCTCACATTACAATTTTTGGTGTTTGGGCCTATTGTGGAGAGACTCTTCTTATCTCTTTCCTTTTGAATCACTACTTTTACTGGCCCCTTATATCATGTTTATGAGGTTGGTTTCACCATCAAGAAATAAGAAAACTTCTGCAGACCTTTGTAACTTGTACAAATGTTCGGGGTAGTTACGGGTCGAGAACCATGCCACTAGTGTATTTCTTGTGGAATTTGTTTGTTTTGGACTCAATTGCATTTAGAAAAGCTCAGATAAGTAACTGTCTGCTTTATTGGTTTAGTCCAATGACTTGTCACACTCCATTCTTACCAATTTGGTGCTTGGTATATGTAGTATGATTCTGGGCTGGACAGAGATAGATTCTTAGAGCCAAAGTTTGGTGTGTTTTTTTGGTTTTATCAGGCAGCATGGCCTAATTCCGGTATTATCATGGCCCCAAAAAACTGAATAAGGGCATCTTGAATCAAGTTTCAAATCACCCTATATTGCTTCTTTGTAGTCTTTACTTGTATATATAAAAAAAACGTTCTTAGCTTGAGAGAATTGAAGTATTTCTATTCCTTTTGTTTTGTTTTTTTTCCTAGTGCACATTTATTTCATTTCAGGTTCACTTAACTGAGTTCCAACTTATCTACATGTTACCAATCTTTTATGTTTTGTGTTTTACAACTTGATCTACTTTTAACTATCAAGTGTCGTGCTTTTCCCTCATTGTCTTCTCTCCATGTTAATTTTCTGATCTTATATATATATTTTTTGGGATTTGTTATGCACTCCTTTTTTTTTTTTTTTTTTTTTTTTTTTTTTTTGTTGTTTTAGTGTTATTCTGCATATGGTGTGTATTTATGAACTATTCAAACACTCAGATACAATTTCTCGATTTTGGCTTTTGTTTTGCCAGAGGTCATCTGTAGTTCCATCATTCAAGCACATTTATGCTTCTGGTTGGGTGCAGAAATCAGTTTTTGTTTATCCTTTTCATTTAAATTTCTATATTGGCTTTTGTTTTGAATCACTACTTTTACTGGCCCCTTATATCATGTTTATGAGGTTGGTTTCACCATCAAGAAATAAGAAAACTTCTGCAGACCTTTGTAACTTGTACAAATGTTCGGGGTAGTTACGGGTCGAGAACCATGCCACTAGTGTATTTCTTGTGGAATTTGTTTGTTTTGGACTCAATTGCATTTAGAAAAGCTCAGATAAGTAACTGTCTGCTTTATTGGTTTAGTCCAATGACTTGTCACACTCCATTCTTACCAATTTGGTGCTTGGTATATGTAGTATGATTCTGGGCTGGACAGAGATAGATTCTTAGAGCCAAAGTTTGGTGTGTTTTTTTGGTTTTATCAGGCAGCATGGCCTAATTCCGGTATTATCATGGCCCCAAAAAACTGAATAAGGGCATCTTGAATCAAGTTTCAAATCACCCTATATTGCTTCTTTGTAGTCTTTACTTGTATATATAAAAAAAACGTTCTTAGCTTGAGAGAATTGAAGTATTTCTATTCCTTTTGTTTTGTTTTTTTCCTAGTGCACATTTATTTCATTTCAGGTTCACTTAACTGAGTTCCAACTTATCTACATGTTACCAATCTTTTATGTTTTGTGTTTTACAACTTGATCTACTTTTAACTATCAAGTGTCGTGCTTTTCCCTCATTGTCTTCTCTCCATGTTAATTTTCTGATCTTATATATATATTTTTTGGGATTTGTTATGCACTCCTTTTTTTTTTTTTTTTTTTTTTTTTTTTTTGTTTTAGTGTTATTCTGCATATGGTGTGTATTTATGAACTATTCAAACACTCAGATACAATTTCTCGATTTTGGCTTTTGTTTTGCCAGAGGTCATCTGTAGTTCCATCATTCAAGCACATTTATGCTTCTGGTTGGGTGCAGAAATCAGTTTTTGTTTATCCTTTTCATTTAAATTTCTATATTGGTGCTCATATATTTCAATATATCTGTCTGATTCAATGATGCATTCATCTGTTCTTGTTTCCAGGTTGATTGCCTTCAAGTGGATGGTGTTTTGCAGAGGCGAAATCTTGTATATTGTGCATCTACAAGGTACTATTTGTTAAATTGAGATATCAGATTATATTCTACGATAGATTCATACATATTCTATCACTTTTTTTCTTTTGTGCCAGCAATCTTGTTGCTTAAAAGCTTCAGTGACAAGAGAAAAAGTTCTACTCATTTTTTATTTTTTTGTTGTATTTGGCGATGGTATTCATTGCTTAATCATTTTCCCTGCCACAGTGCTGGTAAAAGTTTTGTTGCAGAAATTTTGATGTTGCGACGGGTTATATCAACTGGAAAGATTGCGCTTCTTGTACTTCCCTATGTATCAATTTGTGCAGAAAAGGTATCTTGATAATTTTGTCCTGGAATTAGGAAATGTTCTTAATTTGTGCAGAAAAGGTCTCTTGATAATTTTATCCTGGAATTAGGAAATGTTCTTACTCTTTTCTTACTGCATGACTTTGTACTGTGTGTGATATATAGTTTGAGAAACTGTATACCGTGTATATTTTATCAGTTTCTTAATTTGTCCAGGCAGAACATCTTGAGGGCCTTCTGGAACCTCTTGGTAAGCATGTCCGGAGTTATTATGGCAACCAAGGTGGAGGAACGCTTCCTAAAGATACTTCTGTAGCTGTCTGCACAATAGAGAAAGCAAACTCCTTAATAAACAGATTACTGGAAGAGGGTCGTCTATCAGAAGTTGGGATCATGGTGATAGATGAATTACACATGGTATTTCGAATCATATGTTCCTGTAATTGTAAAACTATGTCACTTCATGTGTGTGTGTATATATGTGTCTGTTTGTCATTTTGTGAACAGTAGAACGACTCCCATTATGCATGGGGTCACACTCTGCATCCTCAGTTGATGGCATTTTGAATTTTTATTAATATGGAGTAAAATTACAAATATTCTCTTATATATGACTAGTATTCTTTCACACTCTAGACCCTTCTGTTCACTCTCTCCTAATGGCTCCCTCCCTCCCCCTCTCTCTTTCTTGGTCTTTATCAGCACCTATGACCTTCAAGAGATGCTTTGATGGGATTCTGCAATCCGAAAACTTCTTGCATCCGAAGAAGTAGCCTAATCACTGTTCAAATGCTTGCTCTAAAACTTTGTTTGTTTCAAGCATATGCATTTTTGTTTATTCAAGTAATCTCTAGATAAAAATGTTTTTGTCCCTTTTCTTTTTTAGTGAAATGTCATTTGATCAACAAAATTCAACTCTTTTTTCAAGGCTGAGATGAACTGATTGAAGAAGAAATTCACTACAGCAATTTAATGGAAAGATGCTAAGTGTTATTAGAGACAAATATAGAATGAAATGGTTATGTAAAGCAAAACATAAACTTAAACTGGATGGTTTTGGAAAGACAAGATGGTTTACAGTGTGCAAAATCGAAGGTGTTTTCAAGGATTTCCCTTTATCTAGACATGATTTAAGTTATGGAATTGTATAGCTTTGAACACTCGCTCATTAGGTTTGTATCTATTGGTGGGATATGTTTGATATACTTCTCTTGTTTTTTTTTTTCGTTCTGTGGACAGGTTGGTGATCAGAGCAGGGGTTATCTTTTGGAACTTCTGCTGACAAAGCTTCGTTATGCTGCTGGTGAAGGCAATTCAGAATCCAGCAGTGGAGAAAGCTCAGGTACAAGCAGTAAGGGTGATCCTGCTCATGGTGTGCAAATTGTTGGGATGAGTGCAACCATGCCCAATGTTGCAGCAGTTGCTGATTGGCTTCAAGTAAGTGGGTTTGAAGAAGAGTATCTGACTAAGTTTGATTTTTTTTTTTTATTTGTGTGTTTCTGTTTCTCCAACTTACTGGTTAGCCTTAGGTGAGACTCTATTACAGTTGATATAAACCTATAGGACCAGCTTTTAATCTAGACACAAGAGCTTTCAACTGTACTTCTTACTGTACAACATGTTTGTTTGCTCTTTCCTTTTCAAGAGCTTGTTTTTCTGTCACTCTAGCTGTATTATATGCTTTTTTCAATATGATTGCGGATTTGATAATTTCATCAAATTGTTTTTGCGACCAAAATTTGTGCAGGCAGCACTATATCAGACAAATTTCCGACCAGTTCCACTAGAAGAATATATTAAAGTTGGTGACACAATTTATGACAAGAAAATGGATCTTGTTAGAACAATTTCAAGAGCAGCGGACCTGGGTGGTAAAGATCCAGATCATATTGTGGAACTATGCAATGAGGTAGGGACCCTTCACTTCCTAATGTGAGTCAAGATTATTAGAACTCTGAACAATTTTGAACTTTGTTACGTATTTCAGGTTGTGCAAGAGGGCCATTCAGTGTTGATATTTTGCTCTAGTCGAAAAGGATGTGAATCAACCGCCAGGCACATATCAAAATACCTGAAGAAGTTTTCTGTTAACGTTCAGAATGACAGTGAGTTTGCTGATATTACTTCAGCCATTGATGCACTGCGAAGATGTCCTGCAGGATTGGATTCAACATTGGATGACACTCTTCCTTGTGGTGTTGCTTATCACCATGCTGGCTTGACGGTATGATTTCCTGGCTATCTTTTATTATTTATGTTTTGGCAATCTAATTTTCTTGCAAGTTTCCTCATCTATTTTTCATTATGTGGTTTATATGGTGGATGACTTGTGCTGCATATATTCACTAGTATTTTTTTTTTTAAAGTATATACTTATCGTGCAGAATGATGCAAAAGGATCCTTATAGCGACCCAACTAACTTGGGATTGAGGCTTCATTGTTTTTGTTTTTTATTTATATACTTTCTTTGTATTAGATGTATCATCAGTGGATTATAATGCTCTCTTTTCTTACAGGTAGAGGAAAGAGAAATTATTGAGACCTGCTATCGTAAAGGCCTTTTGCGCATCTTAACCGCTACATCTACCTTAGCTGCTGGGGTTAACCTGCCTGCTAGGAGGGTCATTTTTCGACAACCCAGAATTGGTCGTGATTTCATTGATGGGACAAGGTACAGACAGATGGCTGGTCGGGCTGGTCGAACTGGCATAGATACTAAAGGGGAAAGCGTGAGTTTATCCTTAGGAATTTGTTAGTAACATTTGCATAATTCATGCTTTATATGCCTTCCCTGTAATTATGCTCGAAGATATTCCATTTGAGGGCACATTTATTTTAAATGAAAATATCTTTTTTATTTAACAGTTATATGGCCTTACCTGACCAGGTACTAATTTGCAAACCAGAAGAGTTAAAGCGAATTATGGGACTTCTTAATGAAAGCTGTCCACCATTGCAGTCGTGTCTATCTGAAGATAAAAATGGAATGACACATGCAATTTTAGAAGTTGTGGCTGGTGGGATTGTGCAAACTGCTAATGATATTCATCGTTATGTTAGATGTACTCTTCTCAATTCTACAAAACCATTCAGGGATGTTGTGAAATCAGCGCAAGATTCTCTTCGGTGGTTGTGCCACAGAAAATTTCTTGAATGGAATGAAGATACTAAGTTATATAGCACAACACCTCTTGGACGTGCAGCTTTTGGCAGTTCTCTTTGTCCTGAAGAATCACTTGTAAAGATTTGTTGCTTTTTATTTTTTGTTGTGCATTATTGAGCTCCATTTTTAGATCAATGTTCTGGTAGCTATAAGCATTCTCTTCAGTGGGTTGGCTTGTTCAATTGATTCTCTCTTAATTGCTTTAGCTAACTATTTAATATGTGCTTGTGCTTTCATTCATTTTTGTTTTTGTGGCTGGTTTCCTAGATTGTGCTAGATGATCTTTCCAGAGCACGAGAAGCATTTGTGCTTGCGTCTGATTTGCATCTAGTGTACTTAGTCACACCGACCAATGTTGATGTTGAGCCAAACTGGGAATTGTATTATGAAAGGTTTATGGAATTGTCTGCCCTTGATCAGGTAATATTGCTAGTTTTGATCACTTTTGTCAGTTTATTTAGGATATATTGTTGGTGGCAAGTTGGAGACAACTGATACAATGTGGCAGTTCTCCAATTTTTGTGAGAGTTGGGCTTCTGTATGCTGAATCTATATGTTTGGTGTGTGAAATTTCAATGCCTGACAGCATTCTTTCAGCCTAGCCAATGTTCTTTACATATGTCAACTGTTTGGTGTTACTAAAGTTATATAGAGTTCAACTGTCATGACCTCTCTAGGTAGATGTCACCTAGCACAAAACATAAGGTCAGAGTATCAAGTTTATTAAAATTCAAAAAGCAATAGGAAAGAAAGAAAGCAGTAGAATTGAGCCAATGGAAGTGCACATAATTACTTCGTGTATACTATGTGGCTAACGGATATATTAGTACTATTATGCATGATCAAATTAGTAAACAGTAGAAACAGATAGAGGTGATGTCTCTTGCTTTGTTCACTTTTTTTTTCCCTTCCAATCTTTGAGTTACAGTTTCACGGTTGATTGATCTTTTCCCTGACTTTTTAATAATGCTTTAACTATCTAATCTTTTTTCTTTTCCAATTTCAACGAAGTCTGTTGGAAATCGAGTTGGAGTTTCAGAACCATTTTTGATGCGGATGGCACATGGAGCGCCTATGCGTGGTTTAAACAGATCAATAGACAATACGAAAGGCTTGCGTGCCAGCAAGTATCAAGACCAATCAGGGGTTACAAACAAAAGTGTGATTTCAGATGAACAGACACTTAGGGTGTGCAAAAGATTTTATGTTGCTCTTATCTTGTCGAGACTTGTGCAGGTGTTCCATCCTTTTCCTTTCTTTCCCTCATTCTGATAAATAACATTGACTTAGTGAACCAAACATTGTTCTGTCTCCAAATGTTTTTGAGTACATCCATCTTTTGTGTTTGTTTCATGTGCTTTGGCATATAATATTGTGTGTACATTGCATAAATATGCATTCTTGTTTTTTTTTTTATTCAGAAAAAGTACATTTATCCAGTAGTCTGCTTATTTATTCACATGGTTACCTGGATACGATACCTAATATTTCTTTATCATGGGTTGTGGTAGCTTTTTCTTGCTAATAATGCCTTTTCTTTTCCCCTGTTTCCTTGCTTTGCTGAATAAACATTGTTTAAATTCTGGCATAAAGGAAGAACCTGTACCCGAGGTTTGTGAAGCTTTTAAAGTTGCTAGAGGCATGGTTCAATCTTTACAAGAGAATGCTGGAAGGTTTGCATCTATGGTTTCTGTGTTTTGTGAAAGACTCGGATGGCATGATCTTGAGGGCCTGGTTGCAAAGTTCCAAAATCGTGTTTCATTTGGAGTGAGAGCAGAGATTGTGGAGCTCACGAATATTCCATATGTTAAGGTAATTGATTCATTCTATTTTTTTCTGCAAGATTGCTGCTAACACATAGTTGTAATAGTTATGTGTCATTCTGTTGATGTTTCAAAGTTGCTGGTTAATACTTCAGACATAGCCATTATTTTTATTATTTCATTTATAGGGTTCTCGAGCAAGGGCACTCTATAAAGCAGGGTTGCGTACACCTCAAGCTATTGCTGAAGCATCTATTCCCGAAATAGGCAAAGCACTTTTTGAATCTTCATCATGGACCAGACAAGGTGAACTTGATAGAAATTTCAGTACACAACCTCTTATGTGATGGTTTTTCCGTAGAATATGCATGTTATCTTTATTCTTGCTTAAGTGTCCTAACCGAAGACTTCCCTTGGTGTAAGCTACATGTGATTTCTGCTCTTATCTGAGATGATTTTATGTCTGTTACAGAATTTATTTATCATAGATTTCTTTCCCACTTCGAGAGGTTCATACTTTTTATGCTTGGAAGAAAGAAATCACAGTTCTATGACCATCATGCCTAGCAACAACAAATTCGAGAATATTGTTGAATGCTTTAGGTTTATTAATTAGTAATGGATGAGTTTCTTGGATAAGAAAGCCTTTTGTTTCTTGATGGTGTATAAGTAACGAATTCTTGGATAGCTATAAGGGTTTTTAATCGAGTTTGTTCTAAGTTTAACGATAGGTTCAGTTTTCAGGGTCTAAGGGAGGAGAGTATTTGTTTTAAGAGTTTAGGGTCCTATATTCAGTTTAGGTTTGCAGGTTTAGGATTTTAGGGTTTAGCATGTAGTTTTTAGGTTTTAGCTTGTAGAATTTTGGGTTTGAGGTTTTGTTCTTGGTTGTTATGCACCTATGGATTTATGATCTAAAGCCAAGTACCTCATACTTAATATCATACTTGTAATGGAACTTCTCTTAACATTTTCCATAATGTTCCTAGTACATGCCTTCTAATAGAGAATTTGTGTATCCTAGTGGCCTGCCTTCTGTAATTGTTGTGTCTGTTGTGTCAGATATTTATATTTATTATGACTTAGACAAGTTGATGAAATGGCTGCAGAGGGTTCAGCACAAAGACGCATGCAATTGGGAATTGCAAAGAAAATCAAGAATAGTGCACGCAAAATTGTCCTCGACAAAGCAGAAGAGGCAAGGCTTATTGCTTTCGCAGCTTTCAAATCACTTGGATTCAAGGTTCCGCAGTTTTCTCCGCCTTTATTATCCAATGCTTCTGAAAATCTTGTTGAGCAAGGAACTGCGGGCACCTTGTTTGGGGATGACTCCAATATTGTTTTGCATGTGGACCAAAGAGATCATGCTTCATCTATGCTGTTCATAGAAGAAGGTCGTAAGAATTCTGGTAAAGTTACTCTTGCAAATGGAGTAGACAAATTAACAAACACATTCAGTGTTGGATTGGAAACTGCTGCGGAAGGAAACTCAAATAGTCAGATCCAATGCAACAATGGTACTGAAGATTCTACAGTACCTGCTAAAGAGTCTTCAAGTCTTGGCACTAAGGTTGGTTCTACTGGTGATCATAAGAATAATTCTACTGGTGATCATAAGAATAATGCAGACACAATCCTCTCTGTCCAATTAGGACAGAATGGTGATGGAACTGGGACCAGTGACAGGGTCATTGAAACCAGAGTGCAGGAGCAATGTAGTAGAGAAAATTTAAGCAGTGACAATAAGGACAGGGCTTGCGAGAGGGGTCCTATTAATGCAAGTGATATTTCTGGTGGATTTGATTCTTTCTTAGATCTCTGGGATGCTGCCCGAGAATACTACTTTGACATCCACTACAACAAGCGATCAGATGTAAGATCTGTCACCCCATTTGAAATACATGGTATTGCCATCTGCTGGGAAAATTCTCGTGTGTACTACATCAATCTTCCTAAGGATCTACTGTGGTCTCATAAACAAAGGAACGACTCTTCACCTCCCACTGCATTTGGTGACAAAAACAGTACTCAACCACCCGAGAATTGGTTGGAGATATTTCAGCAAAGATGGAACAAGATTGGAGAAATAATGGGAAAGGAAGGTGTTCCAAAATTTACTTGGAATTTGAAAGTTCAACTTCAGGTACTCAAGGGTGCTGTTGTTTCCATTCAGAGATTTGGTCCTTCTAGGAAAATCTCCATTCCTGAACTCATAGACAGTTCGCACTTAATGTTGTCTCCTGTTAATATTAAAGAAGCAATCGACATGTGCATTGTGGCATGGATTCTTTGGCCTGATGAGGAGAAAAGCTCCAATCCGAACTTAGAGAAGGTAATATTAAGTAGTTTTATTTAAAAATTTGATTCCAAAGGTTAGCATTTGTAGTCTGTCTTTGAATGGGGATGCTTTTCTTCTTCTTATTCTATTTTTTTTTCCAGTTAGTTACTTCGTTTTGTATTCTTTCCTGTTCTACTGAAGTATTTTTAATTGTCAAAAGGCAATCAAACTCTAAATTCCTTGTCCATTAGTTATGCATCACCACCAAACTGGCTTATGATTGTTATGATGATGCAGGAAGTCAAAAGAAGGTTATCCAGTGAGGCTGTGGCAGCTGCTAATCGGAATGGCAGGTGGAAGAATCAGATGCGAAGAGTTGCCCATAATGGTTGCTGTCGACGTGTTGCACAAACACGAGCCCTTTGTTCTGGTCTTTGGAAGTTACTGACTTCTGAGGGACTTGTTGAAGCTCTCAAAAACATTGAAATCCCACTGGTAAATATTCTGTTGCTTTCAGCTATACTTCCTTAAACATAAGCTTTGTTTCTAGGCATTGAAACTTTATATGAGATTTCAATAAAAAATCAGAGGGTAATATCTTGGGCTTCATCTTGCTTATTTTCATGGAAGCGATGGGATGTTAAGACAGTACCATTTGATAGGGATTCCGTAGCATCAAGCTCAGAAATCGATCATGTTGTCAGGGAGCTTGTAGTGTATTATGAAGCTCCACCCAAGGACCTGGCCCTGGATTTGTGATTCTATTCTATATTCAATTCCTTGATTTGTTTTGTAGAAGAGAAATTGCAATCGAACTGTTTAATTAGAGACCGCTAGCATCTAATGTTAGTTTTTTCTCTTCATTGAATCTTGGTCTTTCTTATGGCCTGTCATGCACATGTGATGCAAGATATTTTTTATTTTGGAACCACTGAGCTAGTAATGCTGGTGTTTTCATTCTTTAACATGATGTTCTCATTACTAATTTCTGTGCTTGCAAATTTGTATCAGGTGAATGTTCTTGCAGACATGGAACTTTGGGGGATGGGCGTTGACATGGAGGGGTGCCTGCAAGCACGTACTGTGCTGGGGAAAAAGCTAAGGGATCTTGAGAAGAAGGCATATAAGCTGGCTGGCATGACATTTTCACTATACACAACAGCAGACATTGCAAATGTTCTATACAGACATTTGAAGCTGCCCATACCAGAAGGATATAGTAAGGGGAAAAAACATCCTAGTACTGACAAGCATTGTTTGGATTTGTTAAGGTACGCGATGGTCATTTCTTACTTTCTAATACCCAATATCATCAATTGAAATAAGTGCTAGGTACATCTTGCAATATTTGTATATGCAAAATGTGTGCAAGCTATCTATATGGATTTTTTGTTTTTTTTTTTAACTTATGTTTTGTGGATAATCAAGTGTTATTTAATACATAAGTGGAGTATAAAATAAGACTCTGGGGAATGTTATCGGAATGGATTTCGTCATAAGTACGACAATGTTCTTCCTTTTTTTTTTTTTTTCCTTTGGCTTACAAGCTTGAGTAATTTGGATTAAGGCTTTGTTGAGTTGTACAATGCCCCAAATGGATTAATAAAATGTGCTCTTGCATTCATTGAGTGTAGCCCACTTTTACCGTTACTATTAATGTTATGGACATAATGCCTTTGATAAAGTCTGAATTGTTGACTCTGTGGTTGTTGACGTGCAAATTTTAATTGCATACTGGAATACCCTGTTTTCAGTATATATGTGTCAGCTGATTAGGGGTGGGCATTATCTGGATCTATCTGAATTATACAATTCAATTTGGGCACTAATTTTTTGGGGGCAATTTCTAGTAAGAGAGAAAAGGGTTTGCGTAGCCAAATTGCTCTGATTGTATTTTCTTTTTCTTTTTAATTTTTTTTTGTATATTAGTTTTCATACCTTAACTTTGCGCTGCAAGGCCCGTATATCTCATATGGTACAATGCTAGTAGCATTTTTATCTCTCGTTTAAATTGCAATTCAGGTTTTTTCCCCCCTTTTTGCTTATGATCTAACAAAAGTTGATGAGATGAGAATCATTCCTTTGTCTATTACCCTGATTATATCTTACCAAGGTTTTAACCATAACTTCTTCATTTGCCTTTTCACAGTCCATTTTTCATTTTTACTCACAGTAAGATATTAAATAAAGGGCATTTGTTTCCCAGAACGATTGCAATTACACACAAAACAGTTTATCTGACATTGGTAAAACCGATATTGATATGCATTTGATAAGCAATGTAAGAAAAATAATTAGTTCACTCGAGTCATTTTTAATTCATATCATGTTCTCCCCCTTTTTCAGTTATATTTTTTTAAATTAAGCAAAAAATATTTTTATTTTAATGGGCCCAAAAAATCTAAATGGGTTAGTGTAACCTGAATCACGTGACTGGGTCAAGTAAGTTTGTTTGTCATAAAATTGGTTTTGGTCGGTTAATGAAAAAGAAAATTGGGGAATTTTATCCAACCTGAATTCCCTTATTCCGACCTGAATTACCGGAATGCTCACCCCTAATCGATGGCATTGCTTTCAAACCTGGCTTTTACAGTTTATTGAGTTCTGTTCAGAATCAATTTTCCAGAATTAAATATCATATGAGAACTCCTTTGTCAGTAAATTGTTACTCTAGCTACTTGTTATATTAACCAGTTTGTATCTGCATCCTGCCATGCTCAGGTTATCTAGATGATTCATGGTGGTTTACTAGCTGCATTTATTATGTTTGTAAAGCCAAGTACATTAACAAAATTTGGTTCCTTTCAGACATGATCATCCTATTGTTCCAGTCATAAGAGAGCACAGGACATTAGCAAAGCTCTTGAACTCTACGTTGGGTTCAATCTGTTCACTGGCAAGGCTATCTATAAGGACTCAGAAGTATACGCTGCATGGCCATTGGCTCCAAACCTCAACCGCTACTGGACGGCTTTCAATGGAAGAACCTAATCTTCAGGTTAGAATTATTTCTATTCACATATTTTTTTTTTTGTTACAATTATTATTATTATTATTACTTTTGGCAATCTGAAATTAATTTTAACGTTGGTAACCATTTTTCCTTTTGAGTTATGCAGTGTGTTGAACATGCGGTTGAATTCGAAATGAGTACTGATAAAAAGGGGGATGATGTTGAGCCTGAGCGTTACAAAATAAATGCCCGGGACTTCTTTATTCCTACTCAGGTAATATTGTCATTTAGCTTGTAACTGTGCCCATGCTTCTCACTTAATGAATTTATGCATATTTGTAGCGAGTATCAAGTCTATTATATACCAAATATCACCTTAAAAGGATTGCTTGGAAAAGAAAAATGGTTAAGTGTATTAGAATTCCTTGACCTAATTAGCCCCTTGCTTCCAGCAAATAAAGAACGCGAGCTATGCAACTGGAGATAAATAAGAGTTCTTTGGGCCTGCAGATTATGCTTTCTGTGCATCAATCCTAATTCCTAAAGGATCTAAAGCTTTAATTCTTATTGCAGGATAACTGGCTACTGTTAACAGCAGATTATTCTCAGATAGAATTGCGGCTGATGGCACACTTCTCTAAAGACTCCACATTAATTGAACTCCTTAGTAATCCACATGGCGATGTTTTCAGCATGATAGCCGCAAGATGGACTGAGAAGCCTGAAGATTCTGTAAGCTCAGTTGAGCGAGATCAGACCAAAAGGTTGGTCTATGGAATTCTTTATGGAATGGGTGCTAACACTCTTGCTGAACAACTGGTTTGTAGCCCTGATGAAGCTGCAGAAAAAATTAAAAGCTTCAAAAGTTCTTTTCCTGGTGTTGCTTCCTGGCTCCATGGAGCAGTTGCATCTTGCCATAAAAAAGGGTAAGGGTATTGAGTTTCTTTCGTGTTATTTTTTTTATAGAATTTTATTAGAAAGATGGATAAGAATGATACACAATTGGAGAATAAGACATCCTGCCAAATTGCAAAAAGAAACAACTAGCTAGTTCAAATTAATAAAGGTCTACATTCCCTTTGTATCTCTGCTAAAGAAGTACCTCTAAAAGCCCCTGTAGCATTGGATTTCTTTCGTGCTATGCCTTGGTAAGCATCAGCACTGCCAATTCTCTTGCAAAAATAAAGGTATTTATTTGACTTAATTTTTTAGATTTGATTTGTTTGCCAAACAAAATTTTACACTATTTTGATTCTTCCGCTGATCAGTATTGCAGTAATTCTTCACTTGATTTATTTTAGTTCTATCGTATCTTATTCTATATTCTTACTTTGTTTTTAAGTGGTAAAGGTATTGCATAATACTGAAGTCCTTCTGGACGTATTCATTGCCTTTTTCTTATTTGTAAATATTTGGCTCTATCTATTCTTCTAATGCTATTGTCACTGGTGTCAAAAGTTCCTTTTCTTGTGTTTCTATTTGACGTCGTGCAAATACAAACCTTTTAAAATTCAATTGGAGTGTAGCTCTGTATTTAAAGTTACTTGAGATTATGCATGACATTCAAATTATCTTGGTGTATGTAAAGATTTAATTATCAGAATAAATATCTACATAATGGTATTCAGATATGTGGAGACTATTAAGGGAAGGAAGCGGTTCTTGTCAAAAATAAAATTTGGAAACAGTGAAGAAAAATCTAAAGCTCAGAGACAAGCAGTTAATTCTATATGTCAGGTATAATGATTTTTTTGGATGGTCAAGGACAGCATGAGTTAATGGTAGTTTGTCCTGATAGTGGCTTCTTACAGGGTTCTGCTGCTGACATAATCAAGATTGCAATGATAAATATACACACACTTATTGTTGGAGGAGTTGATAGGCCAGAGTCTAGGTCTTTACATGCAAACAAGTTTCACATGCTGAAGGGCCGGTGCCGAATTCTTTTACAGGTTACTTTAGAAAACTGCTTCAATTTCTTCTTCTTCTTCTTTTTGAAATATTCCAACATTTTGAATATCTGAGGGAAGTCTATATAATAATTGCTTTAGAAATTGGAATTCTGACCTGTGAATTTGGTTTGGTCTGTGATCTGCTAATGCAGCAAGGTTTGCATTTAAATCTGAACTTTGAGTTTCAGTATCATTTGAGAAAGTTGATAAGAATCTTGGTGGCTACTATTCAGGTACATGATGAGCTAGTGCTGGAAGTTGATCCCTCCTTGATCAACGAAGCTGCATTGCTGTTACAGTGGAGCATGGAAAATGCGGCTTCCCTTCTTGGTATGTGTTCAATATTTCTTTTATCTTGACATCTTGATAATGTAATCAACTATAGTTTTACTACATTCATTTCAGTTCCTTTACAAGTCAAACTAAAAGTTGGAAGAACTTGGGGCTCTTTAGAGGCTTTTCGTGTTGATCAACACATAAATGAAGTTCTTATGCCTGATTCTTGAAGAAAGAGTTGTTGTTTTGATTGAAAAGAAAACAGTTGCACGGCATTAGAGGCGAAAATTGTTGGCAGCCAATGTATGTAATGTAATGATATTTCAATTGGTTAGCTACTTTTTTTTTATAGGCTGGAAGATGTAATTTCTAATCTTCTGATTTAAATACAATTTTATGCAGAGCTTCCAGCTTTAATATTCATGCTCAGCTATATGTTCCCTAAGGAGATGGAAAATTTTATGAGTGCCGCTTGCAACAAGAAGTCTGGACCTGACAACATTTGGAAGGTTGAAAGAAGAAATCATAGAGGTGAGAAGGAACTGCTTTTCCTTGGCGGACAAGCTAATGAGATCACTAGATATATCACCCATAGTTTTAAATCGTGGATGCGGTTGTAAAATGATTGTGATCGCGATTGCGGGTCGCGGTTTATCACTGTAGTAAATTAATGGTTGCGGCAACCGATATCATTAATGCATTAGCATGTTTGCAGCTATTAATAAATTTATTCTAATTAGTATATTTTTAATAGTTTCACTAATTAAACTTAATAACAACATCTCTAATAGTTTAATATCATACAATAATAGTTGAATTTATTACAAAAATAAGATAATACTTCTTCTAATAGTTTAATATCACACAAACAATAATAAAATATAAAGAATCAAAATCTTTCTTTTTTTTTAAATAACTGTGTTATATAACTGTAATGGGATATGACATCGCTATTTGAGTGAAACACCATTATGCTTTCTATAATGGTGCATAACAGTAATGGACATGCCCGAATTACGGCTATTACGTTATATAACTGCTGTTATTTGAAACTATGATATTGCTTGTGTGTTTCACTTGAGAGGATCATGTATGAATTCTTTTGGCACAAAGACTCAGTCCTTGATTCAGATAGCCTTTAACATATGAGTGCTAATGATTGTCTGTTTTCATAGTTTGGCTGCTGATCTTGCAAGTGCTAGGGAATCTTGAGCTCATAGCTATTCCAAGTTCCATCAATGTCACATGCCCAGCAATTGCTAAAGTACTCGTTAATGTTGGAAAAAAGAAGGTACGTATTGGTACAAGAATGCAGAATTAGTTGAGATAGCATGTATTGCAGACGAGATGCATTTTATTTGGGTTCTGGTCATATCGTATCTCGGTCTCCATGCTTTTTGGATTTATTTTTGAGTTCTGGGCTCTCATTTCCATGCCATGGGACAAACCAATGCATAGGAGCTGTTGTGGGTCACCATCTATAGTTTTGACTTTGTCATTGGTTAGCATCATTGACAAGAAGATGCCAACTAGTGGTCATCCTCAGCTTATCAGGGCTTAAATGATGTAGGCCTCAGTGTCTTGAGGCATGGATGGACTCTGTCCTCCAAATATTGCCTGGAATCACTCTCAAGCTTATATTTTTCCAGTTTCCATCATATTTGTGAGAAAATATCCAATGTTCTTTTTACCGAGTAATGTTCTGCTGCAGGAATTATATTTCAGCGTCGAAGGACCTTTAATAGTATTTTTTAGCTGAAGAATTTAACTCATATGGTGCACAAGTAGCAAAAGTGCTATGAAATCTCAAAGACAAGTTGCACAAGGAAATGGGAATCCATATCAATGCTGTACTTTGATGGTGATGTCTGCATGGTTTAGCATCTATCATGTAAATGCAGATATTATTACAGCAAGGACTTCACAAAGCTGATTTTGAATGCCTATGATAAGCATTCAGAAACAAATAAGCAGAGAGAGGAAATATTTGTGTTGCTACATAAATCATAATTGAATGGATAGAAATGATGAAGGACAGCTAGTTGAAGAAACAAATATAAACATACCATGATGATCCTTTGCCCATCTTCAGCAATTCCGTACATAGGGACTGACCTTTTCTATTACTCCATTTTTTTGTTCCTACCTCAGCTTATCTCTTCCAGGCTATGTGTATAAATTAGTTTCTTCAATTTTTGTCCTCTTCTATTTTTATCTCCTTAATTGCATACACCTCTCTCTCTCTCCTCCCCCTATTTGTCGTATTTCTATCTACAAGCACTTCTCCTCTCCCTTCTTTTTTTCGTTAAGTTGGAAAAATATCTACTAACTTTTTACTATATTCTATCCATACATAATACGCATCTACCCTGTCTTACTAGAGGTATGAATGTAGTTTTGGAATTTAGGAAAATACCACCTGAGTGGGAAGTATAGGCCATGCTTATTGCTTAAATGACAAGATTTTAAGCTGCCAATTTCTTCTTCAATAACATTCATTTGATAAATTTAAAATAGGAGTGAATACCTTTCTTTCCAGCTGGATGAAGAGAAGCCTGTTGCGATAGGCTTTAGAGCATGTGTGGCTAATCCTCACTTTCATTTAAAATCTTGTCTTGCAGTTTGGTTGCTGTCTTCATCCAAATGACATTATGTTTGGTGTAACTAAAGGCATTAGATCTCTAACAAGATTCATCAAATGGGTTACAAAGTCAACCATCTTGATTGATATGGTGATTGCACAGGTGGTTGGACTAGCTATCAGGTATGACCCACTTTCCAATCCTATAGCTCTTTGGAGCTTGTCTGTAGGCTTAGCACATTTTCTTGGTGTAATAACTAAGTGCCACGTGTAAGTGAGCAATTATTAACACTGAATTGTTCATACATTTTTCATTCGCTATTAGGATTTGAATAAAATAAACTAGAATAACTGGATTTTACAGTCTATTCACTGGAGTTTATCATGTGAATGCCAACATTAGTGTTACCCAGTTGCTTTCTTCATAGGCGTTTTTTGAGCAAAAATAATGCAGCAACATTATGCTAAACTTCTTCAAACATCTACAACCTGTTGATGTTTTTTTCCCTTATAATTTCTGGAGAATGTCTTATTGTTGTTATGGTATTGTTGTGTTCTCATAAACTATTCTTCACCAATTGAAAAGAAAATTAGCATGGGATAAAGCCTTCTCTCCATGATTCTGCTTTGGTTTGAATTTGGTTTTTCTCGTCTATAGTCCATTTTCTAGTGTTTATTCAGTTAGTTAGCCTTGTTACAATCAGATTGTGACCGTAATAACTTTGTAGGATTTTGAAATGGCTTTGTCAACTTTCAATCATAAGCATTTCTAAGTAAACAAGTTCATATTGAAATCCTTGTAAAACTAACCTCATCTAGATTTTTAAGGAGATACAAATTTGCAAGTGTGTGACTGTGGTTTGGCGAGCCAACATATTTTCTATTGCCCACTAAATAAGTAGAAAGGTATGCTATGCATGTATGATGGCCAAGTTCTCTCTAGTCTTCCAGTTGACATAATTGCGTCTTCTAATTATTTTATTGTGTTTCGTGTTTAGTTATTCCTTATTACATGTTGTCGAGAGAATAAATCTAATATTGCTAGTCTGTCGACAATGCAATGCAAGAGGATGAACTGTTTTCAAGTTATTTCAATTTAAATAATTGCGTAATTTGGATGGCTATTTAGGAATCTGTTATGTTGCTTAGGATAATAGTTTATTTCATGTCATGTAGTCATTATCTATTAGGGCTTTTTTTACATAGTTCTTTTAGGGTTTTGGCGTGCCTATATAATGACAAATATCCCTAAGTAAATAATGCTTGCATGTGTGTTCCTGTCCGTCTTTTACGTGCTAGTTAGGTTTGGCGACATGTTAAGAGTATAACTCGTATTTAAAAGATGACAACTGTTGGCCTAGTTTATTATATCAAGGAACTCATTCATAGAATGACTTGAGGGTTGTACATGAGTTTCTATAGGTACTTGCTCCTTGGTGTACTAGGGTTTTTAGAACATTTTAGTTAATACTAGATTTTTTGCCTACGCAACGCTGCGGATGGGATAAAACATATAAAATCATTTAGAATAATCATTTTAGTTTAATAGTTTGTTTTATGATGTGAATGTATAAAAATATATGAAATTAAAGATGAAAAAAATATTTTAAATTTTTTAATGTAATTTGAAATTAAATGTATGAGAATTTTAACAAAATGGCAAATTAAAGTAATAAATTTTAAATAATAAAAATAATTAACAAAAAAAATTCATTTAAAAAGTAAAAAAAAAATTATGGTATAAATTATAATGATATATTTAAAAAATAAAACACATATGTTCTAAAATTTTATTTCAAAATTCATATATTAAAAAAATAAATTTATTAACAAATAAAATTATATAAAAAAATTATTTTGATGCGAATTTTAATAAGAAATAAATACTTAAAAAATTAAATTTAAACAATAAAAATAATGTAATTAGATATATATATATATATATATCATCTTTAAAGTTTACGGAAAACTAAAAAAAATAACAATTTATTTTTTATATTTTTCATTTTCCTTTTTGTTTGGTAGACCTTTTTTCTTTATTGTTTTTCTTCTTATATATATATATATATATATATATAGAGAGAGAGAGAGAGAGAGAGAGCGCCTGGTTGGCATTGCACATATGCAGGAAAGAAAAAAAAAGGAGGGAGGCCATGTGTGGTTGGCTTGTGCAGGCAAGCCAGTGTGCTTGGGCCTGCCATTGCAGGCCCGTGCGCCAGGCCTTGCCTGTCGCTTAACTGGAAAAAAAAAACCTGTAACTTTCGGCAAATTCGAGGTCATCGGAAAATTGAGGGTCAACTTTCAGACCTCTAGAAATTGAATTCCGGCATCATTTTTTTTTCAAACATCTCTAAATAATTGGAATAAAGCCAATAAACACATCTAAAACCTTAAAAATCATTTTAATACACATAAAAAAAAAAACAAAATCAAATCATTTTTTTTTGCTCCGATCTACCTCCTCTAATTGTTTAATGACTTGAAACTATCATGGACAAACTCATCTCTCAAAGATAAAAAAATCTAGTGAATTTTCGCCGACTAGAGTGACCTAGATAAGTTTGGCTGGCGATCTCTCTCCTCGCGTCTCTCTCTTCCTCTCAGCCTTCTTTCTCCATTCAGTGACAAAAATAGATAAACAAATGAACATGTGAATCGAAATATGCGTTCGAAAATATCAAGGATCAAAGTGTAAAAAAAGTCATGAATAGTGAAAGTAACAGTGAAATGTGAGAGGGTGAACAGTGGAATGTGAGTGTGTGCACATTATTTTAAATAGTAATCTACAATAAAGGAGCGTTTTACTTTAGTTTCTTAGTTAATTTCTAATGGCTTTCTTAAAAGGTTAATTACAAATCAATGTCGCCAGCTTAAAGTGCGCATCTTGGGGCTGTATCAGATGAGATGACAATTAGTGGGTCTGTTCATAATCTTCTTGAGGTTTACTGTGTAATGAAATGGCCTTCCCGCCGGGGAAATGGTTGACAAAATTTGTCGCTAGAATTTTAGTTTGGTTGTCTTTTTGAGGGGAATCGGGACATGGTTAACAAAATGCTCTTGTTACACGATTGTGTTACTAACCAGATATTGTTTTTTATTCAAACTTGTGAAGATGTGTGATCATATTATATGGCATAAAGTGTCTTTCGTTCCAATAGCCTCAGGTGCTTGTCAGATGCCCATACCTTCATATTCAAATAGGTGTTTTTGTGCTGGTTTATTCTGTTCAAAGTGGTCTCTATTTTTAGCATGACATGCTCGTCTAGATTCACTTCCCTGCCAATTGTGCACCAAAAGATAGCAACTAAAGGAGATATTATTGATTAATAAACATCTAATTCATTGACTTTACAGCAAGCTTTATAATTATACATAACCTTCATAGTGCGTTTTTAGGTATATCATTATAAAAACCAAATAGATATATAACTTCATAATATTCCAATTTCAGCTACTGGGACTGAATAGGAGGAAACGACAGGACTGTAGAATTCTACTTGGGAACCCACACAACATGATCCTGAGGAAGGAAATGGCAGACTGGTACAGTTCCTGGCTTAACGTTGAGCACCTGGAAAGCCAAATGCTTTGGGTTCCATGCTGATGTATCTGTGTGGCACACTGCTACAGCTTTAGCCTTTGTTCCATCAGCACCCTCCAAGGGAATCGTGTAAGCCCTCGTGGTGTGCGTTGCATGGCAGTAAAAGACTGCGTATGCATAGTTCTGCTTGTGACACGCTACAGATGTCTCTCCTGCCATCATCTCTACTCCTGTCTTGATCGTATACTTTTGCATCTGGGTTTGGTTTTCGACTTCTGTGGAGATTGCCTGAACATTCTTTCCTAATGTGGAAGTGCTGAAGTCGATCATTGACTCTAGTGAAGTTGCGCAGTATTTCTCCTCTCCTTTAATTCCAGGGTTTTCACATTCCTTGATTGTATCCTTCATTACCTCAGCTTCCATCGATCCTGGTTTCACTGAAAACTCACTGTAGATTTCTGGCAATTTGTTAGATGAAAAGGGTATTGAATCGGCAACTTGGCGAGGTAAGAAAGTCGCTGTGTTGGTGTTTTCAGTGAATTGCAAGTTCATCATTTTGCCGGGATGCATGTCTTTTTCCAAGAAAAAAAGGGCTACATTTGGATCGTCATGGAGTTGATTCTCAGTTGCAGCATAATTGTAGATAAATGGGCTTACCCCAACATGTACGGGCTTTCCCTTGTGTCCTGTGTTCACAGATACTCCGCCTTTGCCAACACCAACTTCGGTTCTCTTCCCAGGCTTACCAGTGTTAACACCAACACCTTTGCCTCCCACGCTGACATGGGTGCCTTTGCCTGGCTTTCCTTTCCCAGAATTGACATTCACTCCACCCTTACCTACAGCAACTGAAGTGCTTTTGTCTTCCACCAGGTCTGAAATTTTAGTAAGATCAATTAGAAGTACTTTTCTGAACTTCAGACAGTAGAAACTAGCAGAAGTTTAATTCAAGTTGTTAAAGAATGTCACACCCCCCGCAAAAAAAAAAAAAAAAGAAAGGGTTTGTAATAGTAGTAGATCAGGTCTTAAAATCATACCTGGGTGTAGAAGGTCTCCGATCGATTTTGGCATAGGAGTGTTAGGCAGAACAGAGTTCCAGTAAACTTCAGGTGGCAAGGCAGCATGGCTTACCACAAGTGCAAGCTGCAACGGAGTAAATACAAATTCTCATAAGATACTCGTATTTGATACTAGAACAAATAGGAAAGTAAGTGTAGGACTGGAAATAGCAAATCATCTGAAAGACCGATCCCTAATGTGTTAAAACATGTTAAGATGCTATATAGCTTACAGCAAGAAAAGCAAGAACGTGTGGAAGACGGAATTCCATGGATATTGTAATGAGAGAGAGAGAGGAACGTAAACCTAATGCTGATATGACAGGAAATAGCAAGTGGCTTGCAAAATTTATACAGGGTATTCTGCTTTAACGACTAAAGAGGCTGCTTCAGTTAGAATAGCAACACATCACCTACATAATCAGCCAGCTTAATAACTTGCAACTGCCCCTGGCTCACTTACTTAAATGCAGATGAGACAGATGTAAGAAAAACAAGAGGTGTTGAACTCATGTAAGGGTGAAAATTACAAGGAAAAAACAATCTGGAAGTTTAGGTTTTCAATTTGCTTTTGCTAATGTTAACTTTCTGCAAAACATGCAAACAGAATGGCGCTTCATATGGTCGGTTAAAATTCATTGAATTGATGAAAATTGAGATGGGGAGCAATCTTAATTGCTTAGACTTTTAGCTTGATTTTAACAAACAACCACCATATTTATGAGGTTAGTAGGGGTTGAGACTGTCCATCTTCCATGATTATGTGATTCCAAATGCACCATGGATTTGTTTAGCTTTTTTGCTGATGATGATCGTATCGTGTCTTTTTCCTACTATTTTCTTCTAGGGTTGGATTGGATGTTGGCTAGTTTTGTTCCTTTTGCTCTCATTTTTTTTCTTTCGGAATTGTCAATATCGGGTGGAAACTTATGTGGCAATAAAATAATTCTCTCCTGTGAGAAACTGCCATGAAAGAAAAGACATCAGATTTTTTTTCCTTTAATCTAGTTGTGTTTTTTTTTAACACAGACATTTAAAATTTATAACAAAACTAATATATTAGGACTTGAATTCGTAACTTCTTGTAAAAAATCATTATCTTTGAATTACAAGCTTTTAATTTTAATTTAGTTATGCTTTCTTAAATCAGCATAGAGATGGATGAAGATCCATCTTGTTTTTCAGAAAGATCCCAGGGCAACCACAGCATTGTAATAGCTCACCATTGAGTAGACACGATAGAGATGTCTATTCATTTAGAACTCTTAGAGGGCTGAACTTGCTCTAACAAGTACCAGGGAGATGTGAGTTTCTGGTGGCATATTCACTCTTACGTTACCAGTTCATATTAATGCGACCGAATTCAATAACATGTGGTCCGTATGCCATTTGCAGTATTCCGTCCTTCTTTGACTACGGAACTGAGCAAGATAGTCCTACGACCTATTTACCTGGCTGTTTTGAATTGAAAAACTTTAATGCCAAACCAACTCATTATGTTGGCTATTATTGCGAGAAGGAGACTTTAGTGAGTGGCCTACTCTGAGAAATTTTATACTAGTGATAGAGTAAATATTGTAAATTACTTTATAAAAAAGAAATAGAAGGAAAAATAAAAAAGCAATAAGGAAGATTTTTTTTTTTAAAAAATAATTTCAAGTGAAATTTTTTTTTATCATTTTTAACAAGTCAAAATGTAAATTATTTTTTTATATGTTTATTTAAAAAAAAAGATGTGTAGAGTAATTATTATATACTTACAATGGTTACTTCTGAAATATTTTAAAATTGATAGGCTGATTCATTCATATAATTTAGTGCAAGAGTTGTATTGAACCAGAAGACAGCGTTGGAACCTCAAGTTGCATTTTAATTATAAATAAAATAAATAGGGTGATGCTGACCTTGATCAGTTGACAGTGGCTTTGTATCTTAAGAAGAGATTAAATTGCCTTACCAAACTGATGATTATCTCAATCTGTACAATAACCTTTATAAAATTTGTTTAAAAAATTGAATAATTTAACTAGCAAAATAATAATCAATCAAGATTAATTGTGAAATTTTTTTAATCTAATATGTAATTTGTAATATTTCTTGTCGTGTGCGTGTTTTCATTTTTGAATTTAAATATATGTTAGAATTATGTTTGATTTTGATCAAAGAAAAAAGCAAACATGGAATCAACTATTTATATTATCTAAAAATCCAATTAAAAAAAAATAATTAGAAGAATGTATCAATCGAAAACGAAAAAGTACTCGAACGATCAATGTTGAAAGAGTGTTTATTTTAATGAATGACTCTATAACCATTGATTAAAAACCCAGTTATTGTCTGCTTGATACTTTATTATTATTATTATTATTTTACATCAACTTAATTTTGAAAATTAATTTTTATTTTAATACATAATGAAAAATAATAATCAATTTTGAAGCGAGACATAATAAGCTAAAAATTAATATAAACTAAAAAATGATAGATTATAATTATCAGATCCTTGTTATTAGGCTCTTTTTTCTTTTGTATGTTAATCTACGGTCTGTGCTAATAATTTTTTTCAGGAAAAAATAAATTATATCAACTTCGTTTCAGTGTTATGTCATTGAATAAGGTGATGCATTACTATATATTACCTTGATCGGTTGATGTTGGGGAGATCTACATTAAAGAGTCCTTTGGACTTGTATCTCGATCTACACGTATAAGGACTTACATTCCACATATATATATATATATATATATATATATATATATATAGTTTATTTTCAATATTGGATAATTACTACTCACATGTATACCTAATAAATCTCTCTTTCAGATATGAGTCTGGTCCATTCGATCACAACTCTCTTACAATCGAAGTATTTAACCATTCCGAGTGAAACAATCACTATTGAGTACTATGGTGCCATCAAGAACTCACCATCCTCACAAGGACCTGCTCATCCAAAAACGCCAAAACCTGCCCTCTATACTTCTAATTTAGGAACCTCGTTTTACTACTTCATGAGCCATCCGTTTTTTTAAAGAATACAACTAGCTTTTTACTTTTACCACGAAAATAACAACAATAAAAGTCAATTCACGCTATTTTCACATTTGTCTTAGCCAATATTATGTCTTTGGCTGTACAAATACCTATCATATTCACTCGTATTAGCCAAACCATTCGTTCTAATACCAGTTGTTGATGAAGTATACACTATAGAGTCACTTGAACCTATATGCGTGAGGGATTGCAGATAAGGATTAGCATGGCATTAATCCAAAAGCTTAGATTAATCAATTTTGAGTCATATTATATATAAAAGCCGTAGGAATATTTTTTACTAAAGTATTAAAAAGCTATATTAATTATATATAAAAAAGAGATACGTTTCAAAATAGTATAATAGTACTGTTTTAAAACAGTTGTCAAAACAATTTATTCGGACATTCAATTGCAACAGAAGGGACATTAAAAAGTCAGTTTCAATTTTCTTTACCGTTCAAGCCTTTGATGATACAATAAATTCAATCGTCCACCAGACAACTTCTACTACTATATATACTTGTCCTTGTCATTTGACAAAAGATACATAACAACATCACAGAAAAAAATTAGCTCCATTACTTCTTTGTCTTTTGTACACTTAAATAGCTATATAAATTTATTTATTTATTTATTTTTCATAAAAGTGGTATTATTGTATTTTGAATTTCAAGCTTTAAAATTAGCAATTAGCGTAAACTTATACAGTAATATAGTTGAATTTGTTGTATTCTTGAGATAACTTACAGCATATACTTGATTATCAAAAAATTCTACAAACGATGCATATCGTCTCTAAAAAGCAATCTCGCTTATGCCTCGGGACAATCATTATAAAAATTTAGTAAAATTATTTTTGGTATTTTTCATTCATGATTTTTTTAGGTAATATCCTTCTTTTTTATTGTTTTTTTTTTTCAAAAAAACACAATCTCTCTCTCTTTATATATATATATATATATATGTCAAAGCGGAATAGTTATCACTCACATGCATACCCATCAATTGACAATGGCTTTATCTAATATAATTGTCCTCCTTTATTTTAAGTGAGACACTGAGAAAATAGTGAAAAAGAAGTGTGATCTTCTTCCAAATGTATTAGACACAATTATTGATTTTATCATATTAAAACTTGTCTTATTTATTCAACACTATAATTTCAATCTAAAAACTCTTGACAGGAGATTAAATTTCCTTGCCAAACTAATAATTATCTCCATATATTATTTGTATCATATGTTGAATATGGTTGAAAGTATTTACATAGTTGATACTAGTGTAGTGTCTCGCGCATTGCTACAGCTAATCTTATAAAATTTGTTTAATAATTCTAAAAATTTAGACAAGCAAAATAATAATTAACCAACATCCATTGTGATTTTTTTTTTAATTTAATATGTGTTTTGTAATATTCAATATAATGTGTTTTTTTTTTTTTTTGAGTTTAAATGTATTTTATAAATATGTCTAATTTTGTTAAAAAATAACAAGCAAACATACGATAAATTATTTATATCACCTAAAAATCTAATTAAAAGATTCAATAATCAGAAGAATGCATGAATCGACAACAAAAGGACAATAGAGCAATCAATGTTGGAAGAGTGCGTATTATAATCAATGAGTCCATAACTATTTTCCATTATTCTCTACTTGATAGTTTTTATTTATTTATTTTTTTTACCTCAATGTAATTCTAAACATTAAAAGATGATAAATTATTATCTGTCAACTTCTTGTTATTTAGACTCTTTCTTTTTCTATATGTTAATCTACAATTTGTGCTGATAATTTTTTCAAAGAAAAAAATTGTTGTTATATAGTTTAGTGTTAATGTCATTAAATTTTTGAGAAACTATACATCTTATTTTGATTAATCATCAATTTTCAAAAATCCATTATTTCTTTAAAAAAATCATTATTTTTCTATAAGTTTAAATGAATAATAATTGAAAAAAACAAAATATCTATTTTTTATACTAATTTTGAAAAAAATGAATAAGAAAATTCAAAATCATGGATTGTGAAGTTGTATGAAAAATAGAAAAAATAAAATTAACTATTTGGAGAAAACCAATACGTAGAAAATAATAAACAAGAGAAAAAAGAAGAAGAAAAACTATATATATATATATATATATATAAAGATGGGCTGGGGTGCGTGTATGGACACGATGGCAACCAAGCACGTGTGTCTAGGCTGGACGGGTGTGGCCCAAGAGCTTTATATGAAAAATAACAAAACGCATGACGCGTCCTCTATTGAAATTGCAGGCTATGCCTCTGCAACTTCCAACACTACCATTTGCAATTTCTAGCAATCAAATTATCGCTTGGCAATTGGAAGAAATTGTGTTTTTGCCTCTCACACTCAATTTCCACACCTTTTTCTCAAAAAAATAAAAGAAAAAAAAACCTTATAATAATCTTAAAAACATGTGAAAAACCCATTTATACTCTTAAGATACATTCTTATCTATAAACCTAAAAAATCGAATCCCCCTCCTTAGCAATGAGGACTATTTGCTTAAAACCAAAAAATCTAACCGAATCGAATTGAATTAACAATTTCGATTTGATTTTATGAAAAAGATTGAAAAAAAATCGAAACTGAAAATCAAAATTTTTTTTGTTCAATTCTTTTTTTATATATAAAATATTTAGTTTCTATCGAAAATCAAATTAGTGTGTTTTTTTTAACACATCCACTCAAGGCTCATAGCATTTTTCTATAATTTTCTTTGCTAAATTTTCAATTCAAACTATAAGCATTTCTTGAAAATCGAAAAAAATTTGCAAAACATGATCTTTTAGCTTGGTTCAAGAGGAAATTTTAAATTCAAAAGGAAAGATGTAAAAAAAAAACACTGGTTTTTTATCGAAAATTGAAAAACCAAACCAAAAAATTCAGTTTTTTAATCGAAAAACCAAACCTCAATTCACTTCGATTTCGATTTTTATTTTAATCAATTTTATTAACCAAAATCGAAAAAAAATCAAAACTGAACTAAAAAATCGAATCATCACCCTTGCTTTACTTCTCTTTCATGCCTTGTCTCTCCTTCCTTTACATTTAGAAACATAGTTGTAACACAAATAAAATTGAGGGACTGTTTCGTTCAAACCTAGAACGTGAAGAACTAAAGCGAAAAAAATTCAAAAGAACAACTTGAACTTTTTTGGAAAAACAATGTCATTTAAATAAAAAAATTCTAAACCGACGTGGTTTTGAGATCACTAAAAACCAAAATAGGGACTTAGATACAAAAAACCTCATTTTTTTTTTATAAATAACGTGGCATCATGATATGAAAAAAAAAAAAAAAAATTGTTTGTAAAGCTTTCTTTGTTGGAGACGTGACCCTTTAGTGAGAGAGTTTTTTGGGTAGTTGGATGGGATTGATATATTTGATAAATTATTGAACTCTTAGATAATTTTGCTGTATACTCTTTTAATCAAGCCTATAATATGATACTTTATAGAATGAGCTTTTACAAACAATTTTCAAAGAATTAATGGTCAGAATGCATGGCCATCCATTTTCTATCTCCAATCTTCCTTTTTATTTCCAGTTTTCATTTTTTATAAAAAAAAGGTAGAAATATGTTCGTTTATTGATATTGTAAAACAAAAAACATGTTCAAATAGAAATTATATTCCAAGTAATTTTTTTAAGTTTTTACTTGTCCATTGTTATTATTTAACTTTTTTCTTGTAACTTGCACAAAAAATTTCATATTTATATAATTGAAAACACGTGTTTTCCAATTCTCTAAATAGAAAATGGCCATATTTAAACACAGAGTCCTATTTTCTATTTTCTGTGAAATTAATTTTCTAAAAAACAAAGTTATTCTCTGGATTTGAACACTACCTTTAGTTTTTAATTAAGTCTTTCATATTTATCGGAGGATAGTTTTAAAATTTTATATACAAACTCTAATTTCTCTGCAATGGTGTTCTTTTCTTCCCCTCACAAATGTCTCCTCTCATCCCCATTTTATATTTGTTTCTTCTTCAAACAAATTGAGTTCTTGCAAAAATGGAGATTAAATGTACAATTCTATTTTTTGTTAGAGATTTACCTGTTAAAGGTGATTTCTTTTCAAAATTCTTCATTAAACTAGAATATGTTTATGATTTCTAATTTTTTATTTGTGTCCCATTTAGACAAATAACGATTCCATGCATGTTTTCATATATATATATATATATTGCCTTTTATGATTAGAGAAGTAGGAAGTGGAAAGTAGAAAGGAAGTGTTTAAGGATTATTATAGAACTATTAGTTATTGAGCTAAATTAATATTGAGTACGGTGAAAAGCAAATTAATTTCATTGATCTTTTGATTAACCTCGATATTAATAAGCAATTCACCCTCTTTTAAAACCCTAATTTAGTTTGAAAATAGTATTTTATATTTATCATTTTTACTTAAGTACATGTTTGATAATAAATGCACTTTATGTTGTCAAAGACGTATGATTCCGGACATAATGATTGGCAATTTGTTCATATAGGAAATCAATTTTTGAATTTTTGTTAAGCTTATGATCAAGATTATTAACGATGAAAAAATAAATAACAGGTGTGCAAAGGATGAAGAAAAAACAAAAAGGGGGACTGTAGAAGAAATAACTTTAGTTAAGGTGAAAAAATAGCATGCAAAAAGAAAAAAAAGAAAAAAGAAAGACATTTTCGTATACCTTTTCTTTTAAATAAATAGTATCATGGCAGTACTTTATTGAAATAAAATTACTTATTTTTATATTATTTTATTAGTTCTATACAATAATGAATTGGAAAAACCTAAAATTTATTTAGATTTGTATTTAGTACTACTATTTAATCATCTAAATTAGTGCTATTTTTTTATTTTCTCTTTTAAAAGTCAAAAAAAAAACAATTCCGGGATTTTTTTTTGATATTTTATTCCTCTTATTCAATATCAATATTGCTGATAATTACTTAAAAGTATACGTCTTTTTGACAAAAAATAAAATAAAGTATTAAGCCTCCAGCAAAGATGACAATTTATTTCTCCTATTTTGAACCCCAGTTTTCTTGCTTGGGTTTCAAGCCCATTTTGAACTATTATTTTTTCTTATAAGATCTTGGGCTTTTCATTACCACTGTCATGGGTTTCAAGCCCACTTCATACCAAAGATATATATATATATAAAGTTTTAATTTGCTCCATTTTACTAATAAAACTAAAGTAAAATGATTAAATGAACAGTAGATTACTATTTGAAATACTGTGTACACACGCATATTCTACTATTCACTTTCTCACATTTCAATGTTACTTTCACTATGCATAGTTTTTTTTTTTTACATTTTGGTTCTTGATATTTTTGAATTCATATTTCGATCTATATGTTCTTTTGCTTATCCATTTTGATCCCTAGGTGAAGAGAGAAAGCTAAGAGGAAGAGAGAGATAAGAGGAGAGAGAGATTGTTGGCTAAGCTTATTTAGGCCACTCGGTCAACGAAAATCCACTATATATATATTTTTTTATCTTTGAGATATGAGTTTGTTCATAGTGGTTTCAACCCATTAAACAGTTAGAGGAGATAAATTGAAGCCAAAAAAGAAAAAAAACTGATTTGATTTTGTATTTTTCTTTATTTTTGTGTGTATTAAAATGATTTTTTAGGTTTTAGATGTGTTTATTAGCTTAATTCGATCATTTAGAGATGTTTCGGAAAAAAATGATGCCGAATTTAATTTCTAGAGATCCGAAAGTTAATCCTCGATTTTTTGACGACCTTCGGATCGTCAAAAGTTGTAGGTTTTTTTTTTCCTCGTTGGGTTGGTTGCACAAGCCAATCGGGCACTTGTCCCGATTGGCTTGCAACCTCTCTCTCTCTCTCTCTCTCTCTCTCTCTCTATATATATATATATAGAAGAAGAAGAAAAATAAAGAAAAAAGGTCTACCAAACAAAAAAAAGGTGAAAAATATAAAAAATAAATTGTTATTTTTTTAGTTTTTCGTAAAGTTTAAAGATGGTATATCTATATATATAATTATATTACTTTTATTGTTTAAATTTAATTTTTTATTATTTATTTCTTATTAAAATTCATATAAAAATAATTTTTTCATATAATTTTATTTGTTAATAAATTTATTTTTTGTAATATATGAATTTTGAAATGAAATTTTAGAACGTCGGTGTTTTATTTTTTAAATATATCATTATAATTTATACAATTTTTTTTAATTTTTAAATGAAAATTTTTTGTTAATTATTTTTATTTTTTAAAATTTACTACTTTAATTTGTCATTTTTTTTAAAAATTCTCATCCATTTAATTTCAAATTACATTAAAAAATTTAAAATATATATTTTTTATTTTTGATTTCATATATTTTTATACATTCACACTATAAAATAAACTATTAAACTAAAATAATTTTTCTAAAAGCTTTTATATATTTTACCCTACTCGCAAGTGCAATGCGGATAAAAAACCTAATTATCTCTATTTCATCTAAAAATTTTGATTTATTTTAGTTAGACTCTATATTTTTTATTTTTGTTCCAATCAATCTTCATGTCGTTCACTTTTATTTCAATTTCCCCGCTCTTTTTATTTTTGTTAGGTACATAAATTTCAGTTTTATCCCTAAAATTTATGACATATCTCAATATTTTTCAAAAAATAAAAGTAAACATAAATAAAATAAATAAAAAATCAATAGAAAATATATTTTTTTATTATAACAAATATGAGAAAACTTGAAAGGATTCGTTTCTCAAAAAATCCTCAAATCCTAGATGCTTCAGTTATTACTTGGTAACATATCATTTCTTTTGTCAACATTATAAATTATATGCAAATCAATATTTAACCATCTCTTTTAATTTTTTTCATCAAAACTTTCCTTACATATTCTGATACATCTCAGCTATCATTTTTTTTTTTAATTGACATCAATTTAATAACACATATGTGGAAATAATCATAGTTTAAGTGATGTTGAAATTCTTCTATACTCAAGCTCCATTTCCCTTCATATGGGATTTTTTTTCTTTCAAAATTTTGTTCAAAATTTTAATTAACAAATAGATAAACATTGTATATATAATATACTAGAAGTGATGTTCGATATGAAAGAGCAGAGCAATAGTGATGGTTGATACTATTTATTAAATTTTTTTTATCAAATTTTTTTCTAATTTAATTTTATTTTTGCATTGTCAAAGGACTGCCGGAAAGTGCTGAAAAAATTAAAATGCTTTTTTTTTTATATAGGAAAAAAAATCTTTATTTAATGACTTTTCAATTTTATTTTTTTATTTTTATCCTTTTTGTTATATTAAGATATTTTATAAACTTTGAAAGATGAAATTGAAATTTATATATGATGGGACTATGAAAGATACGAGATTTAATTAAACCAAACAAAAAGTTTAAGGTGAAATCGAAAAAATACATAAACATCACAGGTGTGAATTGAAATTTACTCGTATTACTTTATAGCATTCCAATTTCAAGTACTGTGGACTGTAGAGAAGGAAATGACAGGACTCCAGCTTCTAGTTTTGAACCCACACAACATGATCCTGAGGAAGGAAATGGCAGACTGGTACAGTTCCTGGTTTAACGTTGAGCACCTGGAAAGCCAAATGCTTTGGGTTCCATGCTGATGTATCTGTGTGGCACACTGCTACAGCTTTAGCCTTTGTTCCATCAGCACCCTCCAAGCGAACTCTATAAGCCCTCGTGGTGTGTGTTGCATGGCAGTAAAAGACTGCGTATGCGTAGTTCTGCTTGTGACACACTACAGATTTCTCTCCTGCCATCTTCTCTACTGCCTTGATTGTATACTTTTGCATCTGGGTTTGGTTTTCCACTTCTGTGGAGATTGCCTTAACATTCTTTCCTAAATTGGAAGTGCTGAAGTCAATCATTGACTCTAGTGAAGTTGCGCAGTATTTCTCCTCTCCTCTAATTCCAGGGTTTTCACATTCCTGGATCGTATCCTTCATCACCTCAGCTTCCATCGATCCTGGTTTCACTGAAAACTCACTGTAGATTTCTGGCAACTTGGTAGATGAAAAGGGTATCGAATCGGCAACTTGGCGAGGTAAGAAAGTTGCTGTGTTGGTGTTTTCAGTGAATTGCAAGTTCATCATTTTGCCGGGATGCATGTCTTTTTCCAAGAAAAAAGGGCTACATTTGGATCATCATGGAGTTGATTCTCAGTTGCAGCATAATTGTAGATAAATGGGCTTACCCCAACATGTACGGGCTTTCCCTTGTGTCCTGTGCTCACAGATACTCCGCCTTTGCCAACACCAACTTTGGTTCTCTTCCCAGGCTTACCAGTGTTAACACCAACACCTTTGCCTCCCACGCTGACATGGGTGCCTTTGCCTGGCTTTCCTTTCCCAGAATTGACATTCACTCCACCCTTTCCTACATTTACGGTGGCGCCTCCAGGCTTTCCTTTCCCTGCATCAACATTAACACCACCCTTCCCTACAGCAACAGAAGTGCTTTTGTCTTCCATCAAGTCTGCAATTTTAGCAACATTAATTAGAAGTGCTTTTCTTGACCTTAGATACAGCAAAAACAAGCAGAATTTATTTAAGTTTTTAAAGAGCTTTACCAAAAAAAAGTTTCTAAGAGTGTAGTAGGTCAGGTCATAAATTCTCACCTGGGTGTAGAAGATCTCTGACAGATTTTGGCATAGGCGTGTTAGGCAGAACACTGTTCCAGTAAACTTCAGGTGGCAAGGCAGCATGGCTTACCACAAGTGCAAACTGCAATATGGAAGTAAATACAAGCTTTCATTAGATAATTATAAGAAAGTAGGCCTAAAATTAATTGGAAACAAAGAGAAAATCATCTGAAAGACCAGGGAATCCCTGATGGGTTAAAATAAAGTGAAGATTCAGAATCTTACAGCAAGGAAAGCAAGAATGTGTGGAAGATGGAGCTCCATTTTTTAGTCTCTTAGCCTGCAACAAAAAGCTAGGTAGATATTTTTAATGATGAGAGGAAAGAAGATAAACCTATGTTAATATGGTAGGAAATAGCAAGTGGCTTGCAGAATTTATAGAGTGAATTCTGCTTGAAGGAAGCTGTTTCAGTTACAATGACAACACATCACCTATGTACATTATGATCAGCCTGATTAATAACTTGCAACTGTCCCTGGATCACTCACTTAAATGCAAATGGGACAGATGTAAGGAAAACAAGAGGTGATGGACTCGTGTAAGGGTGAAGATTACAAGAAAAATTCAGCAAGTAATGGTTTTCAATTTGCTTTCGGTAATGTTAGCTCTCTCTCTCTCTCTATCTGCAAACATGGAAACAGAATGGCTCGTCTCATTTTGGACGTCATGGTCGGTTAATGTTCATTGCATTGCATGAAAAGTGAGATGTGGAGCT
Source organism: Dovyalis caffra (assembly GCA_963924115.1). Taxonomy (NCBI): domain Eukaryota; kingdom Viridiplantae; phylum Streptophyta; class Magnoliopsida; order Malpighiales; family Salicaceae; genus Dovyalis; species Dovyalis caffra. Next base: position 14,208,766 of record CAWUPB010001194.1, on the reverse strand, counting down.
GTCTTAATTGCTTCGACTTTTTTTTTTTTTGGCTTGATTTCAACAAACAACTACCATATTTATGAGGTAAGTAGGGGTTGAGACTGTCCATCTATCTTCCATGGTTATGTGATTCCAAATGCAGCATATATGGATCTGTTTAGCTTTTTGCTGATGCCCATTCACGTCGATGTCATTAAAGAAAAGGATGCAATAATGTTCTTTTGTTTTGGAATATTTGATACAAACTGCTTGAAACTAGTTGTGTTTGCTCAGGCCAGCATTGAGATCGATGAATACTCATCTTGTTTTTCTAGAAATGGTCCTAGAGTGGCCGTAGTATTATGAGTTCACCGTTAAGTAGAGACGATCGAGTTGTCGATTCATTTAGAACAATTCGTAGGAAGCTGAACTTGCTCTAACTAGGGCCATGGAGATGGGAGTTTCTGGAGGCAAATCAGTAATGTTCTCGATGCTTTCATTTATGCTTTTGTTTCCCTCTTACCAGTCAATAGTTATGTGGCTGAATTTTAGCTTCAATGACATGTGGTCCATAGCCAATGTGCAGCACTCTGTCCTTCTTTAGCTAAGGAACTGAACAACATAGTACCATGACCTTTTTTTTTTTTTTTTTTTTGGGTGAAAATCAAGAAAAATGATATCGGAGACAGCTGCACAAAATTACGAAATGATTAAAAAAAAAAAAAAAGACATGAAGACTATTCCTTATTAAAAAATCTGCTACGTATTTCCACCTCGAGAAATATGATTGAAAGTTATAGTACTAAAATATTTAACCAAGACATCAATGAAATTGAAAATACTTTGAAGTCGCCATGAATTGAAAAACTTTTCAATCATAAAATGTTTTTTGGCTATTAAACATGTATTTTGAACGAGTTTCCAGATCCGAATTTTATAATTAGTATTTTTAAAAATTTATTCTTAAAATATCTAAAATTGTATGTTGAAAAATGCTTTTTAGCTACATTAAAAAAAAAAAAAAGAGTCTTGAGATATACAAAAATAATCCAAAAACCCTATTATTGTTGAACTAAAAATCAAAAAATTTATATAAAAAAGTTGGTTTGAGTAGAAAGAGTTCTACTCGCTTAAACAAGTGATTTTGAGTTCAAATCTTTATGCATATAAAAAACACTTTTGATAGTTATCTTTGCTTTATGTGTTTAACAAAACAGCTAATAATTAATCTGGATCTTTAGATATCAGATATATTGGAAGATAAGATAAGATAAGGGAAAAAAAAAAATTTATTGCCAAAGCAGACTTCACAAAGTGGCCTATTCATTCAGAAATTTGGAGCAGGGATGCATTGGATTTGGAGCAAAAGAGCAACGTTGGACCTCAAGCTGCTTCACCCATGTCCGTGGCATAAATAAATTGGGTCATTACCACATATGACCTTATTTTGACCGCTGGCTTTATCTCAGATTAATGTCCTCCCTTATTTATGTTCTGTTTGGGTGAGACCCCTAGAAAATAGTGACAAAAAAAGTAAGAGGGATGTCCTTTAAAGAAGAAGTGTAATTTCTTACCAGTAAGTTAGACACAAGCATTGGTTCATGTCAAAAGGTTTGATTGAAAAGAAATCTTGAAGGTTTGCATGCATCATATGGCAAGCTAAAAATGCGACAATTTAAAAAGCTAATAATGGGCATTCAGAGTTCTAATTTAACCAAATTAATTATATTTTGGATAATGATAATCATTATTTATATAGATAAATATAAATAGTTATTTATTAATTTAATATCTATCATGTATCAGAATTAAAATCAGAAAAATTCCCTATTTATACTGTATATGAAGAACTAAAAAAAAAAATTCAAGTTGATTGGTTTGGTTATTTCTTTATTATAAAAATAAAAAAATATAAAAATCAATCAAAATAAAAAGAACAAATATCTTTCCTTCGGTCGATTCACACCAAAATTTGAGGTGATTAACAATTTAAAAAGAAATGCATTCAAATCATTTTCCTTTCATGGGTTTCAAGCCCGTTTTGGACTATTAACTTTGCTTGCCCTATCTTGGGCTTTTCATCACTAACATCATGATTGCCAGAGAATTGGGCTTCCATGAATTTTTCTAGACCCCTATTTTTGCACGTCCTGTTACATGAGAACAGATTTTTGGAATTGCGTCTTCGGTTTCTTTTCTTTTATTTCTTCTTTGGAAATAATAAATCCTATCTTATGGTGGGCACTATCTTTTTAAATCTTTCTGCTCTCACATGTAAGCCATTTCAAGTGTATCTAAAAACATCCTTTTGTCCACTAATCTGTTTCTTTTGCAAACCTTTTGTTGTATTGCTCCAACTAATCTCTTTGGTGGGCAGAGTGTCCTCCACTAATCAAAGAGATTTTTATTTTTATTTTTTCACTTCATTTTTTTTTACTATAGCTCGATAAGTCAATCCTTGTAATGGCGGTAGAATATGGCATGCAAACATTGGTGGGACGGTTTACATTCCCAAATACTTTTGTTGTATGGGAATTCAAAGATCGATGGGAGAAAATAATGATTGAAGCAACTTAGAACATCCAAATTAAGATATCGGCATGCCATGGCTTAACTTGCATTAAGTTTTGGACGATTCTTGTCTAAGAATTCATGATTTTCCACAAGACCCAATATTTTTGCATCACACGAACTCAAATATGTTAATTATGGCATTTTATCGTGTTTGATTTCAACCGTCAAGAATTTTTCTATACGTACTATATAAGTAAGCATTTTGAACCCAATGGATTTAATTTGATCATTGCGTGTCTTCACTTTGTTCTAGTAGGATTATTTTTTTATTCAAAAAAGTTTCTTAAACTCAATATGTTTGGCTGGATGGGAGGACGACCTAATTTCTTTCCAAAAGGGTTGTGATTAAGTTCAGCATGCATGAAGAATCTTATTGGTCTAAACCATCAACAAAGTCAAGATCGAGCATTCATTGTGCAATAGTGTGTGATGCCATTCATTGTTGATTATCCGGCTCTAGCCATATATATTAACATGAAATTTATTGTAGTGTCACCATTATTTTGTATAAATTAATTTGGTTTATATATATATATATGTATATATATATATATATATACATACACTTTTTGATGATACTTGCTAGCCAGCTAGAAGGCGTGATATGTTTGTATTATTGTGTGTGTATATATATATATTTCTTCTATTTTAAAGAGATTATTTTTCTTTTTATTTATATGTCTTAAAATATTTTTCTAGTCAAACCTTAAATAATACATTTTCTTAAAATACTTTTATTCGATAAAGAAAATCAATTTTTTCTTTCATTTTTTGTTCTGGTTAACAAAATTTTAATATTTTTTATACTTTCTTCTTATATATAGAAATACTTTTAACACAAAAATTTCAAAAGAAAATTTTTTGTTATATGAAAAATATTGCCAAAATTTTGAGAGAAAATATATTTTTTAATAGTATGTTATTTTTTCATAATTATTTAAAATTTAATAGTTAATGAGCTTAATAATTTTTTTTATTTATCACCTTAATTTTGAATAGATTTTCTTCTTAAATTAATTTTGGTTTCATGCAATGTATGATTAAATTTGATAACTAATACTTTTAACAAAAAAAATATTTTAGAAAAGTATGGAGACAAAATACCGATATGATATAACAATTAATTTTTTTTACATCGTGTGAAATTTCAAAAGAAAGGATCTCTTTAAAACACATAGAGTACGATTTTTAATTCAAATAAATTTGCATATCAATTTTTTTTTTTGGGAAAACAAGAAAAATGATAACCAACGGACAACTCGCATAAAATTACAAATAATTACAAAAAATAAAAAAAGAACAAAGACTCGAGAAGAAATACAACTGAAAGTTATTGTATTAAAAAATTTAACTAAGACACCAATGAAATTGAAAATACTTTGAAATCACTTGTGAATTGAAAAACTTTACAATCATAAAGTAGCAGTTAGCGATAAACAAGCATTGATTTATAGACGAGGTTCATGATTGAATCTTTGTGGCTAATATTCTTAAAAATTTATTCTTAAAATATCTAAGTTCGTATGTTAAAGAATGCGCCTTAACCACTACCAAGGAGATATTAGCCTCGAAATATACAAAAGTTGAATTAAATACATCTTTACTGTTGAAAAAAAAAACCTTTACTGCCAAACCAACTCATAATGTTAGCTATTATTGCCAAAGGTGACTTCAGAAAGTGGCATATTCATTCAGAAATTTGGACCAGGGTCCAGGGATGCATTGGACCTCAAGTTGCTTCAACTATGTCCCTTTTGCATAAATTGCATTTTAATTATAAGTCAATAAATTGGGTCATTACTATACATTGCCTTACCTTGATCGCTGGCTTTATCTAAGATTAATGACGTCCTCCGTCGTTTATGTTCTTTTTTGGGTGAGACCCTCAGAAAATAGTGGAAAAAAAAGCGAGAGGGATGTCCTTTAAAGAAGAAGTACAATTTCTCACCAGTAAGTAAGACACAAGCATTCGTTCATGTCAAATGGTTTGATTAAAACTTGCCTCATTTTATGATAATTTCAATCTAAAAGCTCCTAACAAGAGATTAAAATGCCTTATCCAACTAATGATTATCTCTATTATGCATATTACTTTTGACAAACACTAAGAAAACTTTGATCTTCGTACTATAAACAAAACATGATGGAAAACATTCAACAAGCACTTTGTTCTAAAGATTTCTTAATCATATATATCTAAAAAGGACTTGAATAAATTATAATCCCGATTTTATCATTGATTTTCAAGATACTCTTCTATTAATCAAATAAATTTGTTAAAGCTACAGTTTATATTTTACTTTTACTGAAACTAATGTAAAATTGTGAAATTAATATTCCAATTTAGATTTTACAATCAATAGAGTTACTCAACATAAACAAAAAAAATATACTAGGAATGTAGCTCAAACTCAGGGTTACAGTTACTTAGTTTTTTTAAAAAACAAAAGTATCATTAAGAATGTCTTAAAAGAAAAACACAAGGGTAATCGATGGATAAAATGATCCAAAAAAATAAAGGTCCAGAAGAAATCAAAGATGATGCAATCTATAGGTCATTATTTGATATCAACCTAGGCCGGCTATTAAAAGATGCTCCCTCCATTGGTTTATGGGAAAGGCCTTGTGAACACATAAATAAAATAACCATGCAAACATAAAATCACAGTGTCTCGCTTCAAAAAGCGAAGAAATGTCCTAAAAAGTCTCGTGAAAAGTTTATGTCCAATGCCTGTAAATATATTCTTGTTATTAATCATGATGAATGTTTCTTGCAAAGGAAAATAATAATCTTGACACATTATAATTAGGAGAAAAAAAGAATAAAAATAAAATAAAATTGAACACTAAAGTTTGAAATGATATTGATTTGATGCTCCTGTCCAATTTCTCGAGCCTTATTGGGTGTTATATGTTTTGTCATAAGGGGTAATGCAAAGCAGCACTCGCCAGCATGGTTTCACTATATGATTGGTTTATATTATCTTTCGTACCGGTTGATCACTGTATTTTGGGATTAAGAATCTTTGGAGTTATGGAAATTGTTCCTTCAGAAATAATATACTAGGCATTACATGCTGTTGAATGAATGTTTTGATACTAATTTATGGCATTGATGAAGTTACAAATTCATGTGGGTTGTTTATTATCTTCGAATCATGAAAGGGTTTGAGGACAAATGCTGCACTTTAAATCATGGAAAAGTTATGACCCCACGACTGTCTAATCAACTTTTAGACCTGAGTGATTAAAACATAATTAATAATTAGAAAAAGCTCGAAAGAGTGGAAGATGTGCCCACAATGATTCTATCATATTTGTATATAGTAGTTTGCCCTTTCAAGAGAGTGGAAGAAATGATTCTCATAAAGTTGCATTCTCTTCCCCATATATGTAAATAAACCGGGACTTGTAGAATGTTTGCCTCTGCTATGTAGCTTTTGAGAGATTGCTTGGGCTTGATTTTTTAATTTTCTTCCTTCTCCTCTCTCATGTCAAGATGTCTTAATCAAATAGATACATCATTTGTGCTCAATGATACTTGATGGAATATAAAGTGTTGTTTTGTTTCATAAAAGTTCTCTTTTGAACTTAGTTTAATAGGACGTTTGCAATCATATGTTAGTGAGAGAAGAATCCACAAAAGCTTTCCATGTAAACAAAGTCCACATGGATTACAAGCATCATCAAAACATATTGCGGTATATTACATGCTCCAGCACCTACGCCATTAGGCATGAGCATAAAAAAACCATCAAGTACAATGGAAGGAAAAAAAAAAAATTGCAATGTTTACCTAAAAAAAGGATCATTCCTAAGATTTTATTGTAACTATAATCACTATATTTTTTTATTCCAAAAGGTTTGTTGATTAAATCATCATCAGCATGCACATGACACAAGTACAAATCCTATCAATTCATTAGGAGGTATTTGAAAGGAAGGGTAGATGAGAGGGAAATGGAATACATGTTTTCTATGTTTGACAAGAACGATGGAGACCTTCGTTAGAAAATTTCAATGTTCTCGATGGATTGATTTGATGGATTTTCAATTTTTTTTAGCCAAACAATTAAACGTATAATAAATCATTTAACCTTTCTATTCCTCATCATTCTTTCTTTCTAACAAACATAACCTTAGAATTGCATCATGACAAAATAATTCTCCTTGAATCCTCTAACACTACACATACATAGAGATAATTTGCTTTCAATTAGTTTTGGCTAAGCAAATCTACTCTTGAGACATGCAAACTAATTCAAGTACTTATACGTATTGCTCTTGTTTTGAATTACATTTCTTATTCTATATGTCAATATAGAAAAATCTTTGAAAATTAGAAAAACAGCAGGATAATTACCATAAACTATGCAGTACTTCATCAGGTAAATGATAGTAACAATAATAAACGATACATTCGCAAATTTCAATAAGAAAAAAAGCATATAATTAAGAAGAATTTGAAAGGATAAAAAATTGATGGAAAGAGGAATAATAAGATTTCCAGTACTTTTAATTAAAAAAGATATATAGTTTATGGTTCCTTAGCTAACTCATTAATTCAATAAATTAATCAAATGAACAATAAAATAGATAGTGAAGAACAAGACGACACCTAACTTCTTTGCATATTAACCATTACTTTATAACCTTCACACAAGTCAACCAATAAGTGATAAAATATAAGTTTTTTTCCCTAGATTGCCTGTTAACGTCTGCAATATGAAATGTTCCGTCTGTTTTCTACCTTCAAAGTACTTTCAAAAGGCCAAAAAAAGATACAAAGAAGACAAAATTGTTTGAGTAATTAAAGAAAGAAAGCACTTTTTAATCACTTACCTTTTTTCTTTTTTCCCCCTAGTTTTCCTCCTCTCAATTCATCCAGTTCTAGCCCTAAGGAAATAGTTTAAACGAGTCCTAACTTCACAATGAAGTTATACTTTCATTTTTCAATTTTTATTCGCCTTGTCACACTAGTAGCCATAGATGTATAAATATATCTTTCCCCATTAACATAGAAAAACAATTCATGTTATTAGTGCTAAGGCATTTTTTTTTTTTAATACTTCCAAGCCTAGTTGCTTTACTTTCCCCTTTCTTCACGACCCCACTTAATTTTGCGATGATTAGATAGATGGATTAGATAATTATATCCATAATAGAATTCACTTGGAGTATAATGTTAGTAATTAAATATTTTTTTTTATGATCATCCTATATGCTTTCGGTTTAATGTCTAATCAAGGTTTAAAAAAACATAGAGTTCTTTTGGAAGGTTAAAGTAGGCATGAAGCACGCGAGTCATAGTTTTCTATTCTTAATGATGAGCATAGTTACTAATTATTTATTATTAAATGCTTGTATTAGGATTAATTATTATTGTTTATTTATTGCTTTCTATTTTCACTTTGATTGCTATTGATGTGAGAATAATTTCTTTAATTCTAATTCCATCAGATTTCGATGCTTGTATTAGGATTAATTATTATTTATTGCTTTCTATTTTCACTTTGATTGCTTACTAATTATTCACTTTGATCTTCATTCTAACTTGTAATAAATTAAATATCAAACGAATCGGGCATCATATAGTGACCTTCAAGCTTCATCATAAATTAACATATTCTTAGAGGATTAATGTAATCATTATGATGTTCTAAATTAAAGGTAGATGAAAGTTGGAAAATTACAAATCATCAAATAAAAACAACTATATAAAACTCGAGAAATTAAAGTTTAGATGGAACAATATTTATTATTGCCTTCTGCATTGAAGTCTATAATTTATGTACAGCTAATAAATCTTTCTTACGATCCTTCCAATTTTTGTTGTTTAAATGAAGATCCTAGACTGCCAACCTTTTCCTATCACATCTCAAATTTATTCTGGCATGCGATGAAACCACCGACTTTTTTTTTTTTTGACCTACCAGTTGTATTGGCATGATCAAGTAACCAAGAAAAAAACAATCTTGTAAGATCTTAATTTGCCGACTATATTTAATATAGAGCAAAAAAATTGATTTGGTGTAAAGGTTAGTGGTATGGCTTTTTGGAGAAATAGTTACAGCTTGAATCGATGATAGAGATGTGAAGCAATCTTCTTCAAGGAGTTAATGATATTTTTGGAACGCAAATTTGTAATTTTTTTAATAAATATTTTTGTTAGATTTCGTCAAATACAAATTGATGTGATGTATACATTATTTGAGTGTTTGCATTTTCAAAAATTTATCAATTGAATGTTTCTAACTGCAAAGGCAAAGAAATCTTCATCACTTCGAAATCTTATATATGCCTGTTGATCAAGTTAAATAAAAATTCTAAACTAGAATGATAAAAAAGTAGTAAAAATGTATTAAGTTTAAAAGAAAATAAGAATAAAAAATTAAAAAAAAAAATAATTTGTATGGACCATGACTAGGTAAGAAAAAAAAAACAAGAAATGCAATGAAAAAAATATAGTTTTTTTTATGAAGCTTTGTGTTTATATAAGATCAAAAGTTTTATTGAAAATTGATAAATATATAAAATTACACAAGAAAGTCGGATTTTTGGCATAAATAATTTGTAATTAAGAAAAAATAATTAAAAATCTTTACCTCTTAAAATTAGAGGCAGAGATTTATTAAGTTTGTGAAAAAATGAAAAAAGATGGAGTCGATCTTTTTTTTTTCATTTAGACAAATCATTTTATTCTTATTTTCTTTTGATTTGAAGAAATTGTTATTACTATTTTATTGTTTTAATTTTTAATTTTATTTTACTTGGTCAAACATGACATAAATAAGAATATGAAATTTAGAAGCACCAAATTGAGAATTTGTTTTTTAAAATAAAGACCCATAAATAGAAATAGTAAAAGTATATATACTAAAAAAAAGTAAAAAATTTAATTACACTACAAAAAAGAGCTAGAGTGAGTAACAATCGTTATCAATTTTCAAACATTTTGGGTTAGTAGTGACAAAGTACCCACAAATGTACGATAGAAATTCAACAACGGAATACCACCGTCATTGAATTGTTCAACAAATTTTTGACGATTAATTCAGCGACGGATTACCATTTAATTTGCAATGGCATTTAGCGATGGATGATATTGTTTATCGCTAATATTGGCATGATTTGACATGCTAATTTCCCATAAATGTGAGATCATTTAACGACCGCTTGCCTATGTTAGCGACTATTATTCTGTCATAATGCAACGACATACTGTAGTTGGTTGATGTTCTACAATAAATATAGTGATGGAATATTTTGTTGCCGATAAGAGGAAAAATGTTGCAATTTGATAAATTCAAATAGCGATAACTATTTATGAATAGCCATAAAATCATGTCCATCGCTAATAAAAAATGGCACAATTTGGTAAATTCAAACCATGACATACAATTATGAATAGCGACAAAATCACATCTATCGCTAAAAAAAAAAATTTAATCTTGTAGTAGCCTCTTTTTTCCTCCATTTTCTTCTCCTTCCTCACTCGAAAACCCTCACCGTCTATCCAATCTTGCTTTAGGGACCTCGAACAACTAATGATGGTGCCTCTTCCTCCTTCGTCATCTCGTTTTCTAATGCCTCTCCTCTTTTTCGATAAGTATTTTTTTTTAATTTATTTAGCATCCGACTACCCAACAAGGGGAATAACACCTCTTCTACTCCTTTTATACTTTTTTTTCTCATTGTTGTTTACACTTGTGCTCTAAAATTATCTCCAAATTAGGGCTTTTAGTTAGGTAAGTTTGTGGTTTCTTGGAGTGTTCAAAAGTTTTGAGATTTTGTATTAGTAGTATATGTACTAAACTAAAAATAGGTTAAGTCATAATGTTATATGTGATTTTTTTTTTAGAAATATCAAATTAAATGTTGTTTGGATTGTTTCATTGATGAAATGAAGTCTATCATTTTACCATTTATTGCCTTTAAAATTAAACAAAATTCACTCAATTTTTCTTTTGAAAATGTTGTATTTCTATAAATAGGTTTGATTCTTGACTAGTTCTTTTAAAATTAGTCTTTCTATGCTTTTATATAGATAAAATCCTATGCTTAAAAGTTTCTAGTTGTGTAATATTTTAATTTAGGGATTTTATTGAGAAACTATATATATATATATTTAGATGATTGATTCAAGGTTTGCCAAATAGAATCAAGTTAGTAGAGTAAAAGCAAAACGGTGCTTCATAAAAACAATTTTGGTCTTTTACCTTTACTGTTTTGGCCATTGTTTTTTAGAGTTTAAGTTTTCTTTACTCTATTTTATATCATCTCCCCTCCAAGTTAATTAAGTTAAAAAATAAAAAATAAATGGTTTTTAAAATAATAATGAGTAATTTATTCAGTAATTTATGATTAGATATATATGTAAAATCAAAGTAATTGAAGTTTTTGAGATAATAAAGATATCTTTTATTTATTATATTTATTAAACTATATCATGTGAGTATAGATGATGGCTTGTGGTTCGGGTCGCTATCGTGAAGCATCCCATTCGACCGGATCGGATGGATGTGGCCATGGTGGTGGTAATGATTGTGATAGTTATTGTATCGTAGTCCCGCTTTTGATCCAAGAGATGCACCCAACACTTCTACATCATTAGTATTAGCTCTTGTGCCCCCTTTCTTCCTCACCACATGTGACCACTTCTACTCAATCGCTAACATCATTCCTCCCTTTCCCCACTACCTCTCCCACGAAATGACTATCGATCCGCACAAAGCTAGGCGACAGAGGTCACCTTAGTGGTTTCGTTACTCTAGGTGACAATTCTAGGATCGATGCTAACCGGACCATTCATATTGTTATAGCCCAAATTTTCCCGTTTTATTTTTATTTTTTTTCTTGTTTTGATTTTTTTATCTTTTTCTTTTTTTGGATTAATTCTAATAAAATAAAACTAAGATAAAAAATAAAAAGAAGAAATTTTTTTGTTATAACGAGTTGTCTCTTCTTTACAATGCTTACTATACAAACATCAATTGAAGTGTGAGCTTTAAATAGAGTTTGCTTAGTAGGCATGTAAAGAAATAAATTACGTGAAAAAAATAATTTGATTGATATGGGTAGCTTGATCTCGTAAAAGTAAAATGCAATGGTCTTGTTGTCAAGGGTGGCCTCGTCCTAAAAAATAAAATATAATTTGATGATTTTATTGTCAAGGGCAACCTTTCTTGAAAATTAAAATGCAACACGATGGACTTGTTGTCAAGGTCGTCCTATCCTAAAAATTAAGATGCGATGCGATAGCATTGCTATCAAGAGTGGCTTATCCTAAAAATTAAAATGCAATATGATGACCTTATTGTTAAGGATAGCCTACCTAGAAAATTAAAATGCAATGCGGTGACAACGACCTTATTATCAATGACGACCTACCCTAAAAAGTAAAATGAAATGTGATGGCCTCGTTATCAAGTGTAGCTTATCCTAAAAATTAAAATGTAGCGTGATAGTCTTGTTATCAACGATGATCCGCCTTAAAAAATAAAATACAATAATCACTAGGTAACCTTGCCTAAAACAATGAGCTAGATTAGGTGAACCCGCACTAGAAGTGAGAATTGATCATCAACTTTTGGATTCTACACTTAGGCGGTAATCTATTGTGAGACAATCTTGCTTAGGATGAATTTATGAAATATGTTTCTTCACCATTTCTTTGGAATTTTTTTATTTAAGACTTGTAGATTTTGTCATTTCCTTAGTGCTTGTGATCCTAAAACAAGACTTGGTATGATAGTTAGTTGAGCTATCCGTAAAAAATATAGGTTACCTCGCTCAATTTCCTCTTTGACATTTCTCTTTTGGTTGCCAAGGTTCGACATTGAATGACTATGTGTAATCCGAACACCATGATTTTGCCTCTTTTGATTGTGTTTGTCCTTCATATAAACTTAGGCTTGTTCGTTCTTTCAAATGATTACTAAGGTAAACAAGTCATACCATTTCATTGAAGGTGGTGGTCGTTTTTTATTATGATCAATTGCTAATTGACTATTTATACTAGATAATATGACATTTGATTTGTGTTTTCTTTAGTAGTTTTCTTTGTGAATTGGGATCCCATATGCATCTCAAAATTTTTGACAATTTTTGCATTTTACGAACTCGTTCCTTCATAAGGAAAGCTAGTTATATTTCAATCGGAGGTTTTAAATCCAAGGTTCGGATAAAAGCCCACGGACACTTTATGGACTTATCATGCAAATGTTACGATATGGTCAATTTTGGGGTTTTTATATCCTCGCATTAATGTTGCACCTAGCTTGTGACAAAGGTTGTGGGTTCAATGAGAAAATATTATTTGCCCTCCCGGATAATGTTCTTTGGCACCAATCATGACTTTGTATAACCTATGTTTCAATTTTGATTATCTCGTTTTTAATAAAATTCTTTCACGATTACTAAAGAATCAAAGACTTATCCGATTGATAATTCATCTTAAGTTAGAATGGACTTTTATTGGTACGTAGTGCACGCTATGATGTGGTTTTCTTGAAAAATGAGTAATGTAGGAGCAAATAGTTTTTTAGGATTTTCCTAACATAGGACCACTTTTGAAAAGCCTTTTTTTTTTATCTTTTATTTTATTTTATTAGAATTAATCCAAAAAATACAAAAAAAAAATAAATAAAGCATAAAAAGAATTCAATTATCATGGGTGAAGGATCATGCATCCTATAGACGTGCGAAATAAAATAATTTTTTTTCTTTATTTAAGGCTTCCATGATTGAGCCATTGAATCAACTAATCATATATATATAAATTAAAACATAAGTAAAGGATTATCCCTTGTATTGCGAAATTTAACCTTTGCGAGAAAAAGAGTCGTCTAAATATCTAGTATTTATTGATAATCCATGTAGCTTAAACACCCACAAAGAAAGCCACAAAATTCACAAATTACTAGCTCTAATCCTTCGTATAGTTAATTTGACTCCAAAAATCAAATCGGGGTTTTATATGATAACTCGGGCTTTTAAAGAAGGGATGCGACAACTTCGGCCTTTAGGGAGGAAAATTCTTTCTCTATATTTTTTTCATTTTTTATCATGTATCACTCTCTCCTTTATTAATAAAGGGATCTAGGAACTTCTTCTAATAGGTTTAGGAGGTGTTGCTTATGTGGGCTTTGTTTAACCTTATCCATGTAAACCTTGAACCTTATTCAATAGGACTCATGTTTATCATCCCACCAATATGACTCATGTTTATCCTCCTATCGAATTACGCCTATTGGCCCAAACTCTTTTGGCCTAAGTAATTACTAATTAATTTGGACTATCCAAATAAATTATGTTAGATATTTTTAGGAGGCTCACATTAGGAAATAATTTCTCAAATTATTTTTAAACCTAAATTAGAAAACTAATTTTCTTTTTAGGTAACTTACTTTTAAATTTAGAACCGACTTCTAAATTAAAAAGCTGATTTCTAAAATAGAAAACTTTCTATTTTAGGAAACTTTTCCTAACATCTTTGCTTCTCTTTTTTTTATGTGAATACCTAAAATTATACGTGTGATTCAACGAGGCTTATAGATATGTTAACAATGAATCAAGAATAAAAGACACCTATTTTATATCTTGATACATAAACTAAGATTGACCTTTAGCAAGGTGTCATGACTACCCAATTCTCTAGGATGATTAATTAATCCGCAATTACCTTTCACGAGCATGGTTACCATACAATTTAATTCTCATGTCAATTTATTACGAGTGTGATGTTGAACTTGGTTATTAGTTTGTTCGATTATGATTAAACAAGTTTTCTTTGATTTTCAATTGTTTTACCTCTTAGAGTAAATCAACTATGCTTTATTCATTATTGTTGTGGCTATAGATTTCTTGAGCGAGATATTTATTGAAGCACAATGTGATAAATTTTTTAGCATACAAGTAATGACATGTCCTATCTTAGTCATCCACCTTTCTTTGTAAGATTTCTAGTGCACCAAACAAATCTCTCACGCGTAACCCTTTATTGTGTCTATCAAAATAAGTGTCAAAGTACATAAATCCTCTAATAAGATAACTATGATGACTTCAATTCAAAGGATCAATTGTACCCATCTCATACGAGATTCTCATAGACTAAACCAAATGAGTTCTCATAGGGAGTTAAGTCTAGTGATGTATTCTCTAACATAAATTACCTAAGTGCTTGCTTTAGCATTATCATGTCAATAGGTGTGAGATCTCCTATTGCTATCTTATAACATGAGCATAACACTCACAAATTTAACCACATATAGTTAATTTACAGCACTTAACAATGCTACTGACTTGGGACATTTAATAATATCATTTAAGTGTATTAATGTTTATCGTACATCTTTCGATCAATCATTAATGTAAATACACATCATATGAACTTTTATACATCTCTATTCAATAAACATAAACATTAAAATTTAATAGAAAGACTTCTTTTATTACTAATAAAATATATAATACAATGTTATAATAACTCAAACCATCTAATCAAGGTTGAATCTTGAGCACCTACATTAACAATCTCTCACTTACATCGAGCCAACTAGCCATGTCCCTTATTCTCAACGATTGAGTAAGGGTAGCTATGATAAAGGCTTAGTCAATGGGTCAACTATGTCATCGTTAGTATGGAGTTTTTTTATCTTTATATCACCATTATTAATAATCTCTTTAATCGAGTCGTAGCGTCACACTACATACTTGAAATTTTGATGAGACCTTAGCTCTTTGGCTTGTGTTATGGCTTCGTTGTTATTGTAGTATAATAGTATTGGATTAATAACACTAAGAACCTCTATAGTCGTCCATCAATCCACGTGACATAAGAAGAAATCCTTTTTTTATTTCTTTCATACTAAACCTTTTAGTATCATATCGATGTATTTATCTTGAGAGACCCTTTACATTCTAAGTGATTCATCTCTATAGATCTCAACTCTTAAAATGTAGGTTGTCCTCCCATGTCATATACAAAGAAATTCTTGAACACCTAATTTTTTATAGAATGCAACATGATAATGTTATAGTCGAGAAGTAGTTTGTTTGATTTTTCTTATAGAATAACCATGACTAGTAGGCTCCCACTAGTATTTTTTATATACAAGGTTTATCTTTGTTTTTGTGAAAAAGTCAAACTCTTTAATTATTTCATCAAAATATTGATTCTACTACCTAGAGGCACACTTAAGTCCATACATGAACCTTTGCATTTTGTAAATCTTATTTATATGTTTTTTAAAACTATCAAGATGTGTCATTTACACATCCTTTTTGTTTATCATTTCTAGGAGTCGATGTCTAACATTATCATTGCATAAGTGTTAGCTTCGTTATCCCTTGTAGGGCACACATATTATGTGTTGGATTAAGAAGATCATATCCTTTTGTCTTTTAATAAACTCTTTTCAAACTTATGAAGTTCTTGTGTATTTATTTATAGGGCGATTACAACACTTTATAACCTATTTACTTAGGGTTCCAATAGTGAAGTATCAATTTTTGAGTTTACACGAATCTCATTGAGTTTAAAATTTTCTCCACTATTTCTACCATCCATAAATTCCTTCATACGGAATATAACATGCCTAGTTATGAATAACACTTTGTTTTAGTGGTAAGAAAATAATATCCATTTGTTTCTTTTGGATATCTCATGAATTTTGCATTTCATTGATTTGGGCTTTAGCTTGTCTTTATCAAATCGTTTAACATATGTTTTATAACTTTAAATCTTAAGAAAAGATAAATTCATTATCTTTCATTTCCATATCTCATATGAAGTCTTATCAAATAAATTTAATTAGAACCCCATTCAAGGTAAAGGTTGCGAGTAAGGAGTGTTTATCCCATAATAGAATAAGGATATTAACTCGACTCACCATAGACCAAAAACATATCTAACATGTGATGTCCATTGATAGGGAATTTCATTCTCTTCTAGGTGATCTAAAAATTTAGCACGTAAGTATTCATCGTCTTGATCTAATCGAAATGCCTTAATACTTTTGCTAGTTCATTATTTGACTTTATGTCTAAATTCTTTGAACTTTTCAAATACTTTAAACTTGTGTTTTATAACCAAAACATGATCTACTAGCAGTAAAGGTTATGAAATAATCATGTCTTCCTTTTATATGGGTGAACATAAACCTAAATATATTCTTATGTGTAACGCCTAACTAATTAGTAACATTTTCTCTTTTTCTAATAAAAAGAGATTCGTGTCTCTTTACCAAGTAAATAAGATTCATTAGACATTATCAAATGATTCTATGTATCTATATATAAGTAGATTGAATATTAGATTTTCATTTCTATGGCTCGATTGATAATGCCATAAATGTATATCATTTTCAAATCATTTGAGCCTTTTAGCCTAAATATTACATACAAGGAAGTCACATTGTGTTCAAAACATATAATTACTATCAATCAAAATATTTTCATACAAAACCTCATCTTTAAAAAGAATAATCATTATTCTTAAATAAAATGAAAAACTAATTCCAAACAAGAACAAAGAAATAATATCCGCATTTTATACTAGGAATAACATAATGATAATCATTGAGTCTTAGCATAAGCCTTTATGGTAATGTTAGCTTGTAATTACCTACAACTAATGGTTCAACTTTTGATCCATTACGAGTCATGTAGTTTATGCTCCCTTGAAGCTATCTTTCTTCCTTTTCTAAGCTCCTGCACATTTCAAAAATATGAGCATCACATTTAATATCATATACACATGAGGTGGTATTAGAAATAAAAAAAATTATCTTTAATAATATAAATACCGAGGTGGTTGTAAAACTCATTTTCTTCACCTATTCAAGGTACTCCTTACAGTTGCACTTCTAATGCCCTTTCTTTTTCCAATGAAAGCAAATCTTATCCTTTGTGCTATTTTGAGTCTCGAGCCTTTTCACTCCTTTAGTACACTTCTTCCTCTTTTGTTTGAGTTTTTTTTCTTATCCGTCACCACGTCTTTTCCCTTATTAAGAAGAAGTACATAACTCTCGTTCTTCTTTTTAATTTAAGGTTGACATTTCCTTAACGTGGATAATAACTCTCCAAGAGTCTTTTTTATGTGCATTATGTTAAAGTTCATGATGAACCATCCAAAGCTATTGGTAACAATTGCAATACTAAGTCAATGGATAATTCAAGCATCCATTTCAACTTTAAGCTTGATCGATCTATCGATATAGCCTATCATCTCGATGACATGCTTTTTAATATTAGATCCCTCATCCATTCTATCTCTAAAGAGCTTTCTTGTTATCTCATAATGTTCATGCCTAATATTCTTCTCATACAAGTTCTTAAGCTTTGCTTAAGATATCAAAGGCATTTATGCCTTTAAGTTGGTGCCTATGCTCTAATGTCATAGCGAGCTAGTATGATACTTTAAAAGGTGATTGCATCATCTTTATGTTTGACCCATGCTGCATGAGCTTCAATTTGATCCTACGAAGGCTTAGTCGGGAGAGGTTTCTCTATTGTATAGAGAATTTTCTCATATTGGAGGACTATCCTCGGATTCATTTTTAATCGAGGAAGTTTGTACCATTGAAGGCATTGTTTTCATCAATGATCGATCGTATCGATGTGTTATCAATCATACTCGTATAATCTAATAGGATAGAATAATGTACGAGTTTGGTTAATTAAATTACATAAATAAAAACAAATTATGAATTAAAGAAGTAAAATCTATGTTCACTTTCACTATTTTCTTCAAATTCTATATTCAATATAAGACTTAAGAAAACTTTTTAATTCATTTTTCTTAGTGGATTTAGGATCCCATCCTCTAACATACATTAACCGTGAGTTATTTCAATAAGTCATACATAAAGGATTAGATAGATAACTCATTACTAATTACCTCCAATGTAACTCCTAATCTCATTGGCATAATAACTTCTTATTATCTCACATCTTATATGAATACCAATCTTCGCTTGTAAGTTTATTGGACCTTAAGTTATATCAATAAACCCAACAACCTTGAGTTATCTCTACAAATCCAATAACTCTTTTCAAGTTGGACCCAAACGTTTAGGATCATCGCATGACCAATGATTTGATTCCCTTGAGGGAGAAGTGACCTTGAATTATCTCAATAAGCCAATAATGACCAAAAGAGTTCTCTCCTCATAACGTTAAAAGATAACTAACTTGATATTAATTTTGAAGAATTTAATATAGTACGTCTCATCCTAGCATATATATTAGTCATCAATCACATTAATCCAATCATGTATACTAACAATCATAAAATAAAAACATACATCACATACATGACTCAAGGATTGGTGAATGGTAATAGTAATCTACTACTATCCCCTTTGAGCAATAAGGAGACTAGTGGGTTAAATACCTAGGTGAAAAATTATTATAAATTCTTTGAGATTGTCTTCACTTCTTAAATTTTTCTCCTTGTATCTATTCTAATTTCTATCTTCTACTTTTATATTTATTTGAATAAGTGATGTTGAGTTATATTCGAGGGAGTAAGTGAAAAGAGAAATACAATAGAATGACAAACAAGACAGGAGATGCGGACTCTATTTATCTAAAAAATTACAAACATCCATTCCCATAAACTAGGTCGACTCATCCATACCATTTACGCATACTTCAATCACATTGGTACATAATATACTCATGAAGAACATTTTATTTAAAATCATATATCTATATTTTAGTCATTTTATAAAAATATCAAAAGTTCTCTAAATTTTAATTTAAAGATTTATTGGGCCTTGGGTCCATGGGTTGCCATGCCCAAGCCACCGGTGTAACGTCCTTATGCGTGATTGGCCTTGTGCCGGCTCGCCAATGGCCACTAGTTTGGTGCACACACGCACCTAGCCTTTTACTTGAGGCGCGTACATGCTTGGCCTACTACGGGCCTTGCCCATGTGCTTACCCAATGAGTGGTCGACATGCATTAGGCAAGTTAGCAAGCCTAGCATGTCGTGCGCATTGCAAACGGTTAGCTTTGCCCGAAGGCTTGGCATACGTGAGGCACGCCAAGCCTATCACGTGTCCAATGTGGAACCGACTCGGCTAGAAGGCTTGGCCCGTTGCACACCTAGTGCACGACTAGCCCGCCGGGAGGCCTAGCTCGTCATACGCCCGATGTGCAACTAATCGGCCTCCTTCGTCGCGCGTACACTAATGTCCAACGTTGGCCTCACTTGCCCCTCACTTTTAACACCTAAAAATCAATTTAAGAAAATATGTAAAATACCAAAATATTAGATTTATAATCAAGAATAGATAATTTATTTAGTTAATCACAATTAACAAAGCATACAATTAAATATTCAATAAAGGTTTTGATACCAATTAAGGGATCATGCATTTTATGGAGGTGTGAAATAAAATAAAAAAATTTTCTCCATCTAAGGCTCTTAAGATCAAATCGTTGAATTAACTAATCATACATACATGAATTAAAGCATAAATAAAGGATTATCTTTTATAGTATAGAATTTAACCTTTACAAAAAAGGAGTCATCCAAGCTGTCCGGCCTTTATTAATAATCCATGCAGACTTAACACACCTATAAAGGAAGCCATAGAATTCACAGATTACTAGCTTCAATCCCTCCGTATAGTTAATTTTACTCTAAAAATCAAATCACGATTTTATACGATAACTCGGGCTTTTTAAAGAAGGGATACGATAACTTCGACTTTTGGAAAGGGAAACTCTTTCTCTCTATTTTTTTCTCTTTTTATCATGTATCACTCTCTCCTTCTTTTCCTTGTTGTTGCCTCTCTCCTTTATTTATAAGAGGAGTGACAACAACTTCTCCTAATAAATTTTGGAGGTGTTGCTCATTTGAGCTTTGTTTAACTTTATCCATGTAAGCCCTAAGCCTTATCCAATAGGGCTCATGTTTATCCTTTCAAAAAAATATCTTGCAGTGCTTTCATTTTAGAAAACTTTAAAAATTGAAAAAAATTTCAACATCTTTGCTTCTCTTTCTTTTATGTGAATACTTAAACTTATGCGTGTGACTCGGTAAGCTCTTAGATATGTTGAAAATGTATCAAGCATAAAAGACACTTTTTTTATCTCTTGATATATAAATCAAGATTAGCTTCTAGCAAGGCATCATAACTACCTAATTCTCTAGAAGGATTAATTAATTTGCAATTACCTTTCACGATGATGGTTACTATATAACTCGATCCTCATGTCAACTTATCATAGTGTGATCTCAAACTTGGTTATTAGTCTATTCGATTATGATCACACAAGTTTTTTTTTATTTCTAAATGTCTTAGCTCTTAGAGTAAACCAACTATGCTTTATTGGTGTATTGTTACTCCGGCCATTGATTTCTTGAGTAGGCATTTATTGAAGTGTAATATGATAATTCCTTTAGCATACAAGGAATGACATGTCCTATCCTAGTCATCCACCTATCTCAATTAGATTTCTAGTATACCCAATGAATCATCCACGTATAATCCTTTACTAGGTCCATCGAAACAAATGTCAAAGTACATAAATCCTCTAATGAGATAATTATGATGACTTCAATTCAAAGGACCAATTGTACCCATCTCATATGACATTCCCATAGACTAAAACAAATGGGTTCTCATGGTGAGTCAAGTCCAATAATATGTTCTCTTATAAAAATCATCTAAGTGCTTGCTTTGGCATTACCATACCAATAGATGTGAAATCTTCTACTACTATCTTATACCATGAGCATAACACTCGCAAGTCTAACCACATACAGATCAACGTCCATTCTTGATAATGCTACAACTTGGAATATTTAATGATATCATTTAAGTGCATTAATGTTTACCTCACATCTTTCGATCAATCATTAATGCAAATGCACGTCATATGGATTTTTATCTAATTCTTAAGCCGACGTTAATAGCGAGTCTAATTTCGCGATAAAAGAGTTATGTTTCTAAACAGATTTGTCCATCGGTAATGGAAATTATATTTGTAGGAATATAAGCCTTTCAATAAATATAAAAAATAAGAATTAATAGAAAGACTTCTTTTATTAGTAATAAAATAAATAATGTACTCGTTATAATAACTCAAACCATCTAATCAAGGTTGGATCTTAGGTACCTACACTAACAATAAGCATAATTGGATCAAATAGAATTACAATTAGAGTACTTGGGATTATAATTGAAATAATAAAAAGTTAAAAGATTAAAATTACATGGTATAGAGATCCAATTGAAGAAAATTAGGGACTACAATGACTCCTAAGGATTACAATTAAAATAAATCAAAATTTACAAGGACTATACTCGAATATTGGGAGTAGACGACATGGCCAATTCAGAGGTTAACTTAAATGACCCGTCGTCTAGATGCCCTTAAATTTTGGCTAAGACATACTTGTCTTTGTGCTCGCCTCATCCTCTAGCCACTCAAATCATGAATGGAAGATACATCTTATGCACACCAATATAAATAGTATTATCTTTACTTTGTAGTTCATAATTATTTGTATATTGCTATGTTATTTTATTCATGAATTCACTTTTTTTTATCATGTTCAACAGTTTGAATCTATCTAATCGGTGCTTTCAATAAATTACAACCATTTTTAGAGAGCAAATGGATCCCCTCTAGATCTACGTGGAAGTCGGTCTCCCAAGAGTCAAAGACTTCCACTGGAATGAGTTAAGGTGACATATTAATTAATTATTTATATCATCTTTAAGTTATTTTAGTAAATCTAACATGAAATGTCATATTATTTATTTTTTCCTTCTTATAGAAATAATTTATATAGAAGGAAGTCATCGACATTTTAATTAAAATAGCATGGAAGCATCATGCACGAGGGTAGTATGCTCGACATACTAACCAACTGGAAAAGGAAAAGGACCAAACCTCGGAGCAAGTGTAGGAGGGATGACAACGAGCAATTGGTTGCACTTGAGTTGGGAGCCGGTTCCGAGCAAATAATTCGAAACTACATGAGTGAGATGGGTGACAACGGTGTTGGCCCATCTAAATATACAAAGGAGTCTATTTCACATATTGAGCACAATACATGCATGTTAAATCCTATTATCGATTATGTTATAAATTAATATTTATAGTTATTGAAACTCATATTATGTATACCAACTTTTCAATCTAAGAATTTGGTTTGTGATCTAAATCCTTACGAGTTATTCATGAAGACTCACTAACATCCGAATGGGTCATTCGTCAATACACGATCCAAGAAATTTAAGGTAAGTGTTTTCTTTTTTTAATCATACATATTTTAGTTTAATCTAAAAGTTAAATTTAATATTTAATATTATAATTTTTATAATTATGTAGGAGCAAGAGGACTCATTGTGTGAGACAATTGATAGCCAAGCATCGAGGCTTCTTTATCACCGCTTGACATCAACATAGCTCGGATACATCTCGAAGTTGTAGAAGGGGAGAAAAAGTATAGAGTATATGGGTTTAAATCACAAGCATCCCGGTATTACTCTCATTCTAACATCGATTCATTCTCCGCCATATTACGATCCTATGGTGGTATGCAACAAGATGATGAGTAGTACCGATAATAGCTCCAGGCAAAAATAAAGCATGATCGAGCTCAATGGATCCAGGAAATTAAAGAGGAATGCAAGGTGAAATACTAGCTTCTCCAACAAAAGCTACATGGGACTCATCAAGAGTAACAGAAGATCACGTAGTAGCATGAATAATATATACGAGTGATGTAGTGGTTGTTATAAGAGATGTAGAGCCACATCCGCCTATCCTCCCCTCCTTTTTACCCTCTCGCAACCTAATAGCCACCCCTTATTCTCCATACCCCGTAGCCGCCAAATGATGATGATGATCTCCCACATGCATCTCCTCGATTAGACTAACTCTTTTTATAGTTTTTTTTTAATTATTTTTGTACAATCGAAGTGCATTTGTATATATTTGATTTGATTTTATATTATATTATTTTTATTTACACAATAATATTTTATGTTATAATTTTAATTTTAGTCGTTTACTACTACAATTGAGAATGAAACTACTAATAATGAATTAAAAATTATATTTTCTTAATTAGCAATGGATTAACGACCTACTAATGACAAAAAAAAGATTAAATTACATCAACTACTAATAGATAAATACGGAATCCATCACTATAAGACTAACCAATGGCAATAGATTTCATCGCCAAATCATTGATGGATAGCAAAGATTTTTATCGGTATATTCATGACATAAAGCTACGGTTTAGCAACTACATTTAGTAACCAAATTTTGCGAGGAATTTCCATCTCTATATAGAGACGAAAGTAAAATAACTTATTGACGAGTATTGCGACAAATGTTATAATTATAAATCGAATGTTTACATCACATTAATTAATGATGAAAGTACTTCACCATAGCGAAAACTTATTCATCGCTAATTTTATGATGGATGGTAACTTCTATTGCTAAAATTATTTGCAACAATTGATTTACCCATAGTTTGGTTTTGTCGTCATTTCATTGCTAAAAAAAAAAATAACGACAAAATATATAGGTTTTTCATCGTTAAAAGCTTAATTTTTTGTAGTATTAGAAACAGATCTGTAATGTTCGTGCACACTTGAAATATAAATCATCATAGCAACATGTCAATTTAACGGTTATGTCAAGATACATTTGATGGAATCTAACAAAAATACTTGATTAGAAAAAAAATTAAAAGTAAAATAACGACCAATGGCAATGGATTAACGACCTACTAATGACAAAAAAAAAGATTAAATTACATAAACTACTAATAGATAAATACGGAATCCATCACTATAAGACTAACCAATGGCAATAGATTTCATCGCCAAATCATTGATGGATAGCAAAGATTTTTATCGGTATATTCATGACATAAAGCTACGGTTTAGCAACTACATTTAGTAACCAAATTTTGCGAGGAATTTCCATCTCTATATAGAGACGAAAGTAAAATAACTTATTGACGAGTATTGCGACAAATGTTATAATTATAAATCGAATGTTTACATCACATTAATTAATGATGAAAGTACTTCACCATAGCGAAAACTTATTCATCGCTAATTTTATGATGGATGGTAACTTCTATTGCTAAAATTATTTGCAACAATTGATTTACCCATAGTTTGGTTTTGTCGTCATTTCATTGCTAAAAAAAAAAATAACGACAAAATATATAGGTTTTTCATCGTTAAAAGCTTAATTTTTTGTAGTATTAGAAACAGATCGTAATGTTCGTGCACACTTGAAATATACATCATCATAGCAACATGTCAATTTAACGGTTATGTCAAGATACATTTGATGGAATCTAACAAAAATACTTGATTAGAAAAAAAATTAAAAGTTCACGTACTCAAATAATAAAAATAAAAAGTGATACACTGAAATAGAAAAATCCAAAAAATGCGCAACCAAAAACATTCAAGTAGTATCATAAGGTACGGCCATCATTAGATTTCATGTGAGCTACGCATGCGAGATATATGTGATTTTGTTTACGATGACCAATAAAGAAGATGAGAGTTAAAAAGTCTCTAAAATAATGGTTTATTAAGTGGTATGAAGTCCTTCCAATGTTTTCAGATAAAATGATTGGAAAAGGAATTACCTTATTAGAGGTAAAGGGAAGAGAGAAAATTGAAAATATTGAGACCATAAAATTGGCCTCAGGGTTTTAATCTCACAAACGTAGATACAAATCGAAAATGATACGAGGAATGGTCCCACCCTTGTATTTTGTTGTCGAAGTGTGCGCCTTGGAGCACGAATTAGCGCGTGAAAGCACGCTCCCATTAATGAAGTTAAAGACATACATGTGGTTATCAAGCTAACCGAAGTACTTTCAATATTTTTAAATACTTGGATGAAATTCGTCAATTAAAAAAAAATGATTGGATAGGATACATTCATTCTCAAAAAGAAAAGAAGAGGAAAAAAAAATTTGATTAGGATATATTCGGACCAACTTTTAATACCAAGAATTTTCCGTTTCAAATCAACAAAACTATCGCAATTGAATAGATGCATTCACAAAAAAATAAAATGATAAAAAGGAATAAAAAATTTAATTAGAAATAAATAAATAAGATATTAGTGAAATTTTATCATCAAACTAAGCAAAATCTCTTTTATGTATTAGCGATTTGTATTGTCAAAAAACCATCATTATCTTGTTCTATTTTATACTAACATACACATGATATTTGATGATCATTGTGGCTCCGACATTAAATTAAGAAACAAATTCAATTTAAAAATTTTAAATTCTTAGAAAATATTTTTAGAAAAATGATTTTATATGTAAATTTTTAATAGCTCTTGATTTTTAAAAAACAAAATTGAAATATATAAAATTATATAAGTCTATGTAAGTTTTAAATTTAGACTTCCTTTTTTTTTTAAAAAAAAAAGAGTGGTACTAAAAGTTGCATCTTCTTGCCTCTATGTTATATATATATATATTTTGGTCTTCATTTCCTACCGATGACCACATGAATTTTAACATTTTTTAAAATTAGTTTAAAAAATGATGTTAACTCCGTCACTTTTTTTGATATTGTACTGTTGGGAGATCTATATCCGAGAATTACTTAAACCCGCATGCAAGAGGACTTAAACAAAAAATAAACAACACTTTAACTCAAAAGTTTGAGCTAACGAGTCATGAATCCATCTTATATATAAACATTTTAAGCTTCTTATTCCTAATCGATATGAAATTCTAGTTTGATAGATTATAAATTCATTTTATATATAAGGGTCTCAAATTTTTTATTTGTAACCGATGTTGAATTCTCCACTTATATAGGAAATTCATCAAATATGTCCTTGGATTTGAGTCTCTCTTTCACATCAAAAACTCCCCTCCATATTTAATAATCTGAGTGCAATATCTAGAACTTGGAGCTTAGCTATTTTGCTCAACTATGGAAACATAATCATAATTGTCATTCATTTCAAGCCAAACCGTCAACTTTGCTACTAATTATTAGAGAAATCTGCATTTGGGCTTGCATGCAAGAAGGTTTATGCATAAGAATGAACATCATCTTGACTCGAAAACCAAGACTAATTAATTATGGATTCATATATTATATAAACAAATCAAACTTTTATTTTTAATTGATGTGACTCGCATGTAAAACTCAACATTGTTTACACAATAAATATAAATTTGACTTGATTTGAAAAATTCAATATCTATTAGACAAATTATTATTTAGATTATATTTACTTAAATAGTTAAAAAAGAATTTATATTTATTAAAAAATAGTATAAAACCATTGTCATCTTCACCATAGTTTTAAGGTATCAAATTAATACAATTAAATGTTTAAGAACAGATTAAAAACTAGTCTCGAAATATAAATATAAATCAGTTATTGTTTTTTTAATTTATGAAGTTATTAGAGAATATCGAGTATATTTTTATAATTTATAATAAATTTTTTTAAGTATATATATATATATATATATATATATATATATATATATATATATATATATATAAACTAAGATTTAATCTACCACTTCTTAGATCAAACAAAATTTTATGATTATTGAAAGGAGTTTTCATGATATTGTTTTGTAATTTATTTATAAGAATAATAGCTTTATAGATCATAAAATTGGTATTTACTATTAGTACAAAGAAGAATCAAAATAAAAAAACATTTAAACATGATTCGAAAAGAACGTTCGATATATATTTAGTAATATGGATAGAAATGCTTTTCAATTGAAAAAGCATCTAATTCTAACTGAGACTTCGATTGCTTTTCGATAAATTTTGACATACCGATCACGCGCTTCACATACCGTACGGTTGGCCACAATAGGGAGACATATAGGAGTAGGCCTAAGTAGAGTCCTCAAGGCGAAGAAAGCCCAAATCATTGGTTGGTTTGGGCTTTAACCAAAAGCTCCTTTTCACCGGTCCCCATCTGTTTTAAATAAATACAAAATGGTCCCCATCTTTCTCTTCACATATACACTCTCTCCTTCGGAACGCAGATTTCAACCAAAATATAGGTCGGCTTTTAGTATTCTAGGCTTAAGTAGGCTAAGCTACGTTAACCTAAATTGTAGTTCCCATTTGAGAGGTACTAAAGAATGCTTGCTATTTTTAGCAAATGACTAGCACTAACTTTTGATCAAAGCACTTTTTCCCTGTTGTTTTTTAGCTATAAAAAACAAGGCTGGCTTGCTACAACCTAAGCCTGCCTTTCTTTTTCTCCTTTTTCGAACTATATGTTCCATCTACATGGGAGAAGGAATAGGCATTTTCATCCACCAACCTTTTCTTAATATAATTAATTTGCTAATATACACACACACACACTACATTTGCATGTGATCAACTTTAAGCTTTCGGCTCATTCAGAATTATCACTTCATTTATGCTCCATTAAATTCTATACTTTCTCCCTTTTGATTTCCTATGTTTTTTATTTTTATTTTCTTTGTTTTCTCCACTTACAAGTTACATGCAAAGAACCCTTAATTACAATATACAAAGAGCTTTTCGAGTAGATCAACATTTGTTGAGTACTTTCCATTGGCTGACAATGACAAATAAAGAATACTTGACACTTTCTTTGCAAATTGATTGTGTGGATTAGATTTACATCTTAATTAAAATTTTAATTCGATATGTGTGAATTACGTCGTTAAATTGATTCCACTTTTAACAAGCAATACAAGACATTTGCATTTTCAAGCAAATTTTTTTCATAAAAAAGAATAATAGTCTGAAATATAGTAAATGGACTCAAACACAATCAAATGACCTCTGGCCAACTTTGAAAGTTGAAACTAGCAATTATTCAAGGCATAAATGTCGCAACTTTGAATTATTGGTCATGTCGAGGACAAAATGCATAAATCTCCCAGCCTCTAAATAACATATGGCTAGCAGTCTTAATTCAATATTTATATTTGGTACCGTATAAATCCATACATGTGTCCTTGGTGGCTAAGTGGCTTAGAAAATTTTAGAAGCATCTTTCATGAATGGGACATCTATAAAAGGGCTCCAATTTATTTGTTATTATTTTTTTTTAAGAAAAACAACCTAATATTTCTCTTAAAAAGAAATATGTGCTTAAGAAGACACGTGTTGAGGAAGTATTGAAATTTAAAATATTAAAAATTATTTTACATCACTAATTATTTGTAAATTATGGGTTGTTAGATCTTTAACCCAATGATAGATAAAAGGGTTCTTCTCATATTTATATCCTGTATTTAAAAAAAAATTTGATTGAGACTCTATTTTTTATTTAGCTTGATTAAGATATTTCTATTCTTTGAGATTTTTTATTTCATACTTTTTATGATAATGCTATATATCAATTAATGATCGACACGCGACATTGTAAAATAAAATTTTTTTAAAATGTGTCGATTACCGATTGATGACATTATAAAAAATAGTTTGAAACCAAAAATTCGAAAAATAAAGTGTTTTAATCAATTTAAACAAAAAAAATAGAGAATTTTAATAAAAAATTTTCAAGAATACAAAATCTAAATGCCAAGAAAACTCATAGATAAAACAAGATAAATATACATATTCAAGCTAGATAAACGGGCGTCATTAATTAGGGTTTGAACTTGATTAATGCTATGTCATTCTCAAAACCTCCATTCTCTAGTCAACCTGAACTAGTCCCAATTGAACAGTAAGCACAAGATACGTACGTGCTTGGATGTACAAACTCAAATAAAGCACTAGATAATATCCACCATAAATGAAATAAAAGTCAAGTCTATATTTAATTAATTAACACGCATCTGTATAGAGAATATTGCCTACATCTGTCTGCAGCATAAATTGAAATTGGGTTTTGCTTCCTTCCATGCACTAGGGAACAAGCAAATCCAAGTCTTATCATGTTGGATTTAACATGGAAAAGATTTTAGTGAGCTCCATCTTGAAAGTAACATTAGAAAAGATTGGTCTAGATCTTATGTTAGTTCAAATCTTTATTAAAAAAAGTTCGTTGATTTAACTAATTAAGAAATAAATAAAAACAGAACTTTAAAAAACAAAATTCAAAAAAAAGATAGAGCCTCCCAATTTGAAATTCAAGTTAATGTTAGATATTGTGTAACCCATGGTGCAATTCAAAAAGTAGGGATAACTTCGATTAGAGTTTTAGTCATGGGAATTGGAAAGAAATGCAAAAAACAAGGAATCGAATCTGAGTTTTGATAATGAAAAGAGACGTAAGAATGATAATTTATCTAGCAATATATAACCAAAAACATTCTTCTATATGAATAAATATAAAAGTTTAGAGAATAATTAAATTTTAAAATATGAGATAGGCCAATAATTTGAATTTGGCTAAACTACTTTTTAGTCCTTAAAAATTCTTCAATGCTCAATTTCTATCCTTATAGTTTAAAATTTTCAAATGACACTAAATAACTTTTAAAAAGTTCATATTTCCTATCAAATCCCCATACATGTTATAATATCTCACAAAACAGTTAAAATTTTGAAAAAAAAAAACACAAAAACCAAATTAAAGCAATAGGCTATTTAATGCATAAGGGTAATGTTAGAACTTTTTGAACACTAGAAAGGTAATATTGAAAAATTCTAAATCATAGGGACAGAAGTTGAACATTGATGCATCCTTATTAGAGGTAAAATAACATGTTCCCTTTGGATTTAAAGTTAATGGGATGTACTACAAAAAAATCGGATAATAGTGACGAGTTTTAATTATGAAATAAAAATGTCACTAAATAGTGAGTAAATAGAGAACGAATAACGTTTGTTTGATTCAGCGATAAAATAAAAAAAATTTGACGATAGATAATATTCGGTTGCCATTTGTAGCGCCAAAATCTTCTCGAGTTTATTAGAGATGGTTTAGAGACAAAATTATTATGAAAATTTGCGACGGGTTTACGTTCGTCGTTGTTTGTAATGTTTTGATATAACGACGAATTGTTCGTCGCTAAAGTACCAAATCAAAAAAGGGTGGCTATTTGAAATCAAAAAGTGACCCATTTGATGATGGAATAACAATGGAAACTTATTTTTCGTTGCTAAATAGCAAGTACTTAGTGACAGGAACGTGTAAAAAATGGATGGCTTTCTAGGATTAATTGGTCGCCCATTTTGCAAAGATTTAGCCGATGAAAAAATAATTTATGTTGCTAAATAATGACAAACTAGTGATGGAAATATTTTCATCACTAGTTGTAAAAAAATGGACAGCCATATGGAATTAATTGGCCACTCATTTTATGAGGGATGAGCGATAAACGTCAATGTCCGATGCTAAATAACGACGGACTAGCGACCGGATCACATCCGTTGCCAACTCAATCCCTAATTTAACCCCTTTGCCTTCCTCTTCCCCCCATTTCTTCTCTCTAGTCTCTATCTCTAGCCCACCCTAAAATCGTTAGATAACTATAGCCTCCGCTCCTTATGCTAAATAGTGATGGCAATAGCCAAATTAGAGATGGTTCCGCAACAAATACAAGACTCGAATAGATGGCTATATACAACATAAATTCTATGCATTAGCGAAATAAAATTTTTTAGGGTGATGGGAATGTGTAAAAAATGGATGGCTTTCTAGAATTAATTGGTCGCCCATTTTGTGAAGATTTAGCAATGAAAAAATAATTGATGTTGCTAAATAATGACTAACTAGTGATGGAAATACTTAGTGATGGGAACTCGTAAAAAATGGATGGCTTTTTAGAATTAATTGGTTGCCCATTTTGTGAAGATTTAGCAATGAAAAAATAATTTATGTTGCTAAATAATGACTAACTAGCGATGGAAATATTTTTTTCACTAATTGTAAAAAAAGGGCGACCATCCGGAATTAATTGGCCACTCATTTTATGAGGGATAAGTGATAAACTTCATTGTTCGTTGCTAAATAACGATAGACTAGCGACGAGATCACGTCCGTCGTCAATCTCAATCCCTAATTTAACCCCTTTTGCCTTCCTCTTCCCCCCATTTCTTCTCTCTAGTCTCTATCTCTATCTCCAGCCCACCCTAAAATCATTAGATAACTATAGCCTCCACTCCTCATGTTAAATAGTGACAACAACGACCAAATTATAGACGATTTTACAACAAATACAAGACCGAATAGATGGCTGTATACGACACTTTAACGACATAAATTCTATGCATTAGCAACGGAAAAAAATTTTCGTCGCTAAAAAAATAGCTACAAAGACTTTTGCTACAACACGTCCATTGTTGCAAATCCGTCCCTATAAATCCATTGCTAAGTACATATAGCGACAAAAACATTCGTTGTTATTTTCTAATTTTCTTATAGTGATGTGTAGGCGTAGCCTAAAGATGCAATGTGGGATGGGTAGATTGATCCTTATCATCTTATAAAATAAGCTTATTTTCCTATATGTCCTTAAATTTTAAATTCAATCAAACATATTCACATATATTCATGTAATCTTAAATATTTCCTTAGTAACTTTTTACAAGGAAAATGCAAAATAAAAACACCAAAAGAAAATTTAATTTTGATAAAACACTCAAAGAACAAAAAATTGATAAATTAACTTGCAAAACCTAGGAAAAGAAATGAAAAACTCAAAAGAGAGAGAGAGAGAGAGAGAGAGAGAGAGAGAGAGAGAGAGAGAGAGAGAGAGAAAGTACCCCCAAAAATTATAGAATTCATACAAGATTTTTTTAAAAAATCTCTTATAATTGCATTGACAACAATTAATCAGAATTTGTTTATATGAAAGTATATTATCAAATATTTTCTTTAGTTTTTGAAAATGAATTAAATATTCCCTCTAGTTTCAATTTATTTTGTTTTATAAATAATAGAAAAATGAAAAAAAGTAAATAATATGGAAAGATTGATGAAAAAAATATATTTTTTTAAATAAAGTAATATTAAATTAAGTATGATCAACATTAGTTAATATATTAATTAATTAATATTTGAAACTAGATTAACTATTCAATTTATTTTACAAAACTAAAGGGACTAATTTTGATATACATATTTCTACCATAAAAGTACAAGTACTCTGATGGCACAAGTTTTCCATTTATTTCCTACTTTTTCTTATTTATCTTTATGTTTATGATTTTTTTAACCTCTAAATATTTTAAAATTTTCTTTTTATTTTTTTATTTTTTAAGTTTCTTTTTGTTTTTGATTTTTAACCTCTCTCTCTCTCTCTATATATAAAATCTTTTTGGACTTCGTTCGGTCTCAATTAAGGAAGGATAAAAAAAAAATTAAAGAAGATTTTTTTTAAAAAAATGTTTTAAAATAGTGTCCCATAAAACTTATAAAAGCCAATCACAAGAATTGGGTTAATATGTATCTAGCACACTTAACACAAACTCCCATCAAAAGCGTAAATGAAAAATTAATGTCCTATTCATGGCAATACCTTTCTTTCTCTTATATCCACTCTTTGCATCTATCCCTTGCATAAACTTCATTTTTGCAAGACTTGTTTTCTTGAATTTGATGTTTAGAAGATGGTTGTATGCCAGGTTAGTACGCGGCAATGATAAAAATTTATCATGGGTTGATGAGATAATGTTTTAGAATTTTGGTAGGATTATATAATAATATTTAATTGAGATTTAAAAAAAATATCAAGAGGTTAATTTAGATTGAAAAAAAAAGTGTAACGTCATCATATTTAGGGGTGTTCGTTTGGTAATTCGGTTCGGTTTTGAACTTTTTTTATTGGTTTTCGATTAACCGAATTGTCTAAAAAAACCGAAACCAAACCGAATTATTTGGTTTTTTGGTTCAGTTTTGAAATATATCGATTTTTTTATTCGGTAATTTGGTTTTCACTCGTAATTACTAATTACATTCAAGTGAGGAAGAATATACTAATTACTGATTACATCGAAAAAAATTAAAACAAAGTTTTTTTTTTATTATTAGTTATCTTTTATATATATATATATATATATATATTTTTTGGCTGGATTGGAATTAGTCCAGTCCAACTTTTTTGAAAAATTTCGGACTAGGCTAGACTAAAATCAGTTCAACCAAACTACAAATGGGTTGGGCTAAACCCAACCCGCATTACCTTAGTGACTTAAACCCAAAAACAAACCACTGCTCATTTTTCAAAAGAAATTTGGATCAAAACCTCCTCTTTTAAATTTTCCTTTCTCTCTCCCGATTTCTCTCTTTCCTTTCTTCCACCTTTTTTTAGCTGCCTCCCTCCATAGACGAACCAGTTTCTGGTTCAACCCTCCATTTCCTTGTATTCTCTTTCTTCTTTCTTTTCTCTTCCCTCTCTTTTCTCCATCATTATCCTCCTCCTCCTCTCTTTCCCCTTTCACAATTTCTTTCTCTAGAAACGAATGAGAGAATCTTCAACTCTGGTTCACTCTTCCTTTAATCCTCCCTCACTCTGCCTCAATTAGTTCAATTCGTATTGAAATTAAATAATCTCAAGTCCTCTAGAACCCAATTCCTCAAAAATTCCAAAACTTTCACTGTCTTAGAGATATCGAAAACCCTAGGTTTTGTTCTAGTTCCATCCAGTCTCAAATCAAAGTATAAACTCCAAATAGAACCTTCACACACCTATAATCAAGCTTCCCTTTAAACCTAAACCATCAATTTATCCCTTTAAACCGAAACCCTACATTCAAGTGAGGAAGACGAAGGATACGAAAAGGAAGTGTCGAAGTGAGGAACTGACTACTAAGGAACACGATTTTGATTTGTGAATTGTGATTTCAGAATCAGAGACAGGAAGAAATTAAGGAATTAAAGAAAAGGAGTGAAACGACGTCGTTTCACTCATGCATTTTAAAAAAAAAAAATTCGGTTAACCGGGTTTAAAAAAATAAAAACCCAGAATCGAAATCGAAAACCGATTATATATCGGTTCATTTTTTTAATTTATAAAAAAAAACACACCAAAATTGATATTTCGGTACGGTTCGGTTCGGTTTTTCGGTTTTCATCGAATAATAAAGACCCCTAATGATTTCTTATTAGAGATGGAAGTACTTCATCAAAAATTTCTTTAAACTTCACGTGGGTAATTAATTTGACAAAAAAAAAGGGGTAAAGTGTAATAATTCTATGAAGATATTGTAAAATTACAAAACTATCCAGAAGTTTGAGGATTTGATAAAAAAACCTCAACACATTAAAAAAAATTACAAAAACTTGATTTGGTGCCAAAAATGTTCTTAATTACTTTTTTTTAAAAAAATATTTATATTAAAAACTTAAAAAAAAATTAGAGAAAGAATTGGACATAATTATTTTTTAGTAAATGAACAATATTAATTTCATTATTTAATATCAATCAATTTTGTTTTGAGTTTTTTTTTATATTATATCTAATTTTTTAAAAAATTAATTCAACTATTTTTTCTTAATAGTAATTAAAGATATTTTAGGTATAATGAGATGTTTCTATTGTTAAGTTGTGGAGACTGATGTGGATGTAGGTACGCAGTATAAGGCGTAATATAGATTCGAGCACGGTGGTCTCGCTAGCTTGTTAGCGAGCGGAGGTCAAGGGGTAGCGCTCCTTGGGAAGGCTTTGGTACAAAACTTTCGAAAGATCAACAGAATATTGGACTAGATGTATAAGCCCGTTAGACGTATTTTTTTCTTATAACCCTAATTGTCCACACTATAAATACGGATAATATCACTTGTATTTGTAGCCGCTACTTGACAAAACCTAATGTGGAAAAAACATTATTGCCGAACCACATAAAATTATTGTATTGTGTAATTATTTTTTTTCCTACTATTTTCTTTTATTTGATTTGTTTCCTAACATCTATCAAGTTTTTTCAAACTTTTTGAGAATCTCTGTAATTTCATGATACCTCATAAAAATTATTATAAATTTATCTTAAAAAATATAGAATAAATTGCGATAACTCATAATTTTTAAGAGTTGAATTAAAATCAACTCTCTCTCTCTCTCTCTCTTTTCAGTGTTTTAGATATCGATTTAGTTGATTACTACTAGTTATATGTCATTTTTTAACGTAGTGTTAAAAAAACAACGTGAATAGTGAAACGTTTCATGATGTTCATAGTTCTATCTAAGTTTTTTTTTTTTTTTTTTGAATTACAAATATTTACATAAAAAGTTACTCTTAACTTATCTTCATTTATTTTATTTATCTCCATTTTGCGTGGATAAAAAAAGGATATGACTATTACATGATCTCTTTGAATTTCCTAGATAGCAACACAAACTGTAAGTATTTGCCGGATGGTTATGTCTCAAAGAGAACCTATCATTTATGAGGTGAGGGTGCATCAGTTAGACGGGACTACGAATATCCTGAAGTGTCCGTACTTCGCAACTCTTCCTCACCTATTGGCTTCGAACATTTTTACCTGGGAACAAAGAAATTCTGGCGTGAATAGTTCATCACTTCATATATGGATTGCTTATTTAATATTTGACCGGCTAGAAGACTTAGTTTTAATTAAATGATTGCTTGCTTTACGCTGTAGATTGGATATAACACGTGAAATCATTTGAAAAAAAATCATTATGATTCAATAGTTTTCGTCATGCTATAGATCTACTAAAATATACTGAAATTAAAAAAAAAAAAAACATATTCACCTAACCTTATATTATTTAATTAATTATTTCTTTAAAAAAAAAGATTTCCTTTTTTAAAGATATGATTTTTTTTTCATGCATGAATTCTAAAATAAAAATTAATGATAATCTAAAATGGAAGTTTCAATTTATCGGAGATCCAACATATATATATATATATATATATATATATATATATATATATATATATATATATATATATATATATATATTTTAAGATTGAGTCGAGAAAATAAAGCAACAATTAATTTTTTAAAAAATTGCATAAAAAATTTAAATATCTCTGATCTACAACTTTGGATACGAAAATACAATCACTATATTATATTTATAAAATTATTTTGCATGGATCTTTAATAGGCCAACAATTGCACTAACTGTTTTAGCTTTGTATGTAGTCGCGTTGAACTTGGTTATTATTTATAGGCATTAGCTACTCATGTTATCATCAAGGCCATGTATAGGATACATCTAGTTTCTTATACCCAATACAATTTTTTTAATGAATTCTTTTGATATAAGCCACCAGTATGATATTTATAAAAAAAAAATCACATGCAAACAATAATGAAAGAAGTCCTTAAATTGCATAGTAAATTATAAATTAATCCATTGTATTTTGAGGAATGAATTAATTAGTCTTTTTTATTTTAAAAATTAATTATTTAATTCTTTTAATCGGTGTTGACCACAACTAATTTATTTTCTCTAATTTTATGTAAAAAAATTCTTTTCTATCAATCTTTTAATATTTTTACCTATTTTTTTTATTCCTTTTCTATTTCTTAAAAAAAATCAAAATAGATTGAAAATTAACAAAAAGAGCTAAATAATTAGTTTTTGAAACCAGATGGACTAATTAATTTATTTCTTAAAAAAAGAGGAACAAAATTATAATTTACTCTTGAATTGCAAGTGGCTCACGAAAATAATGGGGAAAAAAAATGAATGACAGGAGCATCAAATGCTCTATCTTAAAAGCAAGTGAAATTACACAAATCCACCAAATAAGTAAATTGAAAGCAATCGATCAAGGCTAAGTATAAAAATTCACAAATCTACTAAGCAGATATTACGAAATTAAGAATAAAACAGAATGACTTTTTATACATAAAGCAAAACGAAAAAAAGAAATCAAAACTCGACTAAAAGAAAAAAAATCATAATGTGAACAATGGTCCACATTAAAATGAGAGAGCATGAACAATGTTTAAATAGAAAATCAACCACTTGTTTTGGTTTCTTTTGTAATATGAAAAAGCTAATGGAGTATACCTTAATTTTTAAACAATGTTGCGTGTGTGTTATAAGTTCAATTAATGAGTGATCTTAATATAACTATGAAGAAATTAAATAGAAAAAAGCTTATTGCTAAACTAGAAATGAATTTTTTTTCTTGTTTTACTTTTCTTCCGTAACTAACACATGCATATAAAAAAAAAAAAAAATCTTTTTGAGTACTATTAGCAATAGGAGCCGCACTTTGAAAGCTCAACTTTTCTTTGATCGATTTGTCGCTGATGAAGTCGAATCTAAAATGTACTAGATTATTGGCTTTTGGTTTACTTGAGATGGCCCTCCTTCCTTTTAGTTTTGCTACTTTAATTGTTTTGACTAATGCTCAAATGCTAGCTATTTAAGGCATCATCACATCGATCGACTTTACAATGTTATTGGTCGACCAATTTTCGAATTCGATCCAAGTGGTTAGATCGTTGGTCTTACCCCTAAGTGTTTCTAATTTTATGGATTACCCTTCAAATCAGGTCATGAGATAGCCCTAAGTACTAGTTGAGATCATGCATTTGTAGCTCTCTCGGCATAATCATTGCTTCTATTCAAATGTTTTTCTTTTGATGCTTGCATCACAATTTGTAAATTGATCTTGAAATGTTTATCATCTTTTGAGAAAGATAATTGAATAGACATTTGGTTCTCATGGAATAAGACGTGAACTTAAATGTTTCTTTTAAATACAATTCGATTACTTGAAAGAAATGTAGAGATGTTCCAATGAAAGTAATTTTATATGTTCAAGTTGATTGATCAAAAATTAAAATATGATATTCAAATGCTATGATGTAATTTCTCTAAGACGGTCATTGGGCTAAATTGGCAAATGCATTTGGATCATGTAAGGTTTATATATAAGACTCGGTTTTTTTTTATGCTACCGAAGGTAAATGGTTAAATTATAAATCCATTTTGGTGAAAGGAAAAGGTTGAGTAAAAGGTATTTTAAAAAGAAAATTGATTTTGAAGGATAATTTTGCTCGAGAATATATTGATTCCATTTATTTTTCTTATCCCCAAGTTTAGTTGATGAAAACTCATGATTTGATATCATAAAAAATGACAAACACCATTTTTTTTCAATCATTCCTATTTTCTTTTAAGATTAGAATTCAATAGTATAAGCAAATTATCCTTTATCATAAATGATTTATAGAAGCACATAACATAGGCTATGGTTTAGGCATATGAAAAAATGGATACATAAAGGCTCAAAAAGTGTTTATGATATAGGATAACTTTTGTTGTCTATAGAAGTCTCTTTAGGCAAAGCTACTTAAACTTCATCACATTAGCCGTTAGTTAAGCTTTTGTGTCATCTTGATGTTCATAAGAAAATTTTGTCGTTTTGAGTTTAGACTTTGTCTTTTGGTTGTAACTCTTATTTTCTAAATATATGCTCCCATATTAACATGTAATTTTGTATTATGGATGTTTTTTTCTTTTCTTGGTTTCTTTTTTTCCTTTGCCTTCTCGAGTTCTTTTTGTTTTTAGAATCATTGGTAGGGCTTTTTTGATAAAATTTTTTTAAGAGTCTCATCAATCATTTATGGACTTCACATTACGCCTCTCGGCGTGAGGAGTGATCCTAGTCTCGGGTTATTATGAAAGAAATCGTCAAGGCTCAAAATGGGATGACAAGGGATATAACTTTAAGAGATATAAGAAAGATGACCTTTCTTCATCTCAAAAGCTAATTTATCTATGCAAATAAATGCTAATCTCTTTTGAAAAATATGAATTAATTTGAAAAACCCCTAGGTTAATCAAAGAGGAGAAGTGATGAATGCAACTTGAGATCATAACTTGAAAATGTATTGTTTATCATTATTTAGGATACCAATCATTTAGTCTTTCAACTTTGAGCTTTATGAGGATTGATGGGCAAAACTTTCCTTTGAGAGTTTACTTAGGAAAGGAAAAAGGATTATTTTTTCAACAAGACAAAGGATTGCCTTCTTGCTTCTCGCTAAAAAAAGTTGTTGGAAAAAGTAGAATGTATCTTTGGATTCAATGAAATAAAGAATTGTCTCTAGCATTTATTTATCATGCTTTGAAATTTGATCAATCTTTTAAATGTTTTCAAATGAATTTACCATTATATTTTCTTAATGGAGGAATATGTAATGTTAAATAATACTTTCAAATAAACACTTTATGATTTTAGATCAGATAATTTGAAATTACAAAATAAAGTAGAAACATTTTTTTCATTCAAGGATATGATTTAATCCATGCATAACCAAAACATTCTAAGAAATAATGTTCAAAATTAGATAAAATTAGAAGATAACATTTACAAACCATGAGCATACATTGTCACCATAACTTTCAAGCTCACTCAATCTCCATGTCTTTTGTGTTAGCAATCGTATGGTTTCACAGTGGATTCATACTCATATTAGAAGTATACGGACCATTACCAAAACTAATCCAACAACTTCTTTCTAAAAAGACGACATTCATCGATGTTATATTAATAGTATAAGAATGATATTCATATCTCTTATCTTATTTGTACCATAAAGGTTAAGAATGTTGCATCGGATTAGTAAGGATTGGGATTATCTTCTCAATGCTCACCAAATACTCAAAAACTTCACCCAATAAGAAGGTAAGGATGGTAATTATTCAGACTCCTTTTTTATGATCTTAATTATTTAGGTGGTAAGATTATGTGGTATTTGTGGATTGTTAAAAACTATCCGGTTTTGCATCGGAGACACAAGAAAGGAGAAAAATGTTTCCTTTATTTTTTAGAGGATTGTTCATGAGCTTTCAAAAAATTAATATGGAGATTAGGGTTTGTTTTGGAGACATCATATCCAAATTCTTTTTCATAATGAGTGTCTTTTGAAGCTTTAACCTTTCTTAGAATTATGCCATGCTTTATTTCCCTTACCATATTCATGAGGTCATTAAACCGACATGAAAAACTACCACTTAGGTATTCATAATATGGGGATCCTAAAGTATTGATGAAGATGATAGCCTATTCGACTAAGTCAATGGTGGACATGCTAAAAACCTTAGTGCTTGCCATCTCTTAGAATAACTCCATACAAATTCATTACTCCATTTTCTCATACCATGAAGGTCAGCCCTACTCGCAAAAGATTTGTCATTGAAATTAATTTTTTTGGGCCTCTAGCTAATTATTTTAGAATGGTCTCCTCTCGGAATTCATCATCGGAGGATTAGGGTTCGCCATCTTCCTCTATTTTTAATTGTTTTCCATTATTAAGAAACTGATTTGACCTATATATCTTAACCCCTTTGACCTCTTCAATATCTTAGGGTAGGCTCATATAGATTTGTGTTTAAACCAAATGATCCGGAGAAAAACCACATGCTGAGGTGAAGCATGTAAGAATGGAGAATTCTTAGCAATGGGTATCGTCACATGGCTTAATGAAGCAACTAAAGGAAGCCTTTTGAGATAAGCCACCATCATGGAGGAGTATAAAGATATGGAGAACTTGGTAAAGGGACCGGCTTTGTGGGAGGAAAAACGGATCCTTCACCACTAAAGCTTCAACTTTTAGTAGTTCGGATTGGAGAGCCTTCTTAAGCAAACTAGTTAAACGTGACACTTTATTTCTTAGAATGAACACTTCTTGTTTGATGCTTTGCTTCTTTTGGATTTAACTTTGGTTTTTCATCTTGATCGAGTTATTGGTGTTAAGGCGAGTTAAGCTTTCGTTAAGTGTAGCTTATGCTTTTTTAGACCTATTTATTCTCACAAAATAATATATACAATGAATATATATAAGCAAAAATGCATGCATGGAATAATATGAATCGGATTGGATATAATGCTTTGTTGTTACAAACTTCAAATCATGAGAGAGCTTGTATGGAGAACGAGGTTAGATCAGATTTTAGTATTTATTAAAGGTGCATCCCTACGGATATTTGGATGATTTGAAAAACATGCTTATCATAGATCGATTTGCTTTGATGGAATTTTTT
Source organism: Dovyalis caffra (assembly GCA_963924115.1). Taxonomy (NCBI): domain Eukaryota; kingdom Viridiplantae; phylum Streptophyta; class Magnoliopsida; order Malpighiales; family Salicaceae; genus Dovyalis; species Dovyalis caffra. The sequence continues at coordinate 14,167,295 of CAWUPB010001194.1, read as the reverse complement.
TTTTTATAGGACCTTGAGTGATGAACATATCTTGTGATAACATATATAGTAAAACTTAAAATTTGAACTTCTAGTATATTCTAAATATAACTTAGACCCATTCTTAATCGAATGACAAGAATAATACAACTCGTTTATATTACAATGATCACTTGTTATAACCATTAAATTATATTACAATGTTCATAATATTTTCACTACATACGATTTCTATTCTATTCTTCGCAATTCCTAGATATGAGGTAGCGAATAGCTATGAGGTTTCTAAGCCTTATATGAGCTCCTCTTCAATGGTGTATTTGTTGCTTATGGATCTTTTTTTTTTTTTAGGGAGCCTTGATACAAAATATAAGGTAAACAATCACCTTCCTCAAATTAAGCCCACTCTTATCCAGCCATAAAATTTTCAATGTCATTTTCTATCATGATTTATTTAAAGGATAACCTAAAAAAATAAAAGATTAGAATTGACATCATTTAAAAATAGTTTGTGTCTTAAATAGATAATCCTAATGAATAGGATCTAGCATTTTTATTGTTTAGGAAATACTTATCTAATTTTAAAGTCCTTTTAAGTTTTTGGACCATCTAAATTACCATTGAAGTAATTTAGCCTTTGATTTTATACACCGGGAGGTATGGAAAGTTTATTTCAAAATTTTCTATGTATAGGGTGAGTTTCGAGTCCAAATGAGAGTTTGGATAAGCATTAGTAGACTTTCTTCATACTTGCCTCCGAATTTCTCTATTTAAATTTTAATAGGATTTTAACTTAGGTTTTCTATAGGATTTCTTCGTGGTGTGTGAAATAGCTCAAAATAAACATATCTAACCCAGTTCATAAAAATATTTATAGAAATTAAAGTACAAAGAAAATAAATTACTTAAATTAAAAAACTTAAAACATATACCGAAATTAAAATACAATGAATAAATTAAATGGAATAACTTAGAATTAATTAAATGATAAAAATAAACAACTTGAAAAATGAATGATTCGAAAAACAAATGATAAAAATAAAGGAGATAAATTCAAAGGACTTCTATGCTTTTAGGAGATTGATATCTTCCTAAAAGTACCATTTCTTAGGAAAGGTACCACGTTTGATTTAGTCCCAAAGCTTATCTCTTAAAAATTTTAATTTTTTACCAAAATTAATCCTAAGTCAAAATTCTAAGGTTTATTTCTTAAGCCAATTTTTTTTTTATGGCATCATATTGGATTGATCATCGGATCCCGTCATCGAAAGTCTTGTCAACTCAACATCGAATTCGGTTTAAGCCTAGACATAATTGATATATCAAAAAAATGACCTAATTACTAAAATTTGATTAATTTGGATTAACATCAGTCCTTATTAGGTAGGAGACTTTGTTAATTTTCACTGCTATTTTCTATATGTTTTTTCTTTCCTTTTCAATTTATCATTTTTTTTTGTCATTTTCTTTTTATCATTTCATCATTTTTTTTTGTATTTTTTATTGGTGGGAGTTGGCACCAATCCTTAAAAATTAGGAGACTCAACGACTCATCCAACTAATAATTATCTAATCTAATTATCGAAATAAAGGATAAAAACCAAAGGTTGACTAAGTAAATAAATAAAATATAAAGAAACTCGAAATTCAAAATATTAAATTTAAATTAGACATAAAAATAAAAATCTTGTATTAAAATTTCAAAACTAATTTATCTAGAAAAATGGCAAAATTAGGGTTATTGAGCCATTTAGGTCCAATAAAATGGCCTATCGGGAGGCTAGCCTTTGGTCTTCACTCGAGCTTGGGCTGGGCTAAGCTCAACCCGAGCCCGATTTCGTATGGGTTGAGTAGAAGTTTAACCCTTTTAGGCCTCCACACGGATCGGGTAAAGTGTAGCCCTTCTTTCATTTCGTAAATCAAAACCTAATTCTACCAACTCATTTCCTAAGCCATTCCCAATTCCTCTTGAATCAAAATACCTAAATTGCTCATCTTCTCCTTTCTCTACCTCTCTTTCAACCCAGTTTCTCCTATAACTTCCATCGAGATCGAGCGATATCCTTTCTATTTCAAAAAAAAAAAAAACTCTACACCCATCACCTAGAAAGCCTTTTGATTTCCTCTTCCTAATCTCAAATTAGAAACCCTAAGTTTTGCTTCTTTCCTTAACCCGGCTTGTCTTTTTCCTCTCGCTCAATTAATCCTCAAATCCTCATTCTATCTCCTCTCCCGAGTTCTCCTCTTAGACAAACTAAACTTTTGAACAATTTTTCTCCTTTGTCTCGTAGATCCCAATCCTTAGGTTTTGTCTCCTACCTCAACCTAATCCTAGGTCACATCTTTTATCTTAATTTAACCCTAAATCCTAAGTCTAAACCCATTATTGATCGAATAACCCTAAAATCTAACCCTCATGAGCCATCAAAACCCTCATTTCTCATAAAATCAAACGTAACAATGAGAGAAATTAAAAAAAAATGAGGTCGAGGTTTCTATGGGATGATAGTGATGAATATCACTACCGTCGGGGAGCCATATTGATACTAATGGGACTTACAAATCGAAGGAAAAATCTTACTTGGATGTCGGATTAAGGGAGCCCGGGTTGAGGATGAGTAATGGTAGTAAACGATGGTCGCTTCAACTAGTGAAATAGAGTCTTTTTAAAACCCGGGAGCTACGGAGGTTAACTTAGTGCTTGCTAGCCTCAAAATCACCTTCTCCAATAGCACAATAAGAACCCTAAGCCTCTAAGTTTCTCTAAAATTTATTTATGTCATTTTTTCTCCTTTTTTCCTTTTCTCTCTCCCTCCTCCCTCTTCTCTCTCTGTGTGCTCTTTATTGCTCTTACTATCTCAATTGTTCCTTAATTTTTCTCTTAATTGTTCCCTTTTATTTTTCTTGTCTATTATCACTTGTTCCTCTATATTGTGCCTCAATCCTTTTCTCGTCCTTGAAAACCCTTACTAGACCCCTATTTATACCCGAAATTCCTCTTCACACTTGGGATCGATTCTAACCATCCTCACAACCAAACAAATTTTCTAGCTTATCGGTCGTTTTGGCTCTATATGAACGAGCCAAAACTTATGCTTAATGTTTGTGCGGTGATTTTTGTGCGTGCTTTGAGGTGTAAGTAGGATGCGGCGTAATAGAGGAAAAGGTACACTCGTAATTCTTTAACTACGAATTACGGTACAAAAAAAAGCCGACTTGTTGCCACTTTGGGCTCGTTGTTGTAACGCCCCGCCCTGATCATATTTCTACTACCCAAGTAGAGTACTAGATGAAGCGCGTTACGTCGATATACCCTAAACTTTAAGTAGTTCTCTTATGATATTCTTAAAACTTTAACGACGACATTACGTATATAACTCCTTAAGATAAAATTTACATCACATAATTAAATACATTAATAAAATATTACGAGCAATATTCAATTTCTCACGAACTCCATACCTCAAATTTACGGACAAAACAAAAACTAATATATGGTGCCTCACATGAGCCGATTAGGAGGAGCCAGCCGCATCCATACCAACTTGTCCTTTTTTCCGTCATGACATAAAAAATAACAACGAGGTGAGTCGAAGCCCGGTAAGCGGGGTGATGCATGTGATATGCAATGTTGTTTTGACTTCCCACCATACTCATAAATTTTAATCTCGGGTACCACAGGTATTAGCCGATCTACTCTATTTATCATCCAGGTGGTCCGCAAATCACTTTCTCGCTACAACGGAATTACCTCTCGTTGTAACTACCGTTAGTGGGAATCCATCGTCTAACGAGTGTAAGCACATAGCTTGGTTTCATCCGGATGAGCCTCGGATCATCTTCTGCTACAATGAAATTATCCCTCGTTGTAACTCGCTATTAACGGGAATCCATCGTCTAATAATGCGAGCACACGACCTAGAGTACTTGGACTACTAATACCCATTTATTCTAGTTATGTTATCAAACCTAGATGTATAAACCATTTCTCAATCAATTGACTTGTCTTAAACCACCCACTATGCACATGATGCACGTGATGACATATTTAATCACATTCAATCAAATTCGGGTACCACCCTTCATTCTCATACCATACTCACGGTCCAACCCACACTCAAAATTTACCCATTGCTCACATACCAATCATGATACCCATAGTGGGAACACAACCTCCGCTCATTAATATTGTTCATTAGTTTCATTAATATTTAAAAGAAAGTCAAAGTCCATTTACTTTAATCCAAGCCCATTAGCTTTATCCTAGGTCCATTGAATTTATTTAATTCCATTTTATTTAGTCCAAGCTCATTTAGTTTATTCCAAACCTATTAATTTTGTCCAAGTCTAATTTTTTTTTGGTTTTAGGGTTTATTACCGGGCAACTCCTAATCAAGTAAATAATTTTCCAATTCCAGAATATAATTAAATCTTATCCATTTTATTTTAGATACTATACATATTTATTTATAACATAACCAAAAATTAGGTCTAAATACCAAGTACACAATTAATTACAAATTTTTGAAACTTAGGGAGCAATCTGTCTAATAGTAATTTGTCTAAAGCTATCCATACTAAATCGAATATAACTCTATGTAAACGAATTCAATGACCAAGAAATTTTAAAAGACGTTAGTTGAAACATAGATGAAAAACTTTTATGCTTTAAGTTTCACCTAGAAATTGATCTAAAATCCTTGAACATACACCCCAAAATTCGGACAAAATTTACTCTTTATTAACACTAATTTATTAGTTCATTCAAAGCCAACTTTAAACATGTTTTAGTTCACTTAAATTTAGTCCAAATTCAATCCAACCCATCACCACATACTTGGAAATTATTACAAACCATGAAATAAACACTAACAAAATAACTTTAAAAAAAATAATTTAAGACATTAATCAGCCAAAAAAATGAAACCTACTTACATTTCTTTAGTTTCCTTAACGTTGTTTAGGTTCTCCCCTTCTTTCTTTCCTTTCCTTTCCTTTTTCTTTCTCTCCTCACTATCACGTTTTTCTCTTGTGTGTTACGGGTATCTTTCTTTTTTTGCCTAAACCTTCAGCCAACTTTCACTCTTTCTATATATATATACCTCCCATTTCCTTTCCCTAAGTATAGATACATGTGGCTTAAATGTATTTGGTAAGGTGTAAAGTAAATGGATATTTCATGAAGCAATGGACGGATTTGCATGGCGACAATAAGTGAGCTGGCATGGTGAGTTGTCTTAGGGAATTTAATGAAATTTCTAGGTTTCTCACCCTTTTAATTAAGCTAAATAAACCATTATAGTATCTTATTTCATATATTAATTAAGCTAATTAAGTCCCTAAATTTTTTTGGTCCCAATTACACACACACATCTCAAGTTTGTTTGTAGAAGCTATCTTACAAGACAACCTCTTCTCCAATAGAAACGTTCCACTTATAGATACCATTAAATCCTATGATTTTTATACGATAAACATAAAATATCAAGGTAACACATATCTAAAAGTTAGGTCAAAATACCCAACAAAAGACTCACAATGAATTTTTAAAGTTTAAGGATAAATCTACCCAGCAGGATTGTGTCTAGAATGATATGTACTAATATGGGTATAACGTTTTATATATAAATATAAAAATCACCAAATTTTATATAAAGATAGTAGACACATAAATGAATAATTTTTATTCTTTACTTTTTTCTCAACCATCAATCTAGCATCATCAAATAAATCCCACAAGATTCAGGCAGATTCTTCTCCCGAAATTCCAGCAGAATGCATTTCGAACAACCCTCACCATAATGGATATAACTCTTAATTTATGGGTCCAAAAATTATAACATTTTATACAGGTATATGCAACACATAGATGAACAACTTTCATTCTTTAAGGTTTACCCAAAAATCACTCTAAAGTGCTCAAATAATTCACACACAACTCGGGCAGAATATAGTCCTTAAAACATTGATTTTGCATATTTGATTTCTTTAATAATTAAGCCATTAATCTTAAGCACAATAACTTTAATTTAACATAAATCACATATTTCAACCATTAATTTCTCATGATGAAATGAGAATTATACTTACTCTTAATATACATATATATAGAATTATTCTAATACACGTCGCGTTACGGATAAGGGTTTTTACGGGGGTTACGGTTGTCTTCTTTGATGAAGATGAACGGGGCTAGAGAATGGTGAGATGCGGGAGCTGGCATTCTAGAACATTGATGTGGAGGTTTGGATGACGGGTTATTCGTGTCCTATGTTGATTTAGGTCCCCGGGTGAGTCATTGTAATTCTTGTGCTTTTAATTTTTTCTATTAGATCCTTATATCTTGTAATTTAAGCTCTAAGGTTTTCAATTATTTTAATTTTATCCTCAATTGCTTCAATTTCAGTTCTGTTTTATTCAATCATGCCCCCGATGTAATTAATTTTTTTGTATTTTTTATTCTTTTCCTTTTTTTTTTCATAGTAATTACTAAAATTAAATAAAAAGAAAAAAAACAAAGAGAATAATATAAAAAAAAACCTAAAAGGGATAAAATTGAAGGAAAATATATAACCCAAAATTTGAGTTGTGACAAATCTTATGAAAAGTAATAAAATATTTTACATTAATTGTTATTTTTATTTTTTTTATACAATTTTATGAAAAAATATTAAAGCATTTTTTAAAATATTTTGAAATAAGTTTTCTATTTAGATTATTAAAAATTTTTATTTGAAAATTCATACATAAAGTAGAATAAATCATATTCTTTTTAAGTAAAAATTTATGAAAAAAGAGAAAAATTATTAATTAAATGTCAATGTTAATTGAAAAATTATAAAATTAATTAAAAAAAATTATTTTTTATTCAATATATTTTAGGAGTCACAATAAGTTATCAAACTAAAATAATTTCATATACCGTGTCCAATTCACGAGTATAAAGTGATAATGAACTAGTCATAAACCAAACTTGTCGTAAATTAATTAAATAACTCATAATCTGTAGTTAAGATTCTAGGATGAAAGAAAACTCATTCTCTCGTTTTTAATCCACTTCACTCGTTAATTCTCCGTATGGAAAGTTTATCGTCAACCAAAGAAATCTTCGAACCCTAAAAGTCTCATGTGGCTTTAATCAACTCCAAATGGATTGGGTGCGACTTTTTTTTTTTTTTTTTTAACTTTTGGCACAGACCTAAATTCATATTCTCATGTTTTATTTAAATAAAGTGATAATCCATTGTTTCTATTAAAAAAAGGAAAAAAAGTTGTAACCCATTCTCGTTAAACTCGAAAGTAGCACATTCGATCCTCTCTGCGTTGTTGGGAATTGATGGCCTTGGGAATTCCATGTTAGGGGATTTTTTTAATGCCAAGTCATCAAGGAACTCCTTGTGAAGTATACTAATAAAATGGTCGAAATTTTATAAGAGTAACTAATTACAAATATGATAGTTATTTTATAAATTCATTTTGAAAAGAGAGATAAACACATAAAAAGGAGAAAGAAACAGGAAAGAGAAAATTAAAAAACAATTGAGGCAAGGTGAAAAATCTTTTTATCACTTTTGGTGGTTCCGGATGTAATTCTCTCTCTTTTTTATATGATCATTTCTCTCTTCAAAGTGGATTCATGGAGTAACTACTCGTATATGTCACTAGTTACTCATTTGAGTATTATAAAATTTCTTATAAAATGAGTATAAAGTTACTCCTTTTTGTTTTCCTATTTATAATTAATTAGAAGCTTTTAGAGTAAATAATAAATTAGTACCTCTAGTTTCAAGAAATAAATTAATTAGTCCTCTTTATTTTAAAAATTATTATTTAATTCTTTAATTAGTATTGAGAATGCTTAATTTAATATTATTTTTATTTCATAAAATCTCTTATTTTCTTGTCAATCTTTTTATATTTTTTCATATTCTTTTCTATTTCTTAAAAAAAAAAAAAAAGAACAAAAAAGACTAAATTATAAGTAGATTTCAAAATATAAGGACTAAATAATTAGTTCTTAAAAGTATGGGAACTAATTAATTTTTTTCTCAAAATGAAAAGGACTAATTTATAATTTACTCAAGCTTTTATGACAAATCTTCATTATATGGATAGTATCAATATTATCACCAAATAACTTTTTGTATGGATATTATTATCAAACTTTCAGAATTTTTAATTAAAGATTTTTATTCTTTTTAAAGCTTTTTTTTTCTATATTTCATTCGATAATTTTTAGTGGAATAATTATTAAAAAAATAAATATAAAATTGATAATAACTCAATAAATTGATCTGTATATTTAATGTTTGCCAAACCTTTTATTAATGAGTCGAGCTTAATTAAAAACAAAACAAAACAAAAATTAGTAACCCATAAGAATTCTTGCAAAGAAGCTACACTTAAATAAAACTATATTTTTAATTTCACAAGGATAAAGTATATCTTAATTTCTTAAGGAGATTTTTATTTCAATAGAATGACCAAGATTTATTAGGTAGGTTTCTTTTTTTTTTTTTTTTTTTTTTTGTCAATAAAGGGTATATTCGGGTAAGTTTGCTTGTCAATCTATACTTTTTTCTAAAGAATTTTAAAAACACACCTCCGATCATATCATATTCGGATAAATTTTTCGAATACTAGCTCGAAGATTTAAACCTAAAAAACCAATGAAGAGCATATATTTTTAACTATACCATAAAATATATACAAAGTGGGTAATTAACATATATAAAGATCAATTAGAATCATTCATAGCAAGTACAATTCCATGATTCCTAATTAATATCACTAATTAGTAATATTGCATTGTTTCCATAAAAGAAAGGAGATGAAAAGTTACATGTGAAATTAATTTTCTTTCAATAAGTATGTGTATGTCATAAGCTATGAATTCATTGGGAGTCAATACTAGTTATGTGTCACCAATCAGTGATCAAGAAATCAATATATTCCAGAGAGAGAGAGAGGTCGTTAAATAACCAACCACATTGTCATGTCTAAGGGGTGGTGGCCCTCCATCCGTCCCAAGATTTGTGTTTAGCTCTTCTCATTAATATTTTCTCTGACCAAGTTGGAACCCTACCTAGTGATTGCATCTGTGCTCAATTTGCTTTCTGCAATCAATCAGATCAGGAAATTATTAGTTCTTAATAATTGTGCTTCAAAATATGAACCATACAAGTTTCAACAGTAATGCTGTTTGCACCAAAGGAACGTCCAACATGACTAGAAATTAGAGGGTATAGCTAGCTAAGCTAATTAGCATGTAATCAACTTAATTAAGTACTGGTGCTGAACCTTGATTTACCTCATGTCATGGTTATTTGTTAGGTTAGATTTAAGGAAAATGCTTGGTGACATACACTATTTTCAAAAATAAAAAGGGTTTAGAGGTAAATTTGAAAAGTGAAAATGTTAAATGACATAATACTCATTGAAATAAAATATCATTCCTTGTATTCCATTAAGAAAATATTACCCTTATAAAATTATGATGATTTTTTTTTTACACCACGGTGTCATATAGCACTACTCCTAAAAATTAGGACAGCCCTATTGCTCTTTTGGCTCAAAACATCCAGTGAATATATGCATGTTGATGAGAATGATGTACAAATAACAGGCCTAGTTGGGTAGCTATTTAGGGTCGGCAAAGCCCACCATTAATTTCAGATTTATTCTTCATTAATTAAATACCATTGGTGCAGTACTACTCCCTGTATATTCAATTTTTCCCATCATCTTCCTAACAAAATAAATTTAAACAATATGATAGAACTTTCAAATTGAATTTCAAAGTCAAACTGTGCTAAGATGCCTTTGGGATTAGTTTGATACAAGTTCGAAATTAATGTGTTAATAAATCCGGTTATTATCTCTAGCACCAATAATAATACATATGGGATTCTTCTCTTCTTCTTTTTTTCTTTAATAAAATTAAATATATTAATAATCTTATTACCAAACTATATTCTAACAAATAGTGTAGTTTTCAATTTTGGATAAATTGTTCAAAGAAAACTAATCGTATGCTAAATATCATTTCTTTAACTATCCAATTAGTTTCTGTTTAAAGAACATTCAATATTGTATCCAAAAAAAAAAAACATGTAATACAATTTATTTCAACCTATTCTTTCTCCTCGTGTTACACGTACTTTTGTCGTTCTTGAATCAATATGTCAAGTTTTGCTAACTTAAGACAAGAAAAAAGTAATATTGGTACAATTATGTTTAATTTTAAAGGAGCATTTCCTTCATCTTTTACCTCACAGTTAATCACGTTTGTACGATAAGGAACTTTCCGCCTTTTATTAATTTCTTTGGAATGATCTTCAAATTAAATTGACACCCTACCAATTGGATGATTAGTACTTCGTTCGGGCGTGGTGCTGCCACCGATTCATGCATTTCATCAGATCCTTCGTAAGTGCAGATAATATTAACAACAACAAAAATTCTTGCTACCAACTAATTGTTAATTAATTAATCCTAATTTTATTATATTTCTGTCATTTTAATCATGGGGATGTTTTTTATCCATATATAACTTTCATGCACAAAAGTTAAATCATATTCTAATTCTTTGGTAAATTATTCATATATCCCATTTGTACACAAATATTCATGAGAAGATTCACTGATCAACAAAATCAATACCTTGTTTAAGGATAATAGTATTCATCTCTATCTCTCTTTGGATTTCAATTAAAATGATAATATAGAGAATAAATTCACTTATAAGTAAAATCAATATCTTATTCAATGATATATAGTTTTTCTCGTTTTAATGGATGTAAAGGATCGAATTTTTTATTTTATATCATTTTTCATTGTGAAGAAATTTATAGGATAATATAGTGATACCAAGCCATCAAATTTATATACAAAGTAATATTGTCATCCTCCTCGTGATGTTAGCTGTAACATTTTACAGTTAATGTACGTAATTTGATCACAATTATATACTAGCAGGTTAATTGATTTTCTCAACCATGAAGAAATGTAGTTTAGCGAATATTCAATTCTCATTATCCTTGAATAATTAGTTATAATTATTTTTTAATGATATCTGATTGGAGTTCATTTGATTTAAGAGAGAGTCTAGTGATTAACTAAAAACTAAACATGTATTAGAGATGATTTAACCTAAAAAATAATAAATTTAATCTTGATTAATACAAAAATCAATTTGAAGATACCCATTATATATATATATATATTTGATTTTCTTATGATGGACTTTTTAAATAGAAATTCAGATACTATGAGTACATCCCATAGAAATTCGAGGCACATCATAATTACCCAAATCAAATGCACATGAATGGAAATCTCAGATTTTTACTTCAATGTCTAATTGTCACTTTTATCTGACCTCTGCCCTACTTCTCCATGATTACATCTTTGCCTCGCTGTGCATTGTGGAGGACATCTAGGTTACAATTCACACTCCACACAAAGCCCAAGCTGGTCCTTGGTCCAACCCATTGCCAACCCACACAATTATATGACCACTTCCATATAGCTAACTTCAATATGAAAATCAGTAACCTTCTAGATTAATGACTCTAATTAGTTAATTACCTGATCCTAATTGTGACTAATTTAGGACTTAATTCGTCAAAGAAGTGAAGCCCTTTAAGGATCTTAACTTGTTTTTACTTGTCCATACCCAATAAGATCTTCAAGTCTCTCTTATGAGTGACGTACATACATCTCTATTTTATTTTTAATTTAGAAAAACAAAGATCATTCATATATGGCTTTGAAGCATAGGTAAAGCCCTCTGTGCTATATATATATATACATATATATTCTATTTTGGTTAGTGTTAATTAAAAAATATTTGAACTAGCTACTTTTTACCGTACCACCCTTGCTCATACATATTGAAGTTGTAATTGTATGAACAAAAGGAATATATATAGCATACCACCATCTCTCTCACAGTCTCTCTCTCTCTCTCGCTCTCATTCTCTCTTTCTCTCTCACATTCATAGTTGAATGCTGATTTTGCCCCGTAGTTCTTTGCTCATCTTCCGGTTTAACCACCATTGAACAACAAAACACAACACACAGATTTTCAAAAACAAAACCTATTCTCATAAGTGGATAAGTCCTCTTAATCCACTCCAATATTTAAGGAATTCGCTCACAAGGCCTAATCTCTCTTTAGATAAGAGAGAAATTTATCACTAAATCTCGGCTTAATCTTTCAACCAGTCCCCCCACTCACTCCTCTCCTAAATCAACAAGCAATTACACGTTTTTTTTTTTTTTTTTGCCTAATGGGTTCTCTTCAGTTTTGCTCTTTCTCTTGAACACAACAACCAAACCAGCTTTGACTCATAATAGTTGTAGCTAATACAGTTAATTAGTGTGTTGACAAGCCTTTTTTTTTTTTAAACCACCCTTTTATCTTATAATCAGTTCTTGCACTGTTCATGGATTCCTTGAGGGAAATAGAAGGCAAACAAGTTCATGATCCTCTCTCTGAGAAAAATATGAATAAAACTTCACGTTGTGTATTTGTCCCTGGTCCAGTTATTGTTGGTGCTGGTCCTTCAGGCCTAGCCGTGGCAGCTTGTCTCAAAGAAAAAGGTTTCTCAAGTATGTTACTAGAGAGATCTAGTTGTATAGCATCGTTGTGGCAGTTAAAGACTTATGATCGCCTAAGCCTTCATTTACCAAAACAATTCTGCGAGCTTCCTCTCATGGGCTTCCCTAGTGACTTTCCAACTTACCCTACTAAGCAACAATTTATTCATTATTTAGAGTCGTATGCAGACAGGTTTGAGATTAGGCCACAGTTCAATGAGACTGTGTCACATGCCGAATATGATAAAGTTATTGGGTTTTGGCGCGTGAAGACTATTGGGAAAAAGTCAGAGAAGACCGAGTACGTGTGCCGGTGGTTGGTGGTGGCGACCGGAGAGAATGCGGAGGCGGTGGTGCCACAGATTGATGGAATGGGAGATTTTGGAGCGGTTATAAGGCATACAAGTTCTTACAAAAGTGGAAAGGATTTTAGAGGGAAGAACGTTTTGGTGGTAGGGTGTGGGAATTCTGGAATGGAAGTTTGTTTGGATCTCTGCAATCATAGCGCCAAGCCTTCACTTGTTGTCAGAGATACAGTAAGTACTACTGATCTTAATTAGCCATCTCCTCTCTCTCTTTCTTAAAACCTTATAGCAAAATAACCTTAACAGGTTGATTTCTTAAGCCTTTGTTCAGTTCAAATCCAAATGTTTTGATGAGGAAAAAAGACTAGTTTTCTCCTTGTAACCTTTTGACAATTTCAAATCTACAGTTTTGATGAAGAAAAAGGTTAGTTTTGGTGATTGAACAATAAGATGCACGTTTTTTCATATTTCTGAAAATTCAATATGAATATTCAAATCCCTGCAGGTTTCGTTTTATTTTATCCTTTTCGGTCCTTTTTTTCCATCAAAAAATCAAACATAAATAAAGAATGGTAAATGTTTGCAAAATGTTCTGTTTTTTATTTATAAAATAAAACTTATTTCAAACTTTTGCTATCTTGGCATGTATGATGTATTTCAGGCTCATTGCTTTCATGGGAGTTTTATAACAATTTCCAACTGTTCAAGTGTGCATAGTGACTTCAAGTTCCAACAGCTTTCTTCTTTTTTAACATGATTAAAAAAAAATTAAGATGTGTAATTTTAAATACAAAAAAATAAAAATAAAAAATCCTTGATCTTTCACTTTCTTGGGATTCCCAAGCATGCGCAACATTGGTCAGAATCGTAGGATCTTACATATATTGTCATAATCATAAATCTCCCTTTTTATGTTCCTGTGATTAATTTTTCTCTGTAAAGACCTCTAGGCATATTCAGTTATGGCCTGGAATGAATTAGCCCATATTTACACCACTAGGGCAACTAGAGGGGGCTCACCAAAATCAACTCTGGCTCTTTTTTAGTCATCCTTTACGCTTTTTGAGTTATGGTTGTAGTAGGAGTAATTTTTATTTTCAATTTCTTTTTTAATTTTTTGTGGGATGGTTTTTGTTTTGAATGAAGGTGCATGTTCTACCTCGAGAGATGCTAGGCAAATCAACTTTCGGGTTGTCCATGTGGTTGCTCAAGTGGCTGCCCATGCGCCTTGTGGATCGGTTCCTGCTGATAGTGTCGAGGCTAATGCTTGGTGATACGGCACGACTTGGATTGGACCGGCCGGAATTGGGTCCCCTTGAACTCAAGAACTTGTCCGGGAAGACCCCAGTATTAGATGTTGGAACACTGGCCAAGATCAAAAGTGGTGACATTAAGGTACTTTCCTAATTATATGACTTGTGTATATCACATCACTTTTCACTTTGCACTCTCTGGCATTTGAAATGGATGCTACTGTTCTAAACAATCGTACCATTTGCTTTTCTTGATTTCTTAGGTTGTGTCGCATAATTCCAGCCCCACTTTTTTTTTTTTTTTTCTAGATATTCCCCATTTGTTTAGTGACTCTGGCTAAAAAAATTCTATTCTTGCTGTAAAATTCCTGAATTTTCCTCTGTTGTTTTAGGTATGTCCAGGAATTAAGAAGCTAAAACGTCATACCGTAGAGTTTCTTGATGGGAAAACGGAGAAATTTGATGCTATTATTTTAGCGACAGGCTACAAAAGTAATGTGCCATCTTGGCTAAAGGTAACTTTTTATTTTCTCTTTATCTTTTGTTCTTCATTTCCATTCTCATCTAAGTTTCTTGATTCTTAAGGATATGTTATTTTTGCCCCAAGTGGATGATCAAAAGGCTAAAGGAAAAGAGAATATGGGCTTTATTTATTTGTTGGTTTTGAATTGTCAGGAAGGAGACATGTTCTCTGAGAAAGATGGGTTTCCTAAAAGACCATTTCCAAATGGATGGAAAGGGGAGTGTGGGCTATATGCAGTGGGGTTCACTAAACGTGGAATATTAGGAGCTTCAATGGATGCTAAAAGAATAGCTGAAGACATTGAACGGTGTAGGGATGAAGAAGCTGCACCGTATGATCGTCGATCACTACTTTTGAGTTAGATTTACAGAGAACGTTGATTGAGGGATTATATATAGCCTGTGAGAAGTTTTTTTGGATGGCATATGCCAATAGACACAATGCTGATGGTGCCAAAGTTGATGACCTATATCGGAAAAAGGAAGAACAGAAAAGAAAAGGTTACATGGGGAAAGAGAGTTCTGCAAGAGAACCCTTATCTTTTCAAGATGACACCAACCAAACTAAGCATTGGAGTAAGGAGGAATCTGAGGGTGAAAGAAGGTTGTTGTAGTTGTGTTTTTTTTTTTTTTTTTTTGGGGGGGGTGGGGGACCTCAGCTATATGATCATGTACAGCTTGTACAATACAATTTTTCTGAAATTAGGTATGACTTCTAGGGAGGAAAAAAAATGGAGGTAGATTGTTTGGCATTTAATTTGTTTGCATAGGAGATGTTATGATTTTGCTTTAATTTCCTTGGGGTGGGTTGGGGATGAGACTTTTTAACATTCTGAAGTTTTTTCTCTGATGTAGCCTTAATTTTGTATGCTTCATTTTTTTCTAATTAGGTTTTGTTTTGGGATGGATTAATGTATGTCATGATGACTTTTAAAAGGAGGAATTGATGACTTCGCTAATTAATGAAATCCTTACATATCATGACTCTCTGTCTCCCCATTTTCGAATTTTGAAATTCATATACTTTGTTTAATTTCCTCTTATGTTGTGACTTCTGGTAATCTTGATTTTCATTATGTAGCAAACTAGCAGGACCACTACGTACCTTTTTCATCGGAACTTAAATGTGTACATTCAGAAGTGCTCAGAATCCGATTAAAAGAAAGAAATGCCAGACCATTGATTAATATATATTCCCTCATTCTATTTCCCTACTTTCCACTACAGGCTGCTGTATAAACTTCAATGTCCAATACATGTGTACATTCAGAAGTTCTCAGAATCCTATTAAATGAAAGAAATTTCATACCATTAACAAATATTCCCTCATTTTATTTCCCTGTTTTCCAGTACAGACTGCTGTATTCAATGTCCATTTTGGCTTTCAAATAGTACGTACCACATAGAAATCTTTGTAAAAATGATGAGGAACTTTGTTAATCAATTCAAATTAATTAACCTCAAATTAGCTCTCAAATATTATTGATTCTCAATGTAGTCCTCGAACAAAAAAGTTCTCTCTAGAATTTTTCAAGGAAATTATGTATCCACGTAGCTAGTAATTTACATAAGCCAATTAGCTCTTTTTGCAAAGTAATGTTCGAAGCATGCAGCATGAAAGATTATGACCTATCTTTTTTTTCAGAGAAGTAAAGCTTGAAATAGGCAAGCAGATGTGATATTCTCGAAGAACCTTCTTAATGATCTAAAGCAACATGGATGTTCTTGATAGAAATACAAGTAAAAAGCTAGGTAGCGCAGTCATCAGTTTTCATCAACCTGAAAAGTTAAAATGGATGTTTGTGATATATAACCAATCAGGTGGAAGTGAAGGACCTTTGACCCACAGTAAAAAGTGAAATTATCTGAAGAAAAAAGTTGTAAGCATAGATTTCTTGACTTAAGCTACATGTCATAAGATATGGCTTTAGTCACTACAATATATGTCTGTCTCTCTATGTCTGATAAGTCTCAACAGATTATGACAGCTGCTATTGTTACTAATTATTTTGTTAGGTAGACTGGTTGTAATATTTATGCTTATGGGAGACATTAATTGAGCAAGACACAGACTTATTAATCTGACTTATAAAAACCGGGGATAGTCTAATTATCTAGCTACCCCTTCTTCATTATTATTATTATTATTATTTAAAGGGAGAGCCCTAGAGCCTGAAAATCAACTATTACGAAAAAGCTATTTTCTAGATGTACTCATGAAGGATTTTGGCACAGTCACCAGGTGCATAAGAAAGATAAGTGATACCGAGGAACAAGGAAAAAACATATGATGTTAGCCTATCTGCCAATCTATTTGCTTCTTTATAAATATTACTAAGTTGAATATGCCAGTCTTTGTCCAAAATTGCCTTAATCGTGATAACAAGAGAACCATAAGTGTCCATCCTCCTTATGTGCGACTGAATTACTTGTATAACCAACAATGAATCTCTCCGAGCCAACATTTGACTATATCCCATGTTCCAAGCCATCTCAAAATCAATAAAGATTTTTCATAACTCAGCATAAAGAATAGAACACAACCCAATATTGTTAAAAAAAATCATTTAACTAGCAATCATTGGCATCCCTAAGAACCCCACTCGATGTAGAGTTTCTTGAAGACATTCAAAATGCCTTTTGATCTCGCTCCACAGTATCGTGAAGAATTATGCATCCTATGAAGGTGCGGAATAAAATAAAAATTTCTTCAATCTAAAGAGCCCAAGATCATACCGTTGAATCAACTAACCATATATTTGTGAATTAAAATGATAAATACGGAATTTACCTCTAGTAGCACGGATATAAACCTTTGCAAAAAAGAGTAGTCCAAGTGTCCAGACCTCTATCGATAATACACGCAGGTCTAAGTACCCACAAAAGAAGCAATTAAAATTGGTAAAGTGCTATCTCTATCTTTTTTTACTTGTCTAGCATTTCCTATAGAAATCTAATTAGGGTAATATTTATGACAACCCAAAGAGAGAGAAGAAAGGTGGCGTGCTTGGGTTAGGGAGAAAACAATTTTCTCCTAGGTTTTATTTTGAGTCGCGTGCCTTAGCTAATTTTGCTCTACGCTGAATTTTTCCTCTCTAAAAATCTTTATGTCGAATTTTTCTTTCTTTCTTTCTTCTTCTATCTTTTGTTGTACCTCTCCTCTTATCTATAGGGGGAGAGTTTCCTTATCCTCCAAGGACAAGGAGAGGAGGCAAAAACTAGTTCTTATTAGACTTTTGGTTGTTGCTTTGTAATCCTCCGGGGATTAAGAGTTATTTAAAATATGGGCATTTAATCTTTATCTATAAAACATTCATCCTTATCCAATAAGGTTCATGTTTATCTTCTTACCAAAATATCTTTTAGACTTTTAATTAAACCTATTGCCCCAAAACCATTTTGGCCTAATTAATTAATTTGGACTATCTAAATAAATTAAGTTAGATAATTTTAGATGGCTCACATTAGAAAATAATTTTTTAAATTACCCTTAAACCTAAAATTAGGAAACTAATTTCCATTAGGTTATTTACTTTCAAATTTGGAACTAACTTCTTAATTAGTAAACTGATTTCTAGAATAACTTTCCATTTTAGAAAAAATTTTATTTTGAAAAATATTTTCCAAAATAGAAAAAAATTTATAATTGAAAACTTTTTTCAACATCTTTACTTCTCTTTAATCATGTGAATGCTTAAACTTATGCATGCGACTTAATATGCTCCTAGATATATTGGTAATGTATCAAAAATAAAAGACACATCTTTTATCTCTTGATACATAAGTCAAGATTGGCCTATAGCAAGACATTGTGACTATCCAATTCTCTAAGAGGATTAATTAATCCGTAATTACTTTTTACGAGCATGGTTACCATACAATTCAATCCTCATGTTAACTTATCATAGTGTGATCTCGAACTTGGTTATTAGTCTTGTTCGAACACGATCACATAAATTTTCTTCGATTCTCAAATGTCTTAGCTCTTAGAGTAAACCAACTACGTTCTTTTGGTGTACTCTTACCGTGGTCATAAATTTCTAAAGTAGACATTCATCGAAGTGCAATGTGATAACTCCTTTAGCGTAAAAGGAATGACATGTCTTATTTTAGTCATTCACCTACCTCTATTAGATTCCCGGTGTACCCAATAAATCACCCACATAAAGCTCTTTCGTTGGATCCATCGAAACAAGTGTCAAAGTACATAAATCCTCCAATGAGTTAATTGTGATGACCTCACGTCTAAGGACCGAGTTATACCCATCTCGTATGAGATTCTTATAAACTAAACCAAATGAGTTCTCATGACGAGTCAAAGCCAATAATATGTTCTCTAAGATAAATCACCTAAGTGCTTGCTTTGGCATCACCATGCTAATAGGTGTGAGATCCCCTACTATTGTCATATAGCATGAGCATAACACTCACGAGCCTAACCGCATATAATCAATATTCATTTTTAACCATGGTATAACTTGGGACATTCACTACCGGATAAATAGGATTTAGCGACGGGCAAACCCGTCGCTAAATCAAAAAAATCGTTGCTAAAACATTTTAGCAACGGTTTAGCGACGGTCAAGTAACCGTCACTAAAAACCTCATTGGTGTTTTTTAGCGATGGTTTAGACTTGTTGTAACATTAACGACGGTCTAAAACGTTGTTATTCCGTCGCTAAATGTCGATGTAAACAGTTATGACATTAGTGACGGTCTTATAAACCCTTGGTATGACCGTTGCTAAATTGTTGGCAATGGTCAATTTGGTAATCGGTGCGGACCGTTGGTAATATTTTATTTTTAGCGACGGTCTAGACCGTTTCTAAGACCGTCACTAATTAAAAAAATAAATTTATTTAAAATAATAATAAAATAAGGTCAAAGTAAAAATTTTGAAGTAGCAAAAATCTCATAAAATATTATAAACATAAATTTTTATTATTCAAAATGTATTAAAACGTCGCTAAACAATTACATTATTGTTAAATAAAAAAAAAGTACATCGATTGCGAGTTAATACAAGAAAACATAAAATCTAAAATAAGTTAATGTCTAGGATCGGTCGGAGGTCGGGTCGAGTCGTCCGGAGGCCGGGTCGAGTCGTTGTCGATCTCGGGAACGGCGAGATGAACTACCACCACGCTCAAAATGTCGTATGAACATCTCGTCGCATCCGTGACATCATCGTAAGCTCGCTCTCGACTATTGTTTCTCAACTTAATCGTGGTATCCAACAACGATGCCACTTGGCCACGTAGGTCGCTCATAGTACCCTCTAAGTTATGGATGTGCGTCGTGTTTGCGGATGTTTGCTCTTGAATTTTCTTCAACTGTGCCTCGTCAGTCGCATTGAATCCGAAAGTAGCGAGAAGATGAGCTCGCATTGACAATTGAATAATAGTGAGATGCATGTGAGCCGAGTCCGTACATCTTCTTCCTCCTACTATCTCCTTCACCAACGACTATTTGAAAGATGTCATTAATGTCGGATGCGGTCGCTTCGATCCCGTCCGACCGTAGGCTAGCAACCTCTTCCTCATTAATTAATCTTTGTACGAGTCTCTCGTATAATTATGAAACACGTCACATCAAATACGGTTGTCAAATAACGTTATTAACTAACGGATATTAAATAATATTTTAAAGTTATCACTTACTTCGATAACCCTCGACCGTTGATCGACGAAGACTAACCGATCATTAACCTTTCTCCGATGAGTCCTCAAGAAAACCTTGTGAGGATCGGGTTCACGACCCAACACATTATGCCGAAAACATATATAAATAAACATAAATATATTAAATATAGTCGGATGTTTAATTAATTATTTTGGCTATTATTTTTAAAAAAAATTATAAATAAATTAAATAATATATAATTTTTACTATGTGTATGGCGTGCTCTCTATGGCTGATTAATCCCTCCGTATGTCTAGAAAGACCGGCTCCGACTCCACTAGTCTCACTCCTACGGTTCGTGTCTGCCATCTCGGATCGAGCAACGGCCTCGGGTTTCGTCCATTCCGTAGTCCATGCATCCCATATTTCTGTGAGATATATGATGGCTTCGATTTTTTCCTTAGATGACAAAGAAAGTCGAATATTGCTTACGTGCGAGACTTTTCCATGCTTTCTTAACTATGCTCTCGTTCAAATCATCATCCCACTTAAATGATTTACGCCAAAAAAATAATATACACTACTAACTTTATTTTCATATTATTTTATACAATTTAATTAAATATTAAATAATATAATTAATCAAATAAAATTTAGAAATTAGAACCTT
The DNA here is from genome assembly GCA_963924115.1 of Dovyalis caffra. Taxonomy (NCBI): domain Eukaryota; kingdom Viridiplantae; phylum Streptophyta; class Magnoliopsida; order Malpighiales; family Salicaceae; genus Dovyalis; species Dovyalis caffra. Next base: position 14,146,341 of record CAWUPB010001194.1, on the reverse strand, counting down.
AAATTCTTCCCGAGTAAAAATCTTTTGTCTCTCGGACTCATTTTTTTCCACATCCATCTTGAAGAATGAACGTACTTTTGGAATGTCTTAACGATCGAGTGAGAGCAAACATCATAAGGATACAACTTACAAAAAAATAAATATTAATTAAATTCATAAATAACGGAGTACATAATAACGGTAACCAAAAAATTTTTTAATTAAATTAAGCATAAACCGTACTCATTGCGCCCAAAGACAATGACCCGTACTCGATGGTCAACCGCGGATGTTATTGATTCGAAGTCAATTGACGTGGGACATTATGGGGTGGAACGTGTTGAGGAACGAAACGATTATCCCGATGTGATGACGAAGGCACCGACGATGACGATGAAAAGATGAGGGAGGTTGACGTGGAGGTTCAAAAGCCCGCAGCCGAGACGTGACGGGCATGGAACGGGATGTGGAGGGGCCATCGGAAGAGTGGTACGGAGGCATGTTCGGTGGGGGATCCATCCGACCGTGAGCGAAATAAGAACGGTGTCTACGACATCCATGATCACCTGTCGGACCGATCGGTATCCGAACCACGACCCCTACCTCGAGTCATTATGACCTACATATTAATTATTAAAGTCAATAATTATTAAATAAAATATGAATTATATAATGCATATATATTTACATATAACATTCAAATTAATATGAACTAATTGATTTATACTAAACAACAATAAATCATAAACATTTATTTAATTAAATCTTACCTTTAAAAATTATATGTTAACTATGTAGATAAACATAAGAATAAACCTAATTTTTTCCTAAAATTGTGACGAAACGGGGACGGTACCACGGAGATTTATTAAAATAATTTGAAAAATTACACTTGGGAGGACAAAACTAGCCTATCCCAACATCCCGGGAGGACAAGGTTGCCTAAACCCTTAAATTCGAACAACAATTACATAAAATCCAAGTGCATAATTTATGAATTGAATAAAAAATACAATATAACATAATCCAATGGGATATATCATATTATCTCTAATCACTATCATTATAATCATTGTCACATTCTTCATCTAAGTCTTCTTCAACATCGGTTTCTAACTCCGATTCATTCCGAATATCTATTTCATCACCGTCCAATTCTAATAATGCTCCGGTAGGATCAATCAATGATCGACCTTCATCATCATCAATGTGCATGACATTGTGTTGACATTCTATTTCATTTTCTTGAAAGGGTTCGATATTGGTTTGATCAACGGTAACGGACATTTCGGCACATCAACCGTAGACCTTGGCTTAACCTTACATACCGCCAACCAGTCTCGTCTTATGCGTTTACATGTAGGATATGTTACATAATACACCCGATGCACTTGTGATCCTAGTATGAATGGATCGGATCTATTTGAATACCTACGACTATGAACCTCAACTAGTCCATAATGATCATGAACTCGTGTACCGGTACCGAGTGTTGTATCATACCAATCACATTTGAACAAAGCTCGTTTTCTTTATTGGTAAGGCTGGATACTCAAGTTCGAGTATGTCAATCAACCTACCGTAGTAGTCATTTTCCACCTCACCGTAGTTAACTCCTTTAACACACACTCCACTACACATTGATGCTCTCTCGAATCACCAACATCGGTATGAAACTTATATCCATTTATAATGTACCCCACATACGACTTCGCGAGTTCGTAATGGTCCTTTGGTCAAATCTTTAATATAATGATCCGTTATAGTTTTAAGTTGTGCTCGGCTTGCTCGTATGTAAGGACCGAGTTACTTATAAGGTAATGTAATAATAAAATTTGATAAAATAAATTTATGAATATTTAATAACAATCTTGACGAGCAGGAATACTCACATATCGATGGAACCATGATGCAAATTAGTTTTGAAGTCGAAAATCAACCTCGTTTTTCGATATGTCGAGGTCACTTTCATAAAGTTTATCGATAAAATATCTAACGATAAAAATATTGTTATTATATGTTCTTAAATTGAATGGTTGTTAATGAATAAATGTATAGTAATAATATTTGATAGTAATAAAACTTACTCGTGTACGGTGTCACTTCATCACGGTTCGATAGAATGTAAGTGTGCACTCGCATTCTTTTCTTGATCCGTCGGGACATGTGATCATGCTCGACCGAGAGGTCTACCTTTAGGAATGAATATTGCTAACATGCCTTCAATATTTTCATTCGGTTCTCGATCACGATCAAAGTTTTTAGGCACTTTCCGATGCCTAGTGTGTACATGAGGCTCGAAGTAATATGAACGGAACATTAAAGCTTCCTCAATTAAATATCCATTGCATATTGACCCTTCGACTTTGGCTTTGTTCTTAACATTATTTTTTAATTTGCGAAGGTGCCTACAATAATATTTTGAGTTAATTAGACTTAATCAATATTTGACGAGTTATAAACTTACGTATGTCTATTAAAATCATTAATTTGTACCTTTCAAATGGATACATCCATTGATATTGTACGAGTTCGGTTATTTTTGCTTCATATGCCAAGTGTATGGGAAGATGCTCCATTGAGTCGAAAAAACTTGATTGGAAAATACGCTCTAATTTGCATAAGATTATTGGTATATTTTCCTCAAGACGGATCATATCTTCAACCTTAATCATAGTAGATGTTATTTCCTTAAAGAATAAGCTAAGCTCGGTGAGTGATTTCCATACATTTGTTGGTAACATATCACGAAATGCAATAGTTATTAGCCTTTGCATAAATATATGACAATCATGACTTTTCATGTCACGTAATCCGAGGTTATTCATATCCACACACCTTGCCGAGTTTGAGACGTATCCATCCGGAAACTTTAGTTGTTTAATCCATTCAAGTAATTGTGTTTTTTGTTATTTGTCTAGAGTATAATAGGGTTTTGGGTATTTTTTAGAGTTTTAATCTATTTCTAATTCGGCCATCGATAATATAGCTTTAAGTCTTCTCTTGAATTTGCATTGTCTTTTGTTTTTCTCGGGACATTCATAATTGTATTAAACACATTGTCGAAGACATTTTTTTCAATGTGCATGACATCCAAATTATGACGTATTAGATTAGAACTCCAATAAGGTAGGTCCTAAAATATACTACGCTTTTTTCAACCATAATATTTAGATATATTATTATTATACTCATCGGATCCCTCTTCCGTTACTTTCGGTAACCCCCAATTGTTTAATTCTTGTAAAATTTTAATTCCAAACTTTATCGGTGGAGCAATATTTGTAACAACTGAATTTCGCTTGAACGCGATCCTATTTCACCCGAACGGATGGCGTTGTGATAGAAACTTTCGATGGCAATCAAACCATGAAGTTTTCCTCCCGTTTCGAAGGGTGAAAGCATTAGAATTTTCCATACAATACGGACATGTTGTCTTACCCGCAGTACTCCAACCGGATAACATTGAATATGCGGAAAAGTCACTAATTGTCCACATGACAGCGACTCTCATTTGAAAATTATCTTTACGTGACACATCATAAGTAAGAGCACCTACTTCCCATAATTCTATCAACTCTTTAATTAAGGGTTGTAAGTATACGTTTAAATTGATTTTAGGGTTCTTAGGACCGGGGACAATAACGATTAAGAACATATATTCTTCTTTCATACATTTCCATGGTGGCAAATTATATGGCGTTACAATGACGAGGCCACGAAGAATATTGTTGTCCGGACTTACCAAACAGGTTAAAACCCATCGGTGCAAACACCTAATCTAACATTCCTAATTTTTGATGCAAAAGAAGGATTTGTTTGGTCAAAATGTTACCATGCGAAGGAGTCCGAACAATGACTCATGACGTTGGGCTCACACACATGTTGCACATGCCATGTCATATCATTAGCGGTGGCATTTGATGCATACATCCTTTGTAATTGTGGAGTTATCGAAAAATAATATATTTTTTTATACGGGATAAATGTTTGTCTAATCGAACCCCGCGTAGGATTTCGATATCGAGGATGATCACATATTTTACAAGAGATTCTCTGGTCGTCCCGACCCCGATAAATCATGCAACAGATGGATCTTTTCAATGGGCAAACCCATCATTTCTATCATTTTTTTGTACTATAAAAGTCTTCGGCATACGAGTTATCGGAAGGCATCAACTCTTTCATAAGTTGACATAAATCGTCGTAACACCTCTCCGAAAAATGATAATCGGACTTGAGATGCAACAAACGAGACATTGCGGATAACTGCGAATGGTTTTCCGACCCGAGTCATATTTGTCTATTCGATGCATCTAATAAATCATAAAATGCTTGTGCGAAGGGTTTGGGTCTTCGTCCGTGTTAGACGGATTAAAAGATGGACCGATTGCATCCATCACCATTGTGTGGTATCGATTAACTTGACGATCATCACATATTTGTTCTTGTTCAACATTATTAAACGAATTGGCATTAATTGCTAAATCATTCTCTCCATGACGTCTCCACACATAATACCCGGACACAAACCCATATCTAAGCAAATGATACTTAACGGTATCGGGGTTTTCATAACTACGATTTTGACATTTTTTTTGTTTACATGGACATCGTATCTTATTTCCATCCATGCACTCGTGGATGACTAACCTCAAAGTTAATAAATTCATTAACCCCTTCTACAAAACGCTCATTTAATAATCCACCGGTTAATCTAAAGTCAATCCAAGAGCGATCCAAATTCATTTTAAACAAAATAGTTATAAAGTAATTGTATTAATTGTTTATGTAATTACTTAAATTACTTTTATTACTAAATCTAAGATCTTTTATTGTTACACACAAGTTATTTTCTAAATATATAAACAACCTAAGTTTAGAAAAAAATGTTAAATAAAACTTAATTATTTATTTAATTACTAACAATTACAAATATTTCCTATAATTTTATTTTTTATCTATTTAAAATTTATTTCAAAATTTTTTTTTAAATAAAACTTAATTATTTATTTAATTACTAACAATTACAAATATTTCCTATAATTTTATTTTTTATCTATTTAAAATTTATTTCACAAAATTTTTTAAATAAAACTTAATTATTTATTTAATTACTAACAATTACAAATATTTCTAATAATTTTATTTTTTATCTATTTTAAATTTTTTTCAGAAAATGTTTTAAATACAACTTAATTATTTATTTAATTACTAACAATTACAAATATTTCCAATAATTTTATTTTTTATCTATTTAAAATTTATTTCAAAAAATTTTTTTAAATAAAACTTAATTATTTATTTAATTACTAACAATTACAAATATTTCCTATAATTTTATTTTTTATCTATTTAAAATTTATTTCAGAAAATTTTTTAAATACAACTTAATTATTTATTTAATTACTAACAATTACAAATATTTCTAATAATTTTATTTTTTATCTATTTAAAATTTTTTTCAGAAACTTTTTTTATACAACTTAATTATCTATTTAATTACTACCAATTACAAATATTTCCTATAATTTTATTTTTTATCTATTTAAAATTTATTTTAGAAAAATTTTTAAATACAACTTAATTATTTATTTAATTACTAACAATTACAAATTTTTCCTATAATTTTATTTTTTATCTATTTAAAATTTATTTCAAAAAAATTTTTAAATACAACTTAATTATTTATTTAATTACTAACAATTACAAATTTTTCTAATAATTTTATTTTTTATCTATTTAAAATTTTTTTTAAGAAAATTTTTTTTAATACAAATTAATTATTTATTTAATTCCTAAAAATTACAAATTTTTCTAATAAATTTATTTTTTATGAATTTAAAATTTATTTCAAAAAAATTTTTTAATAAAAATTAATTATTTATTTAATTCCTAACAATTACAAATATTTCTAATAACTTTATTTTTTATCTATTTAAAATTTATTTCAAAAAAGTTTTTAAATACAAACTTAATTATTTATTTAATTCCTATTACAATTACAAATATTTCTAATAACTTTATTTTTTATTTATTTAAAATTAATTTTAGAAAATTATTTTGATTTATTTTGTACTAACCTAACGCTTTAACTTAATGAACTAGGAATTACTGAAATTAATAATGTTTTCAATAAATTGTGAATTACTTAAGTAAATTAACAATTATTAGCTACACTAATAACAATAACAATAACAATTTAAATAACAACATAAAATAAAATATAACAATTATATTTTCTAACAAAAAAATTTAACAATAAATTAAACTAAGTAAATTAACAATTAACAATCAAATTAATTCAATCAACAATTAAAAAAAATAACACAAAATTAAAAAGTTAACAATAATATTCAATTAATCAATAATTAACAACAATATTAACATAACAATTAACAATTAAACATTTCAATTAACTCTCACAATTTACACTAAAATACCACACAAAATAAATTTTAATTAAATAATCAAATTAAAAAAACACATGCAATAAACAATCAATTCAATAATTAAACTAGCAATAATAAGTAATTAAAATAAAATCTAATTATTTGACATAAATAAATAACTGAAAAAAATTAATAATTGAAAGGATGGTTTAGATTTAGGTGGACTCGTCACCAAGAGAAGAAGGGGGAGAAACCACCGGAAAAAAAAACCTCGTCGGAATATAGTCGCCGAAAAACGGCGAGCTTCAACGGAAGAGAGAAAACTTGAAAGGAGAAGGAAAAGAGGAAAGAAATATGGAGATTTTAAGGAACAATAGCTTTGAGGAGAGAGATCAAAGGATTGGAGAGAAAAAGGCGAGAGATGTCGCTGCCGGAGGAGAAGAAGAGAGGAGAAGAAAACCAAAAAATGGCAGATTCCGATCGAATGATATTTATAGAAGGGTAAAGTTTTTAGCGACGGTCTAAAAGTAAATTCGAAATTAAATTTGACCGTTTCCCACCAACGGTTTACTACGGACCGTCGCTAATTTAACGTTTACAACGGTTATTTTTGCAACCGTTAAAATAATAAAATTAAATTACCAACGGGTTAGCGACGGTCGGACCGTCGCTAACCCGTTTTCGAGTTGATTTGGTGACGTTTTAGCGACGGTCTTGGATCGTCGCTAAAACGAATATTTTGGCAACGAGTTTATTAACACCAAATCGTTGCTAATTTTCTTTTTGGTAACGGAATAGCGACGGTCTATAACCATTGCTAAAGTTATTTTTTATTTAGGGTTTTCTTTTTTATAAAACCGTTGAAAAAATATTAAATAACATGTACCAACGGTTTAGCAATGGTTTAGACCGTTGCTAAATTTATAAATCGTCGCTAAAAGTGTTGGCCTATAACATTAGCAACGGATTGGTGGACCGTTGCTAAAAAACCGTTGCAAAATTTAATTTTTGTAACCATTTTTTAGACCGTTGCTAAAGTGTAGAAAATTATTGCTAATCTAAGTATTTAGCGACGGTTTTTTGACCGTCGCTAAAACCCATTTTTGTTATAGTGATTTAATGATATCATTTATGTATATTAGTGTTTGTCTCATATCTTTCGATCAATCACTAATGCAAATACATATCGTATGAAATTCTATCTAACTCTAATCAATGAATACATGTAAATGAGAAGAATTAATAGAAAGACTTCTTTTATTATAAACAATATAAATGATGCAATAATATAATAAGTCAAAACTCATCTAATCAAGGTTGAATCTTGAGCACCTACACTAACAGTATCGTCCGTATATGTCGAGTCAAAATTCATATTGAAGATACGACTAATAATTTTCGAAACGAAAGCGATAAAATTTAAACTCTCTCAACAAAAACGGTTCCAAAATTCGCACCCTAAATGTTGAAAGAAAATTTACCCTTAGGATAAGTTTATTTATCACTTAACTAACAACTTGTTGTTATGCAGAAATTTATTTAGTCTAACTTGCCCAGTTAGTTAATTGACATATGAATATTAGAGAAACATATATATATTTCCTCGGCTGATTTAAATTATTAGTCGACAGCAATAACCAAGTGATTATTTCTTAATTATTTTTAAGTTGATTCGAATAGAAAATTTCAAGTTTTTAATTAATATTAGGAACTAATTATAATTTAGTCCTCATAATTTAACAAAAATAATTAATTAATCTCTCTAGTTTAAAATATAATAAGTTAGTCGCTTGATCCATTTTAAATATTTAACAGATATGTGTTATTTTCTTTAAGAAAATATCCAAACTACCCTTTTAATTATCATACCTTAATTCATCAAGCTAAAAAATTAAGATAAACCTAATTAGTTATCCTTCAATTTCTTTTTTCTTTTTTCTTTTTTTATCTCTCCCTCGTGCGAACCTACAGGTTTATGGAACTTGTGGCTGTCGATTGTCTGTGTTGCAAAACTTCAAGTGAAAATCCTTTTGTTTGTCATAGACCAAATCTGACATTTAAATTTTTTAATCAAAGAAAGCAATTGGGAGTGAGAGAGACACCAAAATATTCAAATCCAATGATTGAGAATGCTTTATCCACTATAAAATGAGCACCTAATAACGAGATTGGGTTTTTGATGTTTTCAGATACATATTTTTATGTGTTTCCAACAAATTATTTTTAACTTTTTATTTTTTATTTTTTTATTTTTTTGATTTGTGGGGAATCTTGTTTTAGAGAAAATTTATTTATGGATGTGTGGTTATGGTGCTACAATGAAATTGAAAATTTTTGTCCGCAAAAGATGGCCATTTTTTGGAACAGAAATCATTAAATTGGGGACAACAAAATACTTAAGTAATAAGAAACTATTATATATATATACACTTAATTTTTGTTAAGTAATAAGAAACTATATATATATATATATATATATATATATATATATATATATATATATATATATACACACTTAAGTAATAAGAAACTATTATAAGGTCACATATATGTGATCTCTTCGTCTGTTTATATGTGTGCACGTGACAGACATCTAATAAATATCAGTTTTACACAGGGAGTATATGACAAATTGAGAATGTGATGACTGCTGTACCTGAAATTATAACACAAAAGTTGATCAAAAAAACAAAATTTAAAACTTCAGGGACCATATAACTAATGAATCTGCAAACTTACCATCAAGAGCTCAAACAAAAATCCAAAAAAAAAAAAACAAACAAATCTATGAAAGATTTAATGATTGGAAAGTATTTAGGCTATGTTTATTCAAGTAAAATATTTTTCCCTAAAATATTTTTTCTATTTTTTTTCCATATGTGGCTTAATTTTGAAAATTTGATAAAAGAAAAATAGTTTATGGTTAAAGGGAAAACATACTTAAAATAAAGAAAAATAACATATCGTTTTGAGAATATTAAAATAATCTTCAAAACCATTTTTGTCATCACTACTATGGGCCCCATCCAATTAGTGCATAATTTATTTTTTATTTATTTATTTTTTTAGTAATATGAATGTTCTCGAATCAACTTTTACATATTTCGAGATTAATTTTTTTTAAAACATGGTTAAAGGATACTATTCAATACACGGTTTTGAATATTTTGAAAATAAATTTTTAAAAATGTGATCATAAAAAACGAATAATCAACATAACCTATAAATCGACATATACCTAGCAACAGGTTATTACTTTTGGTTAGTGCATGATTTTTCTTTCTTAACACTTAAATTTTTTATAAGCATCAAACACTATGCAATTATTTTTAGATATTTTTTTGTTAATAAAATTGAATATAAAATAAATAATATATTTTTTAAGAAATGTATTCGTAAATAAAAACATATTAGTTTACGTCAAACAAATGATATATTTGCTTACTTTAAAATTAATAAATATATATTTATATTGGTATAGCTAACTATATATATATATAGGAAGACACTTATCATCAAGTACGACATAAAATCCAAGAAAGATCCTATGGTAGGATTCTAACCAACAAAATTCAACTACACTAGAAGGATAATTGTTTGTTACCTCCTTTGAGAATGAGTTGATGGCAAAGATCATCCACTTCATAGACTTGTCATAAATCTTTTCAAAAAATCTTTTTCATGACTTGAAAATCTCAAGTTATCATATCATGAGAGGAATGAAATGGGATTTAAGAGAGAAAAGATTATTCCTCATTGTGTAACTAAAGACTTGTTCATTGGATCTCCTAACGAACCGGAAAAAAAAAAATTGTAAACAGTACAAGAAAAAAAATCTAGAAAAGATTTGATTGTCAGTTTAAACTCAACTAAGTAGCTAAATTCACTAACTATTTTGTTATTCTCACTTTTTAATGTTTAAAATGATGTTAACGATTTTTTTTTTTTTTGTGTGTTTACCACATTACAGTTTCATGGTATAATCTCATGATGATATGAATAGGTTATTATAGTCATTTAAAAAAATAGAAATAGTGGAAATAACAATTATTTTTATGGTGAATTTAGCATTATTCCTGTAATAATTGATTTCACCAGTCTCCATGGATCCATATTTTTTGCCGACTCTAAAATTTTAGGATCAAGTTAATATCATTATCCAAAATTAAGAGGAATGGAAAGCTTCAACACCCCATCACCGTCTCTCAATAATTAACATGTTTTTTCCTGATTTTGCCTTTTCGTATTGTTGTTATGTCAAAGTGGGTTTGTGTCCAAAGTCATTATTGTGCCATGTCTTCAAAAATAAAAAATAATTCGATCTAATGAGTCAGGAGTAGGCGGTGTAAGAGAGTAAATTATAAATTACTACCTCTTGCTTTGAAAAATGAGTTAATTAGTTCATGTGGTTAAAAACTAATTATTTGATTATTTTTATTATTTTTTAAAAAATAAAATATAAGTAAAAATATGAAAAGATTAATTAAAAAATAAAAAATATTAAATATTAAATTAGTCGTGATCAGTATTGATTAAAAAAAACTAAATAATTAGTTTTTAAAGTCAAAATGATTAATTAATTCGTTTCTTGAAAGGAGATGGACTAATTTATAATTTACTCTTATGCAAGAGGACTAATTTTCATAATTCTTTTTTTTTTTTCATCTCTAGTGTACGTAAAAAAAACTTGTGACTTTTTTTTTCTTTTTTATGAATGAAAAGGCTTTAATTCAATTAATAGCAATCTCGACTTTGAATATATATAGTCATCAAGAGCTCCTAATTCTAGCCTTGATTTTGCTTATATCTTAGACAAGAAAATATAAATTCTTTTGTCAATAACTAGTAATTAATTAAAAAAACAAAAAAAAAAACAAAACTAATTAATTATTCACGTGATCAAACTCACTCCCACAATCTTCTCATGCCTGTATTTTCCAATAAAAAAATCTTGTCAAGCATGCCATAGAACTAGGAGCTATATATCTTCTTGTTGTTTTGGCAAATCTCTTCTTGTTGTTTTATTTTGTCGTACTTCTTATAATCTTAAAGTTTCTTGTAAATTTATACAGTGATAATTCATTAGATATTGAACACCATCTTTTTCCAATATTGGACCACGAAAAAAGTAGTACATTAATGTTCTTACCATTTCTTGATTTTGTTTTGACAGTCTTGGATTTGCATGCCATGCTTGGTCATGACCGAGTCATGACATGTATGTGAATGAGCTTTTGACAACATGTATATAATTACATGGAAGAGGGTAGCTAGGATTTTAAAGAAAGTTGGTGGTGGGGTTTATTCCGACCGCATAGTGTTGTTGATGAGCATAGACACATAATATGAAATCGAATCTTAAGGACACTACACTCCTAACAATGATGAGGGGAGGAAGGATCACCATCAAAGGGGGCCTTTTTTCTCCAAATTCCATTTATAGGCATGCAAGGGCAGGGTGGCACTTAGCAGGGACTACTTACATGGCCCATGAGATCCAAATGGCTATCTACATTGGACCCTTTGGGGCCTTTTTCTTACCCCATCAACGGTCGTTTCTTCCACCCTCTCCTTTTGTTCTTGGAATTATATTGCAACTAGTTTAAGCCAAATAAATAAATAAATAAAAATATTTTTGATTGCCCAACCAACTCTCATATCTAAAGATAATTTGGTTTTTTGCTTGCTGTTTTAGCATCCCTTTCGATTCCAAAGATAATGCTTTAAGCCTTTAGGACCCATTGAACTAAAGCATGAGTCTTTGTGCACCGTCCTAATTTTGATCTTCCATGGTCTTATTGTTCAATATTGTAACCAAATATATATGGGAGATATAGACAAAGATTTTGTTAGGCCTTTAGTCAATATTGTGAGTTTTAGAATGTTCTTTTGTAGATTCAATGCATCTTTTCTCTTCCAATTACTTTGGAATGAAAATAAGTTTATTCTACATTTGATTTTTGTACTTTTCGATTTTTTTTATTAAAACTCTCTATTCTTTTTTTTTTAACTTCATTGAAATCCTTTATTTTAAAAAATATATTGATTCAGACTTTCTATTAACTCGTTCATCCGATGTGATACGTTAAAATTAACAATAACTAATTATAAATGGACACGTGACATTGTAGGTCTAAAAAAATAGTTAAATTAAAAAAAAAAGATAAAAAAATCTTATCTTAATAAAAAAAAGAAAAAGAACAAAAAACAAATCTCTCACCTCATACAGATCCAATGGACTCTACAACATATAGAAAACTAGTTGGAAAGTTGATGTATTTGACATTCACCAGACTTGATATCACTTATGCAACACACGTGTTGTCACAATTTCTTAACAAACCTTCAAATATACATATACAAGCTGCTCAGAGAGTGATGAGATTCTTGAAGAATGCTCCTACACAAGACTTGCTATCTTCTACTGATTCAAAGCTACATCTAAAAGCATATTCAAATAGTGACAGAACAGGATGTTTAGACACTAAAAAATTAATGATAGGATTTTGTATATTTATAAAAAATTCATTGGTAAACTAGAATCTACAACGTATGAACTCATTTGGTTGTTGTCATTGTTGACATATTTTGGGCATTCAAGTATTCAATCAGTAAAGCTGCACTATAATAGCATGTCAACTCTTCATATATTTGTAAAAATCTAGTGTTTCATTAAAAACAAAACACATAAAAATTGACAATCATTTTATGAGAAAAAAGTAATTGTTGAGGTAATCAACCAAGGTTTTTGCCTACAAATCTTCAAATTGCAAATATCTTCACCAAAAGTCTACATCAGAGACAATTCAAGTTACTTTTAAGCAAGATATACATAATCAATATTTTTGTTGCTGCTATTGTTCATCTTGAGAAGGGTATAAAAAGAAAAAATAAAAGTACAAATAGTTATTTAATTGAGTAGTTTTTTTTTTAAAGGAACCTTAAGGGTGTGAGTTTTTTTTTAAAAAAAAAATAAACTCACACCGCTAAGGTTTCTTGCAGAACTAGTTTATTAAGATTTGAACCCTTGACTTCTTATTATAAGAAAACACTACTACTTGAATACAAATTCTTTGGTATTTAATTGAATAGTTAGTTAGTAACTAAATTAGTTGTTAATAACGTCTGAATTAATTATTAGTCAATATTTTATTGGCTGATTAGTTCGTTATTTTCTTCTTTTTTACTATACTCTTAGCAATTATTATATATCTCTTATGAAGGATACATATTAAATTTTCCCTGAAACTCATCTTCTAATTCAATATTCATTTTTCAACCCCACAAGCAACAAACAAAATTAATTAGCACGAATAGGACCCTTTATCCGTTGTGAAATGCCACCGTTTTTATTACATGAACCTTGATTCTATAAAATCATTAATTAATCATTGACGAATCCTATAGGTCAATTTTTCAGTCATTTAATAACAACGTTCGTAATTGCGTTTAAGGACGAATCACAGATGAAAAACATGTCGGTAACAGTGTAGTCATCAATTTATTATTATTATATTTTTCTTTTATGAAAATTGGTTGCGAAAAAGTTACTACTTACAAACTTCCAACCGAAATCTTAAAAGATAAAAAGACGTTAAAAATAAAAATAAAAAATCGAGAAATGATACTGCTTTTCTGAATTATTCACTATGTCACTACAATTGAACTACTGAAATAAAAATTAAAGAAATTTTTTTATTTCATTGGAAAACCATCAGAATTTTTTTAAAAAAATGCTTTTTAGTTAAATGTATTAAGCTACTCAAATTTTAATTAAATAACAATCTAATCCATTAATCACAATGCAAAATTTAAATTAGATCGAATTAACTGACCTAAACAAGATTAAGTAAAATATAATTAACAAAACTTGAACATAATTTTTTTGTTAACTTAAATTATACTTGATATAAATACAGAAATAGGTTTAAAATTTCAGTTAATCAAAGTCATAAATTTTAGCTATCTACATAATTCCAAAATTCAAGTTAAGTTGTTAACCAGATTAATAAAAAATATATTTAATATAAATTTATGTATAAAATAATTTAAACAACGCAAATAATATTTAGGTAATATAACAATATGGAAAAAAATTAAAATAAATTAAATTTGTCTACAAAATATAATGTTTATATAAATGTAAAAAAAAAAATCATCATCAACAACACTAAATAATTACTCCGATATTCTTGCTTTTTGACTAATAATTGTTTTTACCAAATTATTTATTTTTCTTGAAAATTTTTCAATGTTTATTATTACAGCTGTCTTTTTTAGGAGGCATGCAACCATTATGTGACATAAGGGTTGCATCTCAACCACTTCTACGTACTAATAGATTTAACATGGCATCTCTTTCAAACCAAGACTTTTTTTTGTGATGATTTATGTTTGTTGCATACCTTGATCCACTATAATCTAAATAGGATTTCTAATGTTAATGTCAGTAGAAATTTTCTAATGCTCCTGAATCGACAAGATGCCGACAAACATATGCAAAGAATCAAAAGATTACCTGATTTTATACATATATAACGGTCACAATAATATTGTTGAAATTAACTTGTTTGAACATAAACGATCCGTACATCTAATTATCAACGACATATATATATCGCAAGCAACAATAATAATAATAATATGTTACTATTACTAACACATGTATCTACAACTACTATTACAAAAATAAGAAAGTAGCTAGTGATAATGTATTGTTGTTAATGAGAATGCATGTGAAAGTAAAAAGGAGAATAGCTTAAGAAATTTAATATATTTATACATGTATATAAAGCTAAAATTATAATAAGATATTTTTCTTGTTAATTAACACTATAAAAAATCTAACATATAGCAATAGAAAAATCCTCGTTGTATGTCAAATATCTATCACTATATAATCTTAACAAATTAGAGATAATTTTAAGTCCGTCGCTAATATAATAGTAGCTATTTTCTTAGTGATCGAAAAAAATTTTCGTCATTGATTAGCGAACGATTGTCCGTCGCCATTTTGTTGAATTTCCGTTGCTAAATTGATCTAAAATAGTTGTCCGTCCGGTCTCACATTCATCATCATGCCGTTGTTATTTCCATTTTTATCCATCGCTAAATAGCGACGGAATGGCCTCGTCGCTAAATAATAGTTGCAAAGATACTCACAATTCAATCGCTAAATCAATAGCTATTTAGCGACCGTATGTGTATCCGTCGCTAAATGTCCTCACAATTCCGTCGTTAAATCCATAGCTAAACGAATGAATTTTAATTTTTTTTAAATCAATAGCCTAATAATGTTAATTGTAATAATAAGTAATTA
Source organism: Dovyalis caffra (assembly GCA_963924115.1). Taxonomy (NCBI): domain Eukaryota; kingdom Viridiplantae; phylum Streptophyta; class Magnoliopsida; order Malpighiales; family Salicaceae; genus Dovyalis; species Dovyalis caffra. Next base: position 14,130,651 of record CAWUPB010001194.1, on the reverse strand, counting down.
TAAATAGCAACTTATTAAAACATGATATATTATTTAATAAAATTAAAATAATATAAATTGAAATAAAATAAATATATAAATGAGTTAAGGTTTACAAAAATATTAAAAACTTTTAAAACAAATCAAGAAATCTAGTCCTCATTAACAACTTCTCTTGCATCATCTTTCGATCGTTAAGTTATGAGAGGAATGATTGTCTCCCGAATTGTGAGAGGGTTAGCATAAGAGACGTTAGTTTGCTAGAAGTTCTATAACAAGCTTATCACTCTCTGCAACTAAGTCTTTATGTTGCTAATTTGATCGGCTCTGTTGCTTGGATGGTAGTCTTCATCCCATTAATCCTATCTTCATACTCGGATAGAAACCTCTTGAATATTACCACCAGGATACCGCAAAATGGCAAAAGAGTAGTTAGAGCTAGAATGTAAGTAACACTAGGACACATAAGTTCTAATGTTGTACAATCTCTCGCTTCTTCTTCCCTCCGACAGACATCCAAATATACTTTAGACATGTCAATAGCTAGAGACGATGAATCACCCTCCTTTCGCTTCTTAGCAATCGTTTCTTACATTAATTGCACGTACTCATATATCATAGAAATAATTACAATATTAAATCATAGGTATATTTTTAGATTCTATCAATAGATGTATATATATTTTAAAAAATATAAAATCTTACCATTACTCGTTTGCAACCACTTGTCGACGAATGTCTCATTCTTCCGCTTGTGAGTGGTCACAAACAGACTTGTAAAGATTTAGGTTATATCCCAATATATTATGTTAAAAAAATAATATGAGATGAAATAAATGTAAAAATTAATTTATAAGTAATAGATAATATAGAATTCACCAAACGCTTAGCATGCTCCGTCAAAAAGATGGACCTTCCAAGTATATTTGGATAGGCCGAGCACCAATACAACCCGTCTCCAACATGTTATTCCGAGATGCTTGTTGAGATCGGGCCTAATACTAAGAAGTGATCTAATCTCGACGCCATGCTTCCCACACCTCATGTTTAACAAACACGGGTCTATTGCTCTTATACTTCATCTTGTTAAGCATGTCGTTGTACCGGCTCCATGTCAAACTCTCCCACACATTCTTAATTAATGCTTCGATGGTCGCATTACATAAAAAGTACTTTTACATGAAGAAAAAAAATAATACTAATACTTTTCATGTTAAATTAACACTTTAAATGAAATATGAGCAAATAATTAATATGTTACCATAAACTCATTAAAATAGAAGTCTTTATTTCCATAGAGACAAACTTTCATGTGGAGCCAATGATGTCTAACTCGCTCCTTAAGAATTACGGTGATTTTTAAATAGCACTTATTTGATGGAACCAAACCTCAAACAAAATGAATAAATAATAAATAAGTGAACTAATGATTCTAATATAATATATGAAAATATAAAATTAATTATCACATGTAAAACATATTAGTTACCATTTATTCACGATCCAAATGGTCTATCCATCATCAAATCTCGTAAAACTTCTTTCGATTAAGAAAACCGTAATGGGATCATCCACAACATAAAGCATTATCGATGGGGGCATAACCAACGAAGACACTATTGGAGGGGATGCAAACATGTCGACATAACTATCAAGTATCAAGTCCGCGATTGTAGATAATTATACTCGTAATGCCACATCCACATACACCATCATTATCGGTCGCATTGTCAACACTAGAGTCGCAACCACCGACATTGCGACCGGATCTACCCAATCCACGAGACATACTTTAAGAACAACACTTGAAATAGATTAACAAATGACAAACAATTTCACTCAACATATATTATAAATTATTATGAATTAAAACAAAACAAAATTTGTAAATTTGATATTTATTTGTTACTAAAAACATCATCGGCATAAAATTCAACATATCCAAAATGCATAATGAATATCGAAAAAATACATAATAGACAATTTATTTTATTAATAATTTTTAAAACATATAATAAAATTTTGATAGAGTCTCCCTTGTAAATTGTACTTTTTTCAATTAATAAATACTCTAAATGATCACACAAACAACAAATTAAATCAACTAACAATCAATTTACGTGCATCGAGATCGACAATTGTCTCGGATACTCCATCGAAATTAAATCTCAAACTCGTCCTCTTAACTCCATCACGAGCATTGAACTAATCTTATTTCTCTTCAAAGCCCAAAGTCTCTAACCACTCGGGTTCGATATACTACAATATATCTCGACATGCTTCAATAATTATATACGAAATAATTAAACTAATTAATTCTAATTCTAACCTAATTAAGTTTAAAATAAAATAAATTAATAATTTTTAATATATATATATATATATATATATATATATATCCAACCAATTAAATATAATTAACCTAATTAATTAATTAACTATATTAACTTAATTAATTCTAACTCTTACCAAATTAAGTTTAAATTAACAATAAATTAACAAGTTTTAATTCAATCAATCAAACAGAATTAACCCAATTAGTTAATTAATTATAAATCAAATTAACTTAATTAAATATCATTAACCTAATTAATTAATTAAACACAAATCAAATTAACTTAATTAATTCTAATTCTAACCAAATTAAATTTAAAATAACAATAAATTAATAAGTTTTAATATAAATAAATTTTTAATTCAACCAATCAAGCATGATTAACCAAATTAATTAATTAAATATAAATCAAATTAATTAATTCTAATTCTAATCAAATTAAATTTAAAACAACAATTATTTAATAATTTCTACTATAAATAAAATTATAATTCAACTAATTGAAAACAAATTAACCAAATTAATTATTAAATATAAATCAAATTAACTTAATTAATTCTAATTCTAACCAAATTAAATTTAAAATAAAAATTAAATTAACATAATTAAGAAAAATTAAATAATTATTTAAAAAATTACAATTAATCGATAAATTTATTCTAATTTAACTAATTAAACATAATTAACCTAATTAATTAACTAAACATAAAAAATTAACTTAATTAATTAAAACTCAATTCTGATTAAATTTAAATTACAACTAATTAACAAATTAACCTAACAATTATCAAAATTTAACAATTTAAAAAATTAATCAACAAATTAACCTAACAATTAAAAAAATAATTTAACAAATAAATCAAAAAAATAACAATTAAATATATACATAATTATAAATCAAGCAATTAAACTTAAAATTAACCTAACAATTGCAATAAATTACTAACTTCAATTATGAAAATAAAAGAGAGAGAAAAAAATTACCCGATTTAGGGGGAATTACACCAAGAGGAGAGAAAGAAAAACGATTGTTTTTTTGAAAGAAACGACCTTGGAGTAGGTATGGATTGATTGAGAGTGGAGGAATGGAGTTTGGTGGTGGTTTGGAAGGAGGGGTATTTGATTGTTGCTGGTTGGAGAATGAGAGGGAGAAGAAAATGGGAGAGGAGGAAGAAGAAAAGGGTTTAATTAGGGATTGAAAAATAACTATGGACGTAATCCCCTCGCCGATTCGTCGTTGATTTGTCTCAAAATGGATAGCCAATTCCCTTTTTTTCTTTTCACTTATAGCTATGGAAGTAACATTTTGTCACTAATTCGTTGTAAATTTTAACTTTCAAAAATTCCATCCAATTTTTTCCAATTTTCATCTTTAGCGATGGAACATCCGTCACTAAATTACAAAGGATTTATCCTTTATCCGTCCCTAAATTGAGACATTGAAATTAGTAACTGATTTGCTATTCTATCATTTTTTTTCTAACAAATCCGTCGCTAAATCATCTCTCTAAAACTCTCAAAAAGATTTTATCGTCGAATTTAACAACGAATTAGTGTCCGTCATTGTTTCATCGTTATTTAACGGGTGCTATTTTGTTGTTATTTGCTTGTTATTTAGCAAAGGATAAACTTTTGTCACTATTTACCCTTTTTTTTTTTTTGAAGTAGTATATAAATTTATATATATATATATATATATATATATATATATATTTTCGAGAAATGTTTATGTCATCAAGAATAAAGTGTACTTTTCTAGTCTATGCAAAAATTATAGATTCTTTTGTGTATAGATGGATGACATAATATTTTATGTTATCTTCATATGACTAGATTAGAAATCCTAATTTAATCTAATTTTTGCACTCATGGATATGTGTCTTAACTATCCAATTGAAATATAATAGGCTCTAAATCTTTCATAGTCATCTCATAGTTGATCAAAATAAAATTTATACTCTAAATAATAGCCACCTTAAGAGATATTACTTAATTTCAAATAAATTGAAAATAGAAAAGAAGAAGAAAAAGAATATTTGTTAGAAAAGTAATTTTGAAAAACAAATAAAAAAGAACAGTCGGATGATATTGAGTTCAAATTTGATGTAGGTCTTCTTCTTCTTCTTCTTCTTTGTTTGATGTGATAGTTTCTCTTTTCTTTTTTGGTTTGACAAAAAGTTCAATAGATTTTCTGCTAATGCTACATAATAGCTTGATGATATCTCTCAATCAAATTGTTCTATCTCCACATAGCTCCCTTCCTTCCAGAGTTGGAATGTTGAAATATGATTACCTAACTATTTGTGAAAATTTCAAATAAATTTATGGTTTGTTTGTCACGGTTTTTTAATTAATTGCATAATTTCACCCAAGCTTTTTAATTTTTGTTAATTAATATACGCTCTGTTATGGTGCATGGTGTGTGCTAGAAATAAGAAACTTTCTAATTATGTGTATTGATGATGATAAACGGCACATATCATTTTAAAGCTAGTTATCAATAGGTTTTGGTTTAATGAGCTTTTTGTAATTGAAAGGAATTTATTAGTTCAAATCTTCATTCTAGAGAATTTAAACTTAAAAAAATACTCATTGCAAAAGAAAATCAAAATAACTTCGTAATTTTATAGGATCGGCTAATTAAGTCAATATTCTTGCCTCACTAACTACCAACTACTAACTAAAGAATTTATAGCTTGGTGGTAGTAGTTTCTTACAACAAAAAGTCATGGATTTAAATTCTAATAAATTAATTCGTTAGAAGCCTTAGGTGTGTGAGTTAAAAAAAAAACTATCAATTACTACCATTAATCTCATAATTGTCCGATTAGTAATTATAGGCCACAAGGTAATACTTACGATCAAAAAAAAAAATTTAAGGCCAACCAAGATGGATGACTATGATTTGAGATGTGATGCTTGGATGACAAACTAGCTACATTTCATTTGAATGGAAGGAACCGATTACAACTTAGGAACAACATCTAATTAGTCTGCGGCAAGGAATTTATCGGTTTAAATCTTCATTCTAGAGAATTTAAACTTAAAAAAATACTCATTGCAAAAAAAAATCAAAATAATTTTGTAGGATCGGCTAATTAAGTCGATGTTCTTACCTCACTAACTACCAACTACTAACCAAAGAATTTGTAGTTTGGTAGTAGTGCTTTCTTATAACAAAAAGTTACGAATTTAAATTCTAACGGTACTAATTCTGTTAAAAGCTTTAGGTGTGTGAATTAGAAAAAAAAAACTACCAACTACAAACATTAATCTCATAATTGTCTTATTAGTAATTATAGGCTACAAGGTAATATTTACGATCTAAAAAAAAATGTTAAGGCCAACCAAGATGGATGACTATGATTTGAGATGTGATGCTTGGATGACAAACTAGCTACATTTCATTTGAATGGAAGAAACTGATTACAATTTAGGAAATACATCTAATTAACTGCGGCATGATCGGGAGATGTAAACAAAAACAAGAGTACTAAAAGGGTCCATTTAAAAAGTCCTAAAATTGGAGGAGTTTCAACAAACTCTTCTGCACTTTTCTTAGGTGGATAATTAATGATGATGCAACGTTAGGTCTTTAATTAATTGCGTTATAAATTTTGTGAAGGATGAAGGAGAAAAGCTTAGTGTTATATGAAATCAAAAGCAATATATTTTTTAAGCAACTACACCTTGGCATCGCATATCATTAAAAACCCTAAGGTATATAGGAGTGGTCCAGCTGTGGTGTACGTATTATATCATCCACAGCCACAAGCTCATTATAGGGATATAAATCTTCACAAAACTTTTTTCTCTTAGCTAGCCCAGAATACGTACGCAATGTGCACATGGTCACTGATCTGGACCATCCAAATTGATTGAGGAGCTAGCTAGCTAGATAATTTCAAATCCTTTTTAATACTAGTATTGTTATTTGTGGTCCAAAAAAAAAAAATTGATGATGCCCTAACGGCTTGATATGGACCATTTTCCAGGCTTTTATGATTGACTGGCAAAGGTCAGTATAAAATCAGATGGTGGGGAGTTATTTAGTCAATGGAATAGTCATCAATCAGACAGTATAAATCCACGATTGGTTTCTATCAATTGATGATGATTATCATTATTCCTTGGAATGTCTGTCACGACATTACTGTATTGCAATTCTTGCTGAGAAGATTAGATACAACCGTGTCAACGCCGCCTTTAATGGTAGATACTTGGAACAATAATTAAAAAGATAAAATTGTATTATGCTTATCCTATTTTAATATTTGGAGATGAATACCATGTCCAGTTCATCTATTAAGATATGAATGTGATTGGTTGCTAAAATGACTTCACCCAAGTGCCAATTAACTTATTCCAAGTGATTGCTAAAATGGCTTCACCCAAGTACCAATTAACTTATTCCAAGCGATGGTTGAAATTGATTTGCGGTCAAATTGAAGATGGAAAGGACTAAAATGTACAAGGACTACTCCGTATTAATTTCAAGATGGAAACCAAGTCTGAAACAAGTTCATAAACTTTCAATAAAAAACATAATAATAATAATAACCCACCAAGAGATATGATTTAATGGTAAAATGATTATCTTGATTTGATCAAAAGTTAAAAGCAAAATTTAATTCTCATTATCCATGAATAATTAGTTAGAATTATTTCTTAGTAATATCGATTTAGACCCGTTTAGTCTAAAAGAGAATTTAATAGTTGATCAAAACTAAACGTGTTTTAGTACTTGATTTAGATCAAAAAATAACGAATTTAATCTCGATCAATGTAAAAACTAATTTAAAAATACCTCATTATTTATAAATATCGAAAAATAATAACCCTTCAAATTAAGGTTTATTGTACTAAAATTGTGGACCTTTAAGTTTATTTTTCCTCCAAGATTGAATAAAGAATATCCTTATCCTAGATACTATTCTACTCACATCTTGGTAGCACATAACATTACTCTTGTTTTTTTTTCCTCTTACGCATCAAAATGAAAATAAAAGAGAAGAAGAAAACTGGTATGTACTTGGTATAAGGGATTTAGATTCTTACTGCAGCAATAATATTGCTCTCCATCTAAAGACGTCGAATTTGATTGCCAATTTTATTATTATTATTATTATTATTTACATGGGGATGCAGTATGCATGTATTGTTTAAGTAACTAGTTATTTTGGAAGGTAAATTATTCAAGTTTCTCCTAAAAAAAATATTTATTATTCATCAAGTGCTTAACTTATAAGCACATTAAAACAAAATAAAATTTTTTTAGTTATTTAATTGAATTTAATTAGAAAGACGAGTCCTATCAAATTTGATTTATATACTTTGATGAAAGTCGAGAGATGAATTAAAAACACTAGCCAGCAAGAAAGTGGCTAGTTATAACTTACAAAGTTAGGGGGAGGGGGGAATTAATTACAGGCATGCCAAAAACTCAACTCCCCTTTCAATGCTCTGTTTTGCTAAAACATCTGCTATCCCGTTTTCTTCGATCCCTTGCAACATGAGAAAAGGCAACTGATTTTTACAATAAGAAATTATGAACCTGAAGCTTACATCATTGCCATAATATCATATAGGTTTACACAGGAGGACTTACTTCGCTTTGATTACGTTGGTGCATGTTAGAATTCATTAATTTAGTATAAATCGAGTACTTTTCTTCTTTTTAATTCGATTTTTGGATTGTCCTTTGTGGATTGGGTATGGAAATGCATGATTTTCAGTTAAGATTATAATCAAGTTTAAGTTGAATCATATATCATATATATACAAACATTCTTCAAATTTGATTTGTTATATTATTGGCAAAAAATAACAAAAGAAGTTTATCTTTGATTTTCAAACAAGTTTGAAGTAGCTCTCATCTTCTCTCGACTTTTTTTTAAAAAAAAATAAGAGACTTAATTAAATCACTAGAATTCTAAAACTATACAACCAACTATATACGAATATTCTTCAAATTTGATTTGTTATATTATTGGGAAAAAAAAACAAAACAAAAAAAAAAAAACTTTACAAAACAAAACAAAAAAAAACTTTATCTTTGATTTTCAAACAAGTTTGAACTAGATATCTCTTTTTCCGACTTGAAAAAAAATGAACCAAAGAATTAATTAAATCACTAGAATTCTAACAATATACAACGAACTATATATACACAGACACAGAAAAAAAATATTTAAATTTGAATTTTTTTAAGAGAATAAATAACAGTACTACTATTAGCTAATTAAATTACAACTCGTTGGAACAACCAATTATATATTAATTTAATAAAACAATGATTTCTTCATATATGAGTTTTTTTTTTTTTTTTGAGCAGTGAACATGTCCATGGATTAGTTTTCACACACCTTAAGATTAATCTCTCTCTGATCATGGCTAAAAAACACTTCTTAATACACGATTTTGAGTATTTTGATAATAAATTTTTAAAAATATTAATAATAAAAATCGAATTCTGAAACTAGCAACACCATCCCAATAATAAACTTATCAATTTATGATGGGCTCTTATTGTTTTATCTGTGTGTCATCTAGGGCTACTGATCTATATATGATGCCTTAGGTTTAAACCAAAGACACTGATGGTGGATAGAAAATTAGTATATATAAATTTGTTGAGAAAGATTCAATCGAATATTACAAAGATCCTAATGAACAGATTCCAGTGGATTCAGAAACTGCATGCAGCTCACTTTTTACAGATTGGCCCCATGCCACAGGCATTAGCAACTAGCAAGCTTGAAGTTTCCAAGGTCCACAAAACTCCTGACTCCTGACTCCTGAGTCGGTGGGAGATCTTTATTAGTACATGTGTATGAAAGGTGCAAGACAAGCCAAGGCGTGCATATACATGAGAATGACACAGTACTGATCATGAGCGCTCAATACAATGATAAGATCATGCATATCACTAACTCACTAGTGCATCGATCCTTCATTCAAATCTGAAAATGTCCACATTGCCATATAACCCTCATCTCTCTTTCTTTCTAATTTCTTGCTACACTTTGGGACCGCAGCAAGACCACGACCATTCTTCTTTTGTTGCACAATTGATGATCACATTCACTCTCTCATTCTCACATGCGTGTATAGATTCCAAAGTTATATGTGTTTTTGCAAGTCCGTGATCATGTACACTTTCTCTCTTGGTGAAAACTCACAGGGAAGGAAAAAGGGTTTTTCCATCCAATCTTTTGTCATCTTGATGACAAGTCCAATACTATACACACATTCTCTTAACGGTATATCAGGAGAAAAGTTTGGGAGACGGAATCACGCGCAGAACATAAACGGATGGACGTATCTATACCATTAGGAAACACCCCATGAAAAGAATCTGGTTGATCAACTTTCACCAACCAAAAAGAATAGAAAGTACATCTAATAAATAAGTACGCTCTCAATGCTATTTTTATCTAACTCACACCACTAATAAAGTCATCATGTTCTTTTAATACTGATATGTTAACATTAAGAACATTTATCCCTTCAATTAGTATCAAAGATTGTTGGTAGTAAAAAAACAAACCATTATATATATCCCTCCTTTTATGCAGTTTGACGAGTTTTTTTTTGCTATATAAACACCCAAAAAACTTAAGGGTAAGACTTCTGAATATCTCTTCTTACTATTATTGTTTGTCTTCTTCTTCTTTACACTTGCATCATAACCTTCTCTAGCTAATCTTTCTTTTCCTACATTAACTTAATCGCTATAAGATTTTCTATCCAATCATAAAGACTTGTTTTGTAGTTATTACATTCAACACGACTATCATCCATCAACAAGTATTGTCATCCTACCAACAAAAAGAGTGATACCATGTCTACCAGAGGTTAAACAGCCTCACCAATACGTAGATTTTGCATTTGCCCAAGGTTGTGTGCGATAGGTTTTTCTCTAGCTAGCTATGTGAGACAGCTGCAATGAAAGGAGAAAATCCAAGCCACTTGCTCACTTTTTTTCTCTTTTTCCCTTCCTTTTAGAATCTTTATTCCAAGTATTGGGTAACGATACTTTCTAGTTCTTGAATGATTGATGCTATCATCTTTAAAAGAAGAAGGAGATACTTATTTTTGCTTTTTCTAAATTTGAATCATAAAAAGTAGCATAGGTTTTTGCATGGTTTTGCTTTTGCTATTTCAAGTGGAAGTCAACAACTTTTCTCTGGTAGTCCATGCATGCTTCTTCTAGTTCTAGCTACCATTTTCCCTTCGCGATCTCCCTTTGTTGCCTTGTCAATTTTCTCTGGAATGCAATCAAAATTCCCACTCAAGAAATAGACAAGGACATTCCCATTATCACAAAGGAAGTGCCACAATCGCCCAATTTGAATTGGAGTTTTTTATTTTTCTTGGTCATAAGCTTTCCAGAAGACAATAAAACAAAACTTGTTCTTTCTTGTTAGTGCTGCATCATTATTAGTAGCAGCTACATATTTTATGTGCGTCACTCTAATGTGATCTTCTTTTTGAACTTAATGCAATGATGTATTTTTCTTAATCCAATGTAATTAGATAAGGATCAAGAGAATCTGCTGCTTCTTGGGAATTATTAATTAAGGTAGCTAGTAGACATAGTTAGCTTAGCTGGTTACTTAATTTGTTTTGTCCGCATGGTTTATTTGACATATTCATCATTTTAATGGGCACAATAAGAACGCATTAAAATTTGAAAATTTGCTTACGAGCACTATATCATTTACCCCCACCACAATTAATCTGAAGGACTCATGCTTGTTAGTTCTCAAGCAACATATAGCCATTCAAACTGAAAGGCAAAAGCAGATGACTTGTGGAAATTTTAAACGAAGAATCATTTTGAAATATCGAAGTAATAAGGGTGAGATTTTGTAGCAGATTTGCATTCCATTTTGCCACAAAATCCCAACTTCTTAAAAAGGAAAGATTGCAAGGGATTTGGCCGTGGATTAAAAGGGTGAGATTTTGTATCAGATTTGCATTCCATTTTGTAACAAAATTCCAACTTCTTAAAAAGGAACGATTGAAAGGGATTTGGCCGTGGATTAACAGAGTAAGATTTTGTGGCAGATTTGTATTCCATTTTGTAACAAAATTCTAACTTCTTGAAAGGAAAGATTTGAAAAGGATTCGGCCATGGATTGAAAATCATCAATTAGATTTCCATTTCTACAAATTAGTGGGCAGTCAAGTGTTTTTTGCAACATGAACAATCAATTCGGTTACCTGAAGTATGATCTTGCAAATGTGGAAAGCTAATCGATGCCCCTGAAGATTAATCAGGATAACAAAATTAGCAAAGGCTGGCCCATTTGGTTTCAAATGGACAAAAATAAAATTTAACGCGGTGAGCGTAGCAAATGTGGAAAGCTGATCGATGCCTCTGAAGATTAATCAGGATAACAATGTGGGCTTAATGGGCTTTTTAAGGTAGACCCCAAAAAACCAAAATTAGGAAAGGCTGGCCCATTTAGTTTCAAACGGACAAAAATAAAATTCAATGCGGTGAGCGTGGATCGAACACGCGACCTTCAGATCTTCAGTCTGACGCTCTCCCAACTGAGCTATCCCCGCTCTTGATGTTGGATTCTCTTTCTTATATTATATATATAAAGTCTTACATTATTTATGCATGATTTGAGAAATTTCTTGTGCAGTCCATACAATCAAAAATTATTTCATCATCAGTTTTCAGGTTCATGTACCAAAACGCTTCTTTGACATAAAATTCATTTTGAGAAAAGAAAATATATGGGGGAATAAAACTAAAATGGCCTAGTGAGAGATTTTTTTTTCCTTACTTTTTTTGGCAAGAAATGAGAAATGAACCAAAAACATTGATGACATTGAGATCACTTAAATAATATCTAAGCCTCAAAAAACAAAATTTGATTAGGGCATTTAGAAACAAATATTATGGGGCCAATGAGGTATCTAAGCTTTAGTAAACTTTTCTTAAAATTTAATTGCTTAGAGAAGCATGAAAAAATCACTAAGTCATTGTGATAATTGAGTGTAGCAAACGTAAGATTTTCTTATTGAAAGAGTTGAGACATTCTTATAGCATTTCATGGTATACTATCCATGAGAGAAGCTACTTACATGGGATTTGGGCATTAGGATTTAGATGTTTTACAGATATAGTGTTTTGATGGGCTAAGGAGTGAGGTCTACTTCCTTATCACAGTCCATTTGCCTAAGCTGGCTTTTGTAGAGGAGGATCGTAGGCAATTTTGCACTGGGCCTGAATGCAGCAGCTCAACTTGTCAATTGTGGCTTGATTGGGCTAGACACTTTGAAGCGGAAGCACATGTTGGTCTAGTCTGTTCATGGACTATGAGATCTTTTTCGGCGCCTCATTGTGCTAAGGTCCAGTGGTTTTTATTTATTTTTGCGAATGAAGAGCTAGGATTTACTATAAAACTAAAACAGCTTAGTTTTTTAAACAGTAATAAATAATAATGAACAATAAAAATCAATGGTAATTGCTGTAGCTTAGGTTTTTTTTAAAAAAAAATTTAAATTGTTTCATTTTGATCCCTAAAAGTTTAAAATAAAAATTTTAATGATCTAACCGATGCACTACACATGCCTTTTCTTTTTTTTTTCCTTTGGTTTTTTCTTTTCCTTTTTTCATCAATTTATGTTCTTTTTCATTTAATTGGGTATTAAAATTTTAAAAAATCAATTTTTTCTTTGCTTTTTTCCATCAATTTATATTCTTTTTTTTTAATTGGGTGTTAAAATTTTAAAAAATCAATCGTAATTTTTTTCCACACAAACCGACTATTATATAATATATTTTTTTTATTTTAAAATTAACATATATTTTAGCTTATATTAATCTTATTATTTAAATTTCATTCTTTGAATTTATCATTTTTTATGAAAAATTCTCATCCAATTAATACTTTTTGTATGAAATTTTATTTATTGATATTATATAATTTTTTTTATGTTTTATAATAAATTAGTATAATATATATCATGAATTCTTATAATTTTTAAATGATAGTTGCATATATATAAATATATAATTATTTTATTCTAAAAGGTTAAAAGTGCATTTCAAATAATTTGTTTCAGTTCACTAGGTATGGTCAAGACGTATAAAAAAATTATTAAATACTTGATTTTATTAAAAATTGACTATAGAGTTGAGGTTTTTGAATAGTGATGAACAGTGAAAATTATTGTTTATTGCTGTAGCTTAGGTTTTCTTTTTTTTTTTTCTTGTAAGTAACTAAAATCACTAAATCAATACACACCTAAATTTACTATCGATACTAAAATATGAATGCAAAATCAATACCTTTTCATTTTCTTTTTTTCATCACTATTATTCTTATTCTTATTTTTCATGGATTAAGATGTTGGAAGAAATTTTTTTAAAAAAAGGATGAACTTAAATCATGAAATAAGATTTATATGATAAGTTTTTGAATACTTAGCAACTGAAAAATAGTAAGATTTAGAAAGGGTACTAGGCAATTGGAAAACTATTCATGAATGTAAGTAATTCAATATCAAATGCTAACTTATCGTGTTTAATTAATTTTGAATGTATATTAATTGCCACAAAAAAAAAGGCATTGGTTTAAAAGTTCTTTTAAATATTTTATGATATACCATATAATATTTACCATCGGTGCTAAAACATGGTTTAGCGATCTCTATTCAAGCAAATTCCTAACTTATCACTTAGTAATTCAAAAGACAATGTTATAGAATTATAAGTTTTCATTGTGATTATTTTTATTATATTATGAGATAATGATAAATATCAATTTTATTTTTCTCATTGTGATCTAATCTATTTGAATGATTTGAATATTGTATTATTGTATTTTTCGTTAGTAAAAAAGTCTTTCTATTAATTAATATTATTTATAACTTGATAGAATTCTATATGATATTCATTGTCTTAATGATTAATCAATAGACGTGAGACAAACATTAATATACTTAAATGATATCATTAATTGTCTCTAGTTATAATAATATTAAAATTAGATATTGATAATATGCTATAAGATTTGTTTGTGTTATGCTCTTGTTATAAAATAATAGTATGAGACCTCACATCTACTAGCATAGAAATGCTAACGTAAGCACATAAGTGAATAATGTTAGAGAATATATCACTAGACGTGACTCGTTGTGAGAACCCATTGGGTATAGTCTACGAGAATTCCATTCAATATGGGTATAAGTGGTCATTTAATTTGAAGTTATCATGGTTATCTAATTAGAAGACATGTGATAATCCAATTTTATTTTTTAAAAATAAATATCAATAAAATGCAATTAAAAAATATTTACTTTTCTTTAATTCTAAAATTAAATCAAGCATGTGCTTGGCTAACAAATAGGACATATGTGTTTTTCTTTATGATGGACGAGTCTAGTTCACGAACGTCAATCTATTATGGTCTATCAAGGCCCAATACCGAGCGATGTTATCCTTAATTCGGTATATTTTATTTCTTTTTATACATCATAAAAGGAAAGTTCAGAATTTGAAGAACGGTTGTTTTCGTGACTCCTGCTAAACCAAGTACATTTATGCAAAACTAAAATATCTGTAGAAATTTAATCTCATATGAACCTTGAATCTGAGTAACTAAAATAGTACATATCCGTAATTATAACGTCAGTGCCTTTGAGTTAATCTAAGCTTATCGTAGTGGAACCAAGTTCAATATAATGAGTAAATTATAAACTAGTCCCTCTATATTTGAAAAATAAAATTTTAGTCTTTTTTTATTTCAAAAACTAATTATTTAATTTTCTTATTTTGAAATTTTCTTGTAACTTAATCTCTTCCACTCTTTTCAATTTATTTTTATTTTTTAAAAAGAAAAAAATAGGTAAAAAAATATAAAAGAATTGATAAAAAAAAATGATTGCATTTTATGAAATAAATTAATATTAAATTAAACTTGATCAATATTGATTAAAAACTAAATGATTAGTGTTTGAAATAAGATAGACTAATTAATTTATTGTTCAAAACTAGAGAGATTAATTTATAATTTACTCTAGATTTGATAAATCAACTAGGTATCATGACAATGGTCTAGTCTCATGATTATAATCACTCCACCCATCCCATGACCAATTTGCGTCGAAATGTAATAAAATTTAATTTCATATTTGACAAGAAAAAGATGAATAGATACAAAAAAGAAAAAGAAAAAACTTTAGAAATAGAAATAACGAGCGAGGATAAGACAATAATTGTAAGATGGATGTTCGAACTCCACAATTGCTTGCACAGGAAGGAGCGATCAAGAAAGTGTCGTCAAAACTGAAGGATCTAAGACCAGATATCATGGTAATGGTTGAACGTGAAGCCAACTATAACAGTTCAGACTTCTTTAATCGATTTAGCTCATCATTTGACTTCTGCCACATTGTTTTCGAAGCATCACAGCAACATGGTAACGATCTGAGAGGAGAGCTATTGTCAGAGATGTATTTAGAATTTGGTTGCGGTCAGTTTGAGAGGATATCTCAAATTGGGTTCAACTCAATTTCGTTGTGGTCGAACAAGTTGAGAAATTGTAGTTTACGTCCTATATCCGAAACTCAGATATCTGAAGAGGTATTATATTTTATTTTCTTCTAAATTTATATTGACTACAATGTACATTTATAGTAAGAATTGTTTTTATTCAACTGATAAATGTAACAAGCAAGAAAATGAATAGTAATGAAAATCATCATTGAATTGAGTCGGATTAACAAGTTTTAAAATTGACACAACAACCAAATGACGATTGAAAAAATATAATATAAGAAATCCATTGCTTTCGACTGTTATGAATTCACACATAAGATGTAAACCAATGTTTTTTAACTCGTTCGACCATAACAAAAATTAATGGAATCTAGCTTCAGATAACCGTTCTTGCTAGCGATTGAATGTCTCATGTCTCTCAAACCAATCAATGCTTTCACTTGCAACCACATTACTAATCTGCCACCTCAAATGCCTCTCGTACAACAGCTTCAATATCGAGTCAGTATTATGTTTGAAATAACTAAATGAATATATTTTAAAAAATTATGTGAATATATTTAAAAATTATAAAAATCCATCATATAAATTATATGAATATATTTTAAAAAAATATAACTATATTCTAAATTTTTATTCAAAAATCCATTATTGAGAAAAAAATAAATCATATTTATTAATGAATAATATTATATAAAAAATTATTTTGATGAGTTTTTTTTTAAAAAGTAAAATTGAAAAAATCAATTTTAAAAAATAGGAGTAATATATAATATGATACTATGTATTCATTCTAAAATGCGAAAACATATTGAATAAATTTCATAACCTATGTGAAAAAAATAATAATAATAACAATTAGTTTTTCATCATTTTCACAATAATTAAAAAAAATAGAAAGAAACAAAAGCCAAAAAAATTAAAACTAAGGAAGGCCCGCGACCTTGGGTACGAAGAAGCGAGCATGTGTGCGAGCCCACACATCCTTTTTTTTTTCAAAAAAACAAACAAACGAAGCGTCGTTTGTGTTAGGTAGCTACGCAAACGATATGTCACCCCCTTGCAACCTCTATCGGTTATTTTAGTGATTTTGAGGTCTCTTAAAGCAAAAAATAATGTCAAGTATGGGTTTAAAAGGTCTAGAATCTGGACTCTTGTTTTTTTGTCAACTTTCGACGAACTAGAATTTGCCAAAATTTAAAGGAAAAAAAATCCCACGAGAGGATCAAAATAAATAATAAAATTTATTTTTCTCATATTCAAAACCCGAATCACCATTGAATCTAATAATTATAATGAGAAGTTGTTTAGATCATTATCTCTTGAAGTGCAACAATAAGTTGGTGGATTGAAAAGTTTAAGTGTCCGCTCTCCGGTGAAAATCCACGTAGCTTGGATAGCAACATAAGAGAGGCAACAAATACAGGAGTGCTAGCTCCACTTTCTTTCAACTATGTAGAAAGTTTTACACTTTTTCTCTAGGGGAAAATTTGACAAACTCTTCTCTCTCTTAGGTGAGTGGCTTGATGCATCTTTTTCTTTTAAAAACCCTTATCTAGGTTTAATGATCTTGTTCTAAAAGTTCTAAAAAATACTCCTCCACTTAAAATACTCATTATAGGCTTTCACTTAAGCCTATTGACCCAACACCTTCGACTCAATGACTCGGAAATAGATGGACCATACAAATAAGTTAGGTCGAGTATTTTAGGGAGGTCAATTTAGGAATTTATTTTCTAAATTACCCCTATTGAATTTTGAGGAAACAATTTTTTCAAAATTCTCTCGAGTGCTTAGAGAATTGAAATCAATTATTTCAATTCCCATAATTCTTTGCTTCTTTTTATACGAGTCAATGTCAAGCTTTTGCGTGTAACTCAATAACCTCCTAGATATGTTGACAATGTATCAAAAAGCAAAATACGTTCTTTTAGCTCTTGATACATAAATCAAAATTAGCCTCTAGCAAGGTATCATGACTACTCAACTATCAAAATATAATATCAAGTAAAAATTGCATATAAGATTAGTGGCAAAAGAGGTTGAAAATAGAGACCAAACCGTGACACAATTAAAGTTGAAAGCCAAAATATAATCTTTTAGAAACATCAAGAGCCAAAGTTCAATATTATGTAAAAATTGTGTATAAATACCTAAAGAGAGCTTAAAATTCATGAAAATATCATTGTATAATACATGTGAGTCTAAGTGAATAATACAACTAAATACGAGTGAATAGTAGAATAAATGGGAAACCCTTCAACTTTTTTAGGGTTTTTTTAATTACTTCCTTTAACATTAAGTTTATTCATGTTATCCTCGTGTTGAATATTTCATTATGCATAAATACATATAACTCATATGATAATGACCACTCGTCTCCTACTCATCTCACATTGTGTAATAATTGACTTAAAAAATGAATGTCATTATTAGTTGGTCTTATTTGTGTTAATGTAGTGTCTAAGATCTAATATATTTGAATATTGTATTAGTATTTTTTGTTAGTAAAAAAATCTTTCTATTAATTAATATTATTTATAACTTGATAGAATTAGATAGAATTCTATATGATATTCATTGTCTTGATGATTAATCAATAAATGTGAGATAAACATTAATGCACTTAAATGATATCATTAGTTATCCCTAGTCATAATAATATTAAAATTAAACATTGATAATATGCTATAAGATTTGTATGTGTTATGCTCTTATTATAAAATAATAGTAGGAGACCTCACACCTACTAGCATAGAAATGCTAACGTAAGCATATAGGTAAATAATGTTAGAGAATATATCACTAGACGTGACTCATTGTGAGAACCCATTGGGTATAGTCTATGAAAATTCCATACGAGATGGATATAGGTTGTCCTTTAATTTGAAGTTATCA
The DNA here is from genome assembly GCA_963924115.1 of Dovyalis caffra. Lineage (NCBI taxonomy): Eukaryota > Viridiplantae > Streptophyta > Magnoliopsida > Malpighiales > Salicaceae > Dovyalis > Dovyalis caffra. The sequence continues at coordinate 14,111,914 of CAWUPB010001194.1, read as the reverse complement.
TGGTTATCTAATTAGAATATTGGTGTACTTTGAAATTCATTTCGATTGGCTCAATAAAGAGTTCCATGTAGGTGATTCATTGGATATATTAGGAATCTAATAGAGATATGTTGATAAATAAGTAGAGCATATCATTCCTTATATGCTAAAGGAGTTATCATATTATACTTTATTGAATATCCGCTCAATAATCTATGGTCACGAGTGAAAATTATACCAATAAATCATAATTGGTTTACTCATGAGTTAAGACATTCGGAGATCGAAGAAAATTGTGTGATCATAATTGAATAGACACTAAATCAAGTTCGAGATGACACCGTGATAAATTAACATAAGGATTGAATTGTATGAAAAACATAATTATGAAAGGTTGTTGCGGATTAAGTAATCCATCTTGATAATTGGTAATCATGATGCCTTGCTAGAAGTCAATCTTGATTTATGTATCGAGAGATAAAAAAATTATCTTTTGCTTCTCGATACATTACCAACATATTTAGAAACATATAGAGTCATATACATAAGTTTGACATTGACATGGATAAAAAGAGGTGAAAAATATGAAAGAAAAATGGGAATTAAAATAATTGATTTCAATTTCTTAAGCACTAAAAGAATTTTGAAAATATTTTCCTAAAATATAAATTAGTTTTCTAAATTGGAATTGCTATAATTTAGGAAATAGTTTCCTAATTTAGGTTTCCTAAATTGATATGAATAACTTAGGAAATAGTTTCCTAATGTGGGTCTCCCTAAAATTTCGACCCACCTTATGTGTATGGTCCATTTAATTTCTAAGTCATTAGGCTAAAAGTGTTTAGGCTAATAGGCTTAAATGAAAACCTACAAGGAGTATTTTAATTGAAAGGGTATTTTTTAGAATTTTAGGTAAAATTTCATTAAATCTAACACAAGATTTATAAATAGAAAAAGATGCTCCAAGGCGTATAAATCAATATGCAGAGAGTTAGCTGAATTTCCCAAAAAAGAGAGATAGGTGCAATCTTCTTTACAACAAGAAAATTATGCTAATTTCCTTACAAAAAGAATTCATGTACGCAGTCTTCATCATATAAAGAATTTGGCATCGGCACTCTTGATCTTTTATTGTTTCTTTATGTTAGGGTCTAAGTTGCGTGGAATATAACCGGAGATCGGATACTTAGACGAGTTCAATCTACTAACTTGATACTACAATTCAAGAGGTAATGATTTAAACGATTTCTATTAATATAATCATTTTATTCAATGGCTGATCTTGGGACTTTAAATGGAGATTTTTTTTTTAATCTGCTTTTCCATAAGATGTTTTATCCTTTAATTAATAGCGAAGCTCCCGTTGAATTCTTTTATTGTATTGTTGATTAATTTGATTAGTTATGATCAATTATGATTAATATGTTATAGACCTATAGTTTTAATGTTTTATAAAAAGAAAGAACTAATTTTTTGGAACATATAAAGATGCATGCACAAAAGGCTAACATTGGGCATTAACCGAGTACACGCGCTAGGCTAATGGCACGCTAGGTGCATAAGGCCAATGTTGGGCATTGGTCGGTGCGTGTGCAAGGCTAATGCTACATATTGGCTAGTGGCGTACCAAGCAATGCTAATACCAAGCGCGAGGCTAGGCCTATGCTAGGCATAAGCCCGAGCCATAGCTTGGTTAGGCCGACCCATGGACCTCGATGACCCGAAAAACTAAATTTGAAAAATTTTAATATTTTTATAAAATGACCAAAAATATTACATTTATAATTATCATAAAACAAAATATTTTTCATTAGTTGTTTGATATGTATCAATGTGATTGAAGTATGGATGAGTCAATTTAGTTTTTTTTTGGAATGTATGATTGTAGTTTTTTGATTAAATAGAACTTATATGTCATATCTTCTCTATTATTCTAATGTATTCCCTCTTATCATCTCACTCTCTTTGAATATAACTTAAGGTTTCGATTTTAAAATTATAACTTGAGGTTTCAAAAGTTCTTCACCTAAGTTTTGACTCACTGGTCTTCTTGTGACTTGAGGTAACTAGTTTTAGAAATCCATTACCATTCATTGGTTCTTGAATCATGTATATGTAGTATGCATGATAGATTTAAATATGAGATTGATGTGATTGAACTCTAGTATACAAGATAAGATTAATTCGATAAATTAAATGATGAGACCTAATAAAAGAAAATTCTTCAAATAAATATCAAGTTATTTGTCTTTCAACTTTATGAGGAAAAAATTCTCTTGATCGTTATTGACTTATTGAGATAACTAAGGGTCACTTATTCCTCGAATGAATGAAATCATGGATCATACGATGTCTTTGAATATTTAGGTCCAATTTGAAGTGGATTATTGGATTTGTTGAGATAACTCGAGGCCCAACAAATTTATAGGCAAATATTGGTATTCATATAAGATGTGAGATAAGAAGGAGTTGTCATACCAACGAAATTAAAAATTAGATTAGATGTAATTGGTAAAAAGTTACCTACCTAGTCCTTCCATGCATGACTCGTTGAGATAATCAAGGTTAATATATGTTTTTAGATGGATCCTAACTCATCGAGAAAAATGATCGATGAGTTTTCTATAGTTTTATATTGAAAATTATAGAACTTTAAGAAAATAATAAGAGCAAACATAGACTTTCACTTCTTAATTTATGCTTTTGTTTTTAAATCACAAATTAATTAACCAAAGTGTATGCGTTTATACCCTGTTAGGTTATTGTGTAGCATGACTAATAGTACATCGATATAATTGATAATTGACGAAAGTAATACCTTTAATGATACAAACTTTCTTGACTAGGAATGAATACGAGGAATGTCCTCTAACATGAGAAAATATTCTATACGATAGAGAAAAAGAAACATGCAATCTGTTTTCATAGCAACAAAAGAGACATTGAAAGCACAACTCGTAAAGAGTACTTAGAAGAGGTGTAAAAAAAAGTTCTATTAGCACCTCATGTATTTATGTTATTGAAGTTAATTTTTGTACTTCTAATCCCATCACATAGGTATTTGATATTAGATGTGGTGCTCGCATTTATACAAATATGTAGGGGGTTAGAGAATTAGGAAAGATTACTTTAGGGGAGGTCGACCTACACATTGGCAATGGATCCAAAGTTATACCATTAGGCTGTAAGCACCTATGAGTTGAGTATCGCTATCTAGCCTTATGCTTGAACTTAAGAACTGCTATTAGATTTATAGTATTGCTAAAAATATTATTTTCATTTCTTGTTTAAACCAAGATGATTTTTTATTTTTATTTAAGAATAATAGTTTTTTCTTTTTATAAAGATGAAGTTTTATATGAAAATATTGTAGTTAATAATGGTTTGTTTGTTTTAAATATAAATGAACTCATATATAATATAAATGTCAAAAAACTCAAATCAAATTATCTAAAAAAACATATTATAGCATTGTCAACTTGACCATATAAACGAGAGTCGCATATCCAAACTTCATAAAAATGGATATTTAGACTTATTTAATTATTAATCTTTTAATGTCTACGAATCTTGTTTACTTGGAAAGATGATGAAATTCCCTTTTACTGAAAAAGGAGAAAGGGTTACCGACATTGTCAATATATCTAATAGTCTATCGAGTTACACGTATAAGCTTGACATTGATACGAATAAAGTGAAGCGAAAAAGTATGAAAGAAAATGGTAGTTGAAATAATTGATTTCGATTCCTTAAGGACTTAAAGAATTTTAGAAATAGTGTCTTAAAATAGAAATTAGTTTCCTAAATTGGAATTCCAATAATTAAGGAAATAGTTTCCTAATTTGGGTTTTCTAAAAAAATATAAAGAAATAGTTTCCTAATTTAGGTTTCCTAAACCGATAGGATAACTTAGAAAATACTTTCATGATATGGGCCTTCCTAAAATACTTGACACGACTTATTTGTATGATCTATTTAATTACTAAGTTATTAGGCCAAAGGTGTTTGGGCCAACAAGGTTAAGTGAAAGCTCGCAAGAGATATTTTAAGTTGATGGGCATTTTTGAGAATTTCGAAAAAAGTTCATTGAACGTGATATAAGGTTTGTAAATAAAAAAAGATGCATTAAGCCACATAACTCAATATATAGAGAGTTAGTCAAATTCTCCAAGAGAAAGAGAGAGAGAGAGGCGCAATCCTCTTTAGAGAAAGAAAATCAAGCCGACTTTCTTACAAATTCGCGTGTGCATTCTTTACCACAAAAAGAATTTGGAGTTAGCACTCTCGAGCTTTGTCACTTCTTTGTGTTGGTGTTTAAGTCGTGTGGATTATCACTAGAGATCGAACATTTAGACAATTCAATCCACAAAAATGATACTCGCGCTTCAAGAGGTAACGATCTAAATGATTTTTGTTAATATAATTAGTGAATTTAACGACTCGATCTTGAGACTTTATATGGAGAGGAAAAAAATTTGTTTATTCTGCTCCCCTTCAATGTGGATCACATTTCCAATTGTTAGAGAAATTAATTAAGAGGGAAAAAACTAACTTCTTGTTACAAATATAGAGGCAAACTAAATGTATCTTATGATAATACACACACACACACACACATCCAATTTATCTTTTTTATTTCTAATTACATATATTGTATTTTTTAAATAATTTTTAAGTCTCCAATCTACTCTTTCGGTCAATTTTTCCAACATAAGCAAAAATTTATTGATTGAAATGCAAAAATAAATAAATAAATAAATCTAGATTCTTAAAAAAAATAAAACATGTAGGCCATGTGACTTTACATGTTTTTTTATATATAAATATATCCATATGCCCTCATATAATACTCATAATATTTCATTTGTCCTTACATTTTCGATTGCATCTCACCTATTTTTGAAAAATTTTAAAATGTGTAATATGTCATTTCAATAAAATTTTTTAACAATGGATTTTTTTTTAATGAAAATGTACTTTATTAAAATTAAAAACACACTTAGAGTCACATGGCCTATATGTTCAATTTTTGAATTCTTTATATATATATATATATATATATATATATATATATATATATATATATATATATATATATTGCATTTCAATCGGGAGCATTTTGGTAAAAAAATATTTGGCTAGAAAAATTGATTGAAAGAACAAATTGAATATTTCAAACACTTTTAGTGACAAATGAGATACAATTAAAATTTTAAAAATAGATGGCATATTTATCCATGCTTTTGTTTGTTTGAGAGTTGTTGTTGTTGTTTTTTTTTTTTTTATAGGAGCATTTCGGTCAAAAAATTTATCCATTATTAGAAAATTTGATCAGAATAAGAGATTAAAGACTTAAACATTATTCGGAGACATTATAAATGCAATTAAAAATAGAAGGATATATTAGAGATTTAAACTATTATATAAAAATAGATTAAGCTATTCACCGAGTATTTATATCAACTTAAGCTTTAAAATTTAATGTTAATACTAATTTTTCTTTTTACTTGAATATTCTTAAAAGAGAAAGCAACTTCAACTTGGAATATCAAAATTCAAAAGAAGGGATCTAACCACCAATTAACTTGTGCTTTAGCTACTGAACTAGTTTTTACATTTTTTTAAAAGGTTGATGCTACTAACTCTTGCTTACTAATTGATGACATGGTTTATAACAAAGAAAAGTTTCTCAGATTTCAACACGTGACTCGTGTAATAGAATTAAGGCATATTTTAACTCCAAATTAAAATAGTTAATAAAGAACTAATTAGAAGGTGTTGCATTTTAGGTAGTAAATCTAATAGTAAATAAGTAAAAAAGATTATTAATATCTAAAGCATCAATTTTGTTTACTTTAGAGGATGAAGTAGAACCGAGTTGGACAAGTTTTATGATTTTATTTATCAATAATTCATTATTTTATTCAATCACAATGAAATATGAAATCAATTTAAAATATTTATTAAAATTATTTTCTCGATATTACTACTACAAGAGCATACTTGAGACATAAAAGTAAAAAATATTTTTTCTAATATCTCTAAATCGGTAATAGTTTCTCCAAATCTATTAGCACTTAAATGTATCTTAGAATTAACCACACACAATAGATAATTATTGGTCAAAATGTCAAGGGCCATAAAAACAAATTTTGTAAAGTTTGACACGATAAAAATTAATAATGCAAGATATAATAATGATGTTAGAAAATAAAAACAAATATAATAATAAAATTTAATTTTTTCAAACAACACATATTAGATCATTCAAAATTTTCAAATATATATTGTATATATATTATTATATTTAAAGTAAACGATAAATTATAGATGTGTCTTTTAATGATTTAGATAATTTAGGTATTTTGATAGAACACTCATATTAATAACGCGTTATAAAAGTAACAATAATAAAAAACAAATTAAAAAGGCAGATAATGGAAAAGTAATAAAAAAAGAGTTGAAGAGATAGATAATAAAAAAAATTCCCTATACTATTTGTTTTTAACTAATACACTTATTTATAAGTGAATGTTACATATAATTTTATATTATAAATTTAATAGAAAATAAACACATTCATGTATAATAATTGTTAATTGAATCACACATATATTTTTGAATAATAATGATGAATAAAATTAAATTAAATAATATAAATAACTATTAACATTTATTATTTCATAACGAAATAATAGATTTCTTTTTTAGACTGGTAAAAGAAGAAGAAGAAAAAACAATTATGACCGAATAAAACTAAATAAGCCCAACGTCAAAAAGATTAGTCAAAACCCAAGGCCCACCTCCCCTTAAAGCTAGCATCTTCGCCAGCCCAATGCAGCCTTTTTAAGAAAACCCTAAATCTTCACTATATAAATTCCTTACTCTCTCGCCTGCCTAAACTTTTGTCTCCAGTGGTAGGGTTTTGCAGCCGAAGAAGAAGACGAAATGGTACCCTTTCTTTGCTTCTTCTTTGCAGCAGTAAACGATCGCTTTGGTTGAATGTTGATATGAGTCTGACATGTTTGCCTGTTTGTTTGGCAGGGGAAAGGAACAGGGAGTTTTGGTAAGAGAAGAAACAAGACACACACTCTCTGTGTGCGTTGCGGTCGCCGCAGCTTTCATCTCCAAAAAAGCCGTTGCAGTGCTTGTGCCTTCCCTGCTGCCCGTGTCAGAAAATGTAAGTTGCTTCTATTTTAATGGATCAAGAGTTGCTACATAGTTGCTCTATTTTTATATTATTTAAAGCAAGATTTGGTTGTTTGATTGCTTCTTATTTTTTATAGTTATTATCTGGTTGCTTTACTTGTTCTTCAATCTTTTTAATATTTTTGGGATTTGTTGGATTTGTATTTTGATTTACTTTGACCAGATTTTAAGATCCTTTTACGATTCGTTATAAGGATGATTAATGCGGTGCTGTCTCACCGAGAACAAAAACATTTGTTGTTTTCCACCGTAGGGTTTATTTTAAAGGATTTGTTCTGCTTTAGTGAATTTGTATATGCACGCTGGAATTGGGGGTTTTTTGGCAAATTTGTGATGGATTTGTATGGGTATTTTGTATTTGGTTTCTCAGATAACTGGAGTGTGAAGGCTATTCGCAGAAAGACCACTGGAACTGGCCGTATGAGGTACCTCCGTCATGTACCACGCAGGTTCAAGACTAACTTCAGAGAAGGTAAAATTAAGATTCTGTTCTTGTTCGGAACATTTTGATGGTTATGTGATGCAAAATGTTCATGTACTTGTTATTTCAGTTTTGATGATCTGTAAATTCTTTGGTTTGTTTAGGTACTCAAGCTACTCCAAGGAACAAGGGAGCTGCAGCAGCATCATAAGGTTTAGAAGGGCAATGAAAGTTTGTTCTGTTTCATTGTTTTTAAATTTGCAAACAAGAAGTTTTGAATTGTTGTTTAATTGCTGCTACTTATTAGCCATTGTGAGTTGTTTTCATCATGGAGAGTTACAGATTCACTCTTTATTGTGGTTATGGATGGTTAGCGTCCTTTTCTCGTCCGCTGCATTTGTGTGCCCAACACTTGTATGACTAGTTTGTGATATCCAATTTTCTTATCTTTAACGCCATCCAACAAAAAATGATCGAAATTAGGTTGTGGCTTTACGTCTTCTTTAACATGCATTTAGATGGAGTTAGTGATTGTCAGCTCCAGGCTTCACATGAGTCATGCTAACCTGATTTTGATCTATATTAATATAGTAGAGAGCTGGAATTATGTTGTCTTTTTACTTTCTGATGTTGAGAAGTCTTATTGTAATTGAATTTATGATGCTTAAAGATTATGCATTTGCTGAATGATTTCTTACCTTGAGCTACTTGGGTCCGAGTCCTATTCGTTGAAAAGAAAAGATTGTGCTAATTTAGGCAACCCAATGTCAATTGGTGGTAATCTATTTAAGTCAGGCAGCTGCCTGACTCCTTTGTGAGCAGGAATTGGGAAGTCACCATGTGTGCATTGTCGATGGTGCCACTACCATGACATAGTTTCTGTTTAATGGTCAAGTTTGACCATCGTTAAAAAAACAAAAAACAACAGTTTGGAGGCTCATTCTTTATCCTGGGATTTGGATAGATCTGCTAGCTATAGCATTCATCTCTGTCATTATAAAACGTAGTTAAAGATTCAGTTCACGTAAACTGGAATAGGAGCTGTAAAGATCGTCTTCATCATACCCATTTTGAGGATAGAATAGCAAAAGTTTGACCGTAATGACGATTTGTTCAACATTTTTGCAGGCAGCCACAAATCGAAACACTTAAGTTCATTCTGTTAGCCTAACGAACATCGGATACATTTCAATTTCCAGTCGGAGTTGATTAATTAATCAAACTGAAACAGTAAAACTCACGAGTGCCTCCAGTTAAACTGTTAAACTAAGACTTTATTAACGCTGTAATCAAGTAAAAGCTTCTCCGTAATTGTAGCAAGCAAAACGTGCAACCACTCCTGCGCTGCCCCAGAGCAAGGATGCAAATGTATATTGTATGGTGGCACCGCTCAGCCTTCCATGTAAACAACCACTCAATTTTCCATGCATTACCCTGTCTGGCTCTCCCCACCAATATGTTCTTCTGCTTCTCTTTGTTTGCATTAGTTAGCACCGTGGGACTTGCTAGAGCACGATGGCTATCTGTTAGAGACAACAACCTCCTCGAGTCAATTACAGTCTCTGCCCCATCTATGGGGCATCAAATGCATGGAATTCAGCAGCAGAATGTATAAAACTTTCTTAATGATTTTAACCATCTTGTAATCCATTTGACAACTCTGGAATTTAGTTGCTATTGTTGCCAGGATCAGAATGGCAAAGTTACCAGAATGGTCTCCATGATGTAAATGGAAGCATCGCTCTACACAGGAAGACTCACCAGGGGACATGGGAAAATGTTTGATTCTGCATTGTATTTTCTCAGTGTTTGAGCCAGTAGTTCCGCAGTTGAGCCATGTGCAAAAGCATCTCATCACGACCTTGATTGGTGACACCGCTGGTCATAATCCAAGGAGGTGCTGTCTCAAAGAAGCCACGTATCAGCTCCTGAAATTCGTTCACATTTTCTTCAGGCCTTTTCCCACCATTCCTTTTCTTCTTCCGCTTGTCACATTTGGTGAAAATTAATGTCATGGGAACCTGAAAGACAAGAAACTGAAGTTTAGAAATCCTCCCCTTCCTCCAACCATGACTTAGGTATGGATAGCAAGTGCCATATCTAATAGGAAGAGTTTCTAATCTACATGTAACTTCTACTTCTAGCAAGTTAGCTGAGGGGATTTAAATCAGACTTGAAACCCTAGTGTCTATTTATATCAATACAGGAATAGAGAAATGCAACTGAAGCCACTGGCAAGTGTTTACTTATGCAAATTTAAGCCTGGAACATCCTAACCAAAATCACCAGTGTCCAGAACAGTAGGGAAATGAGAAAAATATAAAATGCAGTTGCACATCGTCGTCAGCAAAAAATTACTCAAGAAGCTAACAGTAGCAGGTCATTGGTTGATATATTCCTTTTATCTCATTCTAATGAGAAAGAGGATTTACCTGATTCTGACCCAGCCAACTGGCATATTCAAGATCAATTTTCTTTGCTGGAATGCTAGCATCAATAAGAAGGAATACTGAGACCAAGGTTGAGCGATTGAGAAAATAGTCTTTAGTAAACTTATTCCAATCTGTCCTGAGTTCCTGAGGTGCAGATGCATAACTGTTCAGAGCAGAAACAAATGCAATACAGTTAGATTCTCTGACATGAATGATGAACATGGAATTATATGTTTTGGTTGAATAAAAATTAACGGCGTAAGCAATAACTACATGATTAACATAATGAGAAAAGGGAAACAAAAAACTTTGATTTGGCAGCTGTCGAATCCTAAGATAGACTCAATTATTGTAACAAAATTGTTGTCAAGTAAAGTATATGCAAGCATGAGGGATACAAGGTTGAGCATTGTAAGCACAATTGAACAAATACATCCTATGCACACAAAAAAATCCCTTTTTACTGTCTGGATGGAATGGAAACATAACACAATTGTGAAAAAAGCAGTCCACAATCCAATGCAACTGGACAAACTGATAAAATTAAGAGCTCAAGACAATAGAAATAGACACGTAGGCATGAACAACAAAGAATTACGTCCCTTAACAACTTCGTTAAGAAAAATGAGTTCATTTTCCACAACAGAAATTCGAAACCATTAAATACTGCCAGCAGAAATAGCAAGAATCACTTGATGCCAGCATCCATCGTTGCACTCTGCAATTCATACATGTTCAAAATGGCTCAATGCAATACGTGGCTCTTCTCTGTCTCGATGTAATAGAAAACTTACATAATTTTGAGAAAACGGTGCCAATTCAATAAATTGGACAAACTAGATAAATCAACAACAAAAATCAAATTCAATAAAACAGAACAAAGTGGATAAAGTTAGCGTCAAAGCTTGAGAAATTGAAATAGGTACTTATAGGCATCAACCAACAGGTGGTTAAGTTTCATTATCAATTAAATTAGTTTATTCCCCATAAAATAGATTCCAAACCCGAAACCAGCATTTAATATTGCGCCAATACAAAATTCGTACATGAAACAAAATGAACCAAAGCACCATCCCAGATCCAGGTATTACAAAAGGTTTTGAAACCATACCCATATCCAGGCAAATCCACCAAGTACCAGCTATCATTGACCTTAAAATGATTGATGCACTGCGTCTTCCCTTCACCAAGAACAAAAAACCAAAACAAGAAACACAAATAATATTCAGTTCTAACCTATAAAGTCTCTTCCTTTAGAGTACCCCAAATTCAATACAAGTCAAAGTCAGAATACAAATGCTACAAAAAGAAAACCCCATAATTTCTTGCTGCAATATTTATCACATAACACAAAAATCGGCATGAATGAATTATATATATATAAAAAGACACTATATTTATTATTATCAACTAACCAGGTTTTTTTGAGGTAAGTGCAAGTTTCTTTCTTCTAACAAGAGAATTAAGAAGAGAAGATTTGCCAACATTAGACCTTCCAACAAGAGCAAACTCAGGCAAACCATCAGAAGGACAATCTTCAGTTCTCACACTACTTTTAATAAACTCGGCTTGAACAACCTGTGCATCCCTTGCATACTTACTCAACACGATATTAGACCCTTTCAAAATCCTAGGACCTAAACTACTATTCTCACTGATTGAAACCTCAGTTTCTGGTGGGATAAAGAGTCTGTCAAGTGAAAATTGGGGTTGGGTTTCTTCTTGGGGTGTTAACAAGTCGTGGGCTTCAGCGATGGGTATGGGTTCTGTTGTGGTGAATGTGGATTTGGGTCTGGTAAGGGCTGGGAGTTTGATCTTGGTTAGAAGAGGGAGGTTTGTGTTGGTGTAAAGAGAAGATGGGAAGCGAGTGAATATGGGGAAATGAAGTTTCGGTATCTGGGAAAGAGCCATTTCTCCGTGTTTCTTTGCAGTTCTCTACGAGCAATGTCTTGGTGCGGTTCTGAGGACAGGAAAAAAGACGCAGAGTGAAAAATCTAAGCAAGGGAGGAGAAGGTGTGCGGATATGTTAGCTAGGCTGGAATTTTTTTAGCCTAACAAGGAGAAAAATACTGACGTTTTTTTAGCCCAATGAGGACGAAAATACTAACTTTGTATTAAAAAATAAATAAGCATTTAGCATCCTTGAGTTATATAAGAAGAGAACTTGATAAAAAGGTTTCGAATTTTGGAGAGGCAAAGCTAAGTTGTAAGAAAATAATATGATGATTATCAAAATCCCCTGTAAAAAATATTTCTGTCCAAAAACATTATTAAAATATTTTATATAAATCTAAAAAAATCTCCAAACAAAATTTTCATATAAAAAGGACAATCTGATTCTCACATAATACCCTTAATTATTTAGGTTTTTGAATAATAAAAATTTTATTTTGAAGTTTTGTAAATTCAGAAAATGTTTCATCAATTTGGATAGAAATTGTTTTATAAAATTTATATTCAATATTAAATTTGTAATTATATTTATAATGTTTTTCTTAATATTATAGATATATTATCTTGTAAAATATTTTCTTTTAAAATCGATTAAATATTTTTGTATATATAAAATCTCAAAATAAAACTTCTCATACAAATAAACATAAATGAGTTGACAATATTAAGTGGATCAGATGTGTGGACTTTTTATGTGAAAATTTTATTTTAAAGCTAGATATATACAAAAATATTTTGATGTATTTTTTGTTTAAGAGATTTTTCCATAAGGTGGTTTCGGTAATTATATCAAAATAATATGCAATATTTTTTTTTAAACGAGAAATACAAATTGGGTATCTAATTTTTTTCTGTTACCAAAATGGCACCAAAAAGAAAAAAAAAGAAAAGAAAAGAAAAGGATTGAGTTACCCTCCAGCCCAACTTATACCCAAATTAAAATATTAAAAATAAAAGGGAAAATATAGAAGGAAAAGAAAAGGAACCAATAAAACAACAAAAAAATATATATAAAAATATGGTTGAAAGGCAATTCTAACCTTTCGGGTTTATTGGGCTTTGTTTCAAGAACCCAATTCTAATCTTTTTTATTTAAATAATCGATAAAAAAAAAAAAATCTGCTGTCAGGATTTGAACACAAATTTACGCATAGTTTCAAAATTACCTGCGGATCCAGCAACACTGCATGTGCTTAAGGAAATGATTGCTATTTGCATATTTGCCAATGAGGACAATTGATCAACCATTTTATCAGGAAATGTAATAGCTTTAATTTTCTGAATGTTGATTTATTTGACAGCGCTTCGCAGATGGCGCAAATTCTCTTAATAATGAAAAAGGAACTTCATTTGCTGCAATGCTGATTTGCGCAAACATTTTGGTGATAATGAAATGATGGTAACTTCTGTTTTGATAATGTTTATTTGTTCATTGATAATTTTCCTTGACATTTCTATGAATAAACGTCATGTTAATGACCAAATTTAATCCAAATTGATAGAAAAACTGTTAAAAGTTTACTCTTTCTTGACAGGGTCTCTACCTTCCTTTTTTGTCTCCTCCTCCTCCTTATATTTTGCCTTTTCTTTTCATCTTAACCCTTCATCCTACATCAGTAAATTCTTGCCATTCCTTTTTGCAGGTTAGAGAGGCTCCTCTCTTGTCCCTTCAAGGCTGTCAAAGTGGGCTGCTGCCCGGAAGGGCTTGTTCGAATCAACCTTTTTGGTAGCAAAAAAAGTGAGAAAAAAGGCATAAATGGCAGCTGACTGTTGGTGCAAGGAAAGAAAAAGTTGCATGGTGCAAAAGGAAAGGCTTTCTCACCCTTTTCGATGGCGGAAGAACCCATCGGTCGCGGGAAAGAAGGTTGTTTGAGGCAGCCCCTTTGGCAGCGAAAAAACAAGAGGAAAAAAAGCAACGTCTTTCTTTCCTTTTTTTGGTTTGAGGCAGCACCATTTTCCGCTATCCACCGCTTCTTGATTTAAGTCAGCACCGTAACATATTTAGTCTTTGATCGTAAAACACGTTTAATCTTTTATGGATCATTAAACTCTTTCTTAGACTAAATAAGCATATACCTGATCAATTACTAACTCTCTCTTAAACTCTGGTACTATTAAATAATAATTATAGACAATCATTCATAAATAGTAAAAATTAGAAATTGAATCTTAATTTTAATCAAATCAAAACAATTTTCTTATAACTAGATCACATCTCTTACCGGTCATAATCTAAATATTAATTAATGGTTATACCTTGTAGATAACCATCAGTTATCAATTACCTATTAACCATTTATTTTATTTTAAAAAGAATTTAAGTAAATAAATAAATTTGATAAAACTAAATAGTTATATATCAACAAGCGTGCAAGTGCGTTCGCACGCACGAGTGTGGGTTGGGGTGGCAAAGGGGGCATGCGCCACCTGTAGCTCAAAACGATCGAAAACATATCATGTACTATTGATAGAAGAATACATGCAACTTTAAACATTACAATCTATATTAAAGGTACGACAACATTAATAAATTTAGTCTTTAAAGAGAGATGTAAAACTCGTTATGATTTATTATTATTTCAAGAGTTTTGTAAAATGCTCATATATGTTTTGGAAACACAAAGCTAAGTTGTAAGAAAATAGCAAAAAGATTATCAAAATCCCCGTGTAAGAAAAAAATTCTATCCAAAAAATCTATTAAAATTAGATAAAAAGGGACAAAATCTATTTTTCACTTAATACCGTTAACTATTTAGTTTTTTTATATAAAAAAAAATTTATTTTAGAGTTCTATAAATTTAGAAAAATATTTCATCAATTTGGATAAAAATTATTTTAAAAGGATTTATATTCAATATTAAATATATAATCTTATTTATAATTTATTTCAAAATATTACAGAGATATTATCTTATAAAATATTTTCTATTAAAATCTATTAATATTTTTATATATATAAAATCTCAAAATACAATTTTTCATATAAACAAATACAAATTAGTTAAGAGCGTTTTTTTTTTTTTTTCAAAATGAAATAGAATTTGGGAATCTGATTTCTTTTATTTTCCCAAAATTACCAAAAAAAAAAATGAAAAAGACCCCTTCCTTAAATTTTTAGAATTACGAGACACATTATTGTATGTTTTGAAACTACCTCCAAATATATATGTCTTCAATATGAATTATCTAAGAGTACATTAATACGACAGAAACCACAAACTTTAAGTAACTTTCCAACCCGACTAATAGGCAACCTAAAAATAAAATTTGGAACAATTTGGGCTCGTTGGGCTTTATTTGAGTGAAGTTCGAGGAAAAGCAAATAACGAAGAAGTCCAATTAAGCATTTGAGGAAAAAAAAACAATTAAAAATTGATTTTTCCGCTGCCGGGATTTGAACCCGGATTTCATGAATCGTTTGAAATTGCCAATGTGCTACAGCGGATTCATTGGTTTTCCTTCACGTAATATTATTTATTTATTAAACTACTTATCATAGTTGAATCAAAGTCTTTTAAGAGATTCCAGTTAAGGATGGCACTAGTTAACTATGGTCACGTTTTTAGGTGTAACCACCATAAATTAATTGTTAACCGATGGTTGTAGATTTTGAATTATCATAACCATCACTTATTAGTTAACCATTAACTATCTATTTTGTTTTGAAGAAAAACTTAAATAGACAAATAAATTTATTGAGTTTGGATAATTTCATATTAACAAGAAAATTAATAATAGAAAAATATAACAACAACAACAACCAAGGAAGTATGTTCGTATAAAAATATTCTTAAAATACACATAACTTTCGTTGATAATAAAAACAACCAAATAAGTTGATCCAATGCAATACAAGTTTGTATATCATGATAAAAAGTTTAAAAATAAAATTTTCAAAAGCAATAAATGAATTACTAATTATTTAGAATCAATGGTATAATTTTTTTAATGCTTAATTAATATGACAAAATATAAGAAAATAATAATTATTTATGTTATTTTTTCAGCTTTCATATTTCGGTTATTAACCATAATCATTTAAGGAATGAAATTGCCAAAGTGCTACAGCAGAATTACTGAACATTAGCTCGAAGTTATTTTATCTATAAAGTCAAAATGTTTCATCAAATCACAACAGCAAAAAGTATTTACATTCGTACATACTCACCATGTTCCAATGGAAAATAATATTTTTATATTTCACATATTTTTATATTTATGTGAAATTATATTGTTTATCATCTAACCAAAAAATATATATAGTTGGTTAATAATGGTTGAATAAAGGAATTAAATACAAAAATACATCATAGTTTATTCATTGAATGATGACTTGGAAGAATATTTTTTTCGATCCCACATAGAATGTAAAATAATCTCAAGCACTTTATTTTTATTTTTATTTTTCAATAAAAATATTATCAAATCAACTCGCATATTAATAAAAACGAAATTTCTTTTTGAATGATCTTAAAAACACATATTTTACATTGGTATAACGTATTCAGAGAAATTTAATAATTTTTTTAAAATACATTGAGAGATCTACATTTGCTGTAGTTAAGTTGGCTACTTTGATAGACTTCATGATTTGTTTGTTCTATTACTAAGAAGAAACAATGTGTTTGGTGTAGTAACGCATCAATAGTCAATTAAGCATCACTTTGGCAACTAATATCGTTAATTTTACGTTCTTGATTTAAGATTCACAAAACTGATTTTTATAATAAAATGCAAGAAATAGAATTTCTTAAATCCATTTTCTTGTATGAAATTTAAATAATTATAAGTACATATCCTAAAAAAAAAAAAAAAAAAACAATACTTTCCATACTGTCTCTCTTTTATATACCCTAGTTCTTAAACTATTTTCATTCTCATTGATTGAAATCATGTCTGATGGGATACAAAGTTTGGCTATGTATATGGTGCAGCGACGAGAACGAGAGGCGATGGGATGGAAAATCCGACTAAAAGGAAGAGTAGGTGCGTGAATAATTTAGATAGACTGGAATTTTTTGGTCGAAGTTTCAGATTTTAATAAGAATGATTAGGGATAGCAATGAATTAGGGATAAAACAAATATCTGGTTTATCAGATTCAATAAATATTTATTAAGAATGTTTAATGAGTATTAAAATGGATAAAAATAAAAAAAATATATTCATTAATATGATTTAAATGTATGAATACTTACTCTTTATTCTATTAATATCCACTAATTTATTTAGATTTTTTATTAACATAGAGGGACCTAATTGCCTAATTGCAGAAAATCTAAAAGTTAAGAACCAAAATATTTTTTCCAAAACTTTTGAGAACCAAAAAAATTATAAATAAATGATCAAAATGAAAAAAAAATGTTAAGGACCAAAAAAGCCTTTCTTGAAAATTATAGAGACTAAAATGAATGTTTTTGATAAATTAAATTTAGAGGTTATTAAATTATTATTAAATGGAAGGATAAATTATTATAGGATATGATGATTATTTAATAGATATTGAGTAGAATTTTTTTTTATGGGTATGGTAAAAAATTAAATTAATGAATCGAGTATTTGTCTATTATCATCTCTAAGGACGATTGATAATAAATATTATGTTTTTCATGTATCACCTTTATATAAAAACGAAACAAATACTACCGTGTCTGTTTTTTTTATTTTTTTTCATTATCCCTAATTTTGAGATTGATTCAATTTATTCTAACTATTTCCATTATTCTAACCAATTAAGTTAAAATTTTAATTTCATTAATTAACTTTTTACATTGATATAATTATACTACAATATTAACATATTTGAGTTGTTTCAACAGAAAACTTAAGATCTTGTATTTTGGAGACCAAGTCTAAGTCATAAGAAAATAATATTTAATTTTTTTTAATGAAATACAATTTGAAAATTTGATTTTTTTTTTCTTTTTCCCAAAACTTTCAAGGAAAAAATAGCAAAAGATCTTTCTTTTTATTTTTTAAAATTGTGAGACCCATTATGGTATGTTATGAAACTACCTTCGAATGTATGTTTTCAACCTGAATTACGCGAGAATAGACTGATAAAATAGAAATCTCAACTTTAGATAAACTTTCCAACCCTACTTATAGCAACCGAAAAAAAAACAAAAAAAAATAATAATAAAAAAGTTGAAAAGGAAATGGTCAACGGAAAATGAAAGGAAGGCCAGCAAAACAACAACAAAATGGTGGACGGAAGAAAATTTGGAACAATTTGGGCTCGTTGGGCTTCATTTGAGTGAAGTTCGAGGAAAAGCAAAAAATGAAAAAAGTCCAATTAAGCATTTGATGGGGAAAAAAATTAAAAATTGCTCTTTCCGCTGCCGGGATTTGAACCCGCATTTCATGAATTGTTTGAAATTGCCATTGTGCTACAGTGGATTTATCGACATCTTTCATCAGCAGTCATATTATTTAGATGTTGAAGTATGTATCATAATTAAATCAAAGTCTCTTAACGGATTCCAATTAAGGATGTCAAAACTTAACTATGATTATGTTTTTTAGATATAATCACCATAAACTAATCATTAACAGGTAGATTTTGAATTATCATAACCATCACCTATTAGTTAACCATTAACTAAAATACTAAAAGAATTAAACTATTCAATGTGCACTTATTGTACATTTCACTGCATATTCACACACATTTGTACTGTTCACATATATTCATATATATTGTGCATTTTTAATATTTGAAAAAAAAATTGTATTTTAATCCCTCATTTTTTTTACAAACTTCTATTTCGATTTTAGACTCCATTTGTGTCGCATTTTGGACCCTCGATAGTTTGAAAGAGAGATATAGAGAATGGAAGAGAAAGAGAGAAGGACGACTATTGAAATCACCATCAATTTGTTCATCTTTAAGAGTAGAATCCGTTTATAGTGGTCACAAGTTGTGAAATGATAGAAGAAAATAGATCGAAAGCCTAAAATATTTTGAGTTTTTTAATTCTAATTTGAATTTTTGTTTATTAAAATGAGTTTTTAGGTTTTAAACAAGTTTTTGGATATCATTTCTATAATTTTGAGGTCTTTTTAGATAAAAATGGGACTCAATTTAATTTTCGTAGGTCGAAAATCATGAACCTCAACTTTCCGGTAAAGTCGAGGTCGTTGAAAATTTTAGAATCGCTAGAATTAAAAACAATTTTATTTTTAGCCTAGCCTACATAGGCTTGGTGCTCTAACCTATGAATGGCAAAATGACTTGACCCGAGGTCGCTCCGTCCCGCCCCGCCTCGTAATTTTTTTGGACGGGGATGGGATTTGCTCACCCCGCCCCGTTTTGCCCTATCAACGGTGACTTATAGTAAGTCACTTGACAGCTTACACTTACTCACTTAGAGTTAGCTAATGGCTACTGCAGATTAGTTATGTAGAAATGAAAACCTTACCTATCTCGCATTCTTAGCCCCGTTTCGTAGTTTGAGTCTTAAGTCTTCGGACTTATATCTCCACTCTCTAGATCTCCGGTCATCACCGATCACCATTTCACCGGAGTCTAGCACTGTCTAGTCGTCCGTACACTGAAGTCCGAAGGTACATTCTGTCTTCCACCAGCCAAGCTGACCACCATTTCGCCAACCCACTGGGTAATTTATAGGCTAATCCACTAATAACTTCTTAATTGTTTTTCTTTTCCCCTCAAAGCATGGATAGAGAGTTATATGGAACTCACTGCAATTGTATTAGCATGAAAGTATGAAATGAGTGTTGAGTTTTTATTTATTTTCTTGATTCATGGTGGTTAAATTTAGGAAAGGGATATAAATAGAATAATTCCTAAACCTTCGTTTTCGCTTTTGTTTAGTATTGAAACTTGATGTAGTATGAGAAATTTTTTAAAGGATTTCAGCTAAGCATGAAAAAAGAATATTGATTTTTTCCGAACCAATCTAATTAACTATAGTTTCTATTATTCTCTAGCATGTAGGTTGATAATTTTGCCTTGTTATTTGTTGAGGTCGTTAGTTCAATCAACTCGTGATTTCTTTCTATTAGGTTTTCCGAACTTGATTTTATATGTGGAAAAATCAGAAATGTGATAATTTTCAAGCAAAGAGTATCATTATTTTATCTACCCTTGTAATTCACTCGCAAGTCCATGCTTCCTAGATGGTCGGATTCCGTATTTAAGCGAGAGGTTTTTCATGACTTCTAGTTGACAAAATGACAGGAGATCCATTTACTTGTACCATAACTAATTTATCCGGATCAGCCCTTAAATGACTCATACATTCAGCTTGGTTTGAAGACCTATATTAATGATGTGGATGTAGTTTACATTCTTAGGACCAAATGAAAATATGATCATGCACAATAAATTATTTCTCTATGGTTTTTGGATGTCAGTAGTCGATACAACAATCGATACAAGGAGGCATGATCGCATGAGACCTCAATTTATATATGTATACATTCAAATTATGCTAGACTTTGTTTTTTCTTACACACACACACACACACACACACACACACACAATATATATATACTCCAGTGGCACTCAAGCATACTGCGAGCTAGCTCCAGTGCTATCAGTAGCAGTGACTCAACGATGCATGGTTTTTTTTAAAAAAATTTCTTTTTAACAACTATAAGAACTAATTTCATTTATATGGGAAATTGAATACAAACCAGATATATATGATTTTGTTTTTTTTTTATTCAAGGTGTTCCTTTTAACAAAGTAATTTAGAGCAATCTCTCATTTCCCTTTAGATGTTCTTAAAAAATTACAATTATAGGCAAAGAAGTTATAGTTCAACTATATATTTCTCATGTCATTCTCTCTTAAGTATAACCGTATAAGATATTAAGATCCAAGTGTCCAAATATTTTTCTTTTGTTTGATAGTCCGGAATTTAAACTATTATATATTTTCGGAAAATGACAAGCCATGGAGATAGAGGTAGCTCCCATCACTCTACAAACTCTACACTAATACATTTGGATTTCACTCCATCGACTCCAATTACCGAATCAATTTCATCTCCACAACTTGTTACGGATGAACTTCAAAGCGATTTCGATCTCTCTAATAGAAGGCAATTTAGTGTTGTGTGGACCATTTCACAAAGAAAATTGTGAATGGTGAAGAAAAGGCAAAATGCAATTATTGCACGAAGCAACTTGGAGGCAAGTCAAGGAATGGTACTAAACATTTGCATGATCACTTTAAGAGATGTCCAAGGAGGAGAATTACGGACATAAGGCGGAAGATTTTGACTTCTAACTTAGTGAATGATGCAATGTCTCTTACTTTTGATCAAGAGATGGGAAGAAATGAGCTTGTTTCTATGATCATATTGCATGAATACCCGCTCTCTATGGTTGATCATATCGACTTCGGGAAGTTTACAAGTACTCTTCAACCATTATTCCGATGTTCAAGTAGAAATACGATGAAAAGTGATGCGTTCAAGATAAATGACAATGAGAGAGCCAAAATGAAGAGACTTTTCGAAAAACTTGAAAGTAGAGTTGCCATCATTATTGATTTGTGGACAACGAGCAACCAAAAAAAAGGGTTCATGGTCGTTACGACTCATTACATTGATAGTTCTTGGACATTACGAAGCCGCCTATTGAGGTACTCTTCATTTCTTCTTAACTTAATGATGTTTGCTTAATTGTTTTAGTTTAATGCTTCTAGTTGATAACTAATTTATATCTTACTTTAGGTTTATGTATGTTCCTTGTCCATATACAAGCATCGTCCTTGCAATCTGCTTTGGTTGATTTTTTGATGGATTGGAATGTTGAAGGAAAATTATCCACTATTACATTAGATAATTGTTCCACCAATGATTCCATGGTTGAGTATGCAAGGGACAAATTACAACCTAAAGGTTTATTGAATTTCGTTCTTTATTGCATATGCGGTGTTGTGCTCATATCATTAACTTAATAGTGAAAGATGGGTTAGATGTTATTAAGGATGGGGTTGAACGAATTAGAGATACTCGTAGCATTTTGGACGAGCAACTCCTAAAAGAGTTGAAAAGTTCGAGGAAGTCGTTAACTTTCTTCTCATTCCTATCACGAAGAAATTGGTTTCGGATTGTCCAACTATATGGAATTCTACTTATTTGATGCTTGAAATTTGCATTATTATATAAGGATTGTTTCTCTAGGTTGAAGCGTTACGAACCTTATTATAAGGTTGTACCTATTGATAGTGATTGAGAATTCACAAAGGAAATATGTGGGAGATTAAAGATCTTTTATAGTGTTACTCGAATTGTTTTCAAGAACTCGATACCCTATGTCAAATATGTTTTTCACTAAAATTTGTGAAATTAAGGTTGCATTAACTCAATGGCTCACTTGTCCAAATCAAATGGTTAGTGAAATGGCTGAAAGTATGTTAGTCAAGTTCAATAAGTATTGGAGTGTGATTCATGAAATAATGGGAGTAGCTGCAGTTTTAGATCCTAGGTACAAAATGGATTCATTGGAGTTTTATTTTGAAAAAGTTTATGGGAGTGAGGCTATGGTTCAAATTGAGAATATAAGGAAAGTTTGTTATGGTTTGCTAGTTGAGTACCAAGAAAATAGGAATGTGGATGTAGGATGTGGTAGTTTTGTTGTGGCTAATTCTTCAACAAGTTTATGATGATATGGAATATGATTTTGACTTGTATGTTTCAAGAAAAAAGGCCACGGTTACTTTTGTCAAGACAGAGCTAGACTACTACTTAGATAAGGGTGTTATTCTAAGAACAAAAGATTTTGATATTCTAGTATGGTGGAAAGTAAATGGAGTGAAGTACCCTACTTTGATGGCAATTGCTAAGGATGTGTTGGCAATCCTCGTGTCAACCGTTGCTTCGGAATCGGCTTTTAGTATCGGCGACGAGCTAGTAAGTCCACATCGAAGTAGACTTCATTCAAAGACGATGGAAGCATTAATGTGTGCTCAAAATTGGTTGTGGATAGCTGAAAATAAAAGTAATGCATTAAAACTCTACATATGAATTTGATTTTTTTATTAATTTCTTAAAAATTTTATATATCTTATTTATGTTTATTATATTTGTTTCTAGGTGAAACTTCATTTGTTTCGGATGGTTATTATACTATGTATGAGGAGTATCCAGAATAAGATGAAGGTATAAAATAATATGTCAAAGTTTAAATGACAACATTAAAAAAATTTATAATAACTAATTTATTTTTAATTTTAATGAATGTAGGATCTACGATAATCGACGATTATGTTGAACTCCAATCTAACGAGTGAGTCTTGATGATCTTTGAGTAGTAACACGCAAAGATTTGTTTCTTTAATTGTATTTGTGATATTTTATAAATTTAATTAAGTATGTTATTTATTCGGTTGAAAATGATTTAATATATTATGAATTGTATTATAATTTGTGATAATTAAGTATGTGCTTGGAACATGTTTTTTCATTGTTTCTCTTTGAGTTCCAGTGATTTGATCTCTTGCTTGGGAAACAAAATTATGCAAAGTGTGTGTGCTCATTATAAAATCTATCAAAACGGGATAAAATGGGGTGGGGCGGAGGGAACACAAACAAGTAAAACGGGGCCTCGTTTGCCTCGCGGGGATCCCCATCCCCGTTTGGGGTGGGGATAGGATGGAAAATTCCGCCCTGTTCGAGGCACGGGGCGGGGATGGAGAATTTTTAAGGGGTGGGGCCGGGATGGGGATGGAGATCCTCGCCCCGCCCGGTCCCATTGCCATCCCTACTCCGGCCCGTAAGTGCAAGCCTCCTGTTCCGACCAAGGCTTCCGGACCTCGTGCTCCAGCTCGGACTCACGAGCCTACAACTTTATTATTATTTTTTTTAATTAAGAATTTTGAGGCAAAAACTATAGAGCATCCACCATTATTGTATTTCTTTTAAGTCGAACGGCAAGGATATATATATATATATATATATATATATATATATATCGATTATACTATTCTTATTATTTAAAATTTAATATAATTTTTTATGAAAATTCTCATCTAATTATTTTTTATAAAATTTTATTTACTGATAAATATAATTTATTTTTCTTTGTATTTGGATTTTAGAGTAAAATTTTAAAACACGTTTGTTTAAAAAAAATTGATACAATATATATCATGAATTCTTAAAATTTTTAAATGATATTTGGCATATATATAAATATATAATATTTTAATCTAAACTATTAAAAGTGTATTCACATAATTTACCTTAGTTTACTAAGTATGGTTATCATGTAAAAAAAAAAAAAAAAAACTAAATCATTGATTTTATTAAAATTAACTAAACAACTTCACAAATAACACTAACTATTCTCTATGAATATTTGCTTCTTCTTCTTCTTATTTTTTTTTTTAAATCATGGAACTAATTTCTTTGAAATAAACTAATTAAAATAGTTTTTTAAACGAATCATCTAATGATTCAAATATAATTTTTTATACTAATATAATTGATTATTCTGTAAATAAATAAATAAATAAAAATAAAATACATATATTTTCAAAAATTAAACTTCTCACTAGTATTAAATAAGAATAAATTTTTTTTATTTGTTAATTTTTATACAAGTCAATGCATTAATTATAGCTTTATTTTTGGGATGCAATCTTATGAAAAATATTTTTTAAAAGGTTTTTTTGAATTGTTGATTAAAATTTCTATTTAAATTATTACAATTTTAAAAAAAATTGGAACAAATGAATTAAATACAAAATTTTAAAATTATTTTGTTCAAGTACGACCCGTGACATAGCGCGGACAATCGGCTAGTTAACTATCTATTTTATTTTAAAAAGAACTTAAATAGACAAATAAATTTATTGAGTTTGTATAATTTTATATTAACAAGAACATTAATAATAATAAAAACATAACAACAACCAAATAAGTATGTTCGTGCAAAATATTCTCAAAACACACACAATATTCATTAATAGTAAATACAACCAAATAAGTTGATACAACATGAAACAAGTTTCTATAGCATGATAAAAGTTTTAAAAAAAACATATATTAAAATATTAAATGAGTTACTAATTATTTTATAATTAAAGGCATATTTTTTTATAATAAAATTTTATTTTAGAGTTCTATAAATTTAGAAAAATACTTCATCAATTTGGATAAAAAAATTATTTTAAAAGGATTTATATTCAATATTAAATTTATAATCTTATTTATAATTTATTTCATAATATTACAGAAATATTATCTTATAAAATATTTTCTATTAAAAATCAATTAATATTTTTGTATATATGAAATCTCAAAATAAATTTTTTCAATACAAATGTGTTAAGAGTGTTTTTTTTTTTTTCCAAAATGAAATAAAATTTGGGAATCTGATTTCTTTTATTTTTCTCAAAATTACCAAAAAAAAAAAGGAAGAAGAAGACCTCATCCTTAATTTTTTAGAATTACGAGACACGTTATTATTTGTTTTGAAACTACCTACGAATATAATATGAATTACACAATATTAGATTAAGACAATAGAAACCACAAAAGTAACTTTCCAACCCGACCTATAAGCGAGTCTAAAAATTAAAAAAAAATAAAATAAAATTGAAAAGGATGGCATTAGTTAACCGTGGTTATGTTTTTAGAGATAATCACCATAAACTAATCATTAACCAAGTAGATTTTGAATTATCATAACCATAGCTTATTATTTAACCATTAACTAAAAGAATTGAAGTATTTAATATTCACTCACTCGTAAGTTTCATTTTATATTCACACACATTTGCATTGTTCGGATGCATTCATGTATACTATGCAAATTTTCACTATTTGAAAAAAATATATATTTTGATATTTCATTTTTTTCACAAACTTCTATTTTGATTTTAGAGTTTATTTGTGTTGCATTTTGAATCTTGACGAGCTTAGAGGAGAGAGAAACAAAGAAAGATATAGAGAAAGAAGGAAGAAAAGAGAGATGATGAGACCCATCATGGGCACGTCAAACGTTGAAATCATCATCAATTTATTCATCCTAAAGAGTAGAATCTATTTGTGGTAGTCACGACCATGAAATAATAGAAGAAACTAGATCGAAACCCCAAAACATTTTGTGTTTTTTTTTTTATTTGAATTTTTGAGTATTATCATGAGTTTTTAGGTTTTAAATGGGTTTTTTTTTTCTATAGTTTTGAGGTGTTTTTAGACAAAATAAAGTTCAATTTGATTTTGAAAGACCAAAAATCATAAATCTGGACTTTCTAGGAAAGTGAGGTTGTCGAAAATTGATAAATCACAAAAAATCAAAAACAATTTTTTTTATCCCGGCTTGCGTAGGAGCGTGGGCCTAGTGCTCCAGTCCCGAACTCACAAGCTCGCACCTTGTTTTTTTTTTTTTTTTAATTAAGAATTTTGAGCAAAAACTATCGAACATTGAATGCTATTATTTATGTTTTTTAACCAAGCACGACAAGGATAAGATATATATATATATTAACATACATTTCAGATTATATTACTCTTATTATTTAAAATTTATTTTTTGAATTTGTCGTTTCTTATGAAAATTATCATCCAACTATTTTTTTTATTTTTTATAAAATTTTATTTACTAATAAATATAATTTATTTTTCCTCTATATTTGGATTTTAGAATCAAATTTTAAAGCGTGATTTTTTAAAAATAAATTGATACAATATATATTATGAATTCTTAGAATTTTTAAATGATATGTGGCATATATATGAATATATAATATTTTTATCTAAAATTTTAAAAGTGTATTAAGAGAATTTGTCTCGATCTACTAAGTATGATCATGATGTATAAACAAATTATTGAATCATCAATTTTATTAAAATTAACTATACATCTTCACATATAACATCAACTATTTGCTATGAATATTTTTTTAAAATATTATAGAACTAATTTCTTTGAAATAAACTAATTAAAATATATATTTTTAAGGAATCATCCAATGATTCAAATGGAGTTTTTTATACTAATATTATTGATTATTTTGTAAATAAATATATATAAATAAAATACATATACTTTCAAAAATTAAACTTCTCACTAGCATTATATATATATATATATATATATATATATATATATATATATATATATATATATATATATATATGAATTTTTAATTAATATTTCAGTTTAAATTACTATAGTTTTTTAAAAATTAGAACAAATTAATTAAATATAAAATTTTAAAATTATTTTGTTCTATCCGATCCGCAACGTAACACTAACAATCGGCTAGCTAACCATCTATTTTATTTTGAATAGATCTTTCATAGATAAATAAATTTATTGATTTTGAATACTTTTATATTAACAAGAAAATTAATAATAAAAAAAATGTAACGATAGCCAAATAGATATGTTTGGACAAAAAAGGAGAGAGAAAATAAAAAAAATTGAGTAAACGTGGAAATTTTTTTATCACTTTTGATGGGTTTGGATGTAATTCTCTTTTTTTTATGTTTATCTCTCTCCTTAAAGTGGAGCCATGGAGTAACTACTATATATGTCACTAGTTACTCCTTAAGTGTTATAAAATTTCTCATCACCCACCTCCTCGAACCACCCATCACATGAAGTAGGTAAGCCCTCGTCTCTAGTTACTCATTTTCTCATTTTAAACCGCTAAAATTTCACTCTTAAAGTTGGTTAAGGACTAATCAATGATAGTCACTATCATCATAGAACCCTATCTTAAGTTGATTTACTTGGACAAATTAGTTTAGCCTATTAGGGTTTAGTCTAACAAAAAGAGAATCGTGGATAATTGAAAGCTTGTGTTTAAGGATTTAGTGTATCTAGAAAGATGAGAGAAGAAGACTAAGGTTTTTGGTTTGAGAGGAAGAAGAGAAGAACGAGTGGTTCTTTAGTTAGGGGTTAGTTTGGGTTGAAAACAAAAGGACGACTAGAATTGGAAGAAGAGATAACCTAAGGTCACTAGGTTTGAGAGGAAAAAGAGGAGATAAAGAGGTTCTCTAGGTAATGGGTTTAGAATGGAAAGAAGAGGATTTGAAAGGAAGAAAGATTAGGGCTAGCTGCGGGTGTTTGATCTTTTGAGGTCGAGATCATTGAAGAAGTTTAGGGTAAAAAGGTCGAGGTAAGGGAGAATAATGGGCTAGGCTTAACCGAGCTTACATGATAAGGTTGGACCGAGTTTAGCCTGATCCGGTTCAAGAGAGAGAGAGAGAGAGGGCTAGCCTAGCAAGTCCGCCGATGCTCTTGACCCAATGGATCGAAAGCCCATTGGGCACAAAGGCTCAATAACCCTAATTTTTTGTTTTTTTTAGCTATTTTCCTTGTAAATTAAGTCTAAAATTTTAATACATACCTCTTATTTTCATGCCTAGCCTATATTTAATTTTTGAACTCTTTTTACCCATTTATTTCAATTTATTTAGTTTAATATTTAGCCTTTAATTTCTTTTGGTGATTAAATTCCCACGTCTAGTTTAATATTTAGTATTAATTAAATCTAGAATTTTTTATTAGATTTTAGACTCCTATAAATATGTGGGGGACTATTAATTTAATTTTTAGATTTTATTTTAATATTAAATATGGTTAGAATAACCACTAGTTAAATTGGATAATTAATAGGTGGACGAATCGTCAAGTCTCCCGATTTTTAAAGACCGACAACGATTCTCCAAGCAACCTTGAAAAATATAAAAAAAGAAAACGAAAAGAAAAATGATAAAAAAAAAGACATGAAAAGAAAAAAAAATGAACAAAAACAAGAAAATGCTAGATTAATAAGTCTCATATCTAATAAGGATCGATGTTATTAATTACTTTAAATCAATTACATTTAGTAGTCGAGTCATTCTTCGACATACTGGTTATGTTAAAACTTAAACTGCATCCGATGTTAAATTAACAAGACTTCCAACAATAGGGTTTGGAGATTAGGTCCGACGATCGATTCAATATGATGCCACAAAAAAAAAAAAAATTAATATGGCTTAGATAATATACTTGGAATTTGACTTAAGAATAAATTGGTAAAAATAGAAATTTTTACGATATAAACTTTTATAATTAAACCATGCGTGTGAAGTGATTTTAACATGAGTTGGATTTAGCATTTTTTTATTAAGTTTTGTTACGGTATATATAAGTGTACAAGGATGCGAGTTATACTAGGATGCGGAGTTGTACAAGGATGAGTTCTAGACCTAGTGAACTATCATTTGAATTTGCTTGTACTTATCTATTCTGTGTGTTTATCTATTATAGCATGATACTTTCCTAAAAAAAGTATATTTGGGTGATTGATGTCTTTTCAAAAGCATAACCAACTCCTTGTCTTAGAGTCTCTCAACTAGTGCCATTTTTAGGTTTTTTAGTTTTCTTTAATATTAGGTGACGACTCCAAAATGTGATTTAACTCACATGATTTAAGATTCATTAAACTGATTTTTATTATAGAATGCAAGAAATAGAATTCCTTAAATCCATTTTCTCATATGAAATTTAAATAATTATAAATATACATCGTACAAGTTTTTAAGAAACACTGCTTTTCTTTATCAAAAGGAGAAAAAAATTACTTTCCATACTATCTCTCTTTCGTGTACCCTAATTCTTAAACTATTGTCATTCTCATTGATTGAAATCATGTACGGTGGGATGCAAAGTTTAGTTATGTATTGTGCAGTTTTGATGAGAATGAGCTATAGGCAATGGATGAAAAATCTGACTAAAGGGAAGAGAATGTGTGTGAATAAGTGAATAATTTAGATATGCTGGATTTTTTAGGTTAAAGTTTCAGATTTTAATAAGTACGATTGATAAGTAATATTATGTTTTTTATGTATCATCTATGTATAAGAACAAAACAAATACTACTGCGTCTATTTTTTTCATTATCCCAAATTTTGAGATTGATTGAATTTATTAGAACTATTTCCATTATTATAACCAATTAAGTTAAAAATTTAATTTCATTAATTAACCTTTTACACTGATATAATTATACTACAATATTAGTATATTTGAGTTGTTTCAATAGAAAACTCAATAACAAGATCTTGTATTTTGGAGACCCAATTCTAAGTCATAGGAAAATAATATGTGATTTTGTTAAAAATGAAATACAAATTAAAATTTTGATTTTGTTTCTTTTTCCCAAGACTACCAAGAAAAAAATAACAAAAGACCCACTTTCTAATTTTTAAAAATTACGAGACACATTATCATATGATATGAAACTACCTTTGATTATATGTCTTCAACGTGAATTGCGCAAGAATAGATTTAGATTGATGCGATAGAATTCTCAACTTGGGTAAAGTTTCCAAGCCCGACTTACAGGCAACCTAAAAAAAAGTTAAAAATATAAAAAATAAAAAAGTTGAAAAGGAAATGATCAGGAAAATTGAACGGAAGCCCACTCAAACAACAACAACAAAATGTAAACATGGGGACGGAAGAAAATTTGGAACAATTTGGGCTCGTTGGGCTTTATCTGAGTGAAGTTCGAGGAAAATAAAATAATGAAAAAGCCCAATTAAGCATTTCAGTGTGCTACCGGAGGTTGAACCCAGGTTTCATGAATTCTTTGAAATTGCCAGCGTGCTACCGCGGATTTGCTGACTTTTCCTATGGCGTCATTTTATTTATAGTTAAATTCTTCTATCATAATTAACTCAAAATCTTTTAACAGATTCCAATCAAGGATGGCATTAGTTAACTATGGTGATGTTTTTACATATAATCACCATAAACTAATCATTAATCAGTAGATTTTGAATTATCATAACCATCGCTTATTATTTAACCATTAACTAAGATACTAAAAGAATGGAAGTGTTTAATGTGTACTTATTATACGTTTTACTGCATCTTTACACATCTTTGCGCTGTTCACGTATGCTCGTATGTATTATGCATTTTCATTGTTTGAAAAAAAAATGGTATTTTGATCTCTCATTGTTTCACAAACTTCTATTTCGATTTCGGACTTCATTTGTGTTATATTTTGAATCCTTACAATTTGGAGAAGAGAGATATAGAGAAGGGAGAAGAAAGAGAGGAACGACAAGGCCCATTTTGGCCACATCGACCATCGAAATTACCATCAATTTGTTCATCTTGAAAAGTAGAATCTGTTTGTGGTGGTCACAAGCTATGAAATGATAGGAGAAAATAGATCGAAAGCTCGAAATATTTTGAGTTTTTTTATTTTGATTTAAAATTTTATGTATTAAAATGAGTACTTAGGTTTTAAACGAGTTTTTTTTTTATGTTATTTCTATAATTTTGATGTGTTTTTAGAAAAAAAAAATGGGATTCAATTCGGTTTTGAGAGGCCAAAAATCATAAATCTCGACTTTTCGATAAAATTGAGGTCATCAAAAATAACGAGAATAGCCATAAATTAAAAACAATTTTGTTTTTATCCCGGCCTATGCGGGCTTAGTGCTCCCCAAGGTGCCTGGCCGTGCTCCAACCGACTCGCAGCTCGCACCTTGGTTTTATTTATTTATTAAGAATTTTGAGGCAAAAACTATAGAATATCGAATGTTATTATTTGTATTTTTTAAACATCGTGGCAAGATTATATATATATATATATATATATATATATATATATATATATGTATATATATATATATATATATATATATATATAGTTCAAAATTAACATATATTTCGGACTATATTACTCTTGTGATTTAAAATTTATTCTTTCAATTTGTCATTTTTTATAAAAATTATCATTCAATTTTTTTTATAAAATTTTATTTGCTGATAAATATAATTTATTTTTCTTTATATTTGGATTTTAGAATAAAATTTTAAAACATGATTATTTTATTTAAAAAAATTATTATAATCTATATCATGAATTCTGAAAATATTTAAATGGTAGTGGCATATATATAAATATACAATACTTTAATCTAAAATGTTAAAAGTATAATTAGATAATTTGTCTTAGTCCACTAAGTATGGTTATAGTGCATAAAAAAATTATTGAATCATCAATTTAATTAAAATTAACTATGCACCTTCACCAATAACACCAACTATTAGCTATGATTTTTTTTTTAATATTATAGAACTAATTTCTTTGAAATAAACTAATTAAAATTGGTTTTTAAAGGAATCATCAAATGATTCACATACAATTTTTTATGATAATATTAGTGATTATTTTGTAAATAATTATATATGAGTAAAATGCATATACTTTCAAAAATTAATCTTCTAATCAAGATTAAATAAGAATAAAAATCCATTCTTTTATTTCTTAATTTTTATACAAATCTATACATTAATTTTAGCTTTATTTTTGGGATACAATCTTATGAAAATTATTTCTTTAGATATTTTTTTAATCATTGATTAATATTTCAGTTTAAATTATTACAATTTAAAAAAATTAAAACAAATTAATTAAATACAAAATTTTAAATTTATTTTGTTTTGCCCGACATTTAACATAACGCGAGCATTCGGCTAGTTAACTATCTATTTTCTTTTTAAAATAAATTAAATAGACAAATAAATTTATTGAGTTTGTATAACTTTATATTAACAAGAACATTAATAATAAAAAAAATATAACAACAACCAAATAAGTATGTTCGTACAAAATATTCTTAAATAGTAAATACAACCAAATAAGCTCATTCAACATGAAACAAGTTTCTATAGCATGGTAAAATTTTAAAAATAAATATTCTTAAAATATTAAATGAGTTGCTAATTATTTTATAATTAATGGCATTTTTTTAATACTTAATGTGAAAAATTATAAGAAATAATCATTTTTACATCATTTTTTGGGTCTTCGTATTTCGTTATTAACTATAATCATTCAAAGAATGAGATTGCCAAAGTGCCAAAGCAAAATTGCTGAACATTAGCTCCAATTTATTATATTTATTGAGTCAAAATGTTTCATTAAATCACAACACCAAAAAGTATTTACATTCGTACATGCTTTCAAAGTTTCAAAATAGGTAAAAACTAGCATATATCTCACGTGTTACCGTAGAGTGAGTTACATAACATTCTTATGCATTCATTCATATAAAATTTAACATTTATAAATCATTATTTAACAATATCATGCAAAAATAATTAAAAAATAAAACACTAAAACATAATTTCATAATTTACTATAGGGTTAGTTAACTGAAAAGTTTGCAAAGTTGAGTAATATAATATTGATAATTAGATATTGTTCGATATAAACATATCTTTTATTAATAACTGATAATTAAAATTATAATGTGGTAGATTTTTGAATTTTTTATGATTAATTTTTACTATGTATTATTCATACTGTAATTTGTTAATGAGACAGAGAGACCACTCAAAACTAAAAGACAAAAAAAACTTTGTCAAATCGAGAATTTGGCAAAGAAAATAGAGATAAAATTACACACGATAAAAATTAAATGATTAAAACAAAGTAAAGATCATAACAAAGGATAAAAATAAATAAAAAAAAACTTTCACTAAAAGCATACAAAAAATACTTATAAACAATAAGACTGAAAAAATTTCATTATGCATAAAGCGGGAACAAAAGTAAACATTATAGAATTTTAATGATCAAAATAAATAAAAAATTAATAAAATAAGAATCAAAATATAAGTTTTTTTCACTAAAACCAAAAAAAAAACTTAGCATAGTTAAAATTTATTTAATTTTAATGTAGAATGAATAATAATTAAATATAATAAAAGTTTAATGATCAAAATAAATGAAAGATCATAAAAAAAAACCAAAATATAACAAAAAGTTTTACTAAAAGTAAAAAATAGTTCCTTGTAGGCAAAAAATTTAATGATCAAAATACAAAACAATTACAAAAAAAAAAAGACTAAAAAAAAATTCTACTAAATTTAATGACAAAAACAAAGAAAAAATCACAAAAGAGAAATAAGAATAGAAAGAAAATTTCAGTAAAAGAAAAAAAAAACCTTAGGATAGTAAACTTTATTTAGTTTCAGTATAGCAATGATAAAAATCAAATATGAGAAACCTTTAATGCCTAAAATAAAAACATATTAGAAAATAGAAACAAAAAAAGAACATAAATTTTTACTAAAAGTTAAAAAAATATTTTATTATAAGAATAAAAATCACATATAATAAAATTTTAATATTTACGATAGGGATAAAAATCAAAGATAAGAAAAGTTTAATGACCAAATAAAAAAAAATAGAAAGAAGGGACC
Organism: Dovyalis caffra; assembly: GCA_963924115.1. Taxonomy (NCBI): domain Eukaryota; kingdom Viridiplantae; phylum Streptophyta; class Magnoliopsida; order Malpighiales; family Salicaceae; genus Dovyalis; species Dovyalis caffra. Next base: position 14,077,708 of record CAWUPB010001194.1, on the reverse strand, counting down.
AAAATAAAAAGCAATTTCCTAAGCCGAAACGAGAGAATAAGAGGAAAAAAAAAAGCCTTGCACGCCGGGGGCTAGTCGGGCTCACGCGTCGAGCTTGAGGTCACTGCTCGAGACCCAAAAAAAAAAAAAATATATTCCGTAACTTCGGAGAATCGAGGTGGCTAAAAAATCAAGGATCGAGTTTCGGACCTCTAGAAATTGAATTCGGCATTATTTATTTCCCCAAACACCTCTAAATGATTGAAATAAAGCCAATAAACATATATAAAACCTTAAAAATCATTTTAATACACACAAAAATAAAAAAAAATTACACAATCAAATCGGAATATTGTTTTCTTTTTTGGCTCGATCTACCTCCTCTAATTGTTTAATGGCTTGAAACAATCATGGATAAACTCATCTTTCAAAGATAAAAAAAATCTAATGAATTTTCGTCGATCAAAGTGGCCTCGATAAGCTTGAGCGGCGATCTCTCTCTCTTCTCCTGTCTTTCTCTCCCCCCTTCTTTCTCATCCAGGTGATCAAAATAGATAAACAAATGAAGACGTGGATCGAAATATTCGTTGACAAATATCAAGGACTAAAATGTAAAAAAACTAACGAGTAGTGAAATATTAATGTATGAACATTTTTTGAAACAAGTAAACTAATGTTTTGTTTTAGTGTATTTAGTTAATGCATACCGAAGAAAGTCGGGAACCTTTTGGGCTCACCGAGGCTTTATTTGAGTGAAGCCATATACTATGGTTCAAGGAAAAGCAAAAAATTGAAAAACGAACCTTTTGGGCGCAATTAAGCATTTGAGAGGGAAAAAAATTAAAAATTTACTATCGGTATTTGAACCTGGATATATTTTTAATTTTCTTTGAGCTATTTTATTTATTGATTAAACTCTTGATCATGGTAAATTCAAATCTATTTTGTATTGAAAACAACCATCAGTTGTCATGGATTTAAATTAGGGATATAATCACCATAATTGAAAATAACTATTATGGATTTAAAATAATCATAACCATTCACCCTCTATTTTGTATTGAAAATAACTTATTTTTGTATATATAAAAGCTCAAAATAAAAATTTTCACACAAGCAAACACAATGAGTTAGCAGTATTAGGTAAGAGTTAGATGTGTGGACCTTTTATGGGATGAATGGTTTTGAAACTAGATAGATACGAAAAAACAAATTGATGGGTTTTTTGTATAAAATAATTTTTCACATCAAAGTTTGGTAATTAACTCAAAATAATATACAAGTTTTTTTTTAAAAAAAAAAAAAAAACAAGAAATACATTTGGGTATCCAATTTATTTTCTATTGTCCAAATTTACAAAAAAAAAAAAAAAAAAAAATTAAAAAAAGTAAAACTCAAAGTGACCTTTTAGCTCCACTTATACCCAAATTAAAAAATTACAAGAAAAGAGAAAGGATCAAAGGAAAAGAGAAGAAACCACGATAAATAAAAAGGTAAAAATATAGTCGAAAGGCAATTCTAACCTTCCGAATTTATTGGGATTTGTTCTAAAAGCCCAACTAATTAAACAAGGAGAGAAAAAACAATATGCTAACGGGATTTGAACCCATATTTTATGAATAGTTTGAAATTGTCAATGTGCTGCATTAAATTTATTAAAAATTCTTTTCGGGCTGTTTCAATTATTTATTAGTTATCATAATCAAACCAAATTCTTTCAATAAATTCCAAGTAGAGATGAAAATGGTTGTTTTAAGTATAATCATCGTAACGAAATAAAAATTAATAACACAACCTAACCGTTAACCAATGATTATACCTTTTAAATAATCATAATTATCAATTATCAATTAACCATTAACCATTTATTTTATTTTGAAAAGAACTTAAGTAAATAAATAAACAGTTACATATCAACAAAATTGCACACTTGAATACGCACGTGTAGTGACGGTGAGCCGGGATGGCAGAGCAACTCTCGACCCAAAACAATTTATGAAACTGATTTTTATAATGGAATACAGCAGATACGTATTTTTTTTTATACCCATTCTCTCATATAAAATTTAAATAACTAAAAATATTTATCTTCCAAGTTTCAAGAAACACTGCCTTCCTTTATTAAAAAAAAAAACCACTTTCCATGTTATTTTTCTTTCATATACCTTAGACTGTGTTTGTTTGGAAGAAAACAAGTTCCAAAAACTTGTTTTCTCTATTTTCTTTTATTTGTTTATATTTATTTTGCATTTAGGAAAAAAGTCCACAATAAATGATTTTAAGTCAACGAAAAATGATATAGTATTTTTGAAAAAGTGTTTTTCGAGTTAAAAAAGAAACAAGTTGTGTTGCTCTTGCGTTACTCATCTCTCTCTCGATATATTTTAACAATTTTTTTCTCTATCTTATTTTTATTTAAAATATATCAAATTAATTTTTAATTATTACTTATCAATTATTATTAATTATTTAATTATTTTTTTCTATTTCTACTAACATTTGATTTTTCGATTTATAAATACATTAAACATTCTTAAAAACCATATTTACACCTTAAATTTATTTTTATAATGAATATTTCAATAATTTATCTCTATTTTTTTAACTATTATCGTAAACACCACATAAACTATGCCTAAATGATTGGAAATAATTATTACAAGACTGCAATTATTTGTAAAAACATTGAAACTAATTAATTTATTGATAAATACATCATTTCCCCGGTATTATTCATTTACAACTAAATCAATAATTTGTGACTAATTTTAATCGACTGTAAAATTTTGTTGGTAATTGTAGTCAATGATTAATTATAAATTATTTCAACATTAATCTTTTGAAATCAAATAAATAATTATTTACAAAAGATAACTAATAATTTATAAAACTATTTTTTAGACTAAATTATCGAGTTCAATTTTTTTAAAAAAAATTATCAACTCGAGTTACCAAAATAACAATATTAGGATTACTTATAATTTTTTTTTACTAAATATGAATATTGGCTTGATTTTTTTTCAAGTAGTTTTTATGAATTGATTTGATGGTTAAAAATATATTTTTAATTTTTTTAATTTGAATCTTATAGTCAATATTTATAAAAATTTATTAAATTTTTCTAAATGCATATGATATTATGAAATTATGAATATGCCTAAATGTTTTAGTTTTTGGTATCAAATAAATGCTGAAATATATTTTTCAATAGTTTTTTCATGCGATTGCTAAACGTCCGAAAATACTTTTTTGAAAGCAACGTTTAAAAAAATAACTTTTTCGGAATTGATTTTTCTATTAAAAGTTGTTTTCTATTAAATAAACGGAGCCTTGGTACTTAAACCATTAATATTTTTTATTGATTGAAACCGTCATTGTTAGGATACAAAGTTTAGCTATATATGTTATGGTTTTGACGAGGAAGGAAGGCAATGGGATGAAAAATCCAACCAAAGAGAAGAGAAAGCGTGTCAATAAGTGAATAGTTTAGCTAAATTGGATTTTTAGGTTAGAGTTTCAAATTTTAACGAGCATGTCCGACAAATATATATATACACACACACACACACACACACACACACACACTTGTTACGTCCTCCGGTTCAAAACCCGGTTCGATAGTGAACCGGATAACAAAACCAAACATGCCGGTGTCTTAACCAAAGACCAAGACCTCATTTTAGACATAGTCAAGAGGATTGATGATCCTCGATTACAAAAGGAATACCTAGACGGACTCTTAAAGTACGTAGAAGAAAACCCTCGTGACAAACCAAAACCTTCATCTTGCCTTCAACTAGTACTAGCACGTATGACCTTACTGCTATCCTAGATAGGAAGAAGAAGACCAAGAGACATATGACCACAATTTAGGACCTTCGATCCGAGATCAAGGTCATCAAAACGAGCTTAAAAAGCTCAAAGAGAAACAAACCGGAGACTCCGATCTTTTGAAAACCCCGTTGAAAAAACAGGGCGGACGAGGAGCGGACTCGACTCGAAAACCATGATAATGACGAAGAGTTACCAAACCTTGAAAACTCGGAACAAGTTCCAGAAGATTTTCTGTTTGTACTTCGTGAAGTTACTTCAGGAAATATTTGATTAAGATTACTCTTGTGTTCCATGATAATTACAAAATTGATACGATTGCCTTGTTTGATATCGAGTGTCGATCCGAATTGTATTAAGCAAAGCATTGTTCCAAAACGTTTTTATATGCACACACATGAACGTCTCTCTGCGAGCAAATAATTCCAAAATGACCATACATGGTAAGACGAAGCCTCTGTGGTCAACGGTTGCATTGCGATCAAAAATCATTTTTTGCTTGTTGAGAATATGCATCATATGGTGATCTTAGGAACACCTTTCATAAATCTTGTTACTCCTTATTCGTGAAGCATGATTGTATATTTTTCAAAACCAAGGATACAAAACTTGTTTTTCCGTTCATTGAAAAACCCGAATCGGGAATTTGAATATTATTAAAACATGTTCCATTTCTGAAATTAATTCCATGATTCTATGTACTCCTTTGCCTTTAGTTTCGAATACCCCTTCTCCAAAATTCATAGGATCTTCTCCAACTTGTCCTTTACGGATGGGAAGATTTTATGAACAAAATGAAAATTATGACCAAGAAGAAGCTATTGAGTTCAATCAAATACACTGTTCTTGAGGAAGATATCTTAGAAGACATTATGGATATAGTGGGTCTAAACAACGACCAAACGGAGGACTATTTAATGGTTAGAGCCTTAGATAGATCTCCCGAAACACTAGAAGCATATGCCTTAGATGCTATTGATGATTTCAAAGACGATCTTATCAATGAAGCACTCGACGAATATTGAATATGCCACTTTCAAACAGAGTTAATTCTTTAGAAAGTTACCTTGATTATGAACTCCAAAGAGGCATAATAAAAAACAAAATCCTACCCCAATATTGTGAGTTTGCAGCCATTATTGCTACCGATCCCGAGCATTATAGATGGCTAGTTAATTCATAAACCATGCAATTGCATTTTGCATTTTCATATGCATTCAAAATATTTTCCTAAACCATTTCCAAAATCTTTTTATTTTTTGGTTCGAACTCTGTAAAATCCATTTTATCAAAATCTCTTTTAACGTTCTTGACTTAGGAATGTCCGCAAAACAGTCTTGATGGCCAAGAAAGATAAAGGAAAAAACCCCCTTTTACCGGAAAGCCCAAAACCTTTATCATCAGCAAAACCCATCTCTTGGGCGGATCTTGTCGAAAAACAAAACCCGAAACTCCTGTCATAACCCAATCTATTGACGACCGGGTCCGAATCTAACAAAACAGTCAAAACTCCTTCGGCCTCGTAAAAAATCTCGGGTATGCATCTTGAGCCTATTTCAAAATTAGAGAAAGGTTCTTCTTTCGAAAAGCCCCTTTCTCCAAAAACAAATGAATCTTCAAAACTTATTCCTCAAAATACTTCTTCACAAAACACTCGGGTGATTGTTTCAACGAAAACTCGTTTTCAAAAGATCTTCATTTGAGTATTTTCTCAAACGAGAATTTCAAAAAATATTTCTTGTCGAAGATGGTTATTTCTTTGACAAACCTTACAAAATTGTTCAAAAATTCTTTCCTCGTGGATGGCACTACACCCCATGGGATTTATCCAAAAACCAAGCCTACTATATGACCATCCTAGAAAAAACAAAATCGGCCACCTTCAAACATTTCCTCACCCCCGACAAAATCGAAACTGCCTACTCCACATGCAGAATCCTTAAAATCATTCACCCTTCGATCGGGGCAAGACCTTTCCCTACAAATTGTGTTCCCGGACAATTTCAAACCAAGTGTTAACCACTCGTCGTTCTTTCTCCTACTGGGATTATCGGCGAGCATGGTTCAATACTATGCTCCTCCAAAACAACAAAGGAAGCCATTCATGGCCGTTCTATTTCGATACAAAATTTGTCTTTACAAACATACCTATGTGGTTCACCCGATGGTGGAACTACTTTGGTCATACTCCGACATACTTACTCCGGCAATCATCGACGATTACATTCTCTTCAAAACCCATTACAAACCTTCGGAAAAAGAAAAAGATTTACCCCTCTTTTCCTTTTACGCACAAAATTCTTCCTTCCTTGGGTTTGTTCCTGGTATTATGAAACACAAAATCACGGCCGAGGCTTTAATCCTCGTTCGAAGGTTCAAAGTCAAATGGTGGGATTCTTTCCGAGTTCCATCATCCATTTCCAAAACAGGTATTGAAGAATGGCTTACAAAACAAGGATTTCTCAAGCCATCATCCTCAACAACCAATTTCCTTGCACAAAAATCGTTGTGAATGCCGGACTCGCGACGACAAAATCGGAGGAAGAATACTTCGCCATCATATACGAGATGGTTCAAAACCGATCCAATTCCTCACATGCGACGATTCGGATTCGAGTCGGAACCCATGATAAAATTGAGAAATGATGACGAAGACGAATCCTATTACATCTTTTCCCAAGTTCACCACCTGTGAACTTTGACAAAAATTGCACATTCCAGGTATTTTCCTATCCGTCGACAAAACCAGTTCTCTCCGGAAACAAAAATTCACAAGACATCACTTCGTTCATCCCACGTGACGCAAGAAGACAAAATTGTTTTCGGCATCTTACTCGTTCATCAACACGTGAAGACACCGTAGCAAGTCACTATTTACTTTTACTCGTACATTTTTACTATTCATATGTACTTGTATTCATGACAGACTTTCTCTATATAAAGAGAGCTCATTTCAGTTGTAACATAGGTTTTTTAAGTTTTATATTTTTATCTCTCTAAGTTTTCGGACATTCTCTAGCAAAGATTTCTCTTTGTAATCCTCCTTCAAGATTCCGAAAACCTCTCATGTAAGGTACTTTTCTTTGTAAATAAATAAAAGTTTCTTACATTTATGTATATCTCTCTCTCTCTCTTAAGGTATATCGGTTGGAATACCACGACTCGGCTCAATAACGGTACTCGGTACTATCGGAGTCGAACTGTGGTCTAACAACGCCACGTACCTTTACGTTTATCATATTCGGTGGTCGGCTCTGCCGCCCATGTATTTTAATTTTATTTTCATTTTAAATTAAAGTTCATTTATTTCTTTGTTTTGTTCATCTGCATCTCCGTGGTCGGCTCTGCCGCCCATTCATCAATCTGTATTTCACTCATCTTCCATTTCATACCTCGCACCATTTGTTAGATCCTAGGGTCTTATTGTGTTTTTTAGAAATTCATCGTGTAATTGTCTTTGGATTTTGTATAAAGAAACATCATATTTCAAATGCATTAAATGTCGTTGTTTTCCAAAAATCATGGCATTCAATTCAAAGTCGTAAATGGAGCATGCCTGGATAATGTTAAAATTCCCGGTTTTAGGTTTCTCTAAAAAAGGAAAACAAGTTTTGTATTTCGGGTTTTGAAAGATATGCAATTATGCTTCACAGAATAAGGAGTAATGAGATTAATGAAAGGTGTTCCTAGGATTACCATATGATGCATATTCTCAACAAGCAAAAAATGATTTTTTATTGCAATGCAACCATTTACCACGGAGGCTTCTTTTTTACCGTATATGGTCATTTTGGAATTGTTTCGTTGCAGAAAGACGTTCATGTGTGTGCATATGAAAACATTTTGGAACAATGCTTTGCTTAATATAATTCAAATCAGCACCGGTATCAAACAAGGCAATTGCATCAATTTTGTAATCATTTTGGAATACAAGAGTAATCCTAATCAAATATTTCCTAGAAGTAACTTCACGAAGTACAAACAGGAAATCTTACGGAACGTGTTCCGGGTTTTCAAGGTTTGGTAACTCTTGGTCATTATCATGGTTTTCGAGTCGAGTTTGGCTCTTCGTTTGCTTGTTGTTCTAACGGGGTTTTCAAGAGACTGGAGTCTCTGGTTTGTTTTTCTTTGAGCTTTTTAAGCTCGTTTTGATGACCTTGATCTCGGAGTCGAAGGTCCTGAATTGTGGTCATATGTTTTTTGGTCTTCTTCTTCCTATCTAGGATAGCGGTAAGGTCATACGTGCTTAGTACTAGTTGAAGGCAAGATAGAAGGTTTTGGTTTGTCATGAGGGTTTTCTTCTACGGGCTTTAAGAGTACTGTCTAGGTATTCCTTTTGTAATTGAGGATCATCAATCCTTTTGACTATGTCTAAAATGAGGTTTTGGTCGTTGGTTAAGACACTAACTTGTTTTGGCCAATGAAACTTATTAATTTTAGGGACGGAATCTATATCGATTTTTGATCTAAAACATTCACGATATTGGATAAAGGAGTATCAGGAGCTACATGCTTAGAGGTTCCCTCGGAAGATATTCTAATCTTACTAAGTTGGTCTCTAATGGCTTTGACAAATTCCGATTTGTTTGTTTGTATCCGGTTTTGACTCGATCTAGAAACCCGAAAGGGTTTGAAGACTGGGTTTTTCAGCTTCGGTCTTTAGCTTCTACGGGAGCTAAGGAAACAACTCGGTTTTGGAATAGGAGGAACAAGCTGTCCGTTGGATATGGGACTCGATCCTAACAAGTTCGTTTTCCTATGGTTTGGAGATTGGTATTGGTAAAATTGTTCTGTTGAACAATGTTTTTGATGTTGACTGAGTCATCATCTTTAGGGATTTTGTATGGACAAGCTTCTATTTTGGTTTCTCCATGGGAGAATGTCAATTTCCTAGGTGGCGGATGGTCGAGCTGAATCATTTGTCCTTCCACTTCCCATGTAGGGGTTTTGTTCCTAACGATTCTTGGTTTCACGGATCTAAAAGGATAGGAAATATCATTTGCGAAGCATATATCTCAAACCAATCAAAGAATAATATATGAACTTTATGAGTATGCACAAATGCATAAAATTCGTTTTGAATATCCTTTACGGTAGCCGAGAAAGTTTTTGAAGAACCAAATTCGTTTTTCAAAATTATATTTTGCATAGAAGTCATCATGCGGATATTGTTTGTCTACTTGTAAAACTATCATCGGACAAAGCATTACATTCATGTGCAATATTATCGGTGATAGCGAAGCGGTAGGAGATAGAGGAGGAGAATCCTCTTGGTTTGAATATCCGGGTTTTGGAATATGGGTACCATAATCAACGTTTTGTAAAGCTGGGTTTGGGACATCCGAGGTTGAAAACCTACGTGGTTGTCTAAGAGATGGCAGACTTTGATCCAAGTCCGTTTCTCTCATAACATTTGGTAAATTTATGACTCGAAGGAATCTCAGAAAATCTTCCTAGGTCATAAGTCATGGAACTAGAGGCATCATCGGAGAATCTACTGCTTGGTAAATTTTACGTCAAACGAGAGTCTAAAACTCTCATCCATGTGTTGTTCTATGGATCTAATTTGTGTGTTTGGTTTTGGGACCTCGAGGACTGGTAGAGATCCGGGTTTTGTAATTCCTTCCAAGATCCATTCATATGGAAGCACTATGTCTTTCCACCTAATGGGTGCGGGAATAACGGTGTTGGATTTGGTCGGATCTGTTTGCGGAAGAAGGGTTTCACCTTTGGTCGATTGCGTTTTGTGTTTAAATGCAAATGCGGAATTCATGGCTTTATAATGAATTTTTGTGATCAATGCAACTTGGAATAGATCCATCCATCATATGATAATTATGAGTTTTAACTTGCAGAACCAATGATTCAATGATATTTTTGTCATTCAAGGAAACGAGTAAAATTTGGATAACAATCAAAAGAAATAGGTCCACTTGCATAAACTAGACTCAATTAAACTTAACAAAGAGTCTTGAAAATTTGTAAACCTATTGTCTCTAAGGACTACCTAGGATTGAGGTGTTCAATCCCTCTTTTGTAAGTGGTTTAATCCCCACTTGAACTAAACCAATATGAATGTATTTAAAACCTTTGTCTTTATGTTTTTGAAGAGTTTTGGAAGAAAGAAGATGAATTGTTTCAAATGGTTTTGAGAGTCTGAATATCACGCTTTTCGGTTTTGATTGTGAAATCGGTTTTGAAAAGTCCATATTTGCTTGGTTTTGTAAATCTCATCTTTATGAATCTTGGGTATTGCCCAATCATCAATTTGTTTTTCAAAATCTTCTATGACATATTCTACACTATTGGTCATCTTCTTAGACTCGGAAGAATCGAAGCGAGAAGATGTAGAAAAGGAAGTAGATCTACGGAACATAGAATCCATACCTAGACTATGGTTCGGAGGTTTTGGGTACGCGAGTTATGAAGGCAACTTACTCCTTATTTACTGCCCTATCCGTCGGGACTTACTACGGTATGCCAACTCGGTTGTCTATACCCTAGACTGCGTAACACGAGGCTAAACATGAAATCTATAAACCATAAACATACAACCCCACCAACAACTTAGGCTTTGATACCAATAAGACCTATATATATATATATATATATATATATATATATATATATATATATATATATATATATACGAAAAAAAAGAGAGCTATTGTGTCTATTTTTTCATCATCTTAATTTTGAGATTGATTTAATTTATCCGATGCATTTCGATTATTTTGACCAATTAATTAAAAATTTAACTTTATTAATTAACATTTTGCATTGATATAATTAAGGTAAAAACTCAATAAAAAAGTCTCATTTTGGAGACCTAAGACTACGCAAATAATAAAGTATTTTTTTTTAATGAAATACAATTCGAGTATCCGATTTTTCTATTTCCCAAAATTATATATATATATATATATATATAAAGGACTTTTGGTATCTTTCCTACCCGACTTCTAAGCAAACTAAAAAGGTTAAAAATATGGAAAGAAAAAAAAGGTTTAAAAGGAAATGAAAATAAAAAGAAGCCTAATAAAACGAAAAAAAGGACAACCAATCAGTAGACGGAAAATTAGGAATATTTTGGGCTCAATGGGCTTTATTTGAAGCATCCATATACTATGGTTCGAGGAAAAGCAAAAAACTTGAAAGGCGCAATTTTGCATTTGAGAAAAATAAAAAGAACTAAAAAATTACATTTCCACTTGCCGGGATTTGAATCCGGATTTCACAATATGTATGAAATTGCCGGTGCGCTACAGCAGAATTACTGATGTGGTATGACCAAATTAGATTTTTCAGCAAATTTCAATTAACAATGATAATAATTACCTATAGTTATGTTTTTCATAGTGGGTGTTGTGCTAGATGTTAATTATGAATATTTATTTTAGATATTAAAATGAGAATAACATTGAATTATGCATTGTATTGAGGTTATAAGAAATATGTATTAAAGTATGATAATGTTAATGAGAATCATGTTGGAATTGATATTGATTCGAGGACTATAATATAAGTTCGATAATAATTTGAGGATTTTAGTTTAGTATTCGAGGCTTGTTTGGATCGAGGTGGGCCTCACGGTCCTCTCGATTCTTGCATCGGTCATGGCCCACTCTCAAGGCCGTGATAAGTGTTGGTATCACAGCATAGGTTATAAAGTCTAGGATAACTACGGAGCATAAGCTCTATTCTAATCCATGTTTTTACCTTAAGTCACATAGATCAATCCGTTAATATGCATTTTGGTCTCTATATTTATAGGCTTATATTGCATGTGAGAAATAGGATTTTATCCCGTGAAAATCCTTTACATGGCTTGCTTAAATTGACACGATGGTCGTGTCAATTTTCCCTTCAAATAGTGTCTCTTAGCCACTTATTCATGTGACATTTCTTTCTTCTGAATAATTTTATGGTGACACACGATCGTTTTATTTTTTCCTTCAAGTCTTGTCGATTGTTTCGCTCGTGTGGCTTTCTTTTCTTTCTTGAATTATAATTTTATTGGTTAGACACGAACGTGTCTAATTTATTATGTAAACCATGTTTAGCGTTTTGTTAAATACACATATGAGCATGTTGAATTTACTCTACAAACAGTGTTTTTGTGCAAAACATATGCGGATGTGTTGGTTTTTCTAAGCAAACCATGTTGATTCCATTCGTCGGTGGCTTCTTTTATATCAATACACGTAAGACATGTTAAATTTTCAAATAAACGATGCTTGAACCATTCCGCCCGTGTCTCTCTTTGTGACTAAAACACACACGGACATGTCACTTTTTTGTATAAGTCATGTCTATCCCTTCTACTCGTCGACTTCTGAGTTAAAACACACACGGACGTGTTAGTTTGTTCTTTAAGCCGGTTGTATCCCTTTTTACCCATGTGCTTCTCTCTTTCAATTTGATTTTTCATGTTCATTTCATTTTTTCTTCATGTTATTGGATTTGCATGTGCTTTGACTTGGGTTTCCTTATTTTGATTTGTTAATTTCTCCTTATAAAGCCAAAATTTGTTATCTCATTCTTAAGTTTAAGCATGCTTAATGAAAGAGGGAATAAGATTTATATGAATTAGGTATTAAGTATATTGCCCTTTGAATTATTTCCTTGAATTATGCTAAATTTGAGTTACGTTTTGTATAGGTTACTATGGTAAGGACTAGGTCGAGTGATTATAGAGGAAGTGTTGAGGCTAAGACATCATTTAGACCTTCACGGTCACATGACGGAGTTTAGTCTTAGGGAAGAAGAAGAACCTTATATGATGACGTCAAGCGACTTCATGGCTAGGTTTCATGCCACGCAATATATCGTAGAGACGATGATTGAGGAAATTCAATAAACTTTTCGAGCTACGAGTAGGATTAATGTACGTCGATCAAAGATTAGGTGGAATAGGTACTTCGATAGTTAACACCTAATTGGGATTAATATAGTTTGACCCTTATGTGGTAGAGTTCTTGAAATTGAAGTTGCTAATTTATTTGAATGATAGAGAGATAAGGACCCGATGTATTTTTTATGAGATAGAGAAGAAACTAGTAATGCTTCGATGTCCTAAGGAAATGAAGGTTGAGCCGAGCAACATTCATGCTCGAAAGAAGTGCTAGTGAATAGAGTAAATGGACAAAAAACATGATTAGTCTTGGGGATAGTTTAACAAAGCTTTTCTAGATGAGCAATGACTTGAAAGTATCGGGGAAGAACGGGCTAAAGAATTTAAACGGTTAGTGCAAGTGAATGGAGCAAACTTCGACATGATAGTGATGGAGTATGAGAGGAGATTCACCAAGCTAAGTTAATATGCCCTAGAAATAATATCGAGCTAAAGCAAAAAGGGTAAAAAGATTTATCAATTAGCTATTAGATCCACTTTTTATAGAGGTGTTTCCTCAAAGATTCCAAAGTTATTCAAAAGTTATTGATTGTGATTGCAAGCTTGAGATAAGGAGAATGAAGAGTAGGGTAACTAAGAAATAATAAAAAAAAAGCTAAGAATGATGCCTCATCATTTAATGGGCATAAATGCTATAGTAATGGATCTAGTAAAGATATGAGTATACAAAATTAATCTAGCCCCGAAGGAGATATTCTAGATAAAGTAGCCATGGTAGATCACAAATGAGTATGAGCCAAGGATTGTCTCACTCCGTCGATTAGGGTTCTAGATGAGGATATTCAATTGGTCAAGTATGTGACAAGACCCATCAAGATATATGCTCTACAAAGGTAGGAGCATGTTTTTTTTTCCATCACTAGAGTTATTTGATACGGGACTATCCTAAATATAAGATGGCACGAGCCTCTACTTCGAGAGGGGTACGAGCTTCTCTTGTGTCCAACCCATCCCTAAGTCAATATGGTAATAGATTTGGTGGCCAAACTTATCGATGATTTGGTGGTAGAGCACAACAAGGTCGAGGATAAGTTAGTAGACATCAAAGAGGTTCATGAGGTTAGGGTTAGACAAGTATTGATGGTGGCCAAGCTCATGTGTTTAGCATCACCTAACTAGATGCTTAGGCATCCAATGTTATTGTATCAAATATCCTCTTAGTCTTTTGGTATGATGCAAAGGTATTATTTGATTTAGGAGTAACCCATTCATTTACGTCTTCATATTTTGCTAAGAGATTTAACATGAATCCATGTATGTTAGAGTAGTCTTTGATGGTTTCAATACCAATAGAAAAAATCATGATAACCGATTTGGTATTTAAAAGCTGTGATGTATGGGTAATGGGTAGAAACTTAATTACGGATTTGATATTATTAGAGATGAATGATTTTGATGTAATTCTTAAAATGGATTGGTTAGCGAATTATCATGCTTCATTAAGCTCGCTATAATAAGATAATATATTCTTAAAAAGCTGAATTTTCTTTTCAAAGAGAGTGAACTATAACTCTCTCTAACCTTGTATTTACCATTAAAGCAAGTAAGATGATGAGAAAATGATGTGTGGCCTATTTGATTTATATGAAGGGGATTGATAATAATGTGATCAATTTGAACTAAGTCTCCATAGTTATGGAGTTTCTCGACATATTTCTAGATGGATTACCTAGTTTACCTCTAGATAAAAAAATAGAGTTCGATATTGAGTTGTTTTTTAGCATCGAACCTATCTCTATACCTTCCCTATCGGAAGACACCGGTTGAACTAAATCGGTTAGAGGTTTAAACTTTAAGAATTGCTAGATAAGACATTTATTCGATGGACCATTTCTTTATGAGTATTAAATTCTATTTGTAAGGAAGAAAGATAGGAGTTTGAGGTCATACATTGACTCTCATCAATCGAATAAAGTGATAATGAAGAATAGGTATTCGTTGCTAAGGATAGATGATTTATTTAATCGAGTTACAAAGAGTAAGATACTTCTCGAAGATTAACTTGAGGTTTGAATGCCATCGGTTGAGCACTAAGAGGGAGGACATTTTAAAAATTGTATTTTAGGATACGGTATAACCATTATAAATTTTTGATAATGTCGTTCGGCTTTACCAATGCTACGGCAACTTTTATGGATTTTATGAATAGAGTGTTCGATGCTTTCTTGATAAATTTTTAATTATGTTTATTAATGATATTTTGATGTAATCTAAGAATGAGAGAGAGCATGAGAATCATCTAAGACGAGTGCTACGGATATTAAAGGATCGAAAGTTGTATGTTAAATTTTGAAAGTATGAATTCGATTGGAGAATATGACATTCCTAGGACACATTTGTGTCCCAAAGATGGATTATGGTTGATTCAAAGAAAATAGAGGTAGTAGGCCATTGGTCGAGACCTATTTCGGTATGGAGATTCACAATCTTTTGGGTACGGTGCGGTATTACCAAAGGTTTGTACAAAATTTCTTAAAGATTAAAGCACATTTAACTAAGTTGACACACGAGAATGTGAGGTTTTAATGGTGAAATAACTATGAAGAGAGCTTAAAGATTGAAGATGTATTTGACCACGGCACTTAGTCTTTATCTTAAATTTGAGGTAGTGGTGGATTTTTGATATTTTGTGATATCTCGAAAACGAGGTTAGGATATGTGTTGATGCGGTATAGTAGGGTAGTAGCTTATGCTTCGAGGTAGCTCAAGAAACATGAATAGAACTATCCTACACATGACTTAAAATTAACAATGATGGTTTTTACTTTGAAGATTTAGAGACATTATACGTATGAAGAGACTTATGAAATCTATACAAATCATAAGAGTTTAAAGTATATATTTGATCAGAAGGATTTGAATTTGAGGCAAAGGAGATGGACGGAATTACTAAAGGACTATGATTGTAATATCTTATACCATTCGGATGAGGTTAATGTGGTAGGCGATGCCTTAAGTAGGAAGTCATCTAAACGTTTGGCTCATATATCAAAGGAGAAACGATCATTGGCATTAAAAATGGATAGATTGTGAAATTATGGAGTAGTGATTGGAGTTAATGAATTAGAATCTTTGTTGGCTCGTATTGAGGTTAAGCCGATTATAGTGGATCAAATTCGAAAGACTCGAGTGAATGATGGGGAATGCAAGATATTTACTCTAAGATGTAAGAAAGAAAGAGTCTAGATTTTAGAGTTAATAATAGAGGCACTTTATGGTTTCATCAAAGGTTGTGTGTACCAAGGAATCCGAGGTTAAGAGAATAGATTTTGATAGAGGCTCGTAGTACGACCTATTACGTGCATCTCGTTATGTTAAGACATATAAGGATCTTCATGAGAATTATCGATAAAGCTGAAATGAAGAAAGATATCATGAAGTTTGTTTCATGATGCTCTACATGTCGGTAAGTGAAGTATGAGTAGTAAAGACCGGTAGGAATATTGCAAGAGTTTCTACCATCGAAGTGAAAGTAGGAAAGAATGATAATGGACTTTGTAATAGGTTTTCCTCGAACCCAAGAAAGTTATGACTCAATTTTAGTTATAATGGATAATTTGACTACGTCTGCTCATTTCTTACCCGACCTAATATGCCTTATTATACATTGATCATATAATGTACTTACATAATATTTTGATCTCCACCATTTCAAATTATGGTACTTAATTTACATCTCGATTCTAGAGGAAGTTATAAGAGGCACTTGGTAGAAGACTAGATTTCGGTATGACATTTCATCATCAAATAGATGATCGGTCATAATGGATAATTCGGACTTTAGAAGATATGTTTAGGGTATGTGTGATAGATCTAGGAGGTAGTTGGGATCATCACTTGTCATTGATTGAGTTTTCATATAACAACAATTATCACTTTAGCATCGAAATGACACCTTATGAGGCTTTGTATGATCGGAAGGACGGATTGCTAATATGTTGGAAAACAGCTAGAAAGAAGGAGCCTTTAAGGGCGGAATTGATTCGGATCACTATAAAAAAGGTGAAGTTGATTTAAGAATGCCTTAGGACTACATATAGTAGATAGAAGAGTTATGTAAATCCCAAGAAGAGACATATGGAGTTTCGAAATGGTGACTTTGTGTTTCTTCGAATTTCTCTAATGAAAGGAGTAATTCAATTTAGTAAGAAAGAAAAGCTGAGCCTAAGATATATCGGACCATTTAAAATTATTGGTTGAATAAGAGCTATGGCTTATGAGTTGGCGTTATTGTCATAATTTTCAAGTGTGCATCCATGTTTCATATTTTTCGACTAAGAAAATATGTACTCAACCCATCTCATATCTTGGAACTCGCAATTGATTGAGTTAAATGCTAACTTGTTTTATGAGAAGTAACTAGTGGTAGTAGTAGACTCGTTAGGTTAGAAAATTGTAAAATAAAGGGATTGTCTCGTTAAGATCGTTTGGAGGAACCATTTGATAGAAGAAGTCACTTGGGAAGCCGATGGGAAAATGAAGAGGAAATATCCTCATTTGTTCGTCTACTAAGGTTCGGGTGGACTTAAAATTTGAGGATGAATTTTCTTTAGGGAAGAGAATGTAATAATCTAAAAAAAGGGTGGTATAAACGGAGCAATACCTTTCCCTCCCTTCAAGAATTTTCTTTTCTTTTCCTCTCCCTCTTCGTGCATTTTTCTCCCATTTTCTCCCAACTCCCTTCTTTAATTTCTAAGCTAATTTCGATTAAATTAGCTTATGATAATCATAAATTAATTGATTTAAGTGGTGTTTAGCTAGCTTGAATCTTGAGAAGCTTAGAGAGCGATGATTGCTTTGGGATTTGAAGAGCAAAGTATGAAGGTAAGAGTTATGATTAATTAATCTTTGAATTGAGATGTTTATATGTGGTTGATGATGATATTAAAATACAATTGCTTTGGGTTTGTTGAATACTTAAGAAATTGATTAGAATAAGGTTAGGGCTTTGAGACTAATTTGGAGAAAAGATGATTCTAAGTGATTATAATGACTTATAATTATTTTGGATAAGTGAATTAAGACGTTAATTTAAAGTGGAATTAAGTGAATTTGAGAAATTGAGATGTTGAAGATGATAAAGAGTGAAAAATGTGAATTTAGGTTTTAATTGGAAATAATTTTAGGAAAAAAAAGGAATTAAGTTATAAAGGTATAATTAAAGGATGAATTAGAATAAAATTGATCATTTAATTGAATTAAAAATTGATTGATTGAAGGTTTATTGTTTAAGGAATGAGTTAAAGATTAATGATAGAATGTGATTAGATGATTGTTTAGAATCAATTGAGAGATTATAGAATTTAGTTAGGTTATCGATTTGAGTCTTTCGACTAATGCTATTTTATTGATCAACTTGTATCATGTTTCAATAATAATTCATTGTTTTGAGTTATGCCTTAATGTATGGTATTGACGGATCTTTCATCATTTTGTGATGCTAGATTCTTCGAAGCGAGCAACTCCTTCGTAACCACCTTAATCCGTTCAAATTCATTTGATTCGTTATTTGTACTATAAGTGGATATTATATAGCACATTGTGTTTTATATTCTTTTAATTGTACTCATCGTGCGTCATTTTTTAAGAATAATTTAAAATGATTTCGGTAGAACTTAGATAGAAACAAACTTCATAATATTTGAAATGTTTTCGTATCAAAATGCTTTGATATAAATGGAAAAAGAGATTTCAATGTGTTGGGCGGATGTGTTATCGAAATTGATATGTGATTTCGAATTTAAATGAATGAGTTATATTCATTATTTTGAGTATCCGTATAATTTTTGAAAATATATGTATTGTATTTGAAATACTTGGTTTGAAAAATATATAAGTATGTTTGGTTTTCGAGACCTTGGAATACCTAGTTACCGGGAGGGAAAGCTTTGAGCTTAATGATACGAGGCTCCGGCTAGCGGGAGAGGTACGATGTTAGCCGTGTGTCGACCAACATACAAAAAACTAGTAACGAAGGGCATGACCTTTTGGTGTTCGCACCTAATGATATGTTATTATCTCACGGGTGTATAAAACCTACATATGAGTTTTCATATGAATACAATATATGTATGATAAGTGTTTCAATGATTTGATATGAAATGATTTCGAACCATTTGATTTATGATGCATGATATGTTTTATGATATGCATGTGTTTCGAATAAATAAACATTGCATTTTGAAAAGAATTTGAAAGTATCGTCCTTCGTCCGTTTTCCTCCCATAGTATGTTAGATGATGTCCGTTCACTAAGCTATTGATTGCTCATCCCTCATTATTTTTGTCTTATAGGGTATTGAAGGATTGCTCATGGCTTCTTTTTGGCTACTTGATTCGAAGTTGGCACTTTGATTCTGCAACTTATTTTAATTGTGATTTCTTAGAACCTATATTGGATTTGTTGTATTTCGAAGCTTTATAGTTATAGTTGTGAGTGTTGTGGTAGAAGTTGATTATGACTATTGATTTTGGATATTGAAATAAAAATAACATTGAATTATGCATTGTATCAAGATTGTAAAAAATGTGTATTAAATTATGATAATGTTAATGGAAATGATATTGAAAGTGATATTGATTTGAGGACTATAATATAAGTTCAATAATGATTTGAGAATTTTAGTTTACCATACAAGGCTTGCTTAGGTCGAGGTGGGCCTCACGATCCCCTCAATTTTCGCGGCGATTATGGCCCACTCTCGGAGTCGTGGCATTTTACTATTTTTAAATCAACATACATTTCATATTATAATATTTTTATAGTTTAAAATGAATTCATCCGAGTTTATTGTTTCATATTATAATATTTTTATAGATTTTGGAGTTAAATTTTAAAATGTGATCATCTCATTTTTTTAAATAAAATAAAATAAAATAATTTATATGATGAATTCTTATGATTTTTAAATGAGAATGACATTATTATTATTATTATTACGCGTGTGTGTATACATGTATGTATGTATAATCTAAAGCTTACGATTGTATTTTAGATGGTTTGTCTCAAAAATTTTTTAAAAAATCTAAATAATTAATTAATATTAAAAGTAAAATGAGAAAAAAAAAGAGAAAATAATTCTTTTGCATATGAGGTACGTATACAAGGACTAGTTATGTATGACCTAAAAACACAAAAGATATATATATATATATATATATATATGAAATTCACGTGTTTTATCTATATTATATAATAATATTAAATGACATATAGTTTTCTACTAAAATATTTGTTCATCTATGTAAAACATAAATTAAATTAAATAATATGATAAAATACTATATTAATATACGTAACAAAAAACAACATAAAATTTAAACAAATATATATTAATATAAATCAAATCTAGCAGCAACGCAATTTGTCAAACACTAGTTAGATTTATTCTATATATAATATATAACAACTGGAGTTTAATTATGTTTTATTTTTTAAACAAAAGTGAAAATCCTCGAATTGAAATGAGCTAAATTTATTCTAGCTAGGCTGGCTACTCTCATAGACTTCATAATTTATTTGTTCTATTATTTAGAACAAATAACGTATCTTTGCAGTAACACATCTTTTAATAGTTATTACACTACTCTAGTAACAAATATCTTTAATTTTATTTTTTTATTTAAGATTCATGAAACTGGTTTTTATCGTACAATAAAAAAAAAGACACCTCTGTATTATTCATTTTCTTGTATGAAATTTAAATAATTATATATAGCAAATGGTCAAAACACTATTTTTCACTTCGTCTCTCAGTCATATCACTGTCATATGATTTTGTTCTGTACAAACCTTTTTTTTTTTTTTTTTTTTTTAAGATTTAAGATTCATGAAACTGGTTTTTATAGTAGAATAAAAAAAAAAAAGACACCTCTGTATTATTCATTTTCTTGTATGAAATTTATATATATATATATATAGCAAATGGTCGAAACACTATTTTTCACTTCGTCTCTCAGTCATATAACTCTGTCATATGATTTTGTTCTGTACAAATCTTTTTTTTTTTTTTTTTTTCCACATAGGATGTAAGTCTTTAGTCTTATGAATTAAAATAAGTTTTTTTTTTAAATTTTTAAATCACGACTTTAGTAGAGTTCGAATAAATTACGATTATCCTTTTAAATATTATAAAATTACACAAATCACATAGAAGTTTGAAAATATAACTAAAATCTCCTCAATGTTCAAGAAGTATTGGCAAAAATCCCACTTACTCAAAATGCTTTTCCAATGTCCTTATAAATTTTAAAATCACCTCTTCAATATTAAAGACATTTGAGCATAAAAAGAAGTTTTCGTAGTCATTTTAAATTTCTAAATAATTTATATAATTTCATGGTGACTTAATTTTATTGGAATTTACCTTATAGTTAATGATGCATTATCAAATAATTAAGAAATTAAAAGTTGAATTCTCAAAAAATGGATCAGTCCTCTGTGAGCCGTCCATCCCTAAATATCAATAATAATAAATAAAAATAAATAAATTAGGCTATAATGTTTGTGGTGTTGGGAACTGTAAAATATTTGTAAGAGGCCACCTGTTAATCTTTTATGGACAACTCACAACAAATATTAATGATTTCATAAGCCGAACCATTGCCGACACATAAAAAAATTAAAAAAAAAAACCCAAAATCAGGATTAATTTAATTTTTTTCCCAGCCTCTCTACTTAATTGATCATTTGATATGCATATTGTATTCATCCAAAGAACGATGCTGTATTTTTTGCCTTCAATATCACCTTGTTAGACCTAATTGATAGGTTTATAAAAAGAAAAACACAGAAAGAAGAGAACAAGTACGATGACTGGATAGCACGGATAAAGAAAAAGAAAATGACAAAGGCGGAGCGAAGGCCAGTTATTAATTTGGGCTCCAGAAAAGGAACAAAAAAATTCCGCTGCCGGGATTTGAACCCAGACTTCAGAGCTAGTTGAAATTGCCAATGTACTACAGCGGATTTGTTGTTCACGTGAGACAGCAAAAGCATTTTAAATGGATGAAGTATATTTTTTTACCCTTTACAAGTCAAATAACTACGAACATATTTGTTAAGGAATTTTAAGAAGTTGTTTTTTTTTTAATCATGAAATTTAAGACGTTATTTGTTACTCATACAACCATGTTATAGACGACTAGACCGACTTTTTTCTGAGGACAACAAAAAATAATAATAATAAATCAATATTTTTCTTTTTCTTTCTTGTTTAGTTTTAAGCCATCACAATGGCATATTTAAGGATATATAAACCTTCAAATTTATACTCTACCATAATATAATCACTGTTTTTTCTCCTCTTTTCCCAACTATTGTATTTGCGTATTTAGAAAATTTAAACTACAATGTAAATTCTTTACAAATTACAACATATTAAACTTTGTATTTTTATCATTAAAATTAGATGTTTCGAAACTAAAGATTGCTCTAAAATCAATTTTAATAAATTGAAACTAAATCTTCTTATAACCATTTAAAACCTAAATGGCAATACAAGTAGTAAATTCACTTATGAATCAAACTAAACTAAATCAATTTCGTATTATATTTTACAATTTTTTTTTTTAAGATAAACATGGCTAAGGAGTATTTCTCAATGAATGGTCTTAAACAATTTACAGAATAAATTCTTAAAAATACTAATTATAAAGATCAAATTTTAGATTCAACTTATAAATTAATGCTTGCTTATTAGCTGATTACATGTATTTTCCTATGGAGTGTGTGCTCATGTTTTAATTCCTCGATGATCCATATATATATATATGTATATAAGAAGAGCTTGTAACGGCATCGTTTTAGCAACGGTAATCAATAATTGAGCAAAAGTTCTCCTCAGATTCAGACACCAGACCAATAAGCTACAGCCATCTCAGCTCGAACACGAATTCCTCTCTCCGTCACCTCCATTTCTTCCCAGTTCAAACTCCACCTGTCTCTCTTTGTTTTTTACTTTCTTCGTCAGATCTCTCCTTCTCTACTCGATCTCACTGTACAAACCGTACCTTACAGAACAACACCTCTCCTCACCATGGCTCCTCCGGCACAAACTAACCGATCTCCGTCACCGTCACAACCATCCGGGTAAGTAAAAAAAACAAACTCAACTCAATTCTCCACCCTTTAATTTCACTTTGATTACAAAATCCCCGCCAAACATTTCATTTTTTTTCAACACAGAAAAAGCGAAGTCACCGATTTAAAATTGCAACTCCGACAACTCGCCGGAAGCCGACTCCCCGGCGTCGACGATTCAAAACGGGAACTATTCAAAAAAGTAATCTCATACATGACGATCGGAATCGACGTGTCGTCTGTATTCGGCGAAATGGTTATGTGTTCAGCAACATCAGATATTGTGTTAAAAAAGATGTGTTATTTATATGTTGGTAATTACGCGAAGGTTAATCCTGATTTAGCTTTATTAACAATTAATTTCTTGCAAAGAGATTGTAAAGATGAAGATCCTATGATCAGAGGACTTGCTTTACGGAGTTTGAGCTCTCTTAACGTTGCGAATTTAGTTGAGTATTTAGTTGGGCCATTGAATTCTGGGTTGAAAGATAACAATAGTTATGTTAGAATGGTTGCGGTTATTGGTGTTCTTAAATTGTATCACATCTCAGCTAGCACTTGCACTGATGCTGATTTTCCTGCGGTTTTGAAGCATTTGTTGCTTAATGATCAAGATACTCAGGTGAAATTGTTGTTTTAATTGCGCTCACGTTGTTCATTTTGATAAACAAGAAGTGATTAGGTTGAATGTGAGTGTCATGTAGTGTTGATTTTGGGATTTGTTGTTAGGTTGTCGCAAATTGTTTATTGGCATTGCAAGAGATTTGGAGTGGAGAAGCTAGTACATCGGAGGAAGCATTAAGGGAGAGGGAGACTTTGCTTAGCAAGCCGGTTATATATTACCTTTTGAATCGGTATGTTTTGTCGAGGATTTGTTGAAATAAAAATGAAATAGAATGTATAGTCTTGATTATAGTATCCATTGCTAGAGAGGTTGTACCTTCGTTATAATAGTTCTGATTAGATTTTTGATGTTTTTTTATTGGCAGGATTAAGGAGTTTAGTGAATGGGCACAATGTCTTGTGCTTGATTTGGTTGTGAAATATGTGCCCTCAGATAGTAATGAGATATTTAATATCATGAATCTTCTTGAAGATAGACTTCAGCACGCGAATGGTGCTGTCGTTTTGGCAACCGCTAAGGTGTTTCTACATATGACTTTGTCCATGACTGATGTTCACCAGCAGGTGCTACTGAAAATTCCTTTTTTGTCTAATTTTTGAACCTACAGAGCATGTAAACTGTATATTTATTTGTTTCTTGAACAGAAAACATCTTGCATGTATTCACAGGAGTGAGGTGTCATTGTTGGGAAACTTGTTTTATGGTCTTACTTTATTAACACTCAGAAAAAAATTTATGTGAATCTACTTTGTTTGAATTCATCTGTAATGCATTTTCTATGAAGGCTGAAATTCACATAATAATTATATTGTATGGTTTTGCTGTGGTGTAGATACAAAGAATTTAAGAAGTTAAGCTACTGTATTGTCCAAATTTTTAGTTCAGGCATCAGAAATAAAAATCTCTTCTAGTTATTTATGTAGAACACGTTGACCATGTTGAATCACCTGAGATTGCCTCCATGAATAACTATTAAAGTGTTGTGATTTGTAGTTGTGCAATATTAACAATTCACTTTGGGGATTAACTGCATGGTTCTCCT
Organism: Dovyalis caffra; assembly: GCA_963924115.1. Classification (NCBI taxonomy): domain Eukaryota; kingdom Viridiplantae; phylum Streptophyta; class Magnoliopsida; order Malpighiales; family Salicaceae; genus Dovyalis; species Dovyalis caffra. Next base: position 14,053,237 of record CAWUPB010001194.1, on the reverse strand, counting down.
TTGAGTTCCTTCTTTATCCTTGTAACATTTCTACTACTTGATAGTTATTTTTCGAGGCAGTTGGTACTTTAGGTCCAGCCTATTATTAAAAGTCAGATCTATTATGGGGGTAGTGAATCTGATTATTTTAAGAGTATCATTGTGGCTGTAATGTCACTCCCAACTTCTATTGTCTTAGAATGATCATGCCTCGTATTATATTACTTTGATAACCTTTACCAGACCAATATTTTACTGATGAAAGATTTTGTTGATTAGGTGTATGAACGTATTAAAGCCCCTCTGCTTACCCTAGTGAGTTCTGGAAGTCCAGAACAATCTTATGCAGTTTTAAGCCACCTCCATCTCTTGGTGATGCGTGCACCATATGTATTTTCCTCAGACTACAAACACTTTTATTGCCAGTACAATGAGCCATCTTATGTCAAAAAGCTGAAGCTTGAAATGTTGACTGCAGTTGCAAATGAGAGCAATACTTATGAAATTGGTGAGCATACAGATTTTCAGGGTCATTCTGCAGCCTATCTGGCAAAATTTGAATAGGCAAATCTATATCCTAACCACTGATCCATGTCCTTGTTGAGTCAATTTCAGTGACCGAGTTGTGTGAGTATGCTGCCAATGTTGATATTCCTATTGCAAGAGAGTCAATTCGGGCTGTTGGAAAAATAGCATTGCAGCAGTATGATGTGAATGCTATTGTTGATAGGCTTCTTCAGTTTCTGGAAATGGAAAAGGACTACGTGACTGCTGAAGCTCTGGTAAAAAAACAACTCTTTGCAGGTTCAGTTGCACAATATCAAGACTATAAACACCTGCATACTGCTTCATAGATTCCTTGAGAACATACGTCATGCAGGCAAACAAACAGTTATCCTTTGTTTGACTATAACTATGAGCATCAGATTGACATGCTGGGTTTTGATATTCAGGTTCTTGTTAAGGATCTTTTAAGGAAATACCCTCAGTGGAGTCAAGATTGCATTGCAGTTGTTGGGAATATCAGCAGCCAAAATGTTCAAGAACCGAAGGCCAAAGCAGCTCTTATATGGATGTTAGGGGAATATTCTCAAGACATGAGTGATTCTCCTTATATCCTAGAGAGTTTAACTGAGAATTGGGATGAAGAGCATTCTCCAGAGGTAATTAAATTTACTCAAATTATTCTTGGCTTGCCGTGTTTTTTCCCATACCTTTACATATACATCGTTGGCTAAATGATCTTAGCTCTGACATCTTTTTTTCTCGGTGGATATAAGATTTCATTATACAGAAAAGGGGCATAATTTGCCTAATCTTCCATGGGCAGAACTGTGATTGAATTTCTTCTGGCTTTCCTTATTGCAAAACTTTTTCATTAGAATAACACAGTACTGTCCGCCATGTAATTAATGAGTTATCAACATGTGCAGGTCCGTTTACATCTTCTCACAGCAGTAATGAAGTGTTTCTTCAAGAGGCCACCTGAGACTCAGAAAGCATTAGGAGCTGCATTGGCTGCAGGTCTTGCTGATCTTCACCAGGTGTGGGTTGATCAATATTAATCTTCCCATTTTATGTTTTCTGTGGATCAACATGTGTTATTTATCTTAGTTTTAACAATAGTTAGTTTTTAATCTAATGTTCAATTTAACTTACATTTGGCTGCAGGATGTCCATGACAGGGCCTTGTTCTACTACAGGCTATTGCAACACAATGTAACTGTTGCAGAACGTGTTGTGAATCCTCCAAAGCAAGCTGTTTCTGTCTTCGCAGATACTCAGAGCAGTGAAGTCAAAGACCGCATTTTTGATGAATTTAACAGCCTCTCCGTTGTGTACCAGAAGGTAACTGCTGTTTGCTGCCCTTAAGTACTTGGAATTAACTCATGCTCATTTCTTGGTTACCCATTGCCCTTTATCCTTTCGAATTGTTTTGAAGTTTTTGTTATGAAAAAGGGGAAAACACCCAAAAGGAAGTCAGATATCAGGAAGAAGAAATAGAGATAGAGGAGAAGGCTGATGTTGAACTGATTCTCTATTTCTAACGCTCCTTCAGATTGTGCCACATTTATTAAGAACAAAGAACCAACAAAGCAATCTGTGTAACATTCTAACAGCACTCGCTCAGCAACTTGACAACTGCCCACTAGTATATTCAAGTTTTTTTTTATTGTCAAATTGATATTTATTGAATTAGGTTCGACTGAAATTACTTCAACAAATTTTTGTTCAACTAGTTACAACCCACGTGCATTATTACCATCTTTAAATTTCTGCTTATGGTTAGTATCTCTGCAGAACAGGTGAAATTGTTTCAAGTTAGGTTTTGAATTAACTGACATGTGAAAATCTTGCAGCCCTCTTACATGTTCACTGATAAGGAACACCGTGGACCGTTTGAGTTTTCAGATGAGCTGGGCAATTTATCTATTGGGACAGAATCTAATGTTCCAGCTCATGTCGTTGAGGCAAATGACAAGGATTTGCTTCTAAGTACTTCAGAAAAGGAAGAAATTAGAGGTGCCGGTACCAATGGTTCTGCCTACACAGCTCCTTCATATGATTCTTCATTGATATCTATTGCTACACAAGCACAACCAGACTTGGCAATTTCAAACGCTGAAGTAGCTGGCCTGAGTCCACAGTCTAGCCTGGCCATTGATGATCTACTTGGTCTAGGTCTGCCTGCAGTTCCTGCACCAGCTCCTTCACCTCCTCCTTTGAAGCTTAATGCCAGAGCTGTCCTTGACCCCGGCACTTTTCAGCAAAAATGGCGTCAACTACCGCTATCTGTTTCAGAGGTTTACTTTATGCTTGTGAAATTGCTTGAATTCATTTTTTCGTTCGAACTCCTATTATAAGCCCAGCAGGATAAAAGTTGTGGTATCGAAACTTATGGATAGAATGAGATAGCTTTCTGATTCAGTATGTGTAGGCTTAATTATTTGCACTTGACACCACCAGATTCTTACTCATCTTTGTGATGGATCAAATATTGTTACAGGAACTCTCTTTAAGTCCTCAAGGAGCTGCAGCATTAACAACACCTCAGGCCCTTCTCAGGCACATGCAAGGCCATTCTGTCCACTGCATTGCATCGGGTGGTCAATCACCTAACTTCAAGTTTTTCTTCTTTGCTCAAAAAGCAGAAGAATCATCGATCTTTCTTGTAGAGTGTAAAATCAACACATCATCAGCTAAAGCACAAATAACTATCAAAGCTGATGATCAAAGCATGTCTCAAGCATTCTCAACTTTGTTCCAATCAGCATTGTCCAAGTTTGGCACGTCATGATTATCCATACAGTTTTTCACTCGAGGTCACGGTAGGTAGGTCTTTCTTTTTTTTGTTTCTGTAATCAAGAATGAAAAGTGAAAATTGAAATAACGAGAAAAAAATATCTTTTATTGGACAGCTGTAGATGGGTGTACAATGAGATAAAAAACAAAGAGTTCTTCCTTTTCGTTTTTTTTTCCAACATATTTATGGTTGCTTAAACTCCAGCTCAGTTTTACTCAAGCATCTTATAGAACCATGATGATTGTTGCATTGATTGTGTTACTGGGCTGGCCCTTTTTTCCCACCTCGATGTGTGATTGGTTTCCTTGGGTTGTTGTGTAAGAATCAGATCGGGGACACAAGTCATTTTAATTTCTTGGTGTCAGTAACACTGTGAAGCGATTCTTTGTGATCGAGATATGTTTGCAAAAGTTGAACGGTGGAGATGGAGTTGTCTTAGCTGTGCAACCATGCATCTCTCTCTCTTTCTCTGCCTTCCCTTCCCTCGAATCGGTTGGTTTCAGTACAGTGTTATGTATGATGGGAAGGGAAATACGGAATGGAGGCAGCTTTGCACCCAGCATTCGCTGTTTGGCGATAGCTGTTTTGGTAAGAAATGGTTAGAAAGACAACCAATCTGTTCTTATGGTTTAGTGTTGACAACAACTGTATGTTGTGGTTAGACTAGTGACAACTAAGTAGGGCAGGTCAAGCATAAACTTACAAGAACGAATTTGGCCCAAAATCGTGCTAGGGACGGAGACATACGCAGCCAAATTATGTCCCTAAGTGTACGTATGTCTCCTGTCCTGTTTTGGAACAAGAAGCAAAAGCTACCGAAAAGAACGATGAATGGTGCTTATAATATTCCTGGACCCTTTTCTTTTGTACCAGGGAAAATAAACACAAAACTGAAGGCATATTAGCGAATTGTACCTGACGAGCCTAGAGGATCTTTGATGTGTTCGAGCTAGGCTTAACAACGCTCCAGCTTGATATGCTTCGGTATTCAAGTTTTTAGCCGGTCTGATAAAATATGTAATTTTTTTTATCAAAATAATTTTAGTTTCATGGTATGTGCTATGTTATGAATATATCAAAATATATTAAATCAAAAGAAAAAAAAAATCCATTCAATTTTATGATTGTTTTAATCAAATTTGTATTTGACTAATCTTTGTATAATAGGTTAATTTTTCAATCTGTCAAAAAAAAAAAAAAAAACAACTTTAATTTGTCCTTATGGTTTGAGTTGATTTTTAATATATCATTTAAGTCAAATTTTTAGCAAATTCATTAGAAATTAATTGTCATGTTAGTACATATAAATTAAGTGTGTCAAATAACAAGGATAATTTTGTCAAATTACATATCATGTGTAAATCACATACTTAATTTTTGATGAATTGGCTGAAAATTTTAACTAAAAATTATAGATTAGAAACCAGCTATTTTTTTTTTTTTAAGGACACATTGAAAAATTAGGCTACCATATAAAGACAAGTGAGGGTATTAACCCATCATTCTTTATGTTTTTTGTTTATGAATTTTCTGCTAAAAAAATATGAATTTATTCTTCTTTATTTGGATTCTTAACTAAAAACTTGTAATAATCTAAAAAAATAAATAAAAAAATAAAAAATCTATGGATTTTTAAGTAAAAAATTATTTTGTAAATTTAATCTAGAGATTAAAAGTTTTTTTCAGATAATTTATCTCAAATTATATATATATATATATATCATTTAAAAATTCTAAGAATCCATCATATAAATTATATAATTTTTTTAAATAATTATATTCTAAAATTTTATTCAAAAATCTATCCATAGAGAAAAATAAATCATATTTTTCAATAAATAAATTTTTTTAAAAATAAAGAATAAAATTAGTTGAAAGAGGATCACTATAAGAAATGACAAACTAAAATAATAAAAATAATATAATATGAAATATAAGCTCATTTTAAAATATAAAAATCTATCATGTATTTTTTTTCGCCAAGTTACATGTGAAATCTAAAAAATAATAATTGATCTTTCATAATTTTTGTCTAAAAATCCATAATAAAAAACATAATAAAATAAATTATTGAAAAGAAAGGAAAAAACCTAGAGAACCAAGCCCACACATGCTCTAAACAAACAAAAAAACAAACAAAGCGAACGAGATGTCGTCCCTTTGCTGTGCAGCAAAAGACGTGTCATCCATTTTCAATTTCTGGCGAACTTTAATTCCCATGAAACGTCATCGGAAAAACAGGTTTTTAATTGTTGGCCTTTGTAAAGCCAATTCAGCATTGGTTTTTTTTTTTTTCCCCAAAAAACACCTCAAAAGTGTAGAAATAAGGCTAATAAAGTTGTTTAGAACCTCAAAACTCATTTTAATGCTCATAAAATATACAAAAATTTAAATCAAATTAAAAAATTTTAAAATATTTCGGATTCTCAATCTACTTTTTCTAAATATTTCATGATTTGTAATTATTATAAACAAGCTATTATCTTCAAAAGAAATAAATTGAAGCTGAGATGAAGAGTCAAAACGGTTGAAATGAGTCTCATTATAATTTTCTCTCTCCTAGTGTCATTTCCTTCCATCTCACAACTAAAGATTAAAACGTGATATAAATAAAGTTCTCTATCAAGAAATAAAATTTCTTGAAAAAATCAGAGACCAAAATACAAAATTCAGATAAAATTGCATATAAATTACTAAAAATAATTTTAAAATAACAAAAATGCCACTGCTCCATAAAACGCATAAGTGTTTTTTAATGTATGTAAATAATAATTTGCGAGATGTAAAACAGTAAAAACTGCAATGCTGTGTTTTTTCCAGTTCTTTTAGTATTTCAGGTAATGAGACTCAAGTTTTACTCATTCAAAATTTATTAGGCTTAGGCTCGTGGTTAACGAGTCTATAAACGAGCTAAACCTAAACTTTGACATATTTATGATGATATGGATTATTCCTTATTTCTTAGAATATATATATATATATAATCAAACGTAATAAAATATTAAAAATAAATATAAAACTTGTTTATTTTCCATCATTTTCATGACAAATTATTAATATATTCCAACTAAAAAAAGAAATAAACAAGTATCCAATAATATAAAGTAGGTTTTTCTATCACGAGTCCGAACATCACATGTTATTTGATGCAAATAGAATATTTTAATTTCCACAATCAACAATATCGAATCATGGATTATAATTTTGTTCAATTATGAAAGTGAATTATTTCATTTATATATTAATTAACGTGTGTCCTTAAGGTATACGATAGAAAAATCCACAGACACATATTTTTAAAAAAACCACATATATTTAGTAAATACTTAAATTTATATTCCATTGCATCTTAATTCCTTACTTCTTCTCTAATTACTTTCGAAAACTTTACTTATTTTTTCAGCTCTAAAATATCGTACATTTGCAATATCATAAAAAGTTTTATAAAAATAGTGTATTTGTGGATTTTTAAACCAAATATATTTATACTTTTTAAATCTTTCATGTAAGACCCATATATAATTGCTAAATTTATTATTAAATTTTATTTTATAAAAATAATATATTCAGTTACATATTAAATTAGTTTACTTCACGAATTTTTATACAGGATGTTTTTCTTTTCAAATTTTCACGAGCTTACAAATAAGCTTATTTACAAGCTTTTAAACTAGCTTGTTAACAATTGACATCGACAAAATAAATTAAAACAGGATGTATGTTTACTATTTAATTACTGTACATTCTACCGTGCACCTTCTCTCAAAACACGGTGGATATACACCTAGATGAATTATGCATTTTATTGTACAGTGGCATTTTAGTGATTTCTAAACTTTGTTCAGGCATTTTATATACAAGTTTGGCTAATGTTGCACTTTGGCACTAATTATTTTAGACAATTATGCTCAATTCCAAAGTTCATTTGTTTGACTATTTGGTCCTTGGTTGTAAGGAAGAGATAGAAACATTAGCATATAATGCATGAGGCTCATTCCTGCTATTTTGGCTCTTATTCTTGATTTTAATTTGTTTGTCTTGGAGAAGAGAGTCTGTTTATGGTTGTCAAAAAAGTATAAAAAGGTAGATTAAGACATAAAATATTTTGAGTTTTTTTAGTTTCATTTGAATTTTTATGTGTTTTAAAATGAGTTTTGAGATTTTAAACAGGTTTAATAACCTTATTTATGTGATTTTGAGATTTATGTGATTTTGAGATGTTTTTGGACCAAAACGATGCTGAATTTGGGTTAGGGAGGTTGGAAACTGAAAACTCAATTTATCTATGAACTCTAATTCACTGGAAATTGCAGTTAGACGACTCTTCGTCTGTTGTGTAGAGAGCCAACAACGTATTATTTGTCTTTTTCCTTTTTAAAAAACAAGTCTAGCATGCATAGCCTTAGTTCTCTAGGCACAAAGGGGCAAGCGTATGCCCCGGCTTTGTTCCTTTTTTTAGTATGGATTTTTGGAAGAAAATTATGAATGATCGATTGGTATTTTTCGAGTTTTCCATACAACTTGGCGAGAAAAAAAATGATATGTTTTTATATTTTAAAATGAACATATCTTTCAAATTATATTACTTTTATTATTTAAAATTTATTTCTTCAATTTGTCCTTCTTATAAAAATTCACATTTAATTAATTTCTTCGTTTTTTATATAAAAAAATTATTTACTAACAAATATGATTTATTTTTTTAGCGTGGATCTTGGAATACAATTTTAGAATATTGTTTTTAAAAAAATAAATTTATATGATGGATTTTTATAATTTTTAAATAACGAGTAACATAATCATGATGTTTTTATAAAAAAAAGATGATGATGATATTAATCTGAATATGGATATAAGTTGTTTAATTCAAATGGATAAACTAATTAGTTGACACAAAGTGACCTAACATGCATGCTCTAGGTCCTATTTAAGCAAGCATAAACCTCTAACACTATTGTCTTACTCATTTTATGATAAGGTTGTAAATAGATTGGCTTTTGATCTGGATCTAATTCAAATTTGATGTAATTAAATAAATTTGATAAATAATTTTTTTTGGTTTGAGTCCAATTTTGATTCAAACATGTCAACTTATTTATTAAATAAATCAAATTCGAATCTACCTTAATCGATCATATGATAATGAAACTCAAAATTAAAAAATAATGTTTTTTAATATATATATATACACACACACACACACATGAAACTATATTGAAATTTAAATTTTATTTATTTTAAAATTCAAATAACATATATTCTTTCACAGCGATGACTATATTTTTTAAAAAATCACATATAATTTAACACCTTGCGAGTGGTAGAAAACTAATTGTGACACTTTCTCTATTCTTGCAAAATTGCTTGTGATGTTCTAGTTGTTTCAACAACTATTATTGCTTTCAAAGCTACATTCGGCATGTGAGATAGAATTATTGATGATTATCATACATATTTACTTTAATAGATTGTAGAAGCAATTATAAAAATAAACTAAAAGAAGTGAAGGTCAGACTATTCATTCATTGTAGCTTTAGACTCATTGTCCCTATTCATGCATTTTTTTGTTGCTTCTTGATCCCTCTTTCTTTGAGAGATAAATTAATTAGTCCTTTTAGTTTGAAAACTATTTTTTTTTATCCTTTTCACCATTTCACCATTTTATTTATTTTTTTAAGAAATAGAAAAAAAATAAAAAATAATTCTTTGAGAAATAAATCAATTGGTACCCCCCCTTTTTTTTTTTCCTTTTGAGGTTAAGTTGCTTGGAACTTCATCTGTAGCATTCCCTTTTTTCCCCCACTTTCTATATTTATAAGACTATTATTATAATTAATAATTATAATTTATTATCATTATATTTAACAAAAAAATAGCGAGTGCTTTTTTGTTTTGATTTTTTTTCAGTTTCTATATTTGTTGGACTACTATTATATGGTCAAATATGTTATTTACATCCTTATTTATTAGAAATATATTTTGTTTAAAATAATAAAATTATTTATAGTTAATAATTGTAATACGTTATCATTATATTTTACAAAAAAAATATCAAATAATTATTATAAAATAGAAATATATTTTTTAAAAATAATAAAATTGTTTATAATTAATAATTATAATGTATTATAATTATATTTTACAAAACATATCAAATAACTATTATAAAATAGTTATTTGTACTTTGATTGTGAATATTGTATTTATGTAGTGCTTTTTTTTTTTTTACGTCGACCTCCTTTTTTTTTCTTTTTTCTTTTTCAGTTGCTATATTTGTAGGACTATTATTATATGATTAAATATATTATTTAGTTTTTTATTTATTAGAAATATATTTTTTAAATAATAAAATTATTTATAGTTAATAATTATAATATATTATCATTATATTTTACAAAACATATCAAATAATTATTATAAAATAGTTATTTGTTTTTTGATTGTGAATATTGTATTTATTATACAATATAATATTTTGTTATTATTTTGAATTATGATAAAAATAATATATTAATATATTATTTTATGAATTTTAATATATATAAAAATTGATAAGTATTTTAGTAATATAATAAACTTGATAATTATACCATATAATTAAATTAATATTACATTGTATTAGTTAAATATTATTTTAAATATATTGGTATAATAATATAATATTTATTAATAAATGATTTATTTAAATATCAGATGACAATTCTTCTCCTTCTATATAAATAATTTATTTTTATATTTTTTATCATGAAATTAGGTGTGAAAAAATATATAAAAAAGATCATTATTTTTTTTATTTTACTTATAGTTTGATGATAGTAATAGAATATATATGATATTTTTTAAAATTTTAGTTTGAACATTTATATGTGATTATATTATTTTTATTATTTAAAATTTATTTCTTCAGTTGTTTGTTTCTTATTAAAATTCCCATCAAATTGATTTTTAAATTTTATATGATTTTATTTGTTAGTAAATTTGATTTTTTTCATATATGGCTTTTGAAATAAAATTTTAGAACCTAATTGTTTTATTTTTTAAAAATATATTATTATAATTTATATGATTGATTATTTTTATGATTTTTCAATGAAAATGATGTTGTTTCATATATAAATTCTGATGAAAAAGAAAAAGAGCTAAAAATGTGTTTCGGGTATTATAATTATTCTAAAATAAATAAATAAAAGAACTAGGGTTTTTCATTTTCATTTATTGTAGCGTTTTATTTATTTATTTATTTATTTTTAGTGCTGGCTCGGCTCATTTCCTTGTTGTTTTTTTTTTTAATTTTATTTAAAGGGCTGGCCTAGAGAAGCATTTTTTGTTTTTGTTTTGTTTTTATAGGACTAGCCTTGAGAAGCGGGCTCAAACAAGCTAGCACAAGCGAGTCCAAACCGAGTGTTTGCCTTCTTCGTTTTTCTTCTAATAATTTATTTTTATATATATTTTTAATGAAATTAGGTGTGAAAAATATAAAAAAGATCATTATTTTTTTTTAGTTTTATATACAGCTTTATGATAATAAAAAATATATAATATTGTTAAAAATTTTAGTCTATATATATATATATATATATATATATATATATATATATATATATATATATATATCTGATTATATTATTTTTATTATTTAAAATTTATTTCTTTAATTGTTTTTTCTTATTAAAATTCTCATCGAATTATTTTTTTAATTTTATATAATTTTAGTTAATAAATTTGATTTTTTATATATGGATTTTGAAATAAAATTTTAGAACTTGATTTTTTTATTTTTAAAAATATATTATTATAATTTATATGATTGATTATTTTATAATTTTTAAATGAGAGTAGTGTAATTGCATATATAAATTCGATGAGAGAGAGAGAGCTAAAACTCTGTTTTAGATACTTTTAATTAATTTTTTTAAATACTAATTAATTAAAAAATTAATTTGACTCAATTTTTTTGTAAAAAAATTATTAATTAGTTAAAAAAATTCACAGAGTTATATTATAAAGAAAATTAAAAGAACTGGGTATTTGAATAGTGGCTATTGTTCCTTTACTCGTAGATTATAATTTTTTAACATTTTGATCCTTGATATTTTTAAAAGATGAGTTTTTCTATAGTGATTTCATGCTATTAAATAATTGGAGGAGGTAGATCGAAGCAAAAAAAGAAGAAAAAAATATGATTTGATCATGTATTTTCTTTTTGTTTTGATGTGCATTAAAATCATTTTTAAGATTTTAAAAGTAATTTTTGACTTTATTTTAGTCATTTAGAGTGTTTGGGGGAAAAAAATGCCGAATTGAGTTTCTTGAAGTCCGAAACTAGACCCGTGAATTTTTGACGAAGATTTTGACTACTTAGAGTTCGTTGGAAGTTGCAGATTTTTTTTTTTTTTTGGTTGAATAGCGACCGAGGCCTAGAGAGTAGGCGCAAACGGCTCAAGCTTGGGCCCAAGCAACCTTGCCTTGGCTCACAAGCCTAAGCACACCGGCCGCATAGGCCAACTAGGAACGACCTTGCAATTTTTTTCTTTCTATAATTTATTTTATATTTTTAAAAGTCTAGCCACAAATCTTATGATAGAATAAAAAAAAAGTTGGTTAATTATTTTAAATCTTGATGTGTTTTATGATTGCATCACCAAAAGGCAAAAAGAAATCCTTAAAATAATATACATATTGCCATAACATAACAAGACCTCCAAGCAAATGCTATACAAGTTAAGCGATCATATATAATTGGTCCATTCATCGGGAAAACATATACATTATCGATTCCATTTAATGTCCTTGAATCAATATTAATTTATTTCTTCAATTATTTGTTTCTTATTAAAATTCTCATTAAATTAATTTTTTGATATAATTTTAATTGTTGATAAGTTTGGTTTTTTAATATAATAATTTTGGAATAAAATTTTAGAACTTCAATGTTTTATTTTTTAAAATATATTATTATAATTTATGCAATAAATTATTTTTATATTTTTAAATGAGTTATATATATATATATATATATATATATAGAGAGAGAGAGAGAGAGAGAGAGAGAGAGAGAGAGAGAGCTAAAAGTATGTTTTAGATATTTTGACTCAATTTAAAAAAATAATAATGATGAGTTAAAAAAAATCATAAGTTTTATATGCTTTTTTATATATATATATTTTTAGAATTTATCGAATCAATTTTGTTGTATTTTTTATTTTAATCTATTGACTTCAATATATTTCTATAGTTTAGGTGGGTTTTTTTTTGTATGTTTTTTTATTTATTCTATACAATCTTAATTATATATGTCATTAGTTTTATCGAAATTAACTATATATAGATTCGATTTATATTAATTACTACGAATAAAACTTTCTACTCCCATTACACCATTCAAATCATTAACTCTATGTATATAACGATTATACGCTCGCGAGTAGCGTAGGTATCCAACTAGTAACTACTATAAGTGATTGACTCTTAAATCAAAACAAAAGAACACGTGGTTGGCTTTTAAATCAAAACGAGAAAAACCTATGGTATTTCATTTATTTAAACTCATCACATTTTTATTCTTTACGCATCAATCAATTATTAAAATTATTTGTTTTTTTAAAGTGCTTATTTTTTTTTATGATGTGAGTCATTGTGGAGTTGAGTAATAAATATATTAAAAAATAATTGTTCTATTTATTTCAAAGTTGATGGTAAGAATCATAACATGTAAAACCAACTTTTTATGAATTGGATCCTTTTAAGTATTTTAATATTAAGTATAAAAGTATAGTTCAAACTAATTGAGATGGTAGAGATAAAAAAATGGAGTGTATTGCATAAATTCTTTCATGACACTTAAATAGCTAAATTATATCATTTTTTTGTCACTCATTCATCTCAAACAAATAGTTGAAGGCTAGAATTTGAGATGCTAAAAAACTTGTATTATTAAAGAATTGGTGAAAATTGAATTTAAAAAAAAATTAAGAAAATAAAATATTAGTACTTATTTAGTTATGCGATATTACTAATATTAGTAAAGTAACATGTCTTGATAAATTTTCGTGAAGTTATTTGTTAATAACATATGATAATATTAATAGATTTTTTTCTTTGCGGATCTTGATTGGTAGTTCTATCCTCCGAGAATTCAAATTTATAAATTTTCATTTTGCTACCATATGAACAAAAAAAATATATATATATATATATATATTTATTATTATTTTATTAAATTTACTTTTATCATATTTTCTACCTAGTTCAAGACAGATGTTTACCTAGTTCAAGATAAATTTTTATTAGGATTATTTCATTGTGTATTTTTAAATTATGTAGCATTTTGAATTTTTTTAAAAAATTGATAGATTGAATAATATCCTTAATATACTTTATTATACTTACGAGTTGTTGAAATATATTTTATATTCAAGTAATATATTAAACATAATAAGCATAATTTTTTAACAAAAATGAAGCAATAAATCCGATAGAATTTTGAATTTTATTCGCATCCGTTAAGATCCGGATTCATATTTTCAAATCGTGATCCGAACTCATAAGATTCAATTCGATATGTTTCATTAAACATCAAATCTAAATCTATTATGATTTGATCCGAATATGATCTGTTGAAAATCTTATTTTTTGGATACATTTCCACAAACAATTTTTTTTTTCCTTTATCAGTCAAACCTTAGAGGTGCTGGAATGTCTAATATTTTATGAAAATGATTTACATATTAAAAACAAAATAACTAAAAATTGTCGATCAATAAAGCTAGAGGACATCTGTCATGCAATTAGAAGAATACCATTTCTTTAATGATAAAAGAATTGACATTAAGCAAATAATCGAGGTACAAGAACTGGATTAATTTTTAAATTGATAAAAATATCTGATTAAATAATTTATTATAATACAGAAATAATACGGATAGTTAACCCCATATTATATAAATCATTCCTTTGGCATACAGTTATACATGAATTTTGGTAGGTTTTAAAAGTTATTATTTCCTTATTATAAAAAATAAAATAAACTATGATATCATGAATTTTGGTTCGTGTATGTTTGTTTAATTACGTATCGTCGAAGTTGTTTTGCTACATGGAAACTCTTGCAAGTTGCCACACGTCACGCATCAACGACAAGTTGTCAATTGATAATTCTACTCAACGACAAGTTGTCCACTGATAATTCTAGTGGTACTGCTATATATCTCTCCTCTCTCTATGGCCAAAATAATTAAACAGAAGTCCTTGGGAAACTTGAAGCTGAGAAATGTGGGAAACATGAGATTAGTACTTCGGAGAGTTTCATCACTTGCATCATTTGCTAAGCGAGATTCAAAAATCCCTCAAACTATTCAATTATTTTTGCCAATTCCATGCAAATCCCAACACTCCTTTTCTACCTCTTCTTCAAATCCTCTCCTTACAACATTGCTTCAAACACCAACCTCCAAGCTCAAAGCTACACTTGATTCAGACCAAAGTTTTCACCTTAAAAGTTCTCAACTTTCATGGGATGATCTTATTATTAATCTCAGATCTTTCTCTCCCGAGAAAGCCCACTTGGTAATTACTATCATTTTCTCTTTAAGTTTTTTTTTTCTTTTTGATAAAATGTAAGAAATGAAAGTTACAAAAGAAAAAAGTGGAAACAGAAACATGGGTTTTTCTTGATTTGTGTTTTAAGTGGAGAAAAGTGGGTAATTTTGTCCTTTTGTTGGGTAATATAGCAAGTTCCAGAGGCAGTAAAGACTAAAGATTAGTGAAATACAAAAAAGTTTGTTTATATATATATATATATATATATATATATATATAAATGAAGCTTGATTAGATGATTAAGTATTATAATTTTAATTTGTCATTGAAATTTTGACTTCTAAAGAATTTGTTTTGGGAAGAATTTCAATATTTGGTTCTTATTGGAATGGCTTTTAGAATTATTATTTGTAAAGTTTAGCTTCTTACAGAACTGAAAGTTGAGTTGAGTTTCTAACGGTTATAAAGTTCTGATTTTTGCTCAATTTCTTTAGTAGATAAATTAAACTTCTTTGCCAAATTGCTTATTTTTACGTTTTGTTTGCTTAATCAGGTTTTAGAATGGAGATTGGGAAGAAAGCTTAATGATAACGAGATAGATCATGATGAATGCTCCAGTTTAATATCTCTTTGTGGAAAGATTCAAAATGTGCCGCTTGCAATGCATGTGTTTGCTTCTATGGAAGCTCGTGGAATTAACCCCACAACTTCTGTTTTCAATTCACTTTTACATGCTTGCTTGTTATCCGGCAATGTGATAACAGCTCTTAGCTTATTTGAGATAATGGAGAATTCTGAGAGTTATAAGCCTAATTCCAACACTTACGACAATTTTGTTGCAGGGTTTTCGAATTTAAGAGATGTTAATAAAATGCAAGCTTGGTTTGTGGGGAAAAGGGCTGCTGGTTTCTCTGCTAATTTGCACAACTATGAATGTCTTGTTTCTGGTTGTGTTAAGGCGAGATATTTTGATACTGCTGATAGACTATATGAAGAGATGATGTCATCGGGAATTATGCCTAGTTTACACATAATGGAATGGGTGCTGGAAGGGCTTTGCAAACGGGGAAGCTGTGATCGAGTAAAAGAGTTTTTGAAATTTTTGCTGGAATGTGAGTTTGAGATCAATGGGAATATGATTGAAAATGTTGTCAGGCTGTATTCTGAGCTTGGAAAAGTGGATGAAATGGAGATTCTACTTGAAATGTTAATGGAGTTCAATAAAGGTGGCGAAGCTTTATTGCCGCTGCACTGTGGGATTATAAGATTCTATGCCATGTTAGATAGATTGGATGATGTTGAATTCTCTGTTGGGAGAATGATGAGTCAAGGGATAGTATTTAAAAGTCCAAGTGATGTTGAGAAGGTTATCTCTTCCTACTTCAGGCAGGGGGCTTATGACAGGCTAGACTTGTTTCTGGAACATATTAAGAGCTACCATAAGCTTACTAGGTCAAATTATGATTTGTTAGTTGCTGGGTACCGAAGAGCTGGATTGATGGAGAAATTGGATTTAGTGATGGAGGATATGAAATTGGCAGGATTATAGCATCTTGGCTTTTGAAGCTAAGCTCTAACAAATCATATGCTTACATGGGCTCTGTTGCCTATTGAATCAAGAAGTCTACGTAGCACTGAACTTTCAAGGGTTGAATTTGCCGAAACAGGTTTACAAGAGGTTATTTTGAGGATACGTTGTTGGCATATTTGATCCCTAATAGGTTGACATTTATCAATTCCTCAGGTGGAGGGGAGTAAGCTGCCTTTCTTTTTCTGAAGATAGAAGTTCAGTAGCCTTCAGGAGAAACCTGAGTAGCTCGGTGAATCCCATTTATGTCCTTGCACTCACTGGATTCAAAGATATTATCAGATAACATCTGCAAAACCTTTTCGTTGAAGACCAGGTGTTTCTTTACAGATTAATGGTTGTATTCCCTGCTTCAGCTGACATTTTAATAGGGAACTCTCTGCCAAGTGTGGTTGTCTGAGAAGAATTTAATCATGATTGCTTGAATTTATTATGTTCACAGTTTGATATTACACCAATTAAATGACAATGGTTATCCAAAAAAGAATGGTACTTCCCCGTTCCCGTTGTCTAGCATCTTATTCATGTGAACTAGGGTTCGAGTGGGGCATGACCTTGACCATACGCAAAAGACAACGAGTCATATGGTCACAAGCTGCCGAGTCATAATACACTACAAAAGCACCAAATTATTATATTTTACGCAAAAAACTTCTAGCCCCGTAGTGGCTAGGACCATTACAGAGATCAGACCGTCTCTTGTCCTGTGTTAACTCTTGTTTTGTTTGATAGGTGTTGGAGTTTGTGACGGAAACTAACTGCTACCTCATTTGCTGCTCATAAATTAGTCGTTCACGAGCAGGATTCTAACTGGAGCTGTCAGTATAATAACAAAACTGAACAACATCTCTCCTCTTAACCATTTGATCAGAGAAATTCACCGCAAAAAGGAATCCAGCTATGAATTCCACTAACTGAATTGTGGGTGGATTGATCTACTTGATTGCATGCTGTGCGCTAAAAGAAAGTCCACTAACATTCCACAAGGATAACATTCTATCATGTCATCAACACCATTCGTGTCTCCGGCGCCGGTGGAATCTCCGGCAGCTACTTTCCAGCCACTTCCACCATCACAACCACCAGTAGTGATGGATAATACTACTACAGCACCAATGCCACAAATAGCACCATTTGCTTCCCCACCATATCCACCAGCTCCTGTCGCGATGTTGCTGCCACCAGCAATACCACCTGTTTCCGATCCACCAACCCCTCCGGTGACTCCTGTGACTCCAGTAACATCTCCACCACGGATTACGATTCCGATTTTATCACCTCCAGTTGTCTCACCCCCGCCACCGGTGGAGCTAGCTCCACCACCTGAGGCTACTACCAATCCTATAATTCCAGTACTTCCTCCTACATTGCTTCCTGAGCCTCCAATACCATCAGTT
Source organism: Dovyalis caffra (assembly GCA_963924115.1). NCBI lineage: Eukaryota > Viridiplantae > Streptophyta > Magnoliopsida > Malpighiales > Salicaceae > Dovyalis > Dovyalis caffra. Next base: position 14,035,431 of record CAWUPB010001194.1, on the reverse strand, counting down.
ACTTCTCCACCACCTTTGCCAATGATGCCATCACTACCCCAACCACCGCTACCTTCTCTTCCTCTGCCAACAATTTCTCCATCTCAGCCACCATCAACTTCTTGGCCACCTCCAGCTCCCCTTCCTTTGACAGCTCCATCTCCACCAAAAGCTACTCCTCCAGCTCCGGCTACACGTTCACCCATTATGCCTCCTCCGACAGGGCCTAGTTACCCACCAGCACCACCATCATTCTCATTGACGCCACCTCCACCACCACCGCCACCACCCACATCTATGGTATCTTCACCACCATCACTCCCGTTAGCAAAAGGGAGCCTGCCCATGAGCTCAAAACAGTTTAATATATCAACAGGACTCATTGTTGCATTTTTCATTGGTGGGGTCTTTATACTACTTGTTCTTGGCCTTTTATGTATCTGTTGCAAAGATAAGAGAAGGAAAAACCACAGCACCAAAGAACCTTACAATACATCAATAATCTTGGCACCAAAAGGTAAAGATTTAAGATTTGGCTAACCAATACCTTACTATCAGCCCCTTTTCTTCCTTGAAATTAATTTTCAGAATCAATGGAAATGCAAAAATTCATGACGTTTCCAAATTCCAACTTATAGCACGAGTACTTTAGAGGGCATATGATCTGATTTATTAACGAGTCCATTGGCTTGCATTGCTAGATACCAATAAAGATATTCAGGCCCACCCTTCTGAAATGAAGTGTTTTCAGTCAGGGGAATGTGTTATCACTGTGCAAACGAAGAACTTTCTGCCACCTCCTTCAACCAGCAACATACGTTCTCGTTCTACGAATTCCCCAGGGGCTGTGGATGCATTGCCACCTCAAGCTCCTCATGATGTCGCCTTTAGTTTGTTGAAGGGAACTTGCACATATGATGAACTAGTGGTTGCCACTAATGGATTCTCAGACGCCAACCTTCTAGGACAAGGTGGTTTTGGCTATGTGCACAAGGGGTTCCTTCCTTGTGGGAAAGAAATTGCAGTTAAGCAGCTAAAGGAAGGAAGTACTCAGGGCGAGCGCGAGTTTCAGGCAGAGGTTGAGATCATTAGCCGGGTGCACCATAAACATCTTGTTTCTTTGGTGGGATATTGCATTAATGGCTCTGCTAGACTGCTTGTTTATGAGTTTGTTCCAAACAATACCCTTGAGTTTCACTTACACGGTAAGTTTTCAGTCTAATGAGCATTTTCGTTGTTTGATGTTCATGTAAGCTACTTCAATAAGTTACAGCCAGGCAATTACTGCTAAATTTATAAGCATTCCCAACTTTGTTTTTGAAATGCTTTATCATTATTAAGAAGAATCGGATTTTGCAGGCACTGGACAGCCTGTAATGGAGTGGGAAACCAGATTGAAAATTGCTATAGGGTCTGCAAAAGGCCTAGCGTATCTGCATGAAGATTGTGAGTTTTCTTGTCTCTTCTCCTGTTCTCCCTCAACCCCATCGCCCTGACTTTGCCTTAGAAATTTTTTCTATATTTGATAGCCTTATCTTCGAAGGAATAGATTGGAGTAGGAGATAGTAAAAAGGGCATTACCAGAGTTTCTAGGTGTTTAAGAATGATGCCCTTTTTTTCTGAATTAACAGTGAGAAGTTATCTCACGGTAAAATATTTTGATTTCTCTAAAATTTTTGTTTTTTCTGTAAAGATGATACTTCTCCATAAGAGTTTCATTGGGATTCAATAAAGGTTTGATTGCAATGTCAACCCCCATATAGTCTCTTTATTGTCCAAAAATCAATAATTTGAACATCCATTCTCTAATGAAATATTCTTGAATGCAGGTCATCCAAAAATCATTCATCGGGATATTAAGGCACCCAACATTCTCCTTGATCACAATTTTGAGGCAAAGGTAGGACATGCAGTTCTTATTCCATCATGTTTTTGGTTCATACATAGCTTTCAAGCTGACCTATGAACTATTCTATGTTACTACTTTATTATTATTATTATTATTATTATACTTCATTAAACATCTCATCTCATGGGCACTTGGGGTTTCAGACAACCTCTGATTAAGTGATCCCACTTGTTTTATATTTCTAGATTAATAATTTGGTTCTGGTCCTATTATGTTATGTTTCATAGGGTAAGAAATGATAAAGAGTCTTCCTGCACATACTAATAGATTGATGTTATCATATTATGTTCAGGTTTCTGACTTTGGACTTGCCAAAAGTTTTTCTGATGCCAGTACTAGCGGTACTCACATTTCCACCAGAGTGGTGGGGACTTTCGGGTAAGGCCATGTCTTCTTTCCAGCTATTTTTGTTTGTTTGGACGAATTTTGGCAATTTTCTTTGCATTTTCTATGTGATTTTTGTTTATTATCAGTTAAGCTGGCTTCTGCTTACTAAACCCTGCATTTTCTTCCTCCACCTCAACACACATGCTTTCTATGGTTTCAGCTACATGGCTCCAGAGTATGCATTAAGTGGCAAGCTGACAGATAAATCTGACGTCTATTCCTATGGAGTTGTGCTTCTGGAGCTTATAACTGGGCATCCACCTATCAGTTCTGCAGAATCAGTAATGAATGAAAGCTTGGTTGCCTGGGTGAGTTCTCTTCTACATAGCTTTTGAATCTACTTTTCAATTTCTAGGCATTGCCCGTTGGTTTATGTATGCTTGGCTCCAAAGTCACCTTGTCGAAACTCCCTCCCTTTATACTGCCATTACAGGCTAGGCCTTTACTCACTCAAGCTCTGGAAGATGGCAATTTTGAAGCTCTAGTCGATCCACGACTGGGGACTAAGTATAATGACAGTGAGATGGCTAGCATGGTTGCATGTGCTGCTGCTTGTGTGCACTCTTCATCCTGGATCCGACCACGAATGAGCCAGGTAACTGTTTTTTGCTTATCCTGTTCAACATAAGAATTACCTCTCGCCAGTCAGTAACGTAAGTTAGAGCATAAATGCCTTCCTCGAGAGTCAAGAAGCAACAGGAAATCGAACGAAAAAAAACTGGTCATCGGTGACTTTTCATTAAACAATTGTTCTTTACATGGTATGCCAAACTTTATTGAGCTGTGTTTCTGTCCTCATGGATAGTTGGATGCGAAAAGAATATGAAAAACATTGCTGCGATGCTTCCAAAAATCTTTAAAAAATGTTGTTTCAAATCAAACAGATAGTTCATGCTTTGGAAGGCGGAATGTCTGCACAGGACCTCAATGCAGGAATATTCAGGCCAAGACATAGCACACTATATGGTTCTTCAAGAAGTTCTAGTTCCAATTCCTATCAATACGAAGAGAACATGAAGAGTTTCAACATGGCAAGTGTAGGTAGGCAGCCGGATGGCATCAGTGGGTACACTGGAACCACCAGCGAGTATGGTCTTAACCCATCTAGCTCAAGTAGTGACGTTAGCAGCAGATAAATTAACCAAGATCAGCTTAGGCTAAATTATTAGAGAGAGTTTTGATTACTAATGCAATGTCCATTTTTTCTTTTCCTGATTCTCTACTAACAAATTTGAGCCTCTCTTTTAGAGGACAATCATGTTGGTTTCATTGCTAAACACAACAGCTTATTAGTGCAATGTATATATTGATTACTGGAGTACACGTTCTTCACGAGTCTGAGCTTGTAGGACAGGAAGAACGAGGTTGTCGTTCATGTCATGTGCTGTTTGGAAAACTTGACAGAGATGTCAAGCATGCGTGTAATAGACATGTCAAACATGCGATGGGCAACGTTATTTTTACAAATTACATTAAAAAAAAAAATAGACGAAGCTCAAAATTGGCCACGTGCCCATGCAGCAGATCATAAGTAGCTTCAGTCAGCAGCAACCTGTTAATGGCTTCAGCTCTCACCATTTGCATGTTAGCATGCCCTAAAACCAAGTTGTACATGAGCATCCGGTATTTCTTATGCATACTAATTGCTTGAATGATATGTTTGGTAGAACATGACAGTTATTATAGATTGCAATTAGGTTTTTCGTCCCGTATGTTACATATTGAATAAAATATATAAAATTATTTAAAAAAATATACAAAATCAAAAATGAAAAATATTATTTATAATTTTTTAATCAAAATTTTTGAATTTAATTATTTCTTATGTATTTTTCATAATTGTTCACTTAGAAAAAATAATTTATCCTTATTAATCCATGAATTATTAACTAAAAAAAAATTCAATAATTTTTTTAAAATTTTTTTAGTATTTTATAAAATTATATTGAAAAACATAAATAACAACTATTAAAAACTTACATAAAATTAAACAATTTTATTTATTTATTTAATGTTAATGAGAATATTGGTTTTTGAAAAAAATATGAATTTATTTTTTTATATTTATTTACAAAAGAATAAATAATATTAAAATAAAAAACTATATTAATTTGAATCATTGAGTGATTAAGCCTAAATAATATTTTAATTACTTAATTCAAAAATAAATAAATAAATAGTATAACTTTAGCCTTTTTTAGTAATTTGTATCGTGCTCTACCAAACAGTGTCCTGTCGCAAAGATTTTGCGCATATTCAATTGGTCATTGCGTAAACATCAATCAAACGCCACAAATATTGTTACAAGTAACAGGATAAAAATAAAATTGGAATGTGAGATATAATAATGCTCGCATTAAAAATAGAACTTCCCGAATTGCTCGCATTAAAAATAGAACTTCCCGATTCAGACTTCTTTGATTTTTTTTAGTTTTTAATCTTCCTCTCTTACCTGTGTACCCACTTTGATTACTGTGGCCTGAAATGAGACATTACGAAGTTGAAGCCAAGAAATCATCCGCCTTGATCTTTTTTCTCCTGGCCAGGCAGATGAGATACCAACCATTGCTTCCAAGGAGCATCTTCTTGCTGCTCAAGCCACGATAGAAAACAACTATCCAACAAGCAGAAGATATTGACGTACAAGAGTTGATACCGCACCGGTACAAATCGGAAATTTGCAACTTGAACAACTGGCCATATACCTCCTTCCACAATAAGAGCTGGTAGAAAGTCCCTCTTCACATCTTCCTTGATTTGAGGAACACTCTTTCCAGTTGCAAAACCCATGTAAGTGAAAAATAGAAGAAGATCCAGTGGTCCAAATATGATCCCGTCCAGTGCTACTTTAGCACCAACAAACCGTGAAGAATTTGGGCGCAATGCAATTCGTGACCTTATAAATTGGTCTAGACCTTTGTACCTGCAACAGTTTAACAAGATACAAATGAAATATGACTTACCTCAGCAGAAGAGTGCTATATGCAGTTCCATCAATTAAAATTTTTTGATAGCAGTAGTGGAGTGCTAACTCCAGGATCCATGATTTTCAAGACAAGATTTTCAAAAAATATTTTCCTTTTAAATTTGTAAATGAAAATGTACAGATGAAAATGACAGAAAACACTAACCAAAAGTGGCCAACAGGTCCAACAATTGCAAACCCAAAAAAGCTAGTGGTTGTTACTCGTTTCCAATCAATCTTTAATTCTTTCTCCTCTTCCTGACATTTGAAACAGAAATCAATTAAAAATGAGATAAGCTAAAGAACAGAAAAACGTGGGAACACATAATATGACGTATTAATAACTTTAAGGGCTCCACAAAATTTAATGTTTCTTTTAAATATGTTTCCAGCCTAGCATATCACTAGCTTCTATTCACTATGTACTTTTAATCGCAGAACAATCAATTTTCCAATTTGATGTATAAAATCACATGCAAATCAAGAATCAGGTTTATCTGAAGCTGCACCATATTTATTTTTAATGAACATATAAATAGCAGATAAAAGAAAATTGACATCATCATATTCATGAATGCAACACTATCATTAATAGCACAGCCAGAAGGGCGCACAATCACACAACCCACATATAAAAGGAGGATACAACACGATCCCAAAATAGAAAAAAGGAGCACAAGACTAGGAAATTCAGAACGTTAAGATTAGCAGACATATGAACGTAATTGAAATACCCAGATTTCAGTTCGAAAACATGAAGTTCGACTCATTCAAATATTGAGCCAATTTTTTCCTTCAGTAAACACTTCATCAAACATGAAAGAACAACTGTCCAGATCAGACTAAATACTTTGTCCCCCCTATGCCAAATGCCAAATTTCTACTAATGCCACAAATGGTCAACATCACCATATCACCCAAGGAACATAAAATCGCAGAACTATCAGGGATGGCTATTCAATCAATAAACATGAGTGAACCAAATATGATGAACAAAGACTGAAGTTTCCAGCCAGCACAACCACCATGTTTATGGGGGGCAAGGAACGACAACGTAATCTTTGCAAGGAATGAAATTTATCAAACCATTTATGAAGAGTAAGTTGGGTTTCTACAGTTTCCAATAACAAGCACATCATGGTAAACCAATTTGTGGAAAAAATTTACAAAGAACATGAATATGATGAAATTCTTAAGCTATCAATTTCCATTAACAAGGAAAATGTCTTGGTACATGGGCCTCTAAGGAGTACGGGATGATATACTCAAGAGATCCACTTGTAATATGTTAAAAGAGTATGAAGATGATGAAGAACAACAGGAATGCCTCCTCTGAGCATTAACAGATGTCCACTATTGGATACCGTCACAGGAACTAGCAGTGGTGTTGGCTAATCTACTGGGAAGGTCTGAGCATCCATCCAACATCCATGCCTCTGTCCTTGTGGAATATAACATTACAAAATAAAGGATGGAAAGCTATCTTGTGGACACAAAAGTTGTAACAGGCCATTCCTCTGTCACTTAACTTGAATTGCTACGAGAATGTCCATATAAAGGATTTGAACATTTGAACATCCTCCATCTAGCGAATGTTCACCACAGCTTAAGAGCATATATCAGAATCTAAAATTAGATAGTGATGTGATGATATATCATTCATCGTTACTCAAGACAAACTAGATAATTGTTCCCCACATTACTTTTCAAAGACATGAACAATAAATTAAGGTGGCTTCATCTTCGATGAAATGAATGCATCATGTACTAGATTGTAATGGTCAACATGAATGAAAAGTTTAACCATGGACATTAACAGAAAATATGATATTAGAAACCCTCTTTGCCCTCGGAATCACTAGAGGAACTCATTGACTTCAACCCAAGATGGGTTTCACCTGAATTGGGAACTAATTTATTTCTCAAAAACAAAAAAAAATGCAAATGCAAAACCAATAGACAGCATTATCATTTATTGCATTCATATAAAATGCCAAATCTATAGTCTGTACGCATTTCATTCCACTAATGAAGAACAATAAACAGGTAAAGAAATAAAAAAAAAACATGGCACATACCCATTTTCCTAAGACATTGAATACAGCCACACACATTGCTATCGTCAAGTGACAAAACAAATAGAAAGACAAAAACTTGAGACATGCCCATTTTCCAAAAATTCAAATACATAAAAAAAAAAAAAAAAAAAAAAAAAAATTTAAAAACACCATCGAATAAAAAAAGGGATTTTCTTGAATGATCGGTTATGCTAATAGGTACCTTAATTTGATGATATTTCTTGGCTGTATAGCGAGTGATGGACTGTGCAGCTATATCACCAGATCCCCAAATCACTCCTGAGCTAATCATTTGTGTCTTCACGGGATGCAAAGCCAAGCAATTTTGGTACCATTTCCACAACTTCAACATTTCTCCCTATATATTTTCTTTTAAAGAGAGATTTTAAAGACAAAAAAGACAGATTCTTTCTGCATGGACTATTGAATGTTCAAAAGGGTTTCTTTTGAATCTGATTTTTTAGTTATTCTCTTGTTTTTCATTCCCATGGTCTCCGGGAAAACGAGAAGTGGCTTATAATAATAACCTAGTTCTTGCATAATGTGGTTGTACTAATGTTCAAGTGGACTGCGAGTACGACTGCTTGGGAACCTTTTGATGTTGTGGAAAGTTGTACCTTTTGCCTAGGCCGAAGGCTGTATGGGCTTTTCATATAGCGGTTGATAAGAACCTCATGATAGAGTCCGAAGCAACTTTTTTTTTTTTTTTTAAGTCATGTACATATATTATTTGAGTAAGTTATAAATTAGTCCTCTGGTTTCAATAAATAAATAAATAAATTTTTTAATTTAAAAAATTAATTATTTAATCTTTTTAATCGATATTGATCATGATTAATTTTATTTTTTTAATTTATAAAATGTCTTTTTTTCATTAATTTTTAATATTTTTACTTATCTTTTATTTCTTTTCTGTTTCTTAAAACAAAAAAATCAAAATAAAAAATAAGAAAAAACTAAATAATTATTTTTTCAAAACTAAGAGGATTAATTAATTCGCTTCTCAAAATGAGAAGGAACAATTTTTAATTTACTCATATTATCTTTCGTATTTCATAAGTATCTATAGTTTATAATCAATTTGTTTAAATCAAGTCATATATTTTGATTAATAATTATGATATCATTTTTTTTATATTTTTTAAACGCATAAAATATATTAAATTTAATGTGAATATGGACTCAATCTAAGTGAATAGAGTATGAAATGATGAATAAATCTAAAATATTGAAAATATAACAAAAAAGAAAAAAGAGTATTCAAAAAGAAAAAAGAGTTAAGTATAATATACGTATGGACATAGATTAATCACACACTACTACAACAAGGATAAAGGATTAACTTGATCAAAGGAGATTTAAATAATTTCAATTTCCAAATAAAAATATATATTTTTTATTTATTACTTCTTTTTATTTTTGAAATTTTCTTCATGTCACATATGGAATAATTTTTTGACTAATTTTTCAATCAAATGGACAAGTGGCCAAAAAGACAACGTGTCATAACATGTTAATTATTTTTCATGCGGAAAAAAATTTTAAAAAAAAAAAAAAAACCAAAAATTGCCACATGTCATGACCAGAAGAATTGAAACTAATTCGAACATGATCAAACTATGAGGACTATATTATAAATCTGCCATCTTCAACCTCCATCAAACTTCAACTTCACATAGACAATTCCACAAACACCTCTCGTACGTGCTAAAATCATCCTCCAACAACCAACCTCGCCCCCCAATGCATATTCAATCTAGCTTTATGCTATTCAAGTCCTTGATTAAATCCCTTTTTACATACAATTATGGCATTAACACAGACTTTGGAGACTACCAGTTGAATGAACCTCCTGTGGGTTTATACCCACTCTTCTATCTTCATCGTATAGCTAGTTACTGTGTTTCCTACTTTGGTTTAGTTTTGAACCTTTGATCCCTTTCATTACCGAAAAAGAAAAAAAGAAGAAGATAATTTTAACTTCAGTTACTTTCATTACAATTAACTTGATGGATTTCAGCTCAGCAATCGGGCACTGCTTTAGATCTGATTTTTTTTTCCATATATCTTTTATGCAGTGGTAATCTGGGTCCAATGATGGCAAAATAATTTGCTTATGTAGCATAATGATAAGTTTTTTTTTTTTTAGCTTATGTAGCATAATGTAGCATAGTCTGTTTTATAATGAAATTGGACGTGTCCAATTTTAGAGGAAAAATCAAAATTTATAGATCAAAAAATTATATATAAGATAAAAACCTCAATCTCTCTTTATGTAATATGTGGAGTCTTCAATTTATTCTTAAGTTTCTATTTGTATTTATTTTATCTTAGAATAATATTAGTTTTTTTTACCCACGTTACGCTGCGAGTTAAATAAAATATATAAAATTATTTAAAAAATTATTTCAATTTGATAGCTTTTTTTGTTTTTTTTTTTTTTTTTTACAAGCTTGATTGTTGCAAACAAAATTTTTATAATGAAATTGGACATGTCCAATTTTAGAGGAAAAATCAAAATTTATAGATCAAAAAATTATATATTAGATAAATACCTTAATATCGCTTTATGTAATATGTGGAGTCTTCACTTTATTCTTAAGTTTCTATATGTATTTATTTTACCTTAGAATAATATTAGTTTTTTTGCCCGCGATATCATGGGTTGAATAAAATATATAAAATCATTTAAAAAAATTATTTCGAGTTTGATAGTCTATTTTATGGCGCGAATCTATAAAAATATATGAAATTAAAGATGAAAGAAATTATTTATAATTTTTTAATAAAAAATTATATTTAATTATTTCTTATTTGTGTTTTTTATAATTTTTTGTTCAAAAAAAGGATTTATCCTTGTTAATCCACGGATTATTAACTAAAAAGAAATTTTTTTGAAAAGCTTTAGTATTCATAACATTGTGTCGAAAAAAAAATAAAAATTATTAAAAGCTTACATAGAACTGAACAAATAATTTTTTTTATTTAATGTTGATGAGAATATCGATTTTTGAAAAAATATGAATTTAATTTTTGTGTATTTATTTACAAAAGAATGAATAATATTAAAATAAAAGGCTATATCAATTTGAATAATTGAGTGGTTAAGCCAAAATATAATTTTAATTATTTAATTTACAATAAGTTAATTTTAAAATATTCAAAAATAAATAAATAAATAGTAAATGCTTAGTGTAGTAGTTGCACGATTACTTTCTAAAAAAACAACGATTCAATATTTTATACTAAGTGAGTTCGTAGTTTTTAGTGTAAAACAAAAAAAATTATATAAAAAAAGAAGTTAACTTGCAATGAATCCGTTGACTAAATTTGAAGTTAATAGACTAAAATAAAAATTATTACAAATTTGATTTCGATTAATTTTGATTATATAAAGAAGAAACAAATTAATAAAACATGTGAATTCTTTTTTTTTCCTCCTTCTTAAATAATTTTTTATTTCTATGTCATGCATGAATAGTCCTTGAATACGAGTTCGACGCGTAAAGCAACCATCTTCTTTTTATTTTTCACCTTTGACTTTCAATTATTAATCAACCGATCTGAGTTTTTTTCTTGAAAAAATTAAGAAAAAATTATTTAAAATACACTTTTTATCCGAAAAAGTATTTCAAACAAATTATATATATTAACCATGCCACTTTAATTTGAAAATTATTTAAATCTATTTTTCAAAAGAAAAATAATCATGTTCTAAAATTTTAATCTAAAATCCATACATATAGAAAAATAAATCAAAATTTTCAGTAAATATAATTCTAAATTAATTGGATAAAACACATTTAAAAATCATAAAAATAATTTATCGTATAAATTATAATAATACATTTTAAAAAATAAAACACCAATGTTCTAAAATTTTATTCAAAAATTCATATATTAAAAAACCAAATTTGTTAAAGATAAAATTATATCAAAAAATTAATTTGATAAGAATTTTAATAAGAAACAAATAATTAAAAAAATAAAATTTAAACAATAAGAGTAATATAATCAAATATATATGTTCAAAATAAAATCAGATGTACGTAAAAATTTAAAAAAAAATAACGATTTATTTTTTATTTTTTTCACACCTAATTCCATGATAAAAAAAAAACATAAAAATAAATTGTAGGAACAAATAAAAAGAAAAAAAAGGCTAGGCTCGCGTGCTTGGAAGTGGTAGGCTAGTTCGACCTGATTGGGCCTGGTTGGCCTGTGCGGCCAGGACAGGTCAGTGCGCTCAGGCCTATGATTGCTGGCATGCGTGCTAGGCCAGGCTTGCTTCTCCAGGACTAGGCTGCTGGTCAGTTCAAAAACAAAAAACCTACAACTTTCGGTGAACTCAAGCTTGTTGGAATGTTCATCAAAAAATCACAGGTTGAGTTTTAGATCCCAATAAACTCAATTCTGTTGTTATTTTTTTTTCCAAACACCCCTAGATAATCGAAATAAAGTTAAAAAACAATTTTAAAAGCTTAAACATCATCTTAATGCATATTTAAAAAAAAAAAAAAACATTATCAAATCAGAAAGTTTTTCTTCTTTTTTGTCTCTAATCTACCTTCTCCAATTATTTGATGGCTTGAAACCACCATTGACAAACTCATCTCTCAAAAATAGAAAAATATAATTGAGTTTGGCCGATCAAAATGGCCAAAATAAGCTTGGTCGGTGCTCTCTCTCTTTTTCGGTTTCTCTTTTATTTCCTCCTTCCTCTATACACCAAGGATCAAAATGTATTAGTAAATGAAAATATGGATCGAAATAAAACTTTCAAAAATACCAAGGATCAAAATTGTTTCTTCTTTTTTGGCTCCGATCTACCTTCTCCAATTATTTGATGGCTTGAAACCACCATTGACAAACTCATCTCTCAAAATAGAAAAATATAATGAAGTTTGGCCGATCAAAATGACCAAATATAAGCTTGGTCGGTGCTCTCTCTCTCCTCATGTTTCTCTCTTCTTTCCTCCCTTCTCTCGTACACCAAAGATCAAAATATATTAGTAAATGAAAATATGGATCGAAATAAAACTTTCAAAAATATCGAGGATCAAAATTTTAAAAATTGTAATCTACGAGTAAAGGAACGGTGATCATTTTAAACACTCTAGTTCTTTTAGTTTTCTTTAATATAATTTTATTTTTTTAAGTACGGATCTTCGGATAAGTTTTTTTCAATAAATAATCAATTAAAAATAAAATTCATGTGTTTTATTTTTTTATTTTTTATATAATTAAAATATATTAAAATCAATTTTATCGTTGTTTTTATTGTAGTCTACCAACTTCAATATATTTCTTACAATTTAATTTTTAAAAATATTTTTTGATGTGCACTACACATTTTGACCCACCGAGTATGGTCATAATATACCAAAAAATAAAATAAAATAGAGATCATTTATTTGATTAAAAATTAACTATGCATCCACACATAAGACTAACTATTTAATATTAATTTTTAAAAAAATTATAAAAATAATTTAATAATTTATAATCAAATATTTGTGTTTAATTTATTTTCTTATTTTTTCATAAATTTTGTAGTTAAAAACCACAAATGTTTTTATGCACTCATTTTTAAATAAAAACCAATGATAATTTAATTATAAATTTTTAAAAATGCCTCAATTTCTTTTTCAAAAGATTGCATGAAAAAATAAAGTAACAATAAATTGATTAAAAATGAAAAATGAAAAAAAAACAGATATTGCAAAAATACGGATGAAAAAAACGTTAATATCACTAATGAAAAATAAAGCAAGCATTAAATGCTTCGTAAAATGAATGAGTTTAGTTACGAAAAAGGATAACAAACCATGAAAAGAGAGGAAACAAATGAAGGACGGAAAAGTAACCTCACTTGCCCATTAATGGCATAAAAGAAATTACACACAAAATTGAAGGGTGGAAAAATACCACCGACAAAGATAAAAAGCATAAAATTACGAAAAAATGCAAAAAAACTTAGAAAGGAAAAAAGAGTGGGGGCAAAAAAGAAATATCACATATATTGCAAGAGATACATTTTAAAACTTGGTTGGCAATCTATAGCAGTAAGGTGGCTAAATCCAGCAATGGAGAGCAAGACAAGTCAGCTGTAAGAAGGCAAGAACGGCCGAAATGAAGCAAAACATGAGAGAATAGTATCAATGAGTCATAGTCCACAGTAAACATGAGTCTAGATGAACAGGAAATGAGCAGTAGACATCTCATATCTTTTAGTTTTTTAGTAATACTAGTTGGTTACTTGGATACGCCGCGAGCCCGGTACAATAAAATTATTTTAATTTTTAATTTTTTTAATTATAATATTTAATTTAATTAATTGTTTCTAATGTTTTTATAAATTTTTTGCTTAAAAAAAAATCATTCTTCTCTATGGATTGAGTTTAAAATTAAAAAATTATAACAATTTTAACTAAAATATTAATCAAGAATTGAAAAACTTTAAAAATATAATTTTCACAACATTTTATTCTAACAAAAAAGTTATAATTAATGGACTCACTTTGACAAAAATTAACAAATGAAATTTTTTTTATTTAATGCTGATGAGAAAAAATAAGTTTTGAAATTATCCGCGCAACGCTACTAGTAAATAGAATAAAATCATTTCAAGATGTAATAATTTTTTATTTAAGTATTACTATTTTTTGTGTGTTTTTCATAAAATTTCTACTTAAAAAGCATAATTTATTTTTTTATTTAGGAATTATTAAATAAAAATTTGTAATAATTTAAATCTAAAAAATTAATTAATAATTCAAAAAAAATACTTTAAAATTATATTTTTATAAGAATAAATTTAAAAAATAAAGTTACAATTAATGTATAGATAAGAATTAACCAATGAAAAATAAAATTTTATTCTTATTTAATATTGGTGAGAAGATTAATTTTTTTTCAAGTATATGCATTTGATCTATATATATTTATTGAAAAAATAATCAATAAAATTAGCATAAAAATAGTATTTGAATGATTGATTGGTTCCTTTAAAAAACTATTTTAATTATCTTATTTCAAATAAATTGGTTATGTAGTGTTAAAAAAAATATTTATAGTAAATAATTTGCATTATGTTGGAAGATGTATAGTTAATTTTTAATAAAATGAATGATTCAATAATTTTTTTATATGTCTTGATCATATCTAGTGAATTGAGATAAATTATTGGAAGTACACTTTTAACCTTTTAGAATAAAATAATTATATATATATATATATATATACCAATTTATTTTTTAAAAAAGAAAAAAAATCATGTTTTAAAATTTTATTCTAAAATTCAAACATAGAGAAAATATAAATTATATAATATCAGTAAATAAAATTTCATATCAAAATATTAATTGGATGAGAATTTTTATAAAAAAATGATAAATTCAAATAATGAAATTTAAACAATAATTGTAATGTAATCTAAAGTATATGTTAATTTCAAAATATAAAAAAGATATATTATATAATTGTCAATTTGTGTAGAAAAAGCTATGATTGATTTTTAAAATTTTAACACTCGATTAAAAAAAGAACATAAATTGATGAAAAAAATAAAATATTGATTTTGTCAAAATTTTAACATCTAATCAAATAAAAAAACAACATAAATTGATGAAAAAAAGTACAAAAAAAAAAGGAAAAAAAGGCATATGTAGTGCATCAATCGGGAGATTAAGATTTTTATTTTAAACTTTTAGGGACTAAAATAAAATAAATTAAAAGTTACAAAAAAATATTTATTATATGGACAAAAATCAAATATAATAAAATTTTAATCACCAAAAGAAAAGAAAGTTATGAAACAAGGACTAATACGAAAGTAAAGTTTACTAAAAGCAAACGAGAGCTTTGGCAGAAGAGAGGGAAGGAAAAAAAAAACAGAGAATGAATAGTGACTAACAAAAATCAAATATAATAAAATTTTAATAATCAAAAGAAAAAAAATTATAAAAAAAGGACTAAAACAAAAATGAAGTTTACTAAAAGTAAGAGGAGCTTGTGGGCTTGTGGCGGAAGAAGGAAAAAAAAAAAGAACGAACAGTTGCTATCGCTAAAGTGTTTTATCCTTTTCTTTTAGTTTATTTTGTAATAATTTAAGTCTTTAATCTTTTATTTCGATCAATTTTTTTTATCATAGATAATTTTTTTGACAGAAATACTCCTAATTAAAATGAAAAAAAAAACATTTAAAAGTCTCCTAATTTGCATGTTCTATTCTTTGTTAAAAAAAAAAAAATCTAAAAACTTAAAAATAAAACATGCAATTCATGAGAATTAATTTATTTTTTTTTAAAATTTTAATCATAAGTTTTTTGATCAAAAATTTTTGTCCATGATAAAAAAAATTAATTGAAAAGAAATATTAAAAATTTAAATATTATTCAAGGATATAATAACTATAATTAAAAATATATAGAAATACAGATAGGACTAATCTCATGATGAAATCGTGGACAAAACATAATAAGTTATAAATTAGTCCCTTTTTTTCGAAAAAAAATTAATTAGTTTTTTTTTAAAAAATAATTTTTTTCTTTGCCATTTTTATTTATTTATTTTGATTTTTTTATTCTAATAAATAAAAAATAAAAATAATTAAAAATATAGAAAGATTGAAAAGAAAAAAAGTATTTTATAAATAAAAAAATATTAAATTAGTAATGGCTAATACTGATTAAAAGGATTAAATAATTAATTTTTAAAAAGATTACTTTGTTATAAAATAATGAATGTCCATCTACTTTTCATATCCCTACTACTCATGATCCTTAATGTGATTCAATTCACCATTCAATATGAGAAATTAGAAGGGTGATGCAATTGATGTACTTTTAATTATTCATAGTCCCTTCCAATTCTCATCTCAATTTTGAGGCCTATAAATAGGCTTGATTGTTCATTTGTTGATGTATAATGTTTTAGAGAGATTAAGAGAATAACTTGAATTTTTTCTCACTTGTATTCACTTTATAGTGAATTTTTCTTCTTGTCATCCTTTCTTTAAATTCTCATATATCTTTTATTTTTCACAACACGTTATCGACACGATTGTTCTACCAAACGACACAAATTATGTAGCCTATTAAGAGATATGTACCTAATCTATCTTTTATTTTAAATCTAATAGTACATATAATATATATTTGAAAACTTGAATAATCTAATATATATTCTAATAATCTAATGCATGTTGTTTTGAGAAGTTTGAATATTATTATTATGTTTGTTTTTATTTTATAACATCATTATTATATCTTGTATTATAGAATTTTTATCATGTCAAACCTCACAAAGCTTGATTTTGTAGCCCTTGACATTTCGAGCAAGAATTATTTATCATGGGTGCTTGATGCCGAGATACATTTAAATGCTAATGGCCTTGGACAGACAATTATAAATAATAATCAAGAATCCTTGCAAAACCGTGCTAAGGCAATGATCTTCCTTCGTCATCATCTCCATAAGGATTTGAAAACTGAATATTTAACGATGAAAGATCCACTTAAACTGTGGAAAAATTTAGAGGAAAGATATAACCACCAAAAGATGGTAATTCTTCCAAAAGCTCGTTATATGTACTTAAGGTTACAAGATTTTAAAACCGTAAGTGAGTATAATTCTGCAGTATTTAGAATCAGTTCCTAACTAAAATTATGTGGAGAAAATATTACTAATTTTGATATGTTAGAGAAAACATTCTCTACTTTTCATGCCTCGAATATGCTCATCCAACAACAATATCGAGAAAAAGTTTTAAGAAATACTCGAATTGATTTCATGCCTACTTGTGGCTGAACAAAATAACGAGCTACCGATGAAAAATCATGAATCCCTCCCAACTGGATCTACTCCATTCCCTAAAGTGAATGTGACATCTTATAATAATTTTAGGCGTGGACGTCGATCGTGGCAATAGTCGTGGTCGAATAATTATCATTATAATCGTGGTGGTAATAATAATACACCTCATCCCCGAAATGAATAAATTATGAAAAGAAACAAGAAAAGAATAAAGGTGGATCAAGTCGACACTTCAAAAATGAATGTTATAGATGTGGTATGAAGGGACATTGGTCGTGTACATGTCGTACGCCAAAACACCTAGTTGAGCTTTATCAAGCCTCATTGAAAAAGAAAGGAAGTGATATAGAGGCAAATTTTATATACCAAAATAATGTTTGTGACAATGTTCCTCTCGAAGATTTCAGTAACTTAACACATTTAGATGTTGCTGATTTCTTTAAAGATTCCGAAATAAAAAATTATTAGGTTAATAATAATTGTTTGAAATTTTGTTACCTTTTGATAAATAAAGAAGTTTTATGTTTTATTTTTATTTCATCACATTAGTTACCATTTTTATTTATTTGTTTGTTTTGTGTTTATGAAGAATATATTGATTGCAATTGGTTTAAACGTTATGGAGGAGAATCTATGCCTCGTGGATAGTGCAACCACACATACTATACTTAAAAATAAAAGGTATTTCTCCAATTTAATGATGGGTAAGGCTAATGTTAACACTATATCCGGTAGTGTTAATTTAATTAATGGCTCCGGAAGAGCAAATATATTACTATCTAGAGGGATAAATTTGATTATAGATGATGCATTATTCTCTCCTAAGTCCCATAGAAATATATTGAGTTTTAAAGATATTCGTTCAAATGGATATCATATTGAGACAACAAATATTGAGAATATTGAGTACTTATATATTACAAAAATTAAATCAGGTAGAAAATATGTATTGGAGAAATTATCCGCTTTCTCTTTTGGCATTTATTATACAAATATTCAAATGATTGAAACAAATGTCATAGTAAACCATAAGTTTACTAATCCTTTTATTTTGTTGCATGACCGATTGGGCCATCTTGGATTCATTATGATGCGAAAAATTATTGAAAATTCGTATGGACATCCATTGAAGAACCAGAAGATTCTTCAATCTAATGAGTTTTCATGTTTTGCATGTTCTCAAGGCAAACTTATTATTAAGCCTTCACCAAATAAAATTGTGATTGACTCTCCAAGCATTTTTAGAACGTATGCAAGGTGATATATGTGGACTAATTCATCCAACATGTGAACCATTTAGATATTTTATGATTTTAATAGATGCATCTACAAGATGATCACATGTATGCTTATTATCAACTAGAAACCTAGCGTTTTCGAGGTTATTTGCTCAAATAATTCGATTACGAGCATAATTTCTAGATTACACCGTTAAAACAATTCGCCTTGATAATGTTGGTGAATTTACATCTTAAGCTTTTAATGATTATTGCATGTCTATTGGAATAAGAGTTGAACAACCGTTGCTCATGTTCATACTCAAAACGGTCTAGCAGAATCATTTATCAAAAGCCTCTAGTTGATAGCTAGACCATTACTTATGAAAACAAAACTTTCTATTTATGTTTGGGGACATACAATTTTACATGCAGTAACACTTATTCGCATCAAGCCCACAAGTTATCGAAATTATCTCCCCTTCAATTGGTTTCTGGTCATTAACCTAATATTTCTCATTTGAGGATTTTTAGATGTGCAGTATATGTCCCAATTACTCCTCCGCAACGAACTAAAATGGGTTCTCATAGAAGATTGAGAATATATGTTGGATATAAATCTCTTTCTATAATTAAATATCTTGAACCATTAACGGGGGATGTTTTTACGGCTCATTTTATCTATTGTCATTTTGATGAAATAATTTTTCCAACATTAGGGGAGAAAATAAATAGAATAAGCGATTAGAAATGTTGAAAAAAGAAATTACATGGAATACTTCATCTTTATATCATCTTGATCTCCGTACAAAACAATGTGAACTTGAAGTTCAAAGGATAATTCATTTACAAAGTCTTGCAAACCAATCGCCGGATGCATTCTCCGATCTAGAGAGAGTAACTAAATCACATGTTCCTGCCGAGAATGCTCCTATTAAAATTGATGTCCCAATAGGATAACCTATTAATGTTATAATAAATGAATCTAAAGCACGCCTGAAGCGTGGAAGACTGATCGGTTTTAAAGATAAAAATCTCCAAAAGAAAAAAGAGAAAATAATCAAGATAAAAATATAAAGGAGGTAGATAAAGCGATCCAAGATGTTTTTGATAACAAGCTTCCGGAAGAAGCCCAAATGCTTGAGAAAAATCAAGAAATTTCGATAAATTATGTTAACACGGGAAGAATATGGGACCGAAAAGAAACATTCATTGATAACATCTTTGCATATAATGTGGCAATTGATATTTTGAATAAGGATCCTGAGCTTAAATCCATTGAAGAATGTCGACATAGAGATGATTGGCCTAAGTGGAAAGATGCAATTCGGGAAGAATTAAAGTCTCTCACAAAACGAGCGAGTTTTTGGACCCATGGTTAAAACACCTAAAGATGTTAAGCCAATAAGATACAAATAGGTATTTGTGTGAAAACAAAATGAAAAAGATGAAATTATGAGATATAAAGCAAGACTTGTAGCGCAAGGGTTTTCACAAAGACTCGGCATTAACTATGAAGAGACATATTTTCCTGTAATGGATGCAATTATATTTCATTATCTTATTAGCTTAACGAGCATGTGAAAAATTTATATGCATTTAATGGATGTAATCACGACCTATTTATATGGGTCACTTGATAATGATATCTATATGAAAGTTCCGGAAGGACTTAAAATGCTTGAAGCATGTAAAATACATTTTCGAGAGATGTATTCGATTAAATTACAAATATCTCTATATGGATTGAAACAATCTGGACGTATGTTGGTATAATCGTCTTAGTGATTATTTATTAAAAGAAGGTTATAAAAATAACCCAATTTGTCCACGTGTCTTTATAAAGAAATTCGAAAAGGAGTTTGTGATAATTGTTGTATATGTTGACGATTTAAATATAATTGGAACTCCTGAAAAGATTTTAAGTGCCATAAATTATTTAAAAGGAGAATTTGATATGAAAGATCTTGGAAAAATAAAATTTTATCTCGACTTGCAGTTCGAACACTTAAAAGATGAAATTTTTATTCATCAATCAACATATATAGAAAAAGTACTACAAAGATTCTACATGGATAAGGCTCATCCATTGACTAACCCAATGGTAGTTCATTCACTTGATGTTCAAAATGACCCTTTTCGACCTCGAAAAGATAACAAAGAACTTCTTGATCCCGAAGTACCATACCTTAGTGTAATTGGTGCATTAATGTATCTTGGTAATAATACTCGACCTAATATAGTGTTTTCCGTAAATTTATTAGCAAGATATAGTTCTACTCCAACACGAAGACATTGGAATGGAATTAAACATATATTACGTTATCTCCGAGGAACAATTGATATGGGCTTATATTACTCTAAGAAATCAAAGACTTGATTAATTGGTTATGCGGATGCGGGTTATTTATCTAATCCACATAAAGCTCGATCTCAAACTAGTTATGTATTTACATATGGATATACGACTATATTATGGCGTTTTATGAAGCAAACTATAGTCGTCACATCTTTAAACCATGCAAAAATACTAGCAATTCATGAGGTAAGTCGAGAATGTATTTGGTTAAGATCAATGACCCATCATATTCAAGAGACATACGGTTTATCCACTAGTAAGGAAGTTCCAACGATCTTGTATGAAGACAATATCGCTTGCATAACTCAATTAAAGGAAGGATACATCAAAGGTGACAGAACGAAACATATATCACTAAAATTATTTTTCACACATGATCTTCAATGAAATGGTGATATTAATGTTCAACAAATTCGATCAAGTGACAATCCAGTAGATTTGTTCACTAAGGCATTACGTATCACAACTTTTGAGAAGATGATTCACGGGATTGGAATGCGTTATCTTAGAGATCTTAAATAACGTCTTCAACGGGGGAGACCAAAATGGGTATTAATGTGTGCAAGGAATAATGTACTCTTTTTTCTTCACTAGGATTTTTTTCACCGAGTTTTTTCCTAGTAAGGTTTTAACGAGGCATATACCTTGTACAATGGACATTCAAGGGAGAGTGTTATAAAATAATGAATGTCCATCTACTTTTCATATCCCTACTACTCGTGATCCTTAATGTGATTCAATTCATCATTCAATATGAGAAATTAAAAGGGTAATGTAATTGATGTACTTTTAATTATTCATAGTCCCTTTAAATTCTCATATCAATTTTGAGGCCTATAAATAGGCTTGATTATTCATTTGTTGATGTACAAGTTTTTAGAGAGATTAAGAGAATAATTTGAAGTTTTTCTCACTTGTATTCACTTTATAGTGAATTATTCTTCTTGTCATCCTTCCTTTAAATTCTCATATATCCTTTATTTTTCACAACATACTTAATTTATTTGTGAAAACGAGAGAGACAAATTTATAATTTATTCTAACTAAACACTTCAAGGCAAAAAAAAAAAAAACAATTAAATTTGGAATATAAAAAGGAAAAGATAAAGAGGAAGCAATTTATCAGAAATTTCAGCCTCACCTTTGGCTCTCTTATCCTGCTTTTTTGGCTTCTTATTTCAAAAAATATTTTGTGGATAATATATTTTTATTGAACCTCCATGTACCATCACTGTATACTTAAAACTCTTTCAAACAAAGGTCACCAAAAAAGTGAAAAAAGACCGAAACTTTCAGAGAAAGGCACCATCCCTCTCTTCCATTTCCTTCTACTGCTCATCAGTCCAACAGGTACAACCACATGACCACGCTATTTCTTCTCTCTTTATTCTCTAACACTTTGAAGTTCTTGAAGTTAGTTGCTTTTTCGTGGTTGGATATCTTTCTTCTTGAACTTTTTGTTGGCTTGGCTTAGAGATCAATTAGGAGTTCTTGTATCATGTCTTTGCCCCTTTCTTTTTTATGATTACTTATTGCATTGTAAATTTTTGATCAACCCAGATGGGTTATTGAATTAGCTTCTTACACTTATGGAGTTCTGCTGAACCGAATTATGGGTTAGATTGAACTGGGAGTGTTTGTTTTTGCCTTTAAAAGCAGCATAATGTTAAAAGTGAAAGACTTGATTGATTTAAGCTTTTTAGCTTCCTTGGCTAGGTTGTTGCCAAAAGGCTGAGATGAGCCTTTTCCATTTTCTTTAGTGATATATTGCAGAGTAGTGGTGTCTTTATTGTTTATCTTCTTTGCAAATCTATACGCAATTATATAATTTCTTCTGATGCGTTTTACCTTTTTCTTTTCCTTTTTTCTGAATTTATGGAAAGCAACATATTCCATGAATTGATGGTTGTTTCAGCTGTCTTTTTTTTTTCTTTTTTTTCTTTTTCCAGGAACTCCCGAAGTGGGAATATGAGAGTGGACAAAAATTCAAGCTCTACATTTTGATTGCATTCCATGTAAAGTTAGATCTAATCAAGCCTCCAAAATTCACAAGTAGGTGTTGCCTGTATGGGAGAATTTGATAAGGAGATTGTTTATTCCAGAACCTCCAACAAAAATCAAGCAGGAACAACCACTATCAAAAAACGATGGGTGGCATTACCTGTGAAGGTAGATGATTATTATCTACATGCCTTCTCTTTTTTGATTGGTAATATGGTACTATAATTTATGCCATCTTGACTCGAGTCTGGAATTCAAACATTGATTAGGTAGCATGTGATTATACTGTCTATTCATGTTTAAGTTGTACATGCTTCTTGTAATGGCAATTTATTTAAGCGACCAAGCAATGGCTCACATGCTAGAAGTGAGCATATTGACACATCCTAGAATTTGGCTGATGAGACGGAAAGGTGGAGAGAGAGAGAATTTGAGATGTCTAGAATTTGTTAACGTGTCATTAAGATTGATCAGTTTAGAAAATCATCAGTAAATGAGTTAATTGGCATTAAAACGTCACGCAGATGGACCTTGCATGAAAATTTAAATATAAAAAAAAACTGCTCTTGGGACGCCTTGAAAAATTGGTCTAGAGACAACAACAAACCCTATGGTTTTTAATAACTGGAAATGGAAACTAGATGTATTATCGAGTGATCATGCTGCAGACTCTGTTCATGTATCTAATGATCAATAGTTTGTATTTTCTCTCAATAAATGAGTTAAATAATTGATATTTATTAGCTTCTTATCTTCACAGGATAATAATCCAGATAATAAGAATCAACTACGTCCTACTTCAGATTCTAAGGATTTCCTAAAGGCCATCAGTTGCAAATTCTGCATGACCAAAGATGGTTGCAGAACTGTGCGATCAAGGACGAAACTAATGAACATTCTGATAGAAAAGGGAAAACCACAGGAAGCAGAGTCCATTTTTTACAGTTTAATTGAGGGAGGGCATAAACCATCTCTAATATCATACACAACTCTCTTGGCTGCCTTGACCATGCAGAAGCGCTTCGACTCCATACATTCCATTATCTCACAGGTGGAAGAAAATGGAATGAAGCCTGATTCAGTATTTTTAAATGCTGTTATAAATGCTTTCTCGGAATGTGGGAACATGGAGGATGCCATGGAAACCTTTTGGAAGATGCAAGAGAATGGAATGAAACCCACCACAAGCACTTATAACACCTTAATTAAAGGGTATGGAATCGCTGGTAAACCTGAAGAGTCTGTGAAACTACTAGAACTTATGTCCAAAGAGGGAAATGCGAAACCCAATCTCAGGACTTATAATGTTCTTGTCAGAGCATGGTGCAACAAGAAGAGAATTACAGAGGCATGGAATGTCGTTTATAAGATGATAGCTTCTGGGATACAACCTGATGTGGTTACTTACAACACTATTGCAACTGCTTATGCTCAGAAAGGAGCACTGGATCAGGCTGAAGGTGTGATCTTAGAGATGCAGAACAATGGTGTGCAGCCCAATGAGCGAACTTGCGGCATCATTATGAGTGGTTACTGTAAAGAAGGAAGAATAAGGGAGGCATTGAGGTTTGCATACAGGATGAAGGAACTTGGCGTTCATCCTAATCTTGTTATATTTAATTCACTGATTAAAGGCTTTGTGGCCATTATGGACAGAGATGGGGTTGACGAGGTGAGTTCTAACCTATGATTAATGTTCATTTGAAAGGTATCTTGCGATTACCCCAACTCCTAGGTAGTGATTAAAGCAGTTACAACTTTAATATAGTTGCAATGAGAAGTTTTTAAGTTTTTGTCATCATAAAGCTTTGTGCTGTTAATTGCAACACTTATTTGTTAAAGTATAGACTCACCTGCTATCCATTCATTCGCCTGTTCACAATACACTCTATCAGAGCTAGCAATGAAGCCACCGTATGTAGGATTTAAATTATGGTACATGTGTTTGCATGGATGCACAACAAGGCTGTTTCAGAAAACATGAGCCCTGTCATGTGTTAAGTAGAATGATTTGGTTCAGTCGCGGTACTGGATTTAGCCATGTGCATGCTTTGCAGGTTCTCAACTTGATGGAAGAATCTGCTGTCAAACCAGATGTGATAACGTTTAGTACCATCATGAATGGATGGAGCACTGCAGGATTTATGGAGAAGTGCAGGGAAATCTTTGACGATATGGTAAAAGCTGGCATAGAACCTGATGCACATGTATACAGCATTCTTGCTAAAGGTTATGTGCGTGCACAAGAACCAGAGAAAGCTGAAGAACTCCTGACTGCCATGATTAAATCTGGATGCGAGCCAAATGTTGTAATTTTCACAACTGTTATAAGTGGCTGGTGCAGTGCTGGCAGAATGGACTATGCGATTCGAGTTTTTGACAAGATGTGTGAACATGGAATTTCTCCTAATTTGAAGACTTTTGAGACCCTGATTTGGGGATTTGCTGAAGCCAAGCAGCCATGGAAGGCAGAAGAAATTCTCCAGATTATGACAGAATTTGAGGTTCAGCCTGAGAAATCGACCATGTTGCTTGTTGCTGAAGCATGGCGTGCTACTGGAATGACGCAAGAGGCAAGCAGAGTTCTTGGTACAATAAACAGAAAGGAAATGACCAGTCAAAAAGAGAAGGTGGAAAAGGAAATACCAGTTGGAAACCTAGAGAAACTGTATCAAAAGCAAACAGCATGTGCCCAGTATTCCAATGTCTTGCAGATACCAAGTACAATTATAGGTGACCAGAAAGGATCTCCTGCAACTCTTAGAAAAGGTAGGATGGTGTTGAGAGATGCTGATTTTCCAGTGGAGTGTTCATGGCTTGCTACAAGATCCATGTCTCTTTCTCATAGTTGTAAATTTGGGGTAAGGTTACCGATTATTTGCCACAAGCAGTCTCAAACACAGCATGGTATGTATGGTCAGCTTGCACAGTCATGTACAGCGGTGTTCTTGAACTGAAGGAAGGCCAAATACTGTTTACTTTTTTATGTATCTATGTTCATATCTCCCACCCAAAAGAATTTACCATCATACTGTTGTAGATAAAGGAATATTGTTGGCTTCGGGTTCACTACCATGTATCTACTTGTAATTTGTTGAAACGATACTATTTACAACATTGAAGCAAAATGAAAAGGGAGCTCTTTTGTGCTTTTTAACGTCTCGTGATATTTCCATTTCCATATTCCAATTATATTTAAGTTCGTTGGCCATGACCGGTAAAGAAGTTTTCTTTTTAAGGCAAACACCCAGGCTGTGCTGAACCTATACTATTATGATTTATTTTCTGGTAACACATGAAAGCAATATTCCATGAGGAACCAAGATTGTATAAATGATTGCAGAACCAGACAAGCAAAGAACATGGCTAAGCTTTTGCCCAAGGAAATGTGAGAACCCATGTTACAATAAAGACTTCCCGATATGCAGAACAATACTGAGGATGCAGCAGACAAGACATAAGAAAATAGCAGCAGTCCAAGCTCAGTCTAAGAGGGCACGTTATTGAACCCATAACATCTTTTTGTTTATCAGGGCCATCTTTGCTACATAATGATTTTCATCAACTAATTAAATAACAATTATTAAGCAAGAAAAGAAAATCTGCTATGTTATTTGATCAGTTTAAGTTTTATATTGTGCAATACAATTCACAGATTTCCAGCATATAAAATTAGCATAAGAATTAAGATACAAATCACATCATGGATTCCTTTCATGTACACACACCTGTTGGATATACAAAGCATGAATTCATCTATCGATTTTTGCCTGATTTTCCTCGCAAAGTTGATCCCTCATGGTCTGGAGGAGAAGGAATTCTGCTGACAAGCCATACCAAAACCACACCTATAAGGGCACCAGATAGATGTGCAATATGATTGACACTCTGCACAAGGTAGGTTCCACGAAAAGGGCCTGTCATAGCTGCTGAAGCTTGAGCTGCCTCCATTACCTGTGGGATCAGAAATAAGCATGTAGAAAGTGATTAATCTCATTTTCCCTAGCATAATTCATGAAACTAAACAAATTCACTAGGTTGATTGAAGGCCTTTACAATATGACGTTTAATTTCAATTTTATCGAGAACATAAAAAGTCATGCAGTTAAAGTTGAGATGATATCTCGTTTACATCCAAATGGCTTTTCCAAGAAGCCATAACTTCGTTCAAACAATTAGGTCTTCTCAAAGGATATCAAATAGTAGTATTGAGGCTTAGATATATCAGGGGAGGAGATTCTCCACGTCCTTTTTTACTGTATCAAAGTCCTAATTTGTAACAGAAGCAGAAGAGTTCACCTTATCTATAACAAACTGGCCCAATATAAGCACTTCAAGAATCTTCCTCCAATCCCACGTTATCTACATTTTAACAAAAAAAGGTCAACAGTTTCTGAAGATTGAAATTGAAAAACTATTTGCAGATTGCATGCTCAAGATACCTTTACAAGGACACTAATAGCAAACAGTCCAAAAACAGCACCAGAAGCTCCAACAGAAACTGCATTTCTGGGCAAAACTAACCATGAAACAAGATTTGCTCCAACACCTGTAAAAATATAAGAGAGCCACAATGCAAAGTTTCCTTCCTCTTCTTCAACAAGCTTCCCTGTTCATAGAAAAATGGTACAAATAGTCCTCATTTTATACCATTCAGACAGAATCCTAGTTAAGACACTCACTGTAAGCAAGTAGAGTGATGAAACTCTCACCAAAAATGTACAAGAAAAAAAGATTGCTCGAAAGATGTTCCCTGAAGAAAATACAATCCAAGATTAGCCGCTCCGCTCACAGTCAAAATACAACCTTTTGCAAAACGATCATATTGTGTACTTCATATAAACATTATCCAAGTACTTGAAGTTAAGCATTCAATGCAAGCTTAAACAACATAAAGATCTCACCAGCTAGCATGGCAGAATGTTGCTGTCACAAACTGGTACCAAGCAGGCCAATTATGATACAAGTAAAGAGATTTAATGCTGCGAACCTTTAGTGAAAAAGGAAAGAAAAAGAAAATATATTGTCAGCCTAACTTCCTCAAGAACATAAACAAGACAGAATGCTGATGCTACTTATTAAGTTACCAATCACTTGCCATAGTACCAAGTGACTTGAGATTGAATTCCACGCAGAAACTAGAATATCGAAGTACCTGGAAAAAGTGATCTGCTACAAACAATCCAATATTGATAAGTATAATCCAGAATATCCCATTCACGCGTTTCTCCGGTTTCCTTCTCTCTTCTGGTTTTCCAAGTTCCAGCTGCCTTATCATATCTAATGCAAACAATTACAGAATACAAAGTCACTTAATTTCCTTAACAACATAAAAAAGCAGTCAAATTTCAAAATCTCAATTACGTAAAGCGCAAAAACTCTCTTAAATACCAGTTTAACACTAATTAAACAGTGCATTAAACTCTACACACCATCTGTTTGTGAAAATTCCCAAAAAGAAACGAAGGCATCAAAAACCACCCAAAAAAAAAATGACAGCAAAAATTAGTTAAATATTTAAAAAGGGGCTTTGTATAAATAGAACAAAAATACACCTGAGTCATTATTTCTGCAAACAAAGCGAAACGGCGTGGCAGGGAGAGAGCGAAGGAAATAAGGAGAACTTGTGGGCACGAAGAGTTTTGGATGAGAAAAGAGACAAGGAGGGACGGTGAGAGGCTTTGAGAAAGGGTAATGGGAAGCGATAGGGGTTAACGTGAATGCGTAATAAGGATTTGGTGTTGAAAGTTTTTGCTGGAAATGGAACCGAAACTGCCCCATTGTTTTGTGTTTTGGAGGGAATTTCCATTTCTTGTGCTATATATAGGTGGATAATGGAGCATGTGAGCGACATGTCTTTTTTGTTTTGTATGAAAGATTTTTTTTTCTTTTTTTTTTCCTGACCGCAAATTATTTGTTTGTTTAATTGGTTGGTTGGTTTTGTTTTAAATAATTTTTTTAACGTCTTTTACATACGTTATTATGCGTAATCGATTTGATATATTCACTTAAGAAATTTTCTTTCATGGAAGAAATCAATCCCACTAACCCTTAGATGGTTTTTATGTAATGGTTTTTTCATATTTTTAAGATAGAATAATCATACATCTTGTCATTATTTTTCTATATCTTCCTCTTTGTTTCGGTTTGAATAATTTTCTATATTTTAAAATACACTGGTGTTTAAAAATTCGACCTTATATTGTTTTTTTGATATTCATAGATAATAAGATATTTTTACATCAATTTTTATATCAATCGAAAATAAATTTTTTATTTTTTGGATTAAATCAACGTTTGAAGACCAAAACACACTTAGCATTTTCTCTATAATTTGAGACGGTATAATAACGTGAAGAATAAATCTATTTACCAATCAAATTAGTAAATTTTCAAAAATAAATTTGAATATTGTTTTTTTTTACATAGAGTGAACAAGTTACAACCACTTTTCAATTTTATCAAGTATATATGCATTAGATATAGTATTTTAAAGATAGTTAATATAACTAATTAGACTGCTTTTTAAAGAAATTTAATTGATATTGAAATTGTTGGCTTGCTGTTTTTTTTTTTTATCCCACCTATTCAAGATTGAAGATTCAATATTTGCATTATCACTTTCTCAATGAACCTTTAATTATTCTTTTCAATAAATAAATAAAATCTGTTGCTTGAGACAAAGATTGGTATCTTAGAACGCCAAAAGCAGGAAGAAAAATACACGTGTTTTCTTTCCAGGATAGAACTGCACATCTTGGTTTGGTCTCTAACAATACGGAAGCAATGGCTTGGTTAGTTGGGCTGGGTACTATTTGCTGTAGCCCAAAGACAGTCGGCCTAGTCCCAAACGCAAGGTATTCCAAGTTCCAACGGTGGATTGGTTGGGTGCGGCACTGAAGGGCACAATCAACGTGTGGTCCTCACATGGATTCAAGATACTTTGCTGATTCAAGAAGGTTGACTTGAGTGGAAAGAATTTTAATCGCTTAAACATATATTTTTGAATTCAAGTTTTTGTGTATGTAAAAAATTATTTAGATAGTTATCTTTACCTTATGCGTTCGACAAAATAACAAAAGATGAGTCTGGCTCTTTAGATTTGGGATACTTGAAAAATTCAAAAAAAAAAAATATACACCACTAATAAAAGAGCAAACTAACAGGGCCACCGACCACAGAAGGCAGAAGGGGAGAAAAAGGTGTTGACGAAGAGAAGGAAGATTTATCCATGTTTGTCTCCTCTAAATGAATGGATAGATAATCAATGGAAGGGAAAGTTTAGCTTGACAATTGTCAATTTTTCTTTTTCATGTAGTTGTTACTAGCATTTATCCCGTGCGTTGCCACGGGATAAACTATAGAATATTCTTATGTGTTCATTCATATGAAATACAAAATTTAAAAATAATTATTTAAAAAGATCACGTGAAAAAAATAAAAAGAAAAAAGAAAACTAAAACGTATATCTTATATTTTGCTACGGGGTTAGTTAAACGAAAATTCCGTAAAATTGAATAATATAATGTTGCTAATCGGATATTGTTTGATATAAACATGTATTTTATTATAAATATGTATAATGACTAATAATTAAATTAATGATGTGACATTTTTTTGAATTTTAGATGATTAATTTTTACCATATATTGTTCATCCGTAATTTGTTAATGAGATAGAGAGACCATCCAAGATAAAAAGACTAAAAAGCTTTATAAAATCAAGAATTTGGCAAAAAAAATAATAATAATAAGATAAAATTACACACATTAAAAATTAAATGATCAAAAACAAGTAAAGGTCATAAAAGAAGGATCAAAATAAATAAAAAATTTCACGAAAAGCAAAAAAAAAAAAAAAAAAAAACTTATAAATAATAAGACTAAAAAAAATTCATTATACATAAGGCAAGAACAAAAGTAAAAAATAATAGAATTTTAATGACCAAAACAAAAATCACAAAATAAGAACTAAAATAGAAAATATTTTTTTACTATAAGCCAAAAAAAAAAAAACTTAGAATAGTGAGATTGTATTTAATTTCGGTGTAGAAAGAATAATAATCAAATATAATAAAACTTTAATGATCAAAATAAAAGAAAGATCACAAAATAAAAACCAAAGCATAACAAAAAGTTTTACTAAAAGTAAAAAATAGTTCCTCATAGGGAAAAAAATCAAATTTAATAAAAATTTAATGATCAAAATAAAAAATAATTACAAAACATGGATTAAATAAAAATAAAATTCTACTAAATTCAATGACCAAAAAAAAGAAAAAATCACAAAATAGGAATTATAATAGAAGGAAAATTTTCACTAAAAGCAAAAACATGATAAAAATCAAACATGATAAAACTTTAATGACTAAAATAAAAACATATCACAAAGTAGGAACCAAAAAGGGTATAAATTTTTACTAAAAGCCAAAAAAATATTTATTATAGGGATAAAAATCAAATATAATAAAATTTTAATATTTATCATAGGGACACAAATCAAATATAATAAAATTTTTATATTTATTACGGAGATGAAAATCAAATACAATGAAATGTTAATGATCAAAATAAAAAAAGATTACAAATCAAGGACTAAAATAAAAATAAAAGCCAAATGAGGGGGTTGAAAAACACAGCAAGAGAAAGAAAGAAAAGAAGGGGGAAACAATAGTAAAAAGCCAAGAAAAAAATATTTATAATAGAAATAAAAATCAAATATAATAAAATTTTAATATTTATCATAGGGACACAAATCAAATATAATAAAAATTTTATATTTATTACAGAGATGAAAATCAAATATAATAAAATGTTAATGATAAAAAAAAAAGATTACAAATGAACGACTAAAATAAAAATAAAAGGCAAAATGGGGGTTTGAAAAACACGAGTAGGAGAAAGAAAAGAAAAGAAAAAGAAAGAAAGGGGAGGGGGAACGAGTAAATGAACAATTAAAATTTTAATAGTTATTATAGGGACACAAATCAAATATAATAAAATTTTTATATTTATTATAGGGATGAAAATAAAATATAATAAAATATTAACGAGCAAAAAAAAAAAAAGATTACAAATCAAGGACTAAAATAAAAATAAAAGCCAAAAGAGGGGTTTGGAAAACATAGCAAGAAATTTTTATATTTATTATAGGGATGAAAATCAAATATAATAAAATATTAATGATCAAAACAAAAAAGATTACAAATCAAAGACTAAAATAAAAATAAAAGCCAAATGAGGGGTTTGAAAAACATAGCAAGAGAAAGAAAAAAAAAGAAAAAAAAAAAAAGAGGGGAGGGGGACGAGTAAATGAACAGGGGAAAATGCTACGAGCACTTTCCCGTTTTCATTTAGTATGTCTTGTAATATTTATTATAGGGACATAAATCAAATATAATAAAAATTTTATATTTATTATAGGGATGAAAATAAAATATAATAAAATATTAATGTTAAAAAAAAATTACAAATCAATGACTAAAATAAAAATAAAAGCCAAAAGGGGGTTTGAAAAACATAGCAAGAAATTTTTATATTTATTATAGGGATGAAAATTAAATATAATAAAATATTAATGATCAAAACAAAAAAGATTACAAATCAAAGACTAAAATAAAAATAAAAGCCAAATGAGGGGTTTGAAAAACATAGCAAGAGAAAGAAAGAAAAGAAAAGAAAAAAAAAAGAGGGGAGGGGGATAGTAAATGAACAGGGAAAATGCTACAGCACTTTTCCATTTTCATTTAGTATATCTTGTAATATTTATTATAGGGACACAAATCAAATATAATAAAATTTTTATATTTATTATAGGGATGAAAATCAAATATAATAAAATATTAAGATCAAAACAAAAAAATTACAAGTCAAGGACTAAAATAAAAATAAAAGCCAAAAGAGGGGTTTGAAAAACATAGCAAGAAATTTTTATATTTATTATAGGGATGAAAATCAAATATAATAAAATATTAATGATCAAAACAAAAAAAGATTACAAATCAAAGACTAAAATAAAAATAAAAGCCAAAGGAGGGGTTTGAAAAACATAGCAAGAGAAAGAAAGAAAAAAAGAAAAAAAAAAAAAGAGGGGAGGGGTAACAATAAATGAACAGGGAAAGTGGTACAACACTTTTTTGTTTTCATTTAGTATATCTTGTGATATTTATTATAGGGACACAAATCAAATATAATAAAATTTTTATATCTATTATAGGGATGAAAGTCAAATATAATAAAATACTAATGATCAAAACAAAAAAGAATACAAATCAAGGACTAAAATAAAAATAAAAGCCAAAGGAGGGGTTTGAAAAACATAGCAAGAGAAAGAAAGAAAAGAAAAGAAAAGAAAAAAAAAGAGGGGAGGGGGAACGAGTAAATGAACATGGAAAGCACTTTTCCGTTTTCATTTAGTATATCTTGTAATATTTATTATAGGGATACAAATCAAATATAATAAAAATTTTATATTTATTATAGGGATGAAAATCGAATATAATAAAATATTAATGATCAAAACAAAACAAATTACAAATCAAGGACTAAAATAAAAATAAAAGCCAAAAGAGGGGTTTAAAAAACATAGCAAGAAATTTTTATATTTATTATAGGATGAAAATCAAATATAATAAAATATTAATGATCAAAACAAAAAAAGATTACAAATCAAGGACTAAAATAAAAATAAAAGGCAAAAGAGGGGTTTGAAAAACATAGCAGGAGAGAGAAAAGAAAAGAAAAGAAAAGAAAAAAGAGGGGAGGGGGAACAGTAAATGAACAGGGAAAGTTCTGTAGCACTTTCCCGTTTTCATTTAGTATATCTTGTAACTTGTAATGGGCCATAGGCATTTCTTGTGGCTTTAGTAGTTGCTACTCTTTCTTCGTAAAAGCCTGGATTGCATTTTTTTCTTTCCAAGATTTTGCCCCTTTGCGGCTTTGCCCTCCCAAATGGCAAACATGCATGTCTTCCTTTTCTTCTTGTTTGCCATTTCATATTACGTTAGAATGCCACATTACAAGGACCTTTTGTTTTTTGCCTTGGGGAAATTACGTTCACGCACAAGTGAAAGACAGAAGTTTTATATTCTAAATAATAATAATAATAATAAAATAATAAAAAGCAGACTTTTTTTATTTATTTTTACACTAATTATATACTCTTTATGTCTTAAAGATGTCAATTTTTTATTTATATCTATCCCAAAATATTTATATGCTCAAAATACAGTTTTTTTTAAAAAAATACCTTTATTTTGTAATGTAGGATAAACTTAGATAGATTTAAAAAAAAAAAACAAAAAGGGTTTTTAAATATGTATTGTTAAAAAAAATTGATATGGCATTATAATTAATTAGTTTTTAAAATTATATGAAAAGTTAAAAGGCACTTTCATTTTGGGATAAAAAGGCTATATATATGAGATTTTATTGGATATGTTATGAAACCTACTTAATCTGCATGATAGCGCAATATCTGTAAATACTAAAAAAAAAAAAATAGATTTCATTTGATCTCCAAAATTCAAAATTAAGTAATGTTGACTAAACTCTTGACATTGATTAATTTTGAATTTTAGATACCTAATTGAATTCACATATATAGTTGGGAGATTGATTTATAAATTTTTTTTAAAAAAAATTATTAGGTACAAGTTAATGTCCTGATTGAGGTACTATTAAGCAACTCGTTTAATTCAAATTCAGGGACTTAACTGAGAAATAAAAAGGAGATTCATTCATCTGGTTGAGTTAAAATATATTAAGATTGAATTACATGTGGAGTTTATTTTAGGGTAAACATAAAACATAGAAGTATGAATATCCGGTTAATTGATTTCAAAGTTTTCAGCAGTCGAAGGCTAAATACCAGTAGGTGGAATTGTAAACGAAAGTAATTTCTGCAAAAACCAAACCTAATTTGCAAGTTATCTACTGAAATAAATGTTTGATCAAAGCAGATCATTCAAACCTTCATTAAATCCACCAATTCATAGTCTAATATCCAATGGAACTGAAACGAATTTTGTTTTTTTATTAAATAATTGATAATTTCAATTCCTTATCATCAATTTTATTTATTTATCAACTTGAGATTTTTTCAGAAAGAATAAAAACCCTTTTGCTAATTTATAGCATAATAACAATGCTAAGTAATTAAACACTTCTATGCTATAATCTTAGCATCACTTGAGATTGTAAGTGTGTAATGTGACATAATTCCACTAAATAATAATAATATAAAATTATTTTTAAAAGTTTATTTAACAACTTAACAATTTAAATTTTTAGGCTGAGATGATTTTTTTATATTACAGATTTTTATGTGAGAATATGAGTTAAAAAATAATATAAAACTATTTATGGAGTCTTAATTATCTAACAAATTTTGATTGAGATTGTTTTTTAATACCTTTAAATCATATGTATGATATTCAATCAAATCTTAAAGATTAAAAAAAAAAATCAAACTTATCTAGTAAAGAAACACAAGATGCTTAAAAAACATTATTTGAAAAAAATATGGTAAAAAATAATATAAAATTATTCATCAAATTTTACTTAACAGTTTTAGACTAATATGGCTGTTTGACAATTTCAAATTGTAAGTAAGATATTCAATCAAATTTTAAATGTGAAAAGAAAAAAAAAATCAAACTTACCCAATAAAGAGGGTGTCTTTTGGCATGATGGGAGGGTAAATCTTGAAAAATATCCTATACCATTAAATTTGCTATTTCGTAACTTTTTCAAGCCAACTTTTGACAGCGAGCTATGTATGTGAGACAAAATTGATGTCTTTCTGCCGTTTTACATTTGAAAAGACGATGGCTCTACCATGCGGGATTCATCACCACAAACAAATAAAGAATGATAAAAGGCAATAAATGTTTTGGCGGTGTAGAATTAAATAATTGATTTGATAGCTAAAAAAGCATGATTCGTGCTATTTCCAACACAAATTTAATTAGATCATGCTCGTAGGGATGGATCTAGGAGACACGTGTTGTCTCTATACAGCTCAACCATAAAAATTCACAAGCCCACATAAAAGTAAATCTACTAAGTCCAATTCAAGCTCAGAAATCACAACATAAAACAACAATATACCAAACGTGCTCAAAGTCTCCAGGGGATGGCCACCCCATACAAGGCAAGTTGTCCCACAGAAAAAAGTTTAGAAATCCTCCTATCTTTAGGAGCTTCAGTCCCCCAAAAAAAACAAAGAAAGAAAAAAAGAAAAAAGAAGACCCTACTTTTCTCGATTATTGCTAAAAAGCACAAAACATTTAATAAAAATATTTTCAAATGACGATACTAATTAAATCACTAATCATCATGATAGTATTAATATAGTTGTATATAAGATAGAATAATAGTAGAACACCTTTAATTATTGGCTTAGTCACTTATGGCAAAGGAAAAAGCCAATCATATCATTTACACCATACAAGTAAATTCTTGACATATTCCAAATCCTGAACATTATTTTCTTATTTTAAGAATATCTATATGTAATATAATAATATCTCTAAAAGAACATTTCCAAGCCATTTTGCCACTTTTCGACCATTAACTTGGTTATTTGAGGGTCCCCCACTTAGCTAGAAAAACTTATTTTATAGGTATCTAGTGCAAGAGATCATCAAACATGCCTACTAAAATCCAAACCCTCGATCCGCCTACATGAGCTATGTTTCTTAATTTTATTGGATGAGTATTAAACGATTCATCGATTAGCAAAATCTATGAAAAATCTAAGCAAAAAGCCGGTTTTCTCATATCTTTTTGTTTGTTCTCTAAATTGTCTTCAAGCTTTCAAATGGTGAAACAACTAGAAATCTTTGGTCGTGTCACTTTTTTAAATTTTGTTAGTCTTAATACTCTCGAGGACATTGTTCGGTTACAACATGTTTAAAATTTTATAGAGGCATTCTTGGTAGTTCAAACACAAATCAAAATGCTAACTTCCTTGTCATAAATGCCTCTACGCCCTCTACCTTTGAATACTCCAGGTACCATTACATGTTACACTTAGTATAGAAAGAGCTTTCTCCTCTCCTCACACTAATCAATGAGGCCCACAATCACTAGATGAAATGCAAAGAGGGCATACAAGCACAATATATAGAGAGCGAGGTTGTCGCCCTTCCTCAAAACCCCAAAGAACCCATGCATCTTATTCAAAAAAGAGCCTATAAGTCATATAGAGAGCGAGGTTGTCACCCTTCCTCAAAACCCCAAAGAACCCACGCATCTTATTCAAAAAAGAGCCTATGAGTCATGAGTCTTATAAGGAAAAAAAGAGAGAAGAAAGTTTAAACATCATTGCGACATTAAAAATGCATATAGTACCGACAAATGACATTGAGAAAGACATCATTAAAGTTCATTTTCATTAGAAACAAAGTTTGTAAGCCTAGATTTTAAGCGTTATCATGTTAAAATAAAGCCTAATGTCTCTTTTTATTTATGCACATACCACCACAAACATAAGTTCCAAGTATCGTTCATAGGTCCTTGCATTCTTAACAAAAACTTTTTAAAGAATTCATCTTAGAGAAGATGAATTTAGCTAGATATGATGCTCAATCAATTCTAAAGAATACATACGAAATTTGAAGGAAACCCTTAAAATAGTATTTAAGAAAGAAATGTCATATGCAAAGTACTTCCCACCATCTTCCGAAGTACCGTCGGAAAATGATACAACAATCTAGATCCCGAATTTGTCTTGAGCATTGAGGATCTTAGTTCCAAGCTAGTGGCTCATTTGTCCACAAGTATTCCTACTAAAAAAAGCTTAAATGATCTTTTCTCCATCACGCATCAAGAGGTAAAGAGTACTTAGATATTCCTTTCTCACTTTCACGAAGAAATGCTAAAGATAGCGAGTCTTATTGGAATTGGTAACAACAAAGGCCTTTGTTGATAGGGTTAGCAACATCAACATATGGAAGAAAATATTTACCCTTTCTTAACGAATTTGTATTAGGTAAAGAAACTAATTTAAAGCCACATCTTAATAGAGGAAACAATAGTTATTAGGAAAATACATTCTTGATTTTAGAGGCCTCTCAACAAATTAAGAAAGGAAAAGTCACCATCTACTCGTACTAGCTTTAAGAAGAACCCAAATAGGCATGTCCACGAGTCACATCATGTTTTCTAAACTTTAGACTACTCTTCTTAATGCTACCAGTATAGAAATGTTCGTAGCAATCCAAGAAGTGGCATATGTAAATCCCTCATCGTTGATGAATCACCTTCCCTATCTCTAAAATTAAAAGAAATATTTCTTCTACCATCAAAATCATGAGCACGACTTCGAGGATTATTATTATTTAAAAAAGATTGATTACCGAGGAATACCTTAAAAGGCTTATGAGGGATGATCTTAATCAACACAATATTAGACCGGAACGCCACCTGGATGATCCTCTAAAAATTACCATTATCTTATAATAAAATTCAATCAAGACAGTCCTATAAGAAAAAATGAGGGAAAATACAATCCTTACCATAGCCGAGCTAGTAATATCATGGCATGAGCCTAAAATTTTCTTCCCTAAAGACTCTACCGGGATGGCTCATCCCAACGATGATGCTCGGTCATCTCGACCATCATCTCTAAATATGAAGCTCATCGTATCCGGATAGATAGCAAGAATAAAATGAATATCTTGTCCAAAAAGATTTTAAGAACGATAGGATTAGAGACATACCGACTCTAATTAGTAATCGTACCATTGATAGGTGTAGAAGGGTGACATGTATATGTGGAAGACACTATACAAATGTTCATCAAACTTGGATACACCTCTCAAGAGATTATTATTTTGCTAACATTTATGATTATAGAAATGCATCTAGCATACAACACTATATTTAGGAGACCATTATTATATGACATAGGCACGACGACCAAGCATAAGATATCTATCTTTGACGTTCCCCACTCTAAAGGGGATCGATACTATTTGAGGCAATCAATTGGGTGGGACAACCTTAAAAGAATAGAAAACAATTCCATAAACTCTAAAATTAAGATCAACTTTTGTTATGGTCCTAGAGTTTGAGTCTTAACGAATGCATATAATCCGTATATCATGATTATATAAAATTTATATTTTTTTTAATCAAATACATATAATATTGATCGACATATTTACATATGCATACATCTTCAAAGGCTATAGTTATGCTCTATAACAAACAACATACGGGATTATCAATAAGAGAAAGACAACAACCATATGCTTAAAAGGACAAATGGATAAAACCTAGGAGTAGAGTCCTCGACCATATCCCTTAATGGATAAATGGTCAAATCCCATAAGAAAATTTCATGACCATATCTTTGATAGTCAAATGGCCAAATCTTACTAGAAAAAAATAGTAAAACCAATAATGCGAAAGGTTTCTTAGCTAAAAATATAGGAGTAAAAAAAAAGAAAAAAAAGGAACCACTAAGAAACAAGGTCTCTAGAATTTCATCAAATAAATCGATATATTACATAAAAAAAAAGCCATAGGCTCAACTACCAAACGATTACAAAAGAAATATAATTTAATTTTATCTCTTATGTTGTATTATTCATGAAACTTTTTCTAAGCCTCTATACCGGGATGTGCGTTCCGGATAAGTAAAACAATTAGAAGTGACGAGAGTACTTTCTCTTATAGAGAATAAAAAAGAGCCGACTAAAGAGGCCTCGATGCTATGATGTGGTAATAACTTCCAAGCAATCAAAATTCAGCTTATTATGATAGGAAAAAAGCTTATATATTATTGGGATATTATCTTTTAAAGCAAATAAGACCTTATGTCATTAGGTACGCATTCATTGGGGAAGAAAGAAGGGATTAATCCATCTTAGATGCATCATGATGGTTGTTTATGGACTCTAATGAGCCATCCTCTCTAGATAAACTTCCCTCTCCATAGCCTCTAAGTTGCCTATGAGTTTTAGGCTACAACTATCTTTTTTCGGTAAGAGTTTACACTAAAGCCTTTTTTATATCCTCTAGTCTCTTTTTCTTTTCCTCTTAAAGAGATTGGATCTCTCTATCATTCTCGAACAAGGTGGTAAAAAAACCTTAGAGGAGTGTTACACTTCGGATCTCTCATTCTTCTCGATCATTCACTATGAAAAATATAAGCCTACACTCGGGAAAGAATGCAAAAAATAACAAGTGAGGACCACTTCAAAGGAAAATCATAAAAATAGTAAAAAGAATATATATATGTATGTACTTACAGAGAGGCTCGACTAAAAACAATTCATACCATTGACTAGAAGCCCTAAAACCAACGATCTAAAGCCTCATATAAACAAAAAGTGGAGAGATCTCCTTAAAAAAATGAGAAGCCTCTTTCCCTTTTCTTTTCTTAAAGAAGCAACATTGCTAAAACAATTCCTATCATAGACAAAACTGCTTTATAAAAAGCAAAAATAGAGGGGCACCATTTGGTATATAGCTTGGCTTAAGGATAAAAGCCTTAACGACTTTTTTCCTTAATTATTGGGTATGAAAGAAGTTGTTGTATATATAAAAACCTCCCATCAGTTTCTCTTCTCAACTATGGAACACAAACAAAAGTAATCGACGTCTTTATCAAGGCTTTCTACAATCTAGAAGTGGCTTTATTCTCTAAAATGAACACTAGAGGCACACTTTTCTTAGTGGTAGGGGAATGAGTACTTTACCTCTCTATAAATAAAGGATCAACCTTCCTTTTTAAAACATACACATAAGTGCTCCCCATATTCATAACGCTAAAAGCTACCTTGAATCTCTTAGCCAATTATTTACTCACATCTCGTAGAGACAACTTCTCCTCAACAACAAGCCTCATTTCAAGAGTAGGGCTGGTGAAAAGGATGGAGACCTATTTTTAAGTGGCATTCTCCTTCACACGAGGCATATAAGGTTCTATGAAAAACTAATTATGGCATTGTCTTCCTTAGGTGACGGGTCCACCACAAAACAAAAAGATTGTCGAAATGAAAAATAATAACGTGGATACATAAAAGGTTAAACTAATAAAATTTAACTATCTACCCAATGAGCCAATAATCAAAGATCATTTTTTAGCCGACTAGTTAATCATGTACTTCCTCTTTTTACTCTTTACCACCTTTTAAAATGCTAGTTCAACACCTATTTAAAGAGAGAAAATGTTAGGACTATTTTAAAAAGACCCTCATAAAAGAAGACACCCTCAAATTCTCCAATCATAACCTTAGAGAGTCACCTCTTGACAATTAATAATAACTTATTCTCTAATTGCTCGTTAAGCCGATGGTTCCTACGAATGCTCTTTTCAATAAAATTGCTTCCCGAACTATAAAAGTATACACTCGAGCCATTCTACTTTCCTCACCAACTTCATAAATTAAATAGTGAGCATATTTGAAAAGCACATGAGTTAGGATGACCCCAAGACTTTGGCAAAAATAGTTAATAATCCTTCTATTTTGATAAATCCGACTCGCACTTAAGCAAAAATAATCAAACACCTTTATCATAAAACCAATTAGAGGAAAAGTAAACTTGTAATTCAACATGCAAATAGGGATAGTAATATCCAAGTTTTTCTCAACAATGCCATAAAGGAATTTGTTCATTCTATTAATAAGATGGCCCGTAATAAAAAAAAATTATTTTCCGTAAACCGACCACATGAAACAAATCTTTTATAAGACACACAATTCGAACCTCTTATAGAAAAAAAGATACATATCTAGACTCAACTTAGGAAAGGAAGGACTTGCCTACGCTAGAACTTGCATCTCTTTTTACACCCCCACTAGGCATAGTCTAGATGTACCGTTACTTTCTCTAAGTCACTCATTTTGTACTAGATGAAAACATAAAAAAAAATAATAAGGAAAAAATTTATAGATTGCCTCCAATAAATATAGGTTTGAAGAAAAAAGAATGTCTTAGAAAAACACCCAATTAAAAAAAATACTTTTAAGATAAATAGAAAGAAAATGAGAATGAAGAAGGGCGATAAGAGAAAACCTTTCCGGAAAACTCTAAGGAATGTCAAATGACTTGCTAAAAATCTTTAACAATCAAGTCCAAAACCCATAGAAGCAAAGAAAAGACTTCTTTAACAAAACCTATACATGAGCAAAAGAAGGCGTTCTCCCTTAATCATGATGCGTCGGACCCAAAGGACAACCTTAAGTTGATGTGGCAGAGCGGTGCAAGAAAATATAGTAGACACTTAAATTTTTAATGAGGATAATCATAATCCTTCAAGAAAGCAAAAGAGATGTAGCTTTTGGAGATCACAAAAGCATCCTCGCTTATAGATGGTTATCCTTTCTTTACTAAAAATTATCAATTTTGAAATGTTAGAACTCCAAAGGATAAGATTATTAACCAACCCGAGTTAAGCAAAAACAAAAGAAAGAACATTGATAATCTTTATTGGCAAAGAAAAGCACCACTCGAAACGCCCAAGCCAATAGTCTTTAAGTTTAGGCTAAACAAACTCGCTAAGACTTAGAGGGGACTATTGATAGGGATAGACCTAAGAGACAAATTTCATCCTTATGCAGCCCAATCAAAAAATGGGTCTAAAATCTCCAAAGATAGATGTCCTCTATAAGACAGGTTGTCTTTCAAGAAAGCTTAGGAACCTTCATATCCTAAGATGCCCGACCCGAGAAAAAAAGGCCACACTTTCCTTTACTATCATCAAGAAATACAAAATATTATTTATTATCATGAATTCTACAATAATGATACTAATTAAATCGTCACTCATCATGATCGCATTAACATCATTACCGATCGATAGAACGATAGCAAATCACTATTGGTTATTAGTTCAACCACTAACGTCAAAGGAAAAGGAGAATCTTATCCTCTTCACCAAACAAGTTACACCTATAAAGGCCCAAATCACCAAAGGTAGAGAATTCTGAATAAATTCTGGACATGTTCTAAATCTTGAACATTTTTCTCTCATTTTAAGAATATTTGCTCGTAGTTAAACACTTTCTTCAAAAGAATTTTTTTCGGGCCATTTTGCTACCTTCTAACCATTAACTTGATCATCGAGAGTCCCTTACCTAACTAGAGGGACTTCTTTTATAGATACCTAGTGTTAGAAACCATTTAGCATTCCCATTGAGTTT
This sequence comes from Dovyalis caffra, assembly GCA_963924115.1. NCBI lineage: Eukaryota > Viridiplantae > Streptophyta > Magnoliopsida > Malpighiales > Salicaceae > Dovyalis > Dovyalis caffra. The sequence continues at coordinate 13,992,562 of CAWUPB010001194.1, read as the reverse complement.
CAAACCCTCATTCCGCCTATTGAGCCACGTTTTCTAATTTTATAGGATGAGTCTTTCACAACTAGTTACATGCTATGATCCAAAAAAATCTAGATCCATTCAATTAAAATAATCTAGTATGTATATAGGACTTCTCAAAAAATTTAAAAAAGAAAGAGAATTTTTGTTAGCCGATAAGACTAATTTCAATGAGTTAATTCTCTTGTCATTTTTTTTAAAGTCACTCCCTAAAAAGTTTTAGTTCCATTTTAAAACTTTGAAAGTGATAGTCTGAATTTTCTTTTGATTTTTTTTCCTGAAACTTTATAATGTTAAATTTGTACTGTCTTATAGTATTTTGTAATTTATGAAATTTTATCTCATAATATCATGTAAAATGCTATATTTAAGTTAATCCGAAAGTAAAATATTTTCACAAGAAAAAGATAAGAAATATAATAAAATTCTTACTTACGAATTTTCACACACACATATATATATATTCTACACATATTACCAGCATACCGATTTATATTTAATCACTATTATTTTTAATTAATAAAAATCAGTATTCCGTTACAATATTGTTCAAAATCAATACTCCATGTTATGGTGTTTAATCTTAACTGAGGAACACTCTAAATGCCTCGTAAAAAAAAAAATCTGACATTCTAAATGAAATTAATTAATCTGAACAGTTTATAAAGTTATGGAGTTGGAAATAAGACAATGGACTCGCATCAATTATAAAGTACAAAACGGCACTCTCGTATGAGTTTTATCCATACCATCATCTAAGAGAAACAAATCCATTTGTAAACAAGGATTATTAAAATATTTTACATTCCTTTCATATAAATTATTCTATCTTTTTATGATGATATTCCTCCCAAGAAGTAAGAACATGATGCGAACATGCACTCATTTAAAGGAGGAATAAGATCAAGAGAGGTGGGGGCAGCGCAGGGAGGTTTGAGTAGCTTGGATGTTAATTTTGCACTTCTCTTGGTATTAGCTGGTTACCCACCAGATTTTTATTTTTTTTCTTGTTGTTGTTTTTGGTGAAATAGTATGCATCTTTGTTAAGGAGACTAGAGAAATTACTAATGGGATTCTAGGGGAAAAAACAAGTGAGCGTGACCTCTCTTTTGGTAAATTAAGCATGGACACCAAGTGCTTGAAGGTGATTGACAGAATGGCTAGCAAAATAAAATACTATTATCAAAAGTCTAAAATTTACTTTGATGGATGTATAAGCCTATAGGGGCAATTTATAAAACTTTTGTGTTACTTTTACGCTTTGTGCAATGCCATTTTCGTCAAAACGTGAGAAGAATTTTAAGTTTATCGGGCCCCGGTAATTGTTGCCGGCATCACTTCAGAAAGCCATTTTCTCGACTGCCGTAGGAAAGAGGCAGAAGAAAATAGATCCAGAGGGTTGTTAGTTGTTAAAAAGAAAAAGAAAGAAGAGAAATTGTTATTATATTGCAATTATTGAGACAAAGATGAATTTAGCCCAAAAAAAAGAAAGAGCACAATAATCTCAGCCAAAAAGGAAAAACCCAAAACCCATGTTGGAGTGGACTGTACGTTACTCCACCAATCATTCCTATAGCGGTACGCCTATGCTTGATATATACAATATTAATCCTTGATAAAGATTATTTTAGCCGAAAGAGGAAAGCGCACAATAATCTCAGCCAAAAAACGAACTCATGTTGGAGTGGACTGTACATTACTCCACTAATCATGTCTATAGGGGTACGCCTATCCTTGATATATATATATATATATATATATTCTGAAAAAAATAATGATGTCAAACACAAGATGCGTGCGTATCTTCCTTTCGAAAATTGTCTTAAGTATAATAAACACGATTTAAGATTAAAAAGATGATTAAAAAAGACGTTCGAGAAAACTCGAATGACTCGCATTTAACAAGAGCACATCATTTGTATCATTGACAAATCACCTTTAAGTTCCATCAAAAGACAAAAATCAATCAGATATATCTAAAGACTCTAATAAACAGCTACCTCTTCCAGGATAAACTACCCTAAAAAAAAAGTTTGGAAACTCTCTTATTTTGGACCGTCCGGTCGGAGAAAAGAAAACCCCACCTTCTTTCATTATTACAATGAGAGATAAAATATTTAATGAAGATATGCTCAAATGATAATATCAATCAAATTGTCATTCATCATAATAATATTGATATCGTTGCATATTAGATGGAATAATAACATATTGTTATCTCTTGTTGACTCTCTACTAATGTCAAAAGAAAAAAGACAATCATATTCTATCTATCATGTAAGTTACACTCATAATTATCTATATAAAGACTCGAATCATTAAGAATTTCAAGTTGTAAATCTTAAATAACTCACTTCCATTTAAGAATATTTATCAATAACTAAACAATTTCTCTAAATAGTCTTTTTAGGTCGTTTTATTATATTCTAACCGTTAACTTGATCATCGGAGGATTTCTTATCCAATCGGAGAGATTTGTTTTACAAGTATCCAACACAAGGGTCTTGCATTCCTCTTTAGTATCAAGTCTTCACTCCACCCATGCAAGCCACGTTTTCTCATTTTACTCGACGAGTCTTTCATTACTAATTAGATACATTACCCTAAACTAAAACTTCTTCTTTCATTACCTTATGACATACTATGACTTGCGAATTTCTTTTTACTTTGATATTAATCAGTCTTCAAATTAATTTTTGAAAAACTCATGCAATATTAATTGAATAAACGCATTCAGTAAATTCAATAATTAAAATTTTTACGGAAAAACCTTTGCAAAATTAACAAAATTCTCCTTTCTCACTAACTAATTTTATATTGCAAATGCTTTATTCCTCATACTTGATGCATACGGTGCAGTGATTTTGACAAGTTCTCAAATCAAGTGGCTAAGTTTGGTCATATAGGACGCGAGTTTCCCGTCGTGGTGGCTATGCCCGTTGAGTGTAAAGTGGAATGCAAGTTTTGTAGACTTACCTTGGCAACTTCAAAATGGAGACTGGGCCCAGTCTGCCCTCGTTTCTCAGCGAGACAAAAGATGCAAAATAATATCCCTTTTAGGTGAAAAAAAAAAAAATCCTATTTTAACATTTGTGTTTATACTAAATCCATAAATTAAACTTTGTATAAATAATTTAGTAAATTTGAGTCTTTATTCTTTTTATTTAGACAATATAATCCAACTATCTTTAATTTTTTAACAAATAAAAAAATAGGTTTACAAAGAAAAATAGGTTTATTAAATGAGTCTAAATCAAAATTAAATTTTTTCTATTTCTATATTTTTGAAACGTGTGATATAAAGTGTGAGGCCGTGAGAGAATCACGTGCAGATCCCAAGTTAGTTCTATTCATTTTTTTTTAATTAAAACTGATTTTAATTAGGATAAGGCATTTTACTCGATCAACAAGTTTTTTCATATTTAGACTCTGTATTTATTAAATTTTTTATTGAGACTCTCTATTTTTTTTTTTTTTAATTGATACCTTTTACTCTTTAAGATTTCTTGCTCTAAGCTCTCTGTTATAATGCTACTAATAATAATTGACACGTAATCGAGATTTTTTATTTTACAATGCCACATGTTGATTAGTGATTGATGATGTTATAACGAAATATCCGAAGAAAGAAATCTCAAAAAAGTAGATAGTCTCAATAAAGGAAAATAATAATAAAAGGTCTCACTAGATAAAAATTTGAAAAGTACATTGTTCAAATATGAGGTAAACCCTTCAATCAACCAAACATAATGGATTCAAACAATGAGAGACGCGATAGGATGAACAAAACATTCATTCCTAGCAAGACGTAAGTTAAGTAGTTAACAAGTAGGTTTAGGTGATGTCCGATATGTAAGTGGGAGAGTTTTGAGAGAGAGAAAGAGGGTTTAGAGATTTAGATCAAAAGCTAGATATCCCCTTGTAATTATGTTATGTTGATATTTATAGTAAATTTAATATGACTCTTAGCCATTAGCTTCATGTGATGTTATTCATGTTTGGAAAGTCAAATTTAAGTTAAAAAAAATGAATTTTTCTAGAGTAAACTCTTTCAACTTACTAACAAAAGTTAAGAAAGTAACAACCAAACATTTCTTTATAAGATTATACTTTGAGTCCATCAAGTCATTCTTTCTAATGTATCTTAAAGAAAAAATATAGATACTAATATGTTAGAATATTCGTATCCATTATCCAAAACCTTATGTTGGCAAAACTCCTCATCATTTTAATCTATTTATTGTGTAATTTGGATCTATCTCAAATATATATATATATATATATATATATATGAATAAATTGAGCACTAGGATCTTGCCTACTATTTTGAATGATTATCAATTACATGTGGCAGAGGTATCTTAAAAGTTAGACGTCCCAAATAAATATGATGAAATCTTTCGACATGGGTCTGGAAGTAAGGTGCACTAATTTTTTCTATCGAATATGTGTGCGAACCCTAAATGGTTGGAAAAATTAAATGTTACTCATAATTTACCCCAAAAAACGTTGAAAAATATTTTCATTATAATTGTACAAGAGAAAATAATTAAAGGTCAATTGTCACATGTTTTTTTTTCTCATTATTAATCCAGAAGAATTTAAGAAAACGTGGATCACATGGTTGGATGTGAAGTGTATTAAGAGAAAGATACAAAGTTCGTGCAAATTATTGAGTGAATAGTGTGAGAACTAGGATTTGATCAGATTTGAATATGTATAGAAAACTAGGGTTGACATTACGTACGGCTCAGATTTGTTTGGCAAATATATGGAACAATGTTACAAAACGTGCACAGGTTTGGGAATAAAAACATCAAAGGGTATTTGTCCTCCGGTGGCTGACGTAAGATCAAATGTTTATGGAGATCAAGATAAATATTTATAAATTTATGATGTTTTTACAAACTTATATATATTATAAATAATATATCAATATATATATTTTATGATAATTTCAAAATATAATCATTCAAAATAGAGATCTTCGTTTTTTCAAATTACGAAAATCATCTATAAACGAATTCATATTAAAATGTTTAGAATTTCTTTTTCAATATACACTAATAAATAATTGAAAAGAAAATCATCTTTTATCTTGTTAAGAAGTTTAGTCTTGACTATGCTCATAACCGAAAATGATCGCTCCGTGATGGTCGTAGAAACCGAAAGAGTAAGAATAAGTATCATCACTCTATATACAAGTGAATAACTTTTAATTTTTCTTATCTTCATAAGTCATTGACGCAAATTAGATATAGCAAGTAATAGTAACCTTGAGTAAATTATAAGTTAGTCCATCTAGATTTTTTTATTAAAAAAAAATGGATTAATCAGTTCTTCTTGTTCCAAAAACAAATTATTTAGTTCTTGTATTTTAAATGTTCTTGTAATTTTTTTTTTTTTGTTTTTTAATATTTAAGGAATTGTATATATGCATACACACACACAAAAGAGTTAATGAAGAAATAACATTTTTTGAAATAAAATAATGTAAATTAAATACAATCACCGGTTAAAAAATGAATAATTTTTGAAAAATAGATGGACTATTTTATAATTTACTTTAATAATCTTAAATCGAAATTATTAAATCTTTATATCTTTTTTTTAAAAAGTCCAAATGGAAACTTGAAATCAAATTGTAAAGATTAAATTTAGACTATATAGAATATTTTTAAACAAATGAAAAACAGAACCACAAGTCAAATTGCAAAGATCTGTGACAAGATTTGAACCATATTTTATAGAAAAAAAATTATGAAATTCGTAACCCTTGAACTAAGTGTTTACACGTTTTCTTTTGATTATTATTAATCAAGAAAAGAATTGCTATAATACAACTGTTAAACTAAGCATTTACATGTTTTCTTTTGATTTTATTAATCAAGTAAAGAAGTACTATAATACAACTATTATGGAGACATTTTCCTAAAAGAAAAAAAAAGATACTAACCCAAATAGATCTTAATATATTTTTATTTTATTTTTTAAGAAAATTTCAGACAAAAATTATATTTTGTATATTAAAAAGTAAAAATAATACTATAAAAAATTCAAAACGATTTAGACTATATAGAATATAAAAACTAGCAATTTGTTTTTAGTAAGTTTTGAATCGATTTCATGTTGGACTATTTCAATAGGAGATACCTAGGGCATAATGACAATTCTCTTACAACTTAAGCTTCATGTCCTTGAACGCTCTTAGTTATGAAATATTCGTTTTGTTTAATTAATAAAGTTTAATACTTTAGACAATGAAATCATTAGAATTGACGATAATGAGGTATCGAAACATTTAATTTCAAATAAAAAAATAATTAGAAAAAAATACAATCTAAATTTAAAAATTAAAAATTGATAACTAATTTTTAAATAAATTGAATTTCAATAAATATCTAAACCGTTAAATAATAATAAGAATCACCAAATTTAAATAAAATAATAAAAAATGAAACCTACAAGATTCAAACCAGTTATCATTAAGTCATTTGAATTGATACAGCAAAACCACGTGAACAACCATGGTTCAAATTACTCCTAAGGCCAGTCCAAAACAGCAAAAATTGGAGTGGGGCCAGGGCCCTTGTAGGATTCAACGTGGGTCCGGCAGACCATCTCCACGCCTATGAGATTCATTTTCTGATGATAGAAACACACACATACACACAAAACAAAAAAAAAAGAGGAAAAGGAAAAGCTTGTGCCTGTGTTATACAATCTGTCACCCATGTGAAGAACAGAATGGTTAATGTTCATACTCGGTTGAGTGAGAAATTCTTTGCTCATCACGACGAGACAACTTCAGAAAGTAGTTTCGGAACAAAAAGAAAAAAAAAGGGAGTTTAATGCGTTCGGGTGATCAGGCTTATTCAATGAGGTGAAAAGTACAATCCTCATGATTTTAACTTTTTTAATAATTATATAGTATAGAGCACTATCCTCGTTATGTGGTCCAGTAAAATTTCCGATGAATAAAAAAGAAAGAAGGGATCGAAATGGCAGAAGAGGATAAAGAAATGAATGAGATGGGTGGGGTACGGCTGGTGTCGAGCTGGAATCTTTTCGCTGGGACAGAAATTAATGAAAGAAAAAGAAAGCAGTTAAAACTGCCACATTAATATTATTTTTCTTGTTCTTAGTCTTTTGGTTTTTTCTGGGTTGTCTGGTTTGGTACATCCGATAAGAGCTCCACCGTTTCATGATGTGTACATCTTTTCCTTCGACTTCACATGTCAATCCTGACAATGATTATTTGTCATGTTTCGTAGGTTCAAAATACTAACCAGCATAATAATTAAGGTTTCAGTGCTATTAATCATGAAGATGAAGACAGCGAAGTCTCAGTCACATGCATCATGCCTTCGTATTAAATATTATAATCCTAATTAATATATTAAACATAAAATTACTGCTTTGGAGAAGCTCCCGACAATTCCATGTTTAAATTCTAGGCATGTGATTTCTCTGTAATCCAATGGAGAAGCCAAAAAGTCTCAGAGGCTTTGGTGGGTTTAATTGCAAAGAAAAACCACCATTCGATTGAACAAATAAAATATTCTTTCACATTGCAGGTATGGCGGTTGGTGTTGAGTTAGTTGGGAAAAGCACATGTCGTAAAAATGTTAAATAAAGTGCTACTAAATACTTAACACATATGTGATTATTCACATCTCGATTGGTCCAACTATGTTTGTCCCTTTGTTATAAAAGATCCTCATCAATTTACGAGTTGTTCAGTGCATGAATATCCCTTTCGTATTATCCAAAGGATTTTCTCGATCAAAAAAGAGTTTTAATGGTTCAAATGAATTATCTTAGTTTTGAATATATATATATATATATATATGATGTTTTGAATAATTATGTTCGTTTCATACACTAGATTAAATAAATTGATTTGAAATTTTAGATTTGAAATATCTAAGAATAAAAAAAACATTTCATATTATATTAACTAATGATATAATATTCCAGGTATTTATGAACTTGGTTGGATTTGGATTGACGTGCCTCCTTGCATCAACCTAGATATAAGAGGAATATTATATTTTTTACTAAGATGCTAGGGTGGGTGTTGCTTTGTTTGACTTGCATGATGTTTTTGGTGGATGTGTTAATAACTTAATATGCTATTGTTCACAAAGACAAGTTATCTAATATGTTACTAAATTTCTAAATCGATTTTATATAAAAAAATGTTCTTGACTAATTTTCTGAGGTTATTTCTTAAAAAAAAATTCAAAATTAAAAATAAAATTAAGCTTAATTAAGAAAACTTACTCGATAAGAAAGTACAACAATTGATATTTACATATATCAATCAAACTCATGTTTTGCCATTAATGAATTGTTATTATAAGTTAAAAAAATACTATTTCCGTATTTTTTAAATTATTCATTTTATTTTGAAATTATCGTGTTTTATCTCGAGTTAAGGTCAAGAGCACTTTTTGAAAGAAAAATTAATTATATGATTTAGTTCTATTAGTTTGGATGAAAAAATAGACAAAGTGATATATTTAAGAATGACTTATAATATTACACTGAAATATATAAACTTATTGAAAAATTATTTTGTTATAATAAGGTAGACCGAACCATTTATTATAATGTTTTTTAAAGTTTTATTGTCTACGTAAGTGTTTTTTGTGTGCTTTAGGAGTTCTGCCTTTCTCAAGTTTTGTCTCTCTTTTGACTATTCTTCAATGATTTATATTTAAAAAAAAAAAATCAGGTCCTTGAAGTAACCTACGGGTCACAAAGTCTACCCATATATATATTTTTTAATAAAAAATAAGAAAGAATAGTTAATTTAAAAAATAAAATAAAAATAAAATGGTTTGGACTTTGTTGGCTTTTGACCAGTTCAATGACCTGGATGACCAACCTGATGTACACTTTGGATTCCTAGATTTGTCCATCGATCCTGTAGGTTAGGTTAGATGTCACAACGATGCCATTACTTGTGTTCTTTGCTTTTGTATTTTTCATTAAAAAAAAAATCATAAAATTTGGTTCGCATTCATGAAAAGAAAAGGCAAAAAACGTCTCATCTGCTTGGATACCATCTAAATACTATTCAATTAATTTTTTTAAATAAAAATCACAATGTTGTGCCATTTTACTCGATATTGTTTGATAATCTTGTCTCCAACTGAACAGAGGAATATGAAAGATAATGCGATCTATTTGTGTCAACCAGTCATCCTTTCACATTCAGCGCGTGATATTTTGTCATTACTTTTGCAAAATTATAACACTATATTAAAAATATATAAAAATTTGTAAATTACATTTAGGAAATAAGATCGTGTAGAAAATTTACATGAGAAATCGAGTACCTTCTTTTTCCTATCATTTAGTGCTAATATAGTTTTTTTTTTTTTTTTTTTTGTTTGTTTTTACTCACACACCTAATACTCCTAGAAGAATTAATCTGTTAATATTTGAATCCGTGACCTTTTATTGCAAGAGACTACTACTACTAAGCTATAAGCTTTTTTGTTAATTAATTTCCTTTCCATTATGGCTCCATTTGTTTGACGAAAAACAACCTTCATAGGAAAATTAATTCCCGAAGAAGCTATTTTTCAGAAAATTAATTTTTTAAAAAATATTTTTTGTCGTTTGGTAATTACATAAAAAAATGTTGAAAAATATATTTCAGCGTTTGTTTAATACAAAAAATTAAAATATAAAAAAGGGCATATAATTGTTACATTAACGAGTTTTGATAAAATTTCAAAAAGACATATTCACAATTTCACAAGTATAAGATGCATTTAGAAAAATTTAATAAATTTTTATAAATACCGACTCAAAAATTTAAATTAAATTCAAAAAATAAAATAGATTTTTTTAACCATCAAATTAATTTGTTAAAATTACTTGGGACAAAATCAAGTCAATATTCACATTTAGTAAAAAAAAAATTCTAAGTAATCTCAGCATTGTTATTTTAGTAACTCAATTGAGAATTCTTTTTTTTTTTTTAAACTGAACTCGCTAATTTAGTCTAAAAATATTTTTATAAATTATAAGTTATCATTTGTAGATAATTATTTATTTGGTTTCAAAAGATTAATGTTGGGATAATTTGTAACTAATTATTCACTACAATTACTAACAAATTTTGACAATTGATTAAAATTGTAAATTATTGATTTAGTTGCAAATGAATAGTGGTGAAAAAATAATGTATTTATTAATGAATTAATTAATTTTAATTTTTTTTTACAAATCATTGTAGTCTTGTAATAACTATTTTCAATCATTTAAGTATAGCTTAGGTGGTTTTTGAGATAATAGTGAAAAAAATAGAGATGAATTATTGAAATATTTATTATAAAATTAATTTTAAGGTGCAAAAATGGTTTTTAAGAATATTTAATGTATTTATAAATTAAAAAAATCAAATTTTAATAGAAATAGAGAAAAAATAATTAAATAACTAATAATAATTGATAAGGAATAATTAAAAATTATTTTGATATATTTTAAATGTAAAGAAGACAGAGAATTTTTTTAAAAAATATATCGAAAAAGAGGTAAGTAACGTTAGAGTGAGACAGACTCGTGAGAGAGAAGAAAAATGTTTTCCTCCTTTTTAACTCGAAAAATATTTTTTCAAAAATACTTTATCATTTTTTGTTAACTTTTTTCCTAAACGCAAAACAAATACTGAAAAATGAAAAAAACAAATTTCTAAAACTTGTTTTCTCCAAAATAAACACAGACCTACGTCTTTTTTTAAAAAAAATTTGCTTCCATCTCTTTTCAAATTCTATATAAGATAAGTCAGTTCGAATTGACGCAACACAACTCATTTGTATTGAGACAGCTTGTTTATGAAAACAATTTTTTTTTAAAAAAAACTATATCCCATTAAAATCCAGTAATAAAAGCATATGCATTATCACTGTCCTAAACTGTAATATAAATTTGATTTGCTCCATCAAATAAAAAAACCACAAACTTTATATATATATATATATATATATTTTAATTATATTAACTTGTTCTTTTAATATTGGACATAAAATACAAAAATTAAGTTTTTTGTTAACCATATTAGTATTTGTGAATTTTTTCAATCAAAATTTCGTTATCGGCTAATGTAACGAGGGAGAAAAAACATATTGAAAACGAAATTTGAGTTGAAAAGATCCACATGTGTTAATATGGTTAACATAAGTGTAGTTTGTGTATTTATCCAATATTAAAAAAAAAACGTGATAATATAATTAAAAAGTGTAAAGTTTGTAATTTTTTATTCAATAACTTATAAAAAAACTCTCAAAACCATGGGTCTCGAGAGGAGTTTGGAAATAATTTGGGACCTAAATAGAATACATATAATTAGAGGGTCAATACAAGATTTGATTAAAAACTATAGCATGCTAAAGTTTAAGTGCTAGTTTGTAACTTAGAGTAGAAAAATTTTGGGGGAGCCATGAGTCCATGATTCCCTCAAAAGTACTCTACACGCCATCCCTGTGTCCAACCCAGCTATTTATACAAATGTAAAAGTAGGTTTTCCCAAAAATCAATTTACAACTTAATGATATCATGGTATTTTCCCCAATATCAATAAGCTTGCTTTGTACGGAAGAAATGAGCAGCACAAATGCTAAGAGAGATGTTCTTGTAAACGTAAATGTCTAGTCAAACATCCTTGCAATGATAAATGGTTTTGAAAACTATATATGAATTTTTAATTAATAAACTCTTCTTGAAAATTAGGAACATAACTTCATAACCTGTAACGATAGAATGATAGAATTTCTGAGATGCTTTAGCTATATAAGTTTTTGAATATTAGTTGATCGCATACGAGAGATGAAGTAGCATGTTTGTTCTTCAATTATGCAAATGTTGAAGAAAAAAATAATTTAAGTTGCTTGTAAAATTAAAATACTTAGTTGATTGATAATATTGTATGGAATGATTTGATTGAATGTCTTGAAAATGAATGTTGAAATTATAATTCAACATTTCTAATAACTAAGCTGTACAATTTTGAAACCGTCAAAGCAAGGTAGGTATTTAAATGATATCGACATGCATCTCAAAAAAGAAGAAAAAGAAGAACGAATCACAAAATCGTGCGCATTGATCCAAAAAAAAAAAAAACACATTATGCACGGATGATTTTAATTTATAAGAAACAACGTATGATTAGTGATTGAAATAAGCACGTAAATTGTACTTGGGTGCAATAAAGAGATCAAGAATGAAGAAAAACTAAAAAGAAAGGAAAAGGCATGGTTTTGTTTTGCTAGTTTTTTTTTTTTTTTTTTTTTTTTTTTTTGTGTGTGTTTCAATTAAGAGGATTTTATGGCAAAATAATAATAATAATAATTAAATAATAATTTGTAAGACAATCTAACTTTGGATCATATTCGAATATGAATGAGTTTAATTAATCATCCTATGCATGTTAATATTAATTTGTTCCATGAGTATTTTTGATATTTTTTTAATATAAAGTTAAATTAAATGAGTTGAAATCAATTTGTAAACTTTGAAATAAGCTTGCAATCTGCTTAGCCTGGCTGGGTTGCAAGTTTGCAAAGGCAATTACTCGTAAAAAAATGATTATCTAAATCTCATCTCAACAAGTAAGATTCCCCAAACTAATTTGTAATAAAAAATTATGCATTCAAAAAAGCTTTGAAATTAAAGCACTTATATATATATATGTTAGAAATTAATATCACAATCTTAACAATATGCAAAGCTGAAAAGAAAACCTACATTCATTGATGATGAATAATATTTACAAATTGGTGTTTAGATATAACAACTTCTCAAAAATTCAATTTAAGATCACAAATTGTGATTACAAGATGGAAATTAGAAACTAAACTATCGACTCGTGAATTACCGACCTACAAACTACCAGTCTATAAATTACTACTCGCTTGATTACTACCTATAAATTATAATCTAACAAGTTTCAATGGTGTTGAAACCTAAAAAAATGCTTGGTGAGCTGCTTATAAATTGCAAGTTAAGTTTATTTATAATTTGCTGAGTTTTTTCTATCTATTGCAACTTGTATTTATAGGTTTCTTACTCCTTTATGATTTTTTATAGTGCACTATGTTTTTTTTCTGTACTTTGCCATGTATTTTTGCAATGCTTTAATGTTTTTTTGCAACTTCTCATTCTAAGTTGCAATACCCTATGTCTTTTTATTATTGTTTTGAGTATTTTATGTTCTTTTATAACTATTACTCTTGTATTCCACTCTTTTTTTTATTATTTAAGAAGTCATTCCTCGTATTTATTATCTTATAGCTATTTTACTTAATTAAAGAGTCAATAATTGGTAAATCTTTTAGTTCAGCAAATCACCAAACAATTATCTTAAGTGAAAAACAAACTATTATTAAATATTTTTTTAAACAATTTTAAGTGAAAAAAAATTAAAATACTTAAAATGATATCAGTTTAAGTATTTAAGTTATCGGTCATAGTTTTGATTATCAAACAAAATAAAAAAAATAAAATTTATCAGATTTATAATTGTTTGAGATCAAAATAGACTAAATTGATAATCCAAAATTTATTTTACCACAAGCACAAGAATTTGAAGGTAATATATGTCGTTAAACCATAAAACTTCCTATCAAGAGAAATGGTCCACGTTCTTGAAAAATGCAGAGTCAACCACCGACACTCTAGCAAAAAATTGAGGTGCAAGGCCATTAAGAGCTAGCTAGATCTACAAAGGGTTTTAATGGTGGCAGGTGTTCTTTTATTCTGTTTTCCATAAGTATCATATCATTCTATTATTTTTTGTCCTATGTTCTTCTCTGCTTTTTGTTTTTATCTTAGTCTCGTTATTCCTGTAATTTTTTGCACTAATAGTGTTAAATCACATTGTCAGTCTAATAAGATCATGACGCATGTTAATTTTTATCTTAATCTCATTCCTTTATTTTTTTTAATATCAAATCTGATTGGAAAAAGTTGAAATGAACTTGAAGACGAATAGAAATATATAGTACTTAATTACGTGTAGAAAATACTATATACTCGTCCTTAAAGTGATTATTGCCCCCACTATAATGCTGCGAGGATTTTAGCAATTCGCCTCTAAGATACAATTTTTGCACACAAAGAACTGCAGGCAAGCACTCACGAAATTCCTTCAAGAGAATATCTCTCAAAGTTATAGAGTTTTAGAAGGAAAAGAATTTTTGTTGAGAGGAGAGGAAGATTGCGAGATAATGTAAATTAAATTTCATCATGTGCGGTAGTCTCCTATTTATAGACTACCGATACCCTTTCATAACAAACTTAACTCGTTGATTCTAACGGTGATAATACAACAGCTTATAATTGTTGGACTCTAACGGACATAAGGTTTGAAAGCCGTTATTAACTAACTAGTCGCTAATGAGAAAATTAAAAACATAATTAATTAAATAATTATGAATTTAATTATATTAAAAAATAAAAATAAATTTCTTAATCACAGGCGCTAGTCTTTGATTATATATATATATATATTCCAACCAATTAGCCTAGTTTTCCCTCCAATTCATTCAATCAAATATTTGAAAGTTTTGATAGAGGCTCACTTTATAAGTGTCTCTTCTTTCCATTCCTTTCCAATGTGGGATAAAATCCCACTTGAAAATGCTTTCAAATTTCCTTCATAGTACACTTAACTTATTATCTAACATTCCTAAGATTTCTAACAAAATCTAAAAAAATAAATTTTGAAAAATAATAAAAAAGATGAAGATATTTTGGATCATTCTCTATAAAACTGAAAACAATTGTAAGATAGAAATATTTTTTTTATCAAAAATATCTTTTATTGGTTTATATTTATCTCTAAAATAATAATCAAATTGTGAGTATAAAATAAAATATTTATAATATTTTTTAAAAATATGTGAAGAGAGTTCTGGTTAAAATTTTAAACTTTTGAATTGTATTCATGATTTTATAATATCTCAAAAGAGTATATTATAATTTACTTATTTTAAATTTACAAATTTCTTAATTTTATTCAAAAGCGAGAATATAAATTTTGTTCAGTATTTTTGGATAACATAAAATTTGTTGTAAATTTTGTGTTTTTTCCCATCTTAGTTGGGGATCCAATGAAAATGACATGAAAAAATTTATTTTTCTACTTTTGAGTCAAATTAACAAATTTTGCAACAAAATATAAGAAATTTTTTGGGTAAAAAAATATTTTTATCTACCTATTTTAGGTTTTAAAGAGAATGACTGGATAAATCTCTTCTTTTTTTTCATTTTCTAAATTTTATTTATTTAAATTTTTAAAAAAGAAAGTAGAGAGGCGGGATTAAAAAAAAAAAAACAAGTTGACACATGCATGCTGCAATTCTGATGGATTAAGGATGTAATTTAATACCATTAATCCAAAAAATTAATAAAATGATGAGAATAAAATAAAAACTAAATATAGAAAGAGGCGAATTTAAAACAAAAAAAAATTATAAAAGCAGGAAAAAAAAAAATAGAGGAACTCCTTCAACAATTATCCCGATCTACAAACGGTAGAGTAGTGATGTTGGATCTTTTTCTTCTAACTGTCCATCCGTTTAAATCAATAGATTGTTTTGCATTTTTTAATATACAAAATTTTTTAACTATGATAAAACACGTGGAAAAAAATTAGCTTTACTTCTATCAGTATTTATTTAAAAAGAGAGAGAGAGAGAAAAAATTGTATTGATATCCGTCGAGATGACTGTAAAATGCGTTAAAATATTTTTTTTTCCTTCAATTTCTCTTCCTTTTTCTTATACTTATTATTTATTTTTTTACATATAATTATTTTTGAAGTAATATAAAGTTTTCTAGAAAAAAGAGGTAGTGTAATATGCTTTAGGAAAAGTCTATACAACATAAAAGTAATGCATAAAATCTTATTGTGTTTGCCAAATCTTTATATTTTATTCATTTTTTTATGAACAACACTTTCACTCGAAAAAATTATTATTTGCAAAAAAAAAAAAAAAAATTATTGGTGAAAATAAAAGTGACAATTTAATCAATTTTTTTTAGCAATTTTCGGACAACGATTTTTCTTTTCTAAGCATACCCATTCAATTTATTGAATTTTAAAACTCAAAATTCAATTTGTACATCGAAAAAAATGGAGAGAGAAAGAAAATATTGAACAATGGATTTAACACCATCTGTTTATTTAAAGAGAAATATCTATTGTATGCATATGTCATGTAACCAACTATTAGATTCAATAGGTTAAAAAAGTTGAACCTCTTTGAATTTTAAATCCTTTGAGATTGAGTTTTTAAACTTCAAATTTGTTTTTTAAATTTTTAATTTTTTTTTAAATTTAATCCATTATTCAGTTTTATGTTATTTGTCTCAAAAAATAACAACCACATAAATAATTTTATAATAAAAATTATTTAGTAAGATTGATACGAGATCTCCAAAAATGACAATCATATAAATAGTCTTGAAATGAAAATAATTTAGTGAGATCAATATGAAACTTCTAAAAAACTTTAGGATCATTACAAGTTATTTTTGATTTTTTTATGTTTTCAATGTTCAAAAAATAAACAAGTATAATTTTTTATTTTTAAAAAATTGGAATTTTTTCAAAAATAAATTGAATTTTTTCTAATATGTGTGCAAAAATTTAGTTCAATATACCAAGAATTGAATTGTTTAGAAGGAATGGTGGTGGTAACTAAAAATTATTGTATGGATTAAATCTTAAAAAATAAAAATTTAAGAATTTCAAAAATCAAATTTAAAATTTAAATATTTAATTTTAAATAAGTTAAAATTCAAAAAAAAAATTCGACCACTTTAGTCGATTTAATATTCTAAGTTTTAGTAACCTCAATGATTTGGTCTGTTGGTTAGAAAAATTTGCTCAATTTTTTAGATTCAAAACTTGAAAGTAGTATTCAAAATAAATTATTAAATTTACCTGAATACTTAAAATAGAAGTAAAATAAAAAATATTCAAATTCTAGTGAATTAAAAAAGTAATATTTAAATAAATTTCGTGCAAGTTTTGTAGCACTGTAAACTAAAATAAGGAAACGTGTTGGAAGGGTCACCAATAAGAGTAAAGTAGATAAAATAGCAATAAATATATAGAAAATGACACTTAGAAAAATATACTTTATTTTTACCGTAGATTTTACTTTTGCGCAAGTGGTCTCCATTAAATAGCAACCAAACAGAGACATTTATTTGTGTCATTTCTGTTGGGTCCCACCCTACCCCACGCCTGTCCCCGCGTCTGTGTTCGCTACTTATAATTTACAAATGCTTTCTGTTGACTTGTATTATAATTAGAAATTAACGGATGTGATTGTTCTCACCCTCTTATCTAAATCATCAATATGATTAGACAGCCTTGCGAAAGCTTTTGTCAGTTAAAACAGTGTATCCCCCCCCCCCCCCTCTTTTTTTTTTTTTTTTTTTTTTTATATGTAAATTTTGAAGTTAATATTCAAAAAATTTATTAAATTTCATTTTTTTTTAAATGCATCAAACTCATATTAGAAATATGCTTTAGGAATAGACTTAATCTTAATCAATTTATAACTTAATTAAAAAAAAAAACACCTCAATATGCTTAGACCTGCTTAAATCTCAAACCCACTTTTCCATAATTTTCGTTATATATATATATATATATATATCTCAAATCTTTGATCATTTAATGAATAATTATTTTTTAATTTGACAATAAGAATATTATTGAATCTTAATAAAAATTAAATATTTTGTCTGACGAAATTAAAAACATATCTTTCACATCGATATGATGTATTAGAAAAAAATTAATAAATTTCTTCTTTAATCCAAAAAATAAATAAAATAAAAAGAATCCTCTTAACCAACGTGCCAACCTCTTAAAATATTGAATAAAAAAATAGGTACAATAAACCTAATCGTGCAAATTATTACTATTACGTAGTTTGGTGTGTCGTTGATGGCATATATATATACATATGACCAAACATGTTTAAAACCGCGATGGATAAAATGTTAAAAGATAAAAAGACATAAATACATAAATTTGTGATTCATCATTTTAAAAGGAGTAAAACTAGGAAGAAAAGAGGGGGCATTCCAAACCATTGCTCCCACTTAATAATTAGAGAGGGAGAGATTCGATATTGATGACGGGATCATATCTATCACCATTTGTGAATATTCACTACTTATGCTCATAAATTCCATCTTCCTATCGTATTCGAAGTGCCAAAGAAACCATACACAATCTCTCACATGCTCTTTTAGTTTTCCCTCAAAACTTTCTTGGTCACAACCTGTTCTTAAGCATCGATCCGCTTCTTACTCGTAGGAACATAGCTCAAGAGTCACAAACATCTCCTTTTTCTTTCCTTTCCTTTCCTTTCCATTCTTGTCTGTTGCTCCTTGATTTCCGGACAAACCAATTGGTTGCATGCATTAGTCTTGGTTCTTTGTAATAAAAGAGCATTTTTGTTCTTTTAGTGGTGAGGTGTTGAGTGTTAGCAGGCCAATACACTTAAAAGACCACACTTTGAGAGAGAGAGAGAGAGGAAGAGGAGAGGAAAGACAAAAACTTTTGTGAGAGAGTGGATTCTGGATCTGATAAATGGCAGAATTTGGAGGGAAATGGAGGGGTTTGAGATCGGTGTTAATGGTTTTGTTCAACTTTTTGTTAGCTTTTGTGTTTGTTTCAGCTGAGAGAGGCTTGAAACGGGAAGCAACATCTACAAGAATGAATGAAACAAGAGATTTTCTGTCAAGTTATGTTCTCAAAGCTGTGAATTTTTTATGGCAGCCTGATCAAAAAGGTTATCAACATGTTTGGCCGGTATAATTTCTGATACCATTTCCTTCACTTATTAAAGTATTTATTTTTTTTTTTTTAAGAATCTTTAGTGTTCATTAAAATAACAAGAAAAGAAAAGATGGGTGGCTTTCTATGTATTTGGTTATTTCAATTGGTTGGTAGTAGATATGTAGAAAAGGTGCAATTTTTTATGGATGATGTGTTCATTTTGTGGATGTCAAAAGGTGATTGACTTGTATGGTTTTTGGTTTAATTAATGTTGTTTGGTTTAATTATTGATTAAGAATATATGTGAACTTGATATGAATGCTTTTTGTGGGCAGGAAATGAAATTTGGTTGGCAAATTGTTTTGGGTTCAATTATTGGATTCTTTGGAGCTGCTTTTGGGAGTGTAGGCGGTGTTGGTGGTGGTGGCATTTTTGTTCCCATGCTTACCCTGATTATTGGGTTTGATCCTAAATCTGCAACAGCTATTTCTAAATGTAAGAAAATATTGGAAAAGTAAGAACTTTTTGATTCATTTGATTAAAAATATGAGGAAAGTAACAAAATTATTGAATCTACTTTTTAATCATTGAAACTTTCGAGTATAAATATTTCTCCACAAATTTACTACCATGACTGGCCCCTTTCACTAGCTCTTCTTGTCATGACATTTTTTTGTCAAACTTAAAAATGTTGGAATTAGAGCTTGGAACTTGGAAGCACAGTCGGGAATATGCAGTCCCTATGACTTTCTTGAAAGGATCTGTAACTGCTGAAATTTTATTTGTTTATGTGTCCTGTGTATGCTTAGGAGGGATGGGCTTTTCTGAACTGTAGTGGGGATTTTCAGCATTTACAAACGACATTTTTTGTTGATTCAGATCACATAGTGAAGTATGGCTAACTAATCATGGGTAATTAATCCATCTACTGTATTTATTAGTTTGACTAGTTAACTGTTAACAATATGTACTGTGCTTGGGTGAACAGTAAGATGGCTTACAGAAAATGTGAAATGGCTTGTTTTTCTGAAAATAAATTGCAATTTCATATGTTACTCACAATGCAATGAATTTTGGTGTATATAATTTTGGCAGGTATGATTATGGGTGCAGCAGCCTCAACTGTTTACTATAATCTTAAGCTGAGGCATCCGACACTTGACATGCCCGTTATTGACTATGATTTGGCTCTGCTCATCCAACCAATGCTTATGCTTGGAATTAGTTTAGGTGTTGCTTTCAATGTTATTTTTGCAGACTGGATGGTCACAATACTGCTCATCGTTCTTTTCTTAGGTAAATGTTAGTTGAATTTCACTTGCTTTTACTCGTGTTTCTCTCTTCTAATTCTTTTTGCTAATTGTAATGGTTTGTAGGCACCTCAACAAAGGCATTCATCAAGGGTGTTGAAACATGGAAAAAGGAAACAATAATGAAACGGGTAATCTCATCAACCTGTTCTTGATTTATGCACAAGGTTTGGGCATGCACCAACTGCATTTCAAACTGAAGTCATTTCATTGCCTGCATATTATTACCAAGGTTCTCAAGTATGAATTTCAAAAACAATTTATATGTGGCTTGTTCTCAAACTGCTATGGTAACTGCACCATGAGGATATATTTGAGCTTTCATGCACTTCAAAACAAAAGGAATGCTGTATGACTAGAGAGTTCCACATAGTTATATGTGTTAGAGACATGTAAATTTAAGTCTAACCATTTGAATGGCACCTTTTTCTCCCATTATAGGAGGCAGCAAAGCGTTTGGAGTCAAATGGTGAGTTGACTTACGGTTTCCTTATTTTCTTGAAGTCTGGCTAGTGATCCTTGTTTGTTAATATCTTTCTTTGGGGCTCGGTATACATTTTCCATTGTAACAGGTACCAGTGCCAGGGAAGTGGAATACAAGCCCCTTCCTGGTGGCCCAAGCAACGACCCTCTAAAGGACTCCAAGGAACAAGTGGTGAGTACATTTGTTAACTGAGATCAGCACCAAAGAGTTCTCAAAACTAATGCAATTCATTACTTTAGGTCACTATTCTTGAGAATGTTTACTGGAAGGAACTTGGACTTCTTGTTTTTGTTTGGGTTGCATTCCTCGTGCTGCAGCTTGCAAAGGTTTTGTTGCACTTCGTCATAATGATTATGTTCTATGGTTTTTTCCCTAGCTCATATTAAATCAATGACTAAATGATGAGAAGTCCTGATGTTTTGGTAACAGGAGGGTACATCTACCTGTTCGATAGCATATTGGGTGCTGAACTTGTTACAGGTACTATTATCACCGTAGTGGTCTCTATCCTTTCTTTTTTTGGTGCATTCGTGTTTGTGTCTGTATGTGAAAGTAGGAATGATCTTGCACGGTTGGGAATTAATATCACAGCAGGATTGGAATCTGTCCTGCTCTTTAGTAAAACAATTCTTTGAGATTTTGTTTAAATCATCCCTTGTGTTTTCCAGATCCCAGTTTCTGTTGGGGTGTCACTGTATGAAGCAGTTAGCCTGTACAGGGGAAACAGAATAATTGCATCCAAGGGAAATGAAGGCACAAATTTTACTGTCCTTCAGCTTGTGACCTATTGTCTATTTGGTGTACTAGCTGGAATAGTTGGTGGGCTGCTGGGATTAGGTGGAGGATTTATCATGGGTCCACTATTTTTGGAGCTCGGAGTACCTCCTCAGGTTAGCTAGTTCTGTTTTATTTGATGGTTGGAAAGAACAAAAAATGAATTACCATGATTCTGAACCTGATGATTAAGTCCTTGTTGTTAATCAAAGTGGCCGGACTTTGGGAACTTGGCTAAGTTTGCATGATAATTGATGTTCCCTTAGCATGGAATTCACCTATCCAGCTTGCCCTGAAGTTAGTCAAGTAACCTGTGAATAGCATAACCAGTACAAGGTAACAAACTGATTTTAGAAAGTAGATTTACAAATGGCTAGAGGGCATATTCATGGCTTCTGAATTAACTTTGCAAAACAGATCAACAGACAGGAGCTTACAATGCATTGTGTGCCCTTCCATGCTCTTGAGTCTTGATCTTTGCTACTCAACCCTTCAAAACGAATAATCTAGTTAAACACCCCTCCTTTCTCAATGAATATATTTCCTAGCTTGTCCCCGAGAAGAAATTAGAAAATATGTTCAGATTTTGGAGAAGCAATGGTTTTCATTGTAAAGTCATGAATAACATGCAAGATATTTTCAAATGATTTATAGTTTTTCCTGACATTAGTTTCCTTGAACATTTTGTGAATTATGACTAGACTAAAATATTAGACGTACTAGTGTTGTATTGTATAACTAGTCGGCTTCCCACGCTATGCGATAGGTCAAATTAAATATATTTATTTCAGTTTGATAGTAAAGATTATGTTTTCGATCAATTAAAGTATATTAAATAACAAATTAAAGAGATCAGCTTTAAACAATATAAATAATATAATCCGATATATATTTTTTAATTTTAAAATCTGAAAACATGAGGGGCTAAAAATATCTTTTGGAAAAATAAAGGACCAAAATAGAATAAAGTGAAAGCATGAGGTTTCCAAAAGTATATGTAAAAACAAGGGATCAAAAATATCTTTT
The DNA here is from genome assembly GCA_963924115.1 of Dovyalis caffra. Lineage (NCBI taxonomy): Eukaryota > Viridiplantae > Streptophyta > Magnoliopsida > Malpighiales > Salicaceae > Dovyalis > Dovyalis caffra. The sequence continues at coordinate 13,970,127 of CAWUPB010001194.1, read as the reverse complement.
AGAAACATCAAGGACCAAAATAAAATACAATGTAAAATTTGCATATGAGTGTTCAAAAATAGCTAGGAAATAACAAAAATGCCACTGTAAAATTACCAAAATTACCACCCAATGAATATTGATTTGTGAGGTATTGAATTGTAATTACATTTCATTTTTTCTATCCCTTTCAGATGTTTTTGTTAATGTGTAAAATAAGAAAATGAAAAAACAAAAAGCATGTATATGATGATGTACATATGTTTGGAAGAAACTTTTTGACAGACCAGAAAGCCATATGAATGGCAAATTAATCGTGTCATTGCGATACTTCCATACAGGTCTCTAGTGCAACTGCCACCTTTGCAATGACTTTCTCGTCATCCATGTCTGTTGTAGAATACTACCTTCTGAAACGTTTTCCTGTTCCTTATGGTAAGTGCCCACAACATCCATACAACTTTTCTTTTATACTATATTCCTAACAATCTTAAGACAGCCTGTAAAGCAAAAGATATGGTTATTTTCTTAACTTCCAATTGACTTGAATATTTCAAATTTTCTGGCAGCTGTTTACTTTGTAGCTGTTGCTACATTTGCTGCCTTCGTAGGCCAGCATATTGTCAGAAGGTTGATCATTATGTTTGGAAGGGCATCTCTTATCATCTTCATTCTAGCTTTCACCATATTTGTCAGTGCAATTTCTCTGGGTAAGTTCTCCTATCTCCTGTCATTTAAAGCCTGGAATTATACTTCAAATTCTGTGAACTCTAGGAATTCTCAAGGAGTTCTTTGCTTCCATTTGTAGGCGGTGTTGGCGTAGTTAACATGATCGGAAAGATTCATCGTCATGAATATATGGGATTTGAAAACCTCTGCAAGTATAATGGCTAGCAATTTTTTTCTTTAATTTTTGTTTCACATATTTATTTTCTTTCGTGTTGTAATTTATTTGTTGAGGCTACCAAATATGCCTCATGCTTCCTACCAATTCTTGCACTCGGGTTGGTAGGATGTAGGAGTAACAACAAAAAATTTCGTTTCTCAAGAACTTGTATGTGCTTCCTATGTGGTACTTAACAATGTTATTTGCGGGAAACAATAGCTCTGATAAGAGATAGATTGAAAGCATGCCATTTTACTTTGTTTTATAGTTACAACTTTGTAGCAGCAAGCATCAAGAGAATAAAGAAATTGTACTACATTACGAAGTAAATATTTTCGAAAACTTGCAAGTTTGTAGGCAGCAGCTGCTTGCAGCCTGCCATTGGATCCATATTTGAACTTCGAACTTATTTTTAATAATTTGAGGGTGGAGATTTAAACCATGTGGGTTTTTTGCTGGATAATGTACTGTTTCAGCTTCTAAATTATCTCTCAACAAGATCAACTATTTTGATTCAAGTAGAAATCATTTGTGATTGTGGCTGGATGCTTCTGCTTATAGATATTTTGCAGAACAGGGTGGTCTATTACTTCTAGTCTCTTCATCCATGTTAATAATTGTCCTGTCTGAGGCAATAGATCCATGTTGATAATTTTCCTAGCTGAAACAAAGCCGAAAGCGAAGTTTTGGAGGCTCCACAGATTGGTCTACCAAATGAATTATAATCATATAACGTATCCTGACTTCGTGACTTCTGACTTCTGTATGGGATCAAGAGCGGGCACTGTTTGAATTTTTCCTTAATAATAATTCAATTTATATCTTCTAACGTCTCAACATCATAACAGCTGTCCCAAATTCTCTGATCTTCTGTCATTTCTTGGTCTCCATCGTAAGCTTTTTTCTCAGACATTGGTGGGCTGATCATAGAACTGGACCTGCTTCTCTCGTCACTTCACCATACGTCGAGTTGAGGATTAGGACCATGACCCATTTCGAAGTATTGCTAATCACATTCCATCAATTCATAACAACACTTCACTTTAACTACTATTCAAATATAAGTGGAGTGTCTTTATAAATTTATGGTGTTAAAAATAAAGAAAAAATAAAAACTGTCATTTTTCTTTCGTCACAAATATGAGAAGAAATTTGTGCAAAAGCTCGTAGGTGTTTTGAAATCAAGTAAAATAATTTAAGCAATATCCTGAACTTATAGTTTAATGATACTTTTGCATGAGAAATGAGGTCTCAGATTTCCAGTGTTATCTTTATCAAAATTTTAATAAAAATTAAAACAAAAACAATTCCAATCAAATTTTTTTTAAAAAAAGAAGTTTAAATCATTAATCCTAGACAATCACTATTTGTTGTGTAAATTTTGCTCGAGATAGTATAAATAAGAAATAACTGGCAAATTTAAAATAATAAAAAAACTCATTAAGAGTGATTGTTTGACGGTATAATGACTGAATTAATCATTGGTTACCCTATGATTGTTCTGGAAAAAGGGAATTTCTAGAATAGTTAGACTACCTTTTGGTTCAATTTATTTAGGAAAAACCTCATATTAATCCCCCAATTATGAATACATTCTCAATGTTGTCTCCAAAATGTTCTCGATTGAATCCCAATTTGTCATGCATTCCTTAATTAGGTCTTCTATCTTAAGCCATTCCACTTATTAACAGGAACATCAAACTATCCTCAGAATGGCACCATTCTTTTCCATAGTATATTAAATTTAGATGGAAGAGGTTAATAGGTATGCATTGAGGATGCAATTGAAGAATGTCCGATACTTTAAAGTACCCGATTAAAAATATTTTATAGTTGACATCTGTGAGGATTGGTATGATTGGTCCACATTCGAATCCGTGTACGTAGGATTTGGATGTGAGTGTTTTTGTTTTAGGAGTCTACTAGTTGGTTACCCGTATTATGTTGCGGATCTAGTATAATAAAATTATTTAATTTTTTTATTATATTTTTTATTTAATTAATTTTTTCTAATGTTGTTTTATAAATTTTCTACTTAAAAAAACATAAATCATTCTTCTTTATGGATTGATTTTAAAATAAAGAATTGTAATAATTTTGACTAAAATATTAATCAAGAATTAAAAAAATTAAAAATATAATTTTCATAATATTGTATTCAAAAAAATAAATTTATAATTAATCGACAGATTTTTACAAAAATTAACAAATGAAAAAAATTCTTATTTAATCCTGATGAGAATATTAATTTTTGAAATTATACGTGCAACAATACAAGTAGATAGAACAAAATCATCTCAAAATTTCATAATTTTTTCATTAATTTTTTATTTCATTATAACTATTTTTTTGTGTGTTTTTCATAAAATTTCTTCTTACAAAACATGATTTATTCTTCTTTATTCATGGATTCTTAAATAAAAACTTATAATAATTTAAACCTCGAAATATTAATTAAGAATTAAAAAAATATTTTAAAAATTATATTTTTTTATAAGACTATATCCAAAAAATAACGTTACAATTATTGTATAGACTTGCATAAAAATTAACCAATAAAAAAATAAATTTTTATTCATATTTAATATTGGTGAGAAGATTTTTTTTTCAAGTATATGCATTTGATCTATATATATTTATTTACAAAATAATCAATAAAAGTAGCATAAAAAAATATATTTGAATAATTAGTTGGCTCCTTTGAAAAATTATTTTAATTATTTTATTTTAAATAAATTGGTTCTATAATGTTAAAAAAACATTCATGGTAAATAATTTGTATTATGTTGGAAGATGTATAGTTAATTTTAATATAAAAATAAGAATACAAGTTAGCTTGATGTGAATTTTTATAATAAATTGAAAAAAATTAATTTTAAACAATAAGAATATTATATATTTATTCTAAAATCTAAAAATATATTGTATATATTATATGATCATCGGTTTATGTGAAAAAAATAACGATTGATTTTTCAAAATTTTAACACCTAGTTAATTAAAAAAAGAAGAATATAAATTGATGAAAAAATTCAAAGGAAAAAATCGAAAAAAAAACTTGCGTAGTGCATTAGCTAGGGGATTAAAATTTTTATTTTAGAATTTTAAGGACTAAAATGAAATAATTTAGAAATTACAAAAAAAAAAGTGGGTGAATAGTGATTTGTGAGAGAGTGAACGAGTGAAACTCACTATTCAAGCCTCCCACATCTTTTAGATATATAGTAATATTTACTGCAAGCTTTCGTACCTCGTGCTTGGCTAATTTTTTCCCTGGTCATGATGGAAATTTCGATGAGTTTTGTGATAAGGATAAGAATTTGCTAAATTTACTATTTTATATATTAGGATAAGAGTTAGATAATGTATATATTTTAGTAACTATTTCGAGTAACTTACTATAACTGAAATTCAATCTTTTTATAATCGATCTATGCTTGTAACTCTATATCCGAAACTCTATTTAAAGAGTGTACTTGCAATACAAAGTATATGTGATAGTCTTACAATCAATTCTTAGTTTCTTTATAGTATAAGAGCTTTAATAGACTTAACGACCAACGTGTGAGCCACTCCTCTCTTTTGATTTTTATTTCTCTCTGCCCATTCCAAACATCCAAGCTATCGCCCAAGTCTTATGATTGCAAACATACAAGCCAACTATCCTCAAATTCATTAAAAAAATCCAATTTATCAAGGCTACGAGTCATGAATCATGCCGATGGTTCTAAATTTTCATCACCTTCCCAAATTGATGGAACTTTTAATCCAATTTATCAAGATTGGTTTGTTAAAAACCGAGTTAGTACTAAGCTAGATAATTACTTCTCTTTCGGATGGAGTTATATCACGGGTTGTTGGTGTAACGTATGCCCGTAGAGTATGGTAGAAATTGGCCACCAACTATGCTTCTAGCTCTCAGAGCTCATGTTCGTCAATTTGATCCCATCTTCATCAACGGGAACACAAGAATAAGGATATCACCACTTATATATAGCTTGCCAAGCACATCTCCGATCAACTTGCGGCTTTTTAACATCCAATAATAGAAGATGATCTTGTTGATACTATTTTACATGGTCTCGGATGCGCCTACAAACCTTTCACCCACAAGATTGAAGCTCGACTTTAATCCAGTAAGCTTTGATCATTAGTAAGCTTTAAGTTAGTATATATTTTTATTTAATTTTTTAATTTTGTGTTTTTCATAAAATTTATGCTTGAAAAAACATGATTTATTTTTCTTTATTTAGGGATTCCAAAACAAAAACCTGTGATATATAATTTAAACTCGAAATATTAATTAGGAATTTAATAAAAAATACTTTTAAAATATATATTTTTATAAGAAAATACCCAAAACATAATGTTACAATTAATGTATAGACTTGCACAAAAATTAATTAATGAAAAAATAAAATTTATTCTTATTTAATGGTAATGAGAAGATTTTTTTTTAAAGTATATACATTTGATATATATATATAATCATCGGTTTGTATGGAAAAAAAATAATAAAGACTGATTTTTAAAAATTTTCACACCCAATTAAATAAAAAAAGAATATAAATTGATAGAAAAAATCAAAGGAAAAAAAGAAAAGAAAAGGCATATGGTGCATCGGCTAGGGATTAAAATTTTTATTTTAAAATTTCGGGGATCAAAATGAAATAATTTGAAAATTATAAAAAAAAAAACTAAGAAAAAAAGTAAGAGTGAAAATCTTAAAAAAAAAAAAAAATCAAAGCGAAATAATTTAAAATTTAAAAAAATCTAAGAAAAAAAGAAAAAAAAACAAAGAGTGAAAATCACGAAACACACGCGCGCGCGCACACACACACACACACACCTAAGAGTGAATAGTACACTCGTGAGGGTAAAAAAAAAAGGAGTGGATAGTACATTGTGGGGGTGAACAAAAATAAAGTTATAATTAATGTATAGACTTATATAAAAATTAACTAATGAAAAAATAAAATTTTATCCTTATTTAATGTCGATGAGAAGATTTTTTTTTTTAAGTATATACATTTGATCTATATATATATTATAAAATCGTCGGTTTATGTGAAAAAAATAACGATTGATTTTTAAAAATTTTAACACCCAATCAAATAAAAAAAGAACATAAATGGATGGAAGGAAATGAAGAAAAAACCAAAAAACATATAGTGCATCGGTTAGGGATTAAAATTTTTATTTTAAAATTTTAGGAATAAAAACAAAATAACTTTAGAATTACAAAAAAAAAAAAAAAAGAAGAAGAAGCTAAGAGCGAATAGTACACTATGAGGGTAAAAAAAAAAAAAAAAGGAGTGGATAGTTCATTGTGAGGGGGTGATTTTTGAATTATATATATTGGATCTATATATATTATAGAATTATCAACTTGTGTGAAAAAAAATAACGATTGATTTTTAAAAATTTTAACTCCTAATTAAATAAAAAAAGGAGCATAAATTGATAGAAAAACCCAAAGAAAAAATAGAAAAGGCATGCGGTGCATCAACTAGGGATTAAAATTTTTATTTTAAAATTTTAGGGATAAAAAAATAATTTGAAAATTACAAAAAAAAAAACCCAAGGAAAAAAAAACTAAGAGTGAACTTTTTTTTTTTGTTTTATAAAAAAACTAACAATGACGGTACGAGTGTAACGTAAGAGTGAATAGGAGTGCAAGGGTAAAAAAAAAGAAAAAAAACGGAGTGAAAAATGATTTGTGAGGGGGTGAACGGTGTTGCTACTCGTTAAAACCCCCCACGTCTTTTAGTGTATTACTAATATGTTCCGATTTATGGGAACCTTTCCCAATTCCATCTCGGCAAAGTCACAACTATTATATTATATTTTATGATCATTACGGTAAATATAGTTGGATCTATTTTTTTAAGTATAAATAAGATGTTCTTAGTTGTTTTTATCAAATTTTAGTATCTAGTTGAAAAATTCTTCAACGAGACCAATCAAAATTTTTTCAAAGTTGATTATGGAGGGGTGAATTTCGAGCCTCACATGTTATTTAACAAAAAATTGGCATTGCTTAGTATTCTTCATTTCCTCACACAACAGAAGAAAATGGTTATGGTGAAAGAAAATATAGACACATCACTAGAACTGGCAAAACATTGTTTCATCATGCATCAATCTCCTTACATTTTTGAGATCATGTCTTTTTTACTGTTGTCTACTATGTCAATCGTCTTCCTACCCACTTTGCTCAATCATAAATCTTCGTATGAAGTTTTTTTATAGGAAATTTCAAATTATGATTACTTATGTGTTTTTGGTTGCCTTGGTACTCTTGGCTACACACATATGCTAAGAATAAATTGGAACCTCATTCCCATTATTGTATTTTTTTTTTGCTATAGTTTGTTACATAAAGAGTATAAGTGCTTAGATATTTCATCTAATAAAATCTATATCTCACGTTATATTATTTTTTATGAACAAGTTTTTTCTTTCAAGAATGCCAATGGAGGTGCTCACTCTACTGTCAACAATCCTTCCTCAACACCCCCTGCCATACTGACTTCGCCAAAGCTGCCCCCGCATGGTCTTCTTGTCCCAAAGGGCCTACCTTTATCTCTCTTCCAAGTTCTTAACCCACTACACAACCATCATATGCTCAGCCACTTCTCCACAAACATGCGCAGCCCAGCCTGCCACTAAGCCAGCCCTAATTCCACTAAGCAGCCACTTCTCCGCAAACTTGTTTTCTTAAGTTCCAATTGACTTGAATATTTCAAATTTTCTGGCAGCTGTTTACTTTGTAGCTGTTGCTACATTGGCTACCTTCGTAGGCCTGCATATTGTGAGAAGGTTGATCATTGCGTTTGGAAGGGCATCTCTTATCATCTTCATTCTAGCTTTCACTATATTTGTCAGTGCAATTTCTCTAGGTAAGTTCTCCTATCTCCTGTCTTTTGAAGCCTGGAATTATACTTAAAAATTCTCTGAACTCTATGAATTCTAAAAGAGTACGTTGCTTCCATTTGTAGGTGGTGTTGGCATAGTTAACATGATCGGAAAGATTCATCGTCATGAATATATGGGATTTGAAAACCTCTGCAAGTATGATGCCTAGCAATTTTTTTCTTTAATTGTTGTTTCACATATTTAATTTCTCTCGTGTTGTAATTTATTTGTTGAGGCTACAAAATATGCCTCATGCTTCCTACCAATTCTTGCGCTTGGATTGGTAGGATGTAGGAGTAACCACTCTCAAGAACTCGTATGTGCTTCCTATGTGGTACTTAGCAATGTTATTTGCGGGAAACAATAGTTCTGATAAAAGATAGATTGAAAGCATGCCATTTTACTTTGTTTTATAGTTAACAATTTTGTAGCAGCAAGCATGAAGAGAATAAAGAAATTGAACTACATTACAAAGTAAATATGTTCGAAAACTTACAAGTTTATAGGTAGCAGATGCTTGCAGCCTGCCAGTGGATCCATATTTGAAATTCGAACTTATTTTTGATAATTTGAGGGTGTAGATTTAAACCTGTGCGGGTTTTTTGTTGGATAACGTACTGTTTCAGCTTCTAAATTATCTTTCAACATGATCAACTAATTTGATTTGTGATTGTGGCGGTATGCTTCTACTTACAGATATTTTGCAGAACAGGGTGTTATATTAGTCTCTTCATCCATGTTAATAATTGTCCTGTCTGAGGCAATAGATCCATGTTGATAATTTTCCCATCTGAGACAAAGCCGAAAGCGAAGTTTTGGAGGCTCCACAGATTGGTCTACCAGATGAATCATAATCATATAATGTATCCTGACTTCGTGACTTCTGACTTCTGCGTGGGATCAAGAGTGGGCACTGGTTGAATTTTTCCTTTATAATAATTCAATCTATATCTTTTAACGTCTCAGCATCATAACAGGTGTCCCAATTTCTCTGATCTTATGTCATTTCCTGGTCTCGATCATAAGCTTTTTCTCAGACCTGCATTATTGGATCATAGAAATGGATCTGCTTCTCTTGTCACCTCACCATACGTCAAGCTCTCGACCTGCATTATTGGATTTGTGATAGTTCATAAACTTTGTAAACCTTGCTCTATTTCTTTTTATGGACATGGATTGAGGATGCAATTGAAGAATGTCTGATACTTTAAGTACCTGATTAAAAATATTTTATAGCTGACCTCTTTGAGGATTGGCATTATTGTTCCACATTCGCATCCGTGCAATATAGGATTTGGATGTGAGTGTCTTTGGCTCTAGGAGTCAGTATTTACCTGCAAGCCTTCGTACGTCGTGCTTGGCTAATGTTTTTCCCTGGTCATGACGGAAATTTCGATAAGTTTTGCTATTGAATTATGGGGAATTTGCATGTGGTGAGGGTATATGGAGTTTCAAGGGTTTTGGGATCTAAGATCTAATCTTCCTCAAAAAAAAAAAGAAAAAAAAAACTCTCCACAAATTGTTGTTTATGTAGCCAAATTATTTGAGATAGGAGGTGTTGAAAATGGCTTTGTTTTTTTTTTTTTTAAGAGTATTTTTAGATCAGCTTGCACGTTCTCTTGTCATGCGATTTTAAAAACGCACCTCCTATATCGACCTAGTGCAATAGGAAGAATTTAATAAATTTTTAGATAAATTACGAAAAATACCTGGTATTTAGATGGTGGGAACAATTTGCACCTTCATTTTTTTAAAAATTTACACTTCATGCCTTGTAGTTTTTATATTTATTTCAAAAACATATTCTATTATAATGCTGTTTTCAGTATCAAATTTCCAAACACAAAATTTTAAATTATTATAAATTTGCCATTATATTTTTATAATGGCTAGAATGCCATTTGGAATCATTTTTGTCTAAAAAAAAAGAAAAAAGAAAAAGAAAAAGAGTCATTTTAAATGGAAAATGTTACTATTAGTGTATGCAATGCCTTAAATATGTCAAAACATCTAAATTCAATACAACATTGAAAATTTAATTCAAAATACCCAAAATCCAATTAAAAAAATCAAATAATTTGATCGGAGATGACAAATTTTTCGTAACTGTAAGTCATGGACTTATAAATAATTCATTACGACATTGAATTAAAAAATTACATTATAACGCAGTTGCAAACCAATATTTAATGAAGATAAAACATATACTTAAGGCATTATATAGACTATATATATGGTGCTTGCTAACTCTCTTCAACGAGAGAGGGAGAAAACAATTTGGGAATGCGATGCATTTGGTTAGCTAGCATATAGGGTCTGATTATATATACGAGGGTGTTATTGTTATTTTATAATTCACCTGATTGAAAATTCACCATAAAATAATAAAGTGTAAATTCCGCCATCCAACTACATCGTGTGTTTCGTCATTTATCCTAATTTTTTCTGAGTGTTGTCTCCAAGATTTGAGTTCAAAAAAAAAAAAAAAAAAAATCCTATATTTGTTTCTATGAATGTGACATATTTTAAAAAGCTAATAAATAGAAGGTTGCTGATTCGAGAGAGTGATAAGAAAGGAGCCCTTATTTTGCAAAACAAACGGTTAAGATTTAATACCTTATCTAGAATTTGCTTTGTCTGTGATTTTTTTGATGAGTTTTGCTGAAAGTTGACAAAGTAGGAGTGCAGCTATTTAGGATATAAGCTGGTGTTTGTGGTTCTGGTTGATTCCAAATCAGAGTTTTGCTTTTTTGGTACAAAGTGCTATCATGATTCAAATATTTGTTTGATTTTTCTCTGAAAAATAAATTAGTTAATGCTTCCCAACACTTGTACGTTATTTATTTTGTGTTTAAAAAGTTTTTTTTTACTATTTGTTTTTTCTCTTAATATCTTTGAAGTTGCTTTTTCATCACCGTTGCATTATTTTGTTAGTTGGGGTTACTTAGTTAAAAATTGATAAATATTCATTTAAGAAAGTTGGCTTGAATAAAAAAATCTCTAATTGCTTAATAAAATGATCTCAAATTTTTATTTTTATATATACAGAAAAGTTTTTAAGTAGTTGTTTTGTCGATGTCTGTTTTGTACAGTTGACAAAATAGGTAGAACATCAAGGGATTGGTATGAGCTTCTAGGATTAAGACACCTTGGGGATATAAAAAAAATTGACAAATATCTCGTAGCCACAAAATATAGTTTTACAAATGTACATGTTGATCCCTTATTTTTTTGAAAAGTTTAATCTAGTCCCTCTATTTTATTTGTTACACATAAGTTCTTAAATAAAAGTTTTTTTGCCATCATATTTTATAGAAAATACAACTCATGTCAAACTTAAACTTGATCAAAATTAGTCAAATAATTTAAATAGAATAATGTAAGAGTTAAATTAGTTGGCTTGCATATTATTGAAGCTTTTTTTTAATACAAAAGAAAAAATTGAGATAAAAAATTTAAAAGATAAAATAAAAAATAAAAATTATCAAAAAATTATATATATATATATATATATATATATATATATATATATATAGAGAGAGAGAGAGAGAGAGAGAGAGAGAGAGAGAGGATAATATGAGAAAACAAAATTAAAATTCAAGTAGAAACACTTCAACGAACTGACAACAATAAATCAAAACTCATAAAATAAAAAAATGATGACAAAAAAACTTTCTTTAAAGGAATTAGTTGTAACTAAAAATATACAAGGACTAAAGTAAATTTTGTAAGAAAACTTAAAAACCAAAATATAACATTAACGAAAACCTTCATGCTTTAACCAGGGAACACGTGTTAATTTTTAATTGTTTTAATAAGACCAACCGACGAAAAGACGTAAAAAGGACAAAGCTATAACATGAACTTATGATGTCAAAATAGTAACCCAAAATGAAACAGATTTTACTAAAAGTGGTTGCTTTTCATTATTTTAATGATTTCAGAAATGAAAAATGCGGAGTACATTATAAATTGGTCCCTCCATTTTAGAAAATTGAATCAATTAGTCTTTTTTATTTCAAAATTAATTCTTGACCAGTCTATGTTTAATTTAATATTAATTTTTTTTAATTTTTTTTAATTTTTTCTCATTAATCTTTCCATATTACTTATTTTTATTTTTAAAATAAAAATAAAAAAATAAAAATGATTCAGTTACAAAAAAATTAAAAATATAAGAATTAAATAATTAGTCTTTAAGATGAGAGGAAAAAATTAATTCATTTCTCGAAATTAAAGGGACTAATTTATAATTTGTTCCAAAAATTTGTGTCACGCAGGTAAAGGTGGGATTTTCCATTTTAAATAATGTCTAAAGTTTGGTTCCGAATAGGGGTGTGCAAACGGTTTGGTTAACCGAAAACCGAATCAAACCGAACCGTATTAAGATATTTGGTTCGGTTTTGAATTTAAAATTTACTATTTATAACCGAACCGAAAAACCGAAATTTATTTCGGTTCGGTTCGATTTTTTTAAAAAATTTCGATTCAACCCGAAAACCAAAATTTCGATTCTCGTTTCAGCTTTTTACCATTTGTGATTTCACCGATTTGTCCATTTCTCTTCTCATTTCCAAATTCCAATTCCAAATAACTAAAATCGACAAATCCCTAACCCTAACTCCCTATTCCCTAAGTCCCTCGCTTGCAGCTGCCGTTGGCTCGTTGCGGTGTTGCCTTCGCCGAGTCGCCGTCGCTCCCTTGTTGCCTCGGCTGCTCGCTGCATGAGCTCGAAGTCCCTCGTCGCCTCCCCGCCACTACCTCGTTGTCGCTGCCGCCTGCCGCCGCTACTCGCATAGGCCCGAAGTCCCTCGTCGCCTCCCCTGCCATTGCCTCGTCGTCGTCGCCTTGCTGCTATCGCCTCAAACCATATTTATCACTCTTTCTCTATCTCACCAATCAAGAAAACAAGCAAATCTTATTTCCGACATTAAAAGGATAGGTCGGTTTGATAATTTGTTGCATTGTATTTTTGTTTTCTTTTATAATTATCTTGTCTTAACCATGCTAGTCATGAGATTAATGTGATCTTTTGGGTTCGTTTATTTTCATGAATTGTAGATGATATGGACCATATGGTTGTTCCTGTTTTTCATCCGGGGCGAAAATATGTGAAAGCTAGAGTCGTTGATACATTTTTGTTTTTGGTTTTGTGTTGCTTATTGAGGTTGTTGGTTTTGGATTTGTAATGCTTGGATTTTGATCCCGAGGAGTTTTTGATTCATGGGTTGGTGGTTGTTCGGGCGGTAGGCCAACCGCCGACAACCGATGAGCCTATCGCCTGCCGCCGGTAGGCCTATTAGTCGCCGCGGTTGACAATCGTTGGCAACCGGTAGGCGATAGGCCTACGTTACTCGCTCACTTGTATATATTCTAGCAAATACAAGTTATACAACTTTACATAAGTCCTTGAAATTATTGAAATGAATTCAAATGGAAGAAAAAAATGCGTTGATAAATGAATTCTAATTTGTTGACCATTACTTACCAAATCTTGCTCCGTAATATGGTTTGCTCTTGTAGTCCAAATAATCCCATACCATGTTGGTATGTTGTATCCGGAATAATAGTAATGAGTAAAATAAAAAGACTTGTACAAACTAGAAAAGTAGGACCGTTCTCAACGATCCAAAGAGGCAAGGATCGCTATATTTCTCGAAACAAATGAAAAGAAAACGAAAGATGAAACATAAATCATGGATCAATTAAGCCCTCTCGGAGACTTGATTAAGAATAAGAAAGAGGTAAATACCATGAAAATATGGAATAAGGTTTGATCCTATTTGGCTATTTATGGGGATTCAGTAAATATTCCATTCCAAAAAAAAAAACGAGAAAAAGTTCAAAACAATTGGGATTTTTTTTTTTTTTTTTTGCAGATTGGATGGAGTTACTAATTCATGATTTGGCATGTACATAATGAAAACTTCATTCTCGATTCTACGAGAATTTTTATGAAAGCCTACTTGCCTTGGTGCCTCCTGCCTAGCTAGATTGTTTTTTTTTTTTTTTTTTTTGGCTTAAGCTTAAGGACTTAGGAGTGTGAACTATGAAGCTTAATACTCATTTTCTCATGTTTTTTATGTAGATGTCGCAATCTCAATCCATAGAGATGAATTATGAAGCTGTGGATTCAAGCAATCCTAATCCACAATCAAGTGCAACTCCAAGTAACACTCGAGACGGTGGTAAAGGAAAGAAGAGGAAATCAATGAAGCCAAGATCGATGGTGTGGGATCATTTCATAAAGTTTGAAGATGATAAGAAAAACATGAAGGCTAAATGTAACTATTGTGATAAGGTATTTGCTTGTGATCCTTCGAAAAATGGGACAACTTCACTTAGGTCTCATGTTTTGACTTGCAAAAAAAACCTTTTTAGTTCTATTGACTCTACCCAAACTCAATTAGACCTAAGAAAGCTTGAAGCGGGAGAAAGTAATCTTACCATATGGAAGTTTGATCAAAATGTTAGTAGAAAAAATTTAGTTGAAATGATCATTCTAGATGAGCTTCCATTTAAGCATATAAAGGGTAGGGGATTCAAAAAGTTTTTGTCTAATTTGCAACCTAGATTCAAGATTCCATCTCGTTTTACAATTTCAAAAGATTGCTATCAAATTTATCTAGATGAGAAAATAAATTTAAAGTAATTTTTGAAACAAAATAGTCAAAGAATTAGCCTTACTACGGACACGTGGACATCTATTCAAAGAATCAATTACATGTGTTTAACGACTCATTTTATTGATAATGATTGGAAGTTGCATAAAAAGATCTTGATTTTTTGTCCGATTGATAGTCATAAGGGAGTAGATTTAGGTATTGCCATTGAGAAATGCTTGATTGATTGGGGAATTGAGAAGGTTTTTAGTGTTACGGTTGATAATGCGAGTTCGAATGATGTGGCAATTAGGCACTTAAAAGATGTGATTAAGAATTGAGGTTATAGCTTCTTAGATGGTGAATTCATTCATATGAGGTGTATGGCACATACTTTGAATCTAGTTGTTGTTGATGGGTTAAAACATTTTAATCCTTCAATCGTTCGTATTCGATCGGGCGTTAGGTTTGTGAGGCAATCTCCGGCTAGGTTGAAAAGATTTAAGGAATGCATACAACTTGAGAAAATTGATTCTAGGAGTTTGTTACAACTAGATGTTGCTACTAGGTGGAATTCAACATACTTGATGTTAGAGTCGGCTCTAAAGTTTGAGAGAGCTTTTAAGAGATATGAGCAAATTGATCCTTTATATAGGAGTGAATTTGATGTAGATCATGGTGATAATGTTGTTCGGCCACCTAATGTTGATGATTGGAAGTCTTGTAAAAAGTTGATAGGCATGTTGAAAATTTTTTACAATCTCACTTTGCGTGTTTCGGGTTCTTTGTATGTGACTTCAAATATTTATTTTGAAGAGATTTATGCTCTCGAACATGTTTTAAAAAAATGGCAATGAAGTGGGGATTTAGATGATTTTACATTGGCCAATAAAATGAAAGAAAAGTTTGAGAAGTATTGGGGGATATTAAGAAAATGAATAAGTTGATTTATATTGCGACAATACTTGATCCTAGGCATAAACTTGTATTTATTGAATTTTCAATCAATTAATTGTATGGTGATTTGGAGGGTCAAAGAATGTCAAATATTGTCAAGGAATCTATGTATGCTATGTATGATTTCTATTGTCGTTCGTCAACATCTCAAGGTGAAATTGGCCAAGGTAGTGGGAGTTGGGAAATAGATGTGGGTTGTGCAAATGAAGAAATGATTGATGAAGAAGAAATTAGAATAAAAAGAGAGATAATGATGCGTTTTGAAAAATACAAGTGTGATATTGGAGGTGGAGGAAATAAAACGGAGTTGGATAAATATCTTAGTGAAGGTGTTGAAAATAATAGTGCTGATTTTAAGATTTTAGAATGGTGGAAAACCAATTCTCCTCGGTTTCCCATCCTTTCACAAATGGCTAGGGATTATATTGGCGGCTCCTGTTTCTCTTGTTTCCTCGTAATTGACATTTAGCACTTGGAGGAAGGGTTCTTGACTTCTTTAGGAGTTCTTTGACTCCTAGCTTAGTGGAATCTCTTATATGTGCTCAAGATTGGATTAAAAATTCATCGACACCAATTATTATTGAAGAAAATTTGCAAGATGTTGAGAAAATGCAAGATGGTAATTTTTATAACTCTTACCTTTTCATTTGTTATTTCTTTCCTTTATATTAATATTAAAAGTTTAATTTTTTTATCTTATATTTTTAGAGTTACAACTTGCCACTACCTCTATTACAAATGGTTGAATTTTGATGGGTTGATGACATGATGATGTTTTGACGTGATGAATGGTATGTGTAAGTTACTAAGTTTCTACTTTCTAAGTTTGATTTTTTATTTCGTTGTTTGTGCAAGTTTAGTCGGTAAGTGGGAATTGTAAATTTTCATTTTCATTGAACTAGAGAAGAGAACTATAGTAGGTAGTAGCCTATTGCCTTATGCCCACTAGCGAGTAGGCCTGCGACGGTGGCCGGTAGGCCTGCGCCCACCGCCGGTAGCCTATCGCCCACTGCCGTAGGCCTACGGCGGTGGGCAAGTAGGCTTACTCGCCTTGGTGTCTCCCGCCTACCAATGATGGGCGGTAGGCTTACTCGCTTTTGATTTTCGTAGCATGTTAATATCCTCTTTCGGGAGCATTGAGTTTGAGTGTTTGTTGGCATTTCATTTTATTGCGGATCCCGAAGGAGTAAACGTATTGCAAATGCACGTAAATCATTTGTTTTAGGATAAGAAGAGAGCTCGTGTCTTGTCCTCTTTGTTGAGAGATGAGAACGGACATTCTACCATGCTTTTGTTGTTTAATGTTGATTGTATTGTATATGGATTTTTGTTTCATCAATAATTATTTTGCATGACTTATTTCCTTTTCGATATATGAATGTTAAACATGTTGGATTGTTGGGTGTTTAAATTTGACTTTAATTGTGAATTTTTTTTTTGGTGTTGAATTTTTTTAGAAAAGAAAGTGGTTACTTGTTAGCTCGGTATTGCTAATTACTCGGCTTAGGCAAAGAAAAAATAAATGGAAGTTTTGGGAGAAGCTGTCTAAAGTCCGAAATGGAGAAGTAATGAAAAAATTCGGTCAAATCGAATTATTTTAAAACCGAACCGAAATAATTTGGTTACAAACTGAATTAACCGAATTAATTTTGGTTCGGTTTCGGTTTTTATTTTTTCTACTTTGGTTAACCGAAAACCGAACCGAATTATGCTTAACCGAACCGTTTAATCGAATGCTCACCCCTAGTTACGAAGCCGTAGACGTCGGGTATAGGGGTGAGCATTCGGCTAAACGGTTCGATTTTGTACGATTCGGTTCGATTTTTGGTTAACCGAATTAAAAAATAAAAACCAAAACCGAATCGAAATAAATTCGTTAAATTCGGTTTGTAATCGAATTATTTCGGTTTGGTTTCGAAATATTTTGGTTTTGTTGTAAAAAAAAAATCATTACAGAGAGATGTTTTGTATTAGTACTTAGTCCACTAGCCAATGAAGTAAGATCTTGTTATCAATTAATCCTTTTTATAAACAATCACAAAGCCCTTGAAGATTTTAACCAAGCTTTAATGAAAACGAGTCCAAGTGTAATAAATTTGCTCATTCAAACAGTATCGTATCCCAATTAATTACACTCGTCACTTTCTTTTCTTACCCCAACGGTCCTTAAAATTTACTTCCCATCTGCGCGTTTCAATTTCAACAAGAATGAAGATTGAAAAGTTAGGGATTTAGAAATTAGGAAATTTTTTATCTTTTATTTTGGTTTTCGATCGAAATCGAAATTTTTTTTCTAAAAACCGAACCGAACCGAAATAATTTCGGTTCGATTTTATATTGTATAATTTTATATTTAAAATCGAACTAAATTTTATAATTCGATTCGATTTTATTCGATTTTTGATTAATCGAAACGTTTACTCATCCCTAGTTGGGTACACGTACAGCTGGATTACCATTTTACTTCAGAAAAGGCAAACGAAATGATTATGAAGCGAACAAGAAAGGGGACGGGGAATTAAATCTCCCTTCCAAATAATCTCTGAACCTTTTTACCTGCTCAACTTTTTTCAGAACAAGTTAATATATAGTCAGCTTTGTCCTGTCTTTCATAATTGTGTAGTATTCTTGGCGGAACATTTCTTTGTTAAAAGAAAAGGCCATCCTAACCTTCTCCGAAAAAAAAAAACACTTTGATTTCATTATTCTCTCCAAACTCTTCTCTGCTAATTTTGGTAGTTGTTTCCGTACTGCCTCACATTTTTCAAAGGAAGAAGGAGAGAGATTCTTTGTTTGATGGCTGTTCATGGAGCCAAATGTTTATTTTTGAGATCATCAGCAACACTTTTATTTAGTTTTATGTTAGTTTCTGTGTTTGTTAATGCTGAAAGAAGCATAAAATATGAAGAGTCTGGATTGAGAGAAGCAGAGGAACTTGAACCTGATTACCTTGTGAAAATCATTAGTTTCTTATGGCAGTATGACGAATCTGGTTACCGACATGTTTGGCCAGTAAGTCAAAATCTTGGTTTTGTTTCTCTCAAATACAGTAATTGTTACAGATAGTATCTAGCATTTTTTTTGTGTG
This sequence comes from Dovyalis caffra, assembly GCA_963924115.1. NCBI lineage: Eukaryota > Viridiplantae > Streptophyta > Magnoliopsida > Malpighiales > Salicaceae > Dovyalis > Dovyalis caffra. Next base: position 13,951,697 of record CAWUPB010001194.1, on the reverse strand, counting down.
GTTCACTCGTTGGATTGTATATTCATCATGTGGCTGTAAAAGAAGTATGGTAATTTTTTCTGTTTCTAGCTGCAGAAACTAAATCTGAATAAAGGGTTTGGTGGCATATATGATCAACTCTGCCCATAATTTTGCCCATGCAGGAACTAAAGTTTGGCTGGCAAGTTGTTATTGGGACTATAATTGGAATCTTTGGAGCAGCATTTGGTAGTGTAGGTGGTGTTGGTGGCGGTGGCATTTTCGTTCCTATGTTGACCCTGATTATTGGGTTTGATCCAAAATCAGCAACAGCTATATCAAAATGTAATGTCTAAAGTTTCTTTTGATTGGGCATCTCCTGTGTTTCATTGAAATATATAATTAGGGAATACGCAAGGATGAAATATATATGATTCATGTTGAACCTTTGATTTTGCCGGACTAAGTTGGATAGTATTATCAATTGCCTGAGGCTGTTGGCTTTGGTTCAGCTTTGGAAAGCTGTTGTTTTGGAACAACTATTTGTTAATGGCAATGGATGATAGCTTAGACCGTGTTTGATTTGTTCAGGTATGATCATGGGAGCAGCAGTCTCGACGGTTTACCATAACCTTAGACTAAGGCATCCAACGCTTGATTTGCCTGTAATTGACTATGACTTGGTTCTGCTTATTCAGCCAATGCTTATGCTGGGAATTAGCATAGGAGTCACTTTCAATGTGATATTTCCGGATTGGGTGATTACAGTTCTTCTAATCATTCTGTGTATAGGTAATGTTAGTTGCAGTGATGTTCTGATTACCATAGTTTCCTCTTTTCCTAACACCCTTGATTGCCTGTGGTGGTTTGCAGGGACATCAGTGAAGGCGTTTTTCAAGGGTGTTGATACATGGAAATTGGAGACCATATTGAAAGCGGTAATCTGTGTACATTTTTTGCATGGTTCTGATCGCTTAGAGCATTTCGAAGCATTCTGAACAATTTGGAACTTCTAAATAACAATTGGTTTGTGCCTTATAGTCTTATTAATTAAGCTATAATATTGAAAAATCAACCCATTTTGTGATTTGATCACTTGTTTTTTCTTTCAGGAGGCGGCTAAGCGTTTCGAGTCAACTGGTGAGCTCATCTGTTGTTTGATTTCAAGATTTGTGACTCCCTTTAGAGCAATTCTTTCTCACTGTCCATACCTAGCCTCTGAAGCTAACATGTCTGAACTGTCCAATTATAGCAGGTGGAAGTCGGGAAGTAGAGTACAAGCCTCTTCCAGATGGACAAGGCAACAATCCTGAAAAAGGCAGCAGCAAGGTATCCAATTTTGGTTTGCTGTGGTAAGATGTAACAGGACAACAACAGATAGAGTTCTGTAATGTAACCGGATATAACCTTTGCAGATTACTATACTTCAGAATATTTATTGGAAGGAACTTGGACTTCTTGTTTTTGTTTGGGTCGCATACCTTGCTGTTCAGATTGCCAAGGTTTTCTTTCCTTTCTTGTCCAAAAATTTGTATCACACAATATCTCTCCTTACATTAAACTAACAATTGTCATCACCTTGTCAACAGAACTATACAGCCGCATGTTCAACAACTTTCTGGGCATTAAACTTGTTGCAGGTATATATGTTCTGTTGCTGCAAAGTCTTTCATGTTTTATTTTTCTTGGAATCCAGTTTGAAGCATACTTTCCATGTTTCTGCAGATTCCGGTCTCCGTTGGAGTCTTTCTTTACGAAGCGATTGGCTTGTACCAGGGAAGAAGGAGAATTTCATCCAAGGGAGATGAAATCATGAATTGGCGAGTGCACCAGTTGCTTATTGTTTCTGCCTGTGCCATGGTGGCTGGAATAGTGGGGGGTCTGCTTGGAATAGGTGGAGGATTTATCATGGGTCCATTATTTTTGGAAATGGGAATCCCTCCTCAGGTATAAGCTTGGTGCACATATTTCTTTATTACTAACAGAACATCCTTAATTGCCAATGTAACTATGTAGCTACATATATATCAACTTTTCTTCCTGGACAATTACCCCCAGTTCCTAACCACTATATAAGCTGTAATTGTTTCCCAGGTGTCAAGTGGCACAGCCACCTTTGGGATGATGTTCTCCTCATCAATGTCTGTTGTAGAATATTATCTCTTGAATCGTTTTCCTGTGCCTTATGGTGAGTTAGTGTCTGAGGCCCCAGCAGCTATATATAATTCTTCAGAAACTGTCCTATGATCTGTTCTTGTTAAAAAATATTGAAATTTTGGGCTCTAATATACCATGCAATTGGTTTTGCAGCTCTCTACTTTATTGTTGTTGCCATCATTGCTGCCTTTTTTGGTCAGTCTATTATCACGAAGCTGATCACTGTATCCGGAAGGGCATCCCTCATCATCTTTGTACTGGCCTTCACAATATTTATCAGTGCCATAGCACTAGGTAAGATTCAGTAATTTTATATAAAAATTACTCCTCATTTTAGGATGATAGGTGTTAGCTACTCTTAATTTCAGCCAAAACTATTTTAGAAAATATATAAAAGACATTTTTTACTTCAATTTTTGGCAGGTGGGGTTGGCATAACAAGCATGATTGAGAAGATAGAGCAGCATGAATATATGGGGTTTGAGAACCTTTGCAAGTACACAGCATAGTGTGCTATTACATGTGTTAAGAGAGACAAGGAAAAGAAACAAGCTTTGCAATTAATATAAGGACAAAAGTTTCGTTTGTTTCTTGTGCAAATTTGGTCCTAAAAAATTTTATCTGTTTTTTTTATAAAAAAAACGTTTGAATTATTTGTATGTCCCTAAATATATATTTAAGATGTTTATTGGATTGCATTAAAATAGTTAGCTCTAAGCACTAAGGTCGAGTTTTTGTGGATTTTGTTTGACATCAATTCAATTTAGAGATTCAAATCAATTTTTATATCTAAAATATTTTTTTAAATAATCGTTAAGAGATGTAGTTTACTGATAAGGAGGTTGTCTTGATTTATTCAAAATTAAAATTTAATTTTTATTATTTATATATAACTAGTTATAATTATTTTTTAATATTTTGTTTTGATTGATGGAAAAATTGATCCGAAAATATTTTATTATATAAATATATATTTTGACCGTAAATGGAATTCAAATTTATTCCATCCATACAAAAATGGACTAGAGAAGATACTCTCTGATTTGCTGCATAAAATTACTCACTAACTAATATATTAGAGAGGTTTTTTTTTTTTTTTTTTTTTTAATATGGGGACACGTGATGCATGCAGGCAGCTTCTACTTTAGAATCTGGTCACGGTGACTCGTACATATTGCTCTTGGGTCCCGGCCCTGCTTTGTAGTACACAAACAATTAATTAATAAATTAAAGGTGGCATAAAATTAAGACATGCTTAAAGTTGGCATAAGGGATTTCAAAAGAATTTGAAAGAATTAATGGTCACTTTACGTTAATGGTGATGATAGATACTTTGAAAGAAAAAAGGGTTTCAGACATGGAGCTTTCCCAGTTAATTTCTAAAGAAAAAAGGGTTTCAGATTTGGAGCTTTCCTAGTCAATTTCTATTGAATGCAGACAGACACTCATATTTCATCCCTGGAAAACGTAAAACCTAAAATAAGTCATCCATGGAAGAAAGCTATCTTTGAGAGAAATAAATGAATTCCTATTATATTTTATTAATAAATTTATGTTATGTTTTTACATTTATATAATATATATTTAATGTTTTATTCCTTTTCATTTCAATATAATAAAAATTTATATTCGTTTAGAATTTATTAAAATTTTAATTTATAATTACTTGTAATTTATTCAAATCACCGACCATGACCATGACCTCGTACCTTTGCTCGAAGCCATGTCTGCTATGGTCCCATCTCCTTGTTAATCATATCATCAAAACCACTTCACTTTCTTGCAACTAAAGCATTCCATTCTAGACCCCAAATGCACAGTATTGAATCATACTCTCACTTCTCTTCTCTTTCTACCCTCTAACCCAATCAACTGCCAAACCCCACCTGAAAAGGCGGGAAATCTTTTCTTTTCTCTCTCTGCTGGTCCAACAAAAGCAACTGGCTCGTCGTCCTTACACTCTCCAATTTTCAAAGCGCAATTTTTTATTTTTTTTAATAATGTCAAAAGATGAAAAGGAAGACTCTTTATCAATCATCAATACCACAGTCCAGGTCCAGGTAAAAAGCACACACACACACATACTCGAAAGGACCCTTCTTTTTCTTTCTCTTCATACACATAGATGGGCTCATAAAGAATGAAGATTTCTACTTCCACTCTCTCTCATTGTTAATTTAGATAGAAACCCAGATGGATTTTATGGATCAATGGTTGTTTTAGTGATTCATATCACATATTTAACTCTGTAAAGATCTGTTCTGTTTTGTTGTTGGTTATTTATGTGGAAATTGCAGGAGAAAGAGGAAGAGAGGGAACTGGACTTGGGATCTGAAGAGCTCGATCCTCCTTTACCTCTCACTGTTACTTCCCGGGTAATTTTTAAATTTCTGTTTATTTTTTTTTAGCTTTTCTTTCTTTTGTGTTTCCTTTTTTTGAGGGAGAGGAAATGGTGCTAAATTATTGTTGAGGGTAAATCGAAATTTCTGTTTTTTTTTTTCCTGTTACTTTGAGAGAGGAAGCGGTAGAATGTGGTCGAATAAAGGGGTTGGAAATAAATTTTTGTAAGAGTAAATTGAAGTTTTTGCTTTTCTTTTTCCTGTTAATTCGAGAGAGGAAATTGTAGAATGTGATAACTAACATGAAGGAATGAGAAATGATTGTCGTGTAGGATAAATTAATTTTTTTTTTTTTTTTTACTCTGTTACTTCAAGAGTGGAAATGTAAAGATTGGTATTTTACCAGTTTAGTATTTTGGATTTTGATTTCAGGTATTGTATATGTTGGGAGACATAGCAGCGGGTCCAGCATATCGGTTTGCGCAATGGCTGGAGTTGGTTCGTAAGAGAAGTGGCAAGTACCGTGCCTCAGGCTTCCCGCACCGGCCTTACAGGCTCGAAACTATGCCCTCTAGGTCTCCTATTTCCCTCTCTCTATGTAATCATTTATGTCAACCATCAACTAATTAATAATTATGTTGATTAGTTCAGATATACTAATTGCTGATGCTTTATTGTTAATTTTACTTGTGAGGTAGATAGTTTATGAGATTATAAGGGGAACCTTTGGACTAGATATTTGATAATTTGGGAAACAAGAACTTGAGTCCAGGAATCTAGTGAAAGACAACTAACCTAGCCATTTGATAAGAATGGGAACTTTTCTTAATTTTAGTTATGCATGTAATTCAACTGTTGCTGGAAGTTATCTATTTTGTTTGTCTGCAGATGTTTATAATTTTATGATCAGTGGAAAAGTTATGAATGATAGGAATGGATCACCAGCTGAGAAATAAAGTAAAATTTGTCTCCTAATTCTGTTTCTTATTATCAATCATGTCAAGAAGTGCCTATTATAACTATTGGCAGGAAGCCCTTGATAAACCACATGCCTGTTTCAGTACAGAAAGTGAATGAGGGGAAATCTTGGGTACTTCCATGATCAAACAGATGAAATTGCAAATATTTCATGCTCATTTTTTGTTTTTGTTCGTTAAAGCGTGATGCACATGCTCTCTCTCTCTTCCGAGGGATGTTTCCTTTTACCCAGTTTGTCATGATTGCCATGCAGTGCGGGAGAATCTCTAGTTGATTCAAAAGGTCCACCCCCTGCGCAAGCTCCAGAGATCAGTTTGTGGGAAAGGCTTGGCAAAGCTGCTGCATTGGACATTGAGTCGAGCTCTTTTTCTTGGGACATGCTTTCTTCCCTCCACCACACCGAGCATAGTGGTAGCACTGAAAATTCCGAGGATGAAATGAGTAAAGCCCTTGAAGTATGTAATCCATTTCATACTAATATAGTTTAAACAGCCTCTGCTTTATAATTTAGAATTTTCAAATTAAAGCACAAAGCCTTTGGAATCTTCGGACATTATTCTTAAATTACTGTCACCTTGATTCTTACTTTTCAAGCTAACTGGCCAATCTAGCTTTTAAACTAAGGCTTGTTTTGGATTTGTTCAACTGAGTATAAGTTATTCAATAGCTTAGACAAGTCCTCAGGTTATTGACAAGCTAGTATTTCTGAGTAAGACAATGTTGAACTGCTATATTTTCCATTATAGGGGTACCATTAAAAAAATATTGAGTTTTGCCTGTCTATGGAAGAAATTAGAAGAAACAAGTGCATCACAGTTTCTCTCTCATTGGCTGTCTCAAATTCTCTTCAGCTGTGTGCATGTAGGTAACTGTAAATTCTGGGGGAGTTGTGTTCTTTGCTTTATTCAACCAACCTGGAAATGTTGATGCTTCTCATAAGGAAGCAGTAGCTGTCATAAAGTTTTCATCTTCAAGGATGGCCACACAATCAGAACGTCTTGGCTATGAATTTGCAAAGTGGTTAGGAGTCCAAACTCCTCAGGTTATAATGTTATAACCTAGTAGTCAGTGTTTTTCCAAGATTAATCAGCATTGAAGTCTTTTCTTAAAAAAATTTGCTTGGGCTTTTTCTTACTTCCTTAATGATGGTAAATATTTCTGCTGGAATGTTGCAGGCTAGAGTCATTCATAGTTGCAGCCCAGAGTGGCTCCAGATCAAGGAAGCTGGAGAGAAAGCAAGAGTTACAGCAGCTTCAGAAGGAGATGAAGTAGGTGAAGTCACATGTTCTGAGCTTTTGGAAGCTCTTGAACTTAGCCGATGCCTTCTTCTGATGAGGTGAAACTAGAACTTGATTTGTGCATTACATATTATAAAGTGATATTGTAAATTTCTATCTTCCTTCTCATTCTGTCTCCTTACCCAATAGGCTGAAAGGGGAAGGGTTGGGAAAAGAGAATTCTGTTCTTTTTAATCTAATATCTTGTGTGCGTGCGTGCTTGCGTATAATGAATTCACATGTTTAGAATATTAAGGTGGCTATTGACTTGAGCTACCCTGCACACCCAATTACTGAGAAACTTAGGAAAGCCATAACTAAAAGTTTGAGCTAGTAAGTATTACTTGATGTCATTGTATGCTGCTTAATCTTTCCTAGGATTCTCAATCATTCCCTGATCGCTACTCCTTGTACTCTATATTACAGTGAGTAGAGGATGAATGGTTTTTCACATAAGCAATGCAAAGGAAATTGCCTTTTGCATTAGTGTTTCAACTTTCAAAGGCCAAAATATTCTGTTTTTGCAGTTATGTTCATGGATCTCCTTTATTGGAGAGCTCGAATGCATTTGAGCCACTGGAAACTGCAGAAAGAATTGCAGCAGCACTTGGTAGGGTCTTCCTGTTGGATCTTGTCATCAGAAACGAAGACAGACTCCCTTGCCGTGAGCTCAGATGGCGTGGAAATCCAGCAAATCTACTGTTTGCTGAGAAAATGACCTCGTCAAATGTTAATGCCTTGGAGGATGCTTTTGACTCTGCAATTAACCGATACCGACCAAGGGTGATTAAAGCTCTACAGAAAGAAAGAAGGGCAACTTCAGTGGATTGCAGGTTTAACTCTCATAATCAAGGAGGACCAGGACTGGTATCAGAGAGCTCAGATGTTTCTGATATTACAGAAGCTCCAAAATCTAACAAAATGCTAAGAGTCCAAAAATCAGGAGAATCGTCGTTTTCTGATCTCCTCATTTCTCATGCCGTGGCTATTGATTCTGGTGTTCCTCGTCGGCCTCCTGCTGGAAAACGTGCAAATGACCAAGCAAATTATCCTAAATTGATAGAGTTACTTCTCAACAGTTTCGATTACTCCTCTAATTTGTTATGCGAAATAACAGGAGGAAAATTAGGAGCTCCTCCATTGGAAGGCACTGACTTTACTGATATACGAGTAACAGAAATGACTTCAGTTGTTCAGGAATTTCGTGGTGGGTTTCGTGCTGCTGTCAGGGATCTACAAGGTTTCCATATATTTCTTCTCACTCTTCACCAAAAACTAGAGAGCTTGTTACGAGTTTTTTTGAACATCTCAAATAAAACAACATCAGCAGACTGTGACAGAGATGATTTGGTGGTCCCTGAGTCACCTTCACATGGGGTTGTTCATTGTCCTTCTCCACCAAGTAAGGAACGCTTTCTTAATGATAACCATCCAGATATTAGCGATTCGGATGTGCAGAGAATGGCTCAAACTCCAAGGTCATCAGGAAATAAAGAGACCTTAGATTCTAGTTCTCCCATGTCAAGAGAAAGCTGGCACGGAAAGTTTTCCAAGGGGAGTGGAGAGCCCCTTCGTTGCCTGCGTCTGACAACGAAGCTCCGAGACATTCATAAATTTGCCAAGGTTAGAATCTCAGTTAACATGGATTTGAAAATCATATGCTTACTAGACATAGATCGCTGGTTATGGTGCTTAGAGATGATCACTCGGAATCCAACTGGTCATGAAGCAAAATCTTGGTTCCAAAAATGTCTTCCCCACACCGGCCCCCCCCCCCAACCCCAATTCTATACTTGATTGTCCTATCTTTGACATACTTTCATAACTGAAAAAGTGGACTGGTTAAGTTCTCATTTTACTTGCTAATCAGTAGCTAGTTCTTGTGACATGCTGCATATATAGCACAAGAGTGGCACAGTGACAACAGTGTAGAGACGTGATTTAGGAATGCAAGAGGCAAAATGTCCAAAATTTTTAAATCATCAATTGCATGAGAAATAATTTCCTCATGCTCTACAGGTTATTTCCTCCTATGTAGTTTTAAGAAGAAATAATTATTGCAACGAGGCATCGTACTTCTAATAATCTTCTGCAAAATTGCCCCCTTTAAAGTGAGGAGGAAAAAACCTAAAAAAACACATGTATTAAGGATCAAAAGAGAATAGATATCAATATTTTGACTTCTTAATTTCCATGTTGATCAGTAGCATGTATTGCCTCATTCTTTTAAGTATAATTAAACTTCATGAACTCTGAAACTCAATTGGAAGAGAAGGTCATTTGGCAAGGGGAACTGTTTAATGGCTTGATTATTCAGGAGTTACTCTTTAATTATCTTAGTTTACTAGAAACTGTATGTGAGAAATGTAGAGAAGGATGCCATATCCCTGTGCTAATTAGCAAGCAAAATAAGCAGGCCTTTGATAATGGTGAAAAAATGTAGTAACTGCTATGAGTAAGGGGAAGCAAATAAGGACGTTGTTTTTCTTTGATCTAACATCTTATTGTTTGACATGCATCACTATATGCTCAGGTTGATACGGAATCAAATAAAGAACTTGAACAATGGAATGAAATGCTGAGAACTGATGCTATCAAACTCTGTCAGGAGAACAATTTCAATACAGGGTTTTTTGAGGGCAGTGATAGTAACTGTGTTGTGGATGCATATGAGTTGAAGGTAAGATCCATGCAATGTTTGGGTTGCATGTCTAAGATGAAGTGGATTTTTTTGTTAATCTTTTACTAATATAGAAGACTGTTCCACAGAATGATTTATTTTCTTTATTTTAGGATTCTTCCATGTTATTCATTTGAACTTACAGGTAAGATTGGAGCACATTCTTGAGAGGATATCATTGATCTCTGAAGCTGCAAACACAGAGAAACCATCATCAATCACAAATAGCCTGTTTATTGGTGGCGCCCTGGCTGCAAGATCGGTGTATACTTTGCAACATCTAGGAATTACACATATTTTGTGTTTGTGTGCAAATGAAATTGGGCAATCAGAGTCACAACACCCAGATCTATTTCAGTACAAAAATTTTTCTGTAAGTGAGATTTTCTTCTCCATTAGCAATAGTTCCATACTTCTGGGGACAATGCTCTGCTTTTTATTTTATTTTTGGTATAGCTATGACTAATGTTGGATCAATGTGTTAAAGTCCCTCTATTAAAAGGCACAATTTATTAGGATAGAAGTAGTCATAGTTGTAGTGGTCTCGTGACTTCCTTAGTTTGCAACTATAACAATGGATCGAGCTTCATATGTGCTCCTCTCTTGAAAAAAATTGTTACTTTTTAGAAAACCATCTATTTTGCTCCACAAAGTATTTTTTTTTCCTGTCTTCTCACAAAATTGCAGCAGATTATGATCGTAAGGTTTAGAGATGATTTTATTGATATTTTTAATAGCCAAATTTTCATATGTTGATCTCCGTACAGAAAACAATCTTTAGCATTATTGATCATACAATCTTGAGCTTGTCATCTTTTTTCATTTTCCAGCATATATTTGGAACGTGTCTATATTCATAACATTACTTTCTACTTGAACAGATAAGTGACGATGAGGATTCAAATATCAGCGGTATCTTTGAAGAAGCGTCTGATTTTATTGATCATGTTGAGTCAGTGGGTGGAAGGGTTCTAGTTCATTGCTTTGAAGGGAGAAGTAGGAGTGCCACATTGGTTCTTGCTTATTTAATGGTCAGGAAGTAAGTGAAAATCGCAAGCTTTTCATGGGGTAAAAAAATTGCACAATTGAAGCTCTATCAGCACACATGCTGATATTGAATTTCTGCACTGTGGATAAACTGCTACATCATAAGTTGTGTGTGTTGAGCTTGTTCTCCTTGATGCAGGAAATTCACTCTATTAGAAGCATGGAATACTCTAAAACAAGTTCATCGCCGAGCTCAGCCTAATGATGGTTTCGCAAGAGTTCTATTGGATCTTGACCAGCGACTGCATGGGAAGGTTTCCATGGAATGGCAAAGGCGGAAGCCAGAAATGAAAGTTTGTCCCATCTGTGGGAAGAATGCCGGTCTGAGCAGCAGCTCCCTTAAGCTTCACTTGCAGAAATCACATAAGAAGATATCATCAGGCAGTGTGGACAGTGCAATGAATATGGAGATACAAAAGGCTCTGGATGCACTAAAAATGACCAGAAGCGGCAGCGTCAGCCCTACTTTGAGGCAGTCTTCGCCAACTGTAGATGACTAGGTACAAGAACTTCATTTCAGTGCAAGAAAATCATCAAGCAAATCCATGTCGATTTTGGCCGGTTGTGAAACACGACTTGTTTACTCCGCATCAAAATTTATAGTATCAAGTCTAGACATTGAATCGTAGCCTCCACATGAAATGTTGTATAAATTGACCACACTAAGTTTAGAGAGAGAATTTATCAAATAGCCTTTGGTTGGTGCCAAAGTGTTTTAGATTTTAGATTCAAGTAGACTGAAACGAGGGTAAAACGCACCATTTCCCTTTCATATATATATATATATTGAGAATGGATGATTGCAACCGATGTGACCAGCTCATGCAAAAAAGAGAAACTAAAGGATACTTTTAGTTTATCATCGTCCTTTTAAGTAGTTTTAGAACTTAGAACTAGCTATGAGATGTTGGTGGAAACAAAGTAAACGTACAAAATAACAGGAACTAAGAGAGATGGAGAGGTAATTAAACTAGTTATGGTACTTTTAGCTCGTGGCTTTCACGCCTCGAGTGAAAAGTACGTGTGACCAGTAGACTTTTTGTAATAATAGGCTTTAAAAAAAGATTTAAGTAAATCCATAAGCCTTGAATAGTGAAAATAAATAAACACAAGCAAAGCAAAATAAAATGTTTTTGTTATTGTAATTAAAGCAAAGTGCAAACCTATGACTTGGAGGTTGCAATAATTTATGTTGTTGCTGCTAAATTATAGCAACCTCCAGCTCATAGGGGTTAAGTTGCTATAATTTGTAATAAGGTTAACACCTTTGATTAACACTAGCAAGCAACATTGGAGATATATTATTAATGTGCAAAAAAAAAAAAAAAAAAAACTATAGCTAGCAATACGAAAGACAATTATTATATTTCTAGATAAATCAACGTAAGTGTTTAAAAAGAAGTCACCTTCCACTAGATTTATTTATTCCCTTAAATTTATTAAAGCAAGACAAGTAATAGCTTTGAGTAATTAATATTGTATTTTAATTAATTGCCTCTAACTCTAATAATTAATATCTTCTACACGATTCGTCAATTGTTCCGATGTTTTTTCTGTTTACATTAGAGACAATGGAACAGACGAAGATGCATTTAAAGTAACCAATGTTTTTTTAAAAAATAAATAAATTAAGTTTCTCGTTCCATGTCAAAGTTTAATTCAGATCTTTTAAAGCTAATACTGTTTTTTAGTTAGTGTTATTAGGTGCTGAAAGAAGGAGGAAAAAGTTTTTATGAAAATAGCGAAACACTTAAAAGTAACATATTTTTTAGAGGAAAAAAAAAAATTCCATCGAAACAAACACTAGAAAATAATTTAAACCTTGTTCAAATCTTATATAAAAGGCCGTGGGCCCAAGGTAGCCCAAAATTTCAACCTTTGAACTAAGCTACTTGGGCCCCTAGAGAGAGTTTCGAAATCTTCTTTGGGATTTATTATTATTATTTAAAAGAAAAGAAAAGAGAGCGAGTTTTCTTTTCTTGTGCAAAAATTAAAGTCTTATATATGAAAAAAAAAGGCTTGTATTTTCTTTCACCGTATAGATCACAGGCCCTTAATTGCTCTATCTTCTCTCTCGATCGAAACTAAAGTGTAAGTCTTTACTCCTGAAACGCAGTAATTATCTCCAACTTGTAATGGGTTTTTGCTAATAATTCTTTTTGCTGTTGTTTTTGTTGATTTTTTTTTTTTTAACACAGTTTTAATCAATGGAGTCTAATTCTGAAACCAAACAGCACAGCCTTTTGAGCTCCGAATCTGGCATTCAAAGAACCCAGTATGCCACCCTTAAATCTCTCTCCTTATCTCTCGATGTACATTTGGATTTTTTTGCTGTAAAATAGAGACTTTTTAGGGTTTTAGCAGTTTAGTTTTTTAGTGGATTTGCTGCTGTATCTATGTAGGTACCCATATGTGACTGGATCATCTGTTGTTGCTCTGAAATATAAAGATGGGATTTTGATGGCTGCTGATATGGGAGGTTAGTTTCTCTGATACCCGTTTTCTTGTTATAGTCTATGTGTGTTAAGTTTTTTATTCTCGCCTGTGGACGTGCTTATGGTTAATAGGGGAAAACAGGTGATCTTTGGGCTTATTTATACCTTATAATCGAACCCTTTAGAAACAATTGCTTAAAAGTACTATAATAAGTCATGGTGTTGATATAATTTGTGACATCGATAATTGATAGGTTCTTATGGGTCCACGCTGCGATACAAGAGCGTGGAGAGAATTAAACCTGTTGGGAAGCATTCTCTTATCGGTGCTAGTGGGGAAATAAGTGATTTTCAGGAGATTATGCGTTATCTCGATGAGCAAGTGTAAGTTTTAGATTGTGTTTTTCGAGGCAAGAATATATATTTTCTTTTTTGCCTGTATTGTTGCTGTATTTTCTATTATGTTGTTTAAACGTTGGTCTATGCTGTTTAATAACTGCAGCCTGAATGACCATATGTGGGATGACGGAAACTCTTTGGGGCCTAAAGAGATACACAGCTATTTGACCCGAGTTATGTATAATAGGCGTAACAAGTTTGACCCGCTTTGGAATACACTTATTCTTGGTGGTGTGAAAAAAGGACAGAAATTTCTTGGCATGGTAAGGCATAAGTTACATAAGTTGTTTTCTTTTCTGTTTTTAAACCTCAAAATAGGAGGGTGAAAAGCTATGTGCATTTTATAGATATGGGCCAATTGTGTTGCAGGTTACTATGATAGGAGTAAACTTTGAGGAGAATCATATAGCAACTGGATTTGGAAATCACATGGCACAGCCCATACTTCGTGCTGAATGGCATGAAAACTTGACTTTTGAAGAAGGTGTTGCATTACTGGAGAAATGCATGCGAGTGCTTCTGTATCGTGATAGATCTGCTGTCAACAAGTTTCAGGTTCTGTTCCTTTTTCTTTACAACTGTATGACTTTTAATGTGTCATGGAATGAGATTCTTGAAAAGTAATTAAATTTCTTGTTAATCTACTGGAATTGCTGCAATGTTTGTGGGTGCCTATGTGGTGAAAGAAAGGTTAATGCTTGATGCAAAATGTTCAGCATTAAGATGCTACTGAGTTGAGTGAAGTTGCTGAGGTGCATATATCATTGCTGTATGCTCGTTTAGTTCAGTTTTGTTTTTCTTGTTTTTGTTGAATTGTCACTGTATTTCAAAATTTTGGTAACAACTTGGTTGTTAGAATCACATCATGTCGTATGATGTTATGTTTCTATTGTTTAAAATACTCTGCGCCTGTCCACAAAATTGGTGCTGAGTAAAATCAGCATAACAAGCTTTTAATTCGTAAACATGGTGAAAGAATCTTATTTTGGTGTACTCCCTTGATCCTCGTTAAAAAAAAAGCTATCTTAATAATCTTTGGCGACAGCTAGCTTAATGATGGGGTTAAAAAGACGAATGAATCATTTTATGTTGTTGAAACTTGAAAAAGCATACTTAACAGGTTTGAGGACGACCCTTATGTTGTGCCTCTTTCTGTAGTTGTTTGTGTTCAGGGTCTTGTACGTGTCTAATATGACTTTAAGGATAGAATGCATCAAAAGGAAACCATTCTTCGATAATTGTTGTTGGATATGTTTTGTTATTTGTAATACCAGATAATTACAGGAAGCAATGTTTAGTCTAATTTGACATCTGACAAGTTCACGATTTCCCAATTGCAGATAGCTAAGATTACTGAAGAAGGTGTAACAATTTCACAGCCTTACGCATTGAAGACATTCTGGGGATTCCAGGCATTTGAGAATCCAACTGCTGGTGCTGAAGGATCATGGTAGTCAGCTAGGAAGCAGCCACTTTGGAGATCTCACAAATGGAACCAAAAGACATATGATGAGTTGGAAGTCATTGGAAGTGCTTTTAATGTTGAATTAATGTTTAAAACCATGAATTGTTAGCTTGGCTTGATCTATGCCACACCAAAAATTCTGGTTTAGGGTTGGTGACTGGCTTGTGAGGAAAAGGGATATTTTGAAATCGTTTGAAACATAAATACTTATCTTCCTTTGCTAACTCTGCTATTTTTACTGCTATGAATTATGAAGTTTACTTTTGGAATTTCTTTTTTTGCACCATCAAGTCAGAGTTTAATTTATTTGATGCATTCAAGTCAATCCAATTAAAAATGGTTGATTGGGAGGAAAAGCTAAGGGTGATTTGTGTATAATGAACTTTTCTGAAGCAAGTTTTGTAGATGTAGCAGGTTTGATTGACCATTCAATTCATGTTACACTTTTAAGGAGCTGTTGGTTATGAATTTTGCCTGAAGTGACAACTCTAAGCCTCAGTGGCTCGGTGCTTGAAAGCTGGGTGCCTCGCCTGCCATAAGCTCACAGGGTAACGGCAATCTGCTTCAGAATACCATACAAAAGCTTGGACGCTAGAATTCTTTTTAAATACAATCAAAATCCTGTAATTTGGGATCTAATCAAAATCTTTTTCAACGCTTGATTCAATCCTACTGTGATCAAAGCAATATAAGCAGAAGTCACGAGACATCAAGGTGACGATTTAACACCTCATAAAACTATATTTGAAAGTTTGAAACATTTCAATATTTCATTCTTCACAATAACAGATGAATAAGATACTAACATGCCATATGTGCATGTATTCTCCCCACTCAATCCTCAGATCCAATCATGTTGGTTATGCCAACCCTACCTATGTTCGTCGTCTTTTTCTTTGAAGCTGATTGCAATGTAATATCATGTTTATGGTTGGATTGTGCTGTAGGAGCTAGGAAACCTTATGAGCCCATTTGTTTTGCACGAAATTCTGTAACTCAATTCTGAACATCCCACCAATCAAAATAGCACCATTAAAAAAAAAAAAAATTGCAATATTTATGGTAAATGTTATTATATTTATGGTAGCTGTAAATCAATCTCTCTATAAATTCCTCCTTACTCTTCAGTTTCAACTTGCATTTCTTACACAGATTACAAGGTGAGCCTGCTTTCGTTCTCTTATTATTTTGCATGCATGAGCTTGTGTGTTATAACTTGAGAAAACTTACAAAGCTGAACAATCTATTCTGTCTGTGTTAGATATTTTGCTTCCAAACTGCAATATGTCATCATCAGCAACAAGGAGTAGTGGAACCAAGGAGGAGGCAGCTCACTGAATGGAAGAAGACAAACGCGTAGGAAATGTTGTCACGGATGTTTTAATCCTTACATTGACTGCTGTCAGGACGGCAATGGTTGCTGCAACACCCATATTTGCAAAACACATGCACGAAGATGATCTTTGTATAAGCACCTAGGACAGGCTTTTTTGCAGCGATGAACGTCTAACTTTTATTTCTAAGTGGGGTTATGCTTCAGAGCAAAATGTTGAAAAGGATTGCAAACATCAGCTTTGCTACTGCTGTGATGCATATCACAAGCCATAACTTTCAGCTTCATCTCGTTCAAAACTGCGATTCTTGGTGGGTTATAAGTTATTTGATGAAGTAGTTGTGCATGCCTCATGAATTTAAATGTGTTTGTTTAATTATTAGTTGAGTAGATTCATTGAATTATAAATTAATAACGTAAGATAGGGAATGAGCCTAGCTTGCATAGAATAGGTTCGGTTTGCCAGAATTATGTTTGCTAAAATTTTCTCCAAAGAAACTTATTGTACAATTCAAAATGAACAGAGTTTGCAGCTACTCACTACTGCAAGTGAAAATGTGAGGCCATGCAAGAAAAGCTGGTGGAAAAACTAGAATAGGTGCATACTTACTGCATATCCACAAATGGCCAAAAGGTGTTAGATTGAGGAGCAGGATATTGAGAGTTTGTGTCCAAGGATATTAAACAAAGCCAGGAAAGGAAGAAACATTTTATGAGAAAGCTAGGTGAGGTGAATCTACATTAATGTGTCCAGAAATAATTCTTATTCCAAAGTCAGCTCATGCTTGATGAGAGATTAAAAGCACAGCATACAGACTGTAGACACCTAGATGTAAAGAGCACGACGTATCACGGTCATAGTTCTTTGCGGCTATCCTATATAGAAGGAGGAAGACACTACCTTTTCACTCATGGCATCTTGAATGAGGATAGTGTCACCAGACCTTCTTCAAATGACTTCACCAGTGGATGTTTCAGTGTCAAAGAAGCCAATGCTCTGTCTCAATATTGTTTTCAAGTATTGTCTTCGAATGCGGTAGACTGTCTTTCTCTAGTAACCATCCAACAGGACACCTTCTGCATCACAGCAACACAATAGCTAAAACTTAATTAGTAGTTCAGAGTCAGAGGATTCTTCTTACAGTAAGCTTTCAAATATGCAGAAACCATATATATTTATATATATATATATATAAACATTCCATTCCATAGGCAAAACACTAACCAATTCTTAGACGATTTTATCATAGTTTCACCTTGGATCTCTTGTTGAGCAGGCCTTAAGCGTGAGGATGCTTTATACATTTCTTAAGCACAGCACTGATCAAAATTTGAAAATATTGTTAACTATTAACAGAACAGAATTGAGCCAAAATGAATCAATCCTTACCCACAAAAGGAACAATATAATATATTTTATGAATCACAATTTATTAAAAAACTGCAGTCATTTCGTTGGAGAGTTATCATTAGGTTCCATCAAACTAATGTAGAATCAGAGATACTAACAGGAAACATAATCAATGTATGGAGGTATTACATAGTAAAACAAATGCTGAATCAGGATGGACCTGCTGGTATATATAGCATTATAGTCAGCAATGAAAAACTTAAAAACATTGGTGGATTGAACTCTCGTGATATGGAACTACAAAAGGTAGCACCACCAAATTACCTGCATTAAAGACTAACTTTCAAAGTTTTTCACCTTAGTTGTTCTGCAGTATTTCTTGTTAGACCAGCAATTCTCATCCATCGCTTGATCCTAGGGCAAGTTTGGGTTCATGAACACTGCAACCACAGAGGACAGAACGACAACTCACTTAACCCTTGCTTCAGCACATGCTTTGAGAACATTCATTGTGCCCTGTACAGCTGGTTCAATCACTTCTAACCAAGATGGAATTTTTCTCCATCACTCTTCCGTTAAACACACTTTCAGTTTAACATTTTAATTAATTCAATTGAATTCATATAAAAAAAAAAAAAAAATTCAAAAATAGGCATGCTTGCCTCGGGATTTGGTAATGTAGTAGAGGAAACAGGACTGGCAACATGAAACAGTACTCCTTCAATAGCAGAAAACTAAGCTACTTCAAGATCCAATTCAACACTCGAAAACTACTTTGCAGAATTCCGAATGTCAGCTGCTTAAAACAACACTCAGGTTAGGAGGTTAAAAAATTAACAAATAAAACAAGGAACATGAAAGATTACTCCTTCACAACTCTCAGATTGCATGTTTTAGAGCCCAAAACATATTTTTCAAAATCAAATAACAAATAAACAATCATAAAAAATTAAAAGAGATAACAGGGAAAACAAAACCACTGATCATCCTATTTTATATATTCCTCCAAGTGTCTCTATTTTCAAAATCAGGGACTTTTATTGCGTCAAACAATTTGTCCAGCTAGATATTTTTAGAAATAAAAAGTAAGCCACGTAAGCTAAAAAAGGATGAGCTGGCGGGATCTGACTAAGAAAAATGGAAAGCCTCACTCTCGTCTGTGTTGGACCACAAGTAGACAAGCGCCATGCATAATTTCCTTACTCTTTCAAAACTATCCAACTTTACACCCAAAATTACAACAATTTCCACCATATACCTCAATCTACTGAGGGTTATTTCAGTCATTTAACAATTCAAATCTAGGATTTGACTCCTTAAATCAAGACTCTAACTTAGAACCCAACTCCTAAATCTCACCCCATAAATAAACGTAACTCTCAACAAACTGAAAATATCACTCTTTTGCTTCACTCACTTCCACCTCGTAATGGCATCCTTCACAAAAATCAATGCAAATGCAATATTCACCATTTCTCTGATCTTGATTCTCTCTTTCACATTTCCAACAACAACATTGGCACAACAACAGCAACAATGTGGTTCGGGTTCCGAAGGAGGATGCCACGACAAGGCGAAATCCTTACAACTAAAGCTCATTGCAATCTTTTCAATCTTGGTTGCTAGCATGATTGGAGTATGCTTGCCATTATTTGCACGTATGATTCCTGCACTTATGCCGGATAGAGATTTATTTGTAGTGGTGAAAGCGTTTGCTTCCGGTGTCATCCTAGCCACGGGGTACATGCACGTGTTGCCGGATTCTTTTAACGACTTGATGTCTGATTGTTTGCCCATAAATCCTTGGAAGAAGTTTCCTTTTACGACTTTTGTTGCCATGTTGTCTGCTTTACTCACTCTCATGATCGATTCTTTCGCTATGAGTTACTATAAGAAACGTTGTCTTTCTGATGAGAAAGGTGGTGGGGAAAATGGGGAGAAAGTGTTAGAGCATGTTGAAAATGGTGGTGCAGTACATGTTGGACATAGCCACGGATTTAATGGTGGGGCTAATGGCAAAGATTCAATATTGTTGAGGAATCGCGTTGTGGCTCAGGTATGAATATTTACAGTAGTCACATGTGAATCGTTATACTAATGATTGGTTATGTAAATTTGATTGTTTTTAGGATTTGAGTATATATAGTTGATTTTCCACATCACACAGAGTGTTTTTTCTCGATGATATTACGAGCCTGAGTCTGTGCAGAGACTTAAATTAACAACAATGCAATGAAATTTTTCTCTTTTCTTTTTACAATAATTTTGCATCTGTGCAGGTTTTGGAAATTGGCATTGTAGTGCACTCGGTTGTAATTGGTTTATCAATGGGAGCCTCTGACAATCCATGCACAATCAGGCCACTCATTGCTGCTCTTTGTTTCCATCAACTCTTTGAAGGAATGGGTCTTGGAGGATGCATTTTGCAGGTAATTATATTCACGTACAAATCCTCAAAAATTTTGATCCGATATATAGTAATATTCTAGTACTAGTACGGTGGAACGCTTCTCTAAGACTTGCATTTTATGTGATCAGGCGGAATACGGAATGAAGATGAAAGCTATCCTGGTGTTCTTCTTCTCTACAACAACTCCATTGGGAATTGCACTAGGAATTGGCTTGTCAAATGTGTACAGTGAGAGCAGCCCAACAGCTCTAATTGTTGTGGGACTACTGAATGCATCATCTGCTGGATTACTGAATTACATGGCACTGGTGGACCTCTTAGCAGCTGACTTCATGGGGCCTAAACTTCAAGACAGCATGAGACTTCAGGTGTGGGCATTTACTGCAGTTCTACTCGGCGCAGGAGGCATGTCGCTTATGGCGAAATGGGCTTAGCTGATTTGAAGATGTAGCCAGGTCTGCTAGATTTTGAACAGAGAAAATGTCATTTGCTGCGTTCCTTCTATGAATATCTATATCCTGGTTGAGTTGTTCAAGTTTTTTGGGTTTTGTTTGTTGGTTCTAGTGAAGGTAGCTGGATTAGGCACTGCAAATAAATTCGTTTGAACAGCGACTAAGTTGGAGAAGCTGTGAAAGTAAAATTTCAGATCATTTCTATTTTTTGGTAAAATCTGTACTGATTTATGTCACTAGTAATTTATAGTCTTCTGGTAGAAGTTGAGCATGAATTTCCTCTTGAGATAGCATGCTCTAGCTGAACATGGCATTAGCAGCAGCAAGTCAGCAACTACATGCATTAACAAGTGATATCCAAGCTTGTAGCTATTTTTGGCTTCTTTTCACTTTCAAGAAGCAATGGATGCATGCAGTAATGATCAGTTCATTCAAGATTACAAGGCAAAGTGCAAAACCAACCTTAATTACCACACCCTTTGAATGTTTAAACTCATGCTTAATTTTATCTATAATGCAAGCTAACTAGTAATTTTTAGGTGTGATCACATTATCATAATTTAAACAATTAAGCAGAGCACTGACTTCTGGTCCTTGATGGCCTCTACAACCCCAGTCCCACAGGCCACACCTATCAGATGCACTGAAAATCCCAACCGGAATCGCTCCACGGTAAAGATATCCAACAAGTCGCATTCTACTGTTGGAACTACAAGATCAAAGCACAAAACGTTTAGAACACACTGAAAGAAATCACAATGCCAAAGCAAGCATGTGCAGCCTTTTACCTCATGACATCCTGCTCCGTGGGCAATCTTTTTGTTCTGGATGTAGACATCTTTCCAGTCAATTTTCCTTGAATACCTTCTTCTCCAGGAAAATTTTGAAATTCCTCCACATTCTCTGGCTTTGGCTTGACAAAAAATATAGAACTTTTCATAAATAGCAGTTTCCTGTGAAGAGCAAAGCTGCACTTCTTACCATGACAAAAAGCAAAAAATAAACACCGGTCCTTACCAGTAAAGCAATGCATCTATATATTCTGATATCATCACAAAGAGAAAACTGGAAATCTACAGCAAACCGGCAACTTGTGATGTTACCAATTTAATCAAAGAACTTGGACTTAATCTTGCCCAGTGTTTCAAGATAGTACTCTCCCCTTTGCTCAGGAGACCAGCTGATGTAGACAGGATAAGAGCGCATGGATATGTGTTCATTAAAACAACCAATGCTAAGCGAAACCAGCGATTGCTGTTTTGAACTCTTAACACCAGTGGAATCTGATATATATGATTATAACAGCTGTAAAATGGGAAAAAAATTGGAGAAAATTGTTCAGTTTTCCATAAAATAAGAACTTGTTCACAAAATGAAAGGTGGGAGTGTCCGGCCATCATGAAGTACTGATTCATTCCAAAAAAATCTCTCTCAACCACACTTGATTGTTGAGGAGTTCGTCATATTATATAGAAGGTTGTAGCACAAATTTCCTAAGGTTAAACAACAGTAGTGCTGATTTTCTAAGATGAAGTGACCGTAAAATATATACTAATGATTTTCTAGAATCCAAAAGATTTTTATTTAGTTAACAACTAGATTTTTTACTCGCGCTACGCTGCGGATTGGATAAAATATATAAAATCATATAGAAAAATTATTTCAGTTTAATAATATTTTTTATGATAAAAATAATTATAATTTTTAAATAAAAAAATTTATATTTAACTATTTTTTATTTATGTTTTTCAATTTTAGAAATAAATAATAAAGCAAATAAATTATTGATTTCTTTAAAATTTTAACACGCAATTAATTATTGGTTCTTTTAAAATTTTAACATCTAATATTATTAAGAAATTAAAATTAAAAAAAAAATCAATGTTTAGGAAAAAAAAAAAAAGGAGGCCAGCAGTTTACTTGTTCATGTGAATGGTAAACGGATGGAAATTAAAAAAAAAATAGTGTTTAGAGAAAAAAAAAAGAAAAAGAGGGCAAGCCGTTTACTATTCAAATGAACAATAAACGGGTAAAAAAAGGAGAGGGGAAAGGCCGGTGCTGGCAAAAAAAAAAAAAGAAAACTTAAAAAAAAAGAAGTCAAAGTAATATAGCTTCATTGCTACAATGAAAAATAGTTTTTCTTTAGTATATAGTATTAGATTTTTTACTCGCTTTATGCTGTGGGTTGGATAAAATATATAAAATCGTTTAGAAAAATTATTTCAATTTAATAATCTGTTTTATGGTAAAAAATAATTATAATTTTTTAATAAAAAATTTTGTATTTAACTATTTCTTTTTTAAAAAAAATTTAAAAATAAATAATAAATGAAATAAATTGTTGGTTTCTTTAAAATTTTAACACCCAATTAATTATTGGTTCTTTTAAAATTTTCTATTAAGAAACAGAAATTTTTTAAAAAAATTCAATGTTTAGAAAAAAAAAAAAAAGGTGCAAGCCGTTTACTGTTCATATGAACAGTAAATGGATGGAAATTTTTAAAAAAATTTAAATGTTTACAAAAAAAAAAAGGAGGGGGGCAGGCGTTTACTGTTCAAATGAACAGTAAACGGATTGTTGGAGTTGGGGGGAACGGGTCAAGGCAAAAAAAACTAATGAAAATTAAAAAAAAAACATCGTAGTAATGAACGAGTGATTTACACTGTTCATTGTTACTGATGAAAAACCATTTTGTTTTAGTATATAGGATAATTAGTTACATATCGACACTACTCGCAGTCGGACAACCTTACATACGTACGATCAACAATCTATAAAGTATAATACGGATAGAAGTCTTATTTCTAATGATTAATGTAAATAGAATCTATTTGATGAGCGAAATTGTTTTATATATATATATATATATATATATATATATATATATAACTACGCTATTCTTATTTAAAAATCATAAAAATTCATCTTATAAATTACAATAATATATTAAAAAATAAAATAATCATGTTCTAAAATTTTGTTTTAAAAAATATATATATATATATATATATATATATATATATATATATATATATATATATTTATTTATTTATTTATTTATTTATTAACAAATAAAATTATATCAAAAAATAAAAAATAAATTTTATGAGAATTTGGATTAAAAAACGGATAAATTGAAGAAATAAATTTTAAAGAATAAGAGTAATACTAAGTAATATATATGTTCAACTTAAAATCTTAAAACATCTCATATATATTTCATTATCTTCAAACTGTTCGTAAAACTAAAAAAATAACTATATATTTTTTATAATTTTTATATCTAATTTCATGATAAAAAAAAATATAAAAATCTATTGTTAGATTAAAAAACACAGCTCAGGCTTGCGCACTTGAGTCTGCTTGTGCAAGCTTGCGCAAGGCCAGGACGCCCTGCCTGGACCTACTTGTCAGGCCTGTGTCCGAGCCTAGCCCTGCACGCTTGGGACTGCTTCTCCGGTCCTTGGGTCCTGACCAGCCCAAAAAAGAAATTTCGATCGAAATAAAAAGATTGAAAATATAAAGGATCAAATCGTATAATTTGCACATAACTGTTCGAAAAAATATAGAAAAAAAAAAAAAATCGGGGTTCAATAAATAAGGAAAAGCTCGGTTTTTTTTTTTTTTTTAATAACATTTGTAGCAGATGGGATTACAGCAGCAGCTAAAAGTAAGTGTAACACCCAATCACCCAGGTCCAATACTACTTTGGTTTCTTGCTATTAGTTTGTGTACATGTCTTTCTCTACTGCCCCTTCTTTTCCAAATTATACAGCATATTTTCTAGATAATAGATCAATCATAATCTGCAAATCTAACACATACCCATTTCAATTCACACCAAACTATTCATGAGAAACCCCCTGAAATTTTATTCATTGTTATTGATCTGTTTAAAGCTCAATTTACCTGAATTTTCCTTAGTTTAATGTTCAATTTGCACCAAATTATCTAAAGCAATTAATTTGAAAATTTACAATTATAACAAACTCTATATAATAACAATAAATATTATTCTGTGTAGAGATCAACAACATTCAGATGGATAGAAATAGAAAGCATTAACATCACCTGGTTGCTGTCAAATAATCAATTGTGAAAATTAATATAAATCATATCTTTAAATCCTATGCTGTTAAACAATCAATTGTGAAAATTAAAAATTAATATAAATCATATATTCAGACCCTACACTAAAAAAATCATCCCTATAATGTCAATTTTTCTTGATTTAATTTTTAGCACAAAATATGTTGGTAACCACCTCTAAATTCTTGAGATTTTTTTATATTTTAATAGGAGGAAATTATTTACGATGGGTAATACCACCTTTAACTTAAAAAAATTTACAATTATAGAGATGGTTACACAACCACCTCTAGTGTTTTAGTTTTTTTACTCTTCAAATCTAATAATTTTACTTTTTGTAAAAAAAAAGAATATTGTTGAATACAAATAAAAGACGATCATGTAGCTTAGCTCTCTTATTGAGCACAATTTGTTTAGATTTTCAATCAATAGAGCTTGAAATATATTAAATAATGTGAAGACTTAGGACTTCTCCTTCCTCTTCAAAATAATTATGAATATAGTATGAGTCTGGATTAAAGAGTGTATAAAATTAAATACATGAGTTCTCATTTTTAACCATGCACAACTTATCTATTATAGAATAGATGAACACTAAGCTCGTTTACCCTATAAATGTCGATTTTCATAATCTCTCGTAAAGCTCTTCAAGTAAACTCATGAAAGAAGCAGTCTTCAACTTCCAAGTTGCATGTTCATAATCAAAGCCACGCCATTTAACAAGCCATGCAAAATGGCAAGCTAGAATATTGCCAACACTACCTCTGAAATTATCTTCACACTGGTTGGGAGACATTAATGATCGCTTTTGTAGCATATGATGTGGCACAATCCATTCTTGCTTTAGCCTTGAGACCTCACTATTAAACTTCTCATAAGAGAAATTAAAAACATATTAGGATTCTTAAAGATAAGATATTCTTCATGGAGGGAAGGATATCCAACAACCAAGTATGATAAAAATGCATAGCTATGCAACAAGGGATAATTAGCTCGGATAAAATATATAAAATTATTTTTAAAAAATTCATGGATTTTGATATATCGTGTTATATTGTACGGCTATCAAAATCCATCAAATAAAAAACGAATAAAAGTTTATTCAATTTTATAAATTTTTAATCAAATTTTATATTTGACTAACTATTCTTTATATTTTCATAAATTTTTTATCAAAAAATTTATTTTTTTATCTCTATCTACAAACTAAAATTTTTTTAATAACATAAAGAATGTCAAAACCAATAGATTCTTAGCTAAAACCTTATTTTTTATTTTTTTTAAATTTTTCTAAAATTTTTTTATTAAAAAAATTAGAGAAAAAAGGATCAAAGTACCAAAATAAAATAAAAAAGAGGGACCAAAACCAAACAAAAAATATTTAAAAAAGAGGGATCAAAGTATAATGTTATAAAAACTTTCATAATAAATGTTTAAAAAATATTTAAAAACTACAAAAATATCGTTACATAGTGAAAAGAATAATGTATCCGAGTCGGTGTAAATAGTAAAATGAGTTTGAATGAATAATGTTTCAAATAATTAATGAATAGTGAATCATCATTTTATTTTAATTTTATTGATAATGTAAAAAAAAAATTACAAAATCATAATAATAATAATAAACATAAAAGCCCCAGGGGAAGTAAAAGAGTCCGAGTACTAGTTTACTGCGGTACAGTTCTAGTGCCGTTTTCCTATCTGCTTTTTTTGGTTTAAAAAGAGCGAGTGCTGTTAAGCGGCCGCTAACCTCTACGTCCAAGGGTTAATAATAGTTGTTACAAATCATAGGATCTAATCTAAACCGTACTGCTGCTGCTCCACTTCAAATCAGCCGCTCTTTTTTAACTTTTCTTATCACTTTCTCTGAATAGAAAAGAAAAATTCGGAAGAGAGGGTTTTTCTGTTCCTATCAGATTGGGTCTCTGTGTTTCGGCTCGGCCACGATCCATTCTTTTTTTAAGGTCCGTTTCTGGTTTCTTTCCCTTGACAATTCATATTTCTGTAAGTTTGAGGCGGTTTTGTTGATCGCCCCCAAAGATTCCGTCTCTATAATCCTTTTTCGGAATATATATATATTCCTCTACCACAGTAAAGTAAAGTAAAGTAAAAGAAGTAAAATTGTCCTGAATAGCTAGTTTGCCAGGAGCAGAGCTACCTAGCGACTAGCAATCATGATGAGGAGCCAAAGAGGAAGAAAACCTAGAGGCAGGAATGGCGATAACCAAGATCAAGATGCTAACTGGTCAATGTCAATGCTTCCTGATGACGTTACCAGGGATATTCTCATGCGACTCCCCTTGAAAACCATCATTCAGAGTAGGTGCGTATGCAGGACCTGGCGTAGTTTACTCTCAGATTCTTACTTCTCTAAACTGCAACGCGAAAGAGCTCAATCCATGCTTGTTCTTCGCTCGCCATCATCATGTGTTTCCAGGAAAGCTGCAGGTCTTGGTCCCAACGAGTTTTACATAGTTGAGCTGGAATCAACCGGTGTTTCAGGTTCCAACCACGTCATGAAGTTCAATACCAAAAACAATCTCCCTACCTGTCATGTCGAACTGGTGGGCTCGTGCAATGGTTTGCTTTGTTTGTTTGATAAAAATTCGAAGAAAAGCTTTTACCTTTGCAGTCCTATGACAGGTGAGCATGTCAGGACTCCTGCGAACTGTAAGAAGGAAAAAGGGAAGGGAAAAAAATATTAGATGTGGTTTCTGGGTTTGGCTTTAGTCCTGAATGTTATCGTTACATGGTTCTAAGAATAATCCGAAAAAGAATTACTCATCCTAATACTATTCTGCGTTCGGAAGGTGAAGTTTGCATATTTGGAGAGAATGAGTGGAAAAGTATTGGAGAGATTCCGTTTCCAGCTTATAAGAAATTCTTTAGTGTTTCTCTGAATGGAGCTCTGCATTGGATTGTCAACCTTGATGAGTATGAATATCCTGATTTGATATGTGCTTTAGATATCGACAGCCAAAAGATTAGGCCAATGTCACCGCCTAATGGGTTCAGGAAAGATACAACAGAGATGAGCTTGGGAGTACTAAGAGATCGTCTCTTTATATGTGACAATATGACTTTATATGATCTTGACATATGGGTGATGAAAGATTATGGAATCAAAGATTCTTGGAGTAAAGAGATTGTAATCGCTAAGAGTTCGCTTTCTTCGATGCTGCAAAATTGCTTTCTCCAGCCCATTATGGTTTCTAAAGATGGAGAGGTGTTGATTTCTAGTGATTCCAATGCTTTGGTCTGGTATGATCCAACAAGTAAGAGTTTCACTGATGTTACCCTACCCAGCAGGGTTGGGCCTGAATTCGAAGCAGTTTGCTCTGTTGCAAGCTTTGATTCACTCTCAGACATCATGAAAAAGAATGCAGGATGGATCTATGTGTCACAGTAAGATAAGCTTCAGGATAGTTTGAAACTTAGCATTCATTAAACAAAATCTAAACTTTACTAGTGAACATTGTTGTTTTTGCTGTATTGACTGTTTTCGTTTACTTGCTATGAGTTAGATTTTGATGTGTGTGTGATTGTCATCTTTTCCCACTAATTATATTTGAGATCTTTTGATGAATTACTTGTTGAATGGAATGATTTGCGCCAGAACTGTCCCCCATTAATAACTAGATTGATGAGTTCTTGTTGAATGGAATGACTTGTTCCAGAACTATCCTCCATTAATAACTAGATTGTTGAATTCTTAAACTGCTAGTCTTTTCTTAATCTGGTAGAATATTATTTACAAACTTTTCCGGTCTATGATATACACCTGAGAATTTTCAACTTCTTCTAAATTTCAAATTTGCAATGTTCTTTGATCAAACATGGGATACAATTCTTCCTGAGCTTGCAACAAAGCATCGAGATATTAGTTTAAAATTAAAATGTGGTTAGAATTGGAGACTGATTTGCACAGATGACTGACCAGTGTTTCTGGTGCCAGTTTCTGCTTGCGAAAGTGCTCTTGTCCTAAACCTGTAGTGAGGCAGCTCTCAATCCACTACCTCTTTGGTTAATGCTGAATTTTCCCCCTAAGGACATAAAAAGATTAAATTAAAACAAACCCCAGTATTAATTTCTACTTTTTGGTAAAGTCTGTGCTGATTTATGTCACTAGTAATTTATTGTCTTCTTGTAGAAGTTGTGCATGAGTTTCCTCTTGAGCTAGCATGCTCCATCTGCACATGGCATTAGCAGCGCCAACTACCTGCATTAACTAGTGAGAGCCAAGCTGGCAGCTATTTTTGGCATAATGTGGTTGAATTCCTTCTTTTTTTTTTAATAAAAAAGTAAGGGACAACTGAGACCAAAGTATTGCTATTTCCTTCCTAACTAATCCACCATTCTTCAACACATCCATTAAGAAGGATGAAGGCCAAATTAGTCCTCAAGGCACCACTAAAATCTCAATGAAACTCTTAAAAAAATGTCGAACTTAATTAAATCCTTAAACTTTTCAAAAATACCCAATCCAACTTCTTAACGCACTTGTCAAAAAAAGAGCAATTGAACATTAAGACCCCTACAAACCAACATCATTATTAAGAACATTTCTTTGCAGTGAAGGAGGTGACCAGCTGGGGTAGATAACCAACATCATTTCTTTGCAACGAACGAGCTGATCAGCAAGGGCAGACATAGCCTCTCTGTCTTTTTCAGATTATGGATCATGTGGTTCGATCATTAGCTCGCAGTGTATTCTAATCCCCACATTCTATAGAGTCAGTAAATCAACCATAATAATCACAATTTCCCACTAAATCTGAAGACTACTTTTCTCATCCAGCCTCCTCTATCCACTTCTTAAATCTGAAGACGTGTTAAGTTATATGTTAAGTGACTTTTCTCACCTAGCCCCGCTATCAACTTCTTAAACCCGAAGAGTCCTTAAGTTAAATATACACATGAGTGAATATTTAAAGGGAAAAAGTTAGAACTAATTGAGCCCATAAAATCGAATTAAATTCCAGCCCAAATACACTCAGCCAGGCCCACCCTAAAAACCCACCCAAAAAATAAATAAATAAACCCGTGTCTTAACACCTCTACCCCATATAAATGTTCACTGCCCACTCTCATTTCTTCTTTGCAGCCACCAGTAGTAGAAACCCTAATCCCTGTAGCGCAGACCCCAACAACAACCGCCACCATGAAGTACAACCCAAGAGTCTCCTCCTCTAGGCGCAAGAGCCGGAAGGCTCACTTCACGGCACCGTCCTCTGTGCGGAGGATCTTAATGAGCGCCCCGCTCTCCACCGACCTCCGCCAGAAGTACAACGTCCGATCCATGCCAGTCCGCAAGGACGATGAAGTGCAGGTTGTCCGTGGTACCTATAAAGGACGTGAGGGCAAGGTGGTTCAAGTTTATCGCAAAAAGTGGGTCATCCACATCGAGAGGATTACACGCGAGAAGGTGAACGGGTCGACAGTTAATGTCGGTATCAACCCATCCAAGGTTGTTATTACAAAGTTGAGGCTTGATAAGGATAGGAAGTCTTTGTTGGATCGCAAGGCAAAGGGACGCGCTGTTGGAGAGAAAGAGAAGGGCACTAAGTTCACTGCTGAAGATATCATGCAGAGTGTGGACTAAATGGTTTGTTTTAAATGAAATATTTTGTCAGTTTATGTTTACAAAGACGATTTTTTTTTAATGTTCTAGCTATTTTCATGATACTATCTGTATGCTATCTATTTTTGGATGTTGGAGCTTTAAGGTCTTCTAATGTGACCTTGATTTTGTTTTTGTTGAGGTTTTGTTACTTTTATTATTGTCATTGCTTAAAGAGTAACCCTTTTCCTCTGAAAAGAGGAAACTTGGGCATGCTTTGTGTAGATTACTGCTTAAAGTGTAATTCTTTTCCTCTGAAGAGAGGAAAATTGGGCATGTTTTGTGTAGATTCAGTTGATTTTAGATTTGAACTGGCTAGTTAGGGGTTTGTTGTATATGATTAGGGATCAATTAGTTGGATCTTTACATGTTTTAATGAATGCTAAAGTATGATTGGTTGAAACTTCAGCATGAGTCTTTCTTGGGCTTGTCATTTGTGGGTTTTAGATTAGATTGGAGCTGGGTAGTTGCACTGAATGTAAGCAGGGATGGGTCTAGGAATTTGGTAGGGAGTTGGGTCTTTGGCTTGGTATTAATTGGGTCCATGGGATATGTGTTATGAATCGGTATGCAATTGTGTCGTGTTGAGTACTTTCATCCTATTGGTAGTCTTGACTTAGTGTAGTTTTTAAGTGTAACATAGAAACTTAGGGATGCTTTTAGCTATACAGTAACTTTGGCCAAAATTAGGATGGTGGTGTTCACTGATCTTCTGCTTTAGATGTGTGAAGTCTGTTGTGATTATACTCAAGAAGAGCTGATGCATGAAAGCATTTCTTGGACTCATTTCTTATGGTAAGCTTAGGCCAGCTATATGCATGGGAAGGTCCAAAAAACCTTGTTTTTATGTTTTGAAATTGGTGGTTGAAACCTTGTGAATACGGTAGTGTGGATTTACAATTGTTTCTTTCTACATGCTTACTTTTGTATATATTTTGTCTGTGATTAGTTATTGTATTCTCAATTGTAGTTGCTTTGAGTCGTTTCAGCTTGTTCAAGTTTCATAGGTAGGACTGCCTTCATAAGAAAAGAAAATAGTACACTAGTATATGGCATTGGTTGTCAGCTCTTCCTTGTTTTATGCATAAACATAGAGTAGAACTTAGCTTTCTGTTATTTTTTTTGATTGAATAGTAAAGACAGTAGACCATTTCACAAGACTAGGACATGAATTAGAATTTAGCTTTTGCTGCTTGTCTACAGGTCTACGTCATTTTTGTTAGATCACAAATTTCATATCATACTTTTTAAGTTGGAGCAGTGCCTTGTTAATGTGTGTGTGTGTGTATAATTTTTTTTTTCCTTTTAAGATGAAATGAATGGAGTGAGGAGGGAAATGTGTGAGAATTTCGTTGGTGAAGACGCTGGTTCAAATTGTCATTGTAAACCAGATATCAAGGCCTGAAGAACATTTCTTTCTTTCTTTTTTTCATTATGGGAAAACCTTAACTTGGTGACAGTCTTTCACAATTGACAACATATAACATGGTATTTTTTTATTTTTTTCCCATTCCCCTGGGAAAGGAAGGATCCCATCATTTCAACTTTCTAAAACTTGTGCTACAGATGACACAAACAAGGAGAGGTGCTGCTGCAATTTCAGCTCTCTTTGTATAACCTGTTGTAAAGTGTGCAACTGCTAGAAATTCATTGATCCCTGTCTGATCTCGGTTTACATGTTTGTTTTTTTAATAATATGAAGCTGACATCTTTAAGCTGGATTCTTTCAATTTCATTCTAGTGACAAAGTGCCTCTAATCTTCATTTGTCATGGTACATATCTATTCCAGGTTCAACCTTGTAACTATGAAGTCCATTAAAGTGAGAACATTTACAGGACAGATAACAGGCGAAACTACTTTCCAATTAAGGATATCAATAAACATACATAGCAATTGAAATAGGGTCCAGTTTCTTGCATTTCACTACACGTTTGTGCAATCACATAATACTTGAAAACCAATAGGGTCGGTGAGTGCTGCGTCTTCTAAACAATGACCAATTGGATGATATAAATCCCGTCAATCTTCGTCTGACTCTGCAATCAGCAATTTGTCCATCAGGATAAAAAGTAAGACATAATACAAGGGAAACAGGGACAATTTGCTTATGAAGGGTTTTCAGACTAAAAAAACTGCGCCAGTCAGAGACAAAATGAAGGGCATGATCATCCATACAGTATGTATACATATCTTGCAGGGTACTATTAACAGTGAATATACTTTTGCATCAAAAGCATACCATGTATGGCTTCCATGTTATCTTCCTTGTAGACACCAAGAGGAGAACCCCGGACAGAAAGAAGCATTTCACCAGGTTTAGGCTGCCTTAGAGTTTTTGGCGTCATCCCAATGGACAGCCTCTGACTGCTAACCTGCACCAACAATGAGAGGCATGTCAGTCACTTTGAACATTTTGGGTGCTTAAAATTTGAGAAAGCAAATTGAATTGCCATCCATATGCAACATAGATGCCAAAGGAGAGAATGAAGCTCTTTAAGCTTCAATGTGATCATCATCAGAACCTTCTGAAAAGAGCCATGAGACAGGCTCTAGATCAGCCCATTTGGAGCAATAGAGCTGCCAAGCAGACCACTAGAACTATCATCCAGTGGAAAAAGGATTTCGTGAAAACTTTTGTGCAACAGAAACATGCTATCCTAATAATTCCAAATCTTCCACCCAAATGGCGTCGCTGGCGATATATCATAAAAGACTCAATTGCTAATGGCAATTTGATTTGCTAAACAATTATCTAAAATTCTCACTAATGAATAATTTGTACACTGCTCTTGACTGGTCTAAGAGTTTTCAGCACGCCATGCAATAAAACAGCCACTACTGCAATAGAAGCTACAGTAATTTATGAAACCTAAAAAGGATAGTCATGTCTTCCACTTGATCATTTGTGCTTCTTGCAGAACTTAATAAAAGAAAAACAGGAGGACAAAAATAAGGTAAAGACCATGGAGAAGCTACTAACCCCAGGAGTTTGGAGACCATCATGCATCCCAAGCATTAGAGAATCAGATTGACCCTCCAAAACCTATGAAAAAGGAATGTTAATTGATCTATAATAAAGAAAGTAAGTTAGCTTTAATCTTTAATGCCAGGGGATGTTTGGATGGCCTACAAACGCATGCTTTTACAAGCTTAATGCATTACGAAAGACATTTAGCTGAAAAAATGGACTTCTTTTGTGCTGCCTGGTTTTTAGAGGAAAAATAAGTAGAGTGCTAATAAGGAAAAAAATGGTTCTTGAAAACATTATGTTTCCATTCTACTTGCATAAAATAACAAAATTTATATAAAACGTACATAGTCCGTCATCTGCAAATTATCAGCAGCGCCAAAGATGCTTGTTTTCACTGCCACCAAACAAGCAACCCACGTCAGATACACAGCTAACTTCAATAAAAACAACAATAAAAACAAAATCCCATCTCCATTCTCCTTTTTTTTTACCTGCATCGGTTGATAATCCCAAACGACAAACAGATAAGTTTGCAGAACAACCAGGATAGGCCAAGGACAAACGACGGAAGAGGGAAGCATTTAGGTTTCCCCCATCGGATAAATCATCAACATTGTCATTCCACTTGACAAGAAACTCTCCATTTTCCTCATTTCCTTCAATAGACAAGTTAGGCAGGTTTTCTTTGAAAAACTGCAAAACAGGTGTTTTCAGCTGTTCCTTGCTAAAATACGAGCGCAGCAACCGCAATTCTGTTAGCAAATGCTCGATTCCCACATCACGCATTGCCCTAATTGCCGCAATTTGACGCTCCACTACACAAAACAGATTCAAACCCATATTTAACCCAAATCACACTTTTTTTCCCCAAAAAATAGCTAATTAAGCAAAATCAACCCAAAAAAAAGTGGGTTCATAACTCTCAACGAAAGCCCAATTCCATTCCCCTCTATTCACCACTAATTACTTAACAAAATGGAAAATTGAAAAAAAATAATAAATAAATAAAAGCAACGCATGAAGCAAAAGCTAGAAAAAAGATACCTTCTTGGTCGATTAATGGGAATTGTTTGGGTTCCTCAATTTGGGGCTGGTTCTCTTGTTTACTTGGGGCAGATTCTTTTACCGTCTTTTTAACTCTCCGTCTGGCCATTTTGTGCCAAACAGATCTTAAAGCAGAAGCATAATAAAGTAAAAATTAAGCAATCAATTTGAGAAAGGAAATCCTAATTCAATTGAAAATGTGAAGGAACAAAACTATGAAGGATCCTTCTGTTGAATTTTGGAGCGGCAATTTTTCGAATCGTTTCCGAAATTCCAATTCAAATTTTGTTTTGCTAAAAGAGGAGAGAGTGGAAGCCTGATCAAAACAGCACAAAATCATGAGAGAAATACGTCGGCCTATGAATCCAAAAGGACTACAAGCCCATGCCCAACATTCTCTCCTATTTTGTTGGGCTGTTTTGTTTTCTTCTAGCACCCCAACTGCAAAGCTAATTAAGCCCATACAATCAAGTCAAATTCCAGCCCAAATACACTCATACAGGCCCACCCTAAAAACCCACCAGAAAACACAAAAAAAAAAAACCCTAGTCCTCCATGCCTCCACCATATATATCATCCCTTCGCCTTTTCATTTCGTCTGCAGCCACCCTTATCAGAAACCCTAAGCCTGCAGCGCGGCCCCGAACAACAACCGCCAACATGAAGTACAACCCCAGAGTGTCCTCCTCCAGGCGCAAGAACCGGAAGGCCCACTTCACGGCTCCGTCCTCTGTGCGGAGGATCTTAATGAGCGCCCCGCTCTCCACGGACCTCCGCCAGAAGTACAACGTCCGATCCATGCCAGTCCGCAAGGACGATGAAGTCCAGGTTGTTCGTGGGACCTACAAAGGACGTGAGGGCAAGGTTGTTCAAGTTTATCGCAAAAAGTGGGTCATCCACATCGAGAGGATTACTCGCGAGAAAGTGAACGGTTCGACAGTTAATGTCGGTATCAACCCATCCAAGGTTGTTATTACAAAGTTGAGGCTTGATAAGGATAGGAAGTCTTTGTTGGATCGCAAGGCAAAGGGGCGGACTGTTGGAGACAAAGAGAAGGGCACTAAGTTCACTGCTGAAGATATCATGCAGAGTGTGGATTAATTGGTTTGTCTGGTTATCACAAGGACGATTTAGCTATTTTCTCGATGCTATTAGCATGCTATCTATTTTTGGATATTTGGAGACTTGAGGTTTTTTTTAATGCGACTTGGATTTTATTTTGTTTCTGTTGATGTTTTGTTAATCTGTTCATGTTGTTATTGTTGCTATTGTCTTTTGCTGTATCCTCTGAAAATGAGGAAAATTGGGCAATTTGTTTTTGTGGATTCTGTAGATTTTAGACTTGAACTGAACTGGCTGGTTAGGGGTTATGATTAGTTGGGTTCTTGCATGTTTTAGTGTATGCATGCTTTATACTATAATTGGTTGAAACTTCAGTAGATTTTATATGGGTTTTGCTGGAGCAAGTTTACCTAAGAAATATGATTTTATATTTTCCAGAAGTCGAAGAAGATTTTATGGGCGCGAGTGATTTAAGGGGTTTGTCTTCTGAAATGAACAGTGCTTAGAATATTTAAAAGTTATTTGGCAAGGATTGAATACTGACATGTTTGGCAATTAAACTTTCAAAGTCATTCACCTTTCTTTTCGTTGGCATTCAAGAACAAGAGGGAACGATTGTTCTTGAAATGGCACCAATGACCTCAGTTGATTTTCTGAATTAATTAGTGATCACAACAAAAACTTGCTGGTTATTTGTGTTAATGAGTCATGAATGTTACAAAACCACCCCAGCTCAGATTGACAGTAGCTCACTGCGCTTCTTTGAAATGCTAGAGACATACTGAGGTAGGAGAGCACTCTGTCTCACTACAGATCCAAACTCATACGACATTGGATGTTAAATCTAAGACCTCTTTTGTTTCTGTTGTGTTATGAGACATTACCTTGTATCCTGAAGTTTAGTAAAATGTTTTACAATGGAATTTGAATTTAAGATCCTCTACCTTGTATTCTGAAGTTTGTTCTGTGTCTGTTTCGACCGTTAGAGATGACAGTAAAAGGATAATATTTGTGTAGAAAATAATAATTTAGGATCCAAATATCCCAAATTAATAGTACTGGGTTACTCATCCTTGGTGAGAAGGAGAAGGGATTCATGTCTACGCTTACAAAATTTCTCCAACAAAGAAATTTAGAACCGAGAGAGAAACAAACAATGCTTACATGAATTATGTATAAATCACATCACATATATACATATAATCTCAACGTTATCACTTTGGAGCTTGGACATTCAGTACCTTGGCAACTCATCAAAAAGCTTCAGGTAAGTGTTTCGTCTTTCAGAAATGACTTGTATAACATGAGTGATCTCTCGGATTGTGAGAGTGGAGCTTCTGATGGTAGTAAATGAGAGAATGCTACCATAAACTTGAGTCCAACCACTGACCTAATAGGAAGTATGAAATCACCATTCTGATATGATTGCTCAAAGAAGATGAACAAAATCTTGCTACTCCATGGACAAGCTGCTGATCCCAGTCGACAGAATAACAAAATCTTGATCTCCACTGTGAGATTTAACACTTATTACAAACTTGAACGCACTGATTTTAATTTTATTCGAGAACTATTTTTTATAGGGATAGGCCTATGGACCTGTGCAGCCCAACAAGAAAAGCCCACAAACGCTCATAACGCTAAATTCGTCCAGTCCAACTCAGGCCCATAAGTCACCATATATGACGATATCAAATCAGGTGAGTCCAAATTTCCCAAGTGACCGGCTATTTTCTACCAGGCAGGTTGCTTTCTACGAAAAGCTTAGGAACCCTCCTATTTTGAGGCACCTAACTCAAAAAAAAAAAAAAAGACACCACTTTTCTCCGCTATCACGAGCAGAGATAAAGCATTCAATGAAAATTCTTTAATAATAATACCAATTAAATCGTCGCTCATCAAGATAACACTAGCATAATTACAAATCAGATATAATGATAATAGAGCATCATCACTTATCGGCTCAATCAATAATGCTAAATAAAAACAATAATTTTAATAGTTTCACGATGAAAATTGCATCCCCGATTACCTGTATAAAGACTCAAATCATCAAAGAACAAAGAATTCTAAAAAAATTCTAAACAAGTTCTACTTTGTAAGTAATTCCCTCTCATCTACAAATTATTTACATAGAATTAAAAATTTTCTCTAAAAGAGTTTTTTTCAAGCCATTTTGTTACTTTTCGACCTCTAAGTTGATTGTTAGAGAGTCTCTCATCCAACAATAAGAACTTCTTTTATATGTGTTCAGTGCAAAAAAAATCATTCAGTATTCCTATTGAGTTCCAAAACCCTCATTCTACTTTTGTGAGCCATGGTTTTTAACTTTATTAGACGATTCTTTATTAGACGAGTCTTTCACGAATCATCAAAATCTAAAACGATTTTATAATTTTAGTTTTTTATTGGTTTAATTTATTAACATTGAGAAGATTTTATGATTTTAGAGGAAAAAAAGGAAGAAAATTATCCTTTTTCTTATGACTAGTTGTGATTATAAGATACCTTTTGTTTCATTGATGGAGAATCCGTAAGTACTTAAAACCGATTAATATGAAGTGGAAGCGGAGGAAGTGTAACCTACCACAAACTCGTTTCATATCAAAGACATTTGATTCTTGATTCCCAGTTGAGATGTTAAGAGCGGGGAAAAAAATCTCTTCACTCTCCAGATTGAACTTGGCTCTCTTTTTGTTAATTTTTTTTAAAATCACCAGGATAGGCTTGATTTCTAACAACAGCCTTCGTTTCAAAAGATAAGCAGCACATTTGCCTCCCAGTCTCACCAAGATAGGCTTGGTTATGAGGAAAAATCTTTTTTTTTTTCTTTTGTAAGACAACAATAGTAATTGAAAGTGTTGTCTATTTTGAAAAACCACTAAGGTTGTTCAAGTTTGTCGTTAATATTTATTACAATATTTGTTTTTAAATTAGAAGTTAAATAATAAAATTGCATTTAGTTGACATTGTATTTTCAAAACTACATGAAAAAGATTTTAAACTTTTTGTTAAGTAACAACGTTGCCACCAAATATGTTTATCCACGACTGGATTAGATACAATTTCTAAATAATATACAAACATATATATATATATATATATATATATATATATATATATATATATATATATTTCTGTGTCATTTTGACAATGCCTAACTTTTCTTTTATAATATATCAAAAAAAAAAATTATCACTATGATTATAATAGATTTGAGTAAAAAATATGAAAGGAATTCCTAGAACCATTAATAGAAAGAATATTGCATTTAATATATATATATATATATATATATATATATATATCTTTTCCCAAAACTTCAAGTGCTTAAACAATAGTTCCAGGCTAGCTCTATAAGGAGCTTGCAGAAAACCATTATCGTCCTACCAATTTGAATGAACTAGTTGAAATATTAAAGCCAATTCAAGAGACCAATGTCCCACTGTTTTCTTCCTCTCAAGTGATAATATCACCAAGTCTTTCAAGGATTTTATCACTCCTAGACGAAATGGTAGAATTAGAAAAATTAATTTGAGAATACCCATGACTATTAAACTAGAAAAAATAAAAATCATGTTACAATATTGTATAATAATAACAATTTTTTTATTATTTACATCGTTCTGATCAGAATAAGCAATAATATTCCATAAAAAGATGGATAGTTGATATAAGCCAAAAGTTTAATTCTGAAAAAAAAAAAAAAAAAAAAAACTCAAAATCTTGGTAAAATGAAAAGTTGATTTTAACCAAATATCCAAATTAAAAATTGACTCGTGATATAAAATTTATTTAAAGTTTTAATATCATTTATTATATAGACCTTTTGGTATTTGACATCATATATAAATTTTTAAATGTAAAAAGAAATGCAACAAAAGGAATTTTAGGTACTTCAAAAAAAAAAATGGAATGTGGAATTAACAATTTAAATTTAGTGAGAATAACACCATCCATTAATATATTGCAAAAATAAAAAGAATGCACGTTGTTGTCTCTGGATAAATAATATGAATATTTGGATAAAAATGTTCAATCTTGGACTGCATGTGTTACCAAAAAAATGTACACATATACGGATAACAACTAAAATTATATTACTTTATATAAAACATGATATCACTTTACGTAGAATATCTACGTTTATAGGGTTATACGCACAAATAGAGAATATCTATATATAGAAAATTGAACCAAATCTAATTAAATCGGTAGTATCGATTGGATTTAATAGTAATAACTTCTTAATAATAGTAACACTATAGTGTAAATATAAACATTTCAAAAAGGATTTTTTTTTTTTTTTTAACATATGCTCTACTGATACATGCTAATTGATATAATTGGAAGGTTTCACTAATTACATGATTGTTTGATTTATTTCCATAATTTATCAAACTTATGATGTGTAAACTTATATTTTTTTACTCTAAAAAATAAATCACCACAGTAAGAGTCTGGTGCGGATGCGTATAGTGTGGAGAAGAAAATGGATTCATCGCTTGATAAAACACCAAGAGAAGGTAAACTCGATCCCTTGCAAAGAGATCAAATTTATGAAATACCAGAAATTGGATTCGTGAGCATCGTACAAAGGAGAAGGTGTAATTAGGCACTTCCTCCTTCCAGGGCAAGGTCTAGGGATGATTATTCGATTTTTTAATCCAATTTCGATTTTGGTTTTTTTTTCGATTTTTGATTAATTGAATTAACTAAAACAAAAATCGAATCGAATTGAAGTTCAGTTTTTTAGTTAAAAAACCTTACAATTTTTTTTATCTTTTTCGATTTAAGTTCGGTTTTTTTGGTTAAACACGATTTTTTGAATTTTTTAAGGAATGTTAATAGCTTGAATTGAAGTTTTAGCAAAAAAACAATTATAGAAAAATACTACGACCAAAATCTGAGTGGTTTTCTCGTCTATAAAAAATTAGGATATAATAGCTTAAATAGTGTTCATCCCTAAATAATTCGATATCAAAGAGTTTGTAATCTAATGGCAATGGTCTTTTACAAGAGATTACGAATTCAAATACTAACATACTAGTTTTGATAAGAGTCTTGGGTTGGGTGTGTGTTAAAAAAAAAAAAAACTAATTCGATTTTTGATGAAAATCGAATTTAAAAAAAAACAAATTGAATCAAAATAATTTGGATTTTTAGCTTCAGTTTTTTTTTTTTCAAATTTTTTCTACAAAACCAAATTGAAATTGCTAATTCGATTTTGTTTGGTTTGATTTTTCAATTTTAATCGGACAGTATTCACCCCTACTTGTACTTAGGGCTATATCCAAATTATAAAGAATCAATTCAATAAACCCACGTAGTCGGCAATATGGAAAAATGAAATTGTTGGCCTTAAGTGGAAGCTCGGCCATGGTAACACTCCTAACTGGATAATACATTCCTGCAATTAAATACCATGCAAAGAAAACTACATCATTTCATGCTTAAGAAAACTGAACACAAGAGAAAGAAAGTTGTCTATTTTGAAAGTTATTATTTAATCCATATTTGCTGATATGCATTATTAGTCGTTAATTTTTTTTAAAAAATTTTTGAATGATATTTATAATTTTAAATACCTAAAAAGAATTTATTATTTTGATTTTATAAATTTCTTAATTTGACTAAAAAATGAGAATATAAATTTTAGTGTCTTTTTATACTAGAGCTATTCGTAGAGATGGAAAAAAAAAGCCCAAAATTTATAACAAAATTTAAATTCTCTAAAAATCTTAACAAAATTATAGTACTAACTCTCTTTTTCAATACACATAAATGATATTTTGGATAAATAATATTTTTATCTTCACCTTTTTTTATTTTGCTTTTAGTTTTTAGAGAAAACTATCATATATATCTTCATTTTTTTACTTTTTTTAATTCATTTTTTAATATTTTTTAAAAGTGGAGAGACTGAATTAAGATGAAAAAAAAATTGACATGTATGCTAATCCTATGGATTTAATGATGCTATTTAATACTATTAATCTAGAAAATTAACAAAAAAAAAGAGCTTAGGACCAAAAAAATAGAGAGACAAACTTAAAACAACAAAAATAAATAAATACAACAAAAACAAAACAAGAAAAATAGAAATATCCCTACAATTATATTAACCCTTAACTTGAACCACGGTGACAATAAAATTTAAAATATTCTACAGTAGAGAAAAGCGAAAATAGCATCTTAACTTGAACATTCCTTTTTCTTTTTCTTTTTTTTTATCCTTCCTGATTTGGGCCTTATTTGAAAGGCCCACCACCTCCTTGAATTGTCTGAGACAAAATTGTACTCAAACAGCGTTTAAAAGACGCCCAGGTTGTCTACGAATCCACCCAAACGCAAAGGCAAACCCTCCGTCAAAACAAACAAAGAAACACAAAGCAAAGCAGCCTTTGAAAAAAAAAAAAAAAAAAAAAAAAAAAAAAACACACGAACCAATCACAATCAAAACCACAGAAATTATTCTGAATTTTCTGTTGTTTCAACAAGAGAAAGAAAGAAAAAATCGAAAGAAAGATGGTGTTCTACTTCAAAGCCAGACCAGAGGCAGGAGATTACACTATTTTTATGGGTCTTGACAAGTACGAGAACGAGGAGCTTATCAAATATGGTTTCCCTGAAGACATCTGGTGCTTTTTTTTTCATTTTCTTGCTAATTCAATTCAAAATTGCTATCTTTTCCATCTGGGTTTTTAATTTTTTGATTACTTTGCTTATTTATTTATTTTGGCCCATTGTAATTTAACTAGTTATGTTGCTTTAGAAGATCAAGATTCTGTCTGTGTGTGATTTTTCTTCATTGATCTTATAATCATAACAGATGGTGAAGAGGGTCATAATTTGTAAGTGGGTAGGGAGTAATTCGAGAAGGTAGTGTGATGGTTTTCTCTATTTGAAGAGCCCATGTAATTGAATAGGGTCATGAAAGGAAGGGGTTTGGAAATTCATTATCTGGGTTTGTTTGAAACAAGGAGGAGTTTTTTCTTGATGGGTTTTTTCTTTGTTGTAGGTTTCATGTGGACAAAATGTCTTCTGCCCATGTTTATTTAAGGCTCCATAAAGGTCAGACAATCGATGATATAAGCGAAGGTGTACTTGAGGATTGCGCGCAGCTTGTCAAAGCAAATTCAATCCAAGGCAAAGTTTTTGACTTGCGTCTTATTTTTGCAATGATTCAATTATTTGTGTATACTTACTTCTACGGCCTTCCAAATAGCTTCTCCCTTGTGTACTTGAGGATTGGTAGTTTCTGATTTTAAATAGCAAGCTCAATGTTTGTCTAGTAATAGAAAGTTCCAACTATTGCCTTAATCAAAGTATTGAATTTTTCGTTTTGAACATGGAGACATAGTTACGATGACGTAGTAGTTGAAGCCGCTTTTCTTTCACATTGCAGGCAACAAGGTGAACAACATTGATGTTGTTTACACTCCCTGGGCCAATTTGAAGAAAACTGCTTCCATGGATGTAGGCCAAGTCGGCTTCCACAATTCGAA
This sequence comes from Dovyalis caffra, assembly GCA_963924115.1. Taxonomy (NCBI): domain Eukaryota; kingdom Viridiplantae; phylum Streptophyta; class Magnoliopsida; order Malpighiales; family Salicaceae; genus Dovyalis; species Dovyalis caffra. Next base: position 13,909,119 of record CAWUPB010001194.1, on the reverse strand, counting down.
GATGGTGATTTCCTTTGTTGTGTAGTCTATGTTTACAACTTACTAGCTCAATAATGAGCATGCAAATGAATGAGATATGTTTCTCTGATTTTGATACTTTATCCAGGTTCGAACTGTGAGAGTGGAGAAGCGGATAAATGAGATAGTTAATAGATTGAACAAAACAAAGGTGGAAAGAAAGCCTGATTTGAAAGGTAAACCTTTGATCTCAGCCTATCATGTTAGTTTATTACAAAACCTATTGAGCCATAAATAGAAGGCAGGGAACTTTAAAATTTGCTCTTCCCTTATTTGAAGCACAGAACAAAATATACTGAGTGCTTTAGTAATTCCAGTAGCAATGTTTTCTATTCTATTTCTTAGTTGTTGAGTTCTATAAATTCTTTTTGTTTGCCTTGATGAAGCTAATAGTTATTTATTACCATTGCAGCTGAGAGAGAAGCAGTCAGTGCAGCAGAAAGAGCAGAGAGAAAGCTTCATCTGAGAGATAAAGTGAGTTCTATCTATTCTCACATGGCTAGTTTTAAATCATTAAGTCGAGTGATTTAGAGTATTAGGTCAAGTGATTTGGAGTTGTAACATGGAACACAACAGCCTTATGCATTTGGCATGAAGAAGGTATGATGGCACTGATTTTGTTTCAGGTGTACAGATGTGAATTATACCTGATAAAAATAGACCTATTAGGAATCTAATCTAGTTTTTTCCACTCTAACTTTGAAGGCAGGATACCTTTCCTTCTCCTTGGCCTCCTCCTCCCTCTTGTCCTTCTCTTCTTATGGATACGATTTCACTGGGGAGTTCAATTGACCTTGTTGCTTGTTTAGTCTCTATAAGATTCGGACTCTCCTTATGTCCTCAAGTGGCTGTCTTTTAGTTGCAGTGGTTTATCATGGTTGAGATTATTTAGCCTGCATTTGAATTTTGGGATGTGCAATGTCAGTTTGGGCATGCTAAGTTAGTGGCCCAACCATGCTGAGTACTCTTCCATTTAATTTCCTTTGGGAAGAACACATTCCTTTTGCTTTCTGTTTGTAGCACCAGGACAGTTATCAGATCTTTTGATGCCTATTTTTTAGTGACAATGCGATTGATATTAAAAAAAACTCCATTACAGTTTATCTAAAAGAATGTAAGAAATACTGCATATGCTTCCAATGATCCCAAACATTGTGCAAACATTTAGAATCTTCTTCTAGCTTTACTTGCAGCCTGTTATATATTATGTTATGAACACTTTCATCTTTTAATTGCAAATTTTTTAGCGATATCACCACTTTGAATGTCCTTAGTGCAGGTTGCAAGCTGTTATGTTTCTAGAATTTGGCTGTATCACAATTTTAAATGTCCCTAGGATTTATATCTTCTCGTAGCATTTAAATGCTGGCAAATGTATACTGGTTGCTCTTTTAGCTATTTTATTGAACCAAGTACTGCTGAAAAAGGGACATGCTCTCATCTTCCATGTTCATGTTCTTTGGTTAGTTGTTTAGTTGTGTGACACCTGTTCAGTTCCTAGTTGTCAGTTTCAAGTTTTCTATGCATCTGAGTGAAGCTTCTCTTCAAATTTTATTGGGATCCTCAGGTTGGCTGGTCTCCGGCCTAGAAAGTTCCATCTTGTTTCTCGGGGTGTGGTTTCAGTTTATTATGTTTAATAATTTCTAGCTGTTCTGGAAGTGCGGTCTTCTTTTGATTATTTTGTGCTCATGGAAGGAAAGGAATGCTTTAATCTTTGGAAATGTTCTGTATGCAAACCGCTGTTGTGGGATAGAATTGTTTTTCTAGTCTCCTTTCATTGTTATGCTTCCCGGGGTTATGCAGGAGTCTCTCTTTCTGAGGGCTCTTATTTTTTGCTGTCTCTTTTTGTGCTTTCATAGTTAAGTCTTCTTCTTCATCTTGTGGGAGATGGCTAATTCTCTGTTTATTGCTTCGTTTTTCTAATAGTTAAAATATAATTTCTTCCATGATATTAAAATCCTTGCGTCTGCTAATCAATGAAGTGCCAGCAAATGAGAGTATGAGCCCTGCTTTTCTGCCATATGAGGAGATATGATGGAGCCCTTCAACCCCGATTGGAGCCTATCTTTTCCCCATTTTATTGATTCAAGTATAAAGTGCATAAAAATCTCAAATTTGTCTTTGCAGAAACGACGTGAGGAAATGGATAGGCTTGAAAAGGAGAGACAGGCAGAGACGAGGAGCTACAAGGGTTTGATGGTGGCTGAAAAGATGACATCTAATAAACAAATAGCATCTGAAAACAAGTCCTTGCAGGAGCTGGAAGACGACTTTATGTAAAACAATGGTATTTAAAGGTTCCGCCAAACCTGCTGCCCCGTAAAGGAGGGCTTGTCATTCAGTTTGTAACTCAAGTTATTATATGAATAAACTTCTTAATTTTGGGAAGGAAATGTGTAATGCCAAGCAGAGGGAGGAGAGCGGAGGTTTGAGTTTGGGTTGGGTTGTGGGATGGGGAATTACTTGACTGCTGTAAACAAACATGGTTAAAACTTAATTGTGGTTAATGTGTGATAGACATCAATTTTCGCAGTTCATAGTTATTAATCTTGCCATGTAGTGTCTGCAACAAGATTTCTTGAAGCTTGTTTGTCTTTGTTCACATACACACAAAAGCATGCTTATATGAATATGTAGAATAAGTTCTGATCCTTTGAAGTTTCAGTATTCTGGTTTTGAGGATTGCTTGATCAAATTTTATGTCATTAACTCTTCAAGGGTTTCAAGAAATGACCGACTGGCCTTCGGTCTTAATCACCTGACATGGTGGCAATTTATTCCTACAGGTGGTTCCCTTCTCATAGTTGATTTGTTGGTTTTCAGGTCATCTTCAAGTCATCACAATTGTCGTCTTTCTCTGGTCAGCCATTTGCTGACTGATTCACAACAGAATGCTCAACTGTCTGATTTGCTGTATTCAGCGTCACGGGCATATCCTTTCAGTTTACAAATGGAAAAGTGGAGATTGAATTAGATGAATTCTTTGTGAGTTTACGTACCAGTGCATCTTAGAAACAGTGATAGAAAGTTTGACAACCCAGAAAACAAGGGTTGTCATGTCTTATTTTTTAATTGTGAGATTGGAGTGATCAATTATTGGAGAATAAGAACAAGCATATCAACTTCTGAAAATCTTTGTGCATAATTTCCTGTTATCTCGGGGGTTGTTTGATCATGAGAGCTGAGGATGTCTGCAGAGTTATTAGGTGCATCATGGCTCCTCTCACCCTTCCACGTGAGAACTTGAGTCTGACTAGAGATAGATCCATGCAAAGATTAGGTCATAAAATTTCCAGTTTCCATACACAGGCATAACCAATGAGTTTCTTTCTATTTGTAGGTTTTGTTTTTCAAGAAAGGAGAGGACGGTTAGAAAAAGACGCTTGCCAGTTGCATGCTGTTTTGGACTTCAAAGTCAAACACAAGAAACCATACGCTTCGCAATCTCAAAGAGAGTTTCTACGACAGCTTAACGGAATGTTTTGTAAGATAAGAGGAAGTATCACCCACCGTCTGTGACCCAAGCACGACTGACCACCTTAGTAATTAGGTTTTGTTTGTAATGGAACATTGGAAATATGAATGAAAATTTTATTTTTATTTTATAGGTACTTGATTGAAAAAAAGAAGAAGTAATAATGAGCATTAAAATTAAATATATACTTTTATTTTCATGAGGGAGGTGGGAATAAAAATAAGTAATGAAAATAATTTTTTAATTAAAAATAACAGAATATTATTTTTATTTATTGTGTATCAATTAATTTTATTATCATCAATACCTTTCTGATCACCACCATCTCATTAATGGTGGCAATAAAAAAAATTGTTATTATTATTTTATCATCATTCTTTTATCACCATCATCATTTTAATTGTATAATCATTATTGTCGTCGCTACTATCATTACCACTATTAAATGTGATGATAAAAAAAAATTGAATTTATGATTATTATTATTCCTTACCATTTCTTCTCCACTGCCACCATCATTTTTATTGTACCATCACCACCATTGTTGCCTCCTATGTTAGTAGTATCAATTTTTTAAATTATTATTATCATACTACTATTACTATCATTTTTAAATCATCTTTATCATTTTTATGAACATTATAATTGATAAAAATTATTTTTTAATCTTTATTGTTATTCATCTTAAAAACTAGATATTAAAAATTTTAAATTTTATTCTGATTTTTTATTATTATTCTAAACATATTATGAAAATACAAACACCATTTTGATTGATCTTTATTTTGATTTATGTATTTTCATTTTGATCTTTCGTTTCTAGTAGGCAAACAACACCTTAATGTTAAATTGAATACAAGCCATTTGTTCATAAGGTTAACAAAAAATATATAATTTTTTATCATTAATAAATTTAAATTTAGACAAAGTTAACTCCCCACACATCTATACCAGGTTTTGGGAGATTGCAATATGGCATTTTTGCCCTCTTTTTACACATAGGGATGATAATGGATGGATATTCGACCCATTAATCTAATTTTTTATCACATCCATAAAAATAATACTTTATCCACTACCCATTAAGAAATCATTATATAATTTTTTATCCAATCCATATTAGTTTTCCCGCCCATTTAATACCTACTAAATTTAATTTCAAAAATTTCATTTTAGTCGATATAATTTTAAAGAAAAGCCTTTTGCCTATAAAATTATTATTATTTTTTTAATATTGGTCATTTATTTATAAGTTTTTTTGGCCCTCAAAATTTTTTAAAAAAATATTTTGGTTCTTAATTTTTAAATTTTATTCAATTAAATCTCTGTATGTTAATAAAAAAAATAAATAAATCAATGAGTAGTAATAGAGTAAATAGTGGATACTCATATTCTGAAACTATATTAGTATGTATGTATTTTTTTTATCTTTTTCCACTTCAATACCCATTAGACATTTTTAATGGGTATAACCTGTTTTATACCCAGTCAATTGACATCTTTACCCATAAATCTATACCAAACATTTATGCAGAAACATTAAATCTCTTATCACGGGAATTTTAAAAACTTCTGATATTTCCAAATATTTACACGCTATTTTAGATGGAAAAAAAATGTAACTTCCCTTTTCAAATGGATTTCATCATAAATTTCCCAGCTTTATTGTACTTATTAATGAAACTAAAATATGTTTCTAGAATATAAAAAGTCCAATTTTAGGTTTTTCTTTGTAGCATTGAAAAAATGCTATAATTTTTAACTTCTCAAATTCACCTCTCCAAATATTTCATTTATTACACTAGTGAATCTACCAATAAATTCAATAAGTCCACTGGTTAAAATTTGTAGATAAATAATTTGGGTAATTTTTTTTGGAAAAAATTAATAATAGAAAAAAAATTATTCTTATTCTTTTTCTTTTTTTCTTGCACTTTCCACTAATTTCACTTTTAGGCTGTATTTATTTGGGAGAAAATAAGTTTTAGAAACTTGTTTTACCCACTTTTCGATGTTTGTTTAGCGTTTACGAAAAAAGTTAATAGAAAATAATTTTCAGTTAACAAAAAATCATAAAATATTTTTGAGAAAGTGTTTTTTGAGTTAAAAAAGAGGAAAACATTCTTTTTCTCTCTTTCGCGATATATTTTAACAATTTTTTTCTCTATTTTCTTTTTATTTAAAATATATCAAATTAATTTTTAATTATTTATTATCAATTATGATTTTTTGATTTATAAATACATTAAATATTCTTAAAAATCATTTTTACACCTTTAAATTATTTTTATAATAAATATTTTAATAATTTATCTCTATTTTTTTACCATTATCCCAAATAACACATAATCTATACTTAAATGATTGGAAATGATTATTACAAAAATGCAATCATTTGTGAAAAATTTGAAACTAATTAATTCATTAATAAATATATTATTTTCTCAATACTATTCATTTGTAACTAAATCAATAATGTGACTAATTTTAATCGGTTGTAAAATTTTGTTAGTAATTGTAGTCAATAATTAGTTACAAATTATTCAAGATTAATTTTTTGAAATCAAATGAATAATTATTTACAAATGATAACTAATAATTTGTTAAACTATTTTTTAGACTGAACTATCAGTTCAATTTCTAAAAAAAACTATTTTTGTATTTTATTTTTCTACATAAAATAAATACTAAAATATATTTTTTAATATTTTTTCATATAATTATCAAATATTAAAAAATAACTTTCTCCGAATTGATTTTTCTGCCTGATTTGTTTTTTTTTTTTTTGTCAAACAAACGGAGCTTTAATTTTAAGCGCAGCATAGTCTAATATTGTGGAGCAAAGGCAGACAAGCCGAACCCTCTGTCTGTCGAGTCCCGACTCTACAAAAACGCACTCTCAAGTTCCAAAATAATCACTAAAACCCTAACAACAAAAAGCTCTCTCTCTCCCTCTCCCTCTCCCTCTCCCTCTCTCTCTCTCTCTACCCTCATCCTCACAACAATGGCTACTCCTTCGTTGGACGAAGAAACCGCTAAGGAAGTCCTTAGACAGGTCACTCTCCGCTTCTATTCTCTTAATTTCCTAGAAACATTAATAAGATCCTTGCTTTATCGGTTTTTTTCGTTATTTTCAGGTTGAGTTTTATTTCAGTGACAGCAACATACCCCGTGATAATTTCTTGAGAAACGCAATCAAGTCCAGTGAAGATGGCCGTATCCTTTTTCTCTTCATTATAAATTCGGGGTTTTTGTTAGTGTGGAGTTTGGTTTTGTTTTTGTGTTGTTTTATTGTTTTTGCTGCTGCTGCTGTTGGTCTTGACTTTAGATAAAAGTGGTGAGTTTGGCTTTGATTTGTTCGTTTAAGAAGATGAAAGGTTACTTGAAGTTAATGGATGTGAAGCCTGAAGAAATCCCAGAAGCTACTGTTCAGTCTGTGGCAGAAACTTTGAGAAAATCCTCTTCTCTTAAAGTATCTGAAGATGGTTAGCTGTTTTTCCTTTTTGAGTGCTTTTCTTTTAGTGTTTGGTTCCTTAGAAAGTGGATGATTAAAGAAGGTTTTGAATTTTCGGAATGATTGTGCTATTTTGGGAGAAATTAGAGTGCTAAATATCTTGTTTAATTGAATGGGGTTTAAGTTTAATGGATATAATTTAAGGATCTGTGTGTAATCCGTGTTTTGTCTATTTCTATTTTCATTGTGGGTGGTTTGCAGGGAAGAAAGTAGGCAGAATTGCTGCGCTATTGAAGCCAGATGAGGCTATAGAGCAATTAGATGTAAGAACAGTTGCTGTGTCACCATTAAAATATAATGTGAAGCGGGAAGAGCTGGAGTCGTTTTTTGGTCAACATGCAAAGGTAATGAATGGGTCTCTGTTTGTTTTGGTTGTTAATGTTCTGCATTTTTAATTTCAAATTTTGATATGTGAGGAGGGAAATATAGGAAATATTTGGCATATTTTGCCTGGAGTATGAGTATGTTGTACTTATTTCAGGTTACAAGTGTGAGGATGCCTCGTCATGTTGGTGACAAAAGGGTATTTTGTGGTACTGCTTTGATTGAGTTCTCATCGGAGGAAGATGCTGAAAAGATTTTAAAGCAAACCTTGGTTTTTGAAGGTGCAGAGCTTGAAATAAAACCAAAGTAAGTTAATGCACATAGACAAATACCAAGTAGCTATAACATTTAGGTGTCCTCTTTATCCTTTACTCTTGTTGTAGAAATATAAAATGGACTTAAAACTTCCTCTTGAAATACGATACTTGGTGACATATATTAGAGAATTGTGGTTATATATCCATTGTTAAAGCATTTTAAACTAAATAGTTGGGGTGACGTGAAAATATACAATAGTGATATTCTTATTCTTCTGCAAGTTTCTCTGTTCTCATTGTGGAGGTGAAAGATGAGCCAAAGCTTTGACCTAAATAAAAAAAGTTATCAACATTGCATACAGAAATCACTACTAAATTTGTATTTGATTTAGATGAAATTGGCTAGCTTTGTGATTTGATTTGTAGAACAGTTAAGTTCTAGAGTTCCATATGAAAGTTAAAATTGTGGGAGTAAACAGGTTGGAAATTATGGTATAACAAGACTTTTTGGCAATATTTTAGAAGGGAACATAACTTTGGAGATATAGAACGCCCTTGTGCCTCTGACCTTGTGCCTCTATACTCAAAATCATTTATATTGTTCATGCACATTGTAGAACTAACTAAAAAGAAGTTGCTGCTCCATATTTTATGCTCCTAATATTCTCTCTTTCTGACTCAGGAAGGAATTTGATACAGAAAGAGCACAAGAAGAAGAGGAATTTGAAAATTCTCATCCCTCAGCTGGCCCCAGTAATAAGAACAGTTCCAATGGAGAGGGGAAGTAAGTAATTAACGGTTACTATGTATTCCTATGGGACTATGGAGTCCTCTCTTAATGTTTGTTAACCTGATTTTTCTCTTCTGTTGATGACAGCTACCCAAAGGGCTTAATTATTGCGTTTTCTTTGAAGAGGAAGCTAGCTGGAGTTTCTGCAGAACAAAATGTTGCTCAGGAATCTGCCAATGGTGATGCAAATGCCTGTGAAGCAGATGGAGGATCAAATTCATCAGAGAATACAGCCAAAGAAAATGAACAGAAGGTTCCAGAAAATGTTAAGACTGATGATGAAAACAATGGGGAAAATGTTGATGGGGACAATGGCTCTGAAAGTACAGTAATGAAAACTGGAGAGGAGAAATCATCTGAAGATCCCAATGGAAAGGAGGAAGGGAAAGAAAAACCTAGCGCAGCTGCTTCCAAGGATGACAAGAATGTTGTTTTGCGTGAAGATCTGAAGGCTGTCTTTGAAAGATTCGGCACTGTAAAGGTACTACGATGATTCTCTCTCTTTCTCATTTTTTATTTCTTTTTTGTATGAGTTTCTATGCCTTTTTTAGTTGCTGAATTATGGTATTCCTTTTAAGACTGTATAGAAGTTCGGCACTGTTTTCATTTCTCTCATATATATCTTGAATGCCTTGTCTTTCCATTTTCATTTATTTGGTGCTGTCTAGTCTTTTGTGCTTCATGTGTTATACTGACTTTTTTTTTTCATGTGTATCACTTTGGTCAAGTACGTTGATTTCAAAATGGGAGATGAATCAGGATATATTCGATTTGAAGAAGCAGAAGCAGCTCAGAAAGCTCGAGCAGCTGCAGTCCTAGCTAAAGAAGAGGGTCTGGTTGTGAAGAATTTCATTGCCACTTTAGAACCTGTGATTGGTGAGCAACAAAACTGACTTCGCATATTTTAAGATGAACACTTTCGATACTTATGTTAAGTAAGGTTTCAGTATGGATTCCTTTAAGAAATCCATTTGTCTGTGTTAGGTGCTAGCTAGCTAGCATGAAACTGTTTCCCATATTAGGTTCACATTTGCTTTTGGTGTTTGACATCCAAGGATGATAAAAAAATTTATTAATTGTTGTGGAAAAATAGAAAGATGTAGGATTTAGGAAATCCGGATCAATCCAACACTAATGTTTTTCTTTGCATGTGATTCTTGCAACATAAACTGCATATTTTTTTAGCTATGTTCTAGTTTCTTCTTCCAAGGCTGATTAATGCAGCAGCTAATATTTCCCTTGGATTTGGAATTCAAGTAATGATAATAAGATACAAAGGAAAACTTGCTGCATATGCATCTTTATTTGTTGACTGATTTTATTTACTGTAATTAAACGTGGAAAGAAAATTTCCAATGCTCTCTGGTTACAATTTGATTTGGGTTCTTATAATTAAGTGGTCTTGATGTGTTTTTTCAAGTAGAATCCTGTCATAAAATTGTATTTTCCTTGTTAATTGGTGGATTATTTGCTTTAATCATGCATTATGTAAAGTGACACTGAGAGGGCTGGTATTGTTATTTTCAATCTTAGGTGAGGCAGAAAAGGAATACTGGAACCAACTCCGTGGACAAAAAGAAAGGCGTTTTGAAAATAAGGGCAACCGAGGAAGGTCAGCATTATTGTAGTTTTTATTTTCCACTTCATTTGGATGATAGAGTGCCTGGCACAGTCCTTGCAAAAATGGTTCTTCCCTCCAAAATCAAGGGTGGTAGATGAGAGTGGGGGGATTATGGTTCTTCACTTCAATGCATATAAAGTTGGTCCCTTATGATTCATATTTCTGCCTTCCTAAATTTTTATTTATGCTTTTCAGGGGTGGGAGATACTACAAAGGTGGCGGCAAACATCACCGCCCTAGAGAAAGCGATTCTGGGAGACCAAATAAAGCTCAGAAAGTTGGAGCATCATGAGAATCAACCATGCCTATAATCGCTTTTGTGACAATTTTGTATGACAACTTGATAGTTCATATGTGATACAAGCATAATGCTTCTCGATCACTTTGGTATCTTTTTTGCTTTGATAAGATACAATGATGTGTTTTTATTTGTACTTTTGGTATTTATTCTATTGTTGGAAATGACCCTGGAAATGAATTAAGAGTTTGATGGTTAATCTCTACCTTCTGCAGCCATTATAATTGCTTTTATTTTTGGTTGACTCTTAATTTATTTCTATATTTGGATATGACCCTGGAAATGTATTAAGAGTTTGATAGTTGATCTCTACCTTCTGCAGCCATTTTAACTGTGTTGAGGGATCTTCATTTTCGGGCTTTCAATTTTTCAAATCATCAGTTTTCACTAAACTCTGATCAAGCATTGTGTGTTACTTACTGTTCCATATTCTGGTACTTTTTTGAGTTTTTGCAGCAGGTTGTACTCATAAGGGATGAATGCAGATAGAAATTAAGATTGGATTAGTTTTTGTCCTTTCTTAGAGAAGCCAACATGTTTGCTATTGCCTTATTGTCTTGCAAAGCTACGGGTGTAGATGTTTGACATGTAAGTTGTCTGGTGTAATGGTGTTTAGCTTGCTGTTGGTGTTCGTTTGCTTGGTCAAAGTTGAGGTTTGGGATGGGAACCTTTTGAGTAATTCCTATGCTAGTTCTTAGTTGTACTCTGCCGGTTCCAGTTGTCTGTCTTGAGCTACTCTTTTGGTTGCTTTGTAGCTCTACTAATAATATTCTGATGGTTTTTAAGATTGTCAAAATGCTGCCCGAAGTTTATTAATAATATTCCAGTTGTACTCGCCGGATCCGTTGCTTAACATGAGGTAAGTTAGGCTGCTGGAATGAAGGGGAACTGCCTGAAGTTTATTGCTAGTGCTTGTCTGGGATGAAAGAAGGGCAAATGAAAGGATAATTTAGAACAAGGTTTGAGTTTTTGTAGTTCCCTCCATTTTATTATTATAAAGGAATCTTCCTTAAAAAATAGATCGAAAACAAAAACAAATCAGTCTTTGTTTGAAAAAATAAAACAAAAACAAAACAAATTAGTCTTTGTGAAAACAGCTGCTCTGTATAATCGAATAATGAAAAATTAGTTTGGGTTTTTGGACTTGGATACCCTTAAAATTCAAGAAAAACAGAAGCATAAGCTTGTGGAAGTTAGATGACCTCGTTGATAAACTCCAAAATGGTTAAAATATGATTTTTATTTTCTTTTATGCGGAACGGAAAAGAGAGAAAAAGAGGAGAAGAGAAACAACCTACGACTGCTATTCTAGGTCATGGCCTTCAAATGTCGAGCTCCATGTGGGGAGTCTTGACACCAATCTTATGTTCTGACATGACTTCATTTAAAAAGTTTTTGGTTTGGACATGATCGGAACTAAAAATTTTGAAAGCTTGAACTTTTGACTTGATTTTTAATTAAAAATGAAAATTTGTTTTTGGAGATTTAGGTGGCGATTGGCTTACAATGGAGCTGGGTTATGGGAAGGTTGACCATGTATGAGAGTGGAGGATGGAGTTAGGAATTTGAAAGGAAGAGAGTCCAAAAACATATTGAGCTGCCAAAATCATTTGCGCACACAAAATAATGTATACAAAAGTTATAGATTGTGGACTACAAGGTAGAATTTTTATTCTTATTTTTTAAAAAAAATTATATATAAAAGGTTTAAACGTTATATGAAATAACTACTATAATTTTGGGACCATTTTGAGTTTCACAACTATTAATGGTGGTGATGGCAATAGTGATAGAGGTGACGGTGGTGGTTGTGTAAGAGCAATAGCGGAACAATAACGATGCTAAGACTCGTATTTATTTGAAGGAAAATAAGTTCTAGAAATGTATTTATTTGAAGGAAAATAAGTTCTAGAAACTTGTTTTCTCTATTTTTCTTCATTTTTCGATATTTATTTTGTATTTAGAAAGAAAATCAACAAAAAATGATTTTCGGTTAACGAAAAATGATAGAGTATTTTGAGAAATTGTTTTTCAAGTTAAAAAAAAAGAAAAACATTTTCCCTCTTTCTCATGAGTCGTCTTGTCCTCGCGTTACTCACATCTCTCTCGTTATATTTTAAAAAAAATTTCTCTGTCTCCTTTTCTTTAAAATATATCAAATTAATTTTTAATTATTTCTTATCAATTATTATTAATTATTTAATTATTTTTTCTCTACTTCTACTAACATTTGATTTTTCGATTTATAAATACATTAAATATTTTTAAAACCATTTTTATACCTTAAAATTATTTTTATAATAAATATTTCAATAATTTATTGCTATTTTTTTTTACCATTATCCCAAACACCACCTAAATTATTCTTAAATGATTGAAAATGATTATTACAAGACTACAATCATTCGTGAAAAATTTGAAACTAATTAATTCATTAATAAATACATTATTTTTTCAATACTATTTATTTGCAACTAAATCAATAATTTACGAATTAATTTTAATCGGTTATAAAATTTTATTGGTAATCGTAGTCAATAATCGATTACAAATTATTTCATAATTAATCTTTTGAAACCAAATGAATAATTATCTACAAATGATAACTAATAATTTATAAAACTATTTTTTAGACTAAATTATTAGCTCAATTTTCAAAAAAAAAAAAAAATCGTAATTGAGTTATCAAAATAACAATGCTCGGGATTACTTAATTTTTATTTTTTTTTATTTGTACTAAATGTGACTATTGAATTGATTTTGTCTCAAGTAGTTTTGATGAATTGGTTTGATAATTAAAAATATATTTTTTATTTTTTGAATTTAAATCTTAGAGTTAGTATTTATAAAAATTTATTAATTTTTTTCTAAATGCATTTTATATTGTGAAATTGTGAATATACCTTGTTGAAGTTTTCTCAAAACTCGTTGATGTAACAATCACAACCAATTTTTTTATTTCGAGTTTTCTATATCAAACAAATACTGAAATATATTTTCTAATAGTTTTTTTTATGTAATTGCCAAATGTTAGAAAATATTTTTTTGAAAAACAACTTCTTGGAAAATAGCTTCTTCGAATTAATTTTTCTATTGGAAGTTATTTTCTACCAAACAAACGGAGCTTAATAGTGAAAAAAAAATGTTTGTACTATTGCTAATGGTGGTAAAGGTGTTGATGGTGATAGAAGCAATTGCTATAAAAAGAATGTAAATAATATATCATTGTTTTGAAAAAAAAAAAATCTCATTTTTATTCTTTATTTTTATTTCCACCACATTTTATGAGAATGAAATTACGTTTATTTTTATTTTTAGTCTCATTTTGACTCCTTATTTTCATTTTTACTTTATTCTTTTCAATCAAATATCTATAACGGGGTTTTTATTTTCATTCTTATCATTATATTCTTTGTTATCAAATAGCATCTAAGTGTTTCTTAAGGTTAATCTAATCTTTAGACATCATTTTTTTTTTTACTTGTATACCAAAATTATTTTCTTTATATTTTACTTTTTTGACGTTTTGCTAATAAAACCTTTTATTTTCAATAGAAAAATTAGGCTTTCAAATTATAATGGATGAATATATAAAACGCTGAAACACTCCAATCCTCCTTGAATTATTAACGAATGCTAAAATAATTTTTGAACTAAAACATTTGACTTTTAAAGTTTTTAAATTTTCTTAACTGATCCTTTTTTTTAGGTTTTCATCTAAAACTTAATACAATATTTTGACCAATTATATTTTAAACATCCTAGCTAACCTAACAGCGTCATTTCTACCTACACAATCTCAATATCTAATATATGTAAATTTAAAAGAGATTATTCTCATTCATTAATCACATGATTAACCAATAAGAAATTAATAATTTTCAAGCATGTAATTGACAACGCTTATACAACTATATTTATTTGAACATATATAAAAAGAAAAACAACATTTTAAGATTTAGATAAAATCTTGTATTTAAAGAAGAGTAAAAAAGTAATATCCAACAAATAATAATAGGATACTGTTATTCTCACTCCATTGCTTATTGTAGAAACTAAAATAACCTTATTAATGTACGTATTTCTTACATTTAATTAATTAAAATCTTCATAGTAACAAATTTTAAAATGGCCCTTTTTTATATTCTTAAAAAAAAAAAAAAAGAATATACAAGTAAACAAGCAGATTATGCCTAAATATTTATGACCTTATTTTCAAAAAATACAAATCACTTAATTTTTTTTCTTACAAACTTAAGATTGAGTTGATAGATATTGCATTTTATGAATACGTCAATTGATGAATCATGAATCTAGAGTTTTTGGATACCGAAGATCATATACTACAAATTATAAATATTTTAGTATTGTTTTATGATGTGATAATGGCTTCTATTATATGTATATATTAGGACCTAAAAAGTGTGAAAATCATAGATACCAATCCTTGTTTGACAAGATAAATCCTCCAAAATATTTTATTTAAAAATATATATGTATTGTAAAGTATAAAATTTGAACGAATTGAAGATAAAAAAATAATCTTGAAATATATGGTTTTTTGTGTAGTTTTTTTTTATTGTTACATAAAAGGATATATTTTAGAATTTAAAATTATAAAATAATTAAGAAACGTGTGAATATAGTCATATTAGTCATTAAAAAAAATGATGGAGTGAGAACAAGTAGCTGTGGAGAGGGAATAACACCTTTAATAATAATATTGCTAAAATACTCATCATAAATTTGAATTTTTTTTATTAATTGAAGTATTACATTTATTGAAATCCTTGGACAATGGCCATTCTTTGCTCTCTCTTTCTTTTATTAGACTAGTAACCAATAATATTGGTGTATTTTAGAAAGAAGAAAATGCAATAAATAAGCTACAACCACTTTAGTTTTTTTTTAAAAAAAATTAGTAGTAAAAAGAAAAAGAAAAAGAGGAAAATAAATAGAGTCCACTGGACGCTCAATATTGAATAATAATATAAAAAAAAAAAAAAGAAGAAGTGAAAGTGGAAAATAAATTTTATGATTGCTTAAGTTTTTAAGGTTTTGAGTTTTTTTTTATTTGAAAATAAATTTTAATATTATGGATTTGTATTTAGCGTGTTACAGATATGATTTTTCTGGTTTTTTGGTGCAACATAATGCAAAAAAATGGATTGTTGAAGTTGTTAATGACAGGTTTTGAAAGAGTCAAGCAAGTTGTATGTAGATTATTGAAACTATTTTTTTTTCACACTTTTGACAAAGTGGTTTTTAGTTTTTTTAATATTTTTTGAATTTTTATTGTACATGTTTAATTAATAATCTTTCAAGTTTTTAATGTACGATTTTTTAAAGTTTTTTGAATTAATTTTAAGTTTTGATTATATAGTTATAATTAATGATTCTATATGTTTTAAGTGTTTTTTACAGTTGATGTAATACTTAAACTTTGTTTTTTCATTTGTATGGTAAATTTTTTTTCTTTATATTTTACCTTTGATTTTTTTGCTACTAAAACCTTTTATTTTCAACAGCCATGTGATTTCCATATATATATATATAAAAGAGGTAAGAAAGAAAAAGAAAATTAATTGGGTTTTCATTTTGTATATGGATTAATGGTTGTAGGAGTTTTCTATTCTCTTTTTCATCTTTATCATGTCATTTTATTCATTTTTATTTTAAATTTGTCTCTCTAGGTTGGTTTATGTCTTAACCGTGTTTCTCCATTAACTTTTTAGGCTAACAGTGTTGAACATAGTTAACTCCACATGATTGAAATACGTGTCAATTTTATTATTGTTGTTGTTGTTGTTATTTTGTATTAATCTCATCCTTCTATTTTTTTATTATCAAATTTAAATAAATTAATTTTGTAAAAAAAATAAATAAAAGGTGAAGATATATCTAGTCTTTTACCCACTTTTGAGTGAATATTCTAAAAAAATCTTAACAAAAATTATATTCTCACTTTTCAATCTATTTAAAAATTTTATTAAATAAAAATAAGTAAATTATAATAGACTCTTTTGAGATATTATAAAATTATAAATACTATTTAATAGTTTAAAATTTTAAATAGTACCAGTTTGAAATTTTAAAAAATACTATAAATATTTTATTTTATACTCAAAATTTGCTTACTATCATAAAGATAAATTTAAATCCATAAAAGAAATTTTTGATAAAAAATATTCTTTATCCAACTTTTTTCAGTTATTTTTTTTTGGAGAGAATGATCGGATATATCTGGAAAAAAAATTCAAAATAGACTCTTTTTGAGGTATTAGAAATATCATTCAAAATTTTAAATTTTTTAACTAAAACTTTCCCGACATTTTAAAAATAATATAAATATTCCATTTTATACTTAAAATTTCTTACTATTGACCACGAGAGATAAATTTAAACCCATAAAAAATATTTTGTATAAAAATATATTTTTATCTTTATTTTTTTATTTTTTGAGAGAATGAAAAAATATATCTAAAAAAATAAAAATAAAAAAGTTCAAAATAGGCTCTTTTGAGGTATTATAAAATTATAAATATTATTTAAAAATTTAACTAAGATTCTCTTGACATTAAAAATACTATAAATATTGTATTTTATTCTAAAAATTTCTAACCATTACAGAGATAAATTTAATCCCATAAAAAATATTTTGAATAATTTTTTTCTATCTTCACTTTTTTTTTCAAGATTTATTTATTTAAATTCGATAAAAAAGAGAGAGTAGAGCGATGATATTAAAAAAAAGTTGGCACATGTCGTGATCATCGGATGCTAACGATGCAATTTTACATTGTTAGCCATAAAAGTTAATGAAAGGATACAATTAAGAAAAAAACCAAATATAGAGAGATGGACTTTAGGGAAAAAAAAAAAAAAAAAAGAAAGATAGAGGAACGCAATAAAAACGTAAAAAAGAATAGAATGACCCCTACAATTATTACCCAATTAAATATGGATGAATATAGAAAATGTTAAAACATTACAATCATTGTTGACAGTGAATGCTAAAACAGTTTTTGGAAAATAAAAGATTCAATTATTCGCTGCCTTAAGTTTTCAAAATTTTCTTTATTGGTATTTTTGTTATATTTTTTTAATCCAAAACTTAACATAACATTCCTACCATCTTAAAATCACCATTTCCTGTCTCTATTTGCTAATATCTTTTTTTTTAAAGCTTCTTTGTCCTTGTTTGTTTATGTGAAGCCCTTAGATGGGGTCAATAATTTGATTAGATTCAAATCCAATGGTGCTTCAGGTTTTAAGAGAATAAATGGTAAATAGTTCAATCTATTCTTATATAATATCTCGAGTTTACCATCTATCTCTAATTTCTAATTGCATTTTATTTATGTTTGAAAATTTTTTAAATGCTTAATCTGTTATTCGATCAATTTTTCTAACTATAATATTTTTTTTACCAAAATGCCCTTTATTGAAATGGAAAAAAAGGAAAAAGAAAAAAAAACACTTAAAAGTTACATGATTTGTGTGTTTTATTTTTGAAGTTTTTAGAATTTTATTTTATTTTGCATTTTACTTAGGGTTATTTCGATTAAATTTTATTTTTCATGGTCGAAAAAATTGATCAAAAAAACAAATTGAAGATTTAAAAAAAGTTTAGAGACAAATGAGATGTAATTAAAAATTTAGGGACAAATAAAAGACTCGATGATATTATTTAAAGATAGATTAAGCTATTTACCCAAAAATATATTTTAAAGAATTTGACTATTTAATGTTTTATTTGGGTTTATGGTTGTCTATTTTTTTCCTTTATTTATGACGATTTGGTCTAAAAGTTTTTTTCTTTTTGTCAAAGCAGAGTCAAGAGTGATTAATGCTGCTGGCAACTAAGATTGGGTATGGAAGTGCAAACATTTGGGTAACCACAGATGTATTGCTCTAATCCTTTTTTAACAAAACAAGTTTTTGAAGCCATCAATAATTGGAAATAGTTGTTCTTTATGAGATCTATGCTAATTATTAAATCAACCCCTTAAACTTTTGATAAAATTCAACTTGACCCCTAACTTTTTTTTAAAAAAAAAAATCTTAGATCTGAATCTAAGCAATTGATCACCTCCCTTAAGCTTGCCACCCTTATAGTAAAATGAAAAAAAATCTATCCAATTTCGATTAATATACATAATAGTTTGGGGTATCCAACTTAAAAGAAAAAAACAAAAAGATTATAAATTAAGTTGAATTTTACCAAAAGCTTAGAGGTTCGTTTTACCAATTAGCTTATTGTATATCATTTTGATGAGATATTTGAGTAATATCTCTTCTTAGCTTGTTTGTCTCTATTTGGATTTGTAAAGTCTTTAGAGGGGGTTCATGCTTTTATATGATTCAAATTTAGTGGTATTTTGGGTTTTAAAAGAATGTATTTTGAAGAATTTTGATTGTTTGATTGTTTATTATTTATTTGAGCATGTGGTTGTCTATTTTCTTCTCCATTTATGATGTTTTGGCCATTAAAAAAAAAAAATTGAGAAGAGCCGAGAATGATTAGTGTTGATGGTAATTGAGGTTAGGTATGGAAGTCCCAACATTTAAGTAACCATAGGGATATTCCTGTAATTCTTTTTTGACAAATAAGCATATTTCAATCATTGATAATTAGGAATTGTTTATTTTTTTTATTTTTTATTTTTATGATGAGCAACAATAAAAGCTTAATGAAATTGTATGTTGGCATCAATTTTGTTTGACATAGTTAATTAAAAGGTTGGACTCTCTCTTTCTTTTCACTCTCTCTAGTTGCTTATTCCCTATTTTTTGAGCCTTTGATTTTGGTGGCTTAGTTCTTTAGACTTTTTGTGTAGTTAGATTTCTTTATTTATTTTTTACCAATTATGAAATTTGGGCCCTTTAATGAAATTACAAAGAAAACTAAAAGAACTAGATAGTTTACTTTTCATTTATTGTATGCCAACACTCATTGTCACTCGTGGATCGTGACTCGGATGGACTATACTACCTCTTTGCTTATTTGTCTATCGTTAGATTATGGTTCCTTTTGTGTTGTTGTTTGCTTTGTTTGATCCGGTTTGTTGATTTTTCATGCCTTTTGTTTTGATGTGGGCGTCTACTTGTTGAATTTGTGTATATTTCTTTTAGGTCTTACAAGTAGTGTATTTGACACTTTTTTTTTTTTTGCCTTATTTTCTATTTTGTCATTCCTTGGTTTTGTATTGTTACCCTTATGTCCTCCCATATCCGACTACAAAGAATGGAAACCAATCCAACCTATCGACCCATATATATGAGCACTTGCTCGTTTGCAAGAAATGACAATTTGGCGAGGTTAATTGTCATAACTCAAAATTTAAATTATATTTAATTTTTAGTATTTTTTACTGCTATTATCTTATTTTTTATATTTTATATTTGGTTGTATGTTTAATTTTAGAATTTACATTTTATTTCGTAAGGAAAAGAAAAAAAAAGAAAAAGGAAAATAAAAAATTTTTAAGCTGATCTTTCATTTTTATTTTATTTTCATCATTTAAATTGTATTTTTTTAATCCCATTTTTATTGTTTCCATTTTTTTATCCTTTATTTAGGTTCATTTTTATTTTAATGCCAAGGGTGCGATCGAATGGAAATGAAATTCAATTATAAGCAATTAGGGACATAATTAAAATATTTCTAAATCCTAAAACTAAAAATGAAATATATAGAGACTTAATTGAAAAAATTTAAAGAATCGGGAACTACAATAACATGCCTAAATGATACAACTATAGAAAATTAAAACTTATAAGGACAATTGACAAAAGACTCGAATGACAAGACTAATTCGGAATCAATCCGAATGACTTATTGATCGAGTCTTCCCAGCCTCTCCATGTCACGCCTACCATGTGCCTCACCATCCTCTCGGCATTGTATATCTTCATCAATGAAGATAACGAGGCCAAAGGGATAAAACCGACTTAGACACACATGTTGCATCCGCAACACCCGCACGCACACACAATTAAGGATGAGCAACTCGCCACCATGTTTTGGACTCTTGTCCTAGGCTAGTTTCTCATTGTACTCGCATTCTCGATCGGGAATTGTAATGTACCCACCCCTCTATCAAAGCGATTTTAGGGCTCTCCTCACTCGCCTTGGATCTATACTTATAATGTGAGGCGTTGCTTCCTTTTACTTTTGGGCCTTTCCCTTTTTCATGTGTACCGTGAGCAAAATATGATTGCGGACAAGTTAGCTTATCATGTACATTCGCTTCAAGATAATAATGTTTACCTTTAGAGGTTAAATTGCCTTTTAGGCATGATAGACTTGATTTCTATAACAATAGAAGTTGAGGCGGTTTTCTTTTTCTATTGTAACACGAGTTTGTATTTTAGGAGTTTAGGCTTTTTTGTCCCCTTTTTGTATTCTTTCTTTTTAATTAATTAAATTTCCTAGGATACCACCCCTGTTTTAAAAAAAATTAAAAAAAAGGACATGATGAAGAGGAATGAGATCAAAGGTGGAGAGGAGAAGGAATTCCACTATAAATAAGGTTGGATTTCGGTTCTAAAGTAAGGAAGAGAAAGAATTAGGGTCTAACTAGTTTTATGAGGAAAGAGGATTTTTGAACTTGATTGTTTCTAGGTTTGTAGAGAGAGTTTTGGGATATAGCAGAAACATACTTAGGTTTTGAAAAGATCAATTTTTGAAGAGAGGCAAGGCAATCCCGAGGGTGAAACCTATAATCTTCATGATTGTGGTTTGATCTCAAATAGTTTCTCTACTTTCTTATGTGATCTAGCTCACTAGATAAACACTCTTCACTCTCCTTGTTTCAATTTAAATGATGTCGGCTTCAAAGCTTCACAACCAAGGATGACAACCCCTAGGTTAACAATGCTAGCCATTGCTTGATTCATCTTACTCATTTTATCCTTTTGTCAAATGACCACATCGGTGATTAACACATCTAGATAAGCACCCGAAAAAAAAAAAAATAGACAAAGTGAAAATCACGAGTGGATGAAGAACAGAGAGAGGGAGATAAGAGATGATGGAAACAGGAGAAGGAGGAAGTTAGGCTTAAAGGACGAAAAGAATGGAACATGTTTGAAATGTTTAGGGCCTAAGGTTTTCTCTTGATTGGTATTTTGCATTTTTAGGTCGAGTTTTGTGGTTAGTTTAGGTTGGTTGGAGAGATTGGGCTAAGTCCAATCTAGCTCGTGAGAAGAAGAGATTAGGTTAGGTTTAGCCTAACTCTGTAAGGAGGAGAGTGAGACTATGCTTAGTCTAGCTCGAGTGAAAAGAAAAGGAGCCCGACCCAAGAAAAAAAGAGAGATTTGGGCTATTTAGTATTGGGTTGGGGCTTAGTCTAGTTCGACCGAGCTTGCCCCTACGGGCGTAAAGCCCAATAGGCCTAAAGGTATAATAACCCCATTTTCCCTCACTTTTTTTTTGGGGGTTTTTTCTTGCTATTTTCATGGATAAATTAAGTCTAAAATTGTAATACATGCCTCTTATTTTCATACCTAGTCTAGATTTAATTTTTGAACTATTTTTACCCATTAATTTCAATTTATTTAGTTTAATGTTTAGCCTTTAATTTCTTTCGATAATTAAATTTCATGTTTAGTTTAACATTTAGTATTAATTAAATCTAGAATTTGTGAATAGATTTTAGACTACTATACTATTAATTTAATTTTTAGATTTATTTTAATATTAAATATAAAATAACCAATAGTTAAATTAGGTAATTAATAAATGGAAGAATCGTCAAGTCTCCTATTTTTAGGGACCGATGATGATTCTCCACTAACCTTGAGAAATATAAAAAAAAAATATTGAAAAAGGAAAATGATAGGACAAAAAACACATAAAAAAAGAAAAGAAAAAAAGGGAAATGCTAGATTAAGAAGTCTCATATCTAATAGAGACTAATGTTATTAATTAATTTAAATCAATTACAGTTTAGTAATTAGGTCATTCTCCGACATATTGATTATGTCGAGACTTAAACTAGATCCGATATTGAATTGACGAGACCTCTAGGTACGAGATTCGATGATTGATTTAATATGATGCCACAAACAAAACTAAAAAAATTAATTTGGCTTAGGAAATAAAAATTTGAAATTGACTAAAAAATAATTTGGCAAAATTAGAATTTTTTTGGAGATAAACTTTTAGGATTAAACTAGACGTTGTATCTTTTATTGAAAATGGTGTCTTTGAGTGATTAATATTTTTTAGAAACATAACCAATTTCTTACTCTAAAATCTTTGAACTAGTGTTATTTTTAGATTTTTTAGTTCTCTTTAATACTAGGTGACAACCACCTCACTTCCAAAGAGTCATGGCCATTGTTAACAAAACAAACTAAAGTAAAATGGGTTTCTTGTTTCTCAATGACTTTTATTATTATTATTGATTTTTGTTCACACAACCCGACATGATATATATATATATATATTTTACATTGAACATATACTTCAAATTATGTTATTCTTATTATTTAAAATTTACTACCTCAATTTGTCATTTATTATGAAAATTTTCATCAAATTCATTTAAAATTATATTTATTGATAATTTTGATTTATTTTTCCTCTATTTATGGATTTTTGCATAAGTTTTTAGAACATGATTTTTTTTAAAAAATAGATTTATATAATTTATATGATTGATTCTTAGATTTTTTAAATTATAGTAGCATAATATATATATATATATATTCGAAATACACTTCTTAAATTAAAAGTTATTTGATTGTATATCAAATAATTTTTCTTGATTTTTTAGAAAAAAAATTATCTTCAAAATAATTAAAAGTCGAATGTGAGAAAAAAAAAAGAGATAATTACTCGCGTGTGAGATCTATGCACAAGGACCAGCCATTTATGGCTTAGAAATAAAAATTATCTAAGAAGAAAAGAAGAAGAAGAAGAAATTCACGTGTTTTATTTTCTTCTTCTTTACATAATCAAAATTTTTTGAAATTAATTTTGTAATAATTTTTATTTTAGTTTATTAACTTCAAATTTATTCAATATATTCTTTATAAGTTAGTATTTTTTATAGTGTTTTTTTTTAATCTGTAAGTTTTGAATCCACTCAATATAGTTATGATTATAAAAAAATTATTGAATCGTTGTTTTTTTTTAGACATTAACTGCGCAACTACCACAACACTAAGTATTTATTATTTATTGCTATTTTAAAATCAATTTTTTTCAAATTAAATAATTGAAATTATGATTTGGCGTAACCTTCCAATAAATCATTTTTTTTAGTAGAAAAATTGTGAAAAACACAAAGACAAAATAGTTAAATATAAATTTTGATTAAAAATTTATAAATAATAATTTTTTTTTAATTTTTGATGTCATATATTTTTGTGAACTCACAACATAGAATAGACCATCAAGTCAAAATAATTTTTTTCAAATGATTTTATCTGTTTTATCTAATCATGCAGCATAGTGTGAATAAAAAAAATAACTAATTTGAACCTAACAAAATGATGATAGATAAAATTGCACATAAGATAACAATCCAATATTTCTTTGAATGGATTACAACACCAAAATCTCAATAACTAATACATGTAAACATGAAAAAAGATTTTACTTATTCATTAATTACACAGTTTACTAATAAAAAATCAACGAATGTTAGACATGCAATCAGCGTTGGAACAACAATATTTATTTAAATATACCAAAAATAAAATTTAAAATTTAGTTATAATTTTTCCTTGCCAATTAAAGAAGAGTAAAAAAAAAAAAAGCCAAGAAATAATAATGTGCAATGAAAATACTTAGGTCAAAAAAAAAAAAAATTTGCTAAAACACAATCATTACAAATTTGAATGTTTTGCCAATTGAAGTATTCCATTTATTGGTTTTTCTTTCTCTCTTTTTTTTTTATTATTATATTGGTAACCATTAATGTCGGTGTATTTTAAAAAATAAACAAATGAACAAGAAAGAAAGAAAGTGAAAGAGGAAACAAATTTTGGCATTTTTAACAAAATTTCAACGTAAAAAGATGACGGAAAATTAAAATTGCATGTAGAATAACAATCCAATGTCTATTAATTGGATTACAACAACAAAATCCCAGTAACTAATAAATGTAAATCCGAGAAAGATTTTATTCATTCATGAATCGCAGTGTTAACCAATAAAAAATTAACCAGTGTAACACGTGCAATCGGCCAACGCAAAATGACTGTATTTTATTTAAAAATATATCAAAGTAAAGTTTTATAATTTAATTAGAATCTTGTTTGTCTTGGCCATATAAAGAAAAGGAAAAAGTTACTAGCCAAAAATAATAATAATCCCAGATTTGAATATTTGTTTTACCAATCGAAGTATTCTATGTATTAAAAGTTTTGTACAACAACTCTTCTTTGCTATTTCTTTGTTTTATTCACTAGTGATGGTAATTTAATTTAAAAAAAAATAGCAGCAAAACGACAGAGGAAGTCCAAGAAATCGACGGCTAATTTAATATTCAATAAAAAAGAAACCAAAAAGAAGAAAAAATAAAAAATTAGCCGTTTGGTTTTTGAAAAACCAAGCCAAGGAAGTCCAAGAAATCGACGGCTAGAATTCGAAGGTGGGAAAATCCTAACCGTTAACGAATTCAAAAAGTTGCTCGACATTTAACACCCATAGGGTTTGAATAAACTCCGAAGTCCGCCCCTTTAATTTTGAAATGAATAGAGGAAAGACAGCTTTCTCTCACTCTTCCTCTCGACCGTTTCGATCTCTCTTCTTTCTTGTTCTAGAAACGCATTTGCAGATCTCTCCCTTTCTCTAAAGTCTCTCTAAACCTCACTTGGATCTGCAAATGCGCACCGTTTTAATCGCCTCATCGTCTCTCTCGTGTTCTGATTTCTCTTCTTTCCTAGTTTCGAAGCTCAGTTTGGTAAGCCCTTGACCCTTTTCTTTTTTAGTTTGAAACATTTAAGGTCTCTATTTTATTTTGATATTTAAATATAATTAAGGTACTTTTTTCTTAAAATTTGTGCCATTTTGATTCGATTTTGAGTTTTGATTGAAATTTGAATGATAAAGAGATTGAAAATTTGTCACCTAGATCATGTTTTTGGTTTTTCTTTTTTTTTTTTCAATTTCAAGAAATTAATTTTACTGATGGTGGAATTGGATTTCAGTTTCATTCGAGTTTGGACGGTTTGGTGGAATTTAAATGATTTGAAAATTTGAAAATTTTTCACTTTGCGATGGTCTACGTTTTGAGTTTGAAGAATTTAATTAATTTTACAAAATTCTCAGTCTTTCTTTTTCTTGAATAGTGTCAAATTTGAAACCCTATTTTACTTCAATTCAATTCAACTGCAGTTAAATACAAAGCCTAATTTGTGATTTAACTGTGTGAAGATTGTTATTTAGAGGTTATTCTGATCTGGGTTTCTTTTTCTATTTGTGTTTGTGTTAGTTTGTGATTTTGAGGGAAATTGGAACGGATTGGTAGGGAGGATTATAATGAATTGCGGTCGAGTGGGAATTGGGGTATGCAGCAGCTCTTTTATTTGTATATCGAACAACAATGGAAAGTAGTGACAGGTTAATTTCTGCTCCTTTGGATGGGATTGTTGGTGACGGGATTCCGAGACCTAAGCTTCTTCATGGGTAATTTCAATGTTTTCTTTGATTGAGAGACTGAGCTGGTTGTTAAATATGTTGAATTCTGAATGATGTTATGCTATTCTCTTGCAGGAGGACTAGTGGCCCTGCAAGACGTTCCACAAAGGGTCAATGGACAGCTGAAGAGGTAATTGATAATTCTATCATGTTTAGTAGGTCTTCTTTTTACTTGAAGTATTTAGGTAGAAGAGTAATTTTATGCCGGTGGAGATGTTTAATAGGGAGCTTGTTGTGTTATTTGTCTAGTGATTGGATTAGTTATAGAGCAACCTTGCCCATTTTGATTTCACTACTTTTTCATTTCTGAAATGAAATCTCATGGTGATGCATATGGTTTATTGTTTACTTGTTCCCATCATGCATAAGTTTCCTTTTCACTAATTTCTGTTCCCAACCCACCACACCCCCCCCCTTCATCATTAGGATTAATACTTCCCCAATTTCAGCTATATCTGGTTATATATAGTAATGAGAAAGTGTTACATGTGTTTAGGATGAGATTCTGCGCAAGGCTGTTCAGCGTTTCAAAGGAAAGAACTGGAAAAAAATTGGTACTGTTGTGAACTTATAAGTTTAATTGTGTTCCTTTTCTTTTATTAAGTTTCTCATGTTACTATATTTTCCTTTGGAAGTTGTTAAACTCTGTGCTTTCTCTTGGGCTTCACTTCTTTCCAGTTTTTACATTACGGCTGCGTTTGTTTAGGGGGAAAACAAGTTCTTAGTACTTGTTTTCCTCATTTTTCAGTGTTTGTTTCACATTCAAGAAAAAAGTTCATGGAAAATGATTTCCAATCAACGAAAAATGATAGAGTAATTTTGAAAAAATGTTTTCCGAGTTTCAAAAGAGGAAAAAATTTCCTTCTCACGAGTCTGTCTCGCTCTCTTGTTATATAACTCTCTCTCGATATATTTTAACAATTTTTTTCTCTATCTTCTTTTTATTTAAAATATATCATATTAATTTTTAATTATTTCTTATCAATTATTATTAATTATTTAATTATTTTTTCTCTATCTTTACTAATATTTGATTTTTTTTTATTTATAGATACATTAAATATTCTTAAAAACCATTTTTATACCTTAAAATTATTTTTATAATAAATATTTCAATAACTTATCTCTTTTTTTACTATTGTCTCAATCATTACCTAAGCTATAGTTAAATGATTGAAAATAATTATTACAAGACTATTATTTTTTGTAAAAAAGAAATTAAAATTAATTAACTCATCAATAAATACATTATTTTTTCAACACTATTCATTTGCAATTAAATCAATAATTTGTAATTTTAATCAATTGTAAAATTTTGTTGGTAATTGTAATGAATAATTAGTTACAAATTATTCCAACATTAATCTTTTGAGATCAAATAAATAATTATCTATAGATGATAACAAATAATTTATAAAATTATTTTTTAGACTAAATTATCGATTAAATTTCTTTTTTTTTAAAAAAAATTCTTAATTGAGTTATTAAAATAATCGAGCTAGAATTACTTAGAATCTTTTTTTACTAAATATGAATATTGACTTAATTTTGTCCTAAATAATTTTGATGATTTGGTTTGATTGTTAAAAAAGTACATTTTATTTTTTGAATTAAAATTTTAGAGTTAGTATTGATGAAAATTTATTAAATTTTTTTAAATATATTTTATATTATGAATATTTTTTTAAAAAATTTTCTCAAAACTTGTTGATATAACAATCACATAAGTTTTTGTATTTTAATTTTTTGTATCAAACAAATGTTGGAATATATTTTCCAGCGAGTTTTTTCATATAATTGCCAAACAAGTAGAAAATATGTTCTTGGAAAACAATTTCCAGGAAAATAGCTTCCTCAAGTATTGGTTTTCCTATGGAATTTGTTTTCCCCCAAACAAACATAGCCTAGGAGGTTGTTAGTTGCACTGTACATTCACATTGTATGCTTTTATTTTTATAGATGTTCTCCAATTATTATTATTATTATTATCATTTCCCATGGGTGGTCATGGTTTAAAAGGATTCTACATGCCTTTAATAGGTTGAGAACCAATACGAAATTTTAAGGATAAGATGCAGAGGATGCACGTCAACCTATCAAGTTTTAGTTTTGATAATAGATCACTAAAAACAGGCTTTAGCTACTTAAAAAGTACCTTCTCCACTAACTATAGTTTCTCTAGAGAATTTAATTTTGGACTTTGGAACTATTGTAGAAATTTTTTTAACTTAAATTTACTTTTACTTTTATGCTTGCTTTTAAATACAGTGTTTCTGTTAGGAAGTGTTGGAATTTCCAACTCAACGAAGCCTCATTCTTAAACCTTTATACATTTGTTACATGAAAATTGCCTTCATTTTGCCCTTTCTTGAGCCAAATTTTAAAGTGAAACGCCTAAAAATTAAATCCTTTCATATAATTATTACCTTAAGCCAAGTATTTTCGGTGGACCTTCTACCATTTTCAACCTTTCTTTTCAAATACAGTGACATCTTTCAAATATTCCATCAATTTTACATAAGTTGGTAATATGGACCTTTTTCAAGATGTTTATTTGTTACTTTTAGCATCACCACTTCCATCATAACATTTTCATTTCAGCAATGCTCATTTTATTGACATATAACTCTTTATTGCCTGAAATTGTCATGTAACATGCTTGTCCTTACTGCTGTTTTCTTAAAATTTTATTGCCAAGTTGTTTCTTTTGTAAGTTTCGGAATGCCAGGGAGAAAATGTTATTGTGATGAAGTTGATGGTATTGAATTGATTTATGTTGAACAACGCTGTAAATGGACCGATAGTGTCATATATGAGCAATGAGAATCTCTAGGGCCATATCTATGAGGCATTGCCTGACCTTATTTCACTGGAGCCATTCTCTTTTTACTATCTTTCCTAGGTCTTTGTTGCATGTGATAAAACCACCTCAGCCAATTTTTAGCTGGTCATACATGCTCTTCCTCATTTGTGTTTGTGATACATAGCAAATATCTTCTAATTTGTATTATTGGACTTTATGTAGCTGAGTGTTTCAAGGACAGGACTGATGTACAATGTCTGCATAGGTGGCAGAAGGTCTTGAATCCTGAACTTGTTAAAGGTCCATGGTCGAAGGAGGTATACCATATGGTTATTTCTGTCTATGTCAATTTCTGCTTTGGCTCCTTTTTTTTCTTGCTAGTTTCTACCTTTAAGATGCATTTTCATGATGCCTAGTGTACCTTTAAGATGGATTTTCATGATACCTAGTGTACCTGTTTCGTTTGTTGAAATGTAAACAGGAGGATGAAATTATAATTGAATTGGTGAACAAATATGGGCCAAAGAAGTGGTCCACAATTGCACAGCATTTACCTGGACGTATTGGAAAGCAGTGCCGAGAAAGGTTAGAGTATGGAGCTAGTTAGAAGCTGTATTCTTCTGCCTTTTGCAATAGTTGCAATTATTTGCTCTTTTAATATATAATCTTGTTATATGGTTTAAATTTTTCCTGTATATTGCTTCATTTGCACTGACATACACATAATTTAGGTGGCATAATCATCTTAATCCTGCAATAAACAAAGAGGCATGGACACAGCAAGAGGAGCTGGCCTTGATTCGTGCACATCAGATTTATGGGAACAGATGGGCAGAGCTTACAAAGTTCTTGCCTGGAAGGTTTGTGCTTTCCTTATTTGAAGAGACTCCTGATTTCGTATTTTAACTTTATCTGGAGGTGTTTTAGCTCTTTAGTTACTTATATGCTTGAATTAACAAGCTTTTAAGTCATCTCCTCTGATGTATGTCATTTCCATCTGCTTGCTTGTTTAGTTTACATCTCTACTTCTGTAATTAAAAGTTTAACATTGTTGTTAAAAGTGACCTTTAATAAATGTGAATTGATTTACGTTGTATGGTGAACAGGACAGACAATTCCATAAAAAATCACTGGAACAGTTCTGTAAAGAAGAAACTGGAGTCTTACATGGCATCAGGTCTGTTAGAACAGTTCCAAGCCGTTCCGCTTGTGGGACATCAAACTCTACCCTTGCCCTCATCTTCCTCAAGGCTGCATAGTTCTGGAGATGATAATGCTCAGAGAGGTGGAACAGAAGCAGAAGATATATCAGAATGCAGTCAAGAGTCAAGTATTGTTGGTTGCTCACAGTCTGCGAGTGACCTGGGTAATGCAGTTTTTCATACAAGAGAAGAATTTCAGTTTACTGAAGAATCTGGTCTCAGAAAGGAGCAAAGCTCCAGTCCAGCATCTTGTTCAGAACAATATTACATCCCTGAAATGCCTTGTGAAATGGGTGGCTCTTCCAACTTTCTCCAGCAAAATTTCTCTCATAACAATTTGACTTCTGCAAGCAGTGATTATCAATTTGAATTACAGGAGCTACCCAACATATCCTCACTAGAACTGAGGCAGGAATCATCAGTATTGCCAACTCATTGCATAAATGCTAATGAAAGCCATGAACTGGTGAATGTCCCATTTCAAACTTCTGTGGGCCCGAGAGCTCCTACTTCCATGGGAAATATCACTGCAAGTTCTGCGCAATCAGACCAGATATTCATATCTGATGATGAATGTTGCAGGTTTCTTTTTTCAGAGGCAGCAAATGGTGGAATTTTTTCCTGCGGAAGCATTACAAAAGACTCAAATGTGGTTGACCTAGGTGGTGACATGGATTCTTCACTTCCTCAATCATCTAACATCCAGATATCTGAAACAGAGAGAAGTGCTTCACAATCATATTGTCCTCCGAGGGATTCCTCACTTCCTCAATCATCAAACATCCAGATATCTGAAACTGAGAGAAGGGCTTCACAGTCATATTGTCCTCCGAGGTCTGCTATTTTGGGAGCTTCATGCAGTCAATCATTTCTACCTGGTCCTTCCCTCCATTCTGCTGATGATAGTACACTTGTATATGGTAGGGAACCCAATCAATTAATGGCCCAATCATATGGAACTCACGAACAACAGTTTATCACAAGCGTACATGACAGCTTTATCTATACCAATGGTGCCATCAACTCCTCTTGTGATGATGGTACAGATCACACAGAGCTTCAAGAGCAACCTTATCTGAAGGAACCGTCAAAATTAGTGCCTGTGGACACCTTTCCTTCAGGTTCAGATACCATATCATCTTGTCCTGCAGGCGAGAAACCAAATGTGCATGCAGAACAGCAGGATGCAGGAGGTCTTTGCTATGAACCTCCTCGCTTCCCAAGCTTGGATATGCCTTTTTTGAGTTGTGATCTCGTACAATCTGGCAGTGATATGCAACAAGAGTATAGTCCTCTTGGTATACGCCAACTGATGATGTCTTCCATGAACTGCATCACCCCATTTAGGTTATGGGATTCACCATCTCGGGATGGTAGCCCTGATGCTGTTCTGAAAAGTGCTGCCAAGACTTTCACAGGCACACCATCCATTCTGAAGAAACGAAACCGTGATTTATTGTCACCCTTGTCAGAGAGAAGAGGTGACAAAAAGCTTGAGATTGACATGGCGGCATCCAATTTGAGCAAAGATTTTTCACGTTTAGATGTTATGCTTGACGAGACTGTGACTCACAACAGATCATCTCTGCTGTCTCCGTCATCCAATCGGGAAAAGAACCATGAGTCCTCAGGTGAAGATAAAGAAAATCTGGACCCTGCTTGTGAAGCTGCAGAAGAAAATAGTGGTAATTCCAAGGACAACGTAAAGCAAGGGATAGGTGATAGTGATGAGAGGTCCAAGGTTCATCTCGATGCTAGTGCTCAAACTGTGAGTTCTTTTGTTTTTTTTTTCTTCTCTCTTTTTTCTGTTATCTTCTCTTCAGTTACTTTTTTGTTTTTGTCTTTGGGTGTTAATGTGGGTGGGGAGCGGTTGGTTTGGTTTGGTTCTGCTTGCACATTATCTAAAATTTTATACTATTTGTTTTGTAAAGAAGAAAGAAAAATAAAATTTGCAGTCTGTATATATATGTGTTTTTCTTATTTGTTTTCCTTCCCCTATTTTCTTAAAAAATAAAAAATTCCCCTAGCTTCTATCTTAGCGTCATTTTTTTTTTAATATATTTGTCTTTCCCTCCCTCCTTTTTGTAGGTGCCTCAGTCTTCTGAACTTCTGGCTGAAGAAAACACCAATGATCTGTTGTTTTCTCCTGATCAACTTGGTTTTAAATCAGACAGAGCTTTTGGTCCCAGTGCTCGAACTCCCAGAAATTTGTACCGTAAAATTTTGGGCACTTTATCAGATCAAGCCAGTGCTTCAGAATCCACATCTGGAAATCCATGCATAATTATTAGCCCTACTGTTTGTAAGAAGAATCATGGAAGTCACGTAATTGAAAGTACATCAGCCCCCTCGGAGAATATGCCTGATAATTCTGGGCACAGTGCTGGCACTGAAAATTTTTGCATGTAAGTTTGACCTGTATTTCTTTTATGATCCTTGTCACCACACTGTTTGTTTAGTGGTTGAGTAAAGATGCTGCCATGTCAAATATTCCTGTCTCATTTTTATTTATGGGAGCAGATGGTAGTTTATGTTTGGGTTGGAACTTAGCATTTCCAGGCAATTTCTAGCTTCATCTGTGATGAGTTAGATATATGCTACTTCTTGTTTTGGCATTACCATGATTCTTATTAGATGCTTGGTTGATGGGGTTTATTTTTCTAGGTTTGGTGATACTCCTTTCAAAAGGAGTATTGAATCCCCATCGGCATGGAAGTCACCTTGGTTCATTAATTCTTTTGTGCCAGGCCCGAGGATTGATACGGAAATATCCATCGAGGTAGATAACTTTCTTTGATAAGTTAATTACCAGATATGTTTAGAGATATTTCTTTTTAACTAACTGGAATTTCGTATCAGGATATTGGTTATTTTATGAGTCCTGGGGACAGAAGCTATGATGCCATTGCATTAATGAAACAGCTAAGTGAGCACACTGCCTCAGCATATGCCGATGCCTTGGAAGTTTTGGGTAAAGACACTCCGGAGTCCATATTAAAAGAAAGGAGGCGCTCCAATGATCCCAATTGTGAACAAGAGAATCGCTCCAATTTAGTTCCAAATGTTTCGGTATGACTGATTGTGCAGAACTTTCACAGAACATTTTTATTTGTCACCACACTGTTTAGTTGCCAAAATTCATCCTAGTATATTTTCACTTTATTTTTTCTGCCCTGTGAATATTGAGATGTCAGCTAAAAAGATTGCTTGGAACTCTTGCAGACCGAATGCCGTACCCTTGACTTTAGTGAATGTGGAACACCTGGGAAGAGAACAGAAAATGGGAAATCTTCAACTGCCATAAGCTTTTCAAGTCCCTCTTCCTATCTTTTGAAGGGTTGCAGATAGTGGTTCCTCCTGGCCTAGTGCCTTGGCCTGTCATTGTTTGTAGTTTATATTATACATATATGTATACTTGCTGTCCTTTTTTTTTTTTTTTTTTTTGTGTTCCCCCTATTGTTCTGTACTGAATTCCTTCTTCAACTATAAATATTAAAAAGATTTTCCGAGTGCATCAAGCTTTTCTAGCCTGCATTTGTATTCCCTTGCACGTTTATTATCACTTGTTTGATTAAGATGATTGTATCTGTTCATATTTGAGCAGACTTTGACTGCAATCTACGGATGGACAGAGGGCAAGACTTATTTGCTGTTTTTATAGAGATAATTTAATATATAAAAATATATTAATTTATTTAATATTATACTTAAATGGATTAATAGAATGACATTAATATAATAGATTTTTTAGCATTAAAAATATGTTAAATGACATTATATATTTTTAATTAACAAAAAATTCACTATAATATAGTATATTATTAGAATAATTATTAATGATAATATAATAGATTTTTTTAGCATTAATGATAGATTGAAAACTTAACTCATTATATGAGATTAGATTGAAACTTAACGTGTTCAGATTTAAGGGGTATTTTTGTCACAAAAACAAATAATGTGTAGGTTATGTGATATTTTTCGGTAGTTTGATTGAAAAAATTAACTGAAATGACATATTAGGAATTTTTTTAAATAATAAGAATATAATTGGTTTATTTTAATATATAAGAATATGTTTTTATCTAGTGTGGAAGAATTTGGACGTCGAGTTTGGGCTAAATGATGTGTAGTTGCTAAAGAAGATAATTTGTATTACATTTAAAATTATTGTTTAGTCGATCACTATTTATATGTGTGTAGTTTATTATAAATCTAAAAAATATTAATAAATATACTAAAAGTGAATGATGTTTTACTATAACTAAATCCTGTTATAGTGAAATCAAAATAGAGTTTTTTTTAACTGATTTTTTTTTTTTTATATTAAAAAGTGATATTTTGGACAATTTATCCTTTTTTATACTTTGATCTTTCAAGATATTATTTTATACAAAATAGTCCTTAACTTTAATCACTGTTTCAAAAAGGTTCCTGTATTTTTTAGCTGGGCTGAGCTTCCAGCCTAGACATGTGGGCCTAGTTTTTTCCAAGCCCATACAGAAGGGATTAGTATCAGCCCAACTCACCCCTTTTTTTTTCTCTCTCTTTTTTATGTTTTTATTTTTTCATTATTTATTATTCGTTCAAAATAATTTTTTTCTATAAATAATAGTTATTATTATTATTTTTTTTTGGTAAAGACTCCTTAACTAGAATTAAATATTATTCTAATATAAATTGATTAAGCACCTTCTTTTAATTATTTTTTTCTAAAAAATAAATAAATAATTTTATTTTTTTCTTTATCAAAATAAAAATATATATTTAAACTCAATTACAGAACATATATTTTATCATACGTAAAAAAAATGCTAGCCATTACTAAATGCTTAATAAAAAAGGTAAAAAAAAATGACATTATCATATGTGGCGTGGCATCCCTAGATCAGTTTAAAAACCTAATAATTGTGTCTAACTGTTAAAAAAATTATAAGAAATCCTATTAAAAGAAATCTCTAAGTTCTAGGGAAAAAAATAAAAATATATACTGAAAGAGACTAAAAACATGAGTGGTTCCAAAAATATAAAGAAGCATACGGAGGATGTTTGATGAGGATCTTTTCATGTTTATACTTGTATTATAAGGCTTATTATTGGATATTCTTTATTGTGGGGCAATATCTATATATATGAGACACAAACATGACAACTTTATCTTACAAATGATGCCATCAACTCCTCTTGTGATGATGTTACAGATAACACAAAGCTGCAAGAGCAACAAGGAACCGTCAAAGTTATTGCCTGTGAATACTTTTCCATCAGGTTCAGATACCATCTCATCTTGTCCTGCAGATGAGAAACCAAATGTGCATGCAGAATAGCAGGATGCAGGAGGTCTTTTCTAGGAACCTCCTCGCTTCCGAAGCTTGAATATTCCTTTTCTCAGTTGTGATCTCACACAATTTGCATATAGTCCTCTTGGTATCCACCAACTCATGCGTCTTCCATGAACTGCATCGCTCCATTTAGGTTATGGGATTCACTAGCATGGAATGGTAGCCCTGATCATAGTTTTAAATCGCGAACGGTTGAAAAAATGATCGTGATCGTTATTGAGGATTACAACTTATTATAATATTAAAATAACGATAACAACATACTCCGAGACCATTACATATCAGTCATTATATAACATAATGGTCGTTATTTAAAACTATGACCCTGATGCTGTTCTGAATAGTGCTGCCAAGACTTTCACAGGCACAGCATCCATTCTGAAGACGAAACCGTGATATTCTTATGAAACATATATATATATATATATATATATATACACACACACGAAATTATGAAGTGATAAAAGGATGGAATTGCAAAAGTATAAACAACTCCGGTAGGTGTGCGTCCATGCTGCTCTTTGTTTATCCAGTTTATTAAAAGAGAGAAAAATACTAACAAATTTTATGATGCCTCAAAGTAAGCATGTTTCTCACATGGGGAGAAAAGTTGACTCTGTGGTTGGTGAGCTAAGGGGTAGAACAATGTACTGAAGACCAATACAAGAGTGGCAAATCTAAAAAACATGTGAATTGTGAAATAAAAAACTAGTTTTGTCTACTTGCATGTCTAATTGTAAATATTAGCAATTAAATCTTTCGGATTTTCTGAAAATTGGAATCGATTTAGTTGCAGTTCATAGTTAGCAAACTGATAAGGTACCAAAAAAAGAGTAACATTGCTGTTTATCTTGTCGACTGCCTAGTATTGCACTTAGTCCTCAAGCTAGAATCCTTCGTTATTCTCTGCGCGACCATGCTCTACTGACTTGTGGTGGGATGAAGGACAGACTGAACCTGAAATAAAGAAAAGAAAAACAAAGATTCCATCAAGTATTGAAAATGATATTATGAAAATTTAATGGATGAGATAAGGAACAAGAAATCAACAACCACGGAGGACTATTCATGGTTCCATACCTCTTCCTTTAATTGGTGACATTTGCTTGTCTGAGATGTATTTAATTCTGTTGAATCCAACTCAAATCAATTCTTATGTTGGGAATATGACATATTTTTGGCCAATCTTCACCTTCCTCTCGACATCTTTCTTTCATATTGGGACAATTTCTTAACCAAAAAAGTTGAAGGGTCATTGGCATCTTGCTTTCGGACAGCGAAACAATTTGGGGACAATTCCATAATTCTAGAAACTGGAGGGCCATTAGGCTCTGCATTTCTTTTGGTAGTGCTGTCAAGTTTAGACATGACACTAACCGGAAAGACTTCAGAATGGCAGTGGGCAGCACCTCATCTTTCAACGAAACAAGTTGTGGACAGTTGCAAATTTCCAGGTGTTGAAGCAAACTGAGCTTCCACAAGCTTTGTTCTTGAGTCAGCAACCTGAGCTTATCACAGTCGTTGACTTTCAGTTCTTTAAGCAAAGCTAGTTGTTGAAGTAAAGTATCAGGAAGGTATTCCAGCTTGGAAAAGCCAGAAATATTCAAAGAGGATAAGAATGAGAAGCAGGTAGATGAATTCAGTATCACCTCATTGCACTGGCCAAGTACTAGGTTCTGGATGGAATAGATCGTGGGAAAAGACTCAATTCCCTTACAATTAGCTATTTCCAAAACTTTAAGTGTGCTTGGGAGATCTGGCATCTCATTCATTTTTGGACAATCCCACATTGTTATTTCACTAAGGCAGGAGATTTCACCAGGTTTCACTCCAGACCAGTGCTCCAAGTTAGGCATATCCTTTATCTCAAGCTTTTCTAGATATCGGAATCCAACAACATCACCATCCCCGTAGAAATCATGGCCTATATGTGTCAAACCATGAAAACCATGGATTTTGAGATCTTTGAGTGATGGTAGCTGCCAGAGCCGTGGAAGACTTTCACACTTGTGAAAATTGAACAAACAAATGGAGACTAGATTTGAGAGTGAAACACAATTCATCCAGCTTGGTAACATCCTACCCCCAAAGTTAGAAATCCTCAAGCCCCTGATATTTTTGTGAGGTTGAAGATATTCCAATACCTGCTCAGTGAATGCTTCACTCTGTGTGCTGTAGAGACTTTCTTCACTCCATTGTAACGTCAACTTGTGAATACGATGCTTGCTCTTCAGATCAGCCTCCTTGGCATTCGACGCAGAAGTTACATTCTCAAGCTTTGAAATACCAAGTGTCCCTCTGAGATCCACCATATTCTTCAACTCTTCCACACCGCATCCATTCCTTTTAGAGATAACAAAATTGGATAACGTTTGGAGGCATGTTAACCGCCCCATTCCTGGTGGTGATGAGACCATCCGTGAGAGGAAATCAAAACAAGACTGATTTTCGGCGAAGGGAAGGATATTCTGAAAACTCGTCCCAATAGAAATATCAATATCACGAAGATTGATGAGGTTCTTGATGCATTTTGGTAAGTCCAGAAGCCGGCAATCAGAAAATGGGAGAATCTTTAGCAAAGCTGTACCAGAGGAAACATCAAAATGTCTCAGATTAATCAATCTGCTGATATTATCTGGCAAACAGTGAAGCTCGATGCATTTTCTTAAGTTCAGTGTCTGTAGATTGCATAGGTCACCAATAGACTCAGGCAGTCTTCGGATACAGCTCCAAGAGAGGTCAAGATACCGCAAGTGCATCAAGTTTCCAATCGAACTTGGCAACTCAGTTATGCAAGTGTGACTTAAATTCAGCGAGCGCAAGAATTTCAGCTTCTGGAATAATTGATGGGGAATTTTCTTGATGTTGTATCGATATCCACCCAAGAGAAACAAACTTCTTAGTTTTCTAGCTTCACTAGTGGCTTCGAAATCAACTGGCTGGAGAGTATCACACAAAATAGAAACATGACGAATTTTCTTGGACATGAAGCAGATGTTGTTGGTGTTTACTGTAAGACAGTCACTGAGGGTAACAAATCGTGACAAATCATGAATAAGGCCATGCATTTTGTACCATGGTTGACCATCCAAAGGATCTAGGTGAGAGTAATAAAAGAATGACCTGGACAATAGCTCATCAAAATACTCACTTCCTATGTCTTCCATCTGCTCTATTCCTCTGGGCTGAATAAACCCTTCTGCCATCCACAGCAGAACTAAGCTTTGCTTGTTGTATATGTGATCTCTTGGGAAGATTGAGCAATATCCGAAACACTGATTTAGATGACTGGGCAAACGTTGATAACTCAGTCTTAATGTCAGCAGAATACTAATCTTGTCTTCTGGTAGCTCCCATATTTCACTTTTTGAGACAACATCCCATTTATTTTCATCTGTAATCAAGCTCAGTAGACCAGCCAGAGCCTTTAATGCTAAAGGTAATCCCTGGCATTTGTTCACAATTCTCTTGCCGATTTTTACCAAATTGTGAGGTACATCTGAACTCAAGTATGGAAAGGCACGACTTTTAAACAATGACCAGCCATCGGTATTTGATAAACCCTTCAAATGATAGGGAGGGATTGTACCCACAAGTGATGAAACTACTTCACTTCTGGTAGTCACTATTATTTTACTCCCATTGGCCCCAACATTGAAAGGAACCCTGAATACATCCCATTCTTCATACTTCTCATTCCACACATCATCCAATACAAGCAAAT
This sequence comes from Dovyalis caffra, assembly GCA_963924115.1. Classification (NCBI taxonomy): domain Eukaryota; kingdom Viridiplantae; phylum Streptophyta; class Magnoliopsida; order Malpighiales; family Salicaceae; genus Dovyalis; species Dovyalis caffra. The sequence continues at coordinate 13,870,093 of CAWUPB010001194.1, read as the reverse complement.
ACTTCTTCTCCCTGATCACCTCTTGAAGACGACGCTGCATTGGATCCATGTCCAAGAGATCGCACCTAGTCCCAGTTGCAGATTCTATGATTGCTTTTGTAATCATCTTCGGATCAAATTCATCAAGCACACAAACCCACATTCTTAACTCAAAATGCTTCTCAATCTTCTTATCATTGTAAACAAGCTGAACAAGCGTTGACTTCCCCAAGCCTCCCATTCCAACAACGGGAATGACAGATACCCTCCTTTCACTAATGTCATCACATACCACCAAAGAAAGTAGCATCTCTCTATCATCTGTTCTTCCAAATATAGATTGTTCATCAACCAAGGAACTGGTTTGTGACCTCCTCCCTCTAGCCTTAGGATGAGTAGCTACAGGTACAACTCCTCCTTTTAGATACAGACCCTCTTTTTCCCTGGCTATATCCTCTAACTTCTCAATAACCTCATCAATCTTTGATGCAATATCAATTTGAAAAAGAAGATGGTTGGGACTCAAGGAAGAGAAGAACCCTCGTACCTGCGAATGTGAAAGGAGTACCTGACTTGACATCTCATCCAGTATGTCATCAGCATCGTAGGCCACTTCTTTGAGGTCTTCGAGCCACGTTCTTACTGCTTCTTCTTGTATCTGTCTTTCTTCTGCATCATTGATAACTGCTCGGATCTTTACGAGGATACGTGAAAGTCTCTTGAGCTGTTTTTTGACTCCATGGATCAGTCCAAACTCTTCAACCAAGGGGGAGGCTAGTTGCTCGAATACAACCTGCATGAAGGCAGAAAGAACTAGATCTGCCATGGTTCTGCCTGCAGCTTTACTTCAGTTGACTCAAGTCAACAGTCAGTTTATGTAGGAACAAACTAGAATGGAAGCACAGTGGCCAACATACTCTTTCCACAGTTAAATGTGTAAAGGTCAACAGTCGATAAATAGTGCCATCCCCACCTCTCGGTTTTTTTTTTTAAATGATAGTTCTTTGCAATAATATCTTTTATGGAAAGGTTATTGATTTTTTTATTCACACTCTTTATTTTTTATTTTTAAAATATTTATTATGATATTATTTATTTTTAATTTGATATAGTACATTATTGTTAAACTTTATTTATTAGTAATTATAAGTAGCATTGTGGATTTCACAAAAGAGTAAACCCATCCAAAAAAAAAAAATTGATTTAAATAATAAAATAATACAAAAATATAAAAAGATGAAAAGGCCAAAACAACCCCACCTTTTATTATTTCTAACCCAATTAGAATTGTCTTTCCTCCCTCGTTAAAATGGAATAATTACAATATAAATATACTAATTTTTAATTTTTTCTCAATCAAGTATATAATTTTTTTCGTTTGAATACATTAATTTTTTTAAAAAATATCAATCAAACACTTTCATCAATTTCTTTGTTAACCGATGACGTATCAATTATTCTCAAAATTTCAAATTATAATTTTGTCCTTTTTTTGTTAATGGAGTATATGAACTTCAATTTTTTCATATTGAGTACAGTAATTTTTTTTTCATCTTTTGTTGTAAGAAACTTTCTCCTTAAATTATTCTACCATTTTAAAATTTAAAAAATGATTAAAAAAAATATTTTTAGTTATAAAATCTTGAACCAAACTTAGAAAGCTTGCTATTTAAAAAATAAAAATCAATTAGATTTTGGACGTGAGAATTGAAGGAAACACAAATATGAGAACTTTCATCAAGAAGATTCATTTGTGTTTTTCTTCAATTTTTACTTTTAAACTTAACCGAGTTTTTTTTTTTTTTTTTTTTTTTTTTTTTTTGTAACAACAACCTAATTGAGTTTAGTGTGGAAAAATAATTTTTTAAATAATTTTTCAAATTATAAATTAGTAAAATAATATGGGAAGAAGTTTTCTTTCAACAAAAGAGGATAAAATTATAATTTTATATTCAAATACATCATCAATTAATGAAGAAAATGATAAAAATACTTGATTGACGAGTTTTGAAAAAATTGATGTACTCAAATGAAAAAAATTAAAATTTATGTACTCGATTGAAAAAAGAAGAAGATAAAATTATAATTATACATATTCAAATCTCTACCTCTCTTACTAGCTGGAGCCTTGTATCATTGAGCTCAAAGGCTACGCCCCTTATAGCTAGGTTCCTCGCAGTCTTAAAAACATTTTCGAAAATCGCTTATACTTATACATATTTCAAATTAGGGATTCAAATACAATGCATGCTCTAAATCACATTAATAGTACAATTTCATATCAAATAAGTATGTACAAAATGTGTACGAATAATTAAAATAACACTTATGCTCAAACACATATTCAAATCTCTTTTCAATTCAAATCCAATCATTTCGACGAAAATATTTTAAATATTCATGGAGTTTGTTCCTATCTAAGTTCTAATGAAACCTTTTAAATCATACTTAAATCGATGATGCATAATAGACATAATTCAAGAAATTTAAAACATGATATGTTATATAATATTCACTCACGAGTACAATTCAAAGAATCGAATGGATTGAACGGATCAAGATTGTTGTCAAGGAGTCGCACGCTCCAAAAGATCTAACAAGACAAGATGATGGAACAACCATCAATATCGTCTATGGAAGAATGGTTCAAAAACAATTGAATTATTCAAAAAACAAGAATACTAGATTATCAACGAAATGGAATTGATTAGAAGGACACGATCCAATAACCTTAACTAGACTCTATATTCTCTCCAACAATTCTAAAAAATTGCCCAACCACATATCATCATAATTCTTAATTCAATCATAAATTTTCAATTCAGACCTTTAATCAATCAATCCTTAACTCAATCATCGACTCCGATCTAATTTACTCAATTCTCATTCTATTCATTTCTAATTGCATTTATATAACTTAATTCCTCATTTTTCCCAAGTTCTTTTCAATTAAAACCTAAATTTTGAATTTTTCATTATTCATCATTTTCAATCTCTTAATTACTCAAATTTACTCAATTCACTTCAAATTAATTTCTTAAACCACTTATCCAAGATAATTAAACATTATTCAAACACCTAGAATCACTTACTTAAATTTTTTCCTAAGTGGGTCTCAAAATCCCTAACCTTAATCTAATTAATTCTTCAAGGAATCAATAACCCAAAGCAATTCCATTTCAATATCATCATTAATTACACATAAACTTCATAATTCAAAGATCAATTGATTAAAAATCTTATTTTTGATGACTTGTCTTTCAATCCCTAATTTGTTTCTAGTTCTCTAGCTTTCCAAGCTTCAAGTTAGCTAAGCTCCACTTAGTCAACTAGTTTAAGGTTTTCCTAAGCTAATTTTATCGGTGAATTAACTTAGTATTTGAAGGAGAGAATTGGAAAAAATGTTTGAAAGAGAAATGATGTGAAGAGGAGAGGAGAAAAGGGAAAGAAATTTCGGAAAAAGAGGGCAATACTAACTCTGTTTTTTTTCCAATCGAGGTTATTACATGGCTACCACCCATCAACATCATCTTCACTAGGCTATAGTCTATTAGAATGCTAATGTGCTCCTCTTGCATTCTACTTCCACTCGCTCATCCTCATAAACATAACATCTCTACTCGATGATAATCTTTTTAATCGAGGTTGGTAAATTCTATAGGCTTTTGAGATGCTACTATAGCCTATGAAGATTCTAGAGTTAGATTTCTTGTTTAATTTGTCCTTCTTAACTTGCGAATGTAAGAGAAACATAGACTTCCAAAAACTTTGAAATTTGACGAGAGAAGGTTTATGACTAAACCAACCTTTATAGGGAGTCATGTTGTTGAGTACTCTAGTAGGCAATCTATTCAACAAAAAACAATAGTATTTATAGCCTCTAACCAAAAGGTTTTAGGAAGATCCTTCTCATGTAGTAAACAACAAGACATCTCTATGATGGTTCTATTTTTCCTCTCATTGACACCATTCCGTTGAGGTGTATATGGTGTAGTGAGCTGATACTCTATTCTTGCCTCCTCACATAATTTTTTGAACCGGTATGAAGTATACTCCTTCCTATTGCTAGGCCTTATGATCATCATTTTCCAACCAATTTGGTTTTTCATCCAGGATTTGAACCTCTAGAACACGTTTGCCACTTCGATTTGAACTCGAGAAAGTAAATCCAACTCATTCTTGTCGGATCATCTATAAAGGCAATGTAGTACTTACTACCTTTGAGAGATTGTATTCTATAAGGTCCTCCAAGATCGGTATGCACCAGTCGAAGCTTGCTTGAGGTGCTCCAAGCCTTTTGTGGAAAGGACGACTCGTGTTACTTGCTATACTAATAGGCTTTGCAACTTGACAAGCTATCCTTCAATGGATCCAAGCCCTGTGTCATTGCATGCTTTTATATCAATAAGATTGCAGCATGATGAAAATGTCCTAATCTCTTATGCTAGAGATTAGTAACTTCCATAGAAACTTGGTATGCGACCTACTCCTTATCCATCAAGTCAAGTGAGAAGTACTTTCACTTCATCTTGATGGAAAACACTTATGGCCCCTCTCGCATCCTTGAACACATAAGTTCTATCTTCAAAAAACATGTTAAAACCTTTTTCAATTAATTGACCAACAATTAAAATATTCTAATCAATCTCCGGAACATATAACACTTCGAAATCACTTTAACACCAATAGTAGTTTCAATTATAATAGAACCTTTATCTTTGACAAATATAAACTCTTTATTCCCAACTCTTACCTTTACGATAGAGCAACATCTAGCTACTTGAAGAGTTCATCATTATTGATCATGTGATTATTCATCCATTATCCATTAGCCAAATCTCTCTTTTATTGATTATTGAATAGTAAAAAGCTATAAATAACTCCTCCTCCTCTTGTTGATTCACAACTTGAACCTTTTTTGTCCGTTGTCTCCCTTTTTCTTATAAATTTTTTTCTTATGCTTCATTTGTTGCATTTTGCATTAGGTTTACTCCAACGAGATAGTGAAAAGATGGTTTGTTTTGCCACAATGTTGACATAGAGGATAGTTGCCTCCTTTGTTACTATTATTATCGCTTACACCACTGCTGCTTGCACCGGAAGATCCATGATAATGCTTGTCGCGTACACCCAAATTAAACTTCTAAACTCATGTAACATAAATATAGTAAAGGAGAGTAGGGATCGATCTCATGAAGAGTTCTATCATGTTAGTCGTTACACATAAAGAAGAAACTAAAACAAAGAGGGGTGTTTTTTGGATTCGATTGAGATATAATAAAAAAATAAACAAATTAAATTTAGAAAATGAATATAATGATAAATATTCAAATAAACAGACCTTGGTTCGAGTCACATCGGCTTTTGGAACTTAAAATTTATCCCCGGTGTGCAAAAATATCAATTTATCATTCAAATATCTATTGTGATATTAAAATTAGTCTTTCCTTACGATTAGCCAACTAAAAACATGTATTCTAGTTAATCCTTATTATTTAACAATCCTAGATACAATCTAAGATTTAATCAAACAATAGCTATCAAACAATAGCTTTATGTATGAGAAAGATCAATAAAATAAGACAATACAACACATGTAGTGCATTTAATCTAGTTAAACAATATTCATAAGATCATTAGTTTCTAACACAGACAAATCATACACTCCTAGTTACTATAAAAAATCAAAAGGGACCGAACAATTACGGGTTCAATATTTGATCTAGCTTTAGATTACATCAATCAATAAACTAACTGCGCATGATAGTAATCGACTTAATAAATCATGAAAAACAAGCATGCAAGAAAGTTTAATACTTGATATAAACAAAATGATTTGCATTAATGTTTAAGCACCTCAAAATTTTTGATTTCCAAAAGCTTCGATTCATCGTTACCCAAGGGAAGGAGGGTTTAATTGCTCATGATAATATTCATGACGACTAGTTATGAGAAAAGAGAAGGAAATAAAGTCGACCATCTCTCCCATCATAAAAAAGGTGTCCGCCCTATTCTGCCACATTCTTATTTATAAAGGTTTTCTATTTTTCAAAAAGGGTATAAAATCATCATTCCTCTTTCTATCCTTTTCGAAAATCCTAGTATACTCGTCGAGTAAATTGGAACAGAATTTATCTTCTAGTTGAGGTCTATTGTCCGTTTCTCCGATCTTCGACATACCTATATATTTTTTTACAATGTGCCTATGCCTTTATGCTCTTGTGTGTACCTATCTATCGCATCCGCGTGCCCACGCTATTACTCTTACGTGCCCATGCTTTTTGTGCTTTCCGAGTGTCAATATTAGTCTCGCTTACAAATTTGCTCTTTATATGGCTCTTTTTAGTACGATTGTCAACCAATTCCATATCCCGATATATAACATGCAAAAATAGTTAAAGTCTATTATTTGGATACCTCAAGCGATAAAATGTAGGAAAATTGAGCAATTAATTACATGCATTTTGATCACTATCAAATCCCCCACATTTAGATCATACTTTCCTTCAAGCATGCAATAATCCGAACTTGTCAAACCAACCCATCGAATCCCTTATTCTATCTCAACCAATCTGTCCACATATCAAAATGCAATGCCTCAAAGAGTTGAACTAAAAATATGACAAAAACAAGGCAATTACGGTAGAAATTCTATACTTTCTACAATGATGCATAACGAACTCCAACCATTAGTTCAAACTAATAATGCAACGGAATTCATCACCCTCACTAATAATTCTCTTAAAAACGCTCATGGTGTTTAGGGTAATTGTATTTGTCAACTCTCGGATAAATGCACGGAAGAATCATTGCCATAGGCTTGCCAAGATATCATATCTTTACTAATAATTATTAAATTAAATGCAAACATCAAAGTGGTCTTCCGGTATGGTGAAATGGGGCTATAGGTGAGGTTTGGTGAGGGTTAATTTGGTGTAAACAAGTCAAGAACCCATACAAATTTCAATCTTCAAAAATCTAATTCCTTCAGACATTATATACTCATTTTTTCCCCTAGGTTGCCAATCTAAATATGTTTTTGTTTTACTTGAAATTAAACACTTAAAGAAAAATGATTTGCCACAAGCAGTAAATATGTACTAGTGAACTGCAACAATTAGGACATCAACCATTTTTGGCCAATTGTTAACAAAATCAGATTCTCACTCAATTAGACATGTACACAATTCTTGACTTAAGTGTCAAACAGGGGTTATTTATTGATTAAAGGGATAAGTTGGTTTGTAGTGTGGCTAAGAAATCAAGAAAAGGTTAAGGCTCAAACTTGGCTCTTAAGGGTGAAAATCAAGATGGTTTTTTTTTTTTGGAAGTTTAGAAATGGCTAATCCTAGGTGCCTTTATCATCTTAATGCATTCAACCTATGGGTGTAATTTCAAAATGTATAATAAGGCAAGTTCTAGAAGGATTCAATTTATAAGACAATCACACAATCAAGAAAGAAATAAAGCTTGTATTGATGCTCGCTCATCGGTTCAAAAGCTCACATATGCATGTTGTGTTTGAATTCTAACATTTCTTATTTAAACCGATTGTTGAAGGTTGTTATACACCAAAATTTCCAATAAGAGTTTCCATATGTTCATGCCACTTCTTATCTTATTTTTATCCAACTCAATTATTCAAATAACTCTAATCCATTTCAAGACAAGTTTCAACGGAATTGAGGACGTTAAAGGGGGATTCAACTAGCGAGAATTAATGCACAAATGAAATGCAAACATGATCATAAGTGAGGGCGGTAGTTTACAGCAACAAACATATAAATGCAAGACATATCAAACATATCAAACATTAATTGCTTGCTTTCTCCCATACTTAGGCAACACATTATCCTCAATGTGATCTCACTTCAACAATAAACAAATAACACAAGTTGAATGAAAAATAGATGGTGGTACAAATAAAAGAAAATAAAACAAAATGAAAGAACTGAAACGAGAAAGAAAAAGTTAAAGTGCAAGAAAACTTCTCCGCATGTGCAAGAAGGTAGAGGCGAAGACACCACTATGGCGTAGGAGGAAATAGAGGGGTGAACCCTCGAGTGGAGAAGTATACCATTAGGTTACTCTTCGGATGCTTCGAGCGGTGATCAAGATGATAAAGGTTGTCCGCGAGAGCGAGGGGTAGAGGACTACGAGGTAGAGAAACACACTCGTGGTGGCGGTTGGCTACCGCTACTATTAGGGCGAGAGGCGGGGGTTTGTCGTCCGGAGGAGCGTCTCGATAAGGAAGGAATATTGGGTCCCGGTGGTGTAAAAGTATAGGCTCCACTATCGGTGAGAGTGAGAAGTCTCATCCTGTCTAAACAAGGCGGATCAAATGATTCCATAGGACAAGCAATAATCAAATTATGATCGAACGATTTAGCATCCCCAAATTAATAGTTAGGTGTGTAATATACGACCCTAATATCAATAATTTTGAATTTTTACGGATAAAAAAATATAACTGGTGCTGGATCCAATAGCCTAGGTTTACCATAATATTCCGCTCTAAACACCACAAAAAAGAAAAATCATGTCTTAGCTAAGGTGTTAGTGCTATCCCTTCGACCTAAAAAATTGTATGCCAAGAATCTATGGAGAATACGTAGGATAAGCTTACGCAAATAAGAGGTTTTGGAGTGGTTGGGTCAATATGATTTGATATTGACGGACTGGCACTCTATAAGGTCGAAGGGTATAAATTGGGGCTAAAATCATGTTCGGCATGTAAAAACCTATCGGACAAAGATTCGATTGCAAGAAAAACCCTACGGAAAAATTAAACTCGACGAATCGACATAGAAAACTCACGGCCCATTAATCAAAATGCTACCATATTTTCATTAAATAAATTAAACTATTGTGGCTTATTAAACTGAAATGTGATGTAGAATTCCTTAGTTAATTCTATGAAAGCAAGGCAAGTGACATTGACATAAGTAGTCCAACCTAACCTAGCAATCGAGCATCAAATTCATCAAGAATCATTAAATGAGCAAGGAAGTTGCGATGAATATACTTACATAGGTAGATTTTACGTTCACAAATCAAACCATACCTCTGTTGGTGAGAAAAAGTAATGAAACCACCCATTTGTAATCATGTATTTCTAGTTAACTCGATTGGTGGGACTTGTGATTGAGGTGAGGAGTCGAAGCATGAGTTGTGCGGCCGGTGTCCTTAGTAGGTCGAGTGAAAGATGAAAGGTGCATCGGTGGTAGTGGTGGTGGCCTTATGGTTGATTTCAAGACCTCATTATGGTGGGTTGGTGGGGGAGCCACGGAATGGTTCAAAGAGGACTCGCCGGAGTCGTTAGCTTAAAGCCACACTACCCTACCGACGTATTTAGCTTGGGCTCGATTCGCATTATGGCAATAGTGAGAGGGGAGGGACTTCGGGGATTTGGAATGGAAATTGGAGTTAAGGTTTGCACTGATGTATGTAGGGGAACGAGGAAAAGAGAAAGGTTAGGGTGGTTATGGTGAACGACTCCGACGAGTGGTGTTGAGTTGGTGAGGAAAGAATTCGTTTAGGGTTGATATAAGGAAAAAGGCGACTCGCTATGATTTAGGGTTAAAGTATGGAAATGGGGGTGAGCTTAAAGATTATGTAACCTTTTCCCCGCACAAAAACTAAGGGAGGAGAAGACCTTATAAAGGAAATAAAAATAAATATAAAAGAAAACATGAAGACATAACTTTAAGGCGTGGGCATGCTAAGTTTAACGTGGCCACGTTGACTCCTAAAGTTTCAAACAAAAATAACAAAAACGAACATGACGTTAAATAACTAAGAATATTAAAAAAGAAAAGGATGTTAAAAGAGATCAACATGGGTTACCTCCCAGGTAAGCGTTAAGTTTAACGTCGGAAGCTCGACGTATTTGTTGCTTATGGCTCGCATAAACAAGTTTTGTCAACTCTATCTCTTCTTTATCCGCATATGGTAAACCTTCGTGAAAGAATTTCAATCTGTAGCCATTCGACTTGAATGTCTTCGAAGTTGCTAAGCTTTGGATTTCGACTACACCATAAGGGAATACGTTGGTTATGACAATTGGTCCAAGCCAACGGGATCGCAACTTCCACGAAAACATTTTGAGTTTGGAATGATAAAGGAGAACCTTCGACCAATTAAAAACTATTTCCTCAAAATCATTTTATCATGGAAAGGCTTAGTTTTTTCCTTATAGATTCTAGAGTTTTCATAGGCCTAATTCCGAATTTCTTCTAGCTCTTGCACTTGTAATTTTACGTAGTACACTCGTTCTCACTTCAATTCATGTTGCACTTGCTTAACGACCCATAATGCTTTGTATTCTATCTCAACTAGTAGATGACATGGCTTACCGTACACCAATCTGTATAGGGACATGCCAATAGGTGTTTTCTAGGCTGTTCGGTATGCCCATAATGCATCCTTCGACCACAATTCCAATCTTTACGATTTGAGCTAACATTATTCTCAAGGATGGCTTTGACTTTTCGATTGGAAACTTTTACTTGCCCATTAGTCTAGGGATAGTAAGGAGTACTAATCATGTGGGTCACATCGTACTTTTCAATCAAAGCCTCGACGGTTTGATGCGAGAAATGAGTGTCGCAATCATCGATTATGACTCCGGGAATACCAAATCTTCCAATTACACGATCTACACAATGTTTCCATAGGTATGGATCATCCCATATATAGTATTTGGTGTCACTTTTGAGTTTATCCTTTTTGGCTTTAGGAATACACGAGGGAAGAATACTAGAGGCTAAATAATTCATAATATGTGCATACTTATGGCAGTAGCCATCGACGAGAGAATAATTATTCATCAAGGAATTCCTCTCTCAACTTTTCCTCTCGTTTTCACATGAATCAAACGACTCAAATGGTCGACTACGTAATTTTTTGCACCACTCTTATCTTTGATTTCTAAGTTGAAGTCACTCAAAAGTAGGATTCATCGCATCGGCCTCGGTTTTGCATTTTGCTTCGTCATTAAATATCAAAGGGTTGCATGATTAGAGTACACCACAACTTTGGTACCCGGTAAGTAAGAATGAAACTTCTCCAAAGCAAACACAACTGCCAAGAGTTCTTTCTCGATGCTTCGAAATAGTTTTTTTTAGCCTCATTCAATGTCATGGATATATAGTAAATCACGTGAGGTGTTCACGTCCACTATTTGGCCTAAAACAACCCTTAAAGCGTTATCACTTGCATCATACATTATCTCGAAGGGAAGACTCCAATCTAATGATTGGATAATCGATGCTGAGATGAGCATCCGTTTCAGCTTGTCAAAGGCTATCTTATAATCGTCATTAAATTCAAAGCTCGTGTCCTTCAGTAGAAACACATGCAGTGATTGTGTGATTTTGGAGAAGTCTTTGATGAAACTTTGATAGAAACTCGCATGGCCAAGAAAAGAATGAAATTCTCGCACACTAGTGAGATAGGGTAAGGATTCAATAACATCAATTTTTTCCTTGTCTACCTCTATTCCTCTAGCTGAAACTATATATCCTAATATAATACTTTGTTCCACCATAAAATGACATTTTCAAAGTTCAGAATAAGATTTGTGTCTATGCATATTTACAACAATAAAGTCGGATTATGCAAACACTTATCCAATGAGTCTCCATGAACCATAATTTCATCCATAAAGACTTCTATGATATGCTCTACATAATTTGAAAATATGTTTACCATACATCTTTAGAAGGTTGTTGGTGCATTGCATGCTTCAAATGACATTCGTCTATAAGCAAAAATGCCGAAAGAACATGTGAATATAGTTTTCTCTTGGTCTTCCGGAGCTATAGCAATCTAAAAATATCTAAAATAACCATCTAAGAAGTAGTAGTATGCACAACCAAGCAAGCCTCTCAAGCATTTGATCAATAAAGGGTAGAAGAAAGTGATCCTTTCGAGTTATTGCATTCAATCTTTTATAGTCTATGCAAACCCGTCACCTATTTTGAACTCGATGGGAACCAAGTCTCCGTTCGATTCTTCACCACTATGATACCGATCTTTTTGGGAATAACTTGAACCGAGTTAACCCATGCACTATTTGAAATTGGATAAATCACTCATGCTTGCGGTAGTTTTAGAATTTCTTTCTTCACCACTTTCATCATGGGTGGATTTAACCTTCGTTGTGGTTGGCAAATTAGCTTGGCTCCCTCTTCTAAAAAATTTGATGCATGTATGTAGAAGGACTGATTCCTTTCATATCGGTAATGATCCATCCTATTGCTCTCTTGTGTTGTTTCAACACTTGCATAAGTCCGTCCTCTTGTTCCTTCGAAGTTTGCTTGAGATAATGATAAGTAATGTCTCTCTATCTCCGAGATAGACATATTTAAGATGGTTAGGGAAAGGTTTTAGCTCTAGCATCGGGGCTTACAACACAAATGGTTGAAGTTGTTCGAGCACGTATCGAAAGCTCATATAAGATACGTTTTTTGAGCCTTTCGGCTTCTCAAATTTATTCATCTCGATCACGACTTCTCGTATTTTAGATCCGAGTTATAACTCAATGCTTGTTTCCCAAAGGTGCTCATGATTAACTACCTCCAATTCATCATCTTCATCAATTTCGAACACATCTTGTGGTAAAGAATCAATTATGTCAACTGAATACACGGGATAATCAAAATCGGGGTATTTCATTACATCATAAATGTTAAACTTTATGATTTCACCATTAAACTCCATGGTCAAGATACCATTATAGACATCGATTTTTTTTCTTACAGTTTTGAAGAAAGGCTTTCCCAATAAAATTGGTGCTAAATTATCCTCTTTTTCTACATCAAGGATATAGAAATTAGTAGGGAAAGTCGGTTTTGCATCAACTTGCATTAATACATCTTTAACTACTCCCTTAGGATGAACAATGGATCTATCAACCAATTGAATAACAACGTTTGTTTCCTCTAAAGGTCCAAGGTTAATAGTGATGTAGATGGAGTATGACATAACATTAATGGATGATCCTAGGTTTAACATGGATTTTTAAATATCGAACTACCTATTGTGCATGGAATGCAAAATATACCTGGATCCTTGCATTTCTCGGGAAGGTTTCTTTGTATGATGGTTGAAACATTTTAACCCATCTTAACTTTCTCACCTCTTTCTCACCTCTCGCTTTCTCTTTCTCGTGCATAATTCTTTCAAGAATTTAGCATAGTGAAGGACTTGCTTAATTGCATCTAATAATGGAATATTCATCATATAATTTTAGAATGTTTCATACAAGTTGGTGTTGCTTCTAAGCTTGCGAGTAGAAACTAAAGCACCAAGGAAGAGAGGAGGGATTCTACATTCTTATGATGGCGAAGACTTACCCGCCACTTCTTTTTTCTTTTGAAGGGCTTGTTCGCCGCCTCCTCTTCTTCTTTAATTTGTCATTGTACTAGTGCAAGAAGCACCTTATTTGGTTGCTCTAACTCCTTTCCACTTCGTAAAACTACCACACTCACATTCTCTTTTGGATTCACTACTCGTTTACGAGGGTAACTTATTCGAATTTTGAGCTTCGATTCTGCGATAACATTGGCTAATTGACCCACTTGATGCTTCAAGTTTTGAATGCTATTCTTTATCCGTTGTTGAAACTTCACGGCGTTAGTAGCTAAAGTTTTAATAATTCCTTCAAGAGAAATACTTGAATCAAAAGTTTGAGCATGTGGTTGATGTCTAGGGGGTATTCGTTGCTTAAATGGCTGAAAATTAGTAAAGGGTTAATTCATTGGGGCATTCGCTATAGCAAAAATTAAGATGATCCCTCTAACTCTGAGTTGTATGTGTTGGAAAAAGGGTTATAATTTTGCTATGGCGATCCTGGAAGCCTACTTGCGACATTTGCTTATTCAATGTTGTCATCTTTGAAGGTTGGACAAATGTTCGTTGCATGTCCACCACTAAATAAATTCCGCAAGCTTTTTCTATTTCTATTTTTCCTGTTGCTAATTAACGAACAAGAGCGAGTAAGGTCATTAAAATACTTTTAAAGGGAAGAAGAACTTACCTCATCGACTCATCAAGTGGCATAGTCGAGTCTAGTTCAAAATTATTGTGTGTTGGATGCCATATTTGCTATCAACGTCCCGACTTCTTTGGGTGTTTTGTTAGCCAAAGCACCACCACTTGCTACATCAATCAAGTTTTGGTCTAATGGTAAAAGTCCTTCATAAAAATATTGAATGAGCGAATTGGTTTGTGATTTGGTGGTGTGGATAACTTACACGTAGCTTTTTAAAACGCTCTCAATACTCATAAAATGACTCTACGTTTTGTTGCCTAAAACCATAAATCTCATTTCTTATGCTGGTTTCCCTTGAGGTTGGAAAGAATTTCTCTAAAAATAACCTCTTCATCTCGTTCCAAGTGGTAATGCTCCCGGCATATAGGTAATAGAGCCAACTTGAGCATCATCCTTCAAAGAAAACAAAAATGCCCTCGGCTTAATTTGCTCTTCGGTAACTCTATTTGGTTTCATATCCGTAAACACCATATGAAACTTTTTTAAGTGTTTGTGAAGATCTTCACCCGCAATCCATGAAAACTAAGCAAAAGATGTATCGGCCCGGATTTCAGCTCAAAAGTGACATTTGCATCAAGTTAGGGAAATTGATGCGATCAAGTTGTTGATCCAAATCAAGGGTAGCAAGCTCCCTTAATATTTTATCCATAGCTGCATTCTCCATAGTTTTAAAAGTTGTCCACTACCCTATTTGCTTCGTTTTGTGATTTTTCTTAGTCTTTTAGCGATTTTTTCAATTTTCATATCAAGCTGTAGGTTTTCTCATAAGCTTTTGGATCGTGTAACATACATAAACAACTATGAACTCCCCGAAATGGTGCTAAAATTTGATAGTGTTGTCGCATACATCCAAATTAAACTCCTTCAAAACAAATGTAGTGAGAGAGTAGGGATCGATCCCACGAAGAGTTCTATTGTGTTAGTTGTTACACATCAAGAAGAAACTAAAATAAAGAGAGGGGTTTTGGATTCGATTGAGATATAATAAAAAACTAAACAAATTAAATTCAAAAAATGAATATAATGATAAATATTCAAGTAAATGACCTTGGTTCGAGTCACATCGGCCTTTGGAACTTAATATTTATCTTTGGTGTGCAAAAATATCAATTTATCATTCAAGTATTTGTTATGATATTAAAATTATTCTTTCTTTATGATTAGCCAACTAACAACATGTATTCTAGTTAACCCTTATTATTTAATAATCCTATGTACGATCTAAGATTTAATCAAACAATAGCTTTATGTATGAGAAAGACCAATAAAATAAGACAATACAACACATGTAGTGCATTTAATCTAGTTAAACAATATTCATAAGAGTCGGTAGTTTCGACACGACAAACAATACACTCCTAGTTACTATAAAAATCAAAAGAGATTAAACAATTACTTGTTCAATATTTGATCTAGCTTTATATTACATTAGTCAATAAACTAACTGCGTATGATAGTAATCGACTTAAGCAATTATGAAAAACAAGCATGGAAGAAAGTTTAATACTTGAAATGAACAAAATGATTTGCATTAATGTTTAAGCACCTCAAAATCTTTGATTTTCAAAAGCTTCAATTACCTTTACCTAAGGGAAGGAGGGTTTAGTCTGCTCATGAAAATATTCATGGCAACCGTCGGGAGAGAAAAGAAGGAAATGAAGGCGACCATCTTTCCCATCATCAAAAAGGTGTCTACCATATTACGCCACATTCCTATTTATATGGGTTTTCTATTTTCCAAAAAGGGTACAAAATTGTCATTCCTCTTTCTACCCTCTTCGAAAAATCTTAGTATACTTGTCAGTGTAAATTGCAATAGAATTTGCCTTCTAGTTGAGGTCCATTGTCTATTTCTACGATCTTCGGTGTGCCTATGCTTTTTTTTTTTTTTTGCAACGTGCCCATGCCTTCATGCTCTTGTGTGTACCTATCTACCACATTTACGTGCCTACGCTCTTTGTGCTTTCCGAGTGTTAGCATTAGTCTCATTTACAAATTTGCTCTTTATATGGCTCTTTTTAGCACGATTGTCAACCCATTCCATATCCTTGTATATAACATGCAAAAACGAGTTAAAGTCTATCATTTAGATACGTCAAACAATAAAATACGGGGAATTAAGCAATTAATTACATACATTCCGATCACTATCAATCCATAAGCATTGTAACTCGCTCTTGTTCTTTTTTCCTTTTCTCTTTTTGCCTTTGCATGATTCCCGATTCCGTTTTATTTACAACTTGGCTTGCATTGCTCCTTTAAGAGTTCCTTCTTTGTTCATGAGCCTCTAGTGCATTCGAAGCTCAACTAGTGTGATCTTTGTGAGGCCTTTGATTTCCTCCAATGTAGAAATCTTTGCCTTAAACCTCTCTAGCAATGTGGCCAATAACTTCTCAACCACCTTGTTATTAGGCATCCGTCCACCAATGAGCTCGAATTTGTTAACTATCTCCGGTAACCTATTTCCATACTCCTTTACGATCCTCGAGTCCTTCATCCTCTATAGCTCGAAACCCTCACCGAGATTAAATATCCTTAGGCTTTTTATTCTCGCATTGCCTTGAAACTCATGCTTGAGATGCTACCGGATTTGGAAGGTTGTTTCCGGGTTCATAATCCTGGTAAACAAATTGTCAAACATAGCTGAATATAGGTAGGTTTTGGCTTTGAAAAGCTTGGATGTTTTCTCTTTATGACTCTTGATGTGTTGAATTCTTCCGTGAGTGGTGGAACAACTAGCTCCTCTACCACGGTTTCCCAAAGATCCCAAGCTTGCAAATATGCTATCATCTTAACAACCCATGATCGGTAATTCTCACCGGTGAAAACGGAAGGTGGAGCAAGAGAAAAACTATTTGAGGCCATTTTAAATTGCACTTGTGAAATGAATTTGAAAAGTATAGGTGTTTGATTGGTACTCTCACCCTCGTGTTTGATACACTCACTCTCGGTTCACTCACAAATTGCACACACACAGATCTCATAAGAAATGTGCTCCGATACAAATTGTTGATTAAAAGAAACAAAATCAAGTGCAATATGCAAGAGACTGAAAGTTGTCTACTAGATTCATTAACAAGGGTTGCTTAAATACATAAAAATGTAACAAAAATACTGAATGAAAGTAATAAACGTGGCCTGTAAATATAAAAATATCAACTAACTTAACAAAATTGATAGCAAAACAAAAACACAAACATGCTTCCCCTAAGCCTGGGGAATAGGTCTTCAGTTACAAATCTCTGCTTGTGCCAGAAGAATAGCAACGTTCCTTGACTCTTTTCAGCATGTTTAAGAGGGCTGCACACTTAGCTTGACATGTCACTGCTTGCTTGGCATGCCAGTTGGAGTTGATCAGCATAGCTGCAAAACTGCAGGTTCTCTGCAGCAGGTTCTAAGGCATAATTCGAACAATATTTGTCTCTTCCTCCCTCCTTTTGGTAGGTGCGACAGTCTTCTGAAGTTCTGGCTGAAGAAAACACCAATGATCTGTTGTTTTCTCCTGATCAACTTGGTTTAAAGCAGACAGAGCATTTGGTCCCAGTGCTCGAACTCCTAGAAATTTGTAACGTAAAATTTTGGGCACTTTATCAGATCAAGCCAGTGCTTCAGAATCCACATCTGGAAATCCATGCATAATTACTAGCCCTACTGTTAGTAAGAAGAATCATGGAAGTCACTTAGTTGAAAGTACGTCAGCCCCCTCTGAGAATATGCCTGATAATTCTGGGCACAATGCTGGCACTGAAAATTTTGGCATGTAAGTTTTCTGTATTTCTTTAATAATCCTTGTCACCACACTGTTTGTTTAGTGGTTGAGTAAAGATGCTGCCATGTCAAATATTCCTGTCTCATTTTTATTTATGGAAGCAGATGGTAGTTTATGTTTGGGTTGGAACTTAGCATTTCCAGGCAATTTCTAGCTTCATCTGTGATGAGTTAGTTATATGCTACTTCTTGTTTTGGCATTACCATGATTCTTATTAGATGCTTGGTTGATGGGGTTTATTTTTCTAGGTTTGGTGATACTCCTTTCAAAAGGAGTATTGAATCCCCATCGGCATGGAAGTCACCTTGGTTCATTAATTCTTTTGTGCCAGGCCCGAGGATTGATACGGAAATATCCATCGAGGTAGATAACTTTCTTTGATAAGTTAATTACCAGATATGTTTAGAGATTCTTTTAACTAACTGGAATTTCGTATCAGGATATTGGTTATTTTATGAGTCCTGGGGACAGAAGCTATGATGCTATTGCATTAATGAAACAGTTAAGCGAGCACACTGCCTCAGCATATGCCGATGCCTTGGAAGTTTTGGGTAAAGACACTCAGGAGTCCATATTAAAAGAAAGAAGGCGCTCCAATGATCCCAATTGTGAACAAGAGAATCGCTCCAATTTAGTTCCAAATGTTTCGGTATGACTGATTGTGCAGAACTTTCACAAAACATTTTTATTTGTCACCACCCTGTTTAGTTGCCAAAATTCATCCTAGTATATTTTCACTTTATTTTTTCTGCCCTGTGAATATTGAGATGTCAGCTAAAAAAGATTGCTTGGAACTCTTGCAGACCGAATGCCGTACCCTTGACATTAGTGAATGTGAAACACCTAGGAAGAGAACAGAAAATGGGAAATCTTCAACTGCCATAAGCTTTTCAAGTCCCTCTTCCTATCTGTTGAAGGGTTGCAGACAGTGGTTCCTCCTGGCCTAGTGCCTTGGCCTGTTTGTTTGTAGTTTATATTATACATATATGTATACTTGCTGTCCTTTTTTTGTGTTCCCCCTATCGTTCTGTACTGAATTCCTTCTTCAATTATAAATATTAAAAGATTTTCCGAGTACATCAAGCTTTTCTTTGCGTATTCTCTAGCCTGCATTTGTATTCCCTTGCACATGTTCCTCACTTGTCTGAGTACGATGATTGAATCTGTTCATATTTGAGAACACTTTGTCTGCAATCTATGGATGGATGGAGGGCAAGGCTAGCAGTTAATCAGTGGACCTGGTGGGCCTAGGGCAACATAGGTTGCTTGGGATGCCATTTGAAAAATCTGAGCAACTAGTTAAAAGCGTAGTGTGGAATAACAAAGACCGGAGGGAAATAGATTATCTCTTTATTTACTTTCTGTAGGATAATTGTTTCCATATTTAAAATCAACACTCCTACTTATTTGAGCCAAATAATTTATTTTTGTTTCTGAACGACGTAAATTTGTTGGATCTATCAAACATTTGAAGTTTGAACCATCGTTTGAAGATAACTCCATAAAAGGGATCGTTCAACTCTATTAAACAAAGAAAAGTAGAAGAAAAAATAACAGCTTTTTGACAAAGAAATCATTGGAACTATGGCATAATCATTTATTGATTTAAATATGGTATTAAAAAGGATGTAAATTTAATTTGAATACAGTGGTAGAATCAATTTTTTTTATTTTTTTGCATTAATTTATCAATTTTCAAGCAAATGTCGTATTAAAAAAGGACATTATATGCTTAAACTCACAATCTAATCTCATAATGATAAAATAGTAAAATAAAATTACTTGATGTAATATGAAACAAGTCCCAGAGAAAAGAAAAATAACTATAAGAACTCAGGTACATACCAAAATATTAGTTGCTACAATTTTCTGGGCTTAAAGTCATTAATTGGACACACCAAATGAAACCAACTTGTACAAATTATTTAGATTATTCAATTTGAGCATATAATTACATGAATTTGTTAGGTTTTAAAGTTATTATTTCATGAATTTTTGTTTATGTATAATATTAAATTACATATTCTCAAAATTGTTTTGCTGTATGGAAATTCTTGAGCGTGCAAACTTACCGTTAGTTTGGTAGTATTTTAATGATAATGTTAAAAAGAGAAAATAAAGAGGTAATTTCAACATGTGAAAGCGGCTATATGTTATAAATGAGTATTTTTATGTTACTTTGTTTTAATAAAAGAGAGGAAAAAAAGTTGCATCATTAAAGTTGGTTTGGAAGAACTTTTATTGATATGGATGTTTAGACAAAAATAAATAAATAAATAAAATAAAATAAAAAGGTAATGAAAAATAAATTGGGATATAGACTTATAATAAAAAAATTTTAAAATAATTATTTATCAACACCATAAAATATTATCAAAAAACAAGTACTAGAAATATAAATCCACCATAAATGAAAACCACACAAAAACATAGAACAATGAATTTAAATTCAACAAACCAAAAAAATTAAATAAATAAACATATTAATTGCCTAAATATTGCATGTACAACAAAAAAGGAATAAAAATATATAGTAAAAATATTAATTAAATAAACTAAAACAAAACAATAGGTTACTTGTTCTAAATATTATTCATACACTAATATTTCACTATTTATTAATTTTTTTACACTTTGGTCCCTATCTTCGCTAATAAATCTTTCGGTCCACATCTTCATTTGTTCATCCATTTTGGTCCCTAGATGAGAGAGAAGGAAGGAGGGAAGAGAGAGACGGAAGGGGAGAGAGAGATCTTCGGCCAAGCTTATTTAGGTCACTTTGGCCGGCGAAAATTCATTAGATTTTTTTATTTTTGAAAGATAAGTTTCTCTATGGTTGTTTCAAGCCATGAAACAATTAGAGAAGCTAGATCGGAGCAAAAAAAGAAAACAATGTTCTGATTTGATTGTATAATTTGTTTTTATTTTTGTGTGCATTAAAATGATTTTTAAGATTTTAGATATGTTTATTGGCTTTATTCCGGTTATTTAGATGTGTTTGGGAAAAAATGATGTCGGAATTCAATTTCTATGAGTCCGAAACTTGATCCACGACTTTCCGACGACCTCGATTCGTCGAAAGTTTTTTTTTTTTTTTTTTTTTGCAGCAGCCTGAGCTCGACGTGCGAGGCTCGGACTAACGCCCGGCTCCGGCTGTTTTTTTTTCCTTCCATTTTGGCTTAGGAAATTGCTTTTTATTTTTGTCCCTTCATTCTTTTTGTTTATTTTAATTATTAAAATTTTCTCATATTTAATTTTTATCCTTACTATATTAAAACTAAATAAAGTTTACTATCCTAAGGTTTTTTTTTTAAATACTGAAATTTTCTTTCTATTCTAATTTCTATTTTGTTATTTTTTCTTTCTTTTCGTCATTAAATTTAGTAGAATTTTTTTTAGTCTTTGTTTTGTAATTATTTTTTATTTTGATCATTAATTTTTTTTCCTACAAGGAACTATTTTTTACTTTTAATAAAAATTTTGTTATATTTTGGTTTTTGTTTTATAATCTTTCATTTATTCTGATCATTAAAATTTTATGATATTTAATTATTATTCATTTTACATTAAAATTAAATACATTTTAACTATGCTAAGTTTTTTTTTTTAGTGAAAAATTTTCTGTTTTGATTCTTATTTTATTAATTTTTTTGTTTTATTCATTAAAATTCTATAATATTTACTTTTGTTCCTGCCTTATGCATAATGAAATTTTTTTTAGTCTTATTATTTATAAGTATTTTTTGTATGCTTTTAGTGAAATTTATTTTTATCCTTTTTATAATCTTTACTTTGTTTTAATCATTTAATTTTTATCATGTGTAATTTTATCTCTATTTTCTTTGTTAAATTCTTGATTTGACAAACCTTTTTTGCGTTTTTGTTTTGAGTGGTCTCTCTGTCTCATTAACAAATTACGGATGAATAATATATGATAAAAATTAATCATCAAAAATTCAAAAAACTACCACATTATTATTTTAATTATCGGTTATTAATAAAATACATATTTATATCAAACAATATCTAATTAGCAACATTATATTACTCAACTTTGCGGACTTTTCATTTAGCTAACCTTGTAGCAAATTATGAAATATATGTTTTAATTTTTTTTAATTATTTTCACGTGATATTGTCAAATAATGATTTACAAATGTTAAATTTTATATTAATGAATGCATAAGAATGTTATATAATTCACCTCGGGACAACATGCGGGATATATGCTAGTAAAACTACTATAAAGGAAACACACATAAAGATAAAACATTAAATTTCAATTAAAAAAAACTAAAAAATTAATTTATTATATTTATTGAAGAAAAATTGTATGCATAACAGAAAACAATAATTTGTTTATTTTTTTGGCTTTGAAAGTTTGATTACAAAGATTTAAAAGACCTACTTTCAGTTAGAAATTCCTTTTTATTCTTCTTATAATAAGAATTTATTGAATATAGATATGTTCTCCAATAAAATCTTTCTTCGAATAATTCATGTAAACTATAGTTTAGACTAACTGGTTGCCCATGCTACCCTGCGAGTCTAGTAGAACAAAGTCATTTTAAAATTTTTTAAAATTTTTTATTTAATTAATTTTTTCTAATGTTTTTTATAAATTTTCTGCTTAAAAAAAAAAACATAAATCATTCTTCTTTATGGATTGATTTTAAATAAAAAAAATTGTAATAATTTTAACTAAAATATTAACCAAGAATTAAAGAAAACTTTAAAAATATAATTTTCATAATATTGTATTCCCAAAAAAAAATTTATAATTAATGGAAAAACTTTTACAAAAAATTAACAAATGAAAAAAAAATTTCTTATTTAATGCTGATAAGAACATTAATTTTTGAAATTATACGCGTAACGATACGAGTAGATAGAACAAAATCATTTCAAATTTTCAAAATTTTTTCATTAATTTTTTATTTCATTGAAACTATTTTTAGTGTGTTTTTCATAAAATTTCTACTTAGAAAACATAATTTATTTTTCTTTATTCAGGGATTTTTAAATAAAAACTTGTAATAATTTAAACCCGAAATATTAATTAAGAATTCAAAAAAAAAAAGCTTTAAAATTATATTTATTTATAAGAATGCATCCAAAAATAAAGTTACAATTAATGTATAAACTTGCATAAAAATTAACCAATGAAAAAATAAAATTTTATTCTTATTTAATGTTAGTGAGAAGATTTTTTTTTCAAGTATATGCATTTGATCTATGTATATTTATTTACAAAATAATCAATAAAATTACCATAAAAATATATATTTGAATAATTGATTAGTTCCTTTAAAAAATTATTTTAATTATTTTATTTCAAATAAATTGGATCTATAATGTTTAAAAAATATTCATAGTAAATAATTTGTATTATATTGGAAGATGTATAGTTAATTTGTAGTATAAAAATAAGAATAAAAATTAACTTGATGTGAATTTTTATAATAAATTGAAAAAATCAATTTTAAACAATAAAAATAGTATATATTTATTCTAAAATCTAAAAACATATCGTATATATTATATAATCTTCGGTTTATGCAAAAAAAATAATTATATTAGAATATGTATATTTAATTTTTAATATAAAAATAAGAATAAAAGTTAACTTAATGTGAATTTTTATAATAAATTGAAAAGATCAATTTTAACAAGAGACCAATAGTAGCTAAGCAAGAGGAGGAAGGTGGTGAGTGATGACCAATGCTCGATGATTGGAGGAAGATCACAAAGAGGTGGTCGTGATGGTTAAGCAAACGGTGGGTGGTGACTGGTGAGATTGGAATTTGAAGAAGGACTAGACTCTCGAGGAAATGAGTAATGAGGGACGAGAAGAGAAGCTGGAGAAGAAAAAAGGAATGACGGTCGATTGCTAGTTAGGGAAGACGGAAATCACGGAATGAGAGGAGTAAGCCGAGTGCAAGGTACGTGCGGGTGCGGCTGAAAGCGTTTTAGTGTTTGTGTGACTTAAGGATTTAGAAATTAAAATTACAATTTAGGAGTTTTTGTTAGTTTTTAAGGTTTATTTCGGTTTTCGATCGAAATCGAAATTTTTTTCAAAAACCAAACCGAATCGAAATTATTTCGATTTTTTTATTTAGTTTAAAATTTTACAAATTTTATTTTAAAACCGAATAAAATTATATAATTCAATTTAGTTTTATTTTTAGTTAATCGAATCGTTTGCTCACCACTAACTTCAACTTAAAGAATACTATCCTTTCTTTCGATGTTTTCTTTTCCTTGGGAGGTCCGACAAGTTTTCCTTCTTTTGAGAGGTCGGACAAGCTCCCAAGTCTAAATCTTATGTAAAGATTCTATCTTTTCATGCATTCAATGACTTTTACGAAATTTAGTTGATATATTTAATTTTAAAAGTTCTTGAAATATTTTAGCATAGCTTTTTTTTTTTTTTTTGGAAAATGAGCATAAACATATTAATTACTTACATGAAATTAGTACAAATGTAGTTACTTCAAGTTAGTATAGAAAAGCTCATTATACATATATGTACTCTCAGCCGTCATTTTTTTTTTTTCCTTGTTCCTATCATTCGGAGCCGGGACCCTTGATAGAATATTTATCCATTGCATCAAAGCTTTTTTTATACTTCCAAAATCGAGGAAATTTTGAGAAAAGTCCAAAGTACACAAAAAGGAACTAGTTCAGCAGATAAACACTCCAGCAGCAGTTAAAGATTATGCCAGCGATAGTGGCAGCAGACTTAATATATTTTTTTAACATTTTGATCTCCCAACTAATTCTTGAAATATATAATATTAGATACACCAAATTTCGTTTTTAGTGTGAAAGACAAAAGTGGAGCAGATATGGAATTATGAACCTTAGCTCTCTTTTTTCCACAGTTTTAATTACTGTTCTTTTGGTGATAATGATTTTTTGTCTTTGACAAGCAAAAATATATAAACTTCTAGAATCCAATTTTGAACAATCATCGTGCTCTTTTTTCTTTGTCCCTCTGCACAACTAAGAGTTCTCAATCATGTCCCCTCGTCAAACAATAATTGCATTAAATTATATTTGCCTTGATTTGCATTTTACAACCAACCGAAAAATTAAAAAAAGAAATAATTTGACCTTGCAAATCAGGTTTTTTTTTAGTCATCAAGAGGTTCGTTGAGTTTTCAGCTAAACAATAGAAATAATCATCTTCTATTGTATGGTTCATTGAGTTTTCGGCTACACAATAAAATAATCATCCTCCATTACATAATAATCAAAATAAAATAAAATTACTAGGACTCAAATCTTTTTTTTGAAAAAAAAATTATTGGATACATAATCGTTGGACTGTCACATCAATTTCTTTTAATAAAGCTATAAAATTTGACCTTCAATTACTTATGTTTATTATTATTTAACCTAAAACCATTTGGACCTGATGCAATCAATTTTAAAAAATAGAAATATTCATGCCGTGTTTGGTAAAAAAAAAGAATATGTAAATGAAGAGAATATAGCTATATGTGTACGGACAATATAAATGGACTATGAATAAGTCTCTCTTAATTGACTTCCTAATTAACACACACAGCATACGCTGCTTAGTGTTCTGGTTCATTACGTATGAACTGACCAACTCCCTTAATATGTTAGAAGAATGGATCAATCAGAGAAATTAATTGAAGATTTAACCTAATTAGCGACAATCTTTTTAATTGGAATTGGAAATGTTGCACTTCATAAATTATAAGTCCAATTTTCCCTATTTTATTAGGAGACTACTATTGTGTGGAATTCTGTGGAATTTCTGAACAAATTGTTTAACATTTCAACTAGAAATCAAACTAGACAATAGTTTTTATTTATTTATTTATTGGCTAAAAGGGTCTAATTACCAAAAATTAATTTTGAAAAGCATTGAACTTTTAATTTTTCAGATTTAGCCCATCTTAAATTTTGTGTTATTTATCTCAAAAAAAAAAAAAAAATCACATGAATAGTTCTATAATAAAAATCATTCAGTGAGATCTATGTGGAGTTGCTAAAAAAAATTAGAATTATTTCAGAGTTATTTTCTATTTTCTCAATTTTTAAAATTTTTAATATTTAAAAAATAAACAAATATAGTCTTAAATTTTTCAACAAAATGGATTAAAAAATTTTCAACATATGTGTATAACTCAAGATATCAAGAATTGAATTTTTTAAAAAAATATATATATAATAGTTGAAAATTATTGAATGGACTAAATTTTTTTTTAAAAAAAGTACATAGATCTCTAAAATCAATAAAAAAAAAAAAAACTCAAAACTTCAACTTCAAATGATTTAAATTTTTTTGAATGATAAGATTCTTTTACCTTTATTTATTTGCGTTGAAAAGAACCTTCTCATTTATTTATTTGATTGATTGATGATAATAGATTATTAGTAAGGCAAAAAGAACCTTCTCATTTTTCCATAACATGTACAGATCGTGAACCCTTCCACAAATAATAATAGTTTGTTGAAATGATAATACATATTTTGTAGAAATGAATCTTCTCATTTTTCCATTGCAGATACAATGCACTGTGATTTTATATAGAATACTCAATATTTTTTTTCCTGTAGGATGGTTTAGTTATGGCGTTGGGAATATATATATATTTGACCAATCAAACAAGAAAATAATTAACTTCTCATCATTCCTACCCCATTATTTTCTCTGGCATTAATGGTACTCTGTCTCTTTTGAATTAGAGATAAACTAGCTTTTTAACCCTCATTATGCTTCGGATCGGACGTAACATATAAAATTATTTTTAAAAAATTATTTCAATTTGATACTCTGCAGTTATATTATACATCTACCAAAATATATTAAATTAAAACTGAATACAAATTTATTTAATTTTTTAATCAAAATTTTATATTTTTTATAAATTTTTAATTAAAAAATATTATTTATTTATCTCTATCCATAATCTTACTAAAAAAATTTATAATTATGTAAGAAAAAAAGTTTAAAATCAATGGATTCTTAACTAAAAACTGATTTTGTAAACTTTTTTCTAATCTTTTTGCCTTAAAATTTTTAATTCAAAAAATCATAGGGAAAAAAAAACAAAGACCAAAATAAAATAAAAAAGAATGATCAAAATGTAATGCTTTTAAAAAATTTAAAAACTATAAAAATATCACTACATAGTGAAAGTAACAGCACATATAAGTCTTGTGAATAATGAAATGAGTTTGGATGAATAGTTATTGTAACAATACAATGAATGGTAAACCAACATTTTAGTTTATTTATTTATTTGTTAATATTTGAAAAAATTGATATATATATATATATATATAGAAAGAGAAAGAGAGAGAGAGAGAGATTATATATGTTCCGATAAATTTCTACGTCAATCAAAATTTTTTTTTTTTTTTTGTTAGGTTAGCATTGAATCACACTTAATCTTAAAAAACTGAATTTTTAAAATTCACTATCACTCCATATCTAATACCGTACAAAACAAATCTAATACCGTACAAAAGAAAATAAAAGGCTTTTCAAAGAGGGTAAACCTCAATTTTCACATTACTAGTTTATATAATTAATTATATATTGAATCATCGAATTCATGTCAAAACTTATGATGACAAGTTAACAAGAAAATAATTCATTAGATTATCCAGGGAAGCAAGATTAATCTTCTTCAATTTATTAGAGGTTGTTGGCAAACTCTTACATGATCAAATGTTTGACATTAGTTTTTAAATTATGTTAATTTCTGGTGCCCCTTTGTTTATTCACCGACAGTGAGATATTATAACTTCCCACCTACCAACATAACCTTTTCATTACAATGTTCAGCCATTTTGCAAGAATTTGCCAGGTCTAAATAAGAAGGCATTTTTTAGTGAAAAATAAAAAATGGTAATCTTTGACTTGCAAATTATGTTCTCTGTCTTGCTTATTCATTTCTCCTTATCACCTCTATTATCTTTTTGTAAATGTCTAAAAGACATTTAGGTCAATTTGGCTACAAACGCGTTGTAGAGTTCTAACATAGAATATTGTGGCAGTACTTCACCAACTCTCAAGCTGACAATTTCAAGGTTTATTATATGCATGATTGAGAAGAAGTAGTGGGAAAGCACCAAGGACAAGTAGACAAAAGACATGAAGAATATAGGAGTTGTAGCTCAGTCAGATTTGGAAACTAATTATATGGTTTAATCTAGGCTGTAATCATCATTAAAATGCATATCTTTGTCTACAATGATTGAAGAGATCACTATATAAAGGGATAGCATCCATGCTAACCATGCAAACACGAAAGGCAAGACTTCTAAACATGGGAAACCAAGGGAAACTGGGACATACGTCCCCAATGATACATGCCATAGCAATTTGCCTTGTGGCCACCAGTGTGGTGGCTTATGAGCCTTACTACTACAAATCTCCACCACCTCCATCTCCATCGCCACCTCCTCCATATCACTACTCATCTCCTCCTCCTCCAAAGAAGTCTCCACCACCTCCATACCACTACTCATCCCCTCCTCCTCCAAAGAAGTCTCCACCTCCACCATATCACTACACATCTCCACCACCTCCAAAGAAGTCTCCACCACCTCCATACCAATACACATCTCCTCCTCCTCCAAAGAAGTCTCCCCCTCCACCATATCACTACACATCACCTCCTCCTCCTAAGAAGTCTCCACCACCTCCATACCACTACTCATCTCCTCCTCCTCCAAAGAAATCTCCCCCTCCACCATACCACTACACATCTCCACCCCCTCCTAAGAAGTCTCCACCACCTCCATACCACTACTCATCTCCTCCTCCTCCAAAGAAGTCTCCACCACCTCCATACCACTACTCATCTCCTCCTCCTCCAAAGAAATCTCCCCCTCCACCATATCACTATACATCTCCACCTCCTCCAACAAAGTCTCCACCACCTCCATATCACTACACATCTCCACCTCCTCCAAAGAAGTCTCCACCACCTCCAAACCACTACTCATCTCCTCCTCCTCCAAAGAAATCTCCCCCACCACCATATCACTACTCATCCCCACCTCCTCCTCCTCCTATGAAATCTCCTCCTCCACCATACCACTACACATCTCCTCCTCCTCCAAAGAAGTCTCCACCACCTCCATACCACTACTCATCTCCTCCTCCCCCAATGAAATCTCCCCCTCCACCATACCACTACACCTCACCTCCTCCTCCTCCTATGAAATCTCCTCCTCCACCATACCACTACACATCTCCTCCTCCTCCAAAGAAGTCTCCACCACCTCCATACCACTACTCATCTCCTCCTCCCCCAATGAAATCTCCCCCTCCACCATACCACTACACCTCACCTCCTCCTCCTATGAAATCTCCCCCTCCACCATACCACTACACATCTCCTCCTCCTCCAAAGAAGTCTCCACCACCTCCATACCACTACTCATCTCCTCCTCCTCCAATGAAATCTCCTCCTCCACCATATCACTACACATCTCCACCTCCTCCAAAGAAGTCTCCACCACCTCCATACCACTACTCATCTCCTCCTCCTCCAATGAAATCTCCCCCTCCACCATACCACTACACCTCACCTCCTCCTCCAAAGAAGTCTCCTCCTCCACCATACCACTACACATCTCCTCCTCCTCCAAAGAAGTCTCCACCACCTCCATACCACTACTCATCTCCTCCTCCTCCAATGAACTCTCCTCCTCCACCATATCACTACACATCTCCACCTCCTCCAAAGAAGTCTCCACCACCTCCATACCACTACTCATCTCCTCCTCCTCCAAAGAAGTCTCCCCCTCCCCCATACCACTACACATCACCTCCTCCTCCAGTCAAATCCCCACCCCCTCCGTACTAGTATACATCTCCACCACCCCCAACTCACTCTCCACCGCCTCCATACATCTATGCATCACCCCCACCACCAAAACACTACTAAGCTCGAGTAGGGTCAATTTGAAGTGGACCAACATACATGCAATAACGTACATTTCCTTCTTTTTCTTTGTCGTTTGCGGACAACTTTCTACTTTTGGTTCAAACAAATTTCTCTGTATAATAAGGATCGAAAATGTAGATCCATAGTGAATTCTGTTGTACGAATCTGTGCTCATTGTATCATTTCTTTGTATCATATGTAATGTACTACCAGTAATTACATTTGAAAGGATAAATATCACATTACATTTCTTTTCTTGTCGAAATTACATATATTTGCTTCTTCCAAGCTTGAAAATTAATGTCTTATTATTGAATGTCTATTGGCTCTAAGTTGATTTTATTGTTTAATGGTGTCTTTTCCATTAGAAACTACGAAGACCCTCTGTGACCTTTTGTCTTTGCTAGGCAAGTCAAAACCCTAGGATAAGAAATGCTCCTTTTGGAGTTATATATCTTTGTCATTTTATGGGAAGCAGAAAATCGTAATTCCCAAGTCCCTAGTAATTATTCTTTTGGTATTTTGACCTGAGGCTTACCTTTTAGTACCTCTAATCCAGTTAAAATCAATATTCTTTTATATATTTTTTTCTTAAATTACCTCAACCAATCTTTTATATATATATATATAAGAGAAACTTTGGTTTTGGACCATCCCTGACACTGGGAGTCCTACCCAGACAGATAGTTTCTCTGCCAGTCACCCCATTTCTTGAACATTGCCATTTCCATAGAAAGATTGAGAACAACACAAAAGGGTCAAGTTTAAACTGCAAGCGGTTCTGGTTTTTGTTGAGAGTTTATATACAAGCAAGGAACGTAGAGCTTAATGATGTAGATGAT
This sequence comes from Dovyalis caffra, assembly GCA_963924115.1. Lineage (NCBI taxonomy): Eukaryota > Viridiplantae > Streptophyta > Magnoliopsida > Malpighiales > Salicaceae > Dovyalis > Dovyalis caffra. Next base: position 13,839,505 of record CAWUPB010001194.1, on the reverse strand, counting down.
AATTAATTAAACAAAAGGATTAATTAATTGGTGAAAAAAAAATGGCTAGGTCTCTCTGACAACTGGCTCTGAAACTACACTGGGCTAAAAATGCTATATTGAGCACAACCCCTCGCAAGCCTGTATCAGTTATCACCTGAAGAATTTTCTTGGTAACAAACACAAATTTGTGTCATTGTGTTTTACTTCAGTCTGAAAAATTCAAATATTGTCAATGGCGATATTCACAGGGCAAGCAAATGATACATCCAGCAAACTTGGTACACTGGAGGATCATTCAGCCAAAGGCATTGAAGGAAGCTCCTCCTTTGTCAAGTTTCGAACTTATCTCCTATCAATCTTTGACAGTGTATTGAGGAAAACACAGACACAAAACACATGCCAGGAGGCAAAAAATAAAAATAAAATAAATAGACAAGGGTGCATTGATTAAAAAATGCAACTGTAACTATGTTTATCCAAAGAAAGATTTCTTATTAAAAGGTTTTCATTTTTCCCATTCTGTGTAGGCACTTCAATTATTGTGGCAAGACAGCAAAAAGAAATGACAACCCACGGAAGAGAAGGGTTAACGAAAATAGAGAACCAGATTGTTGCTTAATTCTACACAACTCGCGTAACAGCTGCATGTATAGCACCTGCAAGACGAGGGACGGTCTTAGATCTACACAACTCTCGTAACAGCTGCATGTATAGCATCTGCAAGATGAGGGACTGTCTTAGAGCTCAAACCAGCCATGCTAATCCGCCTGCACAAGATACATAAAATTCCTGATTAGAAATATACAATACTGTTACGAAAATTCAGCAGTTCATGGTCTACAAGTGCATGCTGTCATAGCAGGATTTAACCCAAAAATCAGGTCTGAAAGCAACTCTAGGAGCAAATTAAGAGTAAAAACTATGTATTTATATCCTTTGGTAAGATGAAAAGCATGGAGGATTCATTTGCACTTCACATTCTTTTTCATCCTACAGATAAATAGGAATAGGACACATATAGATGGAAAGATAATTGGAGTTCGATTTCTGAGGTTTAATCTCCATTATTCCAAAATCAATACTCCACCTATAACCGTAAGGGATAGAGATGACTAACTAAAGCATGCCTTCATTCCGACTTAATCCTTCCTACCAAACATACTGTTGGTGAACATTTTTTTTTCATTCTGCCTAATCCTCCAAGTTCTCTCACTCCTGCCAAATAAAATGATAGAAGTACACAACAATTTCTTTATGGAGTAAACTAAGGGTTGTGTTTCAAGGAATGCACATCAGTATCTTTTCCAAACACCAACCAAGCTTTCAAATGTCACCTCACTTGGTTAAACCTGCAAAACATTTTAAACAGACTTCTCCAAAAATGACCCTATGTTGTTTCTTTAGTATACAAAAATCACACAGCTGACTCTAAGGAATAGAGCTTATTACCCATCTGATGTCATGTAGATGTGGTACTCTTTAGTCATGAAAGCAACTTGCTTAGGGTTCAGTCCAGTGAAAGTAAACATTCCAATTTGTTTAATAATGTGACTCCAGTCACCAGGTGTCCCTGCAAAACAGGAACAAGACATAAATATAAAAAGATTAAGATTCGGCCAAGGGTAAGACTGACACAAAGGTATCATAATTTTCTATGCAAATTAACATGACCACCAATGTGCCAATATCACCCCAAGATCCATTACAGAAAATTATAACAGGAATAATAAAACCACTAGAAGAACAACGAGGAAAAAGAGGCACATTAAGTGACTGCCAAACAGAGAAGAGAAACTCAAGAGTGGCTAACCTCTAGCACGCAAAGCTTCAAAGAGTTTATGGCGCATGCTGATTATACGGTCAGCCATTGCCTTCAACTCAATGGTCCACTCATTGTACAAATCCCTGCATACATAACAGAAAGAATTTGAAACAGAATATATGGATGTGAAATCCACCCCCAACTGCCTCTGCTGCAAAATGTTATTTCCCTTCTAAGAGGGAAGGCAAGAATAAGAACTTCAGTGCAACTAGAGGCGTTTGACTTCATGCATTGTTCCAATCAAAACAAAATTAGAAATCCATGCTTTTTTTTCCCAAACAGTACAGCAGGACAGGTAGTCAGTTTTTATTTAATTACCTGTCCTTCAGAATAGCAGCCACTATAGATGCACCATGAATGGGTGGGTTTGAATACATGGGTCTAATCACAAGTTTCAACTGGCTTTCAACCCTGCTTGCAACATCAGCTGTCTTACAAACCTGAAAAGAAATGAATGCTGTGAAAAAGACGAAGTCTAAGCTTGATAAAACCATGGGCTTTCCATTTAATTCATGCATCGACTTTAGCACTCCAGTAAAATGAAGAATCCTTAGTGATATTAGCAGAAGTACAAATTTGTTTGACTTGAGAAAAAAGTATCCAACACAAAAGAATTTAGAGTGCTTTTTCAAATAACTAATTAATGCATGCTCAGAATACGTAATTGGGTTTCAGACTCATACAATGCTCAAGGCACCAATACGTTCCCCATAGAGCCCCATGTTCTTTGCGTAACTTTGAGCTAGAAGAAGTTCGCCGCCGTCAGCAACAAACATGCGAACAGGCTGTGCATCAGCATCCAGACTCCCACTTGCAAAACCCTAGGGTGCAAAAAAGAAAAAGAAAAATTGACGAGATGATAACAAACATCATTCTCTATTGTTGTTGATTAAATCCTAGTGGGCAGGAATCCAACACTTCTGTTGTTGCATTAGAAGTAGCAATCCAACACTGCTATTGTTGCATTAGAAGTACCCTACCTGATAAGCACTATCAAAGAAAGGCATCAACCCTTTTGACCTCACCAACTGCCTGATCTGCTCCCACTGCTTAACAGTTGGATCAACGCCCGTGGGGTTATGAGCACAGGCATGAAGAAGTACAATAGCTCCAGATGGAGCAGAACCAAAGTCATCCAAGAGGCCTACAAAGGTAAGAAGAATGAGAAAAACTAGTCACAAAAATTATTGAACACAAAACATTTAATTAAGTCCATTGAGCATTATGCAGCTGCATGTGGGAAATTGAGTGCAACACAAAGTATTCCAGTGCAGATGTTTATCTAGAGACTGTTAGCATTTCATGGATGGAATTCTAGAACTGCACATTCAAAAGGAACAGCAAAATCGAAGGAATATATGGGTACTAGCTTATATGGAGGAAGATTCCGAACCTTGGAAATTCAGCCCACGTGTTGCTGGATCATAATAACGGTAAGTTTTGACAGATAACCCTGCCAAAGTGAAAACTTTAGGGTGGTTTCCCCATGTTGGTTGGGGAATGTATATTGTCCGCTGCAGATCAAGATGACATTAAAAACAAAATGAATCTATCTTCTTACCATTTATAATGATCCAAAAAAGTTAAATAAGAAAGTGCTTTACTTGATGATAGTGTTTTGCCAGAAACTCAGCTCCAACCCGTAATGAACCCGTGCCAGACAAGCATTGAACTGTTGTAACCCTATTCTCTTGAATTGCAGGGCTGTTTCCACCCCAAAAAAAAAAAAAAAAAAAAAGGCAAGCAATCAGGAACAACCTCGGCATCTAATAATAAAGCAAACAAACGACTCAAACGACAAAATCCAAAACCAGAAAAAGGCAATCAATAGTTAAAGTCTTATACCTGTTGGCACCAAACATAAGCTTAGCACTCAATTTATTGAAGTCTGCCAATCCAGTAATAGGAAGATACTCCTTAACTCGCGACCTACACACAAGACAGTGAATCGAAGATCTATTACTAAATTACATTAATGTTAGACTTGTGATATCCAGGTAACAACAATTTGAGAAAAATCCCACCTGTCATTAACAAGCAGCTGCTCAGCTTTTCTCACTACGTTCAAAACAAGAGGCTTTCCTTCCTGTTAACAAACAGATGGCAAAATGAGCCAAAAGGCCCAAAACCCACTTATTTACAGCATGGGTTTTATCTAATAAATACACATAATAACACCTTTACTGAGAAAGTTTCAATATTTATCATGATCCTAAAAAAAAAAAAATCACGAAAAACACAATTTAATCCAGAAAAGGAAACTTACTTCAGTTCTATAAGCACCAACACCCAAATTGAGCTTAACAGGACTGGGATCTTTGTTATAAGCAACAGTCACCTATATATTATTCATTAAAAGAACAAAAAAAATATAAATCAGTAAGTCAATAAATGAAGCTGCAATCTTTCAATCTCTCAAGTCCAACCAATAGAAAAAAAAACAAAGAGAGGATTTGATTTGATCACTTACACCGAGGATGGGGTCTTCAGGACCGCGAACAACGTGGGAGAAAACAGAGTTGCTGTCAGAACCGGAAGTTGGAAAAGCCGAGATGCTATCGTTCTGAGAATCCATTTCAACGCCAACAAGGTGTCTTGCTAATACGCTAATTCTTCTATCACTAGAAGAACAAGAAGATGATGATGTCAATTCTGGGTTCATTTTGCTTTGTAGTTTTTTTTTTTTTTCCTAATTTATTTGGCCTTCTTGAGTTGGTTTGTTGAAATTCTTGATTTTGAAGTGTTCTGTTTTGTGATCCTTTCTTATAGTAAGAAGGAGGGATGAGAGAAGGCTTCTTACAGCTTACGCGGCGAAAGAAGAAGGTCGTTACTCATCTTTCTTTTGAATGGACAAATGTTGGGTCCCATTGCCCACGTTCTGATCAAAACTACCAAAATGAACTTGGTGCCTATTTATCATGGAAAGTTCATGTAAGTTCTTTTTTTCAATTATAGCATTATTTTTGTTACCAAACTGTAAGAAAAGTCACTTTCTATGTTATCATTTGAGGTAAAATCTAAATATAAATTAAAATGATATTTTTTTTTATAATTGTCTGATATAAATACAAATGTTCTGTCTAAAATCTAATCAAAAGTGAATTAAATCTTTTTATATAAAAGTTGGTGCAAAAAATATGCTAATCGTTATATTAAAAAAAATAATAACATAATTGATCATAACAATCTCTTTTTTAAAATCAAATATATTGTATAAATCAATTTTTTTGTCAAAAAATAATTAAATTTTCTAAATTAAAACCAATTACGTGTTGGATGAATGAAAAAATTAACGAGAACCAACTAATTAATGTGAAGTCAAATAACAAAGCATTGAGTTTGAGTTGCATAATACAATTTTATTTTTTTCCTAAATTCCTAATTCATTCGAAAAATTCAAATTTAAATGGACTTCAATTGCTTATCACGAAATAAGTTCATCATTTAATTCAGCTAGCACCTAAAATATCAATTATGCTTGGTTTAATAAAATGTAATCGGGCTCAAAATTCTTTGCTATGGTAATTGTAACGTTAGATGAGATAAAATTGGACATAACAAATAATTGAAGAACTCATATGAAATTTGATCATAATTCAAGGACCGAATTACACTCAACTCTAAAACTTACCACAGTTGCATTCTAAAAGAATGGTTAAGTGGGGCCCAAACAGCTGATATGGCACGTGAATCGAGGATGAGGGCTGTGGGCACACGCCACACCGGATAATATTTCATCATTTCCTAGAAGTCATTGAATTTTTGGATAGCAATGATGTAGCTCCTATTTTGAGTAAACTTCTTTTAATTTTGAAAAACGAATTAATTAATTTTTTAAAATTTAATTATTTATTATTTTTTCCCTCGTTTTATACTCTTTTCTAATTTATTTTTTTTAATTTACGTATAAAAAAATTGATAAAAAATATATTTTTAAAGTTGAGTAATATTAAATTGAATGTAATCAATATTTATTAAAGTATTAAATAATTAGTTTTTAAAACTTAAAAAAACTAATTAATTTATTTTTCAAAAACTCGAGAGACTAATTTATAGTTTACTCTTTCTATTTTGGATCTAATCCCAATTTGATCCTATGCCCTTTTATCCAAAATATATGCAGTGGCTTTTGTTAAATTGAATTCTTGTTTTTCTGGATCCTCAATTCTCCACTCATAAGATTCTTGGCCAGCAACTTCAGAAATTCAGGCTTTCATTTGTGGTCTCATTTGACCGTACCATTTTTGTTTTTTCGACAAAAAGAGGTATCCTCGGACCCTTTTCGATATGACTAATGACTATCTACCAAATTAATCAATTTTGGATTTGTCAAAATAAGAAAAGTTAATTAGTTCTGGCAGACACAAGAAAACCAGGGAAAAAGAAAAAGAGAAAACATAAACAAGCAAATGCCTACTGCTGGGAACAGTCAAGTTCATTTCTCTACCTTAAAAAACCAATTCCTGATAATCTCACAGCATTGCTGCATTAAAGCTTCATAAATTGATCCCTGTACTAATCTACAGGATGCGGGTAACAGCTGAATAGATTGCATCTGCCAGATAAGGGACTGTCTTAGCACTTAAGCCTGCCATGTTAATCCTCCTGCACCGTCGAAAGAGATGAGGTTAAAAAATATACTAGCCTACTTCTAACCCTGACCTCTTTTAAGTAGCATGGCATTCAAAATTTCATCAATAGGATCATTACTCAATTCATTAAATCCTCAGAATCTGTATTAAAAAAACTAAGCAAAACTTGAAGGGCAGGGATAAATGTAGTTACCCATCAGATGACATGTAGATATGGTATTCTTTGGTTATGAAACCAACTTGCTCTGCATTCAATCCGGAGAAAGCATACATCCCAACCTGCTTCACAATGTGGCTCCAATCCCCAGGTGTACCTGATGAATAAGTAAAACATGTTCACCTCCCTGAGATCTACAAGCAAAGCAATGGCAGCTAACCTAAATCACCTTTTTCAAACATGATTAAGTTATATAATCGATTGAATTATGAATAGGAACTACATATCAATCTTAGAAATGGTTTGGCAAAGGCAAAATGAAGTAATATTGGAAGAATTTCCGGTTCTCTTTTTACATGTCTGCTGTTTCAAAGATGCAGCTTAATCAACCGTTTTGATTATGAGCAAATGTGGTTGTACAAAAAGTTCAATGTCGATAACTCCATGGAACTCACTGAATCAAGTAGCCTTACCTCTATCACACAAAGCATCATAGAGTTGCTTACGCAGGTCAATAATGCGATTAACCATTGCCTTCAACTCAACAGTCCATTCATCAAACATTTCCCTACAGACATAGCAATAACAGATTAAAAGGAGGATAAATATATAACCATCTAGTTTTTCTCATCAAGGTGCCTTTTGACTCATTTCACACCAGCTATGCTCTTCTGTATTTCACATTCAAGTGTTGATCATTACATTGTCTAATTGATTACCTTCACTAGGTCAAGCTGCATCATCAATTCTTCATTCCAAAACATTAAATGCACAAATTCAAAATCCATGTTTTCACCATGGAACATTAACATATGTAGTTGATCCCAAAGAAATGTGTCATGTGCACACTTGTATTTGCATGAACAGAAGACGGTCATATTCTCTAGTTGACAATTTTCATTGCAGAACTCCCGAACTCAAAATGTTATTGGCTAACCAGAGACGCATATTACTTCTTCCATACCTGTCCTTCAATATAGCAGTCACAATGGCTGCTCCGTGAATGGGTGGGTTTGAATACATGGGTCTGATCACAAGTTTCAGCTGGCTTTCAACCCGACTTGCCACATCTGCTGTCTTGCACACCTGTAAAATAGTGAACATTTTGAGCATCTGATAAGACAATAGCCATGATAGAAAGTCATTGCATGGGCCCAGAGAAAGCAAGAACGGTTTGCATGCAATTCTTAAGAAAAGCCTGATTATGAGAAGAACAGAAAAGTTATCTCAGCAAACAAAGTTTTTGATTGCAGAGACCCCAGTCAAAGCCAGTGCCTTACAATGCTAAGCGCACCAACACGTTCTCCATAGAGTCCCATAATCTTTGAATAGGATTGAGCTACAAGGCATTCACCACCATCTGTAACAAACATTCGAACAGACTGTGCATCCATATCCAAACTTCCGCTTACAATGCCCTGGTAGAATGAAATCCCGTAATTAAAAGAACAAAGGAACAAAAAGTATATGAAGAAGAGCTGGAGGTTTGAGCTTTAATCTGATGTTTGTCTACCTGGTAAGCATTATCAAAGAAAGGTAGGAGTCCTTTTGATCTCATCAGCTGCCTGATCTGCTCCCACTGCTCAAGATTTGGATCCACACCTGTAGGGTTATGACTACATGATTGGAAAAGCACAATGGCTCCTGATGGTGCAGAACCAAGGTCCTCCAACATTCCTACGCAAAATCAATAACAAAAAGTTGAAGCCAAAAACATATGAATAACCATATCCACAAACCAGTGTCTTCTTGTGAGGGACATAATAACTGCTTTAGGACATATCATTCTTTCTTAAAAGGCAACAGATTATTGGATATGAACGAATTGTTGCAATCAAAGATTTATAGTTAGGGAAAGTATAAGAGATAAAAACAATCTAGATTATGGTAGTTTTAGTCTTTTAGAGAAGAGAACAATTGAAATAAAGCTTCATATTGTTCACATAGAAGTGCATCATTCAAGGTGACATAAATTGATGGGAAAAATAGAAGAGAAGAAGTGATGCAAGAATAGGAAATTCCAAAACAATGCAAACCTTGAAAGTCCAGCCCACGTGTTGTTGGGTCATAGTAACGATAAGTTTTCAAAGTTAGACCTGCTGCTAAGAAAAAATTTGGATGGTTTCCATATGTTGGCTGGGAAAGATAGACTGTGTGCTGCAGATATCAAGACAGGGAAAAAAAAATTAACTCCCATATGATCATAGCGATGAATGAAGAGTACAATAAGCCGAAAAAACAGGACGCTAAGAATAAGTACTTTACTTGGTGGTAATGTTTTGCTAAAAAATCAGCTCCAGTCCTTAGGGAACCACAACCAGCCAAGCATTGGACTGTAGTCACTCTGTTCTCTTTGATAGCTGGGCTGTTTATCAATTACAATAAGATGAAGTATCAAAGAAAAGGCAGCTCTAATCCTTGAAAGCAGAGTTTTTGACACAACCAACTTGTAAATAACACAACTAAGTAAACCAACTTGGAAGCCATAGACATGATTTTGTAAGCTTTATTCTCCAATTCACAAAATTCGATACATTTTGTTCTTTGCAATATATCTAATACCACTGCATTCAGTGTGCAGTTATTGTACCTGTCAGCACCAAAAACAAGCTGAGCACTCAATTTATTAAATTCTGCCATTCCAGTAATAGGGAGATACTCCTTAGTAGCAGACCTGAAGATCATAAAAACTTGAATTTCAACCACAATGAAAAGTTGACGTTCCAACAATTAACAATAAAGTACCTTACTTATCATCAAGTAGAAGCTTCTCCGCTCGTCTGACAACATTCAAAACATGAGGCTTTCCATCCTGTTATCACATCAATAGAGCCAACCCAGAAACCAATTTCGTCAAAATTAAATTACATTTGAAGCAAAAGGCATATCTATGCAATTGTTTCACAAATTTATCACCGCACTGGCTAATTTGCAAAAATGACATTCACCTCCGTTCGATAAACACCAATACCCAAATTCAGCTTAAGTGGGCTAGGGTCCTTGCTATAAGCAACCATGACCTGTTCATTTTTAACATAAAAAGGAAAAAATGATCAAAAATTCCAAAACCCACCTAGGTTTCATTAAATTCTTTCAAAATTTCACACAATAAATAGCTTTCTTTGACAATTCACTTTCTTCAAAACAAATTGTACAACACAAGTAATTCATGACCATTATCATTCTCAGACATTGCAGAGTTTATAGTTAATAAAATGGTTCTGTTCATCAAGAAACCATACCATATCATGTTGGACAAGCACTTGAAAGAAATGAGAGTAAAGCATGAAACAATGACTGTGACTATAGAGACTGACAAAAAAGATGATAAGAGTAAAAAGTATGTGAGAGTGCAAGAAACTATTACCGCATAAACTGGAACATCAGGAGCTCTAACAACATTTTCAAACACAGATTTGCCATTACAGTCCTTGCTTGTTGTCTCCTTAGTACTCAGAGATTCCATTGAGAGAGTTTCTGCTTCTGCCTATGTTTATGTTTCTGGTGTTTTGTCTGTGTCTGAAGAGTTTGTCTGTACAAGGTGTGATAGCATAATTTAACGTCAAATTATTAGATGTGTCTATATTATTAATTTAAAATATGTAAATATTAGTTTTTAAAAAAATTAAAAATTGATTCGAAAAAAATATTTAATAATAGTTAAATTTAAGAAAGTTTAAATAATTTTATTGTTTATGAATCTCATTTTTGTTGTTAAATAATTAAGGATATTTTGTTGTTTAAAAATTAAAAATCAATATATACATATAATAGTTAGTTTTATCGAAGAGTTTATAATTTTGTTGCTTATAAATGTGATTTTAGTTGTTAGATAATTAATAATAATATTTTTTAAAAATTAATTTTAATTTAAAAAATATAAAAAAATATTTAAAACCATGTTGTTTTAAACATGTTTCGTTTTAAATATTTTAATTAACAAAAAAAAACTCAGATAAAATAGAAAATGATTAAGTTTATCTAAAAAAATAATAATAATTTGAGATCTAAATAGCACACATTAATAATATCGGCATCATCTTTATTATAACCTCAATATTCAAGGGGTAAATTTTGCTACTAAAACCAACTATATGCGAACCACCGCGCGTCCCTGTCGTTTATTGGATGAGGTGTCGTCTGTATTTGAAATCTTAAGACCTGTGTTACCTACTTCTGGTCGTCTATGGTCTTTGGGGTCGATAACTAAATATTATTTCACAAATCGGATTTTATGTTTGCTCAAAACTATCTTTTGACTGATTAGTTCATTGGATTCAAATATTATTATTACTTGCGTGCGGATTAGAATTTTCGTTTTTTTTTTTCTCTTTTTTGATTCCATTATGTGATTAGCAATGGTTTTAGGTTAGATTTCATGCAAAATAAAAAATAAAAAATTAAGTTCATCTGGTTAATACTCTCATCGGTCCTTCTATAATAACTCAATTTTTCAATATGTTTTTTTAAAAAAAAAATCGCATCTAATGGATCATTATTTTTTGACTTGATTTCTAATCTATTATTTTAGTAAAAATTTTCAGATAATTTAATCTAAATTAAACATGTAATTTATACATTGTACGTGATTTAATAAAAGTATCTCTATTATTAGACATATGTGATTTATATCTATTAATGTAGAGGTTAATTTTGAATATGTGATTTATATCTATTAATATAGAGGTTAATTTTGAAAATTGATCGAAAATTTTGACAAAAAAATATATTAGAAACAAGTTGAAAATATGAAGATAAATTAGAGAGGTTTTTTAAGGAAGAATTTGGATAATCGATCCGTTATACAAGGAGAGAGAGGAGGGCATTAACCGAAGTTTATCATTAAACTTTGATTAAACACAAACTATTCATATTTGAAGTTGCTTTCCAAGTAGTGTATATGGTGAGACAAGGAAGCTATCTTAGGCATTTAAAAGTCCATGCAATATTTCTTGCAGGGCTAAAAATTTCTCCCAACATTTTATCTTACACAAAAATGCAGCGCACTTTTATCTACTTGCAAAATTTTTGTTGTGCGTTGGGTGAAAGAAAATTAGTAAACTGTGTTTGTTCCCTGAAATCTCCTCCTTAGTACACTCTTAATACGTAACAAAAAGCTTCTTGGTGCATTTTCTCCTCGCAAAGGTAAAACAGCCCCACATCTTCTGCAAGCTTGTCTCGACTCCTCTGCAAATCCAGGTGACTCTGCTGGAACTAAAAAGGATTGACTAAAAGCCGAGATATCTAACTCATGAAAGTGAGTTCTTGGCTCGGAACTTACTGCCCAAAGAAGGGCAGCAAGTATAACAACACTGATCTGGAAAATGATAACTACCAATATGAGTTTTGATCTCCTCTTCTGGAGTCTGGAGAGAACAAACTAGACGCTCTGATGACTAAGTTCTGATAACATTATGTTCAAAATGAATTACCTGAGCCACCAAAATCACAAGTGTGACTGCGCGGCTTATCTTTACATGGATCAACATAAACATCTCAAAATCTGTCTGTTTCTTGCCAATATATGCAATAATTTGCTGTAAAGAAGACAAGGATAAATATAGCATGAGATGTACAGCCTGGTTCAGAAAAACGCTTAGGAATCGAGTGCACGTTGACAAATAATTCATAAACAAGCAGCTTATGACCAGCATCAGGGCACCGTATCGAGACTCGAAAATAGGTTCAGTATTAAACCAAACTAGAAATCCGACTATTCTGCAGAAAATGTCAAATGTTGGGTGTAAAAGGGAGTGGAAACTACATCTGTCCTTCCTAGCTTCAGTATAATGAGAATTTGCCAATAATTAAACCATAGATGCTAATCTCAGTCTTAAACTGGTTGAGATAAGCTATGATCATTACTAAAACTTAGAGCAAGCATACCTTTGCCCAGTCTATCCTGAAGAAAATTGCAACGACGACGGCCACTTCAAGGAAAAGAAGGCAGCAGATAGCAACAATATACTAAAACTTTAGTCAAGGATAGAAATTATATGTAGCAGTCTCGAATGTTACAAGCAACATCCAACCAAAGCGCATGGAGAACTTCCTCTAGAAGCACAGATAATGAGCTTATTAAGGATGTCATGACCACTGGTTAAACAGTCCTTGAAAACGGTAAAGCTTGAAATTTTCATATGCTCTTTTGTTCTTTCTAATTATGTTAAAGCTAAGCAGAAAGGATACGAAACAAAGAGTAGAATTGCTCATGCAATTAGCTATAATATGACCACCGATGGTGCTTAAGCAGACAGCAATTCCCACTCCCAAAAATGTGAATATAAACCTGAAAACAGAGAGAGTAACTTGTTAGTTAGAACCATTGAGTAACCATTGCTTGGAACTCTTGAATCAACCATCTATTGATGTTTCTTCTTCTGCTAATGACATACTCTCAATTCATCGAAAACAAAACGAATTTCGTGAATTGAAGTTTGAAGAAATATGAGTCTAGTTTTGAAGAATAAGTGGGGATAGGAAATCTACCATGGTTTCAGAGAAGATTGCTGATGAGGGACCTTAGCAATACTTTGATCCCATTTCTTTTCCAGCCAAAGCGAGTATATGATCATCCCAATACCGTAAAAGAGCATTATCAGGTTAACTATCCTGATTGAATTGTGCAGGCAACACCTTGCACACCTTGTCATTGCTGGTTTTGAATCTACCTGTGTTGGGCACCTATCACAACCAATATTCGTAGGCAGAAGTGTAATAAGCTCCTTCCAAGCTTGTTTTCCATTTGAAATCTAAATTCCGACCATGCTTTATTAAATTTGTGGGAGGAAAGGAAGAGGGATTTGGTGAGTCGCACGCACGAGGGGAGAGTGGGTGCTAGTTATATTGTTTAGTGTTTAAGACTTGAGAGCGAACCATTAGAAGAGGATGTCCTTTTCTGCATGCAAGGGACCGTTGACAGTTAGATGAGATAAGGATATACAAAATGAACCAAATTGAAGGCAAACCTAACAGTCAAGTGTTCATGGAGCAACATAAGAGTTGTGTCCGATATACTTTGCTTTCAACTAAGACCACATTTTGGAAAAATTAGTATCGTAATCAATTAAAACGAAAAAAAAATGCGTCCAAAAGCTCATGACTACATGTTGATTGCTTGACACCAAAGCAAGCTTTTACTTCCAAGTACAGCATTTACCTATTTCTCGATTCGGACAAGCTGGAGGCAGACATGATAAAACCAAACACATCCTCATAATGGCACAAGGAAAAGCAACAATAACGTAGGTCAACAAACGGAAACATCCTAACCATTTTATGATACAACCACCAGTCAACATAGGCACAGGCACCGGAGCTAGCAATCTCCGCCGCTTTCAATTGGAAAATAACAAGTGCATGGTACACGTTCCATTTTGTCAGCCATATAAATCGACAAGAGGCATAATTCCAATTACAATAATAATGTCCCTCGTATATATAATTATGAGAATGACATAGCAACAACATATTTAAGGATCCTGCAACCCGATTTCTCTCTTTGGTTTTTTCTTTGGGACCAAAAATGCAGGAGGTTACATAGCTGAGCTAATTCAAAATTTAAAAATACATAAAACAGAAAACAAAAAATGCCAATAAATGACAAAATCTCAGCCAAACAAAAGGAACTAGATGCAGATTCTGGCAGGTCAAATGCTAAGTTACAGGCCTCATTCCAGCTTTATCCGATCCATATCATTTATCACTGCTTCAAGCTGTATCACAAGGAAAAGGAAAAAATTATTACAGGAGAAGATCAATACTGTTGTCAAAACAGGAACACCAGCAAACAAGAAAATGAGTTTACCTTGGCAATTTGCCGCAAAAAGTAATCACCATATCGCTTCACTGGTTTGCTGTCAACAACATGAATCATGTCCTGCAGTAATAAAATGTGATTTGAGAACAAAGGAACATAATTTTTCCAATAAATACCACCAACTACATTTTGCCTTTTTATAGTATAGCTCAAAAATAAATTGATTTGCATTGCTTAGTTGGATCTAATCACCATATGCACACATCAAACATGAGTACATAAATGTATGGCCAACAGTGTGCACACCACAACTCTAATGGAAGCTCTGATGAAAGAAGATTTGCCACAGCCAAATATTATGACCAGAAAATGAGCACATAACCATGATTACGTGCTTCACATTAGGCTAGCATGGACCAGTTATGCAAGTTGTTATGGATTTTGTTAACCACGTTTGTGACTTTCTAATGAATTGCTGAAAGGTTCAGTGATTTGTTTATCAATGTTATAAACAAAATGAACAAGTCCAGCTAGTTGCAATGGTCCAAAGAGACTATCGAAACTCCAAACAAGACAACAAGTCCAGCTAGTAGCAATGGTCCAAAGAGACTATCAAAACTCTAAACAAGAACATGCTATTATGCAATTTAACATAATGTGAAACTTTCATGCACAACTTTTTTTAAAAAAAAAAACTACAAACAAGATAGTATAATCACATGCACAAAGACATACATCATCAATGTAGAAATCCACATCAGCATTAGATATAATCTTTCCCTCGGAATTGACAGCATGAGTCTTGTGCTTATATGTCATCAGGATAGTCCTGCAAGATGTATCAGCAGCAAGTTCAAAACATCATTTAGAGTCATCTAAAGTTTAAATGAAATAAGCCCACAAAACAAAATCGACACCTTAGAGTTGGTTCATCCACTTCCATGTAATTAGCAAGCTTCCCAAGGGATATGGTTGAATACACTTTCAGGAAGGTTCGAACACCTGACAACAATTGTTGCTGTTTTACTTCATAAAGAAACAGCTTCAGTTGCAGTCTGTAAGCATCCTGCAGAGATAAACAGCAATTTGTAAATATCACATGCCTGCACAGGCACAGAGGGACCAAGAAAACCAGCCAAGCAACTCGACTGCCAAAATGCAGGGTTTAGCCCACACATCAAAATAGAAGAATATATGGAGGGAAAAAAAGAAAAAGAAAAAACAAAGCAAATGCCACTTCCGAGATATGCTCAGCCATCATTTTTTAAGAGAATAAATTAAGAGGGAATCCTGATTGACCAGTCGATAAAACTCACAAAGCTCAGATAAACAAATGGCGAAACCAAGTGGGACTCCTTTAGTCTAGTAAGGCATGTGATAAATGGTTGTTGGCTGAAAGATGACAAAAATACAACAGCTATAGTGTTTTATAGGGTACAGTAGGTGCTAAACCATTTGGAATTTATAAGTGGTACTGTTGTCCATATAAAACATATCGCAACATGAATCAGATGATATTATCAAAAATATTTTTAGGAGAAAATATATCCTGCTTTAGTTTGGTGTGATCCCTGCCACTGCTATTTTCTTTCCTTCCACTCCTATTTCTGGAATAAAGTAAATTCTAAGCATCCACTTTAATGTTATGTTAGCATATGAATTCATTATAACAAATTTCTTTCAATAACATGCAGCATATTTCGACTTCTGTGATAAACTCAAGCTCAATAAGTGGTTTCTGGCGATATAAATTTCAACTGAAAAGTTTTTCTACAAAAGTTAGCTGGTCAACAAAAAAAGAAAAAAAATAGAGTATGGAGTCCTGCTCAAATATTTCTAAGTATCTCCACTTATATATATAAAATTTAATTTGTAAGTGATTTCTATATAGGTTAGCTGGTAAATGAAGAAAAGAGAACCAAGAAATATGTGTTCTGTTCATTTCTAAGTAGCTCTGCTCATATAAAATGTGTAATGCATACCTGGTTGTAGTTTACAAGAGGCTCTTCAAAACTTGGAGCTGAGGGAGTAATGAACTTAGGGCATGCATATGAGAACAGCTCATCATAGAGAGCAAATGCCTCATCATCGTATCTTTGCATTCTAGCCATCTTTTCACCATACTTCTCCCTTAATTGTGCATTGACTGTCTCATCAACAAGCTTCACTTGTGGGCAAAGTGACAGGCAAATTGCTAGCAACGCATACATCTGCTCATTCTTCTTTAGTATCTGCTCATATTGTGGAGATTTCTGATGATACTGCTTAGTCTTGTATATGTACAAGAGAATTTTATTGAATTCACGAATGGCATCCACATACCTATTAAAAGGAGCAAAAGGAGGTTTGAGATTAAAAGAACAGCAAAAAAAATGTTTCATCCAGGTAAAGCCTGGAACAATATTATACATGCAAACTAATAAACGAGAAGAATCAATGGACCTAACCTAAAAGACTAGATCTTTTTATCCTTGGGTTGGAAAGATGATGGGGGGCATGATTGAATGCTTAAATGTGGACTAAACAGGCTTCCATAATGTCCGGAAATACTCTATTCCCTCATTTTCACATGGGTTTTTCACAAACTGTACTTCTTACAAACTTTCCTGGCATGCAGTACCATACCTAAGATGGAAAGTTACTGGCATGATGGACTCGAGCAAAATAAACCAACTCGAGGACAATAGAAGGATGGAGTTCTAAAACAGGAAAATGAAGCAAAAAAAACAAATATATGCTGATGAACAAACCATAGTTAGAACATACCTTCTCAACATAAGATTGGCAAAACCATAATGGTATATTGTAGTGATGTGGCTTCCAATAACACTAAAATAGACACCTTGTTGACTAATGTCAATAGGAAGTAAGCATTTCAGGCCAGTATGATAGTCACCCAAAAGGCAATGAACTCGCAGCAAACCAACCATGCTGAAATATCCCAAAACCTTCAAAACATTACTGCCACCATTGTAATCATACCCATCAGTGGCAGTGAATTGTTCAAGACCTTCCTTCTCCTGCTCCAGTATCTGAATAATCATCGACTTCTCCACTAGAGCTTGCAAGAAGTTCAGCACTCCATACACATTCCAAGCCTGTAAGTAAACAAACCTTAGATTCTAATCCAAAATTAAAACAAACAAAAAAATGTAAACATATCCCAAGTGTGATTGCATGAGTTTAGCAATTATCAAATTACAGAAGCGTTTATTATGATTCCATCTTGGTTCAATTTTCATTGCTCGCCACATGTTTCCCTTAGTTAAGAGAGAAGATGCAGTATTCCATCCAAACAATAAAAGAACCCTAGGAACAACCTTTCTAATTCTAATTTTTTTTCCCTCTTCTCCGTCATTGTCTCGTCAATCTGTGAAGAGTAAATCCCAATTTCTCATCTGTGTCAAAAAAATAAAAACTCTAATTTCCAATAAGTAATAGCCACAAATAACACCAGAGTTAAGCATTGTTTCTATCATTCCAATTTCAGCAACGAATGAAAGGAATCAACAATGAAACAATCCACCAATCAAACGAACATTAAAAACAACGGCAAAAAATTCAAACCATTCCCAAATTACAAAAACCAAAACCTTTACCTGATCAAATTGCCTCAAAAGGGCAATCTCTTGCTCAGTCTTGTTCTTCATCTTAGCCCTATACTGACAAAAACTCTGAAACTGATAAACAAACTCATCCACCATATCCCATAACCACTGATTCGGCAATTGCATATTCACTACGCCATGCAAAACCACCTATAAAATCAAACCAAACACAAAAATTCGTAAAAAAAAAAAAAAAAAATAGCCACAATTATAACACCCTCGCGACGCACATTACAGAAGAATTGACAAAAAAAAAAAAAAAAAGAATTATGAACGTCAATAAATAAACAAACCTGAAAAAGACTACAATAGTTATCCCAACTATCAATTCGCTGTTTAAGCGTAGGCGAAAGTCTTGCATACAAATGCCTAAACCACATCTCACGGTACAGCAAGCAGAAAACATGATCATTGTCGACATAATTAGCGACCGCATCGACTGAAGGCCAAGGAGCGTCTTTGAAAAGGCGGTCGGATAGTGTTTGGAAAGAGGTTTCATACATCTGGTGAATCTCGTACACATTTTTGTCTCTTATGTGTCTGTATAAGTGAGTCACAAAGGACTTGACAGAGTCCGGGACGAAGTTTGGGTCGTAAATTTGTGGACCGGCTTGGTCATCGTGTCTGCTCGGAGCTTCGTCGTAGTCGTAGGATGTTGCCATGGTTGAAGAATTAGAGATCGAAGTAAGCAGATTGGGAGAAGATAGAGAGGAGGAAGAAGATTAGGGAGCGTGAGAGGCAGCAAGAGAGCTAGAGTGATACAACCTAGGGTTTAGTTATTAGCATTGGGCTTTTAATTACTTAGGCCCATTCGGAATTTCCAGTTTTGAGTAGCATACGGATTCGTAGACAATATAGACGGAAACCATAAAAATTGCTTAAGGTCTCAGCTCGAGAAACGATTATCATCTTACTTGTACCTAGGGTTGGCAATTTGCTCCGTCCCGACGGAGCACTGTCCCGGCTCGATCAACATAGAAATTTCCTGCATTGATTGAAGAACGGGATGAAACATCTCGTATTTATTTTGAACAAAAATGAGATAAGGATGATAGTTACCTGTCTCGTATTATATGGTTCGTTTCATCTCTAAAATTATAATTATATCCTATATAAAATTTATGATTATTGACTCTTAAGATTTATTTTCTATATGAATTATAATTTTTTTACTATAATTTAAAATTTAATAGTAAAATGAGATAAAAAATAATAATAAATGAGACACCGGTATCTCATGAAAATACTTATTGCCGTTTGAGGTAAAGATGATATGATAAATTTTGCTCTGCTCAAAACAAGAGACAAGAATCGGATAAAATTTTCAGAGGCAAGGGCGGAGACGAGAATGGTCATCCCGCCCTGCCCTGCACCCATTGCCATTCCTGGTAGCATTAGGCTTTTAATTAACTAGATTCGATTTAGTGTTGTGACATCAAAGTTGGTTCGAGAATTCTTTGATCCTCATAATATTAAAAATTAAATTCAAAAAACAATTCAGTATTGATGTATGAAAGTTAATTCGAGAATTCTCTAATCATCGTAATATCGAAAATTAAATTTAATAAGCTATCCAGTAATGATATTACGATGATTAGAAGCTATTAAAAAAACAAATTCAGCCAATGAAGTCACTTGATAAGTCAGCTCACACTTGGGATGATCTGCTTCCTAGACTTGGAACTCTCAAGTTGATCAAATCATTAGTGGAGTGTAAATGCTTGCTTTTCCATGACTTTGGCGCAGAACATAGAAAGAGAAATCGCCATTGAATTATTTACAGCCTATAATCTATGATGACTACCTAAAAGGCCAGGTGCAACGAAGCGTAGAGTCACATGGACATCATCATCAAAGCTATGCCTTCATCATTCATCTAATTACAGTATCAGCAACTAAACTGGCTTCTGATAAAGAACAGTCAATATAAGCTCCATCCAGTCTCGATGTTGTACTTGAGAAAACTCTGCAAAAAAAATTACCCATGCCGCTTGACTTCAAGATCATACTCTTTGTCTGTTAGAAGAAGTGCGAGTGACTTGTGGTGATTCTGAATAACAGTCAGGTTCGTCTTCTTCGTCGGAAGATAGGAGGGATGACCCCATCCAAGTCTTAAAACCTTCATTAACACGCCTTTCCACATCTGGAGAGACCACCACAGTGTTGGCTTCCAACATTTCCAGACCCAGGTTTCGACCAACAAAGTCACTCTCGTCAAGAATCAGAGCAGCTTTCCTTCTTAAGAAGATGGCTGTTCCAGCATATAAAATGACTAGCCCCCATGTCGCAATCTCATAGCACCAAAACAAAGGCAACGAACAACTACTCCCCAGTGTCAGGAGGCTTGAACCAAGAAACAGGGCAAGGAGACCAAAGATAATGGCAAAGACACCATTCAAAATGGACAGACATCGCACCCCACCTATACATCAAAAAGACAGTTAGAAGGTGCTCAAATCAATAAAACAACTGAGCAACACAGATATGTAACATACAGAAAAACAATATCATGAATATGCTGAAAGGGCAGGACTTAAACAAATTAATCTTTGTTTCACTTTCCACCAATGCTATGGGAATTAGTTCAACAAATTGGAAAAAATATATATATGTGTATATATAAGGCCAGGATTGACTGCCTATTCAAGAAGACCAGAAGTCAAAAGAAGGCCATCTGATTCTGATTAATTCTTTTATTCTAGAGGATTAAAGCAATTAATGAGCCCATTGTTCCTTTGTTTATCATTCTGCTAGGAAATTGCTCTAAGCTTCTTGTTCGTTTCACAACTAAGTAGCCAGAATTGACTAAAGGATGGTTTGCTGAGATATCCTTATTTTATCAATTTTGGCAGCAGTCTGTCAACCAATTGACTCTTCCATTTCTAACTTCATCATGACTTCTGATTGCACTAATCAGTGTTGATGTCAATCAGCTGCCTCAACTTTATTTATTGATCTCTTATTGGAAAAAGGTTTCAGGAAGTGAGCTCATTTACATCTCATAAATCTATGGGTACTGGCTAAAAAGAAAAGGAGGCGATTTATGATGCATTGCAGTTATTGAAATCAAAAATCTTGATTGCAAACTCAGTATCTGGTTTTCCTGACCTATTTAAGTCACTACTCTCATCAAGAAATAGACTTTCAAGAAAAGAAATGCCTGGGAACCAATTTACCCGAAAGTGTCTAGACCAGACTAACTAATGCATTGTCCAAAGTTTTACAATCGCCCAGATCTGCTTCAGTCACCCGAATATACAAAGGGGAAAGGAGTTGGCAGATCTGCTGGTGTCTAGACCTGACTAATGAAAGCATTGTCCTAAGACTAGAAAAAAATAATTGTGATTGACATACTGTTCAATCACCAGATGTGAAGGTAACACCCAAATATACAAAGGGGAAAAGTGAAACCGTTTTAGCAAACACCCCCCAAACACACACACCCAAAAAAAAAAGAAGAAGAAGAAGAAGAAGAAGAAGAAGAAACTGTCTAGCACAGAAATTAATAACCAGATATCACATTGGAGAATATGCAACTGCTGACTACAAAAGTAATCACAGAGCCTCATGGTAGCTGTTGCAAAGAACAAGAAGTCAAAGATTTTTAAAAAAGAAAAACACTATAAGGGTTCACCGATCTATAAATGTACTCATACACAGGTCAAACATCACCAAAGCCTTATTCTAAGTAATTTCAAGAACCTAATCACCCATTTTATTTCTCGTCTCCTTAGCAACCCTATGCTGCATGGATCAGAACTTAATAAGCAAAGAGAAGCCACTAAGGAAAGAAAAACCAGTGTATCATATAATTTCATGAAAAAAGACAACTACCACAGTTGCCAAAACAAAAAACACATTAGCAATTCTAAGTGATATTCTGAACTTACTAATTCCTCCACTTTCTTACTGTGCCTCTCATAGGTCATGTTTTACCTTTCAGCATGTGGTGCCAGCATTGTTGGTATGTTTGCAAGAGCAATTATCAACAATACATGAGTTACACTATTCAGAACAATAGCACCAGCCAACATTTCAAACACCAATACGAAAACAACAAAAACATGCATATAGAATTATCTGTTTCCTTCTTCTAAGCATAGTCCTAAAACCTAAATCACTAAACTGAGCCCTATAAAGAACTA
This sequence comes from Dovyalis caffra, assembly GCA_963924115.1. Lineage (NCBI taxonomy): Eukaryota > Viridiplantae > Streptophyta > Magnoliopsida > Malpighiales > Salicaceae > Dovyalis > Dovyalis caffra. The sequence goes on along the minus strand of CAWUPB010001194.1, from coordinate 13,817,440 downwards.
CAATGGCATGCGTAGGCAATGAAATGACCTCAATGGGAACAACACAGATCTTGCAAATATTTAGATTCTACATCACTGGGTAAACCCAATTAGAGCATACCCCTTTTTGACGCACAGTAATTATTTTCGACCACCTTCAAGCATCCATGTCTTGCCGGAGCAGAATAAGCAACATTCATCCCTGCATCAAGCATGAAACCATGAGATTCTGGATAACAAGAAACACAAGCAACCAAGTACCTGCCAACCCAATCTCAAATATTCTAACCTTAATGCCAAAACAAAAGGACCCCCACAAATTAATTCTCATTCCAGAACACTCTTGTCGCACACAATAGGAGTATTGTACGATCAAGATGTTATCCTCAGGACAACTCTATATCAATATCGGTATTCAGTCCTTAAAAAAGAGTTTCATATTCCATACTTCTGTTTGTTAGTTAGTTACTTCAAGCAGTTTATCTCCAACACAGACCATGTTTACATTTAATCCACTGTACCTCTTACCAAACACATAACAAAATGCCAGAGTAAGAACTACAACAGACAAAAAATAGAGAACTCATTTACTCCAGTATCAAAATTCCCCAATCAGTCTGAGAAGCATTATATGATCTCACATTACACAAATGGCCATACTTTGAAATGAAACTTTCATCATTTCCCTTTTGATGCTCAATACATTTAATTAAACAGGAACCAAATATCTAAATGGAAGAAAAGGCAAAGTACAATAAGCCATCATCATTATTGCACCTACAAATTCAAACATCCTCGTTCCAATTTTCCCAAAAAAGAAAAACTTAAACCAAATATTAAACTGATATCTTATTCATTTATTGAAGAAAAGTTGCTGGTTTATATATATATATATATATATATATATATATATAACTGGAAACAAACATAAGCAACCAATCCCATTAAAACCCACAATTAATACATCCTTAATTACCCAAAAGAGGAAATCAAATCTACAAAACCAACTAAAACCCAAAAGCAAAAAAAAAAAAAATTCCTTACCTGCAACAAGGTAGGCAAGCGAAACCAAGAAAACAATCACTGAAGGAACAAAAACGACCATCCAATAGTAATCAACAGTCTCCTGATCCGTTAAATAAAACGCGCCAGGAAACAAATCCGAATCCCCACCATTTTTCATCGGCAATGGCTGCAATCTGTTACCGTTACAAAAAGGTCTCTTCCCACCATCGCCAGGAAACACAATTTTAAAACTCACAGTTGTCGAAACAAATATCACTAGGCAAATAATTCCCACTGTAGAAACCAATAACGGTCGCTGTAATTTCACCCATGCTTTGTCTTCTTCGCGAAGAGATTCGTATTCGTGTTTCGGCATGAAGGCTTGCCGTAATGCGTCGCTGATTAAAGCCATTTTTCGGATCGGTGATTTTCTAGGGTTTCTGGATTGGATAGAAACAAAAAGGAAGCACGTGGGTTTGGATTTTGTGGGGTTTATTATTTAATCAATCCATAGTTAAGGCAAGTTGTGTAAAAATGACGTTAATACTCAGTCTGATTTTATGAGATTTGACGGAGAGATAAGCGGCCGATTTGTGAAGAAGAGAGTGGCGTTATGGTGGTTGCGTGCGATTGTTTAAGCAACTTTTCACGGCTTACAGGGGTTGCGGGATTTTGGCGGGGTTTCGCGTGCGGTGGCCGATTCGTGACTTCCAGTGTCTATGTATATGGCCGCCCAAAGCAAAATAAATAAATAAAATAAAATTTGCACGATCAGAATTTAAAATCTTTGTTTAATGCTTTTTGCTAATTTTCAGATGTGATTTTTTTTAAAATCTTGTTTGTCATTCTAACAAATTACTGAATATCTCAAAGAAGAAAAATTCTGGTGTGCAATCGATTTTTTTCTTTCTTGGGACAAATTGCTTTGATATCATTTGATTAGTTTTAAGATTTTGTAGTTTTTTAATGAGATCATTAGTAACCATTAACATAAGAAGATTACTAAAAAAGTCCTTGTGCTGATAACTTTTTTCAATTAGATATGCAGGGGATAAATGGAAAACTTGCCTTATTAGGCAGCTTATAAAAATATATATATATATATATATTTTAAGAAAGTAATGTCATTGTTCAATAATTATAGGAAAAAAATTAGTTTTTAATTCATGTTATGCTACAGATCGTGTTATATTTTTCATAAATATTTTACTTTAAAAACATGATTCGTTCTTCTTTATTTAGAGATTTTTAATTAAAATAATTTAAAAAGAAATTTAATTCGAATTTTAAAAAAATAGTTTTTTTCATAGGATTGTGTCAAAAAATAAAATAATAATTAACATAAAAATTTGTATAAAAAACAAATAAAAAAGTTTATTTTATTATTATTATTTAATGTTAATGAGAATATTAGTTTTTAAAAATATGTACATTTGATTTATATATGTTAATTCAAAAAATAATCAATAATACTAGTACAATAATTGTATTTGAACCATTAGGTGGTTCTTTTAAAACATAATTTCAATTGTTTTATTTGAAAAAAAAATGATTTTAGAATATAAAAAAAATAGTAAATGGTTGGTGTTTTGTATGTAAATATACAATTAATTTCTAGTAAGACCGAGTGTTTAGATTTTTTTTATACATCATAATTATAGTGAATGGGTTCAAAGTCCGCAACATAAAACGAAAAGCATTAAATAAAAAACACCTAACTTGTAAGAAATATATTGAATAGATTAAAATTAATAGACAAAACACGTGAATTCCTTCTTCTTCTTTTTTCCTTTTAAATATTTTTTTAGTTTAAAGGCTATACATGACTAATCTTTGTTTACAAACCTCACACGCAGAGCAATCATTTCTTTGTTTTTTCTACATTTAACTTTTAGTTATTAATTAATTATTTATAAAAAAAATTAAGATAAATTATCTTAAATATATTTAACCACATCGTATTTGTCATAATGAAGCCATCCACTCTAGTACCATTTGTTCAACCATTGAGTGGCAACAACAGGAGCTCAACTAACCACATTTGTTGGCCACATTTGTTAGAGAGATTTGTATTCGGAAGTTACTTTGTCACATGCATTGTCACATACAAGAGCATCTCCAATGCTCTCTTTATATTAAGATTTTTTTTTATAATAAAGATGTTTGATTCAAATTTCATCTCCAATGCTCTCTTTATGACAATCTTTATCTTTAAAATTGATATAAAGAGTGTGTTTGGTTCTCTAATACTAGAAAGTCCAAATGACTATTTATCTTATATTTTATTAATGAAAATTACTATTTCCTATGCCACTCAACTTCTTCACCAATAGTCTCTCTTGATTTTATAGATTTTGTCAAAATAAAGAGTTAAATAGAGAGTAACATTAGAAAGGATATTGATCTTCAATCTATATAATTAATAATGCTCTTTATTTACATTAAAAATACTAGCTAAAAGTAAAGAGCATCATTGGAGATGCTCAAGAGGGCTTATATACATTGATGAACACTACTTAATTCAAAAGTCTAGATTGTTGGGTTATAGATATATCTTTACATATAAACATTTTAAACTTCTCATTATACAAAAAAAAACTAAACCAATATATAAGTTTACTATTTATTACATTATTTCACATACTATTCATGCAAACTCATATGTATTATTTACTCGATTCATATATACTATTCATTTTTAGTATGTAGTGGTATTTTTTAATTTTTAAATATTTTTAAGACATTTATTATAAAAGAATCCATGACATCATACTTTGGTCCTTTTTGTTAAATATTGTTTTTAATCCGTAAATATTTTTTATTTGATTTTAATTTTATTTTTTGTTTCATTTTGATCCTTACTTTTTTTTTCTCTGATTTTTTTAATTGAAATTTTTAAGGCAAAAAGATGTTTAGAAAAAAAACAATTTATAAAATAAGTTTTTAGCTAAAAATGTAGATAGATACAAATAAATAATTTTTTAATAAAAAATTATGAAAATATAAATAATAATTAATCTAATACAAAATTTTGATTAAAAAATAATAAAATTGAATGAATTTTTATTCAGTTTTGATTTGATTTATTTTGGTAAACGCACAATATAATACGAGCATCAAAATAAAATAATTTTATGTATTTTATCCGACTCGCAAGTATAGTACGAGTAACAAAACCAATTCCTAGCCTATGCAGAATTTTATAATCACATGTGAAAATCAACAATAATAAATCATGACTTGGTGTTGTCGATAAATGTAATGTTGTGCTATTTGAATTACAACTGCAATAAAGAACATAAACTTATCATGAGATAAGTTTCAAATGTCACATTTAATTTAATATAAATCTTGTAATTATCTTTGTTTCAATTTAAAATTCCTAATAAAAAGTAATTTATTTATATATTTCACAACATGAATGGTACATAACAAGGTAAAATGTTATTATTATCCATAAAAAAAATATTCTTAATTATGTATGTATTTATGATTAAAAAAATCCTAGTTTACTCTAAGTAAAAATTTACAGTAATCATATATGTGGATTTAAGGTTGAAAATATGAAATAATAATAAACAAAATAGTACAATAGATATCAAGAAAAATATGCATTACTAGCAATGGTTACTTCTAGCCATGGAAGAAAGAACCAGTTTTAGGATATCTTGGGAACCATTTTCTGTCCCTATATTTCAGCCCATTTCTCTATCTTTTCGTACACATACTGCAACTTTCCATGACAATAGCAGTTAAGGAAGTGCAGAGGCTTGAGAATGTCCTCAACACACTCGAGAACCAGATAACTAAACTACTTCAAATAGAGTGAGACGGAACGGAAGCTCCCAATAAGCTACTAATTTCAAAAGATGGGCTCGTATCCAAATTGTGCAGAATTACTGAGAGCACTTGACACCATTTGATTCTCTTTAGACATCACCAATTCTTGCAGCAGCAAAATTACAGCATCTAGGATGATTTTGTTTCCGAGTGGCAATATAATCCTACGACGGGAACAAAGAAAGCTCACAACCGATACTGTGCAAACTAATATTTGGAGAAAAAGGAGTTCATTTGAAACCATTATCACTTTCAATTTTTACACCTAAGTTCTGAGCTCAATTTATAGCATTGCTATATTCTGTGCATAGGCCAGAATAGGAAGAACAGCAGAAACATGACCATAAAATAGAAGAACCCTCTCTCAAAACAGCCTTAAAGATCAAATCCCACCTTTCACTCTACATCCCCTAAACAAAGCTGTGTAATCAATACCACACTACACTAAACAAGTCCTGAGGCAAATCTGAGAGCTAGCTAGACACATTTCCTCACAGCACTAACCTATTCCATTTGATTTTTTGTTTTTTTTTTTTTAATAAACTTGATTTGCTGATATAGACCATATTCAACAGGTTAACAATACTTCTAGGCAAAATTTAAAGATGAAAAGCAAAATGCAGAATAGGAACTGTGCAGGGAAGACCTTAACAACCTAAGAATACAGAGCATTCATTAACTGAAAGTCTGGTAATATTACAATAATCCTTTGACCCTAAAGAGCTGTACAAAGAGACAAAAATGATGTTTATGATAACAGTACACAAGTAAAATACTGGGGATTGCTAATCCTTTCTCTTCATTTACGTTGATCAAATGGAAGGCAGAAACATTTAGATAATCCCCATTCACTCAACAATTCCAACCATTCTATGATGTCCCAAAAAAGAAAAACAAAACAAAAACAAAACACATCCTCGCAAGTTGCCACCTCTTTAACCATATAATAATTTCATTCGCAAGCATGAACCACAAAATGGTTTCAGGTGTTTTCTACAACTTGCATAAAACAAAAGGACACAGACCAATCATTCACTAGTTGGATCTCTATTGCGGAGTCTATAAACAATGCGTCCTCTACTCGAATCATAACGACTCACTTCAACCTTGACTCTATCTCCTGGCAAAATTCGTACAAAATTCTTGCGTATCTTACCAGAAATATAACCAATAATCAAATCCTCATTGTCTAAGCGAACGCGAAACATACCATTAGGTAGTGATTCGGTGACTGAGCCCTCATGGGTCCATTTCTGTTCTCCAGTTGGATTGGCCTTTGCATTAGTAGAAACAGGAGACCTTGAAGAAGTTCTTGTAGCAATAAAGGCGAAGGAGTGTGTCGTTTTGGCGAGTGATTGGCCAAAGAAGACTGTTGTTGGAGAAAGATTGGTGGGATTCTTTGAGAACCCAGCTGCTCTTAGAAGATGAATTTGAGTTGCTGTTGTCGTTGTGGTCATTTTTTTTTTTTTAGGGGATTAGACAGAATTTTAGGGAAAATTTTGAGAGTGAGAGAAGTCTAACCCTAGAAGAGAAAGACAGTGTTCGTCTTTGGATAGAAAGAAAGAGGCTATGCTATGATATGGAGAGGATAAGGAAGAAGAAGAGGAAAGGAGGGACCGGCGACCGCGATCCAGTTGGGCCCAAACTGATACCTAATGCTTGGGCTTATTCCTTTTTCAATAGGTTAATGTTGGAGAAATTGTATAACACCCCTCGAGTAACCAAAGACATATAAAATAGTTATTTTATAAATTTATTTTAAAGAAAATGATAGATACATAAAAAAATTAAAAAAATTAAGTAAATATAAAAATTTTTTTATTATTTTTGATACGTCTAAATATAATTCTCTCTTATTTTTATATATCTATCTCTCTTTTCAAAATAATAAACACATAAAAAGGAAATAGAAATAAGAAAGAGAAAATTTTTTAAAAAAATTGAGTGAACGTAAAAATTTTTTTATCACTTTTAATATATTCGAATGTAATTCTCTCTTCTCTTTATATATCTATCTCTCTCCTCAAAATAAATCTATAGGGTAATAACCGTACATGTCATTAATTACTCCTTGAGTATTATAAAATTTCTCTAACGTTAATCTATTGAAAAAGAAATAAACTCAAGGAGTAACTAATGACATGTACAGTAATTACTCTTTAAGTATTATAAAATTTCTCGTTAATGCTAAAGTACAATCCTCTACTATATATGTCTCTACTATATATGTGTGTGTATTTCTTTGTCATTTTCTTTTCATCTTAATATTAACCATGTACATTACATTTAAATTATTATTACATCCTTTATTCAGTTGTTGTTATAAATAAATACTGTTGAAAATTAACATGTGTCAAGCTTCCACAACTTGAAATTATTCTTATGTACATTTTGATCCCTAAAAATGTTTTAATTATTTACTTTGGTTACTATATTTCTTTTGCCTCCAAATAAGTTCTCCATTGAAAGTTTTCTATCAATATATTTTTATAGTACATACAACTTAGTCCTTTAATTTTTTTTGAGAAATAAATATTTTTACTTTGATTTTGTTTTCCCATATTATCATAGATATATTATTTTTGTTTCTCATAATATCATAAATCTAGTATGACTTTTTCTTTTATTTTTTTATCTCGATTTTTTGGATTAAAATAAGAAAAATAATTTTTTTCCTCCGATATCATATATTAATTATGAATTTTTTTCTTGTTTTATTTTTTAAGTTTTATCTCAATTTTTAGGTTAAAACTAGGGAATAATTTTTTAAAAAAGAATGAAAATAAAAGAAAATTTTCACAATAGATATATAATATTATATATATATTTTTTTAAAATGGGGCATATATATTTAAATCCACTTATTCTTACCTTGTCCCTCAATCTATTTAAATTATTTGACTAATCTTAACTAAGTTTACGGTTCGACATGTAGAAAATTAATTAAAAAATAAGTTAGAGACTAAATTATATTTATTGTAAAATAAGATACCAAAAAAATATTAATTAAAGACTTAATTGTAAGAAAAATAAAATACAAGACCAAATTATTATTATTATTATTATTATTGAAAAAATCTAGGAATTAAAATGTATATCAATGAAAATTTCATTATGTAAAAGCTTGACACGGGTCAAATTTTTTACGGAGTTTCTAACATCAATCGATGGAAGAATGTGATGAATTAATGATGATTTAAGGTTGATAATAAGAGGGGAAAAAAAAAGAATAGGGAAATTTTTTAAATACAAAGAAAAGAATAGAGGGACGTACTAAAGCATTAAACCCTTTTTCAATAGATTTCAAATTACATCCTTGATATATTAAAAAAAATGAAAATGTTAATAGACGGTCATAACAATTCGGTGCCGACAAACTTGTTTATTTTTATTGCATTTACCAGTTTTTTTATTCAGTTATAAGGGTAGATTATACGTTAATTGAGACTAAGTTTTTCTCTTAACGATCTTAAAAGCACATCTCACATCAATGAGTTTCATTCAAATAAATTTAATAAAATAAATCTTTTTAATCATCAGATCAACTATTTAAAATTATGATACATGTTTTTATCACTTTAATATGCAAGCCACTCAATTAACAATTTTAGTTTTTCTTTTCTCTAATCTTAGTTTTCGTAAGTTAGGTTGCAGAGGATAAGTCCTATGTAGCTAATCATCCAATAATTATGGTTGAAATTTATATCATCCAATAACTATGTCAATCATGTTGAAATTATTTCAATTATAAAGATCATTTTCATTTATCATTTTCTTTCCAAACTCACTAAATATTAATGTTTTAAATATACATTGCCTAAGAAAAGATATTTCCAAAGCATTTCATGTATTTTCAGAATAAAAATATATTTTTTAACAAGTTAAGATGTTATTAACGATTGAGTTAATCACAATTTTAGTTTACCAAGTTACCAATTTTTTTCCAATCAAGTGTGTCCTCTTTAATTTTTTTTATTTGAATAATCCAAGTTGTAAATACTTAATTAGAAATTAATTGCAACTTGCATTACTCAAACAACAAAAATTAAAAAAGACACACTCAATTGAAAAAAAAAATTGACAATTAGGATATAACTAAAACTGGTGAAGGGTTTTGAACAATGACAATACTGTTCACCCCTAACAAATCACTATTCACCCTAACAAATCACTATTTTTTTTTTTTGAAATTTCTACTCTTAGCTCTTTTTTTTTTTTTTTTTTGCAATTTCCAAATTATTTAATTTTGATTTTTTTTTTATTTTCACTCTTAGTTTTTTTTTTTTTTTTTTTGCACTCTTGGTTTTTTTCTTAGGTTTTGTTTTTTTTTGTAATTTCCACTCTTAGTTTTTTTTTCTTGCAATTTCCAAATTAATTTGTTTTGATTTTTTTTTTAATATTCATTCTTATTTTTTATCCTTAGTTTATTTTTTTCACACTTAGCTTTTTTTCTTAGGTTTTTTTGGTAATTTGATAATTATTTCATTTTGATTTTTTTCTCTAATTTGTACTCTTAGTTTTTTTTCTTTTTTTCTTGTAATTTTCATATTATTTTGTTTTGATCCCTAAAATTTTAAAATAAAAATTATAATCTCTAACTAATGCACTACATGTCTTTTCTTTTCTTTTTTTCTTTGGTTTTTTCTTTACTTTTTTCCATCAAATTTTTTTTTATCTAATTGGGTGTTAAAATTTTTAAAAATTAATCATTACTTTTTTCCATACAAATTGAAAGTTATATAATATATATAGATCAAATGTATATACTTTTTTAAAAAAAAAAAATCTTCTCGTCAATGTTAAATAAGAATACAATTTTATTTTACTTTTTGTTTTTACCCTCCCAATGTACTATTCGCTCTTAGTTTTTCTTTTCTTTTTTTTTCTTTTTAATTTTCACTCTTATTTCTTTCCTTAGGTGTTTTTTTTTTTTTTTGTAATTTTCAAATTATTTCATTTTGATCGCTAAAATTTTAAAATAAAAATTTTAATCTCTAGCTGATGCATTGCATGCCTTTTTTTTTTCTATAGTTTTTTTCTTTGCTTTTTTTTTTTCATCAATTCATGTTCTTTATTTATTTAATTAGATGTTAAAATTTTTAAAAATCAATCGTTACTTTATTCCATACAAACCGATAATTATACAATATATATAGATCAAATGTATATACTCCAAAAAAAAAAAAAACCTTCCCATCAGCATTAAATAAAAATAAATTTTTATTTTTTCATTAGTTAATTTTTATGAAAGCCTATAAACTAATTGTAACTTTATTTTTTATATATATTCTTATAACAAATATATTTTGTAAGTATTTGTTTTTGAATTCTTAATTAATATTTCATGTTTAAATTATATATTACAAGTTTTTACTTAAGAATCTCTAAATATTAAAAATAAATCATTTTTTAAGCAAAAATTTTATGAAAAACATAAAAAATAATAATTAAATACAAAATTAATGAAAAAAATTATAAAATTTTGAAATGATTTTGTTTTATCTATTCGCAGAATTGCGTGGATAATTTTAAAAATTAATTTTCTCATCAGCATTAAATAAGAATTTTTTTTCATTTGTTAGTTTTTATAAAAGTATATCTATTAATTATAACTTTATTTTTTAGAATTTAATATTATGAAAAATATATTTTAAAATTTTTTTAATTCTCGATTAATATTTTAGTTAAAATCAATCTACAAAGAAGAATGATTTATTTTTTTAAGCAAAAAAATTATAAAAAATTAAATAAATTAATTAAATAACAAATTATTTTAAAATTCTAAAATGATTTTGTTCTACCAAACTCACAATAACATATGCTAAAAGATGATGGAGTTTCACCGTAGCTAAACTCTCGCTACAATGAAACCAAAACGAGCATCGTTTTGTGCCTTTTAGACTCAAAACAACGTCGTCCCCCCTTAAAAAAAGTAGATTTTTTGATAATTTTTTAATATTTTAAAATTTAATCCTCTAAGTTATTAATTTATATAAAATAATTCTTAATTTAAACTAATACTATAGAAAGGTCTCGGTAATTTTTTTTTATGGTCTCGGGTTATTTTTTTCATTAATTATTATTTAATCAAAATATTTTTTTTCCATAATTAATGGTTACTTTTTCTATTTTTATAAATATTCATTAACTAAAATTAAATATTCTTCCTATATAAATTGATTAAGCTCCTCCTTCTAATTTGATTTTTTTAAAATAAATAATAAATTGGATGTATTTTTTATTTATATAAAAAAATACTCCTCGGATATATTTAAATTCAATTATATATATATAGACAATAAGTGTTAGTTAAATTTTATTTTATGTTTATATTTTTAAATTATTTAAAATATTAAAATATAGATATAATAGACTTATATGCGCCATGCGTGGATATTGAGCTAGTTAGTAAACTAAAATTGTGCCTAACTCATTTATGGTTAGTGCCACAACAAAGAGGAACCAGTCTGAATACACGATACGATATGGGATTGATTTGATTATCATAATAAAAATAAGGAGTTAATTTGATCTTTCTATATATTTTTATACAAAATGTAAACAAGTTTAAGACTGATGTACGGAGAATTTAACTTATAAGTTATAAGGATACTACCAACGAGCCACAGGCCCATTTATTCAAACTGCTTATACCTTGAAAAGTACAATAAAAGTTAAAATCAACAAATAAAATCATCATAAATTTTACATACAATCACAATATATTGAATTTACAATCTCATTTTAAGGATGGTCCAAAACCTCATATATATATAAGAGAATTAATATGAATTGGTATGATTGTGGTGATTGATAAAATTAACCACACTTAATTATTTATTATTCACGTTGAGACATATTATGCTCATTTCTATCATGTTCATTTAATCTAATTTATCTATGAATTGGTATGATTTTAATGTAGAAAAAATTGACAATATTTAACTACCTAAAGTTTAGATTGAGACATGTTATGTTCATTTAAAGAAATTTTATATTACTGAAGGAGTACTTATTGTATATTTCATGGATTTATTTTTTTTAAAAAAGATATACACAAAAAAGAAAAAAATTACATTCGGACCTATTATAAATTATTAGAATATTTACACTTAACTCATTTTTTTTTAATTTTCTCTCTCTCTCTTTTTTATATGTCCATCTCTTTTATAGAGTAAGTATTGATAGTTATTTTTTAAAGAATATAAAAATTTTCAAAATCATGTTCATTTAATCTAAATTATTGACGAATGGGTGTGATTTAGTATATGATAAAATTGGCAACAATTAACTACCTACTATACTTCCTTTTTTGTTTAATTTGAATAATTCAATTTAAAATCAATTGTGAGATTTGAAATATGAATTACCATAAAAGAACATCAAAAGATCAAAACCTGAAACCGGGAAAATTAACATCAAATTATAAGAGGGAAGATTATGCACAATTTTGATAGGTTGAGGATAATATTGGTAGATCCTTAGGAAAAGGATCAAACCGGAACTTATACAATAGAAAGAGAGCGTAACTGCACTTTATCCTTTTTATATAAATCTCCGCCGGCAAAATTTAGGAATAAACCACTTGTTCTGACTTTTTGTTTGGCATCCAGTCAAGTGAAGTCAGCAACAATCCACTCTAAAACAGTTGAAATCATCAGTGACTAGTAACAACCTACGATCAAGCCACAGTTTGATCAAAAGCTCTCACTAGTTTTTGCTCCCATGGCATCTCTTTCAACTTCTCTGCTACAGCCCAGTTTTCAACACTTAAATGTTAGCATAAAACTGCCTGATCATTTGCATAATTCGTGTCTAATACCGAAAAATCTTGCATTTCAAAGACTTGGGTTTATTTCACAACATGGGTCGTTTAGAAAACTGAAGATTGCTGGATGTTCTCGTCAAGCTGAAGCTTTGGCTGGTAAGATATATTACATATCATGTGATTCTGGCTTCGCTAGATTCCAGTTACCAGTCTATCTATAAGTCGTAAAATGAGAAATTTAAGAGTGATGTCTTACTTTGTGGTGGCAGATTCTAATACTCAAATATTTGATGTTGCAATTCTGACCTGCTCCGAGGTTTGTCTTCTCTCCCTTTCTTTAAAAAAATTTAAATGGGTTTCCGTGTTTTGCTGCTAAATGAGTAAATTTTAACTTGGGTTAAAGAGAGAATTGTGAAAAATTGATAGACCTTAAAGCAAATGCTATAACAGTGAGATAAAGTTGCATGTTTTTTTCATATATATATAGATCTGGGCTTAATTTTGGTTTTAGTGATGGACATTTCTGGTTTTTTTTTTTTTTTTTTTGGTTAAAGATGAAAGTTCAAATGTGAATATTTCTTAATTACTGGATAACTTTTTTGCTCTTGGTCATTATTATGTTTGTTTTTGAAGGCTATTGAAAGGCTAAAGAAAAACCGAGAAAATCAGGCAGGCAAGCAGCAATTCTTGGCCATGTACTCTAGCATTTTTGGTGGAATAACAACGGATACAGCAGCTATGGTGATACCTATGGATGACCACATGGTCCACAGAGGACATGGTGTCTTTGATACTGCTGCAATAGTAGATGGGTTAGTATAGATGTAACTGGAAGCTTTTTGTTTTTCATAATTGAAAATGTATTGCTGTTTGCTTCCATGGAACTACCAGGCCCTGCAAATGTATTTCATATTCCCAGTTTGTTGTTAAACTACCGGTCTAAAAGCTTAACTAGCATAGTTCAGGCTAACATTGTGTTAAAGCTTCTAATATTCAATTTGACAATGTCTTACGCTTATAGTATAAAGAAGTTCTTTTCTCCTCTAATTCAACGCTTGATTCCATCATATTCTTCATGCTTGATTCACGTTTTAAATGGCTGCAAGCTCTTGGAATCTAGCAGGGAACAATTTAATTTCCAAGTTCTTGAATATTCTTTTAAAATGTTGATTTTTGTGCAATTCAACAGCTCTTCTGATATTGCTGGGTGCATTATTTTACCTCATCAAATTTCAAGTATATAATTTTAGCTCTGTTTTATATATGTTTCTTTGAATATGTTCCACATGTGATTGGATAATCGTTTTTTAGGAGAAGAAAATTAAACTGCTTTGGCAACTGAAATAAGGAATACATTTGCTGATATACTCGTGAATCATGGACATTTCTGTGCAAACACGTATTCCTCTCTTAGTTCTTTCTTAGGCTATAAATCGAGTATTAATTGCTGATCAAGATCCTCGTCTGTTACCATGTCTCAGGCACTTATACGAACTGGACCAACACCTTGACCGTATAATAAGGTCCGCATCCATGGCCAAAATTAATCTTCCTTTTGATAGGGAAAGTATGAGGAGAATACTCATACAAACAGTGAGTGCTTCAAAGTGCAAGACAGGATCACTAAGATACTGGCTCTCGGCAGGACCTGGTGATTTCCAACTATCTCCGTCTGACTGCCATCAGCCAGCTCTTTATGCCATTGTAATCCAAGATCAATCTCCACATGATTCAAGAGGCATCAAGGTAGTAACTTCATCAATCCCAATAAAAACCCCACAATTTGCCACCATGAAGAGCGTAAATTACCTTCCAAATGTGCTTTCAAAGATGGAAGCAGAGGAGAATGGTGCATATGCATCTATTTGGCTGGATAATGATGGATTCATAGCTGAAGGGCCTAACATGAATGTGGCATTTGTCACTAAGGAAAAAGACCTTCTGATGCCTGCCTTTGACAAAATTTTGAGTGGGTGCACAGCTAAGAGAGTTTTGACACTAGCAGAGGGGCTGGTATGGGAGGGTAAACTCCATGGAATAAAGGTAGATAATGTGACCGTAGAGGAAGGAAAGAAAGCAGACGAGATGATGCTTATTGGCAGTGGAGTGCTTGTTCGCCCTGTGGTTCAGTGGGACAATCAGGTCATTGGCAATGGTAAGGAACTTCTCTGCAATTATACTATGCTCCTCCAAACTGAACGTACATGGAAACATGATGCTAAGTTGATATTGAGCGATCATGGCTTTCAGAAACCTTCTTGAATTGGTCGAATTTTTAGTTGTTTCTCTTCATTTCATAGTAGAAAGCAAGGGCACTTTCAATTAAATCAATAAGATGCCATCCATTGTGGGTGGCTCTTTAGCCATGATGAGGGTACGTGCAAGAATGTTTTCTTGTTGCTGTGTTTGCTTTTTGAATGGCTGATCTGCACCATAAATCTGCTGTGGTGCTTTTAGCTTTTGCAGGTTCCATGTGGTAGGTCTTGTGAAGCCACAAATGCTAAATTCACAGACACACATGACTGAAAAAGTTTGGTACAATGGTTGTACTGAATTTTCTCCCTCCTTGCACCGTCTTGCACTTTAATTTTTCCACCAGAAATATCTAACTGCACTGCATTTCATTCTGTGCCTTCTGCAAGTCATTTTCCTACAATTTATATTTTGGTGGGAACCTTTTCGTTTTCCCTTTTACGTGGTCTTCGAAAACTAATGCAGTTGACTTGTTGATTTTCTGACCATCAGTAATTTGTGGCGTGCATTCGTTTGTAGGCGAAGAAGGTCCCATAGCTCGGGCGCTCTTGGCTCTTATACTGGAAGACATGAAAGCAGGCCCCCCTGCAGTCCGAGTGCCTGTCCCATAACTCCATTATTTTTCCTTTCACTGGTGCTGCAAAGTGGGACTTCAACCACAAAAGGCTGCTGTTCAACTATTGCTTTCTTTGCACAGGATGGGTAGCTTGATCTTGGACATACATAAGTTAAATCTGTCTTCTTTGACAAAATAAACTGATTCAAATTGCTGATTCAAGACTCACCATCTCCACCACCGGAGAGTGAAAGCATTTCATGTTGCTGTATAGCTTGGTGGATCCAATATGTAAAAATTCAAAAAATGCAATTTACAGTCAGCATCAAATGTATCAAATCAATAGCATTTCAAAGAAGCATATCCTTTTTTTTTTTTTTGTTTTTGTTTTTTTTTTTTTTATGTTCCCTGTTATCAAAGAAAGTAAAAGGTACAATACGGTGCAGTTCTGAAAGATTTTCTTTCCTGCAAAATGTCCTTGGTGAATGTACATGGTCACTGTCAGATATTAGAAGGATTTAGGTCACTTGAAAAACTTAATTCGTAGGTTATTTTACCTAACAAATTCAAGGTAGTCAAATTATTATTATTTTTTTAAATTACAAGTGGGAGGCTAGTCATTTTCATGAATATATATATATATATATATATATATATAAGGAGAAATTGGGTTCTAAGCCTACCATCTCTTGCCGAAGGAATGTCCTGGTTAATCACCAAGTTGTTGGGGCTCTGTTGTATATGCATGTCTACAGATCAGCTAAATTGTTGGAACACTTCACATGTTCCATAAAATGGCATCTAATCAATAATGCATGATTATGGAACCTTAAAAGTGGTACTAATGAATCAAAGAAACAGACAAAGGTTGCATCAACAAATGGTAGACACCAGACACTTGTGCCTAAAAGCAAATGAGTGGAGCATCTAGTCACAGGCCTCAAATTTGCTGTATAGTTATTATCTAAGCCATTGCTTTGCAAAAAGTGATATGCTTATTTGTTTTTCTTGTCATTCTTTCACGCGTCAGAACTCAGAAGATGCCCGTGTCATGGTAGGCTATTATTTTATTGGGTTTCATGACAGGGAACTTTCTTATCCATTGAAATTGCAAAGCCTTCCACTGGGAAGCAAGAGACCTTATTTCAAAACACCTTTTAGTTCATAGTATATATATATATTTTTTTTCATCCACGTTAAAGATAAAGACTAATTCTATTTAAGGTGAGAAAGATAAAATTTAATCACTCTCAATAAATAATATTGTAGAATTCAAACCATATATATTGATAAAAAATTTATTTTGAAACCAGTTCATTTACCGCCATTAGTAATTCACAAATGTATTTGTTTTTCATGTTAATATCTCACAATTAAAAATCTAAAATAAGCTGAAAAATAATTTCTTATGCAAAATTTAAGTATGAATGATTTACTTAATACTTGATTAAAGACATAATTTATTAAGACTTAAAACTAATTTGACCTACAGTACAGACCACGACAACATATATAGCTGTCCTGGAAAACAGTTGCGGGGAGACTAAACTATTCAGATAAGAAAAAAAGCATTGGGAATTAGGATGGAATTTGTATATTTGATGATCCGTTAAATTTGGAAAAGTTTGATCATATTTTAGTATTGTTAAGTATCCTTTCAAATAGCCATATGTAACTTCCATGATTCCATATTATGTTAACATAGTGCAAATAGTGATTTAGTTGTGTTTTTTTTCAAGGGATAATTAAGAAGAAAACCCTTTTTTCTTAAAACAAAAATTCTATCTAAAAACCTATTAGTATATTTTTAAATCTCTCAAATCTAAAATACTATTTTTCTTACTAAAACACTCAATATTTAACCTCTAACTTAACACGAGTTAATTATTTGATGGTTTAGTAAAAAAAATATATATTATTTTGGACTTGAGAGATTCAAAAATAAATTGATATGTTTTTTAAATAGAATATTTTATTCATAGAGTTTCTAGTAATTATCTAATAATAACATCATTTCATAGGTTTTGATGAGTTTGATAAATGCCTTTTTTTTCTTTTTATTATAATCAAGTTCAGGGATTACAATCAAAAGAAAAAAAAATAAGTTTTAAGAGGTTATTTGATTGCTGATACACTAGCATTCATCTATTATTTTCTTATTGCAATAAAAAAAAATTCGTAAGAGTTTTTATTTCTTTCCACTAAAGAATTAATTTCACTACCTAATAGCTATAGAAGCCGATGCAATTCAACTAATCAATATTAATGAAATGAAACTTCGTTATCCTTTTGTAATTTAATTTAAAAGGTATCATATAGATAAAAAAACTAAGAATATGTATGATTATGAAAATTAACGATATCTTAAATCCTAATATATTGAAAAAAGCAACAACAACAGTATTAGTTTTTAATTAATTGAAACTTATGACTTTTTATCAAGCAATTAAATTCAATTACGCGATGAATATAACGTATCTAGATGCATTAATTAAATAAAACATGGGCATTCAAAATAAAAATACATATCTTACAAAATAATAGTTTCATTGAGTTAGAAATAATTACTAAAAAAACCTTTAAAAAATTCTATTTAAAAAACTCATTAATTTATTTTTTGAATTTCTCAAATTCAAAATAGTATTTTTTATATCAAAATACTCAATAGTTAACCGATATTGAGCAAAGGGTTAGCTATTGAGTGTTTTAGAAAGAAAAATATCATTTTTGATTTGAGAAATTTAAAAATGAATTTATGAATTTTTAAGATAAAATATATTTTTAAAAAAATTTCTCATAATTATCCCTTTTTAAAAATTAATAATGAAATTACTATTTTTTAATATAAAAAAATCCAAAATTGAACGCACCGGTGACTAGGCTTGGCTTTTGCGTAATATACGTAAAGATGATGCGAAGAAATCAAATCAAATCATTCATTCCTTATTTGAACTTTTAAAATCTTATCCTATTTCTCTACGTAGCCAGTTTTTTCACATTTCCCTTCCATTCCTTCCAATTTTAAGCCTCCTCCGTGTTAATAATAATAAAAACTGTAAACCTGGTCATGATTTTACTTTTTACATCACTATTATTCCATTGCTATAATCCTAATAAGATGTGTTTCCTTGTAAAAAATGATAGACGTGGAATAGAAATATAAGAATCAAAATAATATTTTAATTCTTATATTTTATATATATGAAATAATAATAAGCAATTTGAATGAAATTTAAAATTTTTAATATTTAGTTTTTAAGAAAAAATAATAATTTAAAAATAATTTTATCAATTGTAACGATAATAAAGATAATTATGGTAATAATAGTATTAAAAAAAATAAGTGATGATGATAATAATAGTAATATATTTTAAAAAATAAGATTATCATCATGAAAGATGAAAATAGAAAAAAATATAGAATAAAAATAACAAAAGTGTAGATAGATTAGCAATAATAATAGTAATTTAATCATTATCAGTTCACCACCAATGACAACAGTGACAGCTACTATAGTGAAAATAGTTATGATAATAAAAATAATAAATAAAAAATAATATATTATTTTTTTGAAAATAAAAATCTTATTTTTTTTTTATTCCTACATTCTCCCACAAAAATAAAATTTTCGCTGTTCGTTTCTTGTTATCACATAAGGTTGGCTTGATGAAGGATATGCTCTTAGAGTTATTTGAAAAACAACTTAGTTTTGTTCGAATTGCGAATTTTCTTTTTAATATCCTTATCATAAAAAAAAACCCATCACTATTTAAATGGGTTAAATTACATGGCAGGATTCATAAAGAAAACTTTAGTCCATGAAAGATGAAATGAATTTCCTTAAAAGATAAAAACGGGATCCGCTTGTATGTAACTATTGAAATCATGGATTTGGCTTCAAGATTATTCCAAAATTTGGCACTAATTTCTGTAGAGTTACCGTAACTCTCAATCTTTTGAAAATGCATTCGTCCAATAAACGTGGTTAATAAAAAACATTTAAACATTATCATAAAATAAACTTTTTCTTTAAATGCCATCTTTAATCATTTTCAGTCTGAACTCCGGACGGGTCAAAGCTATCATTTAGCAAACGGTAACTCAGATCAACGCACAGCAGCTAGCACGTGCGTAAATTAAATGCTGCATTACCGGAGATTAGAAATTTTATATTTACTTTATGAATACATTTTATGGAGAAAAACGGATATAAAAAAATAAAAAACATTCGAACCCTTTAATAATACAAATATTTTGATTAAAATATATATATATATATGTATGTATGTATATATATATTTTGAGTTATCCGGGTTATAATTCCGCTTTTTTTTTTTTTAATTATACTCTTCTCTTCATAATCTATCTTTCTAACTCTGGATGTAAAATAGGTTTATTATTAATTCCTCCGTGATTATATAAAATTCTCCGCCTTTAACAAGGGCCCATGGAGATCACCGCAGAAACGATAAGAACCGTTAGATTGCAAATGGTCGGCCGATCAACAGTACAACTAAAAGGTAAAGTACGCTTTATCCCTTATATATTAAGAATATTCCATCTCAGTCTCTGTTATATGATAATTCTTATGTTAACCATTTAATTTATATAAAGCTTAAATTTAACCTTCGAATATAGTTGTGAAGATGCAATTTGGTCCGACCAAAAAGATTCATACCAGGACTGAAAAAAAAATCAATTTTAAATTACACTTTACTAGACAAGAATTAATTAATACAATGACATGTTTTTCTCCATTGTTGATGGGTATTGTCATATTCTCCAGCTTTCCTTAACTCTAATTAAATAACATTTTTTTCTTATTTATATATAATGTTTAAGTATTAAGTCATTATATTTTATCATATGTGTTATTTTTATTAAAAGATCCAATTAAGTTATAAAACGGAAAATCTTATTTAATTGATGTCTAATAATCTAAATTCAGTATAACACAACACGGATAAAAAATATAAATGCAAATATCCAATTCAACCAATCTATTTTTTGAAGAATAGGCTTGATTGAATTATGTCTTCTTTGAATTCTTTTCAATCCTAGTTAATATCAAGTTTATTTTTTGTTTTTTTTTTCTAATTTAAAGATTTTGTGCAAAATTACCACATGTATGAGATATTAAGAGAAAACGTGCAAGGAAAATGCACAAAAACGATGAAAATAACATTATATGTAATGGATAGGAGTCACATTAAATTTCTTTTTAAAACTATGTGACTAATTATATGAAATTTAGAAATATAGCCCGAAGGTGAAATATTATAAAATCTATTAGGGTCATAATGTAGTTTACCCTCCAATAAACGATGGCACCACTATCCCACGCGTGTCATCATCTTAATGGTCAACTATTTTCAAAAACCCACCTCCCCAAATAATTCAACTGAAAAACTGGAAATACAAAGCAAAAATAACCAATTCGCTTCTTAAAAAGGAAAATGGAAAACGAAAATCTAACAAAAAGAAAAAAAGCAACTATTTGATTTGTTTTTCTGATAGAGAGAGAACCTTTTGAGAGAGGGGAGAGAGAGAAAAACCTTTCGTTAAAGGATAGAGAGAAAGGGGAAGAATACCTAACGGAGAGAGAGAGAGTGCGTTAGGTTACTAAGCGGAGTTTAGGCGCCGGAATTGAGTGCGATCTGGCCGAGAAAGTGGTTTCCGGTGGAAAGAATTTTGGATTTGATTAATTGATTGATTTAATTTTGAGAAGAAACATAAAGCAGAGATGGTGAATTCTATGGTGGAAAGAGCCACGAGCGACATGCTGATCGGGCCTGATTGGGCGATGAATATCGAGATCTGTGACATGTGCAATCGCGACCCTACGTATGCACCGCACTTGATTCTTGTCTCTTGATTTCTTGTTCAAGCTATTTTTAAAATTTTGTAATTCATTACTTTGTAATCTAAACTGATTTGTTTTTAATATGTAACTGTTTTGGATAAATTTATTTTTTAATAATTTGATCGAACAGTTGATTCTAATTAGCTGAGGAGGAAATTTGAATATTTTTAATCATGTGATATTTTTGTGGCTTGTTAATTTTTTCGTTTTATTTGCATTTTGAATAAATCATAAAGGTTGCTTCTTGTCCATCTAAATTTAGGTTGTATGGCTTTAACTAGGATTTGGCTATTCTAAATACTAAGAACTTGTTAAGATTGCTTAAGTTTTGAAGTTTTTTCTTTGATTTGGATTATCAGGCAAGCGAAGGATGTTGTCAAAGGAATAAAGAAGAAACTCGGTAGTAGGAATTCGAAAGTTCAACTACTTGCCCTAACAGTAAGCTTCACAATGCTTGGTTTCTCTTTTAAGTGGATGAATGTATCTGTTGCACTTCACTCGGTTTATGTGATAAGTGCAATACAGTTTTCAGCTTGCTAGTTACATTAGGGTTCTATTTACCTTTGTTTCTAAAAGGGAAATTGAATTAATGTTAGGTTTTTCATGAGAGAATTGTGTGTTTTAGACATGAGCAATAGGTGCAGTGGAAATACTTGGCAATCAAATGTACAAATCAGTCAGTTTCTTAATTAGAGTATTATGGTGTGTTTGATTGAGGTAGAAAGGTGAGATATGATTGTATTAGATGAATTTGGGCCTGGTCTGAGATCCATTTTTGTTTTTTAGACTTGGTATGATATTGGAAAATGCAGTCAAACTAGCTGGTATGCTACAATTCTCTTTTTAGAGAGTGATGGTATGATTAAGTATAGAAGCCAGTAAATTTATTTGGCTGCTATTAATTTAGTAATAATTGTCCGCACCAGTTTTCCCAGTGTAACTTTGTCACTTTTCTGGTCATTTTTTAACCACTCTTTCCAGAGGACTAAGTTTGTTTCAATTTTGGTCTGGGCGCTTCTAGCTGTTAGAGACGATCATAAAGAACTGTGGGGACATTGTACATATGCATGTGGCAGAGAGAGATCTTCTTCATGAGATGGTCAAAATAGCTAAGAAAAAGGTGAGACTGTTTCTGTACAATTCGGTGCTAACCTATCTTGTAGTTATATCTTTTTTGTAAAAAATCGCTCATATTTTTTGTTATGCTTAATTGTAGCCGGACTTTCATGTCAAAGAGAAGATATTGATTCTGGTAGATACTTGGCAAGAAGCTTTTGGTGGTCCAAGGGCAAGATATCCGCAATATTATGCTGCATACCAAGAGTTATTGGTGCGTTTC
This sequence comes from Dovyalis caffra, assembly GCA_963924115.1. Classification (NCBI taxonomy): domain Eukaryota; kingdom Viridiplantae; phylum Streptophyta; class Magnoliopsida; order Malpighiales; family Salicaceae; genus Dovyalis; species Dovyalis caffra. Next base: position 13,794,836 of record CAWUPB010001194.1, on the reverse strand, counting down.
CTTTGAAGTGTTCCTTCAGCCACATTGATCCTAGTTAGCATAGCTGAATAATTTGTTGCTCATTTATGAATCATCAAACAAGCATGGCTTTTGCATTTCATGCTAATACTCTGCTGTACAAGCGCTCCTGATTATCATAATGTGGCCTTTTTGGTATGGATCTCTAAGTGAATTTGTATATTTCAGCGTGCTGGGGCAGTATTCCCTCCAAGGTCTGAGAGGTCCGCCCCTGTATTCACACCTCCACAAACACAGCCTCTGTCATCTTATCCTCAAAATCTGCGCAATATTGAGTATCCACCAGGAGCAGCTGAATCTTCTGCAGAGTCAGAGTTTCCAACCTTGAGGTACGCCAATGACTTTTTTTTGTCTTTTAAATGGAATTTGTCAAGACATCATAAGTTGTTCATAACTGTCACTTCCTTCACTTCGCATGTGTTTGAATGATGAACTCAAAACTTTTATTATAGGGGTTGCATTATTTTTATTGCACCCCCTGTTGTGTGGTTGTATTCAGGGGTTATTTAAGAAGTGTTTTTTTTTTTTAATTTGAACTTTCTTTTACTAGCCTGACAGAAATTCAAAATGCTCGGGGTATCATGGATGTTTTAGCAGAGATGCTAAATGCACTAGACCCAGAGAACAAAGAGGTACATTTTCCAATCCTTGTGGTAGTTAAAAACTTGTGATTTAATTTAATATATCCGGCTAGCTTAAAGCCAACAAATTTTCAATTTTATTTTTTGCATATATTGGTTCTATGTAAAAATTGCATATTATTAAGTGCTTAAAACTTCTTACACTCACATGTAAATTAGTTCTGTGCGAATCAAGGTTCTTAAGGTTATTTTCAATTCTTAAACTGGTGATTTTTCACCTCATTTTGCAGGGGCTTAGGCAGGAGGTTATTGTTGACCTGGTGGAACAGTGTCGTACATACAAGCAAAGAGTGGTACATCTTGTTAATTCTACTTCGTAAGTTCCATTCAACCGTTTTCTTTTTTAGTTTGCTATAATGTTTGCCAGTTCCTCCTATCTGCTATATTCGATTTTCATGGTGATTGGTATCATTTATGTGTGTGTTGATATATGAAGTTGGTATAGAACAATAAGAGGGAAAGATAGTAAGAAGATCGAAAACCAAAAATCCACTAGGTGAAACCCTTGAAATCTACAAGGATTACTTCTTGAATCCCCAAGAAACTACGCTTTTGAAATCCACAAGGACTGACAAATTTTCACAGGATAGCTTTTCATTCATCAAAATGGTTCACCTATTAAGCAAATATGTGTGTGAGGCACACCTAAACATTAAAAAGTTGTAATTAAGATAAGGAAATAGTGAAATCCTTTTTAATATTAGATACTAAATTTTCCCAGTAACAGTTAAGTCCTAAATAGTACAAATCCTAAATAATAATTTCCAATAGTGTAAATTCCTAATCAATGGAATTATAAATCAACTGCCGACAAATCTTCGTTTACTTTATCAGGGTGAGGAGGGCATTAGGGTGTGGCTGCTATTAGTGTTTGACAGGCTTCTGACATGCTACAGTAAGAAATCTATTTTCCAAATCTAAGGAGGACATAATAACATCTATAATTAATGGCATGATGTGACCTTCTTGTTTTGAGGTAATGGCTGAACTGATGCTGTGCGGGCTTGCATAGGTCTTACTGTATTAAAAAGTATAAGGTGCTGAACTATAAAGACAGTGAAGGGTGTTTTCTAGCTGAATTATATCTCTTAAGAGTATGGCAATATGCACGTCATGTTCTAGATTTGTTGTGTAGCTTGACAGTATTGTTGCTGGTTTTGCCTGTTATTGTCAAATCCGCACTGCAGTGACTGACTAGTTTGCTAGATTACTCTTTTGCATAACAAATAGAATGAGATGAGTTGGTCCCGAATGTTGGGTGTATGAACCCACTGCCTCTATTAAATGCATGTTGGAACTACTGTTGACATATTTTGTTTGGTAATCTGAACTTTCTTTTTCAGGGACGAATCCCTACTGTGTCAAGGATTATCATTGAATGATGACTTGCAGCGAGTACTAGCCAGGCACGAATCCATTTCTTCAGGAACTTCTACTCCAGGTCTGGCAGATAAACCAAAAGCTGAATCCAGTGGAGCACTTGTAGACACCAATGCTCCTCTAGTTGATACAGGAGATAACAAGGACAAAAAGCCTGATGGGGGGTAAGCAGATTTATTCAAGCTGTTCCATTTCTATAGAAATTGACCAGATAAGCATTATGATTTATAAATGAATTGATGGCCTAAGCTCTCACTCAATCATGGTGGTTGTAGTTGGTCGTGTCTTGTCATCTTATTGCCATATTTTTGTTTTTGTAATTTCTTTTTGTTGGAAATACATTGTCCTTTATATTAGGCTTTTAGGATTATGCGTTTGTGGTTGTGAAGTTAAGCTTTCTTGGGACAGGTTATGAATATGGTGATATGTGTTGAGCTACTTGTCTGCCAAATTAATCAATAATTTTGAGGATATTGAATTTATGGCTCGAAGAATCGCTTATGCAGTCACACATTTTATAACCATTTGTTACCCTTCAGATCAGTTTCGTGAAACATATCTAGTTTTCTACTCAAATAAGGTTCCAGTCAGTACCCCAAGAGAAGAATTGGCATGAAATTCTGAACTGGTCGAGTCAAAATGGTGAATGAAAATTGTTTAACTTTTGTCAAACTATTTATAGATGGAAGTTGAAGCCGGAATTTTAAACTCTTAAAATTCTTGTCTGAGATCTATGTTATTTGACTGCGAGTGAATTTTGCTGCAGATCAACTTCAAATTCTCAAACACTAAACCAGTTGTTACTCCCTGCACCTCCTGCAAGTAATGGTCCAACTACTCCAGCGGGAGCCAATCCCAAATGGGACCTGTTGAGTGGTGATGATTATAACTCACCAAAGGCTGATACTTCTCTTGCTCTAGTTTCTGTAGGAGAACCCCAGACGACCACTCCTCTGTCACAGCAGAATGCACTTGTTCTGTTTGACATGTTTTCTGATGGTAACAATGCTCCAAATACGGCCAATACACAGCCTACCAATCTGGCTGGACAAACCAATTCCTTGACTCCACAATTCCAACAGCAACAGAATTTTCAAACACCAGAAGCTGGTGTTTACATGAATGGTAGTGCCCCTAATATGGGATCTCCACGATATGAGCAGTCAGTATACATGCAAACCACCAGTCCTGCCTGGAATGGACAGCTTCCCCAGCAGCAACAGCAGCCAGCCTCACCAGTTTATGGTGTGCTTCTATTTTCAAATCAAAACTTTGTTCCTTTGAAATAAAAATTCTTATCGTTGGCTTTTGAGACTCTCTTAGTTTTGCATATTTTAGTGAATTAAGGTTTCTCTTTACTACTATTGCATTGAAATTCATGAAGCTTTCACCTTGGGATGTTGAAAGGTGCTCAAAGTAGTGGATCACTGCCTCCACCTCCTTGGGAAGCTCAGCAAGCAGACACAGGCCCAGTGGCAGGCGCTCAATACCCTCAATCAGTGCAAGTTACTCAGATGGTTGCCACACATGCACAACCATTGCCTAGTGGTATGCACCCTCAAGGGCCTCAATCAGTGGGTAATGATCAGGTGGGTATGTACATGCAGACTGCACCAAACAATCAGTATTGGGGCATGAATCCCCAAGCAATGCAGGGAGGACAGTATATGGGTATGTTTCCACAACCAATGCAAGCTGGGCCGATGGCTTCTATGTATCCTCAACAAGTGTATGGCAACCAAATGGCTGGATATGGGTATGGTCCACAACAAGGGACGCAGTACCTTGAGCAGAGAATGCGTGGACTATCTGTTAGAGATGACAGTGGCTTGAGAAACTCATCTTACCAGGTTCCAACTTCTTCTTATGTGCCTTCTGGTAAGCCTTCCAAGCCAGAGGATAAGCTATTTGGAGACCTAGTAGATATTTCAAAGTTCAAGCCAGGAAAATCCACTCCTGGGAGAGCTGGTAGCATGTGAAACATGATTGGTTGCATTTTTATTTTAAATTTTTTTCTTCACTAACTTGCCTTTTATTTTCCATTTTTTTTTAAGTTTCAATATATATATATATTTTTCTTTTGGTCTTTTTTGGGTCCCATATTCATGTTTGTTTGGAAATCATGTACATTCTTTTTAGAGGAAAAGAAAAGAAAAGGGGAAAAAAAAAAAAAACCAATGCTCTCAATTAGGTTGAATTTATGATTTTGGGTTTTTTCAACACTTGCAACTTGGACATCTTTTTAGAAGATATCTCTATTTTTCTACCCAGTTTTTTTTTTATTTTTTTATTTTTTTTATTTCAGTACTTGATTGATTGACAATGTAAACTGATTAGGTTGATTGAATATTTCTTGCCATTTGGCTTCCAGTGACATGGTTGATTCTGAATTTTCAGTCTCCAAAGGGACTGCTCTTGATTTTCCAGAGGATGGAATCAGGAATGTCCTTTCTATAGTTCCTCTGCCCTTTATTTGATGATTCTTTCAGCTCTCTGATAACTTTTCTCACTCACCTGATCTGTGTAACAAATCTATTTACTCTCAACAATTATGAATGGTGATATTATTGGACTTGTTAAGAAACTATGACAGGGTACCGATAATATGGCTCGTGAGTGTCCTGGTATGAATGGGAATTTTATGTAAAGTGCAGCGGTTCACAGCCCTGCTTTGTTTTGGGACGAGGTTTAATATCTAACAGCCTGATTTACTAAGATCACAAAGGTTGTATAACAGAGATGCAAAGATGCATGCAGTGAGAACTACGTAAAATAAAAGAGCTGCTGAAATCCTGCCATGAACTTCGATTGCAATGGAATTTTTATTTTTATTTTATGGTTTTGGCTTTATTTCAAAGAGGAGAAAACTGCTATTTCAGTATCTAAGTTTTTATTTTGTTTGTGTTTAACTTTTGATTTTATCTATTTTGAGTTATCAACTTTTGTTTTTCATTTTTTAAATAGTGTAACTGGTATTAATTGACAGGTGATTGTTTTGTATTGGCACCTGAAAAAAATACGGTTATACTTGAAATTAGAGAAAAGTGCAACTTTACTATAATTTTCGTTTTTGTTCTATTTGAGAGTGTAATAATTTTTTTTTTAAAAAATCTATTTAAGTGATTAACTTTTGATTTTTGGTTTTTTTTCCCCCGATTAAGATTGACGTAGTTGATATATATTAATACGTGATTATTTTATGCTAACATAAAAATTTCGCTCAAAGTTTTTGAGAGAATCATTTGTGCCTTGCTTTCATCTCAAGTTTTGCAGCATTTTTAAACTTCTCTTAAAATATAATTCATCAATCTTTCAATCTATTATTCTGTATTTGATTTTAAATAATCTTTTAAGATGTGTGTACTAAGTGCAAAAGTTCGCTCAAAATTAATACGTGACTGTTTTGTACTAATGCAGAAATCTTGTTCAAAAAAGAGTGTTCATCCCAAGTTTTGCAGCATTCTTTATGCGTTAACATATAATCCACCAACTTTTCTATATATTATTCTATATTTGGGGTTCAATAATAGTTTAAGGCATGTGTAGTGAATACAAAATTAATTTGTATATATTTTTTGTTCTCAATAATTTCAAGTAAGATCTATTTTTGGCTGCATCTTGTTAAAAAAATCTCGTGTCACCAGTCACAATGGAAACTTTTTTTCGTTTTATGCCAGTACAAAACAGCTATTGTGTCAGTTGAATCCACCATACCACTACTTAGTACTGTCAGGTAACGTCATACAAGTCAAATAGGAAAAAAAAAGAAAAAGTTACCACACAAACAAAAATAAATATCAAATATTAATCACTGAAATTACAAGTCTCTTTCATAGAGGTACTGCGTTTCATTTGTAGGGTTTGATATTATTTACAGCGATGTTTTACAGCATGCGTGACATCTAATCCTGAGACTTAGAATTTCGACCTGGGAATTCTTAGTTTCGAATTTGGGGAAGCGTGCAACATGAATTTAGAATTGAGATTCAAGGAACGCTGTCTTTTATTGTATAGTAAGTGAAAGAAAGCTTGACAACTCATTCGTACAATATCTCGAAAGGACATCTCACTTGAAGTTAATCTATTTGTTAATTCTTAGTGTAGATGATCTCTTGCAGCACTTTGGTTGAGTATAGGTTTACGAACTACAAATGCTTGAGCATTAATTAGGTGTAATGCATACACAACATAACAAATTAGTTGTAGAACTGTCATTCGGCATCTTCTTTCCCAATTCTCCACGATCCGTCGATGTCGTTCTTGACATTCTTTAATTTTTTTACGAATGTTTTGCAAGTTTCTCAAGATCGAAGGAACACCACTATTTGATTGCAACAAGTTCTCATTTAGTGTATTACATCTTTGTTCTTCATCATGCATATTCTCAATGACATTCATTTTCATTTATGTTAAATGCAAAATATTGTAATATTAATATCTAAACTAATGTCATAAAAACATAAACTCGCTTGAAAGTAAAAAGTGCATATATGTAGCATTACATAATATAGAAACACGAGATCAAATGATATATGTAGATAGATTCCAAATACAAATATAGTTTTTTAATAGCCAAGGATATTAAAAACTTACCTCTCTTGAATGTAGAAGATATGTCTTATCATAAATCAAAACCAGTCGACAACCTTCTACTCGTTATTCTCCTATCTAGCATTGAATGTTCATATAACCAAGTGAATCAACAATTCAAATGAATTTTAGAAGACCGATCCAAAGTAATCTATATTATAAATCAAATTGACATTTACAAAAATAAACAGACAAATTGATTGCAGCCTAAAATAACAACTCAAACCGTGAACCATCAAACAAATATATATATATAACTTGGCCGACAAATACTACATAGAAAAAGAAAAAACAAAGAGCATAAAGCAAGAATCGAAAAAAATATTAAATACTTTTAATGCAAATGCAATAATAGTATTTGAAGGTGTTATTTGACGTAAAAGATACTTAATGACATAGCAGGTAGCGAGCTAGTGTTGGAGATGGGTGATAATAAAATTAGGGCTTGAGATTAGAGCTAGCTAGTGTTTTGATACTCATTTGCATAGGGCTAACATCTAGCAAGAATCGAAAGGGGATAGTCCAAGCTTCCATTTTACAATAATTACATTTCATCTTCTCTCTTTGAAAAAACATCAATTACATGTTGATGATAAAATTATAATTTTTTTCCCCATTTTTGATGAAACAAAAAATAAATAAAGGTGCACATGTGAAACATTGTCAATATATATTAATATAAACGAGTTTAGTTGATGATTATCATTTTTAGTAATTTGGGTGGGATGTCAAAAAGTATCGCTAAGTTTATTAATTAAATTGTTATTTATATAATTTTTTTAATATAAAATTATCAATATATTTTTCATCAATTATCAAAAAAATTGATAAGAATCATAATTTAATTGATGAATTTAGGAGTATCCCATATCAAATACTATAGTCGTTTAAGTTGTAAAAATTGCATGTAATGCTGGAACATGCACATCAAATAAAATGACAATTTTGAATCATGCTTCTTGATAACAAGTATGAAATTTCAACAAGCAAGTTACCATATCTAAGTGAGACCCATCAAGCAAGCATGTACAACCAAAATTATTCTCGTTGTCAGAATCGTTGATTTCTATATTTTTCAAGAATGACTTCCCTTCGCCTTTTACTCTCCTCCTTTATTCTATTGAGATCTTCCTCCTCCTGTTCAGCTAAATTCAATGCAATCCTTTCTTTAAAATCATCTTGTTCATCTTCATCTCCGAAACCACATATCAAAAACATAGAAGTTAGGTCAAAAAACATGCCGACCGGATATATATTTTCTTGAAGTTAAAAGACGTTTTGAATTGAAATAAGCATTGCAATTCCGTGGATTAAAATTACTCGTTTAGATTGTCTCTTCCCCGTCCAAAAGAATTGTTGTTGGAATTATAACAGCTTCGGATCACTCTTATCCTTAGATTTCTCCCGATTCCTCGTCATTTCGCTTATCCCTAACTCTATCCCTTTTCATGTACCACCTAACCTATTATAGTGTTTCTTTTAAAGTAAAAAAAAAAAAAAGTGTTGATTAGGACCTCTCACAATAGATAGTATAGAACACCGAGAAATTGAAAGTTTTAAACATATATTAGCACTATGATTGGAGGCTAATAATAGGAATGAAATGCAATTAAAGTCCGACTTCCAAACGCAACATTATACATAGAATAAAGGACCAAATAGGTGAAAATCCAACATGACAAAACTATAATGCCACATTATATTAGCACTTACCTTGGAGTCGCAAAGTGAATGTAAGCAAACTTAAAAGAACTTCCTTTAATCTATCTTTGGATGCTCGTATCAATCAAGTTGCTATTGCTATCGAATTTTTGAGGAGGTGTAAATGTCTCTCCCCTCATTAGATCGAAACCCGGTTCCGGTCCTCTCTCTCTTCCCGTTCCTATTATTTCTCGATCTTTCATTCTTCCTATATGTCAAATCTAGCTTCTTAATATGTCGAAAGAGATTTATTTAGCAAGAACCAAATAGCTCGGCCCAAATCTAAAACCGTCACTATCATCTCTCTCTTTCTAGATTAAAGCAACCATCTAGTGAAAATTGAAAATGAAAGAATTCGAGGGAGATGAGTTACCCGAGTGGAGCTTCCACGAAACGAGAGGAATTAATAAGAACTTGTGTTAGACTATTTGAATTTCCCGAGCAAAACCAAAGGAGTAAAGGATAATTTTTGAACTTTGTTGTTCGTCAAATTTGTAGGTTTGATTGATTTTGAATGAGGATAAGGATACTCCACCTTTTGTTGTTCTCATTGTTGATTTTACGAAGGAAATTGGGACTCGTGACCTAAGGTTGTTGGGGGGTATGATGCTTTTGAATGTCTTGCAGCGTGTTTAAGACTAGCTAATGAAGGGGTGTTGTTATGGTGGATGATTATGGGTTTGTGGCGGATGCTTGGCCTTGATGAATTGTCAATAACCAAACAAGCTGAGAGGAAGTCAATTATTGGGAGGAACAACCTTCAATGGCGCTCGAAATAGTGGGATCGAATTACCGCAAGATCCTATTATAAAAGAGCCTTGATTTGCGGATTTATTTTGTTACTACAGAGAGTAGAAAAGGAGGGGCACGGCTGAGGCGAGATGAGGACAAAAATGTCAATCAAAAATATTTTGATGATTTACATGCTTTTTCTTCCAGTTTCCTCCTAATTTTGGGAGGAAAATGAGTCCTACCAATTATAAGTTTGTTTATTATTATTATTTTCTTTCCACAGGTTTCCTCCCCAAAACAAACGAAGGAAACTTTTCTTTCCTTTCCTTTCCTTCACTTTCCACCCTATTCAAACAATCCCCAACCAAAAAAGAAGAGAAAAAATTGAAGAATGTCTATCATTTTTTTAACACGTTGTTGTTTTTAAATCATCATTTAACAAAATGGATTTTGAATAGAAGAAATTACATTAATGTTTTTTAAAAAAATCAAAGCAGCTTAATTAAAAAAATGGCAAAGCAGTTGTTTTTTTAATTAATAATTAAAAAATAATAAAAATTTAGGAGGAAAAAGGAAAAAATAACATAATCATTTAGTTTTTCGTTAATTAAACAATAATAAAATTTAAGAGGAAAAAAATAACATAATCATTTAGTTTTTTCTATTAACTATCATATCATCATTAAATAGAAAATTAAATGAAAAAACTTGATTAGTATTTTTGAAAAAATTGCCGTTGTTAAACATAAAAAATAAAAATTAATATATTTAATTGAAAAAAATTAAAATAAATGTTCTTATCGACGTAGTTTTCCCATTTTGATTTATCCCATGGACTATCGTTTCCCTGCTCGGTATACCCTCATTCTTGTTCTCTCCGCCACGTATGCACCACGTCATACATAGCTAATTGTCATTGACAGCTTCCATCCGTTGAGGTTCTCATCAGCGGTGCAGATAGACACCCGAAGAGTAAAATAATAATAATAATCATAATAATAAAAATAACAAGCCGCGATATATATACACAATAAAAACTGCTGTATAAGAAAATCGAAGCCTTTTCTTTTATTATCGAATAAAAAAAGTCAAGTCTCCTCCTCCTCCTTTTCTCGATTACTTCCACCAGGTGAGATTCTAATTCTAATCTAAGCTAGCCCTTAAATCATGCTAATTACTTTCAATCATCGTATCATTATTTTGCGTTTGGATTGATCTAATCGGTACGGTTAGCTAATAACCTGTTTGGATTCCAAGAAAATCACAATCAAACTCAAGAAAGTTTTGTTTTCTGTTTTATGAAATAATTTATTTATTTTTATTTTTCGCACTGATTATTTATCTCCGTCATTATGCAGTTATTGAATCGCAATTCAATTGATTTAGTTTTGAAAGAAATTTAGGTCACCGAGAGCTGCTTATAAACATGCAGGTTAGTAGCCTCTGTTGATACAATATTTTATTTGACGCAATTGGGTGTTTGTACTGTTCGGAATTGACTGAATTCAATTGTTATGGCGAAATGCAGGCATCAAGAGCGAGGTTATTTAAGGAATACAAAGAGGTTCAGCGAGAGAAAGTAGCCGATCCGGATATTCAATTAGTTTGTGATGATTCCAACATTTTTAAATGGACTGCTCTCATCAAGGTAAGCTGTTTTGAATTTCTGTTGTGAGTTTTGCTGATAAGAAAAGTCGTAGAATTGTGTGGTTTTATGGATTGGTTTTTGTATTTCTGTGTACAGGGGCCATCGGAGACTCCTTTTGAGGGTGGAGTTTTCCAGCTTGTGTTTTCTGTTCCCGAACAGTATCCTTTGCAGCCTCCGCAAGTGAGGTTCTTGACCAAAATATTTCACCCAAATGTGCATTTTAAGGTACGAATTGTTTGGTATGCTATGTTATGGTAGCTTTACCCTTTTGTTGTTTATCAATGTTTTGGCAGATGATGGTAGTGAGGATCTTGTATCTTAAATCAATCTAATGAATTTTACTGCAATTTCTTTGTTTAATTGTTGCAATTGAAGTTGGTATTTGTTTTTTTGTGAACTCATTAGAAATTTTTGAAGTGACTGAAGCAGAATGTTAACAGCTTCAAATATTTGGTTGGGTAGTTTAAAAATCAGTTTTGGTGTACAACCTTGGACCTGATAATAGAATTTCCCTGTTGCTGGTGCCATGTTGGTACATTATTTGGAACCGGTTATAAATATGTTTTCTAAGGAAATGAATGGGTTTGGTAAAAGCTTTTGTTGATATGTACTTTTTTTTTCTCCGAACCCAGGCTTTCTAATTTGTTTCCTTTAAAGTTTCAAGAGATTGTCAAAAGAAATCGCATATTAAGATTTTGTTTGAAAACAAGATGGAAAACCTACTTTTTTATTTTCCCTTCTAGAGGAGGGAACAAGAGGGAAGGGCTGCATGGCAAGGCATGGGTTCTCAAGAATCTTAAATATAAACTAGAGAGTCCAAAAGCTGTCTAAATTGCAGCATCTCTTTTTTCTGCACCATCGATTACAAATTGCTATTCAAAGTTTTTGAAATGTAATAACCAAGATGGTTGGCTGAGTACTAACTATGTCTTATGTTTAATTTCTCTTGCAGACAGGAGAAATATGCCTTGATATCTTGAAGAATGCTTGGAGCCCAGCTTGGACACTTCAGTCTGTTTGTAGGGCAATAATTGCTTTGATGGCCCACCCTGAACCTGACAGTCCTCTAAACTGTGATTCAGGTACTTAAGTCTATATACTTTTTGTTTCCACATTAAATATTTACTTTGACTTAACAATAATGATGACTTTATGCTGACACAATGGTTTAACATGAGGGTTAAAGACGCACTTTAATGAGTTACTGCTTCTTTTGGGATATTAACGATGAAAAGTATGATATTGAGGTAATTTCTAATGAAGGTTCTTCTGAGATTGGTGAGATCTCTTTCAGTATCTACCTCAGGGATGGAAGGTCCTTAAAGATTGGAGATATCTCTCTGTTAGTATCTACCTCTTTTCTTTGTAACACCATGGTTGTCCTGGTTGCCATTCCCATTAGTATTATTGCCTCCTTTGGTGGTTTGGAAGAGTTATGGCCGGTAATGCAAGGATTGGAGAGGAAATGGCATTGTGATTTAGGCTTAGCTTGTTATTGGCCTTTTTCCTTTCTGGTTATTTTGTTTTTTTTGAATGGTGCCACGTATCACAAAATTCATGCCATGAATTAATCACCATCATTGGTTTTACGGGCCCACTTGTGGGTTCCACTAATCAAGGGCAATGGTTGTTTATTTCACCATTCATGGCACGTCTTCCATGCCAGAAAGTATTTTCTTCTTACATATAAAGCCTAGTCGCATGCATACTGGAAAGGAATCGTGGCTGTCGGGCATAATTCTGAAACACCGAAACAACTACTATGACATGATGAACTATGGGATTACGCATCAAATAGTGGTTCTTTTTTTTTTTTTTCTTTTTTTGAGCTTTGACAAATCGATATCGAAGTTTTGCAAATTTTACACTTGTTCATACTGATTGTGTATCTTCCTAATGGACCATTACACTTATGCAGGCAATCTTCTACGTTCTGGTGATATTAGAGGTTATCAATCCATGGCAAGAATGTATACTAGACTTGCAGCCTCGCCAATGAAAGGATGAATTTGGTCATTTAATTTCTTAGTCATAAGAACATATTGTTATCATCGTATGTTGAACTCAAATTGCAACCGTTTGCTGTAATTTGAACTTGGTACTGTATAAAATTTATGTTTAATCACGAATATGACGCTGGACGCAAATGAACCAATAAACCATAGTTGAGACCGAAAGGACATTTGTCAATGTTTAAAAAATCCGTCATTTTTTTCTGCATTTTATTGATCGTAAAGGTTCCGAACAAAGTGAGCAAGTAATTTTGGAAACAAACAAGTAGTGATACTGCTTATGAACTGGCCAAACCGTTTTTGGATACGATTCTTAAAAATTTTGAGCAAGAGTTTTTCTCAACAACAGCGAGAATTTACTTCGACAAGGTTGAGCAGGACAATGGCGATTACAAGCATTTTGCTTTGGAATTGGATGCTTGGTGACGTGGGAATGGCTGCTGTGTTAATGCACGAGTCCCATTGTCTATTTGGGAAGTATTTGTGCTCAAGTCATGTTGTCGATTAACACATTTCTCGTTGTCTACGTGACACATTATAGACTGAGAGTTTGGTAATGTGAAAATATTAGGGGTTATCATTTGGTTTTTCAATTTGATTTTTGTGTTTTTTTTTCGATTTTCGATTAACCGAATTGGTTAAAATAAAAATAGAAATCGAACTGAATTGAGGTTTGGTTTTTCGGTTAAAAAACCAAATTTTTCGGTTTTCGATAAAAATTTTTTTTTTCCTTCTAAAAATCGGAGTATTTTACTTTTAAAAAATATCAAACTTGCATAATCAAAGATTGCATATTTCACATTTGATTTTATAAGAAAATTGTGTATGCTTATTATTATTTTTCTATATTAAATTTGTTTCTATTTATATTATAAACTAAATTAGTTAGGCTTCTCATTATTTTTTTAATAACGCTATAATTGGTTTTTTATTAATTTTTCATATTCTTTTATTAATTTATTTATTTTGTGCATATTTTATTGTTGAATATATAATATGAAAAATTCAATTTTTAATTTATGTTTGTGCCAATTTTAATACAAGGAGACATTTTTTTTTCACGAGGTTTTAGGATTCACCCACATAGAAATTTGTGTATTTATAAAAAATTATTTTATCATAGTCTTTTTTTTATTTTTTTGTGAGTCAATATAATATAATCAATTATTTTATTATTTCAATAAATAATTAATGGAAAATATTTCTATTATTAGAAAAAAAATCATTAAAGCTATTGTTCTTTTAGTTAAACCCATAGGCGCCTCTTTGATTTAAAAAAAAAAAAAAAAGCTTGGGCATGGGTTTAAAAAAAAAAAACTAATTTGGTTTTCGGTGGAAACCGAATTTGAAAAAAAAAACCGAACCGAACTAAACTTGCTAATTCGGTTCGATTTGATTCGGTTTTTTGATTTTAACCGAATGATGCTCACCCCTAGAAAATACACATTATTATTGGGGTTGCATCAAGGTTGACCTGTTTTGTCCCTTTAGGTCGTGTTTGTTTGGAGAAAAATAAATTTCAAGAGCTTGTTTTTTCTATTTTTCGGTGTTTGTTTTGTATTCGGGAAAACGTTAACGGAAAATGATAAAGTATTTTTGAAAACATGTTTTCTCGGTTTCAAAAAAGGAAAGCATTTTCCTTCTCATGAGTTGTTTTGCTTTCGTGTTACTTACTTTTCTCTCGCTATATTTTAACAATTTTTTTCTCTACCTTCTTTTTATTTAAAATATATCATATTAATTTTTAATTATTCCTTATCAATTATTATTAATTATTTAATTATTTTTTTCTTTATTTTTACTAATATTTGATTTTTTATTTATCATTAAATATTCTTAAAAATAATTTTTACATAAAATTATTTTTATAATAAATATTTTAATAATTTATCTTTATTTTGTTACTATTATTTCAAACACCACTTAAACTATACTTAAATGATTATTACAAAACTATAATTTTTTGTAAAAAAAAAATTGAAATTAATTAATTCATCAATAAATATATTATTTTTCCAACACTATTCATTTGTAATTAAATTAATAATTAATAATTTTAATTAATTGTAAAATTTTGTTGGTATTGTAGTGAATAATTTGTTACAAATTATTCTAACATTAATTTTTTGAGGCCAAATGAATAAATTTATATAAGTGATAACTAATAATTTATAAAACTATTCTTTAGACTAAATTATCATTTCAATTTCTAACAAAAAAGAAAAAATTCTTAATTGAGTTACCAAAATGACAATACTAGGATAACTTAAAATCTTTTTTTACTAAATGTGAATATTGATTTGATTGTTTCTCAAGTAATTTTGATGAATTGGTTTGATAGTTAAAAAAATATATATTATTTTTTGAATTAAAATTTTAAAGTTAGTATTTATGAAAATTTATTAAATTTTTCTAAATGTATCTTATATTGTGAAATCATGAATATGTATTTTTGAAGTTTTTTCAAAACTTGTTGATATAACAATCACATATGTTTTTGTATTTTAATTTTCTATATCAAACAAAGGTTAAAATATATTTTTCAGCTATTTTTTCATGTAATTGCCAAACAGCAAAAAATATGTTTTTGGAAAACAATTTCTTGAAAAATAGCTTACTCGGAAATTGATTATATGGAACTTATTTTCTCCTAAACAAACACAACCCTAGTCATCAATGGGGATGAACAATGCCAAAGAGTGGTGTGGTAAAAGGCGGGCGTGCTATGGTAGAGTTTGGGAGCATTCGAACAATAGGTTATTTGGGTTGATTTCAAATTGGTCTTGTCTTTCGTGCCTCATGTCAATGTAGGTCCTATAGGTTTAGTTTTATAACAATTGTACCCTCTTGGATGAGCCGTTATAGTCCCTATACTTTTAATTTTTTTAATTAAGTCCCAATACCTTGTAATTCTAGTCCTAAAGTTTTCAATTGCTTCCATTATAGCCTCAATTGCTCTAATTGTAGTTCTATTTTGATCTAATTATGCCCCAATAGTAAAAAAAAATAATAAAAAAAGCAATTTAAGGGGGAATTTAGGTTATGACAAGAAACTTCTAGCTCGATTCGTCTTTTTTTTTTCTTCTTCTATGTTATCCTCTAACATCAAGAATTATAGTTCGTACATTCATCTTGATTTCTTTTTTAAGAAATGGTTTGTTAGTAGTTATCGATTCTAATATGTAGTAACGGGTTTTGATGTTAGTGGCGACGATGAGTTTTTCTCATAATGGTGGGTGTGGGTTTACTATTAGGTAGTTGTGGTAATTATTATTGATTGCGTATAGTTATTGGGGTTTACTTGTAAATTATGAGACTTACCGGGGTAGTTTGGTATTCTCTTTAGGAGGTGAGGATGTGAAATTTTGAATGACTCCTAGTCTTTGAGTGAATAATGGTTGTTTGAAAGATGATGAGGTGAAATTGGATTTTGATTTAGAGTGAATGGCAGCCTAAATTTGGATTGAGTAAAATGAATTGTGTAGAAAATTATTTTATTTTCATAACAGTATTTTTATTTTTATTTTTTAATACAAATATTTGTTAAATTATTCTTTTAAAAAATTTTAATTTGAATCTAGTGGCATGAAGTTTTTAGTTTCCATGTGTCCGATAATAAAATTTACATAATAGTGTCACGTGTGTAGTTAATGGAGTCATCAACCTAGAGTTAACGAAACCACTCAAATAAAAAAAACTACAAGTTAGTACACTCAAATAGTAAGATTAAAGTTTACACACTCAAATAGAAAAAAATATAACAAATTTGTATACCAAATATATAATAAAATCTTTTTTTTTTTTTGTTGCCACATGTCTGATAGTAGAGCATATAATATGGTGCCATATGTATAGTTAACAGATCATATTGTATAAAGTTAACAGAACTCAAATAAAAAGATATTGCTATTTAATATACTCAAATAACAAAGATTAATATAAATAATTAACAATTTTATATACAAAATATGTAATTAACTCATATATTAAACGTGAAGAGTGTTACCAACCATTGTACTTTGCATTTGTTTGGCTTGTGATTCTTTGTTGAAAATCAAAAGAAAAGTTCCTTATTGGTAATTGTTTCTTTATAATAGTATTAAGTATTATGGTGATTTTTTTTTCTATAAAAGATTTTCATGTTTGATTTTTTTACATATATTAAGAATTAATGTTGATATGCCATGCCATTATTTTTTTCCATATATTTTTTTAAAATGCTCTATTTTTAATTGTAAGTTCCTAATAAAGAGTTTCAATTAGAGATATTATAATAAAATAAATTACTTAAATATTTTGTTCAAATCGTTATTTTGGAACAAAAATATAAAGGATAACAATTTATCCAGTGATTAATTAGTATATATAAAGTAGGCACGAAAGTCTTTCATCAAGAAGAAGAAGAAGAAGAAGAAGAAGAAGAAGAAGATAGGCCTGAAAGTATCAGCAACTTCACCTCTGACTAGTCATGACATCCAACACCTTTTATGCCCTTGCCTTCGCTTGCTTCCTAACCCTCTCTTTCCTATCTCACACAGGTTGGGCACACCGAAATATGCGAAAGGAATCACCTTATGAGTTTATGAAGCTCCTAAAAGGATGTAAACAAGGTGACAATGTAGAAGGTATCCAACAACTCAAAAAATTCCTTCATCATTTTGGATACCTAAACCAGAAACATCTAAATAATCGCGATATTGATGATGATTATTTTGATGAAAGCCTAGAAAGTGCTCTCAAAACCTACCAACTCAATTTCAACTTGAAGCCCACTGGAGTCTTGGATACAGAAACAGTGTCGTTGCTGATGATTCCGCGATGCGGGGTGCCGGATATTGTTGATGGCAAAACTAGAATGAAGTCTGCAGGTAGCTATAACATCAAGTACGCACACTTTCCAGGATCACCTAGGTGGCCAGTAACTAAGAAAGTACTTAACTGGGGACTTCAACATGGTAGCAGAAGGGACGTAATTGAGCCTCTTGCAAAATATTCTTTTCAACCATGGGTTGGTATCGCACCTTTTACGTTTAATTTTGTTGATGGGAATCTTAGTATTGCAGACATCAAGATCGGGTTCCTTGATAAGAGTCAAGGTATGGCTGGAAATACACTAGGTTTTACATATCCACCAACAAATGGGACAGTGTTTTTCAATGCGGATATGAATTGGTCATTTGGTGCAACCCCAGGAGCCTATGACTTGGGGACGGTTGGATTGCATGAATTTGGGCATGCTTTAGGGCTTGCTCATTCCTCAGTTGAGGCTGCTGTCATGTGGCCATATACTGGTATGGCTCAAACCAAGCATTTGCACGACGATGATATTAAAGGAATGAAAGCTTTATACGCTGCCAGTTGAGGAGCACTTGGCCGGGTACATGTCTTATGCATGGGCTGGTACCATAGTTTTAATGGATTGCGTTGATTTTATCAGCTAAAATATAGCAGTTACGGCTATTGTTTGTTATGAATCATTTAGCAATTCATAATAAGTTTTTATAATATATATTAATCTGATAGTTTTCTTAAATAAACACAATAACATTATTGTTTATAAAAAGTTATAATAAAAATATAATTTAGTTACTGGTTGCTAGAGTGAAAGAATTTTTTTTTTTTTTTTTTGTGTACAATAAAAAAAATATTAAATTTTTTAAAGTATAGAATGTACGTAAAAAGAAAAATTCAAAAACTAGATGCAATATCACTTAAAAAAATATAAAAAAGTAAGTGCAACTAAAATTGTATCAGAAAAGTAGGTCCAATAAAAATTATATCACAAAGATCATTTAAAAATATAGATCTAAATACATAAAATAGACCCAATATTTATATCACTAAGACCATTTACAAATGTAGATCTAAATACGTAAAATAGACCTAACATATATATATTAGTCTTCTAGGTTTTAAGTGAATTGATGGTATGTCTAAACCTATATATATATATATATATATATATATATATATATTTCTGCGGCCTCTCTCTCTCTCTTCCTTATACTCATTTCTCTTCCATATCTGCATCACTACTTCTTTTTTTATTCTTCCTTTCTTTTTTTTTCTTTTTTTTTTAAGACACGAACTTCCTTTTATCTTCTTTCTTCAAAAACCGATTCTCCTTCTTAAATTTTTTTCTTTATGTTTCAATTAAATCTACTGAAGATTGAAACATAAATTTAGATATCATTGAAGAAGGTAACGGTGTTTTGTCTTAAAAAAATGGATATAATGACAATTAACATTATATAAGAATATAATGACCATGAATGGCTGATATTTCATTATATATAATATCGAAAAAATGATAACGGCTATTGTCAATTTTGTTATATAACGACTATTACGTTGTATAAAAGCTGTTTTTTAAAAACTATGGCTGGTAATATTTCAGCCTAACTTTGTATCAAAATAAAATGGAACCAAAGATTATCATTCTGCCTCTTTTTTCTTTTGATTATTATTGTTCCCTTAACAAAAATGGGCAGCAATGTATGCATGAAATTCCTGAAAACTAGCTAGTTCGGATAGTTCTAACTAGCTAGTTCCGATAGCTCTAGCACATCTATTAATTAAAATTTTGGTAGGCTTTAATATGCTCAAGCTTTAACGATTGTCTAATCAATAGTAATAGTAATAGTAATATATATATTTTTTGGTCTTCAATTTTGTAACTTTCAATCTTCTATTATAAACCATTTCCTCTGTCTTACCAAAACCAAAATAGATTTTATTGATTTGCCTGTCAACATCTGTATATTGTATTTCACTGCTTTTTTTTAATCTTATCTACCTATCTTTTTCCTTTTCTATTTTTCACCAAAAAAAAAAAAAAAAAAGAAAGAAAGAAAGAAAAAAGAAAAAAATAAATAGAAAGAGAATATGAAAATTTGAAAGGAATAAGTTAAAAATGGAAGTAAAAACATAGAAATTAGATACATATGGTTTACTAGGAATATATATATATAGTATATATATATATTTTGTGTGTATGGAAATATTATAAGACATGCTATTTCACAGAATCATAGCAGTGATGTAAAACCAAGATTCCATATCCACTAACACAACTGAGTCTAGAGGTAAGGGCAATCAGTAACCACAACACTTTTATTGGTTCTGGAAAAGAATACACACCATCTTATAATGATTTTATAAGACGAAGAGCACCTTATAAATGCTCTCCGATTGGACAAGCGACCTGCTCATTTAAGTTATATGAAACCCAGTTTGTTGATAACAGATGAGAAATGATGCAAAATGGTGCATGCATTGGTCAGAAGATGTGTTTTTTTTTGGTCTGTCCATTAACAATTAACAAAAATACTAAAACAAAATGTACAATCACTGTTCATGTACTGTTTATTAACTGTGCAATGCGTGTGGATTAGCTATTCATTCACTATTGTTCTTCTCTAAAACTACTGTTTTTTCATTGTTCTTGAACGGGAGGCGATGCGTGCTCTGTCGCGTTTTGCTTTGTTATTTTTTCTATGATCTTGGGTGCTTTTTGGCCTTTATATTTTTGTCCCTGCTGGTTTTTCTTTGTTCTATTAGACGGCCATGCTGTCTAGACATTTTCTTCTCATCTTCCAGAAAGCATTTCCTGCTCTTGCTTTTTGGTTGAGACTAGATTTGAGGTTGTTTTTCTACTGTCTGTTCCTAAATTTTTTAGAACTTTGTCCAGTTCTTTCTTGACTTAATAAGCCTCACTCTTTTTGTTGGATTGTTTTCGTCGAGGGTTGTGTTTTTGCTTTGAGACGGTGGGTTATTATTGTCTGAGATTGTTTGACATGGACTCTTTTCAGTGAGATTTGACATGCTTTCTGATTTCTTCTGCCAAATAAGCAACTCGAGCGTTTGTTTGCTAATTTTTAATTGGTTTTTTTGCTGGATTTGTTTCCATTTTTATTATTGCTATATTTTCTTTCATTTATTATGAATTTAAAAATTTTAAAATACTCAAAAATAATTATTGTACAAACATAATAGATCTATTTTTTCAGAAGAAAGATAGATAAACAAAAAATAATTATACGTGGATCCATAAAAAATAATAAAAAATTTTTTCACATAAATTCATTTTTAAATTTTTTTTATTATTATATATATCTATCTTTCTCTTATAAAATAATCTACATTAGTTACTCTATAAGTAATATAAAATTTCTCTATTGGTATTCTGTTTTTAGGACTTTTTTTTACCTCTTAAGAAGTTCTATTGTCTTAGATTAGTGATCAAAAATTTATTTGTTTTTTGTTTAGGGAATCAGATTTCTCTAAATTGTTTGGTCTCGGTTGATTACCCTCCTCTGTTTGCGTTTTTGTTGGTCTTCAACGACAGATGTTTTCTCAATTTTTATCCGATACATAGGTTGTGTTCTTTTTGGCCTATATGAGGTATGGTTAGTCGTGTAAATGTTTTGTCTTGTGGTCTTCCTTTCTTGATGTTCTAGATTTCTTCTTAATTTACAAACATGTTTGGGTAACGTTTATCTGAAGTTCTTTAATTCTTTTGAAAAATATATAAGATACTTAGGTTGAAGGACAGTTGCTATTTTCCTAAGAATGTATGTGCTTTAAGATTTTCTGTTATCTGAGAATGTTTGTTGTTTTGAGTACCATGAAACCTGCTGGTAGCAGTTAGTGTGAATTAATTAAATTAATTAATGTTGTTGGTCTTGAACACGTCTTTAAACCTCGGTTTAAAAAAAAAAAAAAAAAAGTAGAGTAGAGAAAGTGGAGGTGAATATCAGTGCCACATCACCATATTCTGATACTAAATGGCTTAATTTGATTCGTCCTTGATGAAAGAATTCTTTTGTTTATTTTCATTATATTTTGACATGATTTTGCGTTTCTTTATATAATTATGAGCTGGGGCATGAATTCACAAATCCTTTAATTAGTTTAAATATTAATTCCTTTTTATTTAATTTTATTGAATTTCAATGTTTAATTTTATATATTTATTAGTTTATTTTAAGTACTTTCAGAGTTTTGATGGTTAAAAAGAGTGTTATTATATCATATTAGTATACATATATTAAAACAAGAATATGATTTCATGTTGTTAAACCCTGGTACAATGAATTAAGAAAACGTTGTTTTATGTCCTTTGGGTTGAAACAATGACGTTTTTTTTTAAAAAAAAATTATTTATATATTTTTTGTACTTTGATCCTTTGAGTTATAAATTTATATAAAACAGTAATTTAATTTAGTTTTTATTACAAATATTGTCCGTGAATATTTTATGGCTGGGCTATGCTTCCAGTCCAAACTAGTGGGCCTATTGGTCTCCAGGCCCATGCAAAAGGCTTGGTTTTAGCTCAACCCAACCTTTTTTTCCTTTTCTATTTTTTTCCTTTTATGGTTTAATTTTTTAATTATTTATTATTTACTCAAAATAAATATTTTTTCATGATTTTATTTTTTTATTATTTATTCACAAAAAAAAATTTCTCCATAATTAATGGTAATTTTTTTTATAGACTCATTAACTAACGTTAAACACTACTCTAACATAAATTGACAAAGCTAATTTGATTATTTTTAAATAAATAATTAATTGCATTTTTTCTTTTTTATTGATAAAAAAAATTCACACGGTATATTTAAACTCAATTATGGAATACATACATTTTATTAAATATTGCATAATATATATTAAATTAAATAAATTATCACAATTAGTGTTAATTAATTTTTATTTTATGTCTAGATTTTTTAGATCATTTGAAATATTAAAGCATAAAAATTAATGGTTATTTTTTTATTGATTCAATAACTAAAATTAAACATTCTTATAATACAAACTGATTTAGTAAATTCTTCTAATTTAATTTAAAAAAAAACAAATGATTAATTGCATGTTTTTTTCTCTTTTTTATTGATAAAAACAAAAATATTCTTCAGATATATTTGAACTCAAAGGTCTACGAAATCTTAGATCATGTATATAAGTCTATATGGCCTTTTTATTGTAACCTTAGTTGTCCACTTTATAGATACATAGACGTTATCTCTTGTATTTGTAACTCGATTAAAAAAGCTAATAAAAACTTCTAATGCAGCCATAGAACAGACACATTGTCGAATTTCATAGATTTTGTGTTGTGTGATTCTCATTATTTTATTTTATTTTATTTTTTTGTTTGATTTATTTCCTAACAAGGGACACCGAGGGCATGATAAGCTTATATGAAGCTGCCTAAATGATGAGTACTCCAGAAGAAGGGATTTTAGATGAGGCCATTGCTTTCGCAAAGGCTCACCGCTCACCTAGAGTCCTGGGCAGCTCAATCAAGCAGTCATCTTGGCGAGCATATAATGAATAAACCACCCCTTGCACAGAGGTATAGCAAGGGTAGAAGCATGGAAGTACATCAAATTTTACGAAGAAGATGAAAGTCGGAATGAAATACTGCTGAAATTCGCAAAGTTGGATTTCAATAGAATGCAATTCTTACATCAACAAGAGCTAAGCAATATCTCACAGTAAATAACTGTTTTCACCCCAATTTTTTTTTTTTTTTTTTTTCGTCTTCGGTGAATACTGTATTAGGCCTAGGCAGGATATCAGGGCATTTCAAGATTTTGCAGGCGGTGGAAAGACACAAATATTATTATATTATTATAAATAAAACTTTTTTTAAAAAAAAACATGTTTTGACGGTACAAATAACGTTTTATACTCTTAATCCACACTTATAAGCATTGTTTATGCTCAATTACTTTGTGCAGTTTAGGCACGAAGTGTCGTACAATTTCTTTCTTTTTGGATCTCGCTTGCTCGGGCTTAGAATCAAGCCCTCATGCATGCAAGCCTGGAACTAGGCCCAA
Source organism: Dovyalis caffra (assembly GCA_963924115.1). NCBI lineage: Eukaryota > Viridiplantae > Streptophyta > Magnoliopsida > Malpighiales > Salicaceae > Dovyalis > Dovyalis caffra. Next base: position 13,771,266 of record CAWUPB010001194.1, on the reverse strand, counting down.
GCACATAAGCAGACCTTCTCTCTATCTAGTTGTTTATTATTATTATTAGAAAACAAATTATGGAAGATTGAATATATATATCAAGTAGTCTGATAACGATGAAATGTATTGGATATGTTTTAGATAATTTGTCCGAGATTTTTTTTTATGTTGCATAATTTCAACCCATTAAGTATAGTCATGATGTATATAAAAAAAATTAAATTTTTGATTTTATTGAAAATTAATAAACATCTACACATTACCAACCATTTTCTATTTTTTAAATATTGTAAAAAAAAATTTGAAATAAAATTATTAAAAAAATTATCAAATGATTGAAATACAATTTTTTATGCTAACATGATTATTTTGTAAATAAATAAATATAAATAAAATGAATATACTTTTAAAAAAACAATATTCTCATTAGCATTAGATAAATAAAATTTTATTTTTCATTTGTTAATTTTTATACAAAAATTTATTTTTTATATACAATCTCATAAAAAAAAATTTTAATTTTTTTTTTAAATTTTGGATTAATGCTTCATTTTAAATTATTATAATTTTCTATTTAAAAATCAATGAATAAAAAAGAATGAATCATGTTTTTTAAGTTGAAAATTATGAAAAGCATAAAAAAATTAATTAAATATAAAATCTTAATTATAAATTATAAAATTTTAAAATTTTAAAATGGTTTTATTTTGCCCAATCTGGAACATATCGCAAGCAACCGACTAGTAAATGTACTAAAATGACATGATTTTATGATAGCTAAGTCTTGCTACTTTGAACTAAAACGGGGTGTCGTTTTATGCTTTTTTAGCTTGAAACCCATTTTATCGTTTTCCAAAAAATAAGGGAATTTTTAGTCTTCTTCTTCTTTTTTTTTTTTTGAGTTTTTATTTTATATATAAAAAAATGATTTTAAGTTAGTATTACAAAAAAATTCATGTGTTTTTTATGGCTAGGTCTGTGCTTCCAGCTAGGGGTGATCATTCGGTTAAACGGTTCGGTTAAGCTTAATTCGGTTCCATTTTTGGTTAATCGAATTAGAAAAAATGAAAACCAAAACCGAACCAAAATTAATTCTGTTAATTTGATTTGAAACCAAATTATTTTGAAACCATTTCGGTTCGATTTCGAAATAATTCGGTTTAACCAAACTTTTTGTTGTAAAAAAAAAAAAAATTTTGAGCTTTTTTAAAAATGTACTTGTCCGAGCATAATCTACATGGGCAGAGAACGAGATGTAATGTACCTGTATGTTCAATTGTGCGGTTAATGCATTCATGAGTCGAACCTCCTTTGGTTCATTAATTATTATCTTCGCTAGGGTCCCTTCAATAACATATCCAAGTATAACATAAGCATTTTTCTTATCGAGCACCACATATCAAACGAGCATGCAAATAAGTTCAAATGAAAAAACCGCAAATGTAGCAAAAGCATAGTCTAAAGCACACCCGCTAAGCAACAAAATGAAGATCAACCACTAAAACCGATTAAAAAAAGAAGCTAATACAATAACCATAGAGTGGCTTTGAACTATATACTTGTTAGAAACTTTTCTTTTGTACTCACTTTCGGTAAATGACATACTAGAACATAGTAACCCAAAAATTATCTTTCGTGAACAAGAGAATTCAAAGCGACTAGACACTTTGAAGAACTTCCCACAAGTTTGGTTCCATAAATGAAGTCCGGTTCCAACTAGAATCCTCATTCCCCATAGTTTAGCCTCCACGCATTAGTTGCTTCATGCAATGGCAAAACCAAACAAACCACCGACCAAAGATGTCAAAGCAATCCTCCAGCGAATAGAGCAACACGGATCCTCCATTGAGATACCGGAATCACGGCTATGAGCAACACTAATGTAGCGACCGGTGGCTTTAAATATGTCACTATCAACTGCATAGAAAAACCGATCGTATTCAAGGTTAACCTACCAAAACCACATTGTGGCAATAGAAATTAAGATTGATAAAGCACCTTACCTCTTCCTAATTACCATAAGCATAGTGAAGAGTGGCATCACCAAACATCCATATGATCTCGGGGCTAAATTTGTTTTTTGATCCCTTCGCCTACCTCTTCTCTTAGGCTGCAAATGAAAAATAAAAACGAGCAAACAAGCTATGTGGATTACTTTGTCTAAATAAATTCTCAACTATTAGCTAAGGAATCAATTATACGGAGTTCTTCTAATTCAATATATACAAGCACATAAACCAATTGACAACGAAGTAAAAACTAATAGCAAATTCAACCCCGAAACAAATGCCATACCATTCGTCTTATTCTCTTTTTTCGCATACCAAAATTTATAATTTTCTCTATTTTAGCCAAACTAGCTCTAGTCCCGCCATCCTGTCTTGCCTTTTTCCCTAACCCTTTGCTATCATCATCATTTAAACAACTAGAATAAGCACAACAAAAACTATGTTCTCAAGTAACTATAAAAACGAGAAAGCAATGTAGGCAAATCGTTAGTGTTACTAACCCCTTGGCATTAGCAAGTGCTTTGCGTTTTTTCTTGGCAAGAGCTTCATATTCAAGACGCTCAAATCATTGATATTGTTCCATTGAATCCAATGCGTTTTCTTCTTCTTCTTCTTCCTCGTTCCCCCTCTTCATCATCGTCACTCTATTCTCTTTCTTTTTTGTCATCCGCTTCCTCTTCCGTGCTTCCATTCAAGGAAGATGACAGAGACTCAAAGAGGTGGGTTAATGGGTTGTGACTTGTGAGGGGTGAGTCGTAATAACCCCGTCCCAAAAACATACACTCGTTCATGCATACACGCATACTTAAGAATTACACGTATATAATTATACCTGCACATGACATGTTAGTGGGGTATTGGATAATAAGTATTTTGAATAATAGGAAGAATTAGGAGCTCAATTGAATGTAATCTAAGTTGGGGGACTAGAATAAAAACAAGCTAAAACTTGAGGGACCAAAACGAACTTTGCCAAAATATCTTCACAACCTTATCAAGATTATTTACCTGATCATTATCTCTTCTTATCCCATCTGGTTTCCCGTTTTGAGAGAGAGAAAGAGAGGAAGACCCCATTTCTTTGTCAAATTCGGATGATCAAGCTGGAAATGTAGGTAAGTTCATCCCTAGCTCGTTTTGTACTCTTGATTTCGAGACTTTAGGGTCAGATCTGAAACAAGTTATAGAATAAAAATTATTTTTTTGTGTCTTATCTAGCTCTCTGTGAAAGGGTTTTGTATTTAGTGATTTATATTTCGGGTTATGATGGTTTGAACACATGTTGTTCGGGTGATCCGATGTTTGCAGATTAGTGTGCAAACTTTAAAAATATAGTATTCTTTGGGTGTTGAGTATTTCGACCTGATTTTGGGATATGTTTTATATTGATATGTCTAGTTATTTTTAAAAAACGAATTATGTCTTGATCATGTCCCAATCTAGATTTATTGTTGTTTGTTTAGAGACTCGCTCGGTAACAAGGGTGCTTGGAAGCTAGTTAAAGTTTAAAAATCTAGAATAAATCATGTATATGGAATATTTGGCTGATTTTTGGATATGTTAGATCCCTTTGAGTCTAGTTTTATGTGAAACTGGAATTTTGTCATTTTACTTGGTATTTTAGGATTTATAGTACAAAGAGTGTGAACTATGAAGGGGTCAAGTACCCATAAAGAAATGGCGACAACTCCGATTTTTAGAAAATCACCATGAGTTGTGTATTTCGTACCTATACTTGATTTTTGGACATGTTAGAGCCCTATGAGTCTAGTTTCATGTGAAACTAGAATTGCATCATTTGAATCTGTATTTTGGGACTTATGGTAGAAAGAGTGAAAATGGGTCAAGTACCCATAAAGAAATAAGTTAACCCTAAAGTCATATTTTGTACCTTGAGCATATTTAGAAGTTTGATCATGATAAAATGACTTATAAAAGTATATGTGTATGTGTTTATAGACGCCGAGGAGCGTGAGGTGCGAGACACGATGCATTGATAAACGGCGAAGACGTCATTTTTGTGAGTTGAATAATAATGGTTGTGCCATGATGTGTAATTGCTATTGAGTGCTAATATTATATTTATTGATGTTGATACTATGATGTGAATGATGTGCCGTTTGCTAGTTGACATAAACGTTATGTTTATTGATGTTATAACAATATTATGTTTATTGATATTGATACTATGATGTGAATGATGTGTCGTTTGCTAATTGATGTAAACGTTATATTTATTGATGTTATAATGGATATGTACCATGGTGTAAGCTATGGATGTTGTATATGCTATATGTGAAACATTCATGATATATGCAAAACTAAGAGGTTAAGGTTATGATTGGCTTGTCCAAGTTTCGCAAATACAAGTTTACAAGGACTCAACGGATCAACTACAAGTTATAAAAGTCGGCCAGCAATACATGTGTACAAGTTTACAAGTTACAAGTCCCGGGTGAAACTTGACATGTCCAAGTTAGTAACCGATAAGAAAAAGAAAAGCATATAATCTTAGAGTCATATGAACTACCCGTATTGTTTATATGTGATGATACGGGATGACGTGATTGCATGTTATGGTTTCAATGGATTATTGTTCTCTCATTGAGTAACATCTCATTAAAAATGCAATTATTTTTTTAGGTACTAAGAAGCAAAAAGTGGAAGTTAAAGTCATCTTTTGTTGTTCAATTCACGTCATAAGTGACGAGTCACTGGCGATCTCCCTCTCCTCTCTCTCATTATGCCGAGCATATGCATCCTAAGAGATTTTTGAATTGTACATGTAACTATGTAACTATGAACTCCTGGAGGTGTTTTGACACGTGTTTATGAAAAAAGAAAAAGTGGTTTTGATTGAATATCCAAGGGTTATAAGTGGAAAGAATGTTGTTGATTAGGTTTTGAAGTGTTATGGCTGAAAAACCCTTGTTTTGGGCGTAAATGTACACGGGAAGGTACATGCTCGTGTGGAAGGCCATGTAACCTTCTATTTTCAAGGGAAAATGAGTTTTAAGTTACACGGGCAAGTACACGACCGTGTTGGAGGCCGTGTAACTCTGTCGCCCCAAAAAAAAAAAATTCTAATCTTTCTAATATGAGGTTTTAACGATCATAAGTGATATTTTGTGATTAATTGAGTTTTCTAGAACCAAAATGGCTAAGTTATACGAAGTTTTTGTAAGGAATTAGGTTAAGGACGCTATAATTTTGGTATCGGAGCGGGGATATGATTCATATGGGCATAGGGCATACATGCATACATGATATCGTATAAATGCACATGACATGACATAATTTCATATATATAGGATGGAAGAAGTAGGTGATCATGGTTTTAACCATGAGGCACTGTAGAGAGAGGGAGCGACTAGATCGGCATGCCGTAGAGGCTTCATATACCTCTCGTGTACATATGGAACCACCCGCGACTCGGGTTGGACAACGGATACCTCATGCATATGCATTACACCAACATGGTCTTGAAAATAGACTAAGAGAACGAAGATATGATAAACTACGAAAATATGGAGCGAGTTGATTTTATGGGGTCTACGGATCCAATCAAAGCCGAGAACCGATTAAATAGAACAGAGAGGATTTTAAATATGATGCAATGCACTCCGGATGAAAGATTTGATTATGCGGTGTCTCTTCTCCAAGGAAATGCTTATGACTAGTGGAAGACAATCCCAAATGCTATAGTGCAGCCTCTTGTCCTTCAATGGGTAGATTTTCTTCGGGAATTTTGAGATAATTACATGCGGGAGATTTATCAAGATGAGAAAAGAAAAGAATTTCTGAATTTGAAGCAAAATAATATGTCCGTGATGGATTATGAGGTGCGGTTTAACCAGCTGTCTCGGTATGCATCGTTCATGATAGCTACCGAACGAGATAAATGCTTGGAAGTTTAAAGAAGGGAGATATAGATAGCTATGTCCGATTGAGAGCTGCAGCTATCCGAGCTGAAAGGCCGAACAAAGAAGCGAGCAGTTGAAAGTGCGACGTTTTTGGGTAAGAGAAAAGAACCAAGTCTCCCTACTCCATCAAAATTCGCTCCAGGAAAGTTCAAGGGTGGCTATTAAGGAAGTAAGCAAACCCGGAGTGGTACTCGGACTACCGCAGACCGAGGCCGAGGACGCGACTCTATGGATCCGAGACCCGTATGTACGCATTGCAATAGACGACATGAGGGGGAATGTCGAAGATTGACCGGTGGATGTTTCCACCGTGGGTCTCTAGATCACATGATTAGAGATTGCTCGAAGAGAAACGAAGTGAGCGGTACCGCATCCGAGTCCACCGTTCGGGGGCCAAGGTCGAGTAATGTGAATGTCCAAGTATGGAAGAGGTAAAGGTCGAGGTAGACCGAGAAATGTCACAATGACACAAGGTTGAGCTAGAACCGAGGCTCAAAGTAGCCGATCTCAAGCTCAAGCACGGGTTTATACAATTCCTTGACAAGAAGCAGTGGTTGCACCGAAGTGGTGACGGGTAAATTACTTGTCTCTAATATTGAAGCTTGTGTTTTAATTGATCCCGGAGCCACGCATTCATTCATGACACCTCGCATTTGCATCTCGAATCCATAAATGTGTTGAACCCCTTGAATATGATCTACATGTTAGTACACCCTTAGGAGAATTACTTGAGGTTAATAGAGTATGTCGGGATTGTGTGGTACGGATAGGAGATACCGAATTAGATGCTGATTTATTACTCATGTTCTTCCATGATTTTGATGTCATTTTGGGGATGGATTGGTTGACAAAGCATCATGCTATAGTGAACTTGTTTTACTAAAGAAGTTGAATTTGATTTGCCAAATCAAGCAAGACTAATATTTCGAGGAGATCAAAAAATTTTACCTACTTATTTAGTATCTCGCAATTAAAGCATATAAGATGATTCGGAAGGGTTGCGAAGCATATTTAGCTCATGTGATTGATACTAAACCGACAGGGGTTAAGTTAGAAGACATACACGTTGTGAATGAATTTTTAGATGTGTTTCGACGGAATTACTAGGATTGCCACCGGATAGAGATGTGGAGTTTACCATTGAGTTTTTGCCCGGCACGGCTCCTATCTCTATGACGCCGTACGGGATGGCTCCTACCGAGTTAAAAGAGTTAAAGACTCGGTTGCAAGAATTGCTGGATAAAGGGTATATCCAACCGAGTACATCACCGTGGGGAGCCCCGGTATTGTTTGTGAAAAAAAAGACGGCACACCGAGATTATGTATTGATTATCGGTAGTTGAATCGAGTGACCATCAAGAACAAATACCCTCTCTCGAGAGTCGATGACTTGTTTGATCAGTTGCAAGGTGCTCGGGTGTTCATTAAAATCGATTTGAGATCCGGGTATCATCGGTTGAAAATAGCAAGTAAGGATGTACCAAGACTCGCATTTCGGACTCGCTATGGGCATTATGAATTTCTTGTAATACCTTTTGGCTTGACGAATGCACCAACAACATTTATGACCTTGATGAATAAGGTGTTCCAACCCTATCTAGACAAGTTTGTTATAGTGTTTATTGATGATATTTTGGTGTATTCCCATAATGAGGAGGAGCATGCTTGAGCAATCGAGAATTGTATTGTAGATATTGAGTGAAAAACAGTTATATGCCAAATTCAATAAATGTGAATTTTGGCTTAATCAAGTTGTATTTCTTGGTCATATAGTATCGAGTGAAGGTATAAAAGTGGATCCGAAGAAGATTGAAGCGATGCTTGAATTGGGAACCGCCCAAGAATATGGCGAAGTACGTAGTTTCTTGGGTTTAGTCGGGTATTATCGGCGATTTGTAGAGAATTTCTCTAGTATTGCTGCACCATTGACTAAATTGCTTCAAAAACAGGTTGAATATAAGTGGAATGAAGCATGCCAACGGAGTTTTGATGAATTAAAAGCCAAGTTAACATCGGCTCCGGTGTTAGCAAGTCCAAGTGGTACCGGTGGTTTTGTTATTTATAGCGATGCTTCCTACCAAGGCTTGGGTGGGTTGTGTCCTAATGCAACATGGTCAAGTTATTGCTTATGCCTCCGGACGCTTAAGGCCGTATGAAGTTTCTTATCCGATACATGATCTAGAACCGGCGACGAGTGGTTTTTGCTTTGAAAATATGATGACATTACTTGTATGGAGATACTTTTCAGATTTTTATAGATCATAAGAGTTTGAAGTATCTCGTCGAGTCAAAAACAACCGAATATGAGACAAAGACACCGGCTAGAGTTATTGAATGATTATGATTGTACTATTGAGTACCATCCGGAAAAGCAAATGTAGTCGCCGATGCCTTGAGTCGAAAAGCAAGTGGAAGAATTGCTAACTTGATTGCTTTAAGAGAAATGAATGTGGAGTTACAAACGCCACCTAGTGGAATCTTACTTGCTACTTTTAAAGTAAGACTCGTGCTACATAAGAGAATTCGAGAAGCACAAAAACGAGATGATTACATTGTTGAGCTTAGGAAGAAGATGGATCAAGGAAGGGGCAAGAAATTTATGATTCATGCCGATGGAGCTTTAATGTACGGGAATCGGATATATGTTCGGATGTCGATGATTTAAGAAGAGAGATCTTAGATGAAGCCCATAATGCTCCTTATGCCATGCATTCGGGAAGTACTAAGATGTATCAAACAATGAAGGTTCATTTTTGATGGCCGAACTTGAAAAAATAGGTAGTTGAATTTGTTTCAAGATGTATGACATGTCGATAAATAAAGATAGAGCATCGAGCTCCGACAGGAAAATTACATCATTTGTCAATTCCGGAGTGGAAATGGGAAATGATCACTATGGATTTTGTTACGGGATTGCCTCGAACTCAAAAGAAAAATGATGCTATTTGGGTTATTGTTGATAGATTGACAAAGTCAGCTCATTTCTTGTCGATCGGATGGGGGTGTACTCGGATCAATTGGCCAAGAAGTATGTAGATGAAATTATGAGACTCCATGGTGTGCCCTTATCTATTGTGTCGGACGGAGATCCAAGATTTACTTCTAGATTTTGGGGTAGTTTACAGCAAGCCATGGGGACTAAATTATATTTTAGTATCGCTTTTCATCCTCAAACCGATGGACAATCGGAGAGAACCATCCGGATGCTTGAAGATATGCTTAGAGCTTGTGTGCTCGGGTTTAAGGGATCTTGGGATGATTATGTGAATTTGATTGAATTTGCTTATAATAATCATTTCCACAGCGAGTATAGGCATGGCACCGTATGAAGCTTTATATGGTAGAAAGTGTCGATGTCCCGTATATTGGGATGAAGAAGGAATAAGAATACTAGAGGGTCCGAATTGATACAAGAAACTCGTTGATAAAGTAAATGTGATTCGGAGCAAGTTAAAGATTGCACAAGATCGACAAGAGTTATATGGATCAAAATAGACGAGATATGGAATACAATGTAGGGGATAAGGTTTTCCTTAGAGTTTCACCTTGGAAAGGGGTGTTACGATTTGATAAGAAAGGTAAATTGAATCCTCGTTATATTGGACCATATGAAATAGTGGAACGGATTGGTCCACTTGCATATAGATTGGCTTTGCCCCAGGAGTTAGCGCAGCTACATGACGTCTTCCATGTAAGTATGTTAAAAAGATACCGATCTGATCCTTCACATGTGGTTCAAGCCGATGAAATAGAGGTATTCGACAACTTGAGTTATATGGAGGAACCGAGTATAAATTCTTGACCGAAAGTTAAGACAGGTTAAGGAAAAGAGAAATGCCTATGGTGAAGGTTTTATGGAGAAACCATGCTAAGGAAGAGGCAACTTGGGAGACTGAAGAATATATGCGCAACCATTATCCTCACTTGTTTCCCGATACGATTAAAGGAATTTCGAGGACAAAATTCTTTTAAGGAGGGGAGAATTGTAATAACCCCGTCCCAAAAACATACATTGTTCATGCATACACGCATACTTAGGAATTACACGTATATAATTATACCTGCATATGACATGTTATTGGGGTATTGGATAATAAGTATTTTGAATAATAGGAAGAATTAGGGGCTCAATTGAATGTAGTCTAAGTTGGGGGACTAGAATAAAAACAAGCTAAAACTTGAGGGACCAAAACGAACTTTGCCAAAATATCCTCACAACCTTATCAAGATTACTTACCTGATCATTATCTCTTCTTATCCCATCTGGTTTCCCGTTTTGAGAGAGAGAAAGAGAGGAAGATCCCATTTCTTTGTCAAATTCGGATGATCAAGCTGGAAATGTAGGTAAGTTCATCCCCATCTCTGTTTTGCACTCTTGATTTCGAGACTTTAGGGTCAGATCTGGAACAAGTTGTAAGAATAAAAATTGTTTTTTTGTGTCTTATCTAGCTCTCTGTGAAAGGGTTTTGTATTTAGTGATTTATATTTCGGGTTATGATGGTTTGAACACATGTTGTTCTGGGTGATCTGATGCTGGCAGATTAGTGTGCAAACTTTAAAAATATGGTATTCTTTGGGTGTTGAGTATTTCGACCTGATTTTTGGATATGTTTTATATTGATATGTCTAGTTCTTTTTAAAAAAGGAATTAGGTCTTGATCATGTCCCAATCTAGATTTATTGTTGTTTGTTTGGAGACTGCTCGGTAACAAGGGTGCTGGAAGCTAGTTAGAGTTTAAAAATATAGAATAAATCATGTATATGGAATATTTGGCTGATTTTTGGATATGTTAGATCCCTTTGAGTCTAGTTTTATGTAAAACTGGAATTTTGTCATTTTACCCCGTATTTTATGATTTATAGTACAAAGAGTGTGAACTATGAAGGGGTCAAGTACCCATAAAGAAATGGCAGCAACTCTGATTTTTAGAAACTCACCATGAGTTGTGTATTTCGTACCTAGACTTGATTTTTGGACATGTTAGAGCCCTATGAGTCTAGTTTCATGTGAAACTAGAATTGCATCATTTGAATCTGTATTTTGGGACTTATGGTAGAAAGAGTGAAAATGGGTCAAGTACCCATAAAGAAATAAGTTAACCCTAAAGTCATATTTTGTACCTTGAGCATATTTAGAAGTTTGATCATGATAAAATGACTTATAAAAGTATATGTGTATGTATTTATAGATGTCGAGGAGCGTGAGGTGCGAGACGCGATGCATTGATAAACGGCGAAGACGTCATTTTTGTGAGTTGAATAATAATAGTTGTGTCATGATGTGTTATTGCTATTGAGTGCTAATATTATATTTATTGATATTGATACTATGATGTGAATGATGTGCCGTTTGCTAGTTGACGTAAACGTTGTGTTTATTGATGTTATAACAATATTATGTTTATTGATATTGATACTATGATGTGAATGGTGTGTCGTTTGCTAGTTGACGCAAACGTTATGTTTATTGATGTTATAATGGATATGTACCATGGTGTAAGCTATGGATGTTATATATGATATATATGAAACATTCATGATATATGCAAGACTAAGAGGTTAAGGTTATGACTGGCTTGTCCAAGTTTCGCAAATACAAGTTTACAAGGACCCAACGGGTTAACTACAAGTTATAAAAGTCGGCCGACAATACATGTGTACAAGTTTACAAGTTACAAGTACCGGGGCGAAACTTGACATGTCCAAGTTGTAACCGATAAGAAAAAGAAAAGCATATAATCTTAGAGTCATATGAACTACCTGTATTGTTTATATGTGATGATACTTGGATGACGTGATTGCATGTTATGGTTTCAATGGATTATTGTTCTCTCATTGAGTAACATCTCATTAAAAATGCAATTATTTTTTTAGGTACTAAGAAGCAAAAAGTGGAAGTTAAAGTCATCTTTTGTTGTTCAATTCACGTCATAAGTGACGAGTCAGTCGGCGATCTCCCTCTCCTCTCTCTCATTATGCCGAGCATATGCATCCTAAGAGATTTTTGAATTGTATATGTAACTATGTAAATATGAACTCCCGAAGGTGTTTTGAAACGTGTTTATGAACAAAGAAAAAGTAGTTTTGATTGAATATCCAAGGGTTATAAGTGAAAAGAATGTTGTTGATTAGGTTTTGAAGTGTTATGGCTGAAAAACCCTTGTTTTGGGCGAAATATACACGGAAAGGTACACGTCCGTGTGGAAGGTCGTGTAACCTTCGTTTTCAAGGGAAAATGAGTTTTAAGTTACACGGGCAAGTACACGATCGTGTTGGAGGCCGTGTAACCTGCTGCCCAAAAAAAAATATAATCTTTCTAATATGAGGTTTTAACGGTCCTAAGTGATATTTTGTGATTAATTGAGTTTTCTAGAACTAAAATGGCTAAGTTATACAAAGTTTTTATAAGTAATTAGGTTAAGGACGTTACATGAGCAAACGATGGACGGTGAATTTCAAAATTTTGAAGAGAAGCTGGAGCTTAGAGGATTGGAGGAGGATTGGACTAGAATGGAGAGTGGAGAAGAAGGGACCGAAGCCGAAGGAGGCTTGGGAAGAAGACACTAGATAAAACAAGAACCATACCCGAGTGTGAGACGATGAGAAGTCGATGATTTCAACGAATGAAAGTTGAAAGAGTTCAAAGAGAGACCGAAGTTAGGTTAGCCGAGTTAGGGTTAGGGTTAATAGAATTAGATTAGAAAGTGAGACTTTGAGAGTGCGAGATGCTGTGAAAGGTTGAGAGTGAGAGTCGTGACTCGTGAGACGAGTGAGACGAGTGAGAGGCCGAGAGTCCGAGACTTGAGTTGACGGTACGAGAGACGAGAGCGAGAGTGACCGAGTTTGCTCGTTGCTTGGAATGCTCGGGCGTTGGCTACTTGCGTGACTTCGTCGGCGTTGAAAGGAAAGGAAAGTCGAAAGAGGCGGCTAAGGGAGACGAGGAGAGAGAGTTACTGAGTTAGGGTTAGATCTTATTCTTAGGTATTTAGAAATTAGAATTAGGAATAATAAAAAAAAAATGGTTTTCGTTTCAAACCGTTTCTTAAAAAAAAAAAACGAACCGAACCGAAATTATTTCGATTTTTTCGGTTCGGTTATAAATTATACATTTTTTAATTTATAACCAAACCAAATTTCATAATTCAATTCGGTTTGATTCGATTTTCGGTTAACCGAACCGTTTGCTCACCCCTATTTCCAGCTCTATCGCACGAGTCCGAGTTGTCTTCAAGCCATATGGAAGGGACCGATGTGAGCCCAACCTAACCTCGTTTTTTCCCTTTTTTCCCTTCATTTTTTAATTTTTTAATTTTTTATTATTTTTTATATGCTCAAAATAATTTTTTTTCATAATTAATAATTTTTTTTATAGACTCATTAGCTAAAATTAAACATTCTTCTAATATAAATTGATTTAGCATCTTCTTCTAATTTGATTTTTGTTAAAAAAATAATAATTAACCGTAAGTTTTTTATCAAAATAAAAAATATTCCTACGAGTGTATTAAAACTCGATTGCGGAATATATATATATAAAACAAAATTTCATTATTAGTGTTAATTAATTTTATTTTATGCCAAAATTTTTGAATTATTTAAAATATTAAAACATATTATATGCTATGCTAGTTACTTCTCTATACTTGGATTGGTCAATGATGGTCATGTCTTTGCGTCGTTATAAAGATGAAAATAAGTTTGGCCAATGGTTTGCCTAACTTTGTATTGTTCCCAACAAATTCTCCAAGGGCTCAAAGGAATGACCAACAACTATACCATATGACCTGTTTGGTTAGAGGGTATAAATGGTATAATATTTAAATAGAAAAAACTTTTTTTCCACATGATTTTGCTTATTAATTGTTAAGTCGTAAAAACTTATATGAATGGGAGCCACGAGTATAAGACGAGAGTCAAGCGGCGGCGCTTCTGCGAAGCTTATTTTCTTATAACCCTAATTGTGAGGCTCGGAGGTAGAGTTTTTGAAAGATTTACAAAATATTAGGTCGAGTGTATAAACTCGTTAAGCCTTTTTTCTTATAACCTTAGTTGTCTACACTATAAATAGAGGTAACATCACTTATATATGTAGTTGTTACTTTACAAAATCTATTAAGAAATCGTAGTGCGATTATCAATTAGGTACCATTATCGAATTACGTAAAATTTTTGTATTGTGTGATTATTTTTGTCTTTTTACTTGATTTGTTTTCACACTATATATAGAAGCAATATTATTTGTATCTCGTAGTTGTTACTTGACAAAATCTAATAAGAAATTCCGATGTAGTAAAAAAATAAATATCATTATCGAACCACGTAAAATTTTTATATTATGTGATTGTTTTTGTATTTTTATTTTATTCTTTTGCTTGATTCGTTTTCTAACATTAAATTACCTCAATATATTTATCTTATCAAAGTCAATTTAAACAAGTGAACTTTTCTTTTCAGTTGTTTTGTGTTGAGAATTAAAATTCTACTGGTCAATTATTTTGCTAAAATCTATTTGTCATTTTTTTTCTTTAAAATAATTCTATCAGACATTCTTTCCAATAGATTTTCCATAGCCTGATGCATTTGTTTTACAACACTATCAAGAAAACAGTCATATCACAGGCATAACAAACAAAAACAGTCCTTAAAAGAGAAAACCCTAACCACAGAATATTAGGCAACCTTAACTTAATTCATTTCCTTCATTAATTATTTATGAAAAATAATTTTTGAATTACGAATCAAAATCAAATATATTTTTCGTATTAATTTCAATTCGAACTTGCATATCAATATGTTAACAGTGAAAACGAAATAAAAAATCTTGCAAGCAATGAGAAAAAGCTCCAAGCCCATTCATGAGTAAGTATTCCAGTCCACGAATACATGCCTAAACGTTTCACATTCATATATCAATGACAATCCATTAGAATTTGTAAGAAGGGGCCTTGTGAATACTTAACTGGATTTCAAGATTAAATTCTGTTCATAGTGTTTCAGACAATCACTTTATTTTCCAGCGAACAAGCTTCTTGCTTCTCCTAATTCAAACCTGGTTTATATATAATCGTCAAGTAGCACAATTGACCTTTTTTAATTCTTCTCTCCTCCTTATATTGACAGCTCTTCATCTTGCCAACTTTCCGTGCTTGAAGTTCTCAGAGGTCGAGGTCGATGGGAGCATGGCAGTGTGTGATGTCCAGAAGACTTGCAATCATATTAACTCATGCTTCAATGAGGCGATTGCTAGAATGGACTTATTATAAAAGGCACCAGTCTTCTAAGCTTTGAGAAATTTCTTCTTTTTGAAGGGAATGACTAAACGATCTACAATACAAGATTTGAGCGTTCCTCGTATAACTAATTCAAATTGTTCTAAGAGCTGCTTGACTTTAGTGCACATAACAATTCAGAAGCAAACATACTGATACAGTGCTGCAGTCAAGATGGAACTAAGCAGCTTATTTCTTAAGGTACTTGTCAAACCAATCACTTGCTTCTTTTACCATGAATGGTGTCATTTGATGTCCAATTCCAGGTTCAGCAACCAGCTGCATGTTATGGAAGCAATGTCATAAGGGACACACCATCACAGAGACCCAAAAGAAATCAATGCGTGCATTATCTGAATGCAGTTTCATTTAATTACTATCACTATTATGATCGAAGAGGAGTAATAAAATGAAAAGGACAAACATGAGTCCTAGAGGGAAAACAGGCTACGTGCAAAATACATGCTGCATATTTGCACAAAGTGATGGGGGAGGAGAGGAAACGATGTAAATTATGACATTCTCCATGATAATTTTTCATAAGGTAGTTTCATTTACCTGGTCAACTTTGAACCATGTAGAGAAAAAGAAAGCTCCGGAAACAATTAAAGATAGTAACAGACATTGATAATTTGATACTGTAGAAAATACAAGTCTGTACCTTAAATTTATCTAGAGAATGTGCTTCTCCATAAGCCTTAATTGCCCTTGATTTGGGAACTTCCAAACCTGCAAGTGGACAGCGAGGATCTTCTGCACCTACAGTTTCCCAAATCCAAACAATGTTTCAATTGAAATGAACATTCAGATTCAATGTAAAATTAATCCCCAGAACAATTCGGTTAATGCATAGAACGTATGAAGTTTCATGCACTAATAAACTCAAGTTGATCTATCAACCAATATGTAAAAGGGAATGGCTTTGCACTAACATTCTGACTATAGTAATTTATGAGTCACTGAGTACACCAAACACCTCTAGATCTTCAACAGTAAGTAAAGATGGCATGTTATAAATCTGGATCAATTCAGAATACCTAGATACTCAACCATGTCAGCCTTGCAATACAGCCAACATATTCAATGAGAGTTCAATATAACTAACTGGATGAATGGAGAACCTGACATCCAATGTTTTCAAATATATCTTGATTAGTTCTTGCTCTTTATTGCTCCAAAAACACATTTATTTGCAGTGTGCCATTTGTTTCTTGAAGTGAAAGAAATAATTATACCATTAACAATCAGCAGAGGCCGTGGTGCAATGGCTGGAACTGTATATGGCAAATCAAAGGAAGAAGCCAAACCAGGTGCAATCCTATTCCAGACCTGGTCAGGAAACAATATCCATAAGAAATAATCCAACTTGCTGATGAAGTAGAAAAGAGAGTCACTACGAGTAGATTGGATGTGATTCACATCTCTTGGTGATATGCTTCACGTGAAGAATGCAAATGGATAATCATATAGGTTACATATTGCTTGCTACAACATGTTAGTTTTAAACAGCATAATTGAAGATTAATATGGAGTAAATCACCAAAAGATCATAAGAAAAGAATAGAATCCAGGATATTTAAAGGCTGAAAGTCCGTTTGAGGTTACTCGCACTAACATAGATATAATGTTTTTTGTGAAAAAGGAGACATGTTGAAAGTAAAAAATGTAACTAACCTTCTCCACCACGTCTCTATCAATTGCATTCTTGCCTAGATCTTTCCGTGCCTCTGCAACCAAAAAAACTATATGAATCAGAGCAGCAACAGCCACAAGACTTCCAGTTGACATGCAAGATTCATGCTACAAGAAGCTCACTGCTCAATATTACAACCACTTTTCCATGTGCCAGTCATAACATCCTATTTATATTATGAGTCCATAAAACATATAGTATCGTCAACCAATTTTCTTATTAATCAATCATCCTCATAACTAACCATCGAAAAAGGGAAAAGATTAAATTTTTAAAACTCAATAAGTTTGACAATCAATGCTGCTTCAGAATAAACTAAACAAGGCCCAAAACTATAATGAAACAAATGATAACAAGTGTAAATCACAAACAAATCATCCTGCTGAAACACGGATCTGTTACTTTTTATTTATCTAAACTGGCTAGTTGTCTGTGTATTATACCTTCAAATAAAGGCTTTATACTTTCAACTCGACCTTGCCACTTATCATGGTCTATGGCCCAACGAAACCCCTACAATCACATTGCACAGGAATTTCAACTAGTTATTCAATATTTATTTGCCAACTCTTTACCAAGTCACATAAGTTTACTAAACACACCTGCGCACCAATTATTGGGACAACCACTGAATATCGGGTGTCAACAGCTGCACCAAACCATGCATGCATTCCTGCATTGCATAATAATTAAATAAGTTTTTCATAGAACAGCCAGCATGACCTTAAATTATTCTCTCTTTTTACTAAGATTCACTTAACCAACCTCCCAATGATTCTCCAGTAATTCCTATCCTGGTAGGGTCTATATCCTGCCTCTGAGTAAGATAATCAGCCAGTTTTATCAAATCCCAGACCTGCAATGGTCAAAAATTTGAGTGGCCTGTTCACGAAGTGCAGTCATCTGAGTATAAAACCACAATGATTTCATTGATTTCCAGACCAAGAGATTTAAAAACTTATGGCCAAATTTCTCTATAGCCTCATCTGAATGGAAAACTAAACTATAATTTTTCTATACCTACGACTCTGTCCATCAACTCTCCTAAAAGCAGATAACTGATCAGATTAACTGTATGAATGAAATGAGAATGAGCAGAGAAGTTACCGTGTCAAATATGAATGGCATTGTATCACCATTTTTCCATGATGATATAAGAGCCTGCATTTGAATAAAATAACAGGTTAAAGATAAATGTTCAATCAGGAAACAGTGAGCCAAAACTCGAAGACAGCTTATCATAGAGCAATAAGTTACAGGACTTGGCAAATGCTTTGACTTGAAAAAACTAAGTCTCTGCATATGTCAAAGCATTTAGAATTTCACTCTGCCATTCCACAGGCCAACTAATAAAGAACAAATTTTGCATACATCATAACCTTCTTGCCATAGTGATTTGGTAAAAGTAAAACACTGGGACTGTAGTTTTAAATTGTGGACAGTTGAAAAAACGGTCGCGGTAGCCATTGCGAATTGAGGCTTACTACAGTGCTAAAATAACAATAACAGGATGCTTCAAAACAGTTATATAATGGCCCTTACATAACATAATGGCCGTTATTTAAATCTATGACTGGGACCAACTAAAACAGTTAGCGCAATCTAGTGCTCACATCTCGATAGGTAGTGATATTGATGGCTCGTTCACCATGGTAACGAGAGTCAATTGCAATTGCTACATATCCCCGTGAAGCATATGCCTGAAACAAGCAAAACAAAAAATACAGGTCTTATCTATAAGATGAAGCTAATAAACACTGAACGCCAGAAAAAATCAATCTGATTAACTACCTCGAGCAATGGTCGCAGCCACTCTTTACACTTATGTGTGCTATGCAGAAAAACGATAGCAGGCCTTCTTTCTTCGCTCCCTTTCATACTCAGAATCAGCACCGGCAAACGACCTTGCTCTCCAGCCTATCAATTACCACAACACAATAATAATATACTTCTCCCATTGTCAAAATCCACATCAAACCATTTGAAAAAAGTAAATAAATTACACATTGTACTGCAAGATTAACAATATAAAACAACATTGCGTAGTAATACAAGTGAAATTTACCTCAGTAGTCAAATAAAGATTCTCCTCTTTGAGTAGACTTTTGAAATTTTCAATCTCTACTTTCGGACAAGACACCATTGCCTATCAATAAAATAACCAACAATCCATCAACAAACACTAAACTTCTTTCTTTATCGCGATATGAATGATCATTTCACCAACAAAAAAAAAACACTGATAGATTCCAATCTAACCTCACTGAATGTTGGCCGTGTATACTCTTGAAACAAGGGATCCTTCACTGGCTTTGCAGGCTCCACAGTCAATAGAACTGAAACCAAGCATTATTTCAAAATTAAGCAAATTAAAATAAATCAAACAAATCAAATCTTGGACCAAAACAAAACAAGCAACTCCAAGGACAATCCCCTTCAAAATAAACCATCATTCTTACACCTGCGACCCACAGTGAGATCTAAAGTGTATCTAACCACAATTGATTTGGATTCTCTCATGTTTCCAAGAGAACAAATGCATCTCTACAAATGAGACCTACAACGCGTGAATCCCACAATAACAGTAACATCTAATGATTTTCTTGTACGTTTGTTATTAATCCGAGTGTCTTGGACATTTGTTATTAACCCGAGAGTGTTCATAACATCAATCAAACAAATAAAAATGGCATAAAAAGCAGGAAAAAAAAACTCTTAGGTTTAGATTTTTAACCTTCAGCAGTTCTTCTACCACGCAGGACTTGAAGGAATTCAAATCTGAGCTTCTCAGCATCAACAACATAATCAGCTGCTTCCTTCTCCATTTTGACTTCGCACTTTGCTTTTCTTACAACCTGGGTCTGGGTCCGTGTCTGGTATTTATATCTAGTTTTAGGTTTTGGCGGGTATGTTCTTAGACAAGTAGAGCCAAGATCACACGGGTGGAGTTTCGGGCTGTACACGAGCGAGATGTGGGTCCCGCGTAAGAATAAGAGATGTGATGTCGGAAACTGCGCCATTAAAAAGAAGAGCAGATAAAGGGTTGGTACCCGTCCTTGTTGAGAAACTGACATTCTTCTTTTCTTGTTTCTGCCTTTAACAGAAATAATAATAATAATACCACGAAGTAGGTTATGGTGGAGGCTTGGGTTTAATTATGCTAGTTTAGGTAAGGGTGTTTATTCGGTTATTCAATTTGGTTTTAAAATATTTTAGACAGCTTTTAGTTAATCGAATTTTTTAAAAATAATCGAAATCAATTCAAAATGTTAATCAATTTTTTTTATTCAGTTTTGAAATATTCTAGTTTCGGTGTTCGATAATTCGATTTTTATTCGTTTTATTATTATTTTTTTTTATAAATTACTAATTGTATTAAAATTTCTGAGATTTCTGTTCAAAGTGAATTTCTTTTTGTTTTGTGTACTACTAGTTAGGAACCTAAGTTATGTAAAAAAAAAAAACCATTGATAGATAAAAAAATAATAAATTATTTACATAAGAAGGCTTGAATTTAAAACGATAGAAAATCTATTAACGTATTTGTTATTTTGTATACATTTAGACTTGTAACAGAGACAAAAAAAACATGTACGAAGCTATGGAAAAAAATACATCTAAGAGAGAAGGGTTTTTCAATTTGGGAATCCTCTTAGTGATATAATTTAAAAAAAATAGATATATATATATATATATATAGTAAAATTTTTGGTTAACCGAATTTAAAATAAAATAACAGAAACCAAACTCGAAAACTAAAATTATTTCGATTCGATTTTTTATTTTAATTTCTAAAATAAAAATAAAAAACTAAATCAAAATTGATATTTTGTTACAATTTTTATGGAACAGTGAAGACTCCTAAATTTAAATGCATGAGATGTTAAAAAATATGCGTAGGTGCAGAACATGACTGTCAAACTGATAAATTATTGTGTTGGGTGAGAAAATGCCATTTTTTAGTGATTTTCTTTTAGGATTTGGGCAATCGCTTACAACATCTATTCACGCAAGCATGAATGATTATAACAACAACAAAATCTTCACATCAAACTAATTAGGATCACCTATAGCCTGTATGGATTATTTTGCGCCATGCATGATTAATAATCAAAACAGTTTTATTTATACAGAATGATTGTTCACAATTTATTTTTTTCCCTCCTTATGATAAATAAAGAAGGGTTCTTTGATTGTGTTTTAGTTGGGTCCTCTATAATGTGTTGCGACTGGATTTGTACTCTTTATGTAGAGAAACATCAGAAGGGAGCAGGTTTTGTTTGGATGAACAATGGAAAGAAAACGAAGCTTGAAGGAAGCTCCCAAGCAAACAATCAAAATGGAAGAAAATAAACAAAAACGAAAACAAAAGGATGTGAGGAAGTTGCCAGGAAGTTCCATATTTTTCTAATAATATGTAACGTGTGTCGGTAATGGGAGCTGGATAGCTACCAATAACATATAGTAAGGCAGAAGTTGATTCCTCGGGTCGGACACAACATGTTGATTCTAATTTCATCGTTCATGTCATCTGTTCTATCAAAACGTATTGAATTAATGATGAAAAAAACTAAACTTTATAATTTTTTCAATCAAAATCTTATATTGTGTGTTTTATATTTCTTAAACTCAAAAAGAAAAAAAACACGATTCCTTTTTCTTGATGCAATGATTCTTAGATAAAAGCTTATAAAAATATAAATTGAAAATTTTATCTAAAAATTCAAAAATACACCATCAAAATATAATTTTCATAATATGTACAAAAAAATTATTTTTTAAAAAAATATTGATGAGAAGATTATTTTTAAAAAATATGTATATTTAATTTTTATATATTTATTTGCCAAATAATCAATAACGTTAGTATAAAAAAACTATATTTTAATCATTTGATAATTCTTTTAATTATTTTATTTCAAAGAAATTAGTAAAAAAAACAGCAAATTGTTAGTATTATATGTATAAATACATAGTTAATTTTTTTTTATATAAAATTGATAATTTAATTTTTTTATTCATCATGATTATATTTAGCGAGTTGAGTGTAAAATACAAACCAAAAACTATTAAAAAAAATTGAAATCAAAATATCTAAAATACACTCTTAACCTTTACATTGAATATATATTTATAACCATTCAACCATCATTTAAAAATTTTAAGAATCCATGATCTAAATTATATAATATTTTTATAAAAATTCTAAAAAAATATTCCAATATATATACATGTATATATATATATATATATATATATATATTAGAAAATAGAAAATAAATTAGACTTATCAACAAAATAAAATTTTTATGATAAATAAATAAAAATTCATCAAATGAAAATTTTCATAAGAAATGAGAAATTGAAAGAAAAAATTTTAAATAGAAAGAGTAATATAATGTAAAATATATATTCATTTTAAAATATATATATATATATATATATATATATATATATATATATATATATATATATATATATATATTTCACTCTCCCAAGATTGTATGTAAAAAACAAAAAATAACATTCGATCTTTCATACTCTTTGCTTAAAAATTCTCAATAAAAATATTAAAATAAAATTTTGAAAAAAAAAAAAAAAAAGCTAAACCACAAGCCTGTGCAGGGCGAAGTTATTAAAAAAAGAAGAAAAATGAAAATATAAGGATGACACATCGTCCGCTCCAGGAGCAACACACGATGTGTCATCCACCTGCAATTCTCAACTAGCCCTGACTGACTCAAAAATGTGCCAGAAAAACAAATTTTGTGGATTTCAACTATTCCAATCCAATTCAACATCTATTTGCCCAAAGAACATCTTAAAAATCACATAAATAAGGTACATAAACTCTTTTAAAGTCTTAAAATTTATTTTAATCCAAACAAATAAATCAAAATTCAAATCAAAATAAAAAATTTCAAAAATTTTGAAGCTTTAATCAACCTCTTCCAACCATTTCATGATTTATAACCACAACAGATAAATTATTCTCTCCAATACGAACAAATTGAAAGTAATTTCGACCCTTAAGGTGGCCCAAATGGACCTCATCAGCCATCTCTCTTCTGAACATCCGAGTATCAAAATGAAAGAGAAGCGAAAGAAGTTTGTACCACCAAAAAGTTTTTTTTTTCTTCCCTAAAACCAAAAACGACCAAATTGAAACTTTTTGGCTAAATAGTGAAAATGCACCATATGAAGTATGAATCCACATTTATTTTGAGTAAGCACTTATGGTCACACAGAGAGCTCAAATAATAAACGCTAGTGTTTGCTTATTTTTGTAAAAAGTTCATTTAGCATTTTAATGGTCAGAATAGACTTGAAGGAGCTGATGCCCGCTATGGAAAAATTCTACTCAGTTCCTTTAGGATCTAAAGACCCAGTTATGGTGGCAGGATAAGGACTGACCATTGAGATTTAAGATTTTGGGGTCCTTGCAGAAATATTAACCTAGAAAACCAATTACTAAAGGAAAAAATAAAATTGTTTTAACAAGTGGCTGGGTTAGATAATTTCTCTAGCACCCTATCTCTTACCGAGTTAATTGGGATCGTTGATGCCTTTCTTTACAAGAAGAATACCTTTTTGACGTCCAAAGAACTTACAAACTGATCACCTTCGAATCAATCACAAAAAGAGCATCGACCTCTGCTAGTGAAGACAAGAAAGCTGAAAAACACAATACTGCATTAGATCAAAGAATACGTTCACAAATTTGTGTGAATAAATGAACACGTAGCCAAAGTGGGAGAAATTTTATTACCATGAGAAATGGAAATATTTATTCATTTACAAGAATTTCAGACTATCACTACATTACCAGCTGATAGCATAAAATAATGATAATACTCATCTTCTAACCTGTACTTAAGAATGTTTCAAATGCTAGGAGAGCTTCCAACCGGATCAAGAACAGCGGGAAATCATCCCCACATTGCAAAGAGAATTGGTGACATTTCATACCATTTTTCCCTCCTTAATTACAATTCTTACCATCTGGATTTATCTCTCAATTTCAACAGGTGATGCAGCTTTTATCGGAAGATCAGTGTTAGGAACACGAGATTTCACAGTACCATTACCATATCTGTTGTAGTTTCCTATATCAGTTCTGGCTTGTTTGGTGCCTCTCTCTGCAGATTCTGGTTGAACAAGAGATACAGCCTTTATAGGAAGATCAGTGGAAGCAAAAGTTGCGACAACAGGAGACTGCACAGTGCCATTACTATGAGCCTTACGATTTCCCATTTGAATTCCGGCTGTTATCGTACTTCTTTTTGTGGTCTCTTTTTGAACAGGTGATGCAGCCTTGACAGGAAGATCCCTATTAGAAACAAGAGTTGCTACAATGCCGTTAGCATATCCATTCCTGTGATTTCCCATTTCAGTTCCAGTTTTTACAGTGCCTCTCACTGCAGGTTCTTGTTGGTTTCCTGTTTTACATTTGGTCAAAGGAGAACACATTATTTCAGCCACGTGAAAGAGAAAGGATCATTCCCAATAGATCACTTGTGAATTTCAATGTCTAATATGATCAAAACAGTAACTGAAAAAGATCAAATCCCTTCACCATGCTTGGTGAAAGTGACAACAAGCTCTGCGTCTCTCACACACACAGGAAAAATTGGGTGAGAGCAACAATTGATAAATTTGGAGGTTGTTTGGTATCATTTGCAGTTTCTATTTTTTGTTTTCAAAAATATGAAAAGCTTGTTTTAGTTTTTGGTCTTCAAGAAAATAAAAACTAGCAACCTGTTTACCAAATTTTTGAAAAACAAGAAAAGGTGGTTCAAGAGTTTCCAAAGATAGTTTTCATCTTTAATTGCCTTTTCTTTCAATTATTGCATCAGCAGTCTGCAATAATAGGCTTCATCACCACTGTCATCCAGTAACCAAAGGTAGGGCATCAAGCCATCTTGATATCATAAATATTAAGAACTGTCTAGACAGCAAGCATAACTTGGAGAATGACTATTTCCATGACAACGCCAAATTAATCCATCTATTGGGAAAGATTTAACTGTGTGAGAATCTTAACAGATTTAATGCAGCATCTGAACATGTTATGCATGGTTTTTTCAGTAGTCAGTAAATACCTGATTGGGTGACTTTTATGCTACCACAAGTGCTCACTCTATTAAGAATATCGAGGAAACTCGTCAAGATGATCTTTTCCTGCTCTGCGTGAAGCTCCGAGCACTCATATCCATCATCTGATTTCTGGGTTTTGCCTTGACGAAGTTGTGCCACTCCGGTTGGGGATCCAATTTCCATAAACATAATCTCCTCTTCATGGCACATCAAATCAATATCAGGGGAGGGTGTCCTTGCATTCTCAACATCACCCAAATCACTGCTTCCATCTGTTTCAGCTTTGCTCCCATTTAGACAGTCATCAGGCATAGATTTTTTGTCATTGCATCCTTTTAGACTACTTTCCTTCTCTTGAATGGGAGAAGCAGAACAAATTTCAATGTTCTCTCTCTCAGACTGTGTATCCACTTTTCCTATTTTTCCTGGAAATTTTCAGTTAAGGATTGAGAGTGAATATCAATAGTTTATACTGCAAGATTAAACAAGCAAATCAAACATTAGTCACAAAGAAACAGATAACCATATGAGATCTTCCAGATGCTCACACTAACCAATTTTCTAACATACTCATCTGAACATTTTTCCATGGGAAATAAACTTGAACCTTGAAAATATTTTCGTTAATCAACCAATACAAATTCAAAGGCAAAGGTGCTTAAGGAGATAAACGCTAAATATCAGGCTCAAGACCTCGATAAAAGGCTAAAATATCAGATTTTATAGCATGTGATAACTGATGCTGTACTAATCATAGACTTCCATGGGAGGTATTGATCCCTTTCCACTGGTAAATCTTCTCTCTTTAGTCACAAATAACTCTAAGCCCCTCTCCCTCCAAGTACTAACTCTCCTCTGCTTAATGATAGAAACTGAACTTCTATCAATTATTAAAATAAATATACTTCAGGGAGCCTCTCATCAAGTAAATGGACTAGGAAACAGAATTGTATTAATAGGTATTTCATGATAGTGGCAGATAATAGTTTTTTTCTTTCGCAGAACAGTTTATGTGTTTCTAAATATCTATTAAAACAACAACATAATCAGGCCACAGGTTATTCTAAAATTTTCTGTGCACTGATATTGACGCAAAAAGTAGGTACTCCTGAAAAAATAGCTGTAAACAAAATGTCAAGAAAAAGGCACAAATATTTCTGTAGGCAAAGGAAAACCTGCAAGTGCCTCTGTAGCTTTTCCTGAAATTGCGACCAAGAGTGAGCAGATCTCCTTTACAACCTTTGGTTGGAGTACGCCTGCCAATGGGGACCTTCACTCATGTAGATGTGTACTGATCAGTTCTCGGTTCTTGAAATAAAAATAGAAAAATGGAGGAAATTTTCATTAACAACGTGCAGGAGAATTGCAGAAAAGTGTTACCTGTATGTGGGTTTTGATGATCCCAATACTGCTCCATTAGCAGTGCGAGAAACAGAGACGGATAATGGAGAAGAAGAGGCAGCAGAATTCCTCAGAGTATTTCCCTAATGGAAATTGAAAAAGGAAAAAAGAAATGAAAGAAAATTATGTCACTATTTTGAACTCAGAAGAGATGAAATTAAAATCAAAAGAAAAAATAATTTTAAATTTACATTTTTCAATGTTAAAGATGGACTAAAATGCAAGATTTTGTCCTTCTCAGTAAACATTCAGACTGTTGGTATAGCTAATCTTGAAATACAAAAGTACTAAACAATAAATTTTGGAGCAAAGACATAAATTACAGGAACAAAAAACTTGGTAGTCAACATTTGAAGGGCAAAGAGTTTATGTGCATTGGAGTAACACCAGTACTAAAAACCTAGTATGGTAGCATGGCTATCAATGATGGGTTGACTATGAAGTAGTCCATAAAAGAAAAGTTATCAATACAAACTAGCGTAGCATTACACTTTCATTCTTAAGCAATCATGTAATATTTCTGGGGTTTACACCATTTATCACTTAACACATCAGTTTGTATAAACAATTAGTATGATATGTTTGTATGCATATCATTTTCCTATCCAGAATATGTTTCAAGAGTTAACATTGAGAGTGAAACCTTAAATGGATCAGGTAGATCTCTCATATCTATAATCATTATGAAAACTACCTGTGGGAATTTCACAGTGCTGTGAGGAGATTGATCCTTGGCTGCTATGCCAAACAGATCCTCACTTTTCCTTTTCCTGGATGACAAAGTGGTCCCATAGCCAGATGATCCAATGGCCCCACTTATGGCTGCATTTGTTGCCTGTTGCGCATAAGTTGTGCCATGAGGACTACCAAGAAAGAGAGCCCTTCTTTCATCACTACCTTCAAAATTCTTGCACTCCAAGCATTTGCAATTCTCAGAGCATAAGATATTTCCTTGGAAGCACTCACAATACTTCTTGAGGCACCCTGATCTCTTGCAATTACATCCTTTATTGTGTTTTCCCACCATTTGAAGTTCCTTTGCATCTTCCTGGATTTTATTTTATTGGAAAGTTTTAGATGCATGCAAGCCATGATGAGAATAGATAGTATAGCTGGCAAATAAAAATTCAAATTTAAAACAAAAACATGGAATTCATTTGATCTATAAGAACGAATGCATCACTCTCTTTTAGTTCCATCTTAGCCTACAGTGGTCATAGAAAAGATTTCTTCGCCCAAGAACCTTACGGCATGGAAAAAGTACAAGTGAAAATAGAAATAATGCAGATTGCAAAACTAGAATGGAATGAACTCGAACTCAAATCTGAATGACTCATGCCCAGTCACTGACTCGCATTCAGAAATGCATCCAGGACAAATCAACAAATAAAGGTCCAAATAAATGAAGCTTATAGTACTCATATAGAATTATTTAGGAAAATTCAAAATGATCCAATCAGGAGTTAGTAATATCATCAGATATCAAACATTATCATTGAAAATGCAAAGGAGACGAAATACATACTGTAGCATCCCGAGATCCATGTGGACTGTTACCAATCTTTGGTCTAAAAGCATTTGGATTACGCTGAAGGGTTGCTTCAACTGCCTCTTTCCTCTCTTTCTCATTTTCAACATTATTATGACAATTTAAACAGTTGCACCCATTGCAATGAATTCCAGCAGCAAAGCACTCGCAATACCTAAAATGTCCAGAAATTCGTTTGTTAATCATGAACAAGAGATTTTGGGAAAAATAATGATCCATTACAAACACATACCAAGAAATTTAAATTGTACATCTAAGTACTTAAAAATTCCAAATCCAA
Organism: Dovyalis caffra; assembly: GCA_963924115.1. Lineage (NCBI taxonomy): Eukaryota > Viridiplantae > Streptophyta > Magnoliopsida > Malpighiales > Salicaceae > Dovyalis > Dovyalis caffra. The sequence continues at coordinate 13,743,063 of CAWUPB010001194.1, read as the reverse complement.
CAAACTGTACTTCTTCTGAATCATACAGTTAAAGAGAACTAACAACTCGACAATTTCATTCAATCAAATACATCAATTCCAACATACAAATAAAAAAAAATCATATGAAATTACCAATGTATTCACCCAAATCAAGACGAGATATTCCACAACCTAAAACAACAAGAGATGGCATAAGTTAACAGAGGTCAAAGAAAAGTCCAGCTCCCATCCTCAGGACTTCTTTAACAGAACATAAGGTTCATGAAGTAAAAATGATCAATAATACAGGAAAAAAGTGTAAGGTACTCATAACTCTTATGCTAATGATAATTCCAGAAAAGTAAAATCATACTAGCATTTCAATGTAAGGATAACATGCCATCTCCCCAAGAACATTTTAGAATTCATATTAAAACACAAATAACCAATCTTTCATACAAAAAAAAAAAAAAGAAAAAAAAAGAGCTGAACTAATACTTACAATTTCAAGCACATCGAATTTTTACAATTACATTGCTTTGGTTTCTTAGGAGTGCAGTCATTCGCTGGCCGTGATCCAGGTGAGTTTTGCTTGCTGAACGAGGAATTTCACACAAATTAGTTGCCAAATTAGCAATTTTAATAACAATAAATTTTAAAAAATAAAATCCATCTTGTTGCTCAGTGTATTTAATATACAAAATCCTATTATAATTATTTGTATCTTAAATTTATTTAATCTACAAATTACACGGTAATTTTTAATTTATGAAAATTTAAGAATGATTTTTTTATAATTATAACAAATATCTGTTTCTTAACATACATTTAACGCTAAGTATTTCAATTTATTTATTTCAAACCTAACTCTACAACGACTGAAACCAAAGCAAGGAAAAAAAGGAAGAAAATAGCGAGCCATTTCAAAAAAAAAAAAAAAAAAATTAACTCACCTGTGCGGCATTGCCAATATCCTGTGCACCGGGTGCGGTATCCGTTGCGCCACCGACACCGCCACTTGCTGCGACGCTTCCCGCGCTTGATACGGCGGTGGAGGCATTTGCGGCTTCGGCGGGGTTTGTGTCTGCGGAGGCACATTCACCGCCGCGGTTCTACAAATCGGCGCCGTGAAATCCAATTTCTGTGGCGCCAATTTCTTTGGCGTGTAATTCGCCACCGTTTCGCTCTGTTCCATAAGAAATCCGAACAACAAAATCCCTCCTTACGCAAACAAAAAAATAAAAAAATAAAAAATCTCTCGCGGCAACTAACTCTAACTCGCTCTGTTTCTCTTTATAACAAAGTACAAAACAAAAGACAAAAACAGAATTTTTAGCTCTCAATTAAAATCACTAATCACTGTTTATCAAGAGCTAATCAGAGAGCTTGAGGGTTTTCTGTGGCTTCTTCGTTTCTTCTCTCTCTCTCTCTCCCCCTATCTCCCTCGCGAGATTTTGAAATTTCTTTTTGACAATAAATGGAGGGTGAGATGAGAGGAGAGAGAAATCGGACGGATAAACTTGAAAATGTTAACGCAACGGTTGAGATTGATTTAAAATTTACGGATGGTTACAGAACGTTGGATGAGGAAGGGTGATTTTGGTATTTACTTGGAACTGATAGGAGTGGAATTTGGCGGCAAGGGCCTCTGAAAGTGATGGGGTTTTGTTTTATTGGACACGTGAACGGTGACGATTTGCTTTGACTGCTTGTCCTTTTTAGGGTTTTTATTTAAATCGACGAGAGATATTTGAAACTTTTGGGGATTGAATAAGGAATGTTTTTGAATTAAACGCCGTCGTTAACGAGCCTTAAGAAATTTAGAAATAGGTAACTTGTTTGGAAAAGAGATGATTTTTGGAGGGGGTTTTTATGTGGAGCCAACAAATTTTGTTTGAGTGGATGCATGTGGCCCATCCATCAAAGATACATTTGCAGTTGAATATTGTTGCGTCAAAAGTGTATGAATAGTAAAGCAACTAGAGCAAGAATTATATCTGAGAAGATTGGTTCCAGGCTTTTACCCAATCTAATTCTTTAAAGAAATTATTTCGGATTCAAATCTTTGCCTATATATATATATATATATATATATATAATTTAGATAATTATGTCCACATTTTGTATTTGTCTTGTATATTTTACAAAATATTAAAAAATTATTTTAGATTTTTAGATTTAAGATATCTTAAAGATTATAAAAACGAGTATTATTATTATTAGCAGTAATTAGTAACTAGTAACGTTGTTCTTATTAGTTTAGATGGCAAATAAATTTGTATTTTATTCCTCTCAAGTTCTGATGTGAAAGGAAATTGTAAAAAACATTTTTTTATATGGATTTATTTCTTCAACCTTTGTTAACATGCTTGGTATCTAGTAGGAAAACGATTTTAATTTTAATGTTCAAAAACTAATTCGAATATATGTTGATGCTATATATATATATATATATATATCAAAATTCGTTGGGAAAGAGAGATTATAAGCAAAGAAAGGGGATGATTCTTCAGTTTTTCCATTATCCAAAAAGAAAGAGACTTTAGTTTGGGTGATGAAAAGCTAATCTGATCATATCCACAACATATATATATATATATATATATATATATATATATATATATATATATATAATAAAAATAAAAATAAAAATAAAAATCTGAGATTTTTTTTTTTTTTTCTGTGATACCATAGAAACTGTATTTATATGGGCATGTATATGTAAAGGCTAGTTAAGGTCCTAATTAAGTTGGATTATTCATGGTATACAATGATTAAAACAATAAAAAATAATAATTCTAAAGTTGTTCCTATTACTACATTTGTTTTTTTTTTTTTTTTTTTTTGCAAATTAAGAAAAAGTTCAGAATTGTCAAACAAGTGATAATCTATAAAGGTTTCGATCAGTAATTTGGCATCTCCACCTTCAACAATCACAGGTTGCTGAAACGAAGATGTTAAGAGGACGGCCACTTTGAAAGCAAAAGCTTTTATGCTGTGAGCATTCAGTGCGAATGGATAATAAACGCGTTTTGCTACACGAACAACTCCTATGTGGGCCCTATCTACAGTGTCTATTGGTCCTGACCTAGTGGTGGCAGATAAAGCACCGTCGAAATTAATCTTGACGGAGCCGGGATTTGGAGGAATCCGGTTAGCTGAGGAGGGTCTAGAAGTCGGCAACAGATCCGACGGAAGTGAGGTAGTAAATTGACAGCAGTGTTCATGTTTTTTTTCTCTTTTCTGTTCTTTTCTGATCTTCAACTGCTCTTACGAGTATTTGAGAAGACTGTCAATCTCTAACACACGAAACAAACAAGTGAAATGGGAGAAATTAAGCATGCCATGCGGCTGGTTAATGATGATGTGTTCATATTACTACATTTGCTTCTTTCTCCCTTTCTTCTACTTTATTATATTTATTTACTAAGAATGTACAGAAAATTTGTGTTCAATGAAGGTTGTGTGAAGGTTCACGTGCACATTTTAATTGACATTTATCATGTAATTTATATCATCAATTAATAATTTGAAGACTGATAAAACCCTTCATTAATTATTAAAAAGATTAATAAATTTCCAATTAATTAGTATATTTCAAACTACTTTATCAATTATCTATCTATAAGTTATCTAAACATTATTTGTTTGTGGATATATACATACACACACTAAAAAAAATTATTTTTTTGTATCCATCGATTTTTTCTTTTATTTCTTTGAATTATCCATTCATTATAATTTGTGATACTCTATCTTTTGATTAATACTTTTATATAAATAAATATTTTAATTATTGAATGAGAAAAACTTGAATGGGCCAATTTGACTAATTCATGCAATAAAATTGGAATATAGGCCTGAGAATTTAGCAAACTATAGTCGCATCAATTGTGTTTGCTTTGGAAAAACGTGACATAAAACTTTTCAAATTAATTAAATCTTATAAGTATTTAATTAATACTAGTGTTACTGAGTCCATATTGCTTCGTGCTTAATATTTGAAACTTGCACGAGTTCACATTGCCTTGTGCTTAATATTTGAGAAATTGAGGATGGTGAGACTTGAACTCATGACCTCGAGGTCAACCAAGCTCGATACCATGTTAAAGGACCATCTCACCTAAAAGCTTAAGTCGATAGGTGAGGCCTTATAATATAATTTATACTAGTCTCTAACACTAACTAATTTGACATCTCAAATAAGTATTTTTTTATATATATGAAAAGGGATCTAGGTCCAAACTATATAGAAATAAAACCCGAAAACAAAGGGAATAACATAACTCCTACAATACCAATAAATAACAAAGAAGACATGATCTAATTAAAAATGAAATCCCACTAATTTTGTGACACAAAAATTAGCTAACCAATCACTCAATCAGTAACAACGTTTTAATTCCTTTCATATTAAATTAAAATAAATAAATTTTTAATTTAATATAAAATAAAATTCAATCAAATGCAATCACGTACAATATTTATATATATAGGTTGCTTGTACGTGTAATACCGCATACTAAATCAGAAATATATGAATAGGATTGATTTGAGTGGAATAACTTTAGTTGTTTAAATAAGTGGTTTAGAATTTAAATTCTTATGTATATAAAAAATTATCTGGATAACTATCTTTATTTTTTATATTTTATAAAATAACAAAAAATTAATGTAAATTTTTAGATTTGAAATATTTTAAAAGATTAAAAAAAATTAGAAATATATTACTTTGACGGAGATAAAAAAAAACCGTAACTATACAGCAAATGTATTATAGTAATAAGTAAAAGGCATATATATATATATATCAAACTATTTTTTAATTAACTTGTTAACATCAGATAAGGAAAAGCTATTTTTTAAAAGCTTTATGTTCATTCTATTTAAAAATTAAGGTAGTTTTTTCCTTTTTTAGTACTTATCAATAGAAATGTCATCCATGACACAACTAACTTGGAATATACCTCCATTATTTCGTAGCTGTCACTCATTGTACCCGTCAATCACCACCCATACCAACCAACCCCTTTTCCACCTCCCATATATTTAATCACAGTACTTGAATCCTCCTCCTTCTCCTACGGTTGTTAACCTTCATCTCCTCCTCTTCCATCACCACCACCTAGATCCCCTAACATAATAATATTAATCAAACTAAACTGATTTAAAACCACTTTATAATTGGTAGGCTCCGCTCAACAGGTAATTCAAGAAGATATATAGCAGATAGCAGTGGCACAATGTGTTAAATCAAACACTCCATACATATTTTTGCAGTGATCAGTGCATGCAAGCATCAGTACTACTCTCACAATCCTCGATTCATGAGCAAATATAGCTTCTAGGTTGGATCATGGCCGTTGCCTTGTTCACAATTTATCATCACTAGCTTGCAATATATATATATATATATATATATATATCCCATTCTCTCCAGAAACAAATCTAATATTTCTTTTCCCAGCACATCTTGTTTATGTCAAATTTTCTCTAACCTTGCCCAGCTGCAGTAAAATTCTCTCCATAAACAAATCTAATATTTCTTTTACCAGCACATCCCATTTGTTTATGACAAATTTTCTCTAACCTTGCCCAGCTGCAATAATCAAAACATGGCTGCATATATGTCATGATGTTCTATGAATATATATATATATATGAATTTAAAAGGAAAAATAAAGTTTTATGATGTATATTTTAAGGGTTTTTTATCCTCGGTATATATGATTAATTAATCGGTGATTTTATGTACCCAACACTTCGTAGGCATAATTTCGTTTTTGACCACAAGAATTACCCAACACTTTGTAGGCATAATTTTGTTTTTGACCACAAGAATATTTGATTCCAAGCTCCAGTACACTTGCTTTATTCCAGTATTGACCAAGCTAGTCCTCTGCATATGCTTTGTTCCTATCAGTCAATTTCTCCCCTTTTAATAAATTTCCATTTATATATATATATATATATATATATGTACACACACGCAGAGACACGCTCTACTAGCTTGTATAGATGTGATTTTCTGATGAATTGATGAAATCCGAAATAATTAATAATCAGCACCAATCATTCTTTTATGAGCTGTAGTACCAAAAGCTATATATATAGCCTAAAACAATGATGATAGGCAAAGATTCGTGAAATGAAACTCTGGGTTCGATAGATTAGGACTACTTTTCAAAATATGTCAGTAACTAAGAACAGAATGTTGCTGTGTGAGCTTACTAAGTGAACATCAAGATTGAAATGGAGCAAACTTAACACGTACAAGAGTACTTACGTGTATATATGTTGTAGACAAGATGAGGAGAGAATTAAGGCTCTCTGCAAGTCCTAAAGGAGATCGATGTTGGTCCAGCTTAATTTGTGGAGAATAAGACTTGTTCAAATCAACAGATTACATAGATTTCATAGATTTGAAATCTATAAATCCCACTTATCTACACTCCAATATCTTTATTTATTTAGGAGAAGTGGCAATCCCAAATATATATATATATATATATAAAAGCTTTGATATTATGAAGCCAATGAATGCAATTATTATTATTATTATTATTATTTTATCTTTCAATATAGTATTTGTGTAACACCCTTCTAGTCGGGTTTGGATTTCATGAAAAAAAAAAAAAAAAAACTAAGCTTTTAAGCAATTTATTTTCGACTTCATATATTACTATTATTTTAATTAATATATGAATGAGGATTATTTTACACTAATATATTTTAGAAAGTTAATATAAAACTATAATTCTAAATAAATTAAACAAAAATTAGCAAACAAATAGTAGTTGGCTTGTATAATTTTCAAGTCAAAATTTTTTTACCATAGAGTACGTTAGATATTAACATAAAACCATGATTAGATCTTGTAGTAGAAATAATTTTTTTGTCATATTATCAAAGTATTTTTAACCTAATTTAAATTGTATTGCCATCAATTTTTATTTCTAATTAAAAATTAGTTATGTTAGAGAATAATGTAAATTATATTCTAGAATTTTATCTAACAAGTTAAATTTTTGAGTTAGATGGTCATTTGACATGTATTATGTAATAACCGATACCCATCGAAACTAGAATTTAATTAAAAATTAAATATTAAGTGTTTTGTTAACTTATATTTATTACATTTCGAATGTTAGTTAACGGCGGTAATATTCTCAACCTCTTAGGTCTTTGGCCGAGGTGTTACTCATTATAATCTTAATGATAAAACGATCGTAAATTCAAATCTCATTATCTATATTCTCTTTTGATTAATTAAGCATAAAATAACATAAATCTATATAAATTTCAAAACTAAAAGCTATGAATTCTTTTGTTTATTCATTAAAAAAGAAGAAGAATATCTTGTAGAAGGAATAAGTTATCTAGCAATGCCATTAATGTAATTAAAATTAACCTAAGAGCTTCCATCTCAAAAAGGAGTGTATGTAACAATAATTATTGACATGTTGCAGAAGCACAGATACAGATCAGTGTCCTAATTTTTTTTGGGGGTGCGGGAAGGTGGTTATGTCCCATAGGAAAAGTGCTGAAACAGTAGAAATCACAGTACAAGTGTTTTTGCATGCAGGCTATAAACTTTTCTTTTCTTTCATAATTAATGCAATAAACACTGCAAATCTCTGCAATGTGCTTACTGATCATGAATTTGGTGGGGCTGTGTGTCCAGGGATGCTCAGTATAACAGATACAAGTACCTCTTGATCATTCTACTTTCTTTTTCTCTTTTCGTAACTACGTATATATATCATGAAATTAAGAAAAGTTGTATTTTTTTTCCTTTTATGACCATATATGAAAGAATCCTAATTTTCTTTTCTCATCTTTTTTAGTGTCGTGCTACTGGAGTTTTTAAAAGTATGATATAATCAACTGGGCCAAGTTAATTAATTTATTTATAACCTCTATTTAACCTGTAGTTTTCTAGACAGTCATATATATATATATATATATATATATATATATATATATAGTTTTAGGTAATTAATTAATCTTTATGTATTTAGATTCTAGTAATTACTACTAAGGAAATGAGTAAGGAAAAAAAAAAAACAATTTTGGATATCTGAAACAAAGCTATTTGAAGAGATTCCTTGCCAATTAACTTTTTCCTTTTATGAAAATAAATATGGTTAATTTCTTTAATTTTTTTTTCAGGGTTAATGAGTCTTTATATGATAGGAAATTCTTCATTTTGTTTTTATATTATTAATTGGATAAATTTTTATTATTGAATATATATTAAGTTTCTAATATATGCATCATTCTAATAAGATTTTTAAATTAAAATATCGAAAGTAACAACGTAATTTATAAATAAAATTTTTCTATTTGTATGACTTATATATAAAGTTACTTTCAAAATAAAAAATAGTTATATACAGATCTCTTGATTAATTTCAATGATTTAATTTGAAAATCTTACTAAAATAATATATCGAAACTTAACATGACTCAAACATGTATATTAATATAGATTTAAAAATTATCTAATCATATAAATATAGATGAAGTCATTAATTCTTTGTTTAATAAGAATGATTAACTTGGTTTAAAAAAAAAAAAAAAACGAAGACAAATTAGAATAGTTTCTTGAATAGTTATAACTTGACAGAGAGAGTGTAACTACGTTAATTTCTTAAGGAGTTTGGAATATATATAGGATGATCTTATGGGTTGAAGTGTTTTTGTAGCTTTATTGTGTGATAATGCCATTACATAAGAAATCCCATCATCGGTTTTTTTTTTTTTAATGGACCCTTCATGCCTATCAGTTTTGACTATTTCCGAAAACTAGTAATTTTTATTTATTTATTTATGAAATTGGTTGTCCTTTTTCTTACCTTAAATTAATTGAGATTATTTTTTTTCCAAATAATTTTAATTAAAATCGCATCATTCACATCAATAAGGTGCAAGAATATATGTCCCATGAAAAGTAGTAGTTTAAAAAGAACAAAACACTAAAAGTTAGAAATAGAACAACTTAAACATTTATTAGGTTATTTCACGTACGAAATCTGAATCAATTCCTTGAGGATGTGATTATTAATCTCTATAAAGAAGGAATATATATAGTTTTAATGGCGTCTAAAAATCAGTGACGAGAAAGCAGAGAGCCGTGTTCCAAAGGTATCATTATTCACTTGCGTAATAAACTGTGGATGCCTTTTTTGCGTGTCCTAACGTATTTACGTACACATCTACATTACATATAGGCCGCTCCCGATTTGTAAGTGTTTCGGTACAAGTTAAAGTTTTCTATTTTATTTATGGTTATGGTTTTTTTCGAGAAAGATTAGTTTTTTGGTCATATTATCTTAAGTTATTGTTTGATAACAAGAAGTAAAATGATAAGAATAAAAATAAAAATTTTATTTTCAATTTATATGTGCTTAGTTGAAAGAAATAAAATAAAAATAAAAATTAAATATAGTTTTATTTCAATAAGGGAGGAAAAAATTAAAAAAAAGATTTTTTTTAAAACAGTGATATATTATTTTTATTTATTAGGTATCAATTATTTTTACTACTATCTTCATTATTGATACCACCATAACCATCAATCGTCACCTCTACTGATCAAAGATGGTGATGAAAAAAATTATTATTATTTTAATTCTTTCATCACTAATTTTCTTTCACTTTCACCTTTATTGGTAATGTCATTGTTTTTTTAAATAAATTATTGTTATAAGTATACTATTAGTATGCTATTATTATCACTTCCTCTTTCACAACTACATCACCACAATTACTTATATTATTTTTACTATATCATAATTGATGAAATTACTTTTTAATTATTATTTTTATTCATTTAAATAATCAAAAATTTTAAATTTTAAATTTCTTATTGCTTTATTATTACTACACTAAACATAGATTGAAATGAAAATATCATTTCAATTTTTTAATTTTCATTTTGATTCTTATATTCTTATTCTAAATCTTTCATTTCTAAAAACCAAAAAACACCTAAGAGTTTTTGTTTTATGAAAAATAGTTTTTAAGAATCTTTTTTTCATTTTTTAGTGCGAGGCAAACGCTCTTGAAAAATAAATCAACAAAAAATATTATCCAGTCACTACCTAAATAGTGCTTATTTGAAGAAAAATATTTTAACCTCAAGAAAAGGAAAACATAATTTCTTTGTTACTATTAATTCACAATATTCACCAATATCATAACTTAATTATTGCTAATACCAAAAACACTCTATTATGTTGACCACCACCACCAATTTTATTACAGCCACCATCTTATTACTAATATAATAATCATTTTATCCCAATCTCACCATGATCTTCCAACACCACTTATCATCATCACTTGGTTATCCATGTAACCTCCGCTTCATCAACATTTTCACTATCAACATCGTCACTACAATATCATTATCATCACAACAACAATCACTACAACTAAATGCTGTCATTTTTACCATCATCACCATAATTATTATATTATTAAAGTAACTACCATTATAACTATAATTTTACATCATCGTTGTCGGCTTTACTACTCGTCATAACAACTATCATCTTATAACCACTACTACCACTATCACTAACATTATCATAACCACTATTATCATTATTTTTATCACAAATATCATAATTTTTCTAATCTTATTATTATTATTATTCAAAAACCACCGATAAAAAACAATTTATTTTACAAAAAAATATTTTTTAATACATCTAAACAATGAAAAATAACATATTTTTTTGAAAAAAAATATTTTCTAAACAAACGGACCCTAAGTTTTCTTTTCTTTTTCTTTTTTAACAAAACTAAGTTATTTATCAGTCTTAAAGAGACCTTTTCCTCCATGAATATTTTTTTTTAAAAAAAATGTATAAATAAGCCGATAGAAAAGATATATTTTCGTATTCATAAATATCAGTGCTTGAATTGGTTAGTTCACAAAGAATTAATTGATAACCACGAATGCAAAAATAAGTTAATTAGAAGTACAAAAATGCTAGTTGATGGGTATAACTAGTCCACATGGGAAATAGCAAGTTGTAGAATCCAATGAAAAAGTCTTAGAACTAGAACTTTGAGGATTTGCTTAATTGGGCAAATCACATTAAATACATGAAATTCGTGCTTAGATTAAAACCTAATGTTAATGTTTCGAGCGAAAGTCATAGAATTGAAAATAGTAAATTATAGTAAGTTTATTGTTCAATTCACTTTCACGTTTTTCTCACCCTAAATATGTTTCATGCCTCTCCTTTCTGAAAAGAAAAAAGAAAGAAAATTTAATCCAGCTATTCTAGAATTCACGGTTAGGAGTCTATTCTGGACCCATGTTCTCTAGTATAATTTCCAAGTTTATATCTTTTACGTGTTGAGATGGTAAAAACATTGAAAGGTGTTTTCGATCTTGTGGCCAGAGCTATTTCCCATCCCACCCAAAAGGGGAAAAAAGAAGAAGAAGAAGCTTTTCTCATGTTTCTGGGCAGAGCAAAGCTCAACGTACTAAGCCAAATGGGGTCGGGACAGGTTTTTAGCATTTCAAATAGCTTACTTGATTTTGACTAAACAAGAGCGAAAGTTTGAGTTGTTCTTATGCATTTTAACCCCGTTCATCTGTCAACCTTTCATGGACCAATAATACACATCTGCGTGTATATATATATATAGATATATATATATTGATTTTAAAGTTACAAATTACAAATGTATGGCTAATAAATGTACTAGGTTTTGAGAAATCAATATTTAATATCCTTGCTATCTTAAACAAAAAAAAAAAAAAAAGGAAATCCAACTTGAACAGCCCAATGTATAGAAATGATGAAATATTAATCAGTGGCATAAGAATTCATTTTTTTTACCTCAGAAAATTAAGGAGGAGACAAGGACCTTATGTAATGGAAGCACTTCCCATCATAACATTTTTTTTAAAAAAAAGAAAAATTGGAAGTAACTGTTGGACCCTATGTATATTCATGATGACAGATGACATGGAGAGGGCCCTTTTCACAAGAAGGGTGAGGTATCCTTTTCACCCAAAAGGCCCTCTAGCTAGCTTCTTAGGATTTGTGTCAAATTTCAACAAATTCAACACGCATCTCAATGGGTGCACTGACCTGGATGCAGTGGTATAGTACTAATCCTAATGGGAACTATATAGACAAGCTGTAAAACACAACTATACTAGGTACTTTACCTACACTCGTTTACCTTCGATCTCTCTCTCTCTCTCTCTAAAGATGTTCTTTAGCGATGAAAGAATATTGACTGCAATGAATTGAATCCCCATGATATATATGTCTTAATTTAGCTGATGAAGTGAAAATTACAAAGCCTTTTCTTGTGGCCTTGAAAGTGCCATTCCTCATGCGGTGAGAAGCTAGCTTATGGTCATTTTCCTAGAAAGTGACAATCAGGAAAGAAAAACAAAAAGAAAGAAAAAGCAAAATGCTCCATGAATTACGTGATAAGCTAAAGAAACCTATCGCGAATAGTATTGTCATGACCGAAGAAAACTATTAATTGTGGCGACTGATACATGCATGCATGTATTATATTGATAATTACATGTACTGCTCCAAGTTAGTGACTATTACCTGCGAATACCAACCATGCATGTTTTCTTTCTCCACAAACCATACAATTCAACACAACATACAATGTATTAAGTTAATCGCTAATTGCTGTAATAATTAGTATAATTATGTATATATGAAGCAAGCTAATTAATATGACCTTTTTTTTTTTTTGGAATATCATCATTATACATTACATTATTAATTACGACACATATTTATCCTCAAAAAAATTATGACATAAATGCAATTGATTACGAGCTACTGTATCATTCTCATTCCTTTTGTTTACTCATTTTGATGTCGATTGGTTTTTTGTTAGTTTTTCAGCTTATCATCACTTTTTGATCATGTAAGTTCAGTAGCATGCATGGTGAGATTTTTTATGTATGAATTCTTCTCTCTCTCTCTTTTTTTTTTTTATTATTCATAAGGGGAAAAAAAAAAAAATTCTACCTACCACAGTTTATATATCATCGATGTTGAAAACACAAGTTATAGGAGGCAAAGCTTTAAAAGACTGTCAGGAATTCAAACTAATCACATGGATAGCAATGACAAAGATTAAAGCACAATTAGGGGTGGACTGTTATTGTAAATAACAATAATGAATGGTGAAATTTACCTCGTTAAAAATTTTGTTTTTTGATATATAGTTCATGGGTGATTTTTTTTTTAAAAAAAATTGGGCATTCTAACTTGCATAATCTAACTTTAAATAGTATTTTTTCATAGATTATTGCTTAGTTGTCCTTGAAAATTAGAGAATTATGATTTTAAATAGTATCTTGACCCTCGATCACTGTTTCGTTGGCCTTGAAAAATTTTAGAAAGCCACGTAACTAAATAACATGTTATTTTATACGGTATAAATCTGACCTATTGCGTGACCTACCACACCTTTTTATAATCATTTAAATAATTTAAAATCAACATATTTAATACCTTACGTATAATTAGTTTTTACAATTAAACTATATACAGAAAGATATCAGATTATGAGAATCTATTTTTGTATTACATTGCCCTTATAAATCATATACGGTTGATAATATCATTTATATCAATTTTCCAAAACTTTCAAGGCCAGCAAAGAACAGGTCCATCGGTGACATACGATTTAAAATTGAGATTTCATGTTAGGTAAGATACTGAGATAGATAATCATGAAATATAGAATGATGTTAGAATAACAGGATAGATAACCAAAGAATGTCGAGAGAATCTGTGCTTGTATTGCATTGCCTTTCTAAAACATGTGCGGTTGATAATGTCATTTATATCAATTTTTTAAAACTTTCAAGGCCAACGAAGATTAGATCCACTAGTAAAATACGAGTTGAAATTGAGATTTTGTTGTAGGTAACATAATAAGATGGATTAATACAAAATACGAAATAACGATAGAATCATAGGATAAATAAACCTTTTTAACATAACAGATAGAATGACGTAACATACATACATACATAATATAAATGCTTATACAAATACATAAAGTCATACAAACATATCATAACATTCCTCCCTACGCTTCTTTAAGTGAACAAACTAATAAATAATTAAAATTCAAAAAAGAAAAATAAATCTTGACGTGACTTGTTAAAAAATATTTCATATGCAAAAGAAAAAAAAACTCATGACCTTTTCCCCATTCCTTCTTTATCACTTTTTTGGTACAATTAAACACATCGTAGTCAACAAAAAAATGATATCCATATGTTGTTGTTGCATTTTTCTTTGTTAAGACCAAGAAAGGTTTGGTGTTAACAACTTTAAAAGCGTTAATAACAATAGGGGCAATAATATAGGCCAAGAGCACCATATTTGTTAAATGATGGGTTAATACTCATCGAAGGTTAGGACATCAAGGGTTCTATGGCCACCCTAGCATTACACCAAGGGTAGGTAACTCGTATATATATATATATGGCTGATGGTTGGGCTAAAATGTGACCACAAATGAGTGCCATACCCACCTCGATTGATAGGCCAGTGTTTAGGGTTAGATATTTATTATTGTACGACAACATCAAATGGCCTTTAGGGTTACATACCCCATGACCCAAAAAATTAAAAACTTAGGGTTTTATGCTTTAAACCTAGCACCATTCTCAAGCAAGGGCAGTCCCCTACACACCCCAATCAAAAACCAGGTATGTGCAAAAGGCATCTTCGATTCTAACATGACAAGACAAGCACTATTTATTTTATCCTATCTTTAACAGAGCGTGGAGATAACGTGTGGGGAAATAGTAAAAACTTTTACTATTGCTATCTAGGGTTTTTTTTTTTGTTTTCTTTTTGCCCTTTACAAGCCTCACAAAAGGCGTAATGGATAGTGATAAGAACCGCACATTCTTGACACGTGGATGTATCCTATTGCTCAAACCTCGCTTTCTACAGTTTCTCTCTCAACCTTTTCTCCCTCTCTCTCTCTCTACACATATGCTTATATATGTCGCGTATTATATCATGTGCATAGTTATAACATGACATGGTCATGGGCATGTTTTTTTATTACAAAATACTACCTGGTTCCAACGACAAAAGATAAAAACTCACTCTCTCTCCCTCCTCTCTCTCCTCTCTCTCTCTATCTCTTCTTCTCTCTCTTACTCTTACTGAAGAATCGAAAACCTCTCTAAAAAGCTAGGGTTTTTAGAAAATTCGCACTCTAATTCTACACAGTTGCCTTCGAATCTCTGCTTGTGATTTATATCCTCTTCTTGGTGACCAAATGCTCTCTCTGATGATACCATTTTTTGAGCTGGCCGTGAAGAATTGAAGTCAGGTTCATTCAAGATCGGAACTTTTGATTTTCAAGTGAAAAAAGGTGTGATTTTTACTCGAATTAATCATTTTCAACTTTCTGGGTGTTTTCTTTGTTGATGGTTTGTTGATTTGTGCCAGTTTAAGCTGTGGTTTAGCTTGTTTGTTAGTGTTATTTAGGTCATTTCACTGTTTGAAGCACGTCAAGTCTGTCCGTTTCTTTGTGTTTTATCATTTCGGTTCTTTCTGGCAAGTGAATTTATTGATTTTTTTTATATTTCATGTGGGTTTTTTGACTGTTTTGTGGTTGTTGAATTTATGTTGACTATTTACTTATGGTCAATTTGTGAGGGAATGAAACCCTAAAGTTTTCGTTTCTGAATTGAGGTACTTCATTGTAATAATTAACTTGGAGCTTTTAGAGGATGTTTTGAATTGGGTTTGTATTTTTTTGCTGTTTCAATTGAGAGATTAATGACTTCTATTCTTTAGTTAGTACTGTTAGTTTTATGTAACCCTAATCTATGATTTATCATACTGGGCTTATTTTTGAATTAGTTTGTAATTAAAATGAAGGGATTTAATTCCATGTTTGATTATATTCTATGTGAAGCACGGATATGGTAACTGAAGATTCATGTTTGTTGTGATGGAAATCTAGGGTTTTTCTAAGGTTTGCTTTGTGATGTCATGTACTTGTATTTGCAAGTGATTGTTATTTTATGTGTTTAATCACTTTAAATGATAGTATTTTGATGGGTTACTTGATTTAGAAGGAATCTAGAA
Source organism: Dovyalis caffra (assembly GCA_963924115.1). Classification (NCBI taxonomy): domain Eukaryota; kingdom Viridiplantae; phylum Streptophyta; class Magnoliopsida; order Malpighiales; family Salicaceae; genus Dovyalis; species Dovyalis caffra. The sequence goes on along the minus strand of CAWUPB010001194.1, from coordinate 13,726,966 downwards.
GGAATCTTTTGTTCCAGTTTAAATTGCTAATAATTATAGAGAAACCCTAAGGTGTTTGTTTGGATTATCTCTTAAGATCAATTGATCTACTTTGGAACTTTAATGACTTGTTTTGGTTTGCCTTTCATCCATGTTGTTTTAAATTGAATAACGGTGTAAGTTAAGTATATTATATATTATTACTTAAGATTTATGTCGTGTATGCATAGGAATTTGTCATTTGAACATTACGGCACCAACTTGCTTGTACAATGGAAAGTACTATCTTAGTGGAGAAGAATCATCCTGGTAACCATTCAAAACTAGTCTCCAAGGTGGAATCAGCTATTAGGATTGATTCCATAACCATTGACCTGGACAATGTTGATGAGAAAATTGAGGCAGAAAACTGCTCACATTTTTCTATGCGGTAAGCCTTGATCCCAATCATTTGATAGGATACAAATCCAGTTTCTCATGCTACAGTATTGGTTAAACACTAGCATTTTTCTGCATGTAGTCTATGGGAATGCTTGTCTGATTTTTGAGCTGTTATCAGCATGCATAGCTTCTTTACAATTTTTTTTTTCGTATAGGTTGTTTGGGTTTTCTTTTCTTTTTCCATATTATATAATATCTCAGGCTTTAACCTTTAGGTTTGTTGTTTGTTTTATCATTGAATATACTACTGATGAGAATTAAACAATAGGCTTTACTATTGATGGGAAGTAAATGAGGAATTTGTCGGATACCTGCCTTCTAATTGGCCATATTATATATTCTTAGCTAGATTTTCTTGTTGGACAAAGAAGTGAATTGGTTTAACAAAAATGGTATTAAAATTTAAATTTGGAATAATCCAGTGGGAACTGTAAACGAACTTGGAAGACAAATACTTGCTAGTCTCAGGTATTGATTCCTCAAAGCATACAATTGAACAATGATAAATATATAGTGCAGCATTAGATATTAGAACTTTTTTTCTCGCATAGTAAATTTTCATGTGCTATCTCTTGTTGCTGCAAATGTTGTACTGCTGGAAATCAACAAAAAATTTCTTATATTTTGAATGCAGTGGATATGTATCTGAAATTCGTAAACGGGACTGGAAGATCTGTTGGCCATTTGTGTCAGATGGTGACAGTAATAACTCTGAGGTGCAAGCATGCCTGCTTCCTCCTTTACATGTTCCAAAATTTCGATTTTGGCGTTGTCAGAAATGTGTGTGGGATGTTGGTGTTGAAGGCGCTACAAACTGCTTGGGAACTGCTCTAAAATCATGCAGTAATGGATTAAAATCCACCGATGTTTGTTCCCATGCACCGATCCTTGATGATGCTGCAATGCTTCCGTCTGATGTTCAGGTAGCTGCAAATCAAGAAATTTCTGAGGGAAGACAAGCTGATGCTTTTGCTACTTTGAACAATACCAGTAAATGTCATCGTTCACTTTCCATTGATAAGAATGAGAAGACTACAGATACAAATTTTTCCATCATAGGTATTTACGTATATTCTAAATCCAAGCTTTGTTGCAGCATCATATATATTTTTTGTACTAAATCAGAATATTTTTTATGTTTTGCTCTTTTCACCAGGGAAAAATATGGGGTCAGAAGATAATTTGAAGCAGGAAAATCATGGACTGGCATGTGTAGCAACTGAAATTGTTTCAAGCCCAATTCAGAAGACAGATCATGCAGATGAAATAGGTAAATGTGCTAAGTAATTTAACGTACAATAGAAGCAAGAAAGCAGCTTAACTACCTAGTACCCTAAATCAAAACATTGCATTGCTTGTACCTTCAATCTAATAACAGTGCTTCTGATTTCTGCAACAGTAGCTTTCAAGTCAAAAGGTATGGACCTATTTGAGCCAGGCTGTGGACATCATGAAGTTGTTGGTGCTGAGTTTGCTAGAAACCTTAATTGCATGGAAAATAATGCTACTGAAATTTGTGAAGCAGGAAAAGAAACTTCCATAGATGACCAACATAAAGAGCTAATAGCTTGTGGGACATCTGTAGAAGCTGGTATCATTGATGATGAGGCACTTGGTACTGACAAGGATCCTGTGAGCCGCCCTTCCATCGAATTAGATGAGTATGATGATTCTTCATCTGAAAGTACTGAGATCATGGTTGGTAATGATTCTCAAGGTGTTCATCATGAAAATTCAAGTGGTTTGCATCGTAGAAAAACTCAAAAGGTGCGCTTGTTGACAGAGTTGTTGTGTAAAAATGGGGATGGAGACACTGATAACAGAACTCAGTATTCCCTGCCCAATGCCCTTCCTGATGCATCTGCTGGAGTTGATAAGGTTCCTGTTTTCCAAGGGGATGTGGCTATCCAACGCAAAGTTAGAAGGGGCTTGGGTCAGAATAGGAAAAAAAAGTTGCCTCAGGATGAAGATTCAAGACCTCCGCAGATTAGATTTCCCAGTAAAGTGTGCAAAGAAGTTAGGATCTTAAAGAGAGATGGGGAAACTGCTGAACTCACTGTGGGTTCTGAATCAGAAGAGGATGCATTTGGTAGACTCGGTCTACAAAATGGCATGAAGAGTCAGTGGGCCAAAAACAAAGTTGATAGAAGTCCCGTTGTAAGTAAGAAGAAAAACAAAAAGGCACTAAGTTTTGATGAATGCTTGTCCGCAGAGCTGTCGCAAGAACATGTGGGAATTGAAATTGGGGATAAAATTGGAGATAATTCTACAGCCACTACTGTTGATGGTGTTTTCACCAAATCAGCACACAATGCATTTACAGGCAGAGAGATGGACCTTTTCCCTTTGCATGCTCCAAGAATGGAGAAAAATGTTAGTGATTATAAGAAGAAAGGAAAGATGCCTCAGTTTGTAGATCATCAGGTTTCTCCATCTCCTTGGAATCATGGCATTCTCAGAGAAGATCCAGTGATTAGGAAAGATTTGGAGACAATACAAAGTGGACCTGTACGTGTTCCATTTCATTCGGCACAGGACACGTCCCTTGAAAAGGGGCTGGATCTTTCTCTTAACAGCTACAACACCGCACAAAGCTATGATGGGAAACGTAATCCACTGGTAGAAAGTAGGCAAAGTTCTTTATTCACTTGGCAAGAGGGAACTTCCAAAAATCAGGTCATGAGGAGAGCTTCAGAAATTGATCAAAATTTCAGTTTGAGTTCTAAAGTTGTCCAAGATGCACCTTTCGAGAAAAGAGTACAAAATGATCCTAGTACCAAGAGACCATCTTTTAAAATGCCCTTCTTCAGTGAGAAGCAGAAATACACCTCCCCGGTTGAAATTGGGGGTTGTTCTCTCTTGCGAAAAAAGGTACGACCTTCTCAGTTCTTGCTGCTATTGTTTGAATATCACGGCATAGAAGGGGAATTTTTTTAAATAACTGATCGATTTTGGGACCATTGCTTAATGCAATGGGAAAAGTCATGCAATTACAAGGTTGCAGGTTTGAGGCTGGTGAGCTGCCACATTGTCCTGATGGTTGAAGGATAGGGACTGGTTCAAAATTCTGCCAGGAACCGAAGTCCCTCCCAAAACCTGACTTTGAAAGGGGCATGGCTGGCTAATCTCTCTCTCTTTTTTCAGTTAATTGATTTGAAATGAAACTTTCCAACCGTTTAAATAAACACTTAAACTTCCCTTAGAAATCCAAAATCCTTCTCTTTCCAATTGAGACTATTATCTGAATGTTATGTATTAGCATTCTCATTTCTGGTTTTTTTAACGTGGCTTATATGACTATGGGTGTTTCATGGTGTGGGTACTGGGTAGTTTATAATTTAGCTTATAAAGTGGCCATATTTTTGGTACATGTTTGGATGGACTGCAGCTAGGCTCACATCACAATCAGTGCTTCGTACAAATCTGGGTTTTTCCTTTTTAACCATGTGAATTAAGCTGATCCAGGGCTGCTTCATAGTATGACTTGTTTGAGGACTTAATTATGTTTCTCTTTGTTCCAGGACTTTCGTAATACAAAAAGCAATGAGAAAACCCTTGGAGTACAGGAACATTCAGCATTTCCAAGGAAAGATATCAACCAAAGAGCTGATAAGGTGTCTGAACAGGGAGCTTTAGATGACATTCCAATGGAAATTGTTGAACTCATGGCAAAGAATCAGTACGAGAGATGTCTTCCTGATGGTGAATATGAGAAACACCAGTTAGAAACAACTAATAGCTCAAGGAGGAGTCAGACAATGAATTTCAGTCAAGTATATGGGCTTGGAGGGTTGAGCTTATTTCATCAGGAAACTGCTCAAAAACAGAACCCTCCAGCTAGAAGAAACGGCATAATACAAGTTGGCGAAATGGCAGGGCCAACCCAACAGAAGGCAGTTGATTTCTTTTCTCAAGCCAATACAAACCCATTTGTTATGAGGCAACTGGAAAAAACTCGTTCCCCTATAGGGTTCAGGCCATTTCTACAACATCAAGAGAAGCCATCCGGTGGAGTCCAACATTCTGCTTCCAGTTCCAACATACAAAACATTTCTCAAAATTGCAAACAGATAGGGGATGTAGTGGGGAATAGATCTTGTTATACCAATTTCCATGCCACGGGACCATGTAACACATGCCAGAGCATTCCACAGCAAAGTAAGGAAGCAAATCACCTTTGGTCGTCAATGATGTCGAATCCCATGCCCTTTTTATATAGCATTCCCCCAAAGTGTGTGACTCCATCTACCAATGTAGATGTGTTTCCTTATTCTTCTGGCAGTATGCTCAAGGAAAATATGAATGGGGATCGTGGGCCGAAGTTTCTGAATAAGAATCTTTCCAACCTTGGAAAGCAGAACAGGAATTTTGGTTCAGAAACTCCCATTAGGGCAGGGGCAGAATACCCCTTTGCTGGTAAACATAATGAGATCGAGCCTAATCACAAGACAATGGGGTCATTAGATCTGTATTCTAATGAAACCATACCAGCTATGCACTTGCTCAGCCTCATGGATGCAGGAGTGCAGTCCAGTGCGCCGATCAATATGGATGTAAACCCGGAGTTCCTCAAGAGACCTTCAATTACTCACAATCCTGAATCTAAGGAGTTTTCTAGGCTGGACACCGGGGCATTTAAAGCTATTAATTCTGTGAAGCACCGACCACCGAATCATCATGGTAAAAATCAACTTGCAGAGAATTCCCATGATCCTATTCCTGTCATTCAAACAACAGCTGGTGCATCTTCTTCATCAATTCGACATGATAAAGGCATTAGGAAGGCTACTGATTTTCCCAGTCAAGTTACTCAAGATAAACAGAAGAGAAAAGGCTCCGATTCACGCACAGAGAATAAAGTAAATAGATCACAGAAATCAGCATATGGTGGTTTTGGAACCAACTGTGGATCCATTCCAGCTCATAACATGCAGACAATGTTTTTTGGTGCCCCAGATTCTTCAATGTTTTCATTGCCATTCCGTGCATTGGACAACCCAAACAAACACAAGTTGGAGTCCCGTGCTAACAACAGAACTGTTCACCCCCATAGAAGTAGTTCTGACACTGAAGTTTGCAGCATGAACAGAAACCCTGCTGATTTTACCATACCGGAAGCTGGAAATATGTATATGATTGCAGGTGAAGACCTAAAATTTGAAAAGGAAGTTCCTTTTGTAAATGGATCTCACCCGCTTAAATTGGATGGACCCAAACGACAGAGGAAGCTTCCTGCTGTGAAAGGCCGTGGACGACCTCCAATGTCATGATTGTCATAAACTTCAATGCCGGTAGCTTTTTGTAGCCTCCATCATTTTCTGTTTGATTAATTTTCACCTTTTAACTGAATGGATAATTAGATGGCTTCTTTCAGAAGTCTTTGCATGGCTTTTTTCTTGAATTTCTTATTTCATTTCAGCAGGTGAAGTCGTGCTTCTCTTGCCAGCTTCTACAAAATCAGAAAAAGTCAAAAGCTTTATGAAGATCAGGTAGCAACTGCTGGAATCGATATTAATTATGGAACCATGATTCCATCTACTCCAGGTCTTGTGGCGTTCTAATCTCTGCAACTGAGTTATGGAAGCATTCTGGGTGCACTATCAGGCGTGTGTATATATACCTACATATGCCTTGAGATCCACAAGTAACTGTTTATGTATGTACTTTTGCATTTCAGTTGTATTTTGGTGTGACTACCCTGCAAGGTTCCAGCAAAGCCTGACATCTCAAAAGGGCTTCCTTCTACTTCAATGATGGCTTTTGGCTCTAGTCTGATCAGGAAGTGGGAATGGAATTAGAGAACAGGGCATTAGCTACTATAATAATTGAACACCTTTAGCTGGAGATCGCTAAGGTGTTCATCAAGTCAGCCACTGTCAGCTGTACTTCAGTGTTGTAATTTATAAGGTAAGAAAATCAAAAGGAGACTTGTAATCTTTTGGAACGTAAGGGAAAAAGACAATGTGTTAGGAAGATTTGGGTTAGATGGAAACAGATCATAGCAGGTCATGGAGACAAATCTTACTCATTAACCTAATGGACTGGCTTTCGGTTTCAATCAAAGAAACTGTTGATAAGGATTGGGTAGTGCCCTTTTTTTTACTTTATTCTTATGGGATTGTTTTTGGTTCCAATATCAACCAGAGCATCCTTTTAAAAAGTTGAGGCCCTGTCTAATACTTTTGTTCAATATCTTACTGTCTTTCGAAAACCCAGTTCCCTTTTAGGGGCAAAGCAGGAGCATGTTTGAACGGAAAACTACCGCAGTGGAATGACAGAACTTTTAAAAATATTTTTACAAAATGTTTTTTTTTAAAAAAAAGTTATCATTTTTGTTTCTTTAAAAGCTTGAATTTTGTGCATCATAATTGAATGCCAATATAATAAATTGAATGTCTTTTTCCGTTTTAAAACTATACATCTTGACATGCAAACTACATCAATTTTTTTCCCTTACAGACCACTACAGTCTTAGTAAGACGGGAGAGTCATGTCGCCATAATAAAGCTTATTATAACATGCTAAGATTAGCACGTGGCAAAAACAATATGGTGTGTTAAAACACACCCTCATATATATATATATATCAAAAGACAAAACTTGACTGTAAGGTAGAGAATAGGGCGAAGGTTATGACGGTGTTCGTTGTTGCAGGCCTAGGAAACCAACAAAAAGAAATAAGCAGAAAAAAAATAATTGACCTTAAAAAGAAGTTTTGATTCCATATTAATTAGAAATAATAAAAATAAAATGAGATTAAGATATTCTGATGATTCACAAAGATTATATTAATTATCGAATCAGTCCGTTTGTCAGTAAAAAATGATGGAAAATTTATTATATATCAAATCATAAATATTTTTATTGATTCATAGTATAATATAGTTCTAGCATAATAGCATTTGATTGTGTACCACTAGAATGTTTAGTAGTAGACTTGAACTGGAAAGATAGCTTAGCTAGTAAGGCGAAAGAATGCTTGTATAATGATAATGGGTTTTTACAGATTTTTTTTGCTTGAAAGCACACGGCAAAAAATGACATTCACATAAATTGACAAGCTAATCTTTCATTTTTCTTTTTTTTTTTTTTCCAGAAGAGGCGTATCCTTTGAGATCAAAATAAATTTTTGTGAGAAATCACAAAAAAACTAGATCTTCATTGACTTCCATATATATTTAAATTGAAGAAATACAAATTTTATTTATACACAACACTTGACTCTAATTAAAAATGAAAATTCCACATATCTTTGTATAATTAATGTTTCATTCAAATATCTGGCTTCGGATGAATATGTTATATAAGTCACATGAGAAAATTATGATCGAGTTGTGTTTTTCTAAAATAAATATAAAATGATGAAAAAAAGGAAAAAAAAAAAGCCGTCATCATTATTCAGCCTTGTAGTTCTTTTGATGATGACTCGCAATAATAGCAGGTATAATACTCTTATTATACAACAATAATGACCGTTATTGGTTGTTCGATCGATTATATATATATTATTAAGATTTGTTAAAACTTATTGATGATTCACAATAATGATAGCTGTAATTATTATTAAACACCCCATAAGTTCATAATCCATGCCTCCATCGAAACTGCCATGACAACCACAATTTAAAACAATTGTCATAAATCTTATATACACATTTAATTATGTATATGGTCATTGAATTAAAAATAATTAATATATAAAGTTTAAAAAGGATCACCCATCATAAAAATTAAGTTTTTTTTTTAATGAAACATAATCTAAATTTTTTAATTTTATATATAATTGGCCAGTCTTAAAATTCAAATAAGTCAAAACACGATGAGTATTATTATTATTATTATTTTCAATAAAAAGGAACGCATGTAAATTTGAAGTAGTACATTAGATTAAAATAACTGTATTGATATATAATTAATAGACAACGGACGAATAAAATTTCATACAACTTGAAATCGGTTTGCCCAGTCCTTTTGTGAATTAATTATGCCTTGCTTCCCATTAATTTATTTAATTTGTGTTCGTTATTTTAAATTAAGTGTACCCCAAAATGTTCTTGTGATATAAATATTTTTTTCTTATTTTTCTGATTTTCTTGAAACATCTCTATCTTAAAAATAAGACTAACTAACTATGTTTCGAATTTAAAACAATAAAATTTAATTTTTTCAATAAATATGATTTTAGAAATTAAAAGATGTACTTAAATTGTTTGACGGACTTAAATTGGTATAAATATTTCTTTCAGCATAGCTAAGAGATATCCCACTTTATGCAATTATTTCTGACAACTTTGGCTTCAGATGATGACATGTTGAATTGTACATATATTTCTCTGTCTCAACCAGAGAGGCTTGCGCAATAAAGACCGACTTAGTCTTTGATTAGGAGCTTCCATTGAATTAATTAATTAATTTAAAATTAAATTAGTTTCAAAACCCTAATAATCGGTCTTAGGAAAAACATAAACTTCCATTTACATATGTTAATACTGTTAAAACAAACTAAAAAAGAGGTTAAAAATGACAGCGTTTCTCTTTCTTCTTTATTTTTGTGGTCCTTGAGAACTTACTCTTCATGGTAACACCAACACGCATAGGAAAACTTTCTACCAGTTCAATGGATTAAATGCTGATCAGTACTGATATAATAATTTCGAAAAAAAACAGACATGATATTCATATAGAGCTTTAATTACTTGCTTAACAATTGATATTTCTTAACATTTTTATACTAAGTTAGAGGAACTTTTGCTATCTTGGACAAAATGAAAACTTTATTCTAATATTTCTCTTCTAACCCAGCTGGGTTACTGGTCAAGGAATAAAGTTTGCATGCAAATTCGAATTTTACTTTTGAATGGAGCTCTTAAATCTAATACATGTAAAATAAATTAAATGTGTCAAAATATATAATTAGAGTAAAAATTAATAGAATATATATAACCATTAAGATTGAGTAATTACTCAAGTAATTGTTCTAAAAAAGTTAGAGTCCTCAAGAAAAAAAGTTTTCTAATATATGTCAATATCTTTAATTTTCTGTGTATTGATTGATGACACATGATCTTACGTAATATTTATATAACTAAACTAGAGATTTTTTTTTAATTTATTTTATTTTTATACTTTCATTCATTACAGTTGTGTCTAGCCCACCACTAGAGAGTTCCATAAACTCTAAACTTTTAATTATCACTTATAAATTTTATTCAAAATAAAATATACAATAATAATAAAACAAAACATGATATATTAGCCGCATCAAGAAATATATCTCACAATGCATGCATCTCAATAACCCTTTATTCCAAGAACTTATTCTATTCCATTGCTCTATTGGCTTCTCTTCGTTCCACTTGGATTTGTTATTTCTATCCCTTTAATCAATTAATTAACTATACTCCCATATAATGTTTTTATAATAGTAATATAATATATATTTGTTTGCTCTATTGGACTAGCTAGGTGTATATCCTAATTAAAGAAAATGCGTACCCACCCCCAAACGAATAAATCCTAGCCAGCTATAATTAGGATACCTTGAAGATGATCCCAACTAATTATAAATATATTCCTATTATCACCAATAAATTATTGATCGGTAGTAATCGAGTTGGTCTAAAGATAATTTTTTTTATCAATATTCATGAGAATTCGAAATTTAAAATTATATTTGCTAAGAAAAGTTTAAACTTATGGTTTTCATCCTCAAAATCAAATATAATTATCTTGTGGAACGGAAATAACTGAAAAAAACCAAAAAATATATCCCTATTGTCAAAGGACCCAAAACCACAGCATTGGCAGTTGCCCCTGACCAATACTCCTTCCCTACCACTAATAATAATTCCCTTCAAAACCCAAAAACAGCACAGCACTACAGTATTGTCTCGTCTCATCCCCTCCGACGCCCTTTCCTTCTGATCATAATACTCTCTGTCAAATATTCCCCCAATACCTAGCTAGGACCCACTTAACTATCATCACGTGCATGACATATCATAGCCTGGTGACATCTTGATGGCAATATATATATATATATATACACACACTGTAGTCCAAGGGGTTTCCAAGTGGCTGAACAAGAACCACCACCCCCGCCTCTCGAGAACCTTACCAGCTTGCAACATGCAGATGGATAGTTAAGATCTTGTATCCATATTAATGGTGTATTGGTGTTGCTGAATATGTATCAGGTTGCAAGCTGGTAGGGTTCCAGACAGGCGGGGTTGGTGGTTGTTCACCCCCTTGGAAACCCCTTGGACTACAGTATGTATGTATGTGTATATATATATATATATATATACATGCACACTTTTATCAACTTTATTGAACCATCAACTCTCTCTCATCTCCCTCTCATACATTGACACGTGCCGCACGCTTGGTTGGAGAGAAATATCGATCAAGTGAAAAGGGATGGACATGGCTGGTTTGTTTTCTTACTCTCAGTTCTGATGTTGCAGGCTCATCCTATATCTGTGTTTGAATCAGAAAACAGTAGACACACACACAATATATATATTTATCAAAACTGAAAGCAGTCGTATAAAGTTGGCTTTTAAACTTTCTCCGGAAAACGAAAAAAATTGAGAATTTTGCTTTTAAACTGAAAGCCAAACGTGCTTTGATGTTGATTTGATAGATTTAGTTTCATTTTTATGTGAAATAAAACTCAATATATATATATATATATATATATATATATATATATATATATATATATATATATATATATATATATAAAGAGAAACAGTGACCCTAGTTAGAAGAAAAAAGTAGCTCTTCAAAGTAAAGTTTCCAAGTTAACATAATTAATAGTTCATACGATGTGTTAAAAAAAAAAACAAGAACTTATGCAGAAATAGTATATTTGAGCAACAAACATATTTATGATATGATCCTGTGACATCCTGTAAGGTTGTTCCTGAGAAAGATGGAAAAAAAATTAAAATCCAGCATCATCTGTCTGTAAAAGTTTCTTAATCTCAAACAAGAACTGTTTGTAGCTAGCTACGAGCAAGGATATAGAATGAGTGAAGGTTGAAGTTTGGAAAAACCAAGTAAACCCAACCTGGAAGCTTCCATGCACGGTACTATTACAGTATGTTCGAAACTAATTCACCATTAAAATTGAATTCGATTGATAAATAAGTTGAAATTCACATGTTTGCAGAGAAGAGATAAAATTTTACCACTGATTTTAATTCATTTTATCTCCTATATATATATATATATATATATATATATATATATATATTACTCTCATCTCCTCCATTTTCTTCATTAAAAAATACTCTCAATACTCTTAATTATTTCCAACCACCCAATTCTTATTTTGTCTGTCTATCTCCCTCATTCTCCTCCACTATCATCAACCCATATAACCCATAAAATCAAATCCAAATACCCATCTCTAAAGCCCAGCTTTCTCAAAGCTATAGAAAATTGAGTTACATAGGATAGACAATATGAGTTGAGATGGTATATTGGTATGAAAAGATAAAAGAAGAGTGTTTTGGTAGAGGTGTAGTGGAGGGTTTTAATGGTGATGTACGTTTAATGTTGACTGGTGACAGAAGAGTGAAAAAATAAAAAATAAAAAACTGATGGATAGATGGGTATCTTAGGGAAGCTAATTTTAACATTAAATTCTAAATCTTTTCCTACAGAAAATCAGAGGGGTGGGTTGGCATATGATTTATTTTTGTATCATTTTATAACATATTGAATTCCATTTGGAATTCAATTCCTAACAATCAAAACGGTTCCAAACGTGAGATTTTTTTAATTGAATTAAATTTAGAGGATTCCAAACATGCTATTAATTCGTTATTAGCTTTGTCAGAAATCATACCAAGAAAGCCAAACTATAATACCACAATATTACCAATTAATCCAATGCATTATTAGAAACTTTTTATTTTATTTTTCAATGTTGATTAGATTTCATTTTCGTTGTTTAATATCAAAAGATTATTTCATTCAAAAATTTCAACTATTAGGTGAAACCTAAGATATGATTTATAATATTTTTCTAAGATATAATTTATATTATTTTATCACACATTTTCAAGTGAAAACCATTTACTTAATTAATTGAAAGAAAAAAGAGAGGTGGTATGATTCAAACTTTTGAAAATTAAATTAGCAAAACTCGATACCATGTCACATAACTAATCTCACTCAAAAATTTAAATTATAATTAAATGCGATTTCGGGATATGATTTATATTATATTCTAATATTTAATAATAAATTTTTTAACCATTCAATATACATATGCCTAATAAACAGAATTTAGAAAAGTAGTCTTGAACCCGCAGGAAGGCATGATCTACAAATTAATCACGTAGCAGTCCATGTTACTGAGACAACTCTCAATCAAAATTGCAGAGCACCATGCATGCATAAATTGGTTAGCAAATACAGAATAAAAATAGTAGAAAATGCCTGTATAAATTATACATTTGGGATGGAACATTAATTATATCTCTTATAATAGCAAAAATAATTGTAAAAAGAAAAAAGAAAAGAAACTTTACCAGACAAAATATATGATAAAGAAGAGAAATTACATAAGACTTGGTCTGATATTAGACTCAGGTCACTGGATGTTTCGAAACATAAAGTTAATGTGAAGATCAGCCCATTTATATCGTACATAAATATACTGGATCTTATGGTTGATTTTAATTGCTACAAAATCTTTTAGCGGCTATGTAAAATAATTTTATTTTATCTTGTCTTTGCACAGACCCTTGTGCCCTCTCTTTTGTGTTGATTTCATGCTCCTTATAGTAATTGAAAAAAAAAAAAGAAAAAAAAAGAAGAAGATTAATTTATACATATTTAGAATATGCGTGATTAAATTTTCAAGTAAAATGTTTCTGTTTTTAATTTTGTCGTTTGTCTCAGACCTAATGCAATATTAAGCCAATAGCAAAACGCCAAACAACTGGTCCTAGATCAAGTTTAAACTCTGTAATTTATTCGTACTGATCTATTATATTGTTAAAAAAAAAAAAAAACCAATAATTAATGCCAAATGAACAATCAACAACAACAACCAAAATATATATATATATATATATATATATATATATATATATATATATATATAACCGTTAGTCGTCAATAATTATAGGTTTAATGATAAATTTAGTATTAAAAATTAGACAAATACAATCCAAATTGTCTAATTTTTATTATGTGTAGCGATCCAGTTGATTGTTACTTGAAATAATAAAATGACGTCGTTTTAATATTTTTTTCCTATAAAATATTTATATTATTTTATAAATTATATAAAAAATATTTTTTAAAAATTTTTAAACCCCAATTTTGAAATTTTTTTTATAAACATTTTATAAATTTTTTTTTATATCATTTCTAAAATTACGGGGTCAATCCTAAATTATAGTCATTTTAATTTGTAAAATATTTTTTTTTAGGTTTGAAATTGTGTATTGTTAATTATATTTTTTTTTACAATAACATTTTATTAAAAAAAAAAGTGTTTTTTGTAAAAAGTTCAAGATTAGGAGGTCAATAATTTTTAAAAAATTTTAAGATTGAGAGGTTAAAAATTTTATAAGAAAAGAAAGTTTTTTTAAAAAAATATTCAAGATTAGGAGAGTTAAAAATATTTTTAAAATATTTTTTTTAAAAAAACATAGTTAACGAGTGTAATGTCAAAACAAAGTCGTTTTGACAATTCAAATAACGATCAATTCAGTTGATTATTACACAAAGATCGAGTAATTTGGATCATACTCGTTCAATTTTCAATAATTTAAATTCAAAATATACAATTTAATATTATAAAATTAAAATTGTTAAATCATAATAGAATAGGAAAAAAATTTATCATTGAACTAATAATCCTATTGTTCTAGATAAAGGGCCCTCCACTCGAAAGGGAGAAGTGTGGAAGCCAGAAAATTTTACAGCCATATAATTTCCTTGCATTAATTTGGAAAGAGGTGTGAATGACATAATTGTTTGAGCTGCCTAGCCATTAGTTGTCACTCCCACCTATGTCAAGCAAGTCTACGTAATAATTTCGAAACCCAACCCAACCCAACCAGCTCTTCATAAAACCTGTATTGCCCTTTTAACAAGTCTACCATACATTGACCAGTTCGGGATTGATTCCATGGAGGAATATCATTGATACTGCACGACACCCCTGGGCTAGCTTTCTTTGTAGACATGACTCCTTTGCTTACAAACTTTTCCAAAACATTTCCTGTTTACCTCAAGCTGCGTCCTCAAACTTAAAATCAAAAGAACTTCTCGTTGGCTTTGCTTTCCCCTCGATAAAAAGCCTGAAACTCCGCTACTCATCTCGTCACCCATTTTTTTTTTCAATTTGGAGAAATCATGGCACCAGGGACTAAAACGGGAATTTCAAAAAATCCAAGAACTAAGTTTCTTTTTATTGAAAGTTAGCGAAGGTTTGGACAAACTAATTAACCTTATTGATTAATATCATTTAACCTGGATCTCTCTCTCTCTCTCTCTCTCTCACACACACACATGTGAGATTTTTGCTTTCTCCCAAATTCTGAACAAAAATCTCAAAATACCCTTTTTTTTTTTTTTCCTCCTTTTTGCTTTGGCTCTTATGTTATGAAAAAAATTTCATAATTTTTTTTTGTGTCTGGATTTAAAATAAATTTTTGAAATAAATAAAAATAATCTTGCTTATGTTCTTTCCTATATATAAATTTTTTTTTTTTTTGAATTTGAGAGGAAGCAAACAAAAGTCGAGAGATGAAATTAATTATTTATTTTTATACATAAAAATAGAAAAAAAGAAGATCATTTGGGGATTTTTTTTTAATTTTTTTCAGATTTTTTAATGTTTTTTATTATTATTTTTTAAATATCACTTGTCAACATCCTATGCATATGTCGTTGAAAATTAATGTAATTATCAAAAAAATTGATTGGAGAGATAAAATTAAGAAGTAAATTAAGAATAGAGAGATACGATTATTGAAAAAATTAATAAAGGGACATAATTAAAATAAATAAAATAGTAGAATGGCATTATAGACATTTAATTCTATATATATATATGGATTTGAGTTTTGTGCATCATGCAGTGAAGATTTATCCGGAATTACTTCTTCATATAAAAATAGAGCTCATAAATTATTTTTATGACATATCTCAATTTTTTTCAAAAAAAAAAAAAATACGATTTTAAATATATCTAATAATTTATTTCAAAATTACTTCTTCAGTAATTTTGTTGTTGGAAAAAAAATAATAATACAGTAAGAAAAAAAGTGGGTACATCATGAATGCGCTCCACTCATCTGGCCCACTAAGGAATTATGGATTTGAAGCCATGCCAAATACTTTTCAGGTGTCATCCATTTCCTTTTTTATGGATTACTCTTTTTGAACTGAATCCATTATTTCACATTGTGAAACAACTACAAAAGTGGAACGAATACAATCGCAATAATGAAGTTTGGCGGTGGCCAAAATATGATAAATGTTGTTTTTGTAGCTGATGATCATGAATGCCTGCAGACCCTAGCTTCTTTATAAACCAGACCTTCTTTACAGAAATACCCATTTTTGGGGCTACAATGTCTATCCTCTGAGCATGTGCATTGCCCCTCTAAGGCACATCCATCAGCTTTCACGGCTTGTGTACCAAACAATATCTCATTTGACCATTCACCGGAGAACATGTTTTTAGGGTCCAATTGCTTCTTTGTTGCTACAAACTTGTTGAAATTAGGATATTTATGTTGGACATCGAAGAATGCCAAATTCCTGTTCTTAGCCCAATGTGGTTTTGCCCCATATTTGAAGAACGCCATTTGCTCCACTTCTTCCCATACATCTTGGTTTAGCCTTGGAGTTGACGAATCATCAGCACGATAATAATTAAAATCAAGAACTATCGATTCCTCAGATTGGCCTAAATATGCCGGAGAAGCCTTGATGTATCTTATCAGGAATCCATTATATATATCGGCCCCACAAAAATTATCTGCTTTGAGGTCTCTCAATTTTTTGACATCGCGGAGAAAATCTCCGAACTTCGAAGCAGGAAATATTGCTGTTGTCTCATAAAAGAACAGGCCACTAATTCTTGGATCCCAAGCACAAGAAGTGTCGATTCTTGTTGAATATAAACATGAACCTGAGGTCTGCATTTTTCCCTGATGGCCCACTACTGGATAGCCTGTAAAGATTAGTCCATTCTTCAATCCATTGGCCACCAACTTCTTAAACCCCACAAATGTTGTTGCCAAGGCACACTTTCCTTTCACATTACGTGCTTTCTCCAATAATTTCTCTGCATATTTTCACATTCATTAGTCGAAAAAACTCTCCTCTTTATTAGCCTACATTTACAAGATTAACGGGATCAAGAAACAAAACCTGATGATCTAGTTGATTTGGAGACCACAATTGAGTTAGCCTGAAATCCAAGGAAATCATATTCTCCATCACCAGAGGCGCTTAAGGGAACTCTGTCATCATATCTGTACACCGCTGTATGCCTCGAAGGGTACCAAGTAACATCAGCAAATTCATATTTCTTACCATGATCCATGAATATATCCTCTATGTGAGTATCGTCTGTGGAATTATATGTTATGCTTCGTTTGAATGCTGGCTCTAGTGATAACTTCACCTGTTTTTCATTCAGGAATTTTTGTTCAATAAATTAATTCACCAAGTAAACAAATTGAACATCATGAGCATAAAGTTGGAGTCTAGGACAGTAACAAAATGAAAGAATTTGGAACTGACCTTAGAGATGACTCCCAGCATTCCCAATGATACTTTTGCTGCATTCAAGAGTGGATCTTTGGCTCCAATTCTGATAATTTTTGCATATCCTTCAGATTCTTTTGCAGGGACTACAAGGCTGAGGCCAATAACATGATCATGGACGGCTCCACCTTTTCCCCACCATGAACTCCCATGTGCCCCAGTACTAATTAGTCCTCCAACACTCACACCCTCCCAATATGGTGCTGGAACTAAGCTGAATCCAGCTCGTTCAACCTCATCGATAAGCTCGCGTAGACCTACGCCGGCATCAGCTGTCACAGCTAAATTAGCCTCGTCAATTTCAATGCTTGAATTATACTTTAATGTGCTTATTAACATTGAATTGCCATATTGAGAATCAGGGCAGGCCAACTTGGGTATCGTGTGTGAAAATCGGCTAACCACCTTAACCTTGAGGTTATTTTGATTAGCATGCGCTACAGCTAGCCTTAGCTCTTCTTCATTTGTAGGGTAAGTGATGGTTGGAACATGACAATCTTTTCTATCATTCCATACACCGTAGGAGTTGAAAAGAGTGCAGCCAGTGTCGTTGCATTGAACCGGGGGTGGTGGTAGCGTGGCATGTGTGATGGTTGAACCCCAAAGAACGAGGTGCAAGGCACCAAGGAGCCACCAGAAGTGGAACATGAAGCCTTGGTTTTTGCTTCTGATTGTTAATGCGAAATGCAGAATATGGTAGGTAAAGTCCTATAAAATGGAATTTTGTTGCAAAAGCAATGCTTTGAAGGGAGATTACAATGGGGTCTCCCCATCTCTTACATAAATTATACGCCAAGATTTATTAAGTAAATAGTTTGGACACTAATCTGGATTGCATGCTACCGCTACCTTGTCTTTTGCGAAAGTCAATGAGTTCAAGCATCTGAGACTTGAGAGAGAGAGAGAGAGAGAGAGAGAGACGTGGTCACTTGGGATAAATTATTGAGTTTGGAACTTTAAGGATGACAGCTATCTTCTGTATATTTATCAATGGGATGCTTAATACTAACGTAAACAAAACCATTCACATTACATTAATATCTATCTGCGATAATAAAATTTGAAATAAACAATTAATATCCCAAAACTTACGATGATTTCCTTGGATTCGTGGGGTTCACAGGCTTAACTTTTCGATTAATGTATTATTATTCGGGACCCACTTGTGATATTCTTGGAGGCATGCCTACCTTACCTATTCAGGCCTGGCCATCAGATGTGGACTTCATGCATCTTGAAATCATTCAAACCGGTCATCCATCCACTACATATGTCACTTCATTGTTTAAACAGCAAATATTATTACTGTTACAGTGCGTTTGGAACCAATTCTTTACAGAATTGATTTTTACGTAATGGATTTGATGAAAGAATTCTTTTTGTTTGGAATGAAATCTTTTCTAATAGAATCAATACGCTTTAATACGGTGACCGCGAGTTTTTTTGTGATTGCAAAAAAATTACGAGAGTTTAAATCTTCTATTAAAAATATTTAAACTTGAAAAAAAAAACTTTTTATAAAAGAAAGCCAGAATAGTTATTTATTTTTTATAATAGTGCTAATTGAGTTCGTCGTAACTATTAACATTACTTCCCTAATACTGTCTCTTTTGCCTCCTTAGCTATTCATATTAAACTTCTAATACTTGACGTTTGACATGTGACGTAGACTGGAAGATCCAATCTATGGCGCGTATATATATATATATATATATCTTTTTTGAGGGGGAGAATTCTATTAAATTATGGCATTTTAAACTACCAATAGTTATTACCTTTTTATTATTAGATTATCCTTTTCATCTGAAATAAAGGACTTGAATCCTGCTTGTTCTGCTAAAAACTAGTGTCTTCCGAACCACAATCAACGGTATTGCGAAGCTAGAAAGACACAAATTTATATGAAAATCTATTCATAAAAGGATCAAAAAATTTCCTGTAGAGAGTTCCATCTGATCAAATTCATTTACGAGACTAAAAAGAAGTCGTTAAGAGACTCTTATGATAATGGCAGAATTATTTCCCCCCACCTTGATGTGGCTAGAGGCTCTTGATCTTGTTCTTGAATGCATCTCAGAATCAAGTTTGGATTTTGGGAAAATTGTTGCTGTTACCGGTCGTATTGGACAGCAACATGGTGATGTTTATTGGAAGAAAGGAAGTTCCGTGATATTATCTTCATTGAACCCAAAAGAGAGAGAGGTTGGTGGGTCAATTTGGTAGTGCCATTTTCCATCAAGGAATGAGGATTTGAAAGTTTACTTTCCAAGATGATAATGATAGAAGTAATCCAGGCGATTCACTGAAATATTAAAATTAACTGAATCAATCATTTTTGCAAGAGCATGATTTGATTCACGATTTAGGAGCTTGGCTAACTATATGTATGGGTTGTTCAATGTGCATCATATATAAACCTTCCGGTCGCTGGAAAATCTTCGGAAGCCTTACCTGTAAACAAAAAGGAATTCAAAGATAATTATTAGAGTAAACCAAATTTCAATTTTTTTTTCCTAATCCAAATATCTAAATTTTAACTTTTTTTATTTGAGTATACTAATTTTTTTAGAGCTATTAATTAAGCACTTTGGTCAATTTTTTTTATTAAATGATGACATATTTATTACTTTCAGAATATAAAATTATAAATTTGCCCTCATTTTTTCAATAAAGTATATAGATTTTAACTTTTTTATATTTAAATATATCAACTTTTTTAAAACTATTAAAACGGTTGATCAAGTACTATCTTTAATTTTTCTATTAATCGGTGAAATATCTATTATTTTTAGAATACCAAATTATAAACTTGTCCTCTTTTTATTAGAAGGAACTTCCCCTCAAAATGTTCCAACATTTTAAAATTTAACAAAGAATTAAAAAAATATATTTTTTGAATAAATAATTTTTTATAAAATTTTGAAAAAAGAACTTCAAAAAATCATGAAAAATTGAAAAAATAAACAATAGAAAAAAAAAGCTAAAAGAAAAAAAAAGACCGAAAAGGAAAAAAATAAATGAAGAAAGAAGAAATAGAGACATAATTGAGAAAAGTTAAAAAAAAAAAAAAAACCTATAAACAAAATAAATTTAAGTAACAGTCAACTAGCAGTTAACCGTTACAAATAATAAAAATTAAAACATTTGTATAAAATTTATCAAATTTCCTATGCTAAATTTAAAGTTTAAATTACATAATTTGTATCCAAAAAAAAAAAAAAACAATACTTTAATAACAAAAACTGCTGTAATACCGTCCATATTATTGCATTACTTGAAGGCCCACGTCTCAATGTGGTCAGCAACACAAAATACAACACTTAATCTTTAATGGATATGAATGTCTGATAGCATTAAGAAGGTTCCCTAATAATTTGAATATAGTCACCACAAATGCATGCATTAATTTTAGCCATCATGCAGTATCTCAACTTTTCCTCCTAAAGCAATCTAATCTTTTCCTTTTGTTAAACTTTTAATGATTCCTAAACTGATAATTATTGGGATAAACTAGCTGAGTCCGATATTGCCAGCTCCTCGGGGTTCGTTTGACAAAGATGAAGCAGAATTTGTTGGAGTTTTAAGGAAGAATATGGCAGTTTTTATAGTAAATAACACAACTAGTGTTAATGATAAATTAAAATAACAATCATTAATTTCTATAAGTACATGGGTTCATGATACGATATACTGAAGTATTATTTTCATGCAGAAGCTTCATGGAGCTCCTTTCCTCCCTTCGTCCATGACATGCAAATCGAAGTCAAATCACGGGGGTTCATTCCCCTCTTGAGTTAAACTCACCCGTCCATACTCTTCAAGAGCCTTCAAGAGCTGGGCCCCCTTCCTCCTCCCTCTAGCGGTGCAATCCCCTTGTAAAGCCAACACAACCGCACGCGCCACCTCCTCTGGAGGCGCGTGGACCTCTTGCTCCCCATCAGCCCCAGCTCCGCAAATCCCATAAATCACAGCGAGAGCACTTATCGCGTACTCTTTGCCCCTTCCAGCCATTTTACCCATCATTGTCACCATTACCGGCACCGCAAGCGCATGTGCCCGGAGCTCCGCTGCCCCTTCCGCCACCGTGCATGTCAGCTCCAACGCCGCCAATGCCCTCTCCGCCGGAGCTCCGTCGAGCTCCATCGCCACCTCCACCAGCGTTCCCACCGCCCCAGCCTCCACCGCGACGTGGCGGTTGGCCTCCGCCAAGCAAAGGGCGAATAAAATTTTGGTTGCCGGTTTTACCCCTGCTTTGTTTT
Organism: Dovyalis caffra; assembly: GCA_963924115.1. Taxonomy (NCBI): domain Eukaryota; kingdom Viridiplantae; phylum Streptophyta; class Magnoliopsida; order Malpighiales; family Salicaceae; genus Dovyalis; species Dovyalis caffra. Next base: position 13,705,475 of record CAWUPB010001194.1, on the reverse strand, counting down.
TCAAATTTGCCACCACCCCGCGCATTAATTCGGGTGAGCAAACCGGGTCGGATGGCGGGTCGGGTACTAGTGAACGTTCTAAGAGATATAGAGCAGAAAGTTGCTCGGTTTCTGAGCCGTTGGTAAGCTGCGGCTCAGCAAGGTGGAGAAGTTCTTGGAGGTCGGTGGAGTGCTTCGGTGGTGGCGATGGTGGTATAAAGGTGGAGTCTTGATTTGGGTCGGCTTCGGGTGTGGGTTGGTGGAGTGGGGAGTTCGATAGAGGAAATCTCCACTGAGTGAAGCTTTGGGAGGTAGTAGTGGAGGAGGAGGAGGAGGAAGAGGATTCAGCTTGTGTGGACTTTTGGTGGGTTTGGTTAAATAATTTTTGTTGTGGTGGTGGTGGCGGCGGTGGAGGTGGTGCTGCTGCTGTCTGTGGTGGTGGTGGAGTAGTGGAGGAGATAGGGAGAGAAGGTGGGTTAGGAGTGGTGGGACTAAGAGTAGTTTCTGTGCATTGCCGAAAGAAACCACAAGAAAAGAGTGGACGCGGCTGTGTTTTGAGTTTTGGATGGTGGGTTTTCATGGTAGAAATGCAAGCTTGTGTAAGTTACTTCTATGGAGAACCCTAAGATAGATGGGGAGATTGAGTGTTCTTGAAGAGAGCTGTGCTGTCTTAAGCTTTTTAGGTGTTTTCCGTGGCATTGAAGTGGTTGTTGGGAGCTCTCAATTATGGAAGAGAGAGAGGAACAGGATTATGGAACTGATCACTTTGGACAGTGGAACAGTGCAGAGATGCTCACGAGAGTGTCCTTGACTGGGAGCTGAATGGGACAGAGACTCCAAAAAGATCTAGCGAATTACAGTCAGTGTCATTTTCATCTTTGAGGTAAAAGGTAAGATGGATCGTGCATACTTCAGATGGAGAAGTCTCATTAACGCTTTACTGAAAATAACATGGCAACAGGTCAACCCTCCATTGCTAAATCAATCTTCTCATCACTAAAGAATAGTGGCAAACAGTAGGTCTGTTAGATTTTTTTGTCGACAGACAAAGTACAATTATAATGACAATCACCATTCAATGAGTCCTTGCACCTTCTTCGAATTGATGGCATGGGCGAAAATTCTAACTCTCCAAAGTCCAAACACCAATCTTTCAAGTCCTGTGGGCGTCAATAATGGCTTCTCTAGCTAGGAAGGCTTGTGACTGAAAAAAAAAAACCTAAAAAAAAAATGGTTCGTACAACTATGGCCCAGATCTCCATCCCAGTTTCAGAAACCAGAATTGTTACCAATAACCAGTCAAATTTTGACCCCATTCTTAAATAAAAATAGCCACTTTACCAGCTTTCGCTTTTACAGTCCAGCATTTTTCTGCCCGTTTAGTATTCCCCTCCAAAAAAAGTCTCAGATAACAAGAACGTACCCGGCATGTACAGAGGACGGTAAAAATATCAATTTTCTTGCCCTAATAACGTCAAATTTACATAATGACCAAATGTGATAATGGCAAGCACAAAAATGCCATCGAAAGAAAATGCTACAAAATTAACATTACAAGTTCGGAGTATCTCCTAATCTGATTCCAGTAGAAGTAACTCGAGTGTAAAATAAATAAGAAAGAAAACAGTTTGGGTACAGAGAGATTAGAAGAGAAACGCATTCACCTCCATTTATCTCTTAGATCTTTCTTCTCGGACAGAACCCATGTCACAAAGATTGCCACAACAAGTGCAACGATTGTTATGAGCAGCAGGGCATAGCTAAAATCCTCTGTAAGAGAATCATATGTCCTTGAGGGTGCAAGGCGAGTGAAAAAGAGATCCACACCATATGTAAAGACAAGGGTGGCTGACTCCAGCTTTGCAGGCGCTGTTACTATGCCCCTCAGCCCCTCCACTTTGAGGGAATGTGTAACATACGACTGCAAGAAGTAATAATCAGATCAGTTTGAGAACGGACTTCATTAAAAACAAAGAAATCATCAAATAAAAGCATGAAGCCCTAAAGTAAGAAACAGTCCCATCTACAGGAGACGAGGAGAAGTTCCCTGATTCAGCTTGATTTCTAATCTTCTCTCATGGTCAGAAACCATTTCTCAATATGTTTTTGTGCGTGGGTGTCTTTTTATTTTATTTTTTCCGGTGGGGAGATTGTTTTCATACGAATGTCTGCATGTAAAATTCAATGTTTTGAGTGCTAAGAGCAATCATTTCATGCGCTGCTAAATGTTACGATAGTTACAATATTCCAGATTCTGACATAAACACTAGCATGTACTTAACAAGCTTTGTTGTATAGGTAGTTGCATTGCTATTAACTAGTTATGGGATAGGTTGACTAAGAAATCCCCAAGGAAAAACCATCACACATGCACTCACAATCAAAGACTGCAATTACTTCCACTTATATGGATTAACTTCCAAGTATTTTACTTGCAGCTCCTTGTCACAGAAAATATATCAGGTGCTACTGGTAACCAAACCAAAATCTTCAAGGAAAAACCAAAACTATTTTGGGTGAAAGATAGTTGGAGGAAAACAAAACAGGATCCAACGATGGATCACTCCAAGCTCTAGATTAATTAATGTGGAATCAGTTCCTATACTGTGTCTTGCAGCTTAATTTTTTGTGTATGCATATGAACCACTTCCAGGGAAGGTAGATCCAGCAAAAATCAAGTTTTCTCTTGAGGAGATTGAAAAATAAAAAGTAAAACGAAGACTACAGGGGAAAAGGAAGAGAATAATATATATGGCAACTCACCTGAGGAATGATAGGCAATGAATCTGTGAGAGGTAAAATTCCTTCTTCCTTCTCTGACTGTGTGGGGTTAACTGACCGACGAGGGTCAAAGAAACGCTTATCCATCGCCAAGACCTGTACAGCATTTAATTACATTCGGTCAACATATCCATCTTTGCAGAAGGAAATACACGTCATTAAACCCCAAGTGTTGTCACAAAGAAAATAGGAAACAACAATAGAATCCAGTTTCTTAAAAGATTGTAACCAACCTGATCACCAATTGTCCCGATAAGAAGATGCTTCGAAGTAATACCCTTAGCAGTTAATGTAACTGTTATTGCTTTAACAGAATGGGTGAAATAGTAAGACTGTGACTTTGTTGTGACCTCAGGTCGCGAATATGAAGAAACAGGTGAAGTGAGATTGTGCTTTCCAAGAACAAGCTTCAAAACATCTTTGTTGTCCTGAATTTCAATTTGCAAAAGTAAACCTGTTTAGAATAAGAAGACAAACAAAATTGCATAAAATTGTAAAGATTGATTACTTACTGCCCGAGACTGATCATAAATTTCAATAACTGTCATCTCATATCTGTGCGCTCTGAGATTGAAGTAGTGGTAGACAATCCAGTTTTCACTAAAAACCTACGAAAAGGTGAAAATGCATAAGGTAAGGCATATCATTTAAACATAAAAAATGGAAGGTGAAACTCACTGCATGGACAGGACCCTGTGAGCCATGATGAATCATTCGGTGCAATATACGACCAGTAACAGTATCAACAACATAGACAACCAACTGTGATTCTTCTGGTGTGGCTGATCCAATATCTCCACTGGCTTTTGGTGAGACAGTGGCCACAAAAAGCAAATTTTTTGATATATACTTGTACATCACGTCTTGATCAGCTATAACCTTTGCTTGAGTATGAACTACCTGGAGACAAATGCAGATGACCCTCAATTAAACATATAATGGGAAAATGTCAGCAGATTGATATCCTAATGAATTTATGTCTAAAGTTGCTATCTGACAGAACCTTCATTTAGATAAAGCTGAATGGTTGATATTGAGGTTCTGGTAAAGAAACAAGAAGAAATGGTTTAATCTACAGAAACTTTGTGATTTTTTGGACCCTAAAAATGCCTGAAAAACAGTCCTCGTGTAATTCAAAGCCTGAGGAAAAAAAATGTTTACTGTAATTAATCCCAACATTTAGTCTCAGGAATAAATGAAGATCCATGATATTTTGCACATAACTAAGTTAATTAGCCAAAAATTGCATATCCTGATAGAACAACTATCGCAATTGTTGAAAACCATGCCTGCTTGCCTCATTTAAAAGGTTTTCTGTAATCCCAATCAATCAAAAAGTTACTTAAGAAAACTAACCGGCAAAAGCAGTTAATGAATTGTAAAGTGAATAAATCTTTGAAGACAGAAAGAAGTGGCATTCATAAAAAATTTTGACCAAAAACCAAACACTACCTCATTTGATTTTCTTGTTACAGTTGTAATGATCTTTTCTGATTCTGAGGGGAATACAATGGACCATATTTCTCTGGTACCAAAACAATAGTTGTTTGCGACTTCACCATCACAATTGCTCTTCAATCCATGTCCCTTAATAACACCGTTGTTGGTTTCTACCGAGTACCAGTAAATGTTTGAAAACTCACGTTGAAAAACAGCAACAGCCTCAGCCGATCTTGGGTACAAATGCGCTTGTCCACTAGCATCTATTAGTAGATGCAGACGTTGTTCAGTTGCATCTGTGAATGGGAGTGGAATTACTTGTACAACAGAATGATCAAGACCAAAAGAATTAAGCTCCTTCCCTGTGTAAGTATCAACAAAGGACAATATTCCCAGTGCGTCAGAACTAGGTCTGCACTTGCCAACTACCAGAACAGATGGATTTTCATCCATAGCATGATGATGAGGAACCTGCCACTGGTACAGATTAATCCCTGTTGGATTTTGACATGTTTCTGTTTGACGTAGAGAGTTCAATAAGAGAGACCAGACAATTCGTCCATCTCCAGTGTGCAATGCAAAAAGTTTCCCAGATTTAGTGAGCACAATGAGCAGCTTTCGGAATCCATTATGATCCCTGGTCATTTTACTTTTCTCAGAGCTTTTCAACCTCATGCCTTGTATGGCTGCTACTTCCTCAGCACTTGCAAGCATTAACGTACCTTTAACCTTTAGCATGTGTCCCTTAGAACAACAAAATATCATGTGTCAAAATCAGTCTGTGAAGAAGTCGATGAGATATATTTTCAAACAAAGGAGTGAATATGATAGCAAACAATTATTGCTACCTCACTCTACTACAAAATAGGGAAGTTTAAAAAAGATGGAGATTAAGGACGGAGAAAAAGTAAAGAAACCCGAGGAACATAACCAGAATCTTGTTCAAGCCTTGAAAGAGTGATTTTTGGCAACTTTCATCTTCAGTAAGCCAACGTAACTTGTAAAGAAACAACTAGATCATACCTTAAGCCATTCGAAGAGGTTCTGCTCCACTTTTGCCACAGAAACACCTACTCTTTCCACAGGAAGTTCGGATGTAGTAACACCTATTATTGAGGCAAGGCCATCCTCCCTTCTCCAGACAACCTCACCTTGCTGTAACAGCAACAATGAATGGTCTTCCATAACAATCAAAGCCCTAAATCCATGAGACCTATCAGTCCGGACATAATTGTTAATGAAAACCTTATGGACAAACCCTCTTTGCTGGTCCAGCTTGATTTTCTCTTTTAGCAAATCACTATTCCAGTCATGACCTTGCTTCACATTGAGGTGAATGTCATTGTCACCATGCTGAACCAGTGCAAATGTTTGTTGACCCTCCGAGACTGGAAGAGGATTACTAATAACTGTTGCATGAGTGATTTTGTCAACCACCTCCAGCTTACCTTCACTTGACACACTAATAAATGCTGAAGCTGTATTGGTTTTCACAGCAAACAAACCATTAAGTTTTGAAGGTAATATCACTGCCATCCCTGAGAAATCCTCAACTAGATCTGAGATGTATGTTTTCTGAAAGCTAATTTCTCCATTCTGAAAACTTATTGTTAACAAAGTTGACCTAGCAGCATCCAGCACCACAAGTTTGGCACTTGAAACTAAGGAAACTTCCCCTGAAAAACCACCTTCAAAGGCTGCACTGTCATGCTTTAGGAGCTCCCCATTCTTAGCATTGATTTGGTATACATCGAACTGGGAAGAACCAACAAATCCCACCACCTGTATCGTATCAATGTCGTGGTGCTGAATTACTTCCTGAACCTCAAAACTGCAACCAAGGGGATCACAATACATCAACTGCATGGTGATGGGTTAAATGGAGAAAAAGCATATGGTGCTTAAAATTTCAAAAGGACAGACCTTTCAGCAGGAAAATCCATCTTCCAAACAATTTCACCATGTATGCTTGAAACAGCATGGAGACTTCCTTTACCAAAAACAAGGATTGTGTTGTCCTTGTCAACTTTCGAGCTTGTCTGCAGATCAAAACTTAGTTAACAACATATTCTTTTGAAAATGTTCGAGTACATAACATGTAAGGGCATATATGGAAGAGTGATTGGAGATTTGGGAAGCAATTGTGAATTATGAGTTACGACTACAACAGAGACACAAAAAAACACTTCAATAGAGGAAGTAAATTATGATACAGTGGATGACATTCTCTGATTTCACAATGACCTGAGATGTACGTGAAGGTAAGAGGAATAGAAAAGAATAGATTTGGCAGGAAGGCCTCCTAGACTCTCAATTGACCAAGAAATACTAACCATAGCAGATACAAGAGAGAGACTAGGAGATTGGATTACATAATAAAATAATGTTCATTAAAAGCTTCAAATAAATCTAATACGTTATCCACTAACCGGCACAAACAAGAATGAATTAGAGTCCCTTGTGCCCTGAAGAAAAGATTCCCACACCATCTGCCCATCAGGAAGGTTCCATGCTCTTAGAATGCTTCCTCCTGATGATAGGGTAATGACATCTGAAAGATTTGAAATAGAATATTAGAAAACCAACATAACTGCAAAAATTGAATTCTCAAGCCTTGTAGCGGTACACCAAATTCATTATAGATAAGCAGCCAATCAGTATTATATATAACCCAATGTTTTTTATTTATGTTTCCCTCCAGTATTTAACTTAAAAAAAATAAAAATAAAAATAGAAGCAGTCTTGACAATTCTTTCCAGGATGATGAAAAGAATGTGAAAGTTACACTGTAATTCAAACCCGCACAGTACGTAAAAAAATGCTGTGTGTTTGTTGAAAATCATAAACAAGCAAACCTACCTGTAAATAGACACAAAAATCTAATGGAAATATCAATTCCACAGCGCCAAGAACAAATACAACAAAAGCAATAAGAAAAACTGACAATAATTACATTTTGTCATGGCGATAGCGATTCCATCGATAGCATCATTGGGCCCTAGAACATGCCTCCAAACTGCACAAAACAAAACACTCAATAACATCCCTTCAAAAAACAAATGAGTAAATAAATAAACCACTCAAGCACTAAAACTTGACATTAAAGACTGCATTGGTCAAATCCATTAAACAAGACTTACAAATCTCGCCGTGCCGGAGATCAAGTGAAGCGATAACATTCTCTTCAGTAGAAACAACAACACGCTTTCGACCGGTTTTTTGTGTTTGGAACACTGCGTGCTTCACTTTCCCTATGTACTTTTGATGCCTAAATACATTATCGATTCGATCAGACTTAATAATAATTCAAATACACACACAAAAAAAAAAAAAAACATTCTTAATTACTTAGAAACTTTATTAGCAGCTAAAGTATTAATTAACTAGTAATAAAAAAATACAATCAGCTTTGTTTGGTTTCAGTGAATTGGAAATTTGACTAGTTTTATTAAATTGAAGCGATTTAATGGAAAGCCAAACGGAGCTTACCAGTCCATGAGACCAACTTGATCTTCATAAAGAGAAAGGGTAGGGACTGTAATTGATAGGATAACTACAAAGATAAACAAAGACCTAATCGCCATGACCATGGCGAATTTAAGAAAAGCGCTTTGTTTCTCTTCTCTCCGTTTCTTTTATTTTAGAAGAAGGGGAGGGGAGGGACGAGAGACAGATCTGAGGAGAAGACGAGGTTTTTCGGTTTTTTAAGAAGTGTATTAAAGCCGGCTAGTGTTAAGTAGAAAAAAAAACATGAATAGCGGTGATAGGCTAATACAATGTTGGAGGAAAAAGTTTACGGTACTATTAGTACCTGAATTACTACAAAATATTTAATCAAGTTCCTCTACTCGTAAACCTGTTGATTGAATCCTTATGGATTTGTTTGTTATAAGGGATTATAGGGAAATGATGGATGATGTAAAGTGAAGGATGGAGAATAAAATAGAAGAATAGAGGAAGTCAATTCATCCAAATTGGCATTGAAAATTTAAGAAGGAATAGAGGATGGTAAACAATTCATCCAAATTAGAATGATGGAAAATTATAAGTTTCAAAATTTTTGAAGGATCCTTTCAATCCTTTATCGATTCTCCATTCTTCTTATCCAATAATCTTTTATTGTCAATCCCTCCTCTCATCTTTCGTGACAAGCACACTTTTAATGTCCATCCTCGTCTACGATGTAGGGTTTTTTTGTACAAGACATGTCCATTGCGTATTTTTTTTGTCAAAACTTTTAGATTTGTTACTTTTAAATTATTTTTAATTTAAAAAATTAGAATTAAAGCAGTTACTGTCTTCTTCTTTTTCGGCAAAAAACTCAATTGGCCGTGGACTACAATGTGGCCCTCCCTTCTTTTTAAATTTCATTCCACTCTTTCCAATTCGAGACCTTCAAATGAAAATCCTAAAACTTAATTATTGGATTGTTCCTTTGAGAGCAAATATCAATTTGTTTAAAAACCTTGTATTGAAAATCAAAATATAAAAACCTTGTCCCAAATCCATAACTCACTAAAAAAACTAGTTAAGATAAAATAAAATATTACTTAAGAGGCATTTGTTTTGCCTAAAATATTTTCAACAACTTATGATAAGTAATGACATGACAACATATAATAATTATGATAAAGATGGTAGTGATGGTGGAGTGATGATGCCATAAGGTGGTGGTTGTAACAGTGTTAATGATGGTGATGACAATAGCATCTAGGTGGTAATGATGTTTATATTGGTAGAGATAGTAACAATGACAACAAAAATGAAAGAGAAAGTGATGGTAATAATTGTAACGACATGGGTGGCAGTTGAAGGCAAGGTGGAATGATGGTTGTTTTTGTGTTGAAGTGGTGGTGAAAAATTACATGTTGATTACTCTTTATAAAATATTTTCTCTAAAAGAACTAAATGTTTAGATTGACTATAAAATATTATACATTGACCATTTCTTATAAAATATTTTATCCCAGATTAACATGGACAAATCTATAAAGCATTTTATGCAAAATAAACGTCTCCTTAAACTTTTATATAAAACAAAAGTTTCTTAAACTAATATATGTATTTCATTAAAAAAAAAAAACCCACCCTCCATTTAATCAAGAAAAATTAAAATCAAATGTTGATTTTATTTTTTTCCAAATCTAGAAAAATACAAGTGTCAAAATTGATTTTAAATTTATTTCAATTTCTATAACTATTTGAAGGCATTATCATTATAGTTTCTTAACGTTATTAATTATTAAATATTTTTATTTGTATAATTAAATTATTAAATATTAGTAACTAAATTAATTAAATTATTTTTAATAATTTATCTTGCCATTCAATAATTTAATTAATTATCTCGGAATTATTTTAGTTACTAATATTTAAAAAATATATATTATTGTATAATTACAACTCAAAAGATACTTTATTACATTCAAAAGAAAATAAATACTATTCACTTGTAACAAATAAATGACTAAAAAATGTTAAATAAATTAACTCGATGAACCATAAAATATTATCTTATCTTTTTATAATTTAGCTAATTAATTTATAGCAATGATACATATGAACAATTAAGTATAATCTTAATAAAAAGAGTTTCTTGTTATCTTAGAGGGAAAAAAATACTATTTGAGTTGTTAAAAAATTGTTTTTAATGTCTTGAAATAACCATAGAAAGCCTCTAAGATTATATGTAATGATATCTTCTTCCCCAATTTTGAAATGAAAAGTTATGATGGTTCTAGAATTGAAAGTAACATGCGTATGCATATTATCTTAATTACTTTGTTACAACATCTAAAGCACTTTCATTATTTGTCTATCTATACATATAATAAAAATGGAGGACAATAATTTAGAAATTAAAAAAAAAAAATCAACTTTAATCGGGAGACTAACATATGATTTTCATAAACGAGATGGACTAACTTACAAAATCATAAAAAATATAAAGACTAAATTATAATTAATTGATTTTAGAATATGTGTAATAAAACTATATTAGAGTTTGCAATTGCTCGCAACTAAGATTGCTTTGTAGATGAATCTTGGTCTTTTTGTTATATGTTTTTTTTTTTTTTTGCCTAAAATATCCTTTATTTGTAATTAAATTTTCAATTTTTTTCTGCTACAAACATAATAAAAATTGCATTTAAAGGGGATAACTTAGAAATTAAAAAAAAAAAAGTAGTCAATTTGGTTAAGAGACTAAATTATGATTTTTAAAAATAGTTGGACTAACTTACAAAATCATCATAGGGACTAAATTAATAGTTTACAATTGTTACACCTAAAATTATTTTCGACAATCGATAGTTTTAAATAAAAGTATAAGATTTTAATTAATCCTGCATATCTTTTTCTCAAAATATATAGGTCGAGATAAATTTGTAACAAAAGTCAAAATGAACTAAATGTATCATTGACGAGAGTATAATTTTTAAGGAGAAATCCATCTTCTTTTTACCTTTTTCCTCCCTACATATCTTCTTTATTGCCTAAATTTCTTTTTTCTCTACTTTCTCTTTCTCTTTTTTTTTTTTTAATGTTATCTTTGTGTATTTGACCCTTATAAAATTCTTGCACTCGCTCTTCCCTTTTCTTACTTATTTTTGGTTTTTATCTTGTTCTTTTAATCTTTGTGTGCTTTATCCTTTATCATCTAACTTTCTTCTTGTTGTTAGATCAATAATCATAATTACTCTTCTTGTTGGATTATATTTAGAGGAATTGGCTCTAGTTTTTATTGGTGGAGTCCAATAGTGGTTTTAGAGCTTGTTGACGGTGTAAATTGTTGTTCATAATTGCTAGTTGTTTCGGGTGTCAATTAATGGTGATGAGAGATTTTTAAGGTTGTTTTGGAGTATTTGAGATGAAATGGTGAGGTTTAGATAAATGGTGGTTGAGATGGAGATTGATGATTTAGATGACACGAGAGGAGTTGGGATCATAAGTTCAAAGATCTCTATGTGTTGCAACTTGGATTGTATTGGTATCGATGACATCGATTGATTTTATCACTTCGTTTATATTGGCATTGGCCTTAGGTGTGCAAGGGTCAAAGAGGGGCCTATTTGAGGAATTGCATGGGCTTAGGAAAAGGAATTTGTAATGGTATTAGTGGTGGCATTTAGAGTTTGGAGTGAAGGCTTACAATTTTAAGGCAAGATGTTGGTGACGGTTGATCAATGTATTGAAATCATAAGAGTTTGAAGTTATGCCGGGGATACTTGATGGTGGTTTGGAGTAGTTTTGCGGAATGTTTTTAACCCTAGAGATTATATTCAAGAAAGAGATAAAGATTCAAGCAATCAAATCGATAATGTAGTAGTAACAATAATAATAAGGATTTGATGAATAGCAAGAAAAACATCATAAGTAGTTTTTCTATTTCCATATTGATATATGGCCAAGAAAAACAATGGAATTGGATATGGATGGCATGGTATAAAAAAAGCCCACCAAAACGATGTGTTATTTAGTGTAGCGTCCTTAACCTAATTCCTTATAAAAACTTCATATAACTTAGCCATTTTAGTTTTAGAAAACTTAATTAATCATAAAATATCACTTAGGACCGTTAAAACCTCATATTAGAAAGATTAGGAATTTTTTTTTTTTGGACAGCGAGTTACACGGCCGTGTACTTGCCCGTGTAACTTAAAACTCATTTTTCATTGAAAATAGAAGGTTACACGGCCTTCCACATGGGCGTGTACCTTCTCATGTACGTTTCGCCCAAAACAAGGGTTTTTCATCCATAACACTTCAAACCTAATCAACAACATTCTTTCCACTTATAACCTTTGGATATTCAATCAAAACCACTTTTTCTTTATTCATAAACACGTCACAAAACACCTTTAGGAGTTCATATTTACATAGTTATATATACAATTCAAAAATCTCCTAAGATGCATATGCTCGACATAATGAGAGAGAGGAAAGAGAGATCGCCAGCCGACTCGTCACTCATGACATGAATTGAACAACAAAAGATGACTTTAACTTCCACTTCTTGCTTCTTAGTACCTAAAAAGATAATTGCATTTTTAATGAGATGCTACTCAATGAGAGAACAATAATCCATTGAAACCATAACATGTAATCACGTCATCCAAGTATCATCACATATAAACAATACAAGTAGTTCATATGACTCTAAGATTACATGCTTTTTTTTTCTTATCGGTTATAACTTGGACATGTCAAGTTTCGCCCGGTACTTGTAACTTGTAAACTTATACACATGTATTGTTGGCCGGCTTTTATAACTTGTAGTTGACCCGTTGGGTCCTTGTAAACTTATATTTGCAAAACTTGGACAAGCCAGTCATAACCTTAACCTCTTAGTCTTGCATATATCATGAATGTTTCACATATAGCATATACAACATCCATGGCTTACACCATGGTACATATCCATTATAACATTAATAAACATAATATTTACGTCGACTAGCAAACGACGCATCATTCATATCATAATATCAATATCAATAAACATAATATTGTTATAACATCAATAAACACAACGTTTGTGTCAACTAGCAAACGACACATCATTCACATCATAGTATCAATATCAATAAATATAATATTAGCACTCAATAGCAATAACACATCATGGCACAACTATTATTATTCAACTCACAAAAATGACAACTTCGTCGTTTATCGATGCATCGCGTCTTGCACCTCACGCTCTTCGGTGTCTATAAACACATACACATATACTTTTATAAGTCATTTTATCATGATCAAACTTCTAAATATGCTCAAGGTACAAAATATGACTTTAAAGTTAACTTATTTCTTTATGGGTACTTGACCCCTTTTCGCTCTTTCTACCATAAGTCCCAAAATACAGATTAAAATAATGCAATTCTAGTTTCACATGAAACTAGACTCATAGGGCTCTAACATATCCAAAAATCAATTCTAGGTACGAAATATACAACTCATGGTGATTTTCTAAAAATCGAGTTGTTGCTATTTCTTTATGGGTATTTGACCCCTTCATAGTTCACACTCTTTGTACTATAAATCCTAAAATACAGGGTAAAATGACAAAATTCTAGTTTCACATGAAACTATACTCAAAGGGATCTAACATATCCAAAAATCAGCCTAATACTCCATATACATGATTTATTCTAGATTTTCAAACTCTAACTAGTTTCTAGCACCCTTGTTACCGAGCAGTCTCCAAACAAACAACAATAAATCTAGATTGGGATATGATCAAGATCTAATTATTTTTTTAAAAAGAACTATACATATCAATATAAAACATATCCAAAAATCAAATCGAAATACTCAACACCCAAAGAATACCATATTTTTAAAATTTGCACACTAATCGCCAGACATCGGATCACCTAGAACAACATGTGTTCAAACCATTATAACCTGAAATATACATCACTAAATACCAAAACCTTTCACAGAGAGCTAGATAAGACACAAACCAATAATTTTTATTCTTACAGCTTGTTCCAGATTTGACCCTAAAGTCTCGAAATCAAGAGTGCAAAACAGAGCTGGAGATTAACTTACCTAGATTTTCAGCTTGATCATCCAAATTTGACAAAGAAATGGGTTTTTCCTCTCTTTCTCTCTCTCAAAACGAGAAATCAGATGGGATAAGAAGAGATAATGATCAGGTAAGTAATCTTGATAAGGTTGTGAAGATATTTTGATAAATTTTGTTTTGGTCCCTCAAGTTTTGGCTTGTTTTTATTCTAGTCCCTCAACTTAGATTACATTCAATTGAGCCCCTATTTCTTCCTATTATTCAAAATACTTATTATCCAATACCCCACTAACATGTCATATGCATGTATAATTATATGCGTGTAATTCATAAGTATGTGTGTATGCATGAACGAGTGTATGTTTTTGGGACGGGGTTATTACATTTAGATTGTAAGTTTAAAGGCTCTCCACATCCGGATATTTCTGGATGAATCATTAACCATTTTCTTCATCTATATCTAAGTGATGGACATTCTCAACTACTAGAGAGATCGAAAGTGTCTTTATTAAAAAAAGTCATGTTATAGGAGCCTCGTTCTATCATATCAACATTGGTCACATCATTACAATTATTGTTAAATCACAAATAGGTTACATTAAAAGAGGACACGAGTCTCTTAATTTGGCATGAGGAACTATCGACAACTAAATAATAGACCATTCAACCTCTTCACCATATAACTTGACCATAAAGTATGCGTTTGCCATTAAAGGGCGGAAATTCTTAAGTTTGTTAGTAAATAATATAGAGCCCAATCTAGAAAAAATAGAGACATTCTTAAATATGCTCCCTTATAAGTCAATAAAGAATATACAAATGCTTATTGGATGTCTAATTGCTTTAAATCGCTTCATATCCTAAGTGGGAAAATGATGCCTATCGTTCTTTTTCATTTTGAAAAACATCAACAACTTTGAATACACACCTAAATGTAATAAATCATTCAAAGAATTAAAATGCTAATATCCTCATTGTAAATTTTGTTACAACCTTGAGATGGAGAAATATTGTTCTTATATATTGGAGTAACATACATAGCGATTAGTAATGCCCTAGTAAAACAAGAAGAATGGACTTAAAAATCGATGTATTACGCCAATTAGGTTCTCTAGGATGCTAAAATGAGATATCTAAAGGTAGAAAAAATGATCCTCGCATTCATTAGCATGTCTAGAAAGTTGCGACCTTCCATTCAAACTCGTTTTGTAATGATCTAAACCGGCCGACCACTTAAGCGAGATCCTTTATAAGCCAAACACATCTAGTCATTTGGTTCATTAGGCCATAAAACTAGGAGAATTTAGGCTCCAATATCGACATTAGTCGGTAGTTAAAGTATAAGGCTCAATGGACTTTATTGCTGAATGTTTCTTCAACGACCTTACAAAATGAGATGTAAGCCTTCATAGAAGCAAAAAATACACAAAAAATCACCTCTTTTAAGACATGGAAATCATGTGTGGACAAGGCCTCCAATGTGCACGGATGTGCTTCTAGTATAGTCTTTGTGAGCTCGGACCAAGAAATATTCAAATATAGTCTTTATTTTCCGGTCCAACGAGTGCATCTAAATAAGAATCCACGATAGACGACCTCGATTTGGAAAAAGATTTAAAGGCTTAACCCTTTCTATATCCACAATGACTCCAATTGATTGTGGGATAATACCAAGGAATCATTAAAATGAAAGGACCTTATATGATTAAATATCATCAACTAATGATGAAACACCTAAAAGACACCATAAACTAAGAAAAATAGTCATTATCTCCTACGTTCCAAAGAGAAAAATGCACGAGCATATAATTTATCCAAACTAGTGAAGTAACAACCTTAGTGAATCTTGCTCTAGGGTTATATATAAAGACCCTTGAGGAACCCAACATGAAGGATCAAGTCGAGTTTATGGTGAGGTTTATGCCACAAACACCCCAAAAAGAAGATTGATGAATTCTTATCGAATGATCGTTGAAAAAGAGCTCTTTTCTATTGGGTGAATAGAAGCTACCCGCCTAATACGAAGAACAACTAGACATTGCCTCCTAGAGGATTAGCTTTATCAAAAGTCTATCACGACACTTTTGCTAAAATGCATCTCCCCTAAAGAAATCTAATATTTGCTTCATGAGATACATGAAGGGGTATGTGATTTACATATCCGTACAATGGCTCTAGTCACTTAAATCGCATGCTTAGGTGTTTTTTAGCCCATAATTCTCAAGAACGTTGAAACCTTGGTTAAAATGTGAAACAAATGCTAAAGGTTTGTTCTAGTACCACTCTAGCCATTAGGAGAGATGACTCACACCCCATTTCTATGGCTTTTAACCCAATAAATAATGGACATATTGGGGCCTTTTCTAAAAGCCTTTAAATGAAGATAGTTTGTTTTAGTGGTCGTTAAATGCATCTCTAAATGAATAGAAGTAGAGGTACCGATGGACATCGCTATCAATAAAGTTATATCTTTTTTGTGGAAAAATATTATATATCAATTTGGCTTGCCTTGTAACGCCCCGCCCGGTCATATTTCTACTACCCAAGTAGAGTACTTGGACGAAATGCGTTACATTGACATACTCTAAACTCTAAGTAGTTTTCTTATGATATTCTTAGAACTTTAACGAGTACATTAGGTATATAACTCCTTAAGATAAAATTTACATAACATAATTAAATAAATTAATAAAACATTACGAGCAATATTCAATTTCTCACAAACTCCATACCTCAAATTTAAAGATAAAATAAAAACTAATATATGGTGCCTCACATGAGCCGGTTAGGAGGAGCCAACCGCATCCGTACCAACTTGTCCTTTTTCCGTCAAGACATAAAAAAAACAACAACATGGTGAGCCGAAGCTCGGTAAGCGGGGTGATGCACGTGATATGCAATGTTGTTTTGACATCCCACCATACTTATAAATTTTAATCTCGGGTACCACGGGTATTAGCCGATCTACTCTATTTATCATCCGGATGGTCCGCGAGATCACCTTCTGCTACAATTGAATTATCCCTCGTTGTAACTACCGTTAGCAAGAATCCATCATCTAACGAGTGCAAGCACACGACTTGATTTCATCCAAATGATCTCGGATCATCTTCTCGCTACAACGGAATTATCTCTCGTTGTAACTACTATTAGCTAAAATCCATCGTCTAATAGTGCGGGCACTCGACCTAGAGTACTTGGACTACTAATACCCATTTATTCCAGTTAGGTTATCAAACCTAGATGTATAAACCATTTCTCAATCAATTGACTTGTCTTAAACCACCCACTATGCACATGATGCACGTGATGACATATTTAATCACATTCAACCAAATTCGGGTACCAACCCTTCATTCTCATGCCATACTCATAGTCCAATCCACACTCGGAATTTATCCATTGCTCACATACCAATCCCGATACCCACAGCGGGAACACAATCTCCACTCATTAATATTGTTCATTAGTTTCATTAATATTTAAAAGAAGGTCCAAGTCCATTTACTTTAATCCGAGCCCATTAACTTTATCCTAGGTCCATTGACTCTATTTAATTCCATTTTATTTAGTCCAAGCTCATTTAGTTTATTCCAAACCTATTAATTTTGTCCAAGTCTATTTTTTTTTGTTTTAGGGTTTATTACCGGGCAACTCCTAATCGAGTAAATAATTTTCTAATTTCAGAATATAATTAAATCTTACTCATTTTATTTTAGATACTAGGTATATTTATTTATAACATATCCAAAAATTAGGTCTAAATACCAAGTACATAATTAATTACAAATTTTTGAAACTTAGGGAGCAATCTGCCTAATAGTAGTTTGTCTAGAGCTATCCATACTAAATTGGGTATAACTCTTTATACATGAATCCAATAATCAAGAAATTTTAAATGAAGTTATTTGAAACATAGATGAACAACTTTTATGCTTTAAGTTTCACCTAGAAATCAATCTAAAAGCCTTGAACATACACCCTAAAATTCGGACAGAATTTACTCCTTATCAACACTAATTTATTAGTTCATTCCAAGCCAACTTTAAACATGTTTTCGTTCACTTAAATTTCGTCCAAGTTCAATCCAACCCATCACCACATACTTGGAAATTTTTTAAAACATCATAAAATCATAAATCATCACAATAAGGCATCCATACATAGATTTATCCCAAACATCAAGCATATAACCATTGAAAATTATTACAACCCATGAAATAAAAATTAACAAAATAACTTAAAAAAATAATTTAAGACATTAATCAGCAAAAAAAAATGAAACCTACTTACCTTTTTTAGGTTTGATTAGAATTTCCTTAGCTCTTTTTCTTTCCTTTTTCCATTTCTCTTTCTCTTTTCTTTCTTTCTCTCTTTTTGCTGTTTTTCTCTCTTCAATTTGGCTTCTCTTTTAATTTTGGATGGCTACGGTTTTTGGCCTAAAAATGGCAGCTATTTAACCCTCTCTTTCCCTTATATACCCACATTTTATTCTCTCATTTATTTATATCATAAGTGTTAAAATTTAACTAGGCCAAATGTAAAGTGGAGGAAGCTTGGAAGGCAAATCTGGCATGTTTTGGAAGTCAAAGGTGATGATTTGGCTTCCAAGCATTTAATTCAAGTGCTTAGGTGGCTAAAGAAAACTTAGGCTAAATAAACACATTAATAAGATGGGTTCATGTAATTAGACATAATTTATTTCATAAAAAATTCGAAAATTTCCATTTTTTAAATTCAGAATTTTTTTTCCTCAAAATTTCAGCGAGTGTTACCTCCTAACCTATCTATACTAAAATGTGCATAACTCTTTCTATATGTATCCAAAAATTATGAACTTTTATATAGAGATATTAAACACAAAGAAAAACAACTTTTATTCTTTAAGTTTTGCTCAAAAATCAATCTAACAGCATCAAATAAATCTCACAAGATTCGAGCAGAGTCTTCTCCTAAAATTCCAGCAGAATGCATTTCGAAACAACCCTCACTATAATTGGTATAACTCTTAATGTATAGGTCCAAATATTATAAACTTTTATACAGGCCTATTAAACACATAGATGAACAACTTTCATTCTTTAAGGTTGACCCAAAAATTACCCTAAAGTCCTCAAATAATTCACACAAAACTCGGGTAGAATATAGTCCTTAAAACACCGATTTTGCATATTTGATTTCTTTAATAATTAAACCATTAATCTTAAGTACAATAACTTTAATTTAACATAAATCACATATTTCAAGCATTAATTTCTCATGATGAAATGAGAATTATACTTACTCTTAATATACACATATATAGAATTATTTTAATATACGTCGCGTTACGGATAAAGGTTTTTACGGGGGTTACATGCTTAAAGTCTTCATAACTGATAATGACCCCTAGTTTGATAGCAATAATAATAATAATAATAAAGGAACAATATCAGAGGCTCTATATAGGCCATCTTTTCTCCTTCATATCTCGTCCTAAAAAAAGGCTAGTATAAGCTCATTAACAAGATCCTCCTAAATGAAGCCAAGAAAAAGATCAAATGAGCAAATGTAGAATGGACAAATCTTTTGGACGAAATTATGTAAGCATACAGATTGACTAAGAAGACCTCTATCGGGAAAACTCTTTTTTTGTTAACTTACAGTTTGAAGGTTATGATTCCTATAGAGATTGATTATCCTAGCCATCGGGTACAACACTACTTAAAAAGGACCAATTAGCAAGAAATAACGAGTTAGCCTAAACATTTTAGAAGGTCACACAGTTGCCTCTATAAAGAACGAAGTATACGGATAAAAAACCTCATAGTACTATAATTCTCCGGTAAAAAACATGTTTTTATTTATTTATTTAAAAGGCCTCGTATTGAGGAAACTAGAAGCGTAAGAAACGGGGAAATTAGAGGCAAGTAGCTCCTAAATAAGACAAACCCTATAAGATAGTGCAAATTGTAAAAGCAACTCCTACCATTTACAAGATATAAATAGAAAGATTTTTCCATATACTTAGCATTCGACCATCTAAAAGTGTACAATTAGTGAATCATTTATGGCTCATCCATAATAAGCATTCAAAAGAAAAACCTCTTGTTTGTTCAAGGCCATATTTCTCAAAAAATGGAGAGCCACATTATGATTTGGAGGCAAAATTTAATGTCATATTCATCGGGGAACAAACAACCATATTCCCTTTAAGAAGATTGTTCTTGAACTATTCTTTATAAAATGGATAACCACATTATGCATTAGAAGCACAATTCAAGGCTAGATTCTTAAGAGCACGGATGACCATATTTTCTTTAGAAAAAGAGTTGAAGGTCATACTCTTAACGAAATGAATGGCCATATTATGAGCCGGAGGCATAATTCAAGGCCATAATTCTCAAGAAGCCGACAATCGTATTTGTTTAGAAAGAGAGTCCGAGGTCATATTCCTCACGAAATGAAAGATAACATTATAACTTGCAAGAACGAGTTCAACACTATATTCCTCATAAAAGAGATGACCATATTTCTTTTTGAAAAACGAGTTCAAGACCATATTCCTTACAAAATGAAAAACCGCATTATAAGTTAGTGGAATCGTTCAAGGCTATATTTCTCATGGAATAGATAACCATATTTTCTAGAAAGGGAGTTCAAAACCATATTCCTCATAGAACGAATGACCATTATATGCGCCGGACACACGGTTCAAGGCCATATTCCTAATGAAACAAATGATCACATTTCTTCTAAGAGTAGAGTTCAAAGCCATATTCCTTGTTGAATGGACGAGCATGTTATGAGCTAGAGGCATAGTTCAAGATCATATTCCTCAAAGAAATAAACAATCACATTTTCTCTAGAAGAGTTCAATGTCATGCCCTTTAGGGAACTTATTTTACCTACTCCTCACCAATCCAAAAAGAGTATAAACCTCTCAAGCATAATAATAGACCCATGACCAACAACATCCTAAAGAACTTTGGATCCATATTACCGGTTAAAGAGAATAACACAACAAAAATAAGGTGAATAGAAAAACTATAAAAACTTTAATTAACCCTCGTTATAGGAATTATGGTTCTCAAACACCTATCAAAAACAAAAAAAGCCCAAGATTGGGACAACTCTACTAGTATTCCAAATGCTTTAATGCTCGTTCAAAGCTTTTGTATTGTTAGAACCACCACTTAAAGTGCTTCAAAAGGCCCAACTATAGGATTAAACATTTCATAAGGAGGTTCGTTGGGATGGGAAGGAGGAACTTTCATATAATTAAGCTTAACTATCATCGGATATATCATCTATTAGTCATTACGGATCGTTTGGAAAATAAAATATCAAAGTTCGGGACCTCGTTTCCCTTAAACATTTTAGAGAAATCTACGATAATGCCCTTAAACTTGTTTTGCAAATAGCTTAAGTAACAACGATCTCAATAAGTCATCAATTTCTATCATCAATCATCGGCCATAAAGAACCACACAATCATTAATCACTATTTGAGTTTCTTAGACTCATCACATATGGTGTTATCGAGTTACACCATGATCATAGACTCGTGGGTATTTTGTCTTACACTCTAATCATGAGCCTTGTTCTTTGTTGTGGGTAATATTAGCCTTGAAAGTAGTGCTTTCCATTACCCATCCAATTTAGGTATTAGTGGCCGATTATAGTTATGACCTTGAGAAGGATGTTGGAGAATTAGTGTTCTTCCGGGCTTTGTCCGCTTTGGCGAGAGATCTTTGTAAGGAGAATTAAATGGATGTATTATGGGCTTTGCTCACATTTTTCTTCTCACTTTTAAGAGCTTTTGTTAATGAATTGGCTTGTAAAAAAAAATGAGATTTTAAAATTTTAGTGTCATGAATTCATGGGAGTTAAGGAAGTTTTAAAGTATGAGATTAATAAGAACGTATTTTAACACATAAATTGCATAACTATAATTATTATTTTTTTAATTTTCAAAAAAATAAAGTCTGTATCATGTGTCTATTTAAAAGAATATGATTTATTTTTAAATCTATTAATATGATCTTTCACGCTTTTCTTCCCCGATGCTCCTTTTCTTATCCTAATTTTCTTTTTGTTTTTCGTTTTTTAGAGCACCTTTTTTTTTCTTTGATCCATTCAAATTTTGTAAGATTTTTTTTTTGTACGTTGGCATGGAAAAGACGGAGATTATGGAGGATTTTTTTTTTTTTTTTTTTGTCTTGATTTCATCATTATATGAGTGTAAAGTGAACAACTATGCATAATTGGATTTGAAAATACTTATTTGATTTTTACTATATGATAAGATTACTTCTTTTTTTTTTTTCTGAACTAATGCTTTCACTATAGAAAAAAAAAAGTTTTATGACAATTGAGAGATTTAACTCTTTATTGCATTTTAGATTTTATTGGCCTTTTCTGTTTACCAATTAATTTCTTTATCTATTAATATTTAGGATCATTGATAGTCTATCGAGTTAGGTTCACATAGTACATAAATTAATTTTTAATATTGTTAAATATAATTACATCTAGATTTTTTTTTTAATATTTCTTTGTTTTGTGTTGTTGTAAAAATGTTACGATATTTCGCTCTCTATATAGTCTTTAGTCATTTTCCATGGAAATAAATTATAATATAATCTCTCTAATTTGTTTAGAAACAAATTAATTATTCTCTCATATTTTAAAAACTAATTATTTAGTCTCTTTATCGATAATGGGCCATGCTTAATTTAACATCATGTTATTTAAAAAAAATGTTATCTTTTTTATCAATCATTCCATTTTTCACTTATTTTTTCTTTTCCTATTTCTTAAAATAAAAAATTAAAATAAGTTAAACAATAAAAATAATTAAGTTATAATTTTTTTAAAAAAATATATAGGCTAAATAATTAGTTTTTCAAACAAATAAAAAATAATTAATTCGTTTATCAAATTTAAACTAAAAAACTAGTTTATTATTTATTCCTGTTTATGGTTACTATATAAATAGTATTTTAAATAAAACGATTTAATAGCACTATGGTTTATATGATTTGGTGTATTCATTATAAATTATTAACTTCTAATATATTCTATGGTGAAAATTTAGCATATTATTACATTTTTAAAAATCTTTTACAATACTAAATTTTCAATGATTGAATATCGAAAGTTCATATATGGAATATTCTTTGTTTTTTTTAGTCATTTAATGTTTAGATCAAATCAATGTCATAAGAAAAAAACTTTCATATGATCCAAGAAGGTTGATTTGAGTGGAATGAGTTTTAGTCTGTTTAAACAAGTGATCTCGAATTCAAATCCTTATGTATGCGAGAAAACTTTTTGAATAGTTGTGATAGTCTTATGTGTTCGACCGAACAATAATGATTAGTATGAGCCTTTGGGCTTAGGATGGCTTGAGAATTAAAAAAAAAAAAAAAAATTCTTATGAATACCAATTAGTGGTTAGGTTTGTTTGAAACTTGAAAAAAATAATTTTGGTATGTTGAACAATTTATCTTGACAATATATTTATCATAAATTTATAATCCTCTTAAGAGGATATGCATATGTAAGTGTAATTAATAATAAATCACCTGTTATTTTCCAAAAAGAAATATTGTCAATTATTAAGCGAACAACCATGCATAATTGGATTTGAAAATACTTATTTGATTTTTACTATATGATAAGAATAATTTTTCCTAAATTGATGCTTTTGCTATATAAAAAAAGAAAAAGTTAAGTTTTTGTGACAATTGAGAGATTCAACTTTTTGTTGCATTTTAGATTTTATTGGCCTTTTTCTATTTATCAATTAATTTCTTTATCCATTAATATTTAGGATCGTTGATAGTCCGTCTATTTAGGTTCACATAGTACATAAATTAATTTTTAATATTGTTAAATATAATTACATCTAGATTTTTTTTTAATATTTCTTTGTCTTGTGTTGTTGCAAAAATGTTATAGTATTTCGATGGATGATATATATATTCGTAGCTCTTTTTTTTTTTTTTTCTATCTCTCTCTATGGCCTTTAGTCGTTTTCCTTGGACATAAATCATAATCTAACCTCTCTAATTTGTTTAGAAACAAATTAATTAGTCTCTCAAATTTTAAAAATTAATTATTTAGTCTCTTTATCGGTAATGAACCACACTTAATTTAATATCATGTTATTTATCTTTTATTTATTTATTTATCAATCACTCCATTTTTTCACTTATTTTTTCTTTTCCTATTTCTTAAAATAAAAATTTAAAATATATTAAAAAATAAAAATGAATTAAGTTATGATTTTTTTAAAAAAATATAAGAACGAATAATTAGTTTTTAAACAAATAAAAAAACTAATTAATTCATTTATCAAATTAAAAATTAAAAATAATTTATAATTATTCCTTTTTATGGGTACCATATAAATAATATTTTAAATAAAACGATTTGATAGCAATGAGGTGTACATGATTTGGTGTATGCATTATAAATTATTAACTTCTAATATATTGCCATTGTAAAAATTTAGCATATTATTACAATTTTTCTTAAATCTTTTACAATACTAAATTTTCGATGATTAATATCGAAAGTTCATATATGAAATATTATATTTTTTTCAATCATTTAATGTTTAGATCAAAGAAATGTCATAAGAAAATTTTGTTTCATGTGATTCAAAATAATTGATCCGAGTGAAAAAAACTCTAATAGTTTACGTAAATAGTTTCAAATTTGTTATAAAATAAATAGAAATGATAGGAGAATTAAAGAAAAGGATGACAAGAAATTAAAATTACTATAATGTAAATATGAGTGATAAGAACTTCAAAGTTTCTCTTATTCTCTCTAGGAAACTTGTACATCAACAAATGAACAATCAAGCCTATTTATAGGCCTCAAAATTGAGATGGGAATTGGAAGGGACTATGAATCATTAAAAGTACATCAATTGCATCACCCTTTCAATTTCTCATATTGAATGGTGAATTGAATCACATTAAGGATTATGAGTAGTGGGGATATGAAAAGTGGATGAACATGATGATGGACATTCATTATTTCATAACACTCCCCTGAATGTCCATTGTACAAGGAACATGCCTCGTTAAAACCTTACTAGGAAAAAACCCGAGTGGAAAAAAAAATCCTAGTGAAGGAAAAAGAGTACAATATTCCTTGCATACATTAATCTCCATTTTGGTCTCCCCTGTTGAAGGCATTATTTAAGATCTCTAAGACAACGCATTCCAATCTTGTGAATCATCTTCTCAAAAGTTGTGGTAGGTAACACCTTGGTGAACAAATCTGCTAGATTATCACTTTGATGTATTCTTCCTTTAATGGAACTATGCAAGCAACATTATCTTCATATGATATTGTTGGAACTTCTTTTGTCGATAGATAAGCTGCATGTCTCTCGGATATGATGGATCGTTGATCTTAGCCAAACACATTCTTGACTTACCTCGTGAATTGATATTTACGCATGATTTGAAGATATTGTAGCCGTGGTTTGCTTCATAGGACGCCAAGATATAGTTGTATCTCCATATGTAAATATATAACCGAGTTGTGATCGAGCTTTGTGTAAATTAGATAAATAACTCTGCATCCGCATAGTCAATTAATCTTATATTTGATTTATTGGAATAATATAAGCCCATATCAATTATTCCTCGAATATAACGTAGTATATGTTTAACTTTATTTCAATGTCTCTATATTGAAACGGAACTATGACTTGCTAATAAATTTATAGAAAAGACTATAACGAGTTGGATATTATTAGCAAGATACATCAATGCACCGAGTAGCACTAAAATATGGTACTTCGGGACCAAGTAGTTCTTCGTTATCTTTTCGAGGTCAAAAAGGGCCTTTTTGGATATCAAATGAATGAACTATAATTGGGCTAGTCAATGAATGATCTTTATATAGAATCATTGTAGAACCTTTTTCGATATAAATTGACTAATGAATGAAAATCTCATTTTCCGATTGCTCGAATTGCGAGTCGAGATAACATTTTATTTTTCCAAGATATTCATATCAAATTCTCTTTTTAGGTGACTTATAACACTTGGAATCTCTTCGGGAGTTCCAATAATATTTAGGTTATCAACATATAAAACAAACCTTTTTTCAAATAAAAACATATGAACAAATAGGGTTATTTTTTATATAACTTTCTTTCAACAAATAATCATTGAAGTGATTATATCATATGCACACGGGTTAGTAATAAAAAGAAGATATAAAAATAAAATATAAAAAGTATAAATTGAATTTCTAAAAACCAAAATAATAAAACAAATACTAAAATAATCCTAATAGAGATCTCTATAATTTAATTGAATTCTTATCTCGAGAATATTTATCACATGCTTCGGCATGTCAAGTCCTTCTAGGACTTTCATACTTATTTCATTTCAAATAAATAAATAAACTGTGATCACATTCATTAAATGCATGCATTTGAATGTTTTTCATATATTTTTCCAAGCTAATGAGATAACAAAAGACAATTGCATCCACTATAGGAGAATATGTCTCCTCATAGTCAATGTCAATTCTTTACGAAAACTTTTGTATTAAAAGTTTTGCTTTATATCTTATAATCTCATCTTTCTTATTTCATTTTCTCATAAATACATATTTGTATCCCACTAGCTTAACATCTTCGGGTGTTTTAGCTATGGGTTCAAAAAACTACTCTTTTATAAGATAACATAATTTCGCCTAGATTACTCTTTTCATTTAGGCCAATCATCTTTATGTCGATATTCTTCAATAATTTAGGCTCGGGATCCTTATTTTCATCCATAATATCAATTGCAATATTATATACAAAAGTCTTATCAATAGATATTTCTTTTCAATCCTATTTTCTCCTCGCATTGATATAATTTATCAAAATCTCTTGATTTTTCTCAAGTATTTGGACTTCTTCGGAAGCCTATGATCGAAATATATTGGACCATTTTGTAAATATTTTCATCTTGTCTTTTTCTTTTAGGGATTTTTATCTTTAGAACCGATCGGTCTTCTACGCTTCGGGCGTGCTTTAAATTCGTTAGCTATAATATTAATAGATTATCCTTCAGGACATTAATTATAATAGGAGCATTCTCGGCGGGGACATGCATTTTAGTTACTCATTTAATATCCGAGAATGCATTTGGCGAGTTGGTTTCAATATTTTGTACATGAATTATCTTTTGAACTTCTAGTTCACATTATCTTCTACAAGAATCAAGGTGATATAAGATAGAGTACTCTAATCTTTTTTTCAACATTTTCAATCGCTTATTTTGCTTATCCTCTCCCCCTAATGTTGAAAAAACTATTTCATCAAAATGACGAGTTGATAAATCGAGCTTTAAAAATTTTCTCTTGTTCATGAATCAAGAGATTAAATTATCGAAGAGGATTCATATATTTTCAATCTCTTTTAAGTGCTCATTTTATTTCATTATAGAGGAGCACTAAGGATATATATTGCAATGCCAAAAATTCTTAAATAAGAAATAATTGGCTTATGACCATAAATCAATTAAAGAGGAGAGAATTTCGATAACTTATGGGTCATATGCGAATAAGTGTTATTGCATGTAAGATTGTATGTCCTCAAACATAAACAGAGAGTTTTATTTTTAAATAACGGTTTAGCTATCAATTCGAGCCTTTTGACAAATGATTTTGCTAAACCTTTTTTAGTATGAACATGAGCAACAACATGTTCAACCTTTATTTTAATAGCCAATCAATAATAATTTAATGCTTGAGAAATAAATTCATCGAGCATTATCAAGGTGACTTGTTTTAATGGCATAATTTGAAAATTATGCTCAAAATCAAATTATTTGCTAGCAATCTCGAAAACGTCGGGTTTCGAGTAGATAATAAGCATATATGTGACCATCTTGTGGATGCATTTATCAAAATTATAAAATATTTAAATGGTCCACATGGTGGATGAATTGATCCACATATATCACCTTGAATACATTCTAAAATACTGAAGATTCAATCTCAATTTTACTTGATGATGGCTTAATCATCAATTTTCCTTGGCAACATGCAACACATGAAAGTTCATTAAATTGAAGAATCTTCGGCTCTTCGATAGATATCCATATGAATTTTTAATAATTTTTCGCATCATGAAAGACCCAAGATAGCACAACTGGTCATGTCATATAATAAAAGTATTTGAATTAGTAAACTTCGGTTTACTATAATATTTGTTTTAATCATTTCAATGTCCGTAATAAATACTAGAAGAGAAAACGGATAAATTTTTTGATAGATATTTTCTACCCGATATAATGATTATAACATATAAGTATTCACATTTGCTATCTTGATATGATATCAAATCGGATGAGTATCTTTGAAACTTAACAAATTTCTATAAGACTTTGAAGAGAATAGTACATCATTCATAATAAATTTATCCTTTCGGATAATAATATATTTGCTCTTCTAGAGCCTTTAAATTAGTCACTTCAAGTAATAATATATCGACTCTTCTAGAGTCTTTAAACATTTTCTCTTCAAGTAATAATTTATTCACTCTTCTAGAGTTTCAAAAATTTATCTCTTCAAGTCATGATATAATCACTCATCTAGAGCTTTCAAAATCTATCTCTTTAGATAATAATATAGTCGCTCTTCTAGAGCTTTCTATTAGATTGATATTATCATATATAATATTAAAATAAAATAAATGATCAAATAAATCAATAGAAAATAAATAAATCAATATATTCCTTATAAACACAAACAAATAAATAAATAGTAAAATAAATTTGTAACCATTAATATACAACATAAATTATAAGAAATATAAAAAATTTTATTTATAAATAGAAAAACTAACAAATAATTAATTTCAATTAATATTACTTTGATATATAAAATTAGCCTCTATATATATATATATATATATATATATTTCAACGAGCTTTGACAAGGCTTGATGAGGTGCTTTGGTGTACGACAGTGTACACGACTAATGTCCATTCATACCATATTTATAACATTCATCTTCGGAATATTGACTTTATCTATTTTCATTCTTTTCTTTTTCTTTTTCATAGTTATCCACTTCGATGGTAAGATGTAATATTATAGTCATCACAATTATAATGATAATTATTTTGACAACATCCATGGCTATGACTACATCTTCATCCATGTCTAAAATTATTATAAATTGTCACATTCACTTCGGGGAATGGAATAGATCCAATTGGATGAGATTTATTCTTTTTCATCAATAGCTTTTCATTTTATTTAGCCATGAGCAAATATGAAATTGATTCATAATATTTCTTAAACTCTTTTTCTTGATATGCTATTGCGAAGCATATTCGAGGCATGAAAAGTAGATGATCTTGATATGCTACTTGCAGGAGCATATTCGAGGCATGAAAAGTAGATGATATTAACTTAGCATCAAGCACTCATGATCAATAATTCTTGCCCAAAATGTCAAGGGTCACAAAATCAAGTTTTGTGATGGTTGATAAGATATCATTAAAATTGTATAATGCAAAGTATAATTATAATGTTAGGAAATAAAGATAAAATATAATAATAAAATTTAAATAAAAATAAATATAATAATAAAATTTGAACTTTTCAAATAATATATATTAAATTATTGCATTCTATATATTAAATTATTAAAATTTTTCAAATATATATTCTATGTATAATTAAATTTAAAATACATAATAAATTAGATACATACCTCTTAATGATCTAAATAATAATTTAGATCTTTTGGTAGAGCACTTGTGTAGAAGAAATCCAATTGTTGAAACAATTGATTAAGTATTTTGGTAGATACATACCTCATAGTCTATTATCTCGATTGGTTAGAGCTTCGTGCGATAACGTGTTATAAAATAAATAGAAATGATAGGAGAATTAAAGAAAAGGATGACAAGAAATTGAAATTACTATAATGTAAATATGAGTGATAAGAACTTCAAAGTTTCTCTTATTCTCTCTAGGAAACTTGTACATCAACAAATGAACAATCAAGCCTATTTATAGGCCTCAAAATTGAGATGGGAATTGGAAGGGACTATGAATCATTAAAAGTACATCAATTGCATCACCCTTTTAATTTTTCATATTGAATGGTGAATTGAATCACATTAAGGATTATGAGTAGTGGAGATATGAAAAGTGGATGAACATGATGATGGACATTCATTATTTCATAACAAAATTTTAATATTTATTTGTATAAAAAGTTTTTTGGGTAATCATATTAGTTTTATGTTTCCGATCGAATAATATAATTAGTTTGAAACTTTTGGCATGAGATAATTTGGAAATAAAGAAAAAAAACCTTCTCGTTAATACCAATCGGAGGTTAGGCCTGTTTGAAACTCGAGAAATTTAATGTTGGTATGTTAAATAATTTATCTGGACAATATATTTATTATAAATTTATAATCCTCTTAAAACGGTAGCAATATGTAAGTGTAATTAATAATGAATCACCTGTTGTTTCCCAAAAAGATAAACTGTCAATTATTAACCACTCCATTACTTACCAGTGCCCAATAGCAACCAAAAAAATAAAAAATAAAAAATCTAAAGTTTCTTGTGTCTGAATCATTGTGATTGGAAGAGACAGAGCGTCTGTGCTGTGAAGTATTGCTATCGGATGGCATCACTTTCACAGTTTCACTCACTCTCTCCTTAGTCTAAACCCCCTCAGATTCCTATTCCATTCTCAAAGTTTAGGTCTTTCTCTGTTCCCTCTTTTTATTTCTTGACCCATAGAAAACATCACTTTAAGTGATACTTTTCAACAAGACCCAAAACAGTGTCTTTGTTAAATCTTGAAAAAAACAAAAAGCGATCTTTAGCTCCAAAGATCCAGGATCCATGTACTATTTTGCGGTAATTTCATGACCAATTTCGTTTCAGTTACTTTCAAGCATTTTGGGCATCAATCTCCTTCCTTTGAGGGTATGTACTTACTAGTGTTTCTGGTGTTTCGGTTTGTTTGGTCAAAGATTTGTTTTTTGGAGCTCATTGCAGATCACTGACTTGTAAAACTGCATTTTAGGGTTTGGTTTTACCTATTTATGACATTGTCTAAGATTGCAAGAGAAAGTTGAATTGCTTTGCTTAAAGGAGTAGTTATATATGTACTTTGGTGTTTGCAACATACGAGACATGTTTTAAATTTTGGTAAATCCAAGATTTGTAGTTTGGCCATGTGTATTCAGTAAAGGGTTCTATTTTTTGGGTTCCAGACAGTTGTTAAGTTATCGAAGAGAATGTATGAACGAGAACAACTTGATCGGCTTTGAAACTTTGTATTTATGGAGATTAGTAGTAAGGATAATGTGAGTTTAAGTGGATTTGGATGATCTTTTGGCTGTAATTTTAGTACTGATTTGATATTGTAAGGAGGTGGATCTCAAGGTTAGTGATATCTGTTGGATTAGTTTGGATGGCATCTATAAGGAGAACATTGTCTCCTGTGCCTAGAGCTGGAACCTTACTAAATGGGGAAGCCTGTCAAGTGGCTTCTCCTTTGTCCAAGTCCTCGTCATATTCTCAGAGCTACCCAACATCTGGTGGATTGCTATCTTCAATTTTTGGTTTATCAGACTCTCAAGCTTTTGTTTTTGGTGCTTTTTCACCAAGATCTTCTAGACCATTGGAGAGGTCAAAACCCAAGGGGCAAGTTTGGAAGAGGGGCCTTTTCCATTTCTTGGTTTGTTTTGTGATTGGGGTTTTTATTGGACTAACCCCGATTGTTTTGATGGATTTATCAATGAATCCTATGTCAAAGCAGCATCCATTTTCGTTTGAGGTGGTATCTAATGTTGGGACTTTTAATAATCATAAAGATATGACGGGAACTATGACATCAACAGCAGAAAGTAGAGGACTTGAGAATAATACAACCCTGGAGACTGGAGTAAAGGAACAGGAGTCAGGGGATGGGATTACTAATGGTACCCCTATTAGCCTATCGCTCTCTGAAGATGTGGATTTGGTGTCTCGGAAGCTTTTGATCATTGTGACCCCAACTCATGCTCGACCACTTCAAGCCTATTATCTGAGTCGTTTGGCACACACATTAAAACTGGTTCAACCTCCACTTTTATGGATAGTTGTGGAAATGACATCCCAATCTGAACAAACAGCTGACATCCTGAGGAGGACTGGGGTTATGTATAGGCATCTTGTTTGCAAGAAAAATCGAACTGATATAAAAGACAGAAGTGTCCACCAAAGGAATGTGGCGTTGTCTCACATTGAAATCCACCGCCTTGATGGAATAATCCACTTTGCAGATGATGATTACACTTACTCTGCAGATCTTTTTGAGCAAATGAGGCAGATCAGGTAACTATTAGTGTATGCAGACTATGCACCCCATTCTCCTAGCACCACTCTTTATTGGTTTCCCCTTTGGAATCTACTATATTTTTTATTGTCAGGAACAGATTTGCATTATGTGACTTTGCACTTACTGGGAAAATATTGCACAAGCTTTACAGTTCTCGGTATATTTGAAATTATGTATTCACTTTCTAGTTTGTCCGTTCTCTAATGAAATAAGATAGTTCCATTGGAATTGCATCAGCAGATTGTTGACTTCTATGTATCATAATATAATAGTTGAGGGATGTTTTAGTGATCTATGGAAATGGAGATATTCCTTTTTTTTTTTTTTTTTTTTTTTTGCGTTAGACTGAGTTCATGCTGTAGTTTATGGTGTTTAGCTGGATAGAAAAGTCAAGGGATGCAAAAAATTGTTGGGTACAAACTCCAGATTCCACACAGGGAGAAAAGATTTTTTTTTTTTTTGGGTTTCGTATAATTACTGTCCATCTGCAAATTTTGTGAGATTGTTGAAACGTATTAGGTTATGTTTTCTCATAAGTGATCAGATACTCTGCATTCATTTCTTTCCAGCTCTCCGTTGTTTACTCATATCATCTGTTTATTTATTCTTGGTTTTATACCAGTTCAATGATAGATGGATCACCCCTTTAAAGATATGGATTTTATGACATAAGTATCTGGTTCTCTACCTATTGTTGTGAGAGCGCATGCCTTTTTCAATTGCAGGCGGTTTGGGACATGGACAGTTGCCAAATTAACAGTACACAAAAACAAAGATTTTGTAGAGGGCCCCATTTGTAATGGACCTCAAGTTATTGGATGGCATGTGAATGACTCAAGTAGGAGATTTCGGAGATTCCATGCTGACATGTCGGGGTTTGCCTTCAATAGTACCATCATTTGGGATCCAAAACGATGGCACCGCCCTACACCTGAACCTGTTAGGCAGCTTGACACAGTCAGGGATGGCTTCCAGGTTAGTACCTCTTGTTTTCATCTTATCCATTGAGTACACCATGTTGCAATCTGTTCGCTGTTGCTCTGTTGCACTAAAAATGAACAATCTGCATATTTTCTGGATTTCCTTTTGCACTATTACAGATAGGGAAATGATGAAATATAATGAAAGAATGAACCTTGTTTTTGACAAATCTGTCGCTATCAGGGTTTATTACTTTTAACTGGGTGACAGCGATACAGACGGAAACTTTGCCCTCCATAAAGATAATTAATCTCTCTTTCTTCCATCCTTAGTCTTTTTTTCATTTTTTTTTTCAAAAACAGGACACATTCTCAATCCAACAATTTCGCTACTGATACTGGGCTCTGGCTTCAATAATTAACCTCACTTTTCTACTTCTGCAGGTTAGCAAATTTATTGAGCAAGTTGTGGAAGATGAAAGCCAAATGGAAGGCTTATTGGAGGACTGCTCAAGAGTCATGGTCTGGCATCTACAGCTTCAATCATCTAATTTCTTCTATCCTACTAAATGGTTCCTTGACAGTAATCTGGATGTCATTACCCAGACTGCGTGAAATTCTTGCTTTAAAACGAGTCCATTTGGACAATGAAGGTAGCTAAGTTTCCGAGATGTTTGTCTTTAATTCACCTGCTCTTCCCAATTAGTTAGATTCTTTTTTATTTGAAACGTATGAGATGTAACTCGTAGGCCTCATGAAACTAACTGATTCTCTTTACAATTAGACTCATCATTTCACATTCTAAGGAGTATGGCACGTCCGACTGGTTGACAAGCCTCAGTTGGAATGCGTCTCCTGCTTACTAATAGCCTACAGGGAGCAGTTCTTTGACCTTGACTTGTGCCATGTGACATTTCAAGTCCTATGCAAATTATGATAGAACGTGTTTCCTCTCATGAGATGCACAAACATCTTACCTTAGAAACAGAATGTTCATGTAACGTTTGAGCAAGCGCATTACGCCTTTTTGATTTATTTCTCGCTCTTTCTTCTATATTTCTCCCGCTAACCTTTTGTGTTGATTATTTACAGTGTAGGAGGTATGCATCCAGAATCATAGATCTTCCTGCTCATGGGTGAAACCAGTCATTTGGACAGATTGGTGCTTGGAATGGCCTTGGATATCGCTGGCCCATATATTACTTTCTTGACGCATCAGAGCATATGCAGCACTGTGGAAACATTGTTTATGTACAGTCATATCATTCGTCCGTTTCCTGTGTTGCTGCTCTTTCCAAACAAATTGGCTAAATTTTTTATTAGTTAGGGAAAGGATGGTTAAATTTGTAAACCATCCTCAAGTTCAAGCATAGCTCCAACATTTTTTATATTTTTTAACGTTCAAGGTACCCTGCGACCTGCGGGCTGCGTGTAAAACTCAAAGCAATTTTGGAAAATCTCTTTGGTACTTGCCAGTGTCTATTCAATAGAATAGGCTTCTCCTAAGAAATCTTTTTCTATTTACGCTGTGACATGCCATTGATGCAAAGAGCTTCTGCATTCCTGCCTTGACTGCCATTTAAAAGAGTGATCATGTTCTTTTTTGAGAATGGCGAACCTGTAAATTATGTAAACAAAAAATTTATGGGCTATGGCAATCTTTTATTCATTCCTACTCGGAGGAGCTATGGAAGCAACTTCAGAAAATGTATCTGAAAGAAAAAGAAAAAAAAGAAATTAGACTAAGTGACCCCTCTATCCAATACATTTAATTATATAATTTAATAGAACAAGAAATGGGCAAGCCGTCGATATGTCCGAGTGGTTAAGGAGACAGACTCGAAATCTGTTGGGCTTTGCCTGCGCAGGTTCGAATCCTGCTGTCGACGCTCCTTTTCTTTTTCTAGCTGATTTGGACTACATGTCGTATGAAGGTCCTGATAATTTTGCTTCTCGCAAGCTATTCCAAGGACATGTTCCTTTCTTTGTCTCTAAAAAGGATATATCCCCCAACAATATTGGCACAACACAAGTTTTATTTATTAAATTTCCCTCTTAATTACACTACAACTATATATGCATCCTTCTTCCTTTTTTTGGGTTTGAAAGAAATATTGTAGAACAGCATAAAAGGTGCTAATTTTCACTCCACGTATCTTCTACTTTATTATTACAAAAAAGAATGAGTGCCACTCACTTCATTCCATCTCTTCTTCCTGTCATGTATAAACTTTCTCCACTATTCCTAGCTATCAAGCTTTGCCCTCATTCACATAATATTACTACTGATGGCGCCTAACTTGGACCTAATCCTCCTTACATTCCTCTATGGCTGTTTCATTGCTTGTGTAGTACTAGCTGTTGCCTTTGCCATCTTGAACTCCTTATTACTTGCTTTCTCCCTCACGCTCTTCTCTATTGCTATACTTGATTTTCACGATGCGCTTTCTTTTCTTTCTCGGTTCTTTCTGCGACTGGAGGAAAATCTTGATCTGGGGTTTGCTCTACTTGTCTGTATGATCATGTATCATGCCATTGGTGTCCTGTTGGCTTCCAAACCTCTATTTGAACGCCTAGTTTCTGAATTCAAAGTGAAGACTCGACGTGTTTTGAGCCTTATAGAAGCTTTAGATAGCTCTTTTTGAGACTTGAAGAATGTTGTATGATGATCTTCGAATCATTCACATTTTTTGAATTGTTGGGTACTGCGCTGAAGTAATTGGGCAGGCGCGATGGAGAATGATGGGTAGCTTGTTGATTGTGTCGTTATCAGTCTGTGTATTATCTTAATTCCATGCCTACAGGAATTGCCTTCATTCATGTTGTACATAATGAGACAAGTTTTCTACTGAAAAATAACAAAATTCGAATCATATGTGATTTTCGATTTTCTTGTTCAACACAATAATAATGAAATCCTGACATATACTATATGTGTTTAAGGTTGTTGATGAATTGTCGAAGTTAAATTAGATAGTTTTTCTTTTCTTACTTTTTTGGTAATCATATTTAAGATTTTTTTTTTTTTTGAAAATAATATTTTTTAGCTTTTCTTTTTCTTAAGAGAAAATTGACAATAAAAAATATCATCGGGTAGGTTAGTTTATGTGTCAATCAAAACTAAATTTAATTTTTTAATAATTTTAAAAATACTCTTTATGAAGACTTGATGCATTATTTAGTAAAATTTATTAAGTTTTTTTTTTTTTTTAAATATTATTCTAAAATTTAAACCTATGAAGTTAAAAAAGAAAACTCCTTTACCATGACCAACCAAGTTTAGTTATATTATTATACTATATATTAAAGGAAAATCATTTTTCATTATAACAATGAATGATGCTAATCACTGTTCATTGCTATAGTGGTTGGTTTTTTTTCTTGGCTAGCATTGGCCTTCTTCTCTTTTATTCCACTTTACTTGTTCATTTGAACAAGTAAACGACTTGGCTTTTTTTTTCTTTCTAAACACTCGAACATTTTTTTTAAATTTCCGTCGGTTCATCGTTCGGATGAACGAGTACACGGTAGCTTTTTTTTCTCCTAAAAATTAAACTTTTTTTTTAATTTTTATTTTTTAATAATGTTGGGTGTTAAAATTTAAAGGAACCAACAATTAATTAGGTGTTAAAATTTTAAAGAAACCAATAATTTATTTTCTTTATTATTTATTTCTAAAATTTAAAAACACAAATAAGAAATAGTTCAATATAAAATTTTTGATTAAAAAATTATAATTAGTTTTTACCATAAAACAGATTATTAAATTAAAATAATTTTTCTAAATGATTTTATATATTTTATCTAGCCCGCGAGTGTAGCGCGAGTCAAAAATGTTTTTGATTTAATATTATTTGTTAATAATTTTTTTTAATATATGAATTTTGAAATGAAATTTTAGAACATCGAGTGTTAATTTTTTAAATATATCATTATAATTTATACGGTAATTTTTTTTTACTTTTTAAATGAAAATTTTTTATTGGTTATTTTTATTATATAAAATTTATTACTTTAATTTGTCATTTTTTAAGATTCTCATCCATTTAATTTCAAATTACATTAAAAATTTTCAATTTTTTTTAATCTTTAATTTTATATATTTTTATACATTCATATTATAAAATAAATTATTGAACTAAAATAATCTTTCTAAATGATTTTATATATTTTATCTTACTCGCAACGTAGCGTGGGCAAAAATCTAATATAAATATAAATAAAGTGCAACATGAATTAAGCTAATTAGGTACGTAGATTTCAGATATTTTGATTCAACTTCAATCGGTTTGTTGTAAAATGATCGAAACCTATTATAAATAAATTGCCAAAAAGAGAGCGTCTTCCCATAAAAATGACGAAAATTCCCCTTCTTCATGAAAATAATTCCTTTTATAGAATTCATATTTATATGATTTTCTTTTTGTACAAAAAAGAAAAGTTAGGTAGGTTATTGATACTCTTGGATATAAAATATTATACTCGCATTACACCTTTTTTTTTTTAAAAAAAAAATTTGAAAACAACTTCAACCACGCCTGTATCAGAGCTGAAGTTTAGAATATTTTTGAAAGTAGTACAATCATGCATAGATGCATAGAAATGCCTTCAACTGCAGGTTGGACGAGATTCGAATTCTCTGCTTCGTGGATGAACAAGTAGACAAAAATGCCTTTCCTTTTTTTTTTACCTACATCAATATGCCTATCAGTATCAAATCTTTCATTTCTTTGGCATCGATTATATATTCTTTTCTATATATTCTCTCTATATATAAAAAATGAGTGTATGATTTAACTATCTACGAGTATCAAATTTAAATTTATCATAATATTGGTTTACATTGGGTTTAATGACAAATTTTACTTTCATTCTATTGAGATTTGACGAGTTTTGGATTCTTAATATCAAATCGCGTAAATTTAATCTTAAAGTATTAAATATTAGACAAATATGATCCAAATTGTTTAATCTCTGTTATGTGTAACGGTCAACCAAATAGACGATTACTTAGAATGTCAAAATGACGTTGTTTTGACATTCCGTTAATAATTATGTTGTTTTAAAATATTTTTAACCTCCTAATCATGAATTTTTTAAGACTTTTTTCTTAAAAAATATTATAAACAGATTTATAAATTATATATAAAAAATTTTATAAATATTTTTAACTCCCCTCATTTTGAAATTTTTTAATAAAATATTATAAAAATTTTATAAAAACATTTTTTATCATTTATAAAATTAAGGGGGTCAACCTTAATTATACTCATTTTAATTTATAAATTTTTTTTAAGGCTTGAAATAGAGTATTGTTAATTATATTTTTTTACGAGTCACATTTTATAAAAAAAGTTTTTTTTTAAAAAAAAAACTCAAAATTAGGAGTTTAAAAATATTTATAATATTTTATAAAAAAAAAGTTCAAGATTAAAAGGGTTAAAAATAGTTTTAATTTTTTTGAAAAAAAAATAATTAACAACGAAACGCCAAAGTGACATCGTTTTGGCATTTCAAGTAATGGTCAACTCGATTGACAATTATAATTAACTACTACATATAATGGAGATTGGGTGATTTGAATAACATTTTTCCAATCTTCAATATTTTAGAATTCAAATTAAACAATTTGGTATTATAGATGCGAAATTGATAAATCATAATTGAATAGTGACAAAATTTGTCATTAGACCATTTACATTGGGTCAACGAATTATGATAATAAAATAAGCAATCAAAATATTTTGTAGACGGGGAAACCAAATCGAATTATTTGGAAGTCTTGCTTGTAATTTGTCCTAACTACAAAATCTTCCCACCATCGACAACTAATGACTTGGTTCGTATAAATTAGGAATAGACTGATAAAGTCCGTATTTTTGTATACATTATGAGATATTACAATTGTATTTATATAGGTACAATCTGTAGTGATATAAGCATGGGTTTGTTATATCCGAGTGGTTTAGGTAAGGATAAGAGCTAAAATAAAGGATGGTAACTCTTATCCTTATCACCTTCTTGCAAGTTGTGCTAGGAGTGGAACAATTCTCAACTTGGATTTGAACTTATGGAATAGAGCTTTGGATAATGGCTTAGTTAGGACATCCGTAATCTAATCATTAGTAGACAAATAACAAACTTGGAGTGGCCCTTGTCCGAATTTATCTCTCACAAAATGGAAATCAATGTCAAGGTGTTTGGATTGTGAGTGAAAAATGAGAGTTGTAGTGAGATAAGTGGTCGAGACATTATCGTACTAGATTTTGGATGAAGTAGGACACATCATTTTAATTTCCCGTATGAGGGACTCTATCCAGATCCATCTCGCATAGGTTGTCGCCAAGGCTCGATATTCGGTTTTAATAGATAAACGAGTAATGATTCATTGTTTAATAGCCGCTAAAAGATCGAGTTTTATCAAGATAGATGGAAAATCCAAACATGCTTTTGCGATCATCTATATCATCACTCCAATCAGCATCTCGTGTAAGCATTGATTGAGATTGGGTATGATTTTTGGATAAATAATCTATGGTCCTTAGTCGTCTAAAGGTAACAGAGGATTCTTTTAACGACGACCTAATGGGTTTCGGTGGGAGCATGCATATATTGAGCCACCTTATTGACAAAGTATGTTAAATCGAGTCTAGTAATACCCGGATATTGTAGCCCACCTACAATGCTTCGTAAAGGAATGAGTCTAAAAATGCCTTGCCCAACTTGTTGCTTAGTTTCATGTTGGAGCATGGAGGTGTACCGAGTCCCTTAACTTCGATGCATGTTAGCTCGCAACATAAGTTCGGTAGCATACTTGTGTTGAGTAAGGAAGAGACCACTCGACTGTTAATGTGCTTCTATCCCAAGTAATTCAACGACCCTAGCCAACTTACATACATGATTCGATCTCATTCCGTCAATAAAGCTCGTTGGTTGTGTCATGTAAACATCTTCTTCCAAGTGGTCCATGAAGGAAGGTATTTGACACGGCCGGTTGTTCTAATGCCTAGCCAACCGAGAGAGCAAGGGAGAGGACCATTCGGAGAGCCGTTGGTTTGATCATAGGGTTGTAGGTGTCATTGAAGTCTATAACGGGACGTTGGTGGAAGCCTTTCACTACCAAACATGCCTTATATTGATCAAGGGTACCATCGGACTTGGTTTTAACCTTATACACCCATTTGTTACTAATTATATTATATGAAGGATGACAAGGAATAAGATCTCATGTATCATTTTTAAGTAAGCCCCGCATTTCAGCGAGTCATGACGACTTATAAATATGGTTGTGGATCGAGCTCGAGAGCATGTTTGAGGGTCAAAAGGAAAGATAGTGATTGAAAAGGTTCGTGGCTTTAGGTGGTCGGTCTTGGCATGAGTAAGCATTCTATGTGAGGGAGGTAGGTTTGGGTTGCTTATTAGAGTACTGGAAGTATTGGTCATTTGGTAATGGCCGAGGTCACGAGCGAAGGTAACAAAGTTGTGATCGGGTGATTGGTGTGCTTGGAGGTAGTTACTCCGTGGTTTATATGAGTGGTGAAGGCTCTTGGTTTTGTTCTGGACGTGGATGCATGGATTATGAAGAATTTATGGTTGGTGTGTTTACTAGAGAGGAAAGGGAAGTTTTGTTTTGGTTTTCGAGATGCGTTTTTATGGTTAAAGTAGAGGACCGTGGAGCATGTAGGCTTGCTATCAAAGGGTGTAGTTGCATGTTTGTTGGAGAGGGAAGGATTTGTGGGAAGTAGGGTTCGTAATTGATGACTCGTGAGGTGGATATGTTTATTTGCATGGGTTTTATAGGGCATTGTGCATTGTGGTTTTTGGAAGGAGCTTGTACGTTGGACACTAAAGGTATGTGTGTTTGTGGCAAGATGATATTCGGTGAAGGTAATGGGATAAAGGTTGTTTCGGTGAATTAGGTAGTATCGGTGAATTTTGATTTGGCAGCAGCAAAGGAAAAAACATATTTATCAAAATAAGACATGGCGTGAGATATAAAATTTTTTATCGGATAAATCATAACACGGGTAATCTTTATAAGTTTTGTTATATCCCAAAAAATACAAGCAAATGATCTAGGTGATAATCTGTGACTAGCATATGGTTTTAAACACGGGTAACATAAGCAACCAAAACTTTTTTAACTCATCATAGGGAGGACTCGTTAACAAAAGGGATGGAATAAGGGGACCGGTTCTACAATTTTGGTGTGGGAAGACGCATTGGTTCGAATCTCGGTTTTGGATCACTTTTGATCAATTGTGAGAATTAACCGAATTGTGCTAATTTATCTTAAAATATTCGATTGTTGCTTTGTAGTGGTTTAAACTATGTTTTCGGATTGTTTTTATGATATTAACGTCAAATTGCTCACGTGTTAATAACTTTAAATCATGCTAGTTTGAACCTCGTTGTATGGGCCTTTTTATTATCAAATAATGATCAATTTTGAAATTGCTATCGATCCGCATAATAATGCGATTCTTGAGTTAACTCGGTTCAAATCTCATTTTAGGATGGTTTTCGACCATAACATTGGGTAATTAATATTGTGTTAATTTGTCTTAAGAAAAAATATGATTTTTGAGCCTCGTGGATCCAAGTCTTGTTTTGGATTACTCGTCGCACATTATGAGAATTAATTTGTTGTTTTGTTGATTTTGCCTAAAAATCATGATATTCGAGGTCATGTGGATATGATCCCGTTTTCAATTCATTTTTTTCAATTTTAACGATTTTGTTGATTTTACCCGAAAATCATAATTTTTTGAAGTCTTGTCGGTCTTAATCTTTGTTTTTGGATCACTTTTGTTAACTTTAATGATTTTGTCAATTTTACCAATTTTACTTTATTTTTATATATAACCTTTGCCAATTTTGCCGATTTGTCTTTTTTCCTATTCGTCTATTTTGCCTAATTACTTATTTATCGATTTTACTAATTTACCTATCTTGTCAATTTGCTTATCTTGTCAATTTGCCTATTTTGCCTAGTTGTCTATTTTTGCCTAATTGCAAATTTTTGCTAATTAGTTGATTTTTGTCAATTTGCCAAATTGCCTAATTGTATATTTGCCTATTTTGCCTGTTTGTCCATTTTTGTCAATTTGCATATTTTGCCTCATTGTCTATTTTACTAATTTGTCTATTTTGCTTATTTTATCTAATATATTTGTCAATTTGTCAATTTTGCTAATTTGTCAATTTTTGTCAATTTTGCTGATTTTGCCTTATTATCGATTTTGTCGATTCTGCCTATTTTGCCGATCTTGCTAATTTGTTGATTTTTGTCTATTTTACTAATTTTTGCCTAATTAATATTTTTTTTGTTGTTTGCCTATTTTTGCCTAATTGCCTATTTGTGGATTTTGCCAATTTGCCATTATTTGTTTGCTTATTTGCCAATTTTTTTTTTTCACACATGCCATTTAAGTCTGCATTAGTAGGATGTCCTCGCGTTCATCATTTTTAACTATTCATTACGGAGTGACAACAAAGTGTTTGACCAACTAAGTTTCAAATCACTCGAACAGCGGGCAAATGCTTGAAAAATAGTGTTGGAATATTTTTTAATAAAATATTAAAATATTTATTATTAAAAAATTATTAATTAATAATATATTATATGTATGGTATATTTTGAAAAAACACGTGCAAAAGCGTTATTGAAACTGTTTCATAACAGTTTCAATAGGTACCATTCAATGGTTTTTAATAGTTTTATTTATTTTTTATTCAATTACAAACGATCATCTTATATTTATTTTCAAACGTTTTTCTTTTACCTTTACCGTTTCAAGCATTTATATAGTCAATTAATTTAGTTGTCCAACAACGGGACAATTTTTACCACTATACATGTATGAGTTTGTTATTTGACAAGGTACCTTGGAAGCTCTAAAGAAAAAACAGATATCATGCATGCTTTTATATATTATTTTCTGGTCTCTACTAAAAGAAGCCATTTTTTTTATTTATATATATTTGGGTAAGAGATGGTACTATTTTATTTAGAGTTTCAAGTTTTACGAGTAGTGCAAACTTGTTAAAACACGATAAGATGACCGAGCTTGTTGTATCCCTAAGATGGCGTGCAATATTTTTTTTATCCGTTGCATTAGATAAATTCTGCAGATGACGCGTATCGTCTCAAGAAAACAACCTAGCAGTGGTTCCTCTACAAACTCTTCGAGCTAAAATCGATTATTGTTCTTATACAGTTAGAACTATTTATGGGGTATTAGGTATAAAAATTTGGATATTTGTAGACGAGAAATAGTAAACCCTTACTTGACTTGTCTTTACATTCTATTCATTGATAGAACAAAAAATGACAAATTCTTTCATTCTTTTTTGTTCTTTTTGCGCTATTACTCACTACATCAAAAAATTTCCATTAATGAAAGATGTAAATCCATTGGAAAAATCAAAAATACGTATGTCGGATGAAATGGTGGTTGTTGCTATCTGCTCCAATAACGAATCGTTGGTTTAACTGAATAACTAAATGAATAACTAAATAAAATAGATAGACCCTTCTCTTCGTCTCAGGTCGATGTATCTTCTCAATTGGAAGATCCCCTATATGGATAATATACACATTCCGAGTTGACCGGGTCTAATTCTAATTCTTTTGTTCCGAAGCAAAGATATCCATGGGGCGGTTCGTCCTATTCGGATATTCACGATATGGAAGTAAATATTCTCGCATTTATTACTACTGCACTGTTCATTCTAGTCCCTACTGCTTTTTTACTTATAATATATGTAAAAACTGTTAGTCAAAGCGATTAATTTGAATGAAACTTGACTTCTTAGTTCTTATCAATATCAAGAATTAACGAAATAAAATGAAAAGAATTCCAATTTTGCGTTTTTTGTGGCTCAAGCCAGTCATCTAAAATTATGGTAAAACCATTTTGATGGTTCGATCATCTTGATACCACGAAATATAATAATGGGACTTTAATCATTAATTTTTTTTAATGATCAAGGTAAAAAGTTCAAATTCTTTATTTATTTTAATTTACATTAAAGTTATTTATTTATTTATTTTAATTTACATTAAAGTTATTTATTTATTGTGTCAATATTTATTATTTAATTATGTTTCTTTTTGTGTGCTAGGAACAATAAATAGTTATAAACTTTCATCATTGAAAAAATCAGAAATCAAATCAATGTTTATGCAATGCAGCTTACCTTAAGCAAGATGAGATCTTACGATTTTTAATTTTTCTTTTATATAATAAACCTCTTAATCAGAATTCTAAATAATCAATCATAGAATTTTCTAATGGCCATAATACTAGGTGGTGGTCACTCCAGTTATTGATAAGCCCTCCTATCCTTAACATAGACAAGACGAGCAAAACTTCGGTTACGCGCGTCTTAACAAACAGATGCTTTCTTTTCTGTCACATTCTGATTTTGCTGCTGCCGACACAAAAACATTTACAGTCTCACCAATTTCATAATCTTTAGAACATTTTAATGGAAACAATAAACATGGTTTGCTCTCTATATCATGTTCAAAATTTATCTCTACCATTTCGAGCTACTAAGCCATGTCAAGGCTTATTCAAAACCCAGTTGAAAAAATCATTGAAGCCGCAAAGGTTTCGATCGCCAAGCTCTCGAGTTGTGCTGTCTGCTTCCAATAAGGAAACGTTGCCAGTTGAAGCTGAGAATGTGGGTTCTGTCAGTCCTGTTTATGTGCCTACACCTTCTAATAGAGAGCTCCGAACCCCTCATAGCGGGTAAATTGATTTTATCATAAAAATACTAGTGTTGGTAATTTAGAACAGATCAGAATCACAAATAGAAATTTGGGAATTGTTTCATAATTTTGATTACCATCTCTTGTGATTTTTTTTTTTTTTGTGGAATGGTTTGTGGTTAATTA
Organism: Dovyalis caffra; assembly: GCA_963924115.1. Lineage (NCBI taxonomy): Eukaryota > Viridiplantae > Streptophyta > Magnoliopsida > Malpighiales > Salicaceae > Dovyalis > Dovyalis caffra. Next base: position 13,660,548 of record CAWUPB010001194.1, on the reverse strand, counting down.
GTTGTTTGAATATTGAATTTTTGATATAATGGGAGTTCCGTTTTGAAGGGTTTTCTATTTCCATATAAAAGATCAAGTTCCTGAACGAACTTGATAGCATGAATGATATTTATTCTCTCTAGTTATTTAGCCACAATTTATTTATTTTTCAATGCTTATTATTAGCTAGGTCCATTGCTTGAATCTGCAGTTACCATTTTGATGGAACACTGCGGAAATTTTTGAGGGTTGGTACTTCAAAGTCTCAATTCCAGAGCGGAAGCAGAATTTCTGCATTATATACACTGTTGAGAACCCAGCGTTTCAAAAGAAATTGTCAGGCTTGGAGGTGGCACAGAATGGACCTAGATCAACAGGAGTTGGAGCTCAAATTCTTGGGGCTGATGACAAGTTTATCTTCCAACACTCTGAAGAATCTCAAAACTTCTGGGGAAGTAAGTGCCCCCGCCGTATAATGTTAAGCAAGCCAACTGTTTTCTCTTTCCCATGCGATATTTACTTCTTTTTGCATATCTAGAGGCAGGCCCTGCTCGTTTAATCTAATGGTACAGTGGAAGAAGTTGTGTGTTTAAAGCCTAAGTGATTGTTATTTTTATGCATAGGTAGGCATGAGCTGATGTTGGGGAATACTTTCGTGGTTCAGAAAGACAAGCAACCTCCAACTAAGGAGGTTCCTCCTCAGGTTCATCGTAAACTTGAAATTATTAGTTAGGAGTTAGTTCTTCATCATCTTACTGTAGAATCTTCAATTTTGTCGGTTAAGAATGAAATCACAAAAATTTCATTATAGAAAATCACAAAAATACTCCTGTAAATTACTGTTAAAATGAGCAGTAAGGTACTATTCAAATGAACAGTAATTCAATATTTAAAATTGCTGCTAAAATGAACAGGGAAATTATTATTCAAATAAGCAATAATTTACTGTTCATTTATCCCATCTGTTTTAGTTTTAGTTAAATTTTTTTGCATCATAACTGTATAAAACTGTTAAAATGGATAGTACAAGGGCATAGAGTGTATTTCATGCAGGATGCATTAGCTTCTTTAAACTGTTTTCGACACATACCTCCATCTGATCCTTTGATTATCTGAGATATTTTTTGTTTATGCTGTCGACTTCCAAAGCTAAAATAACGTGCTCGATAGAAATGTCTCTAAGTAGATTAGAAGTAGATGATCAGATGGGCAAAATGAATCGAAGCTATAACTTACAGTTTTCTTTTATGTTAACTTCATTGATTTGTGCAGGAGTTTAATGGAAGAGTTTTGGAAGGTTTTCAAGTCAGTCCATTTTGGCATCAAGGTTTTATACGTGATAATGGCAGGTACTGCCATTTCTATTACTCATTGCTGTACTTTAGTGCTGTAGTACTTTAGAGATTTTGTTGTGAAATTTATGAGGGATATTTCTGTCACATCTGCCAGCCGTGATTCGTATTGCCTACTTTTTATGTTGGCGAATGCTGTATTAGAAAAGAGTACACGGGTCAAATCTCCTTTAAACTTTGGTTTATTTGAAAGTCAGCTTTTTAATTTTTATTTTTAATTTTAAATATTGAATGCTATTAGACCTTTTCAAACCTAAAAACTAGATCAATGAGTATATATATATATATATAATCAAGCATCCAATCTCATGCATAATTGATGTCAGATAAAATAACAATCTTTTTATTCATACATCGGGCTTTAAATTAGCTATTTCTCGTTAACTTATGTAGCATTAACACATAGAGAATTATTTAACTCAGTTTTGCTACAAGTGTTGGGTGTTATAAAGCTTTCTAAAACTTAAAAACTAATTCGATGAGTAAAACTTTTTTTAACATTTATAACTAAACAACCAGCTCCTTTTACAACCGATATAAGATAACCTAATAAAAAATAATAATCACATAAATAGTCTTGTGACTAAAATCATTTAATAATATTTATCTTGGGCTTTTTAAAAATTTTGGAATCATTTTGGATTTTTTTAAAATTTTTAATGTTCAAAAAAAAAATTTCGATAAAATTTTTTGGAATTTTTTCAAAAAATAGAGTATATTTTTCTCGACATATATGCAAAACATCATTTTAAAATAATAATAATTGATATTTTTTTTAAGAGGAAAAGCTGATAATTAAAAAACATATAATGAATTATTTTTTTAAGAAATAAAATTTAAAAGAGGTGAAACTCGAAATAAAAAATTGATTTTTAAATGAACTAAATTGCAAAAAATTGATTTTTGTAACATAAGCCTGTTTTCCACTGTCTTATACTTGCCTTTGTTTAAGTCGGTGACAAACCGTTCTCAGTAACGGTCGTATAAACTTCAAACGTATTCTTCTCTGAGAGCTGAATAATTGAATATACTTTTTATTACCATTGATTGTTTTCACTTTTCGCTTTGTCTGAATATGGGTTTTTTGGTGTGGGGACAATTTCATTATAAATACATCAATTTAATTATAATGTTTTTTCAATTTTTATTTATTAATTATTCTGTTATCTGATGACATGTTTCTACTCTAAACTATTAAATTATGATTTTTCTTTTATTTTTTAAGAAAAATTTTTCTTATAAATTATTTTATCATTTCCTCCATTAGGACATAAAAACAATTTGAATATTTACTATATAAAAGAACAAAATGGAAAAATAATTTAGGATGAAAGTTACCTCCAAAATAAAAAGATAAAATCATAATTTAATAATTTGTAACCAATAACACGTCGTGATCGTTAGATAATAGAATAATTGATAAAAAATTGAACGAAAAATGCTCAATTGAAAGTTCTAAAAAAAAATAATATATTCAAACAAAATCTTAAAAATTATATAATCAATTAAAAAAACATGAAAAATTAATATAGTTGTAATGTAATTATTTATATTGGTACGAGTTGAACCCTTGAGCTTGAAATTGCAGGACAGATTATGTTAAAACCGTGAAAACGGCACGATGGGAGTACAGTACTCGGCCCATTTATGGATGGGGTAATGTTGGGTCTAAACAAAAGGCTACCGCAGGTTGGCTTGCTGCTTTTCCTGTATTCGAACCTCATTGGCAAATATGCATGGCGAGCGGACTTTCAACAGGCACCGACTAATTTCCTTCTTTTTATTTGGCAACTAGTAGTCTGAATTATTAGCTACATTTTGGCTTTTTAGTTCATAATTATTTTAAATCTCCATCTTTTTATTGTTTATGGTGTTAGTTAAGCTGTTAGATGTTATTTATCAGATGAAGTCAATGATCTTTGTTAAGCACTTTTACTACTTATCGATTGATAGCTCTTCCTTCACGTATCCTTTCCTTCCTTCCTGGGATACAGCAATGCTCTACAAGATCACTAAATGAATATAGTGAATATGGATCTTTAAGGTTCGATTAGTGGGCACCCCTGTTGCTCTAGGGGTCATGAGGGAACAAGCATGTGAGATCACAGCATTCATAGGCTTGAGGAATGATCAGATTATAATGTTTTCCGAAATCTTTTTTAACAGACACTATTGCAGAGAGTATTGTGATGGATGCTGATGTATTCTCAGGAATAATTCTCCGGTTTTGATTGGATTGCAGGCTGGATAGAGTGGGAGGGCGAAAGAATTGAGTTCAAAGATGCTCCTTCTTATTCAGAAAAGAACTGGGGTGGAGCCTTCCCGAGAAAATGGTTTTGGGTAAGTTTTCATTTCTTTTTTCACAAGTTGCTGTGGTCAATACACTAAAGTTTCATTGTTGCTTGTTGCATTATAGAGAACAAACGACTTACTCTAATTTTCAGCATACAAAAGATGATATTAAGTCAAGTTTCTTCGGCATTATCATTTTGATGCGCGAATTCGGGATTGCCGTGCTTTACTTGCGTAAATATACATTATAGTTAAAGAAGATGTAGTGACATTTTCTCTGGTTATTTATAAGCCTGCTTCACTCCTGGATCTGATCAGACGGCTCGCTTTTTAATGTGCTTTATGTTAGTGCAACTCATTTGTTAAGACCTCATTTCTTGTTAGGTTTTTGTTGGATAGAGCTTATTAATTTTCTAGAATAATCCCTGCGGAAACTTGCCACTGAAGCATCTAAGAGTTTTAATTGTCTGCATATGAGTAGCCTGAAAAAGGAAACAATGGCAAAGAAAAGAAATTTTAATTTTCTATATGTTCAGTTGTTGATGTTTTTCTGCAGCTTCAGTGTAATGTCTTTGAAGGTGCAAGTGGAGAAGTTGCTTTGACTGCAGCTGGTGGGTTGAGGCAATTGCCTGGACCAGCTGACTCTCAGATATATGAAAATGCTGCATTGGTACTTTTCCGTAGCAATTCCTACACTCTTGTTTTAAATTTGTTTGTCGCAAACCTATTACACTGTTTTCAATTCTCCTAGGGAAAACATTTCAACAGGTGCAGAAAGAATGAAATGCCATAATTCTAGTAAGTAATTAGTATTGCATCTGTGTCATCCTCTAGGACCTCTACATCTTGATTTCTTCAGAATGCCATTTGGTATCCTGAAATATCAGAAGAGCCAACTGTACACACATTTTTAACAAGTTGGGATCACTATTTTTTAATATACTGACATACACACACATCACGATGTTTACTGGTGCAGATTGGAGTACATTTTGATGGTACTTTCCATGAATTTGTGCCGTGGAATGGTGTTGTGAATTGGGAAATTTCTCCATGGGGTTACTGGTACTTGACTGCAGAGAATGAGACACACTTGGTAATCTCTTCGAACAATATCTTCTGCTAGTGCTAACAGGCTCACATTATACATCTTCTCAATAAAATCCCTGTAAATTATGGTACTGTTTTCTGCTTGAATGAGTGAATTTAAAATCAGGATTGAGGAAGCACTAGCTAGTCCGTGTACCACAGAAAGCCTCAAGTCTTGTTTGGAAAAATACAATGGACGTAATCAGAGGTGTAATTTTTTGCGTCTTGTCAGGTTGAATTGGAGGCAAGAGCAAAGGAATTGGGAACACCTATACTGGTTCCAACAGTGGAAGCTGGCCTTGCTCCGGCTTGTATGGATACATGTTCTGGTGTTCTGAAATTGCAAATGTGGGAACGGAGACAGGACGGAACTAGGGGAAAGGTGCATTTTATTTCTCATACTCGTATATCTGGCTTCTTATCAACTTGGGTGTAGTAACTTTCACTTTTCCAGTTCATGCTACATGATTCTAACCTCAGTAATCATTTTTCTGTGGCATTAATAATCAACTGGCTATGTGTTAAGATCCACAATGGATTCCTTAATAAGAGCCCTTGAATTTGGGGGAAGAGAAAAGAAAAGAAATAACTAGAGAGAGAATATTCGTATATTGAATTCTAATAGAAAGATCAATCTTCATACATGTCCCCTCCAATGATTTCTTCAACTATATAAATGAAACAACTAACTAACTAATGATAATATTGGAAATAACAAACTAACAACCATAGCATTAGAATATTCAGCAGGGTTTGATAGATAGGCATTCCCTTCTGATGGAGTTGTCTCCACCATACCCTCAAACTTAGATCGAACCCATGTCAAGCATTGGTCAATGTTGTGTGGGAAGGAGTGCACCATGCACATCAGAGCTTGTTTTGCAGGTGGGTCCCTAGAAGCACTGTAGTTTTCAATTGGGTGAGGAATGACCATCTGAGTGTTGCATTTGGCATCTAAAGTTCCTGACTCAAGAAGTTGCTTTTGGAAGTACAAGCACCTCTGATCAACATAAAGTCTTGCATTAAAATTGTCTAAAGCATTTATAACAACAGTTAAGTTTTCCTAAAAGGTGTCATCAAACACATTTTCTGTTTCAAGGCCGACACGATTTTGCAGCACTTCAATATTAAGATGGGGATTTATTAGCAAAGCAGTCGAAGCAGCGACAGTGGATTTGGCCTGTCCAATGTTCCAATCACGAAAGAGAAATTGCCTACTCAAGTTACTCTTCTCTATCACATCATCGTCATTTATTGTCAGCTTGCCTTGTTCACCACATGAAACACCCATCATTGCTAAATTCTTTAAGAATTCACAGCCTAGTGCACCAGACCTTACTATAAACGGATTGGCATCCTCCAGTTTCTTCTGAAGCTTGGATCCAAAAACTCCAAACATCATAATTGCAAGTGGTGATGTTGAACCTGAAACAGAAGATACATAATCCCTTACATTTATCACACAGTGATCAATAATTGTCACTCGATGTGCCTGCTTTCTTGGTACCACCAGCAGAATAGCATCAATTCTTAGTCCTGGTAGAAACCCTACAGTCAAAATGATAGCAAAATCTGAATTGGATTTGCCATCACCCCAAGAGTCATCCATCATAACCTCTTTATATTCATCAATAAGAGCATCTTTTCCCATGATTCCATTCGCACAAGACGCAATAATTGGAGTTTTGGAAACAAATTTTGCTGCTAAAAATTTGAGTCTTTCACTCAAATCAATCCACTATCAATAACATTTGCAAAGGCAAAATGTTGAGAGAAACTTATTTTGTAATGTCAATAACACTAATACCCCGTTCTTCTTTCTAATCCTCTTGCGTTTCTCCCAAAGCACTACCTTATCTAGTGTAATATCAATCTCATCATAAATCATTTTTTCATCAATTCTTTTCAGCCTCTTCTTTAATGGACCTCCATTCTCTTCCATATCACCACCATTCTCCTTCCCTTCCTTGCTCTCCACATCCTCATTCCTCAATTCAATTTCCTCTTTCCTGCCATTCCGTTTAATAACTCCTTCACTTTACTCGTTCTCCTCACCTTCTTTCTCGTTCTCAATAAATTTCACCTTTTTCTTTCCTTCAACAACCACTTCACTTTTCCCACGTAATTCATCTTCATTCTCACTAAACATTTGCAAATCTACCCTAGGCATATAAACAATATAACTAGACTTCATGAATTCGAGTGAAAGAATTGACTCACCATGATATGGATGTACTCGGTTTGTTTGTATGGTTCACTCCTAGAGAGGAACTTGAAGAGAATCCTTGTTCCCTTCCTATGCCTTTCTCCACCAAGGTTGACTTGATTATCCGCATTAAAGCTTCAAATTGAAGTTGTGTGTGTCGCGTTTGCTCATTTATTTGTTTTTTGATAGCTTCTATGTTTTCTTGAAGTTTCGCCACGGACCTTGGAGTTGCTCATCGTGTTTTCTACTTTGTTCCTCTAAAGCTCAAATCCTATTATTATCCACCATGATTGAGTGGTGAATTGTTCATGATAGCCAAGCTCGATACCAATTGTTAAAATCCACATTGGATTCCTTAACAAGAACCCTAGAATTTGAGAAAGAGAAAAGAAAAGAAATAACTAGAAAGAGAATATTCGTATATTGAATTCCAATAAAAAGATCAATCTTCATACATGCCCCCTCCAATAATTTCTTCAGCTATATAAATGAAACAACTAACTAACTAATGATAATATTGGAAATAACAAACTAGCAACTATGCAAGGTAGTTATGAATGTTAGACATACGGGTGGCTTGCTAACAATTTACTTAATAGCTAACCTTACCCCTTTAACATGTGCTTATTATCCCTAATACACTCGCAAGTAACCGCACTGGCCACCTATATTGAAAGTCAATGAACTTAAACTGATGATCCTGACACTATGAGACATGAGATCAGAAACTTTAAACCTTAGCTGTGCAACAATAATAGCTTCCAAATGCGGTCATACTCATACCATTTTGATTTTGCAGTCTCGCGGGCAAATAATTAACTCCATGATCTGCATTGTGCAAACACGAATTATGCGAACACTTACCATTTTTAGTTGTATTTTTCATTTTTTGGGATTAGATATTCTTATTCTTTTAACCTTTGTTGTATGTAGGTAATTTTGGAAGTTACGAGTGACATGGCAGTAGTGGAAGTTGGAGGAGGACCATGGTTTACCACTTGGAAAGGCAAGACAGCAGCTCCAGAGCTCCTCAGACATGCTCTTCGAGTTCCCATTGATCTGGACGGAATTTATGATTTCGTTCCATTATTCAAGCCCGCCGGTTTATAGTCAGTTGGCTCATGCTTTCGTTCCACAAAAGGAATCCCCTGTTCGCTACCTAGAAATAGAAAGAGAGAGATTGCACAGTGTGGGTTGAACGGTTTTCTTGAACCTGAGGACCAGTCTGGCCACATGCTTCTGGATATCATTGTTATCTAAGAAGGAAATATATCGGTGGCTTTTAATACAATCCTGTACCACATCTAAGACAATGATTTCAACTACTCTCTTAACCCTCCAAAACCTTATCTTTGTTTAAGTTGGTGACAAACTGATCAGACATATTTGTTGCAGATAAAATATATTCTTGTCTGAGAGCTGGGCAATTGAAAATTGTTTTGTCACCTTAAGTTGTTTTCAGTTTGTTTCATTATTGATATTTTGGCTTGAGTTGAACTCTCAATTCTCATTACTGACACATGGACTTAGACTTTGGTTGTGGTTTCATCAAGTAATGAATCTAAAGAAGCATATATCTGTCACTCCTAACATTTTATATTCTTAGTAGAAAATACATCCAATTACTCTAAAATACAGTGAGAACAACAAATTATTCACACTTTTCCCACACCGATTTCCTAGGTGTTATTTACAAAAAGTTTCACCAGTAGTCCTTACATGAGCAAGAACCATCTTTGAAGTGGTGGAAACGATTTCTATCTCTAGCAATAATTTCTCTCTTGAAGATCTTTGATATTAATTTGGTGGCAGAATGACAGTTTCCACATACACGAAGATTCTTCATTATTCTTATTGTTGTCCCTGGCTCTGTACTGATCAAACCAAAAGCAATGGCCAACTTTTCACTGTGATGACTCAAGACCCCTTCTTTCCATTCCTCATCCATGTCATAAAGCACCTCTGATGTATCTGGTACAAAACCAGCCTTCTCCAAACGCACATCGATTTCATCCAACATCTGGTAGATTTCACTGCTCTGAGGATGTACCTTGTCACCAACAAGAAACTCGTGGACCACACTGTCTACCTCGATAGAACTACAGCCAGGAACTTTCTTCATTCTGTTATCATTTAGCCTAGTTCTTATTTTTGCTACATCCTCCCATCTACCAGATCCTGCATAGATGTTTGACAAGAGCACATAAGCACTAGGGTTTTCAGGCTCTAGTTCAAAAAGTTGCTTGGCGACAAATTCAGCCAACTCAGCGCGTCTGTGAATTCTACAAGCACCAAGCAAAGAGCACCAAATGGCCCCATCTGGCTTCATTTCCATATTCTTCATCAAGGTTTCTGCTTCATCAAACAACCCAGCTCGACCTAGAAGATCTATCATGCATCCATAGTGTGGCAACTTTGGAGAAACCTTGTAATCTTGGATCATTGAAGTAAAATACCTGCGCCCAAGACTTAGAAAACCAGCATGCTTACAAGCTGACAGCACGCCAACAAAAGTGATGTCATCTGGTACAAACCCCTCATTAGTCATTCTTGAGAAAAGTCCAAGAGCCATATCTGTGTGCCCGTGCATGGCAAAACCAGATATCATAGCATTCCAAGTTGCCAAGCTTTTACTTTTCGTGCCATCAAAGATTCGTTTAGCTACCTCTATATCACCACATTTTGCATACATGTCAATGAGGCTTGTCCAAAGGGCAACAGTATTGGTCATATTCTTCATATTCTTGTCTACATAAGCATGAACCCATTTGCCAAGATCAAGCGCACCCAAGTTAGCACAAGCCGGAAGAATGCTCAAGAAGGTGACATCATTAGGATCTATATTTGATTGCAGCATTCGCCTAAAAAGCCCCAAGGCTTCCTTATAACAGTTCAAATGAGTATAGCCACCAATCATAACATTCCAGGAGACCACATTCTTATGTTGCATTCCCTCAAACAGATTGCTGGCTTCTTCCAAATCTCCACATTTAATATACATATCAATGAGTCCGTTTACAAGTCTAAGATTCGATGCAAGTCCATGATCCTCAATCCAAGACCGAACCCAATTGCCCAGTTGAAGAGAAGATCCTGACCGAGCGCAAGCTGAAAGGATACTAAGCATTGTGCTCACATTAGGTGTAACCTTTGCTCTAAGCATCTCTTCAAAAAATGCTATTGCCTCTTCAACTCGACCGCTCTGAGCATACCCAGAAATCATAGCATTCCACGACACAACATCTCTGACAGGAATTTCATCAAACAGATCTCGAGCTTCATCCAAAAAACCCTTCGAAGCATACCCAGTAATCAAAGCTGTAAAAGAAACAGCATCTCTCATATCACTTTTATCAAACACCAATCTCGAATCAACCAAATCACCATTTTGAGCATACATGTTAATCAACGAAGTATGTACAAAGGGATTACGTTCAAGTCCAAGCTTCAACATATGTGCATGGACCTGTTTCCCTTCAAAGGAACCTCTAATTTTCGCGCATGTCTTCAAAATAGAAGGAAACGTATATTCATTTGGCTGCGTACCGGAACTAATCATATGCATATAGTATTCTAAAGCTAAAATGGGGGATTCACTCAATGAGAGACCCCTGATCATATGATTCCAAATTACATGATTGGGGTTTTGAATGGTTTTGAAGAGCGAGAGAGCGTAAGGGAGGTCGCCGTATGGAGAAACAGCGCAAAACTCGATGAGCTTGCTAAGTGCAAAATGGGTGTTGTGGAGGCCAGCTTTGATGATTTGGGAGTGGATTTGTTTGAGAGTTTGGAGGGTTTTGCAGTTGGAAAGTAGAGTTAGCGAGGGATGATTTTGAACAAGTTTGTATGGGGGAGAAGGATCGGATAAGGAAAGAACATGGAGAGTACTTATGGGTGAAGCCATCACCAACATCTCAATTTGTGTTTGTGACGTAGAGTTGCTCTATTCGAGATTCAAATATGAAATGGTTAAACTTCATTTTTGTCCTTTAGATATTTATTATTGATTCATTTGCACCCTCAAAGTTCAAGCTTTCACGATATTATTTCTATAGTCTCTAAACTGTTTCTATTTTGCCCTTGATAAATAACCAATTTCTTTTTTGTTATAAACTATATGTTATAGTTATGGTTAATTCATTTTCAGATTATTTTGTGTTTATTATTTATTTTCAACATTACAACATTCATCATATTTTGTTATTCTATTATAATAAAAATAATTACAAATAATGTACTAATTCATATGTAATCTATGAATAAAGATGGTTGTGTCTTTTATATTGACTATATATAAATGAAAATATTAATTTTCAACACATGGAATTTTTTTTATCATGATTTAAATAATTTTTTTTATTTAATAGCATAAGTAAAAACAAAAGAAGACTTTTTAATTCAATTTTTTCTTGATAAGTTTTGAAATCCTACTTTTTTGACATTCACAATCACTAAAGCCAGCCATAATGCCAAACACTTTTTTAACTCATATTGGTTATTCAATTTTAATGGAAGGGTGCTTGAATCCAAAATCACCTTCAATTGGCAACAATAAATGGTTCAATTAGGGCCTTAATATTAAAAAAAAAGGTTCAAATTAACCAAATTCCAAATATAGAATACCAAAATTGATTTTTAGCCGTTTCAGCACTTTTTACATAAACGGTTAATAACAGCGCGACTTCCGTACTGTCTCCATCGATTTTCCATTTGGCCGCCACCTTACTCTCTCTCACACACTTGCTTCCTGCTGACCTGTTGTATAAATCTCAGCCTCAGCTCTCTCTCTCTCTCTCTCTCCTCACATGCATTCAATCCTCTCTAAATTCTTTCACTCTCTTCATTTCTAAACTAATCTTAAAAAATCTTGGATTCTGAATAATGGAAGCAAAAGTTCACAATTTCTCTCCTATTTTTTCACCGTTTCGACCCCTAACAAACCCTAATTCCTCTATCAAACTCTATCATCCTCGAAATTCCAGCTTATCCATACCTCAATCGAAATCAGCAAAGCTAAGGTTTCGATTATCGCCACTGTTAGCGTCGTCGAGTTCTGTCACCAACACTGATACTTCGAATGTCCAAAGAGGAGAAAATGAGAGGAGTGTGAGTCCAGTTTATGTGCCTACGCCTCATAATCGCGAGCTCCGTACTCCTCATAGCGGGTAAATTTTTTTAACATTTTTTTTTTAATTTCTGCTTCATTTGATAATTATTGATTCAAACAATTGAGAGATTAGTTTTTTTTTTTTTTTTTTTAAATTAGGTATCATTATGATGGGACAACGCGGAAATTTTTTGAAGGTTGGTATTTCAAAGTCTCGATTCCCGAGCGTAAACAGAGTTTCTGCTTTATGTACTCGGTGGAGAACCCGGCGTTTCCTAAGAAATTGACTGCCTTGGAAACCTTACAGCATGGACCTAGATCGATTGGTGTTGGTGCTCAGATGCTTGGGGCTAATGACAAGTATATTTGCCAATTCTCTGAAGAATCTCAAAATTTCTGGGGATGTAAGTTTCTTTGTTTTGTGATATTATGGGAACTGTTTGAATTTATGATTTTCTGTGTTTATGAGTTAAAGTTGTTACTATTAATTAGTTGATGCTTAGCTAGGCATGAGCTGATATTGGGGAATACTTTTGTTGCTGAGAAAAACATGAGGCCTCCGACCAAAGAGGTTCCTCCTCAGGTTGGACTCTGTCCTGTTCAGCTTAAATGTTTATATTGAGAAACTTTTTGTTCATCTGTTTTGTTTTAGAATGTTACACTTTGTCTGTTTTAGAAGGTTTTAACATGCAGTTTTCTCAGTTTGAATACATAGAGAGTTTTTTTTTTTTATTATTATTAAAAAGCCATGAATTGATAGTATGTAAGTTGTCAGAGTTGCAAGGCTAGGAAATTTGTGCTATAAGCTGCAGGAAAAAAACATTCCTCTTTAATAATTTAACTGAAATGTCTCTTTTGCTTTTGTCACTCTCAATGGTTTCTTGTGTCTGGAAATTTTTTAGGAATTTATGTTAAGTTGCGAGTTGGTTGGATATATCAGCATTAATCTTCCCTTGCAGTTCCCTATTGGTTATTTCTAGTTTATTTTAACATATTCTTGCATAAGACTGTAAAAACATGAAAAATTAGAATGGATTCTCAATTTCCTGTCTATTTGGTTAGACTTAGTGCAAGTGTTTCTTCGTTTGCTAGGTTTATTTTCTTGTTGAAGCTAACCATGTGAAACAAATCCAAGTCACAACTCACACTTGTTTTCATATTTAATTTATGCAGGAATTTGATAAAAGAATTTTAGAAGGATTTCAAGTCAGCCCAATTTGGCACCAAGGCTTTATTCGTGATGATGGCAGGTACCCTCACTCCCATCATTCGTAGCCATCGTCTGCAGATTGAGTTTGAGGATCAAACATAAAAAACGCATTAGGCCTTTTGTTGTAAAATCACACATGCATGTGGCACTGCTTTCAGTGCTTCATTCAGGATAATGGATTAAACTTTCTTATAGTTTGTTACTTCAACTCCTTATCTATGCTTAATGACTTGACAAACTGATATGACTGGGACAGTAGAGGAATATCAAACCCATTCCTGTATGAAAGTGGGATAATTAAATATATTTTCAGTACCTTGGTTGTTTCTAGTTTATGTGAGCATTGGTAGTTAACATGACTTTACTTCTAATTGCAGGTCAGATTATGTGGAAACTGTGAAAACTGCACGTTGGCAGTACAGTACTCGGCCAGTTTATGGATGGGGTAATGTTGGGTCTACACAGAAGTCAACTGCAGGGTGGCTTGCTGCTTTTCCTGTATTTGAACCACATTGGCAAGCATGCATGGCAGGAGGACTTTCAACAGGCATTAACTATTCTTGCTTCTGGTTATAATTGTTTTGAACTTTCAACCTGATGTTGGTTATGATTTTGTTAATTCCTTTTTATGTCAATTTATCTGATAAAATCAATGATCTTAGTAAACTGTTCTTACACAGTATATGTAGTTAGCTCTTGTTTCTTACAGTTCTCTCCCCACTCTAAGTAAATGCTTTGTATGAATTTAGGGAAGCCTCTGTTGTCAATTTCTAGGTGCTTATGCTGCTCTCAAGGTCACAAGTTTGTGGCATCAGGATATCCATAGGCTTTAGAAATAATTATATTCTAGTTTTGTGGCCCTTTTTGTTGACACAGTGGTGAGCAGTACTGTGATGGAGGTTCCATGCTTTCTAGGGAATAATGCCTTGGGCTTTGATTGGATTGCAGGCTGGATAGAGTGGGGTGGTGAAAGATTTGAGTTTAAAGATGCTCCTTCTTATTCAGAAAAGAACTGGGGTGGAGCCTTCCCAAGAAAATGGTTTTGGGTAAATATTTATTTCTTTCGTGTGGCAACTATCTGCTTATTAATTGATCATATGCTTTTCTCATGTGGAGTTTCATGCCTACTTGTTCCATTGCAAGAATGGGAAAGTTAGTTTCACTGTTTCTCTTTGCACAACCAATAATGAGCTATTTACTCTATTTTCAACATGCAAAGATGACCTCAGGTCAATATTCTTCACCCCAAGTTACATTTTGATGTGTGGTGTTGCGAATGTTGTGTTGTCACACATAGTGGTTCAGAGTACAGAAATTGAAGAAAACACATTAACTTTATCTATGGTTATTGAGACTGCTTCCTTATGGACCTGATTAGCTGGCTCATTTTCTACGTGCTGTCAATTAGTGGAAGTTTTTGGTGAAGAAATCTCTACGCTTTTTAAGTTTTTGATGATGTTTGGAATTATTGCTGTTACAATGGTTTACTAAAGCATCTTAGATTTGCAATTGTCTGCACATGCCTAACCTGGAAGAAGAAAATAATAATAAAAAAAAGGTTTAAAGAAAAACTCCATATGCCTGCATGCTAATTGTTGATGTTTTTACACCTTTACTGTAGGTTCAGTGTAATGTCTTTGAAGGTACAAGTGGAGAAGTTGCTTTGACTGCAGCTGGTGGGTTAAGGCAAATACCAGGAGTAAATGTGACTTTTGAAAATGCTGCATTGGTACCTTTCTATTACAATCCCAATACTATTGTTCTCCACTTTCCCTTGTTGCAGCAATTTTTTTTAGATTAATTATTTTTTTCTTCTTTTTAGGAATATATGGCTAAATACATATATATAAAGAATGAGATAGCAAACAACTGATATGCAATGATCATGGCACCCCTGCTAGTGTTTTCATATGGAACTTGCATCATATTCATGAGTTTTTGAATATGCCTTACTATCTTTAGTTTGAGACCTCAAATAGAAGAGACAAAAATTTACACAATTTTACAAGTTGGATGCCCTCATTTTAAATATACTGACACGCACGGTACAATGTCCACCTATGCAGATTGGAGTACACTATGATGGAATTTTCTATGAATTTGTGCCATGGAATGGTGTTGTAAATTGGGAAATTTCTCCATGGGGCTACTGGTATATGGCTGCAGACAATGGGACACATTTGGTATCCTCCTTTCCCTGTTTCTAATATTAACAGTCTCACTGTATAAATCTTAATTTTCACTGATGTCCAAGTAAATTTGGTATTATTCTTCACTTAGACCTGTGAAAAAAAGGAAAACAAAAACACAAAGTACATACTGGCCTGCATGATTCTTCATGATCTCTTAAGTCTTTTATGGATACATATAATGATGTTGGAGTTATATCAATTAAAGGTGTAATTTATTTTTCCCTCTCAGGTTGAATTGGAGGCAACAACAAAGGATTTGGGAACAACATTGCGTGCTCCAACAGCAGAAGCTGGGCTTGCTCCTGCTTGTAAAGATACCTGTTTTGGTGATTTGAAATTGCAAATTTGGGAACGTAGATTCGATGGCACTAAGGGGAAGGTGCATTTTACTTCTTACTCTCCCATATCCATGTATTCATCAACTTATTGTGCAATATATGCTTTAGCCTCGGTAATTATTTATTCTTAGCATCAAGTGGCCTAACTATTGGACAAAACATCAAAAACCTATTTGTTGTGTGAGGGTATTTATCTTGCAATGTGGTCTCACCACCATGATTTTGTCTTGCAAATTATCAAATTTATGATGTTTTGCAAACTCCGTTGGCCTTCACCATTGTTAGAGAATAAAATAATCATATCTTGGGGCTTCACTTAACACCGTAAGCTTTTGGGTTGAAATAGTTTTTTGACATGGTGACAGAGCCTTGTTAACCTAACGGTTAAGAGTTGAATCCTATCACCTCCACTTTTTCTTTTAATTAATTAAGCACAAGATAATGTGATCTTGTACAAGTTTGAAAGCCAAAAGGCTTTCACTTGAGGGGGTGTATTAGAGAATAATATAAATCATATCTTGGGGTCTCATCTAAAAATTTAAGCTTTTGAGTTGAAATGGTTCTTTGACAACCATTAACATAAGTTTGTCCACTTATTAGCGTCACAGACCATATGCCTCATTTTTGTGATGCATAATTATTTTGAAACATATGTACAGTGAATAAAACCTTGTAATGAACAATACTTTGTCTGACACCTTGCTTGCTCACTGTGAACTTGAAGACGTTGGATTGAAAGTAATGTTTATCTACTATCACTAGTTTTATTATGTAGTTTCCTCTCTAGAGTTTACATATCAACACATTTTTCTTTTTGGGGAATTGACCCACCCTTTCCTTCTTTATTCATGAATCTCAATTTTTTTCCCTGTGCTGATTGGCATGCTTTACATAAAAACTAGTTCTTCAATCAGTTGTTGCACATGTTCTCCATAAATGTATTTTCAATGACATGATCTCATGAAACCAGTGAAAGGAGAAGGCTAGTGTACTTCATGACTGATTTTTTTTTTTTTTAAAACAAGTCAGAGTTCTAGTGGAAGAATTGAAGTTTGCTTTTAGCATGTGAGGATTTGCTCCCTGCATGTTCTATTTTTTTTCCTTTTTCTTACACCTTCTGTACTTAAAAATCCATATGACAAAAATCATTCATGGATGGATGCAATTCCAGTGAGATTGTCTTCACATAATTTTTCAAAATCTTTGGCATAAAACTGTTTAATGTACTTTGTCAAAGTTCAAAAGCACTGATCCTTCCATTGATAGGTCTTCTTGTGATTGGCAGATACTTTTAGATTTGCACTATTACAAGTTGGTTTTTAAGACAGTTGGTTTCATTCTTCATACTATGGCTTTGGATATTCTTACACTTTCAGCATTATCATTTGCAGTTAATTTTGGATGTTACAAGTGACATGGCAGCAGTAGAAGTCGGAGGAGGACCATGGTTTAACACTTGGAAAGGCAAGACATCTATGCCAGAGCTTGTTAGCCATGCTGTCGGAGCTCCCATTGATTTGGATGAAATTTTCAGATTTGCTCCACTGTTCAAGCCCCCTGGTTTGTAACCACCAGGCCAGTCCTTTCCTTCCAAAAAGGGTTAAACTTCAAACTTTGTAGCGGTGGAGTAAGCAAAATCGCATAGTGTGGTTTGAATGAGGATCCATTCTGCCCTAAACATACAGAGTCGAGGTTTCCGTAACCCTGTAAGCTGCATAATTAGTTTTTTTTTTTAATTTTTTTTTTTTTTAAGCTTGGGCAACCTTAGTGAAAGGGAACTGAGGGTTGGCCTTAGTCTGACTTAATCCATTCTGAGGCATTTTGCATTAGCGACTTGTTTTTATCAGAAAGCTAGTGCAGGCTTACTTACCAACTTTGCCTTTTATTTAGCATCTTATGCAACTTTGTGATCATTTATTGCCTATTTTCTGGTTAGTTATCTTGAAATTTTCATGTTGAAGTTTACAGAATGTAGCAGTGATTTGCCTTTAAAACTGTAAGCAAAAAGTTAATGTTTTAGGTTGGAGCTAAAACTCTAATATAACACCAGCAAAAAAAAAAAAAAAAAAACCCTTAATTTTCTCTTAAGCGCGCTCATTATCCAGATCTGTTTAAGATCTTAGGAGGTATAAAATGAACGGAAACAATAACCAACAGTTATCCAGAGAGTATTTTAAGAGATTATCTTTGTCTTCTTCTAGTCCTTTTCTTTTTAATGCTTATTTTTATTTTCAAGTTGATTTTATTAACATAGCGAGACAATAAGAAATAATATATTTTTCAAGAAAATATTTTTATGTAAATTATTTTCCAAAAACAAGTTCTATTACAATAAATTCTCTTAGTTGAACTCAGTCCATTTCTCTCGGACTAGCCCTAGTTTATGATATCGGCTATTTATGGATTCCATACACGGCTAAAGGATAAACAAAAAGGAGTAGCAATATATCTCTGGATATAAATATATGTCCAACCAGAAAAATTAAAGGAGAAAAGATAGTCCATCCTATCTCATCATAATCAAATTGTTTTAGCTGCTATTCCAGCAGACGATCCTCCTTTTTATCCTCAGTAGGTCCGTAAGCCCAACAGCATAGAAGAAAACACACAAAATTGATTATACTCAAGACAGTGATGAGCCAGTAATAATCATCTAACCGGCCCTTGTTAAGATTACTTGACAAACCAGCTTTCTTGCCCTCCTTTGGATGTAACTCTATCCACAACGTCCACCAAACCACTCCCTATCAAATCAGCCACGGCGGTTCCGAAAGTGAAAAGAGCCACCGCAATGCTAGACCTGCTCTTAGGAAACTGAGAGTAGTAGAATTCTATCTGTCCGATTGAGTTAAACGCTTCAGCCAATCCAAGCAGGATAATTGGTGGCAAAAGCCAGGCTACTGACATGTTCACCACACCATCTGGTTGGTCTTCTAGTCCTTCCTCAATGGCAGTTCTTCTTCTTATGGTCTCTACTACTGCTGACATTGCCCTCGCTGCAATTGGAAGTAGCAAACCAATTCCCATCCTAACTTTAGAAGTAAGCCCGCCACGTGGCTTGCTGGTGAATCTTGCTAGTAATGGCAGCAGAATTCGGTCGTAGAAGATTAGCCAGATTGTGAGAGTGAGAACCAGAAACACATTGACAGATCCCGCTGGAATTTCAAAAATAAAGATTTGCCTGTCCATGGTGTTTGCTTGGAGGGTGGCAAATGAAGTTTGGTTCAAGTTGATTTGCATCATGATGCCTGTAGACCAAATGGGGATGCCCTCAGAAGAGCTTTCAGCGATTCTACCTGATCAACTGTATATAGACGCCATGGATTTGAAGCTGACCCATACGGGTTTACATCCCTATCAGGGTCCGTTACTATACAAGCTCGGTTTAGACACCTGCACAAAGTGTTGACGAATTTATCATCTAATGTTACTTAAAGAGAAATGATATGGATTAGGATAGACAAGAATCCGACCAAAACTTAGAATCATCAACATTGGTAATACTGGCACAGTACCTTAAATTATCAGTGGGGACCTGGAACTCAGATTCATCACTGTGGTAATACTGTTCAATGCTACTGTGAGACAGCCTGAGCTTCCTGTTCCTGAATGCTGCAACCAAGACTTGAACAAACCCAGTAGATAAGCTCGTGGAGGCTTTTGTTTTGACGTACAGGGAAGAACCCACCAAAAACATTAGAGCAGAGAAGAACATGAGAATTGCAGGAACCGCAAGCCCGACTTTCCAACCAAGGTGATCTTGAATGTAGACAATAGCTGTAAACGCTATAATCGTTGATAATCCTACTGCAGCATAATACCAATTAAAGAAACTCTGCAAGACACTCTCATTGTTGGGGTTCTCTTTGTTGTCTAATTGGTCTGCACAGAAGGCGATAGAGCAAGGCCTAATGCAACCGGCTCCGAGGGATACGAGGCCGAAAGAGGAGAATAAAACAGCTAGTTGGCCTGTAGTAGCTGATCTGCAGACGTCGGTGAATCGGTCGCAAGTGGAGGGCTTAGTTGTGGGATCATGGCAGTTAACCAAAGAAGAATCATCCCCTGCATGAACAGAGCAGGTTAAGAGATCAAGAATTGAAACCCCTATTTTCCCCAGAAACTTGGAAACAAGGCAAACATAGAATCAGTGAATATGATAGCAGGAAATGACTCACAAGAAGGCTGCAGAGTGATCCCAAAGAGATGACCAGATACCGACCCATGAATGAATCGGAGATGAAGGCTCCGAAAATGGACAATCCATTAGACATAGCAGACCACAAGAAGAGAATGGTTGACCCACTTGCAGCCTCCAATCGATAATTTTTCATCAAGTAGAAGATCATATTTGGCATCAGCCCATAGCTAGCCACCCTCTCAAATGCCTCATTAACTATGAATACAGAGAACAAGAAAACAAAGAACCCAACATGATTCAACAGAAAAGAAAGAACAGAACAAGAAATAAATTTAACTGTAGACTCTGGAAATTACCTATGATGAAAGGCGTGGCCCTTGAGCCACACTTTCTGGGGTCCTTGTCCTTGGCGATGAGAACCACCTTCTCCTCCGCTATTGAATTTTCCATTCTTTCTTCTTCTCTAACAGTGTTATAATACTATATAGTACCTTAGAAAATGGAACGAATTACACACAATTCACTCTATCTATAAATACAATGTTTGGAATAAGTTCCACGATAGAACTGGATTCCAAAGCGAAACTTGGTCCTAACGAAGTGATCAATTCTCCACAAATCATATCATTTGCGCCTAAAAATTTGTAATAACCAAAAAAAAAAAAAAAAAAAACACTTCCATTTTTTTAATTATATTATTATTATTTTAAAAAACAAACAAATAAAAAAAATACAAAACCAAAAAATAAATTAAAAAAAAAGAAACAGATTGAAGTCTATCCTAATTTTTAAATTCGAGTTTAGCTTGGTTGGATCACCTTTCAATAACGAGTTTGAGTTTAAATTGAATAGCTAAAAAATCTGAATTTTAAGGTATTTGATTTAGGACGAAACTGGAATTTGAAAGTGTTTGATTGAAGGTGAAACTCAAATTCTCAATGTCTATAAAAGGGCGATATCCCGAAAAAAAAGAAGGGGGTTAGGAAAATTTTCGGGTTTTAGGGCGGTAGTATTCTTCAACTTTTTTTTTTTTTTTTCAGGGCGGTGTTCTTTAGGCCTTTAAATTCTAGGCAAGTTTGTTCTTCGCTTAGAGTGAAAATGCGGGTAGAAAAGGAAGAAGAAATTCCGGGTTTAAGTGAGAGTAAAAATCGAGGAAAAAAGAATATTGTTTTGAAATTCCAGTTGTTGCTTTTACGGGAATTTCTAGGGAGTGTTCTTCATGTTCTTCGCGACCTTTAAGTTTTTGGGTACCAGTTCATCAATCATTGGTCTAGTTACTCAATCGTTTTTGGATTTTCTAGGTTCGATTACAATCATTCACCCTCCTCATTTTCTAGTCTTACGCATGCTACAAGACATTCATAAACACCATACATAACAACAACAACTCAATCATCGAATCAAAGTCTTCCAATTCCCTGCAAAATCGAGTAACAACAATAAGGTCCAAAAAGAATTATATTCCATTCCTTTGACTCTAATCTGCTCCCTTCTCCAAAATGAACGAGCAACAACAACACAAGGTCTTGAAAATAACTCTTCACTCCATTGATTTCGATTAAGGTAATCCTAACGTGACTCCCGTCCTAATTTTCCTATTAATTCTTAGGTTCAATTTTTTTTTTTTTTTGAATCGGAGCAAGATGAATGAAAGAGAGAGAGAGAGAGAGAGGGATGAACTGAAGTAGCCCTAATTAAAAAACAAAAAAGAAGGAAAAAGAAAAATGGGGGGATTCCGGCTCACCGGTGGAATCTAGGTAGAGAGGGAGAAAAAGAGAGAGAGAGAGGAATCGCATCATGAGAACGGAGAGAGAGAGAGAGGATCGAACTTGGTAATGATCTAAAGAGGAGAGAGAAACATTTTCAGCTCTTAAGCCCGCCTCTCATAGAAAAGAACGGGTTGGGCTCATTACTAAATGAAAGGTTGGGCCGGTTTCATGTCCAGCCCGGATCGGTAAAAAAAATAATAATAAAGGGCATGAATAATGGTTGGAGTTTGCCCAGTTTCTACCCGTCCGAGAAAACAAAAATACAAAAAAAAATGCTACAATGATAGGAATGAAGGCGTGAGAACTGCAATTAGTCAAGGAAGAAAATAAAAAAACAAAAGAAAGAAAAACAAAAGGAAATCCCGTGAGAGAAATGAGAAAAAAAAATTCGATTCAACTTTTGAAAAAAGGAATAAGGGGAACGTGTGGCTTAGAGGCAGCTGAAGGAGATGGTGTGGGCTTAGCCCGAACCATGTAAGGATAGCTACTTGAGTCGAAGCTATTTAAGTCCAATGGATAAAAAAAAAGGGAGCAAACCATGTGAGGATGGGCTAGACCGAAAAGGTTCTAGTCCAACGGGTAAACAAAAAAAACAAAAAATAAAAAGGAACAAACCAAATGTGAGGTGGGGATCTGGACTCGGTTCGTCCGGCCATTATATACATGTGTATATATGTAAAAAAAAAATATTGGATTTATTTATTTATTTTTACATTTCTTATTCAATTTCGGTATTTTATTACTTGAATTAAAGAAATTCCTCTTTTAATTTATTACATGTACTTTATAATCGTTTTTTATTTATTTGTTTATTCATGTAATTTCTCAACGAAAGCTCCTTTTGATAGGGGTTGTCGTTTCGTGACGAGGTCTCATATTTGATAGGGATTGTTGGTATAACAAATGGTCATTTAATAATCGGGATGTCCTCCGATGTGTCGGTTGCGTCGAGATTTGAAGTGGCTCGATGTTTGAATTGACGTGTCACCCGACAAAGGGGATCGACGATCGTTTCAATACGATGCCACGCTCAAAACTAAAAAAATCAAATTTTGCTAAAACAATGGTTTAAAAATTAGAAAACAAATTGGAATAAATGAATAATGTAGAAGATAATTTAGGACTAAAACAAGATGTGGTACCTTTCTTCGGAAAGGTCCCTTTTATGGTGAATAATTGTCTTCCTAAAAGTGTAACCAACTCGCTTACCATAGAATCTCTAGGCCAATGTTATTTTAGGTTCCTAATTCCTTAATACTAGGTGCAACTCCAAAGATCCGTAAATAAACTTGTAAATATTAATCACATTTAGCTTTTTAATTTTAGGAGTCTCGTCCGACGTCGAGTAATGACAGAATAGCGACTCCACTCGGGGACTTTGAGTTAGGCCATAGGTTTAATCCATTTAAGTTTATTTCCTGTGTTTATTTTTTGCTAATTATTTTTCAAGTAATTTATTTTATTATTATTATTTTTGTCATTTAATTTTGAGTTATTTTTTTCTTGTATATATTTTAAATCTTTTAATTTTATGCAATTTCTTTTTCTTGCATTCATGTACATATTTAATCTTGAACCGAGTTAGATGCTTATCTTGATCTGTTGCACACACCATGAAAAAAAACACCGTAAAAGCTCCGGACATGAGCTGAAACCTCGCTAGCATTTAGATAGAGAGATTCGAAGGCAAGTATGACGAAAGTCTACCGATACTCTTTCGGATTCTCGTTTGGACTAGAACTCATCCTATGCATAAAAAATGATGGAATAATCTTCCCCTACCTCCTTGTGCATAAGGTAAAAGAGACTGAATTACCCTACTAGTAATTTAGACGGTTCGAAACTTGAAAAGACTTTAGGATTAGAAAAGCTAGATCTTATCCATTAGGGTTGACTCGATTAAGACACGAATCATTTCCAAATGATATTTGTTCTAACCCTTTAGGATGTTAAATAAAGAAAGGTATCTAACCCGGTTCAAATCATGTATGTATATACTCGTATATTCATTGTACATATGTTCTTTGAGTTTTTCAGAATTTTGAAACATAGGTCACCCCACTAAAGCTCAATTCCCCTCGCGCATTCACAACACTAGATTAAGGACTCGCCAAATGGAGAACGAGGAGAGAACATGACAGGAAGAAATTTGTCAGCAAGATTTTGAGTCATTGAGAGAAGAGATGGCCCAAATGAAGGCTTTACTTGTAGGAAATAAGGGGATGTAGCTTAAATGTGGGACGAGAACAACTTGAAATACCACATGATATTCCATTTCCCAATCAATCCGGGCCAATACAAGAGTCAAGGGAGTAATAGAGGAAAACATAGAAATCATAAAAACGACCCCAAAGACCTTCATTCACCTTTTATGCCCCTAGCTTAACAAACACCATGAACCAAACATATCTACCAAATCAACCAAATCCATCCTACAAACCTCACCAAACCTACCAAACAAATTAATTCCCTCAAGCTACTCCATATTTTCAAAATCTATCAATTCGTAATCAAGACTATAAGAAAGAGCTCGAACAACTACCACCCTTACCTTATTTATTGAGTGAAATGTTTGAACACCCGGTAAGCATTGGATAGATCACTTCGGTCCCTACTAACCTAATGTGCCCTCCTTACCCTCCATGGTATAAAGAAGATGAAAGATGTGAATATCATTCTTGTGTAGCTAGGCATAATATCAATGATTGTCTTGCTTTCAAGAGGAAGTTATTGGAATTTATCAAGCAAGGTTGAATCGGTTTCGACAATGATCTACATTCTTCTAATGTGAACATGAACCTCCTCCCGAACCACAGGGTTGCTGATACAAGAGATGAGGAGACCGAGTGAGTCCGAAGTTATCGAGAAGATGCATATTTATAATTTGTAAGTTTGTTTTTGAATACTATTTTCATGAATATTTTGGCTATGCATGAATTAAGTCGTATCTTTGAATGAAATTTTACTTTTTGTTATAATTCATATTATTTGAAATCAAGAGATGTTTATTTGAAAGTATTATTTGGCATTGTATTTTCCTCCATTAAGGAAATATAATGGCGAATTCATTCAAAAATTTTCATAAAAAAATGATCAAATTTCAAAGGATGGAAGATGTATGCTAGAGGAAATTCTTCAAATCATGAAAGCTATGATACACTTTGCTAAAAACCTTTTCGAGCGAGAAAGTAATAGGACAATCCTCCATTTTGTTGAAAAGAAACCAAAAGAAAAAGGAGAAATTTGTTTTTATATCTTTGAACTAAACCCTTGAAGAAAAGTTTTGCCTAAAAAAAAACATCATAAAGCCCAAATGAAAGACTAAATGATTGGTGTTTTAAGTAATGATGAACAATATCCTCAAGTCATGATCTCGGGTAAATCATCATCTTTGAAAGGAGATTAGTGTCTAATGACATAGGTGAATCGAGTTTTTGAGATGAAGAAAGGTCATCTTTCATAAATCTTACAAAATCTTTATCTCTTGTCGTCCCACTTTGAGCTTGATGATTTTCTTTTCCCACGATAACCTAGACTAGGATCACCCCTCACATTGGAGGCGGAATGTACAATCCATGAATGGTCGATGAAACTCTCAAAATTTTTGTCAAAAAAAAATCCCATCAATGATCCTAGAAATAAAAAAAGGTAAAGAAAAAAAGAAAAAAAAAGATTCCTATAGTACCGAAAACAAAAAGGGTCAAGATAGGAGTCGGGATCTAAATAAACAAACAAACAAAGAGAGTTGAGACTAAAAAGCAAAATCAACGAGTCAAAATGAAAAAATCCATGTGATAAGTCTAAAAGGAAAGTTTTTCTTAGAGCGGTCCAATTAACGACAAATGTGATAGAGTCCAAGAGACATAGCCTAAAGAGATTTTCATAGACAACAAAGTGATCCTATGTCGAGAAAACCCTTAAACACTTTTTGATCCTTTATATCCTTCTTTCATAAGCCCGAACCATAGCCTATATTACGTGCGTGTACAAGCCCTTTTTGATCAAAGGCGAGTCCACTTAAGTTGTTGGATACTAATCGCAAAAAGGAGACATGACCGATCGGTGTGTTGTTCGTCATTCTTTAGGACATCAAATCATGAGTCTTCATCAACTAACTTGGGAATAAAATAAACAAAGATAAAATTATCCTTTAAAACCATTTTTTTTAAAATACTTTACGCTCAAAACTTTTTCATTTACCCGAAATGGACTTATCTTGGACCAATTACCTTCAAATGCCGGTTTTATGCGAACTTTCCATAACCCAAACACTTTTTTTTTGCTTGCTTAGCCCAACTTTCTTGAAGAAATTGCATTATAGCACTTGAATGTCATGTTTTAACTTTTGATCAATAAATTTAAATATCTTCATGAATGAAAGTACTTTCATCAAAATGTCTCTACATTTTGTTCAAATAATCCGAATTGTTTTAAGAGAATTTTTCAAGTATACGGCTTGATCTATAAAAGCCAAATACCTATTCAAGGATCCTTTCAAAAAAACAAAACAAAACAAAAACAAATTTTTTTTTCAAAATCAATTTGTAAATTTTGACACAAACATCGGAAGATAAGCATTGAACCCAAGCCATGATTATGTTGGGAGAACTATAAATGGCAATCCGTTAAATTGAGAATGGCAAGACCAAGAATCTAGTAGCTCCAATCGAGTTCAACAACCGGTCGGATGATGATGGTATTACTATAGTAACTTGGAGGAATGGAGGCCGAACAATAAGCTTTTTAAAGCCATCAAGCCGGGGGCAAAAAGCGATCCTAAGGGAGGATAATGACTTAGTCAAAGTTTGGCAAGCAATCAAAGCAATCGGGTATGGCTTCACAAGGGAGGATCACAACATGTGGTGGGTTATTACCTCGGTTAGTTGGAAAAAGTTCAAAAAAAAAAAGACTCAAGTTCCATAATGAATAGTGATTCAAGCCCGGGGTAAGGAAATTTTAACGGTATTATGAGATACAATTCTATACGAACTTCAAGAATGAGACGCCAACGGGGAGTTGAGTGCTGAAAAGATGGGCGACCTATGATTCTCTCGGGTAAGGAACTAACTATTGTTACATTTCAGCAATGACGACTAAAAGGAAAAGATGGAGCAATTATTCAAGTTAAAAAAAAAAAAGAGGTTTACATTTCCCCACACACATTCTTTTAGGTAAGGTTGCCTAATTTAGTCAATCACTTAGGTAGAGTTACCTAATGTGTATTTTCGAGCAAGGTTGCCTAATTTAGTCAATCACTTAGGTAGAGTTACCTAACGTGCATTTTTAGGCAAAGTTTATCTAATTTAGTCAATCATTTAGGTAGAGTTACCTAAAGTACATTTTCAAACAAGGTTGCCTATTTAGTCCATTGTTTAGGTATGGTTGCCTAATGATCACCTTCAAGCAATGTTGCCTAATTCAACATTTAAACAAGGTTGCTTATTTAGTCAATTGTTTAGGTAGAGTTACATAACGATCATTGTTCGAGCGGAGTTGCCTAATTCATCATTCGAGCGGGGTTACCTAATGACTATCTTATTTTTGACAAAGTTGCTGTTTAGTCAATCGTTTAGGAAGAGTTACCTAACGATCTTTTTTAGGCGAGTTGCCTAATTTTAGTCCATCATTGAGGCAAAGATGCTTCTCTCATTTTAAGGCAAGGTTGACTATTTAGTCCATCATTCGAGCAGGATTGCCTAATGATCTTCATCGTTTTAGGCGAGTTGCTTAGCAATCACAACATACTTAATTTTTAAGGTAGACCGCCTTTCAATTTGGCCCCACATTACGGGTTTAATTTTTAGGGCGGACCGCCTTTCAATTTGGCCTCGCATTGCATATTTAATTTTCGAGGCGGTGCCGCCCTCCAATTTAGCCATGTGTCGCACGTTTGATTTTCGGGGTATGCCGCTCTACAATTTAGCCTCGCATTGCATGTTTAATTTTTAGGACAGGCCGTCCTTCAATTTGGCCATGTATTGCATATTTGATTTTCGGGATAGGTTGTCCTACAATTTGGCCTCGCATTACATATTTAATTTTCAAGGCGAGTCGCCCTCCAATTTGGCCATGTACTTGCACGTTTGGTTTTCAAGGCGAGCCGTCCTTCAATTTGGCTATACATTGCATATTTAAGTTTTAGGGCGAGTGTCGCCTTTCAATTTGGCTATCCCATCATCATTTTACTCTTGATTTTAATCATATAAAAAAAACAAAAAACCAAATTTTTTTTTCTTTACAAGCTTGTTAAACAAAGTCATTGCAAAACATCTTTTTCATTTGACTTTGCACCATAAGCATTATAAAGAGGGCAACTGTAATAACAAAAAAAAGCACTTCCATTTTTTTAATTATATTATTATTATTAAAAAAACAAACAAATAAAAAAATACAAAACCAAAAAATAAATTAAAAAAAAGAAACAGATTGAAGTCTATCCCAATTTTTAAATTCGAGTTTAGCTTGGTTGGATCACCTTTCAATAACAGAGTTTGAGTTTAAATTGAATAGTTAAAAAATCTGAATTTTAAGGTATTTGATTTAGGACGAAACTGAAATTTGAAAGTGTTTGATTGAAGGTGAAACTCAAATTCTCAATGTCTATAAAAGGGCGATATTCTGAAAAAAAAAAAAAAAAAGAGGAGGGGGGCGGTAGTCACTACACGAAAAAAAGGTCATAGCGGCGGAACATTTGAGGCGATTAAGAAAACCGTCTCAAAGTTTTATAATTTTATTTTTACACATAACTTACATACGGCGGGTGATAAAACCGCCCCACTTCTTAATTAGTAGCCACCCCACCTTTTTTATTTGAGTTACGAAAGGTTAAAAAAAAACTCATTCATTATTCCTCGCTCCCTGCCTCTTCGAATTCTAGGTTTTTAGTTTTTCCCTTTTTCAATTTCTGCAGCCATAGGTGAATACACTATCGTATTCAACCTCTATTTTTCTCAACTCCATTTCAGTTTTGTCTAACTCCAAAGCATACGGATTCTTTTGGTTCCCTTTCATCCTCTCTTCCTCTTCCCTCTCCTTCTTCAACCTTCCATTTCCTACCTAATTCCTCATCGTCGTTTCATTTCTTATCATTGTCGTTTCGAGTTGATATCTCTCGCTCCGTAAAAATATCGAAACGATGAGATGTGTTTGATACGGGATTCATTTTCAATTTACCGTTTGGTGAAGACGACGTGGTCGGCGATGCACAAAAACGGACAACGGAGAAAGCACTACCTCCGGTGGTGACTATTGAAATGGTATAGTAACTTCTCTATTTCTCTTTTTTAAAAGGAATTTACTTGTTGGTGAAATCAAGAATTCGTGAATTTTGTGTTCCATAGGCTATTATATATTTTTTATTTTGATGATATAATGGATGGAAGGTTCTAATAATCTCTATTTTTCCGTATCCGGAAAATTTTGTCTTCAAATCAAAACCACATCTCCGTAAGCTTTGAATTGCTTTATGGTTCATCATGTCCACAACTCCGTGGAGCCCAAGAAAAAGGACGAGAAATTGCTTTGATCGTTGTTCTCCGTTTTTTGCTTTTTTAAAGAAAGTTATGCTTCGAGCATAATATTGCAAAGTATTTGTTTCAATGTATGACCAACTAGAAGCCTTGCTACGGTTTTGTTTTGGGGGAGATCTTTATCATCCAAATTCTTAGTAATTCCACTAGATGTTGGTGTGTGGCAAATTTCATTTTAGCTATGTGTTCAATCATTTTCTATAAACCGGAATTTGTTCTTTTGTAAATGAAAAGCATATGTCTCTTCTTGTCTACGTGTGCATAAACAATCAATCAACGAACGGCATGTACTGTGTGTAATGTATTGTAGCAAAAAGTTAATGGTTAAATCATTCATTGTCCACTAGGAGCGCGAGGTTCCATGAAGCTACGTACGTCCGTATTCTCTGCTCTAAAGTTAGATTCCATCCTTTACGACATAACATGTCGGATTTTATTTAAGAAGCATAAAAACATAGAAAGATCACATCCATGTACATATGTAAATCCAAATTTTTGGCATGCATGTGATTCACATCCATCGGTGATGTTGTTAGCGGAATAATCGACTTACGTCCGGACATCAAAAAAATTACAAAAATGCAAGTATTAAAAGAAAACACAAGTCCGTAATTTTTCTACGGAAGCGGTATAAGCAAGCAAGGGTAAACTGTACATTCTTTGCAAAGTAGTTGTTTCAATGTATGACCAATTAGAAGCCTTGCTACATTTCAAAGTGAATGCTAATGTCGATACTCGCTGAAGTTAGATTGTTTATATGATAATTTTATGTCTACTAATTAAATTATTTTCTTGTTGTCATTTCATATAATCTTGTGTGAATTGGTTAGTTTAAGGAAATTGTTCTAAATTTATCGAACTTATATCCGTCATTTTCATCTTACAACAAAGATGAAGCATGCAAATCACATAATTAGCAATAGCATGGTCAAACCGGTAAAAGTAGCTTAATGCCTTCATCCCTTAAGCTTTCACATGAGTTATTATTGGATTGACTTGAAACAACTTAATGATATATATCGCTATAAAACAGAGGAATACTCTCATATCGTTGGTAACAAGTTTAATGTAATACTCGATTCTCTTCGAGAATGGATTTTTGATTTTATGCCGATCCATGGTGGTTACTTTATTGGAAATGTTAGTCCCGTAAGAATGGACTTTCGTTGGTTTTGCTTGGGTAATTGTATTGCAACTCTACCATCCTTGGCAGCCCCGAACAATCAATAGCAATAATGGATCTTATAGAATCACGATGAGAGGAATTGGTTGGAGAAATGCCACTCAAGGTAATCTATCTAGCAATAGAGACTCATGAATGGTGGAATGTTACGGTATGAGATCCCAAAAACAATAGATGGAGTTACCATAATGGAGGATCCTGGCCGGGTATGCTACTGTACCGCATTTTCCTCAAGCATAACTAATTCACAATGCGACTACAATTGCCATGGTTTTTTGGTTGATTGCAAATCTAGCTCGCATAATGCACTTGACAAAATGAGGCTCAAATGATTAACTTCGTTGCTATGCTTATGGCTTTGCTTGAATTTTTATTGAATAAGTATTTACATGATATTTGCCTTAGTGAAATGTTGAAAAACATATGAAACCGAGTTTCATGTTGTTATCGACTGAAAAAAAATAAAAAAAGCTTTATAAGTGCCATAACTTTTGTTGGAAAATCTGATCTCGCTTATGCATCATGTAAATTTACGAGCTTTAACTATTTTTGTGCAATTTTTCATGAGTTTTGGCCTTCGCTTGAAAGATTAGTTAGTATATTCTAAGTCTATGGTATTAAAGGTCTGTTCACACCGTTTATATACCTGCTTAAAATCTTCATTGTTTTTATGTACTTCCTTATTGAGATTATCTTTGAGACATTTTGGCTATTGCAATGGATCCAGTGCTTTTGTAGCTTCTCACCGCTGCATGCATCAAGACTAGACGCCCCCAAATTGCAAGATGTGCTATCGAGCTTGCTTGAAACAAGATTAATGAAAGACAACTGGCCGAAATATTACGATGGGAAGCTTGGTCAATACGTTGGGAAACAGGCTCGTAAATTCCAAACCTTGTCCATTGTTGGTTACTTAGTAACAAAAATGTTGTTGGAAGACCTTTAGCATTTGGGTATGGTGGCACTCGAAGAAGACAAACAAATGAGGCCTCTCATTAGAAGATCAAATTCATGGACATTCGATGCTAATCCCATCCATTTCGGATGTGTTAAACCCCTTCACATAATTAGCAATAGCATGTCATTTAATCCTTTAGTTTTTTATTTTTTTTTCACTTGTCAATGTTTGAAGACTTTTATGTATTTGAAATTTGATAATTACAAATTTAAGAATATTGTGTAAGCTATGCAATTTTTTTTTATTTACATTCAACAAGATTATTTATTTATTTATTTTTGATAAAATAAAAAAAACAATTGAATTCGAAGGATGAATTATAAAATCCGTATAAATTTGGAACAAAATTCATTTATTCCGCACAAATTATAAAAGCTAGAACGTAGAGGCGATCGTACAAATTATGAATTTTATAATTTGGGGTGGTTTTGAATTTACAAAATTTTAAAACGTGAGGCGGTTTTTAACCGCCCTAAAAATTGTGCATCAAAACACTCGAAGATAATATTGGTATTGTAGAGGCGGTTTGAACCGCCTCGAGAAACCGCCTCGAAATCCCCGGCGGTTTCCAAAACCGCCCCTACACTCGTAGAGACGGCGACATTGCGGGCGGTCTTGGGGCGATCCTCAAAACCGCCGCTAAAAGCCAAAAAACCGCCGGGAATGCCCTTTTTGGTGTAGTGAGTATTCTTCAACTTTTTTTTTCAGGGCGGTGTTCTTTAGGCCTTTAAATTCTAGGCAAGTTTGTTCTTCGCTTAGAGTGAAAATTTGGGTAGAAAAGGAAGAAGAAATTCGGGTTTAAGTGAGAGTAAAAATCAAGGAAAAAAGAATATTGTTTTGAAATTCTAGTTGTTGCTTTTCGGGAATTTCTAGGGAGTGTTCTTCATGTTCTTCGTAGCCTTTAAGTTTTTGGGTACTAGTTCATCGATCATTGGTCTAGTTACTTGATCGTTTTTGGATTTTCTAGGTTCGGTTACAATCATTCACCCTCCTCATTTTCCGAGTCTTATGCATGCTACAAGACATTCATAAACACCGGACCTAACAACAACAACAACTCAATCATTGAATCAAAGTCTTCCAATTCCCTACAAAATCGATAACAACAACAAGGTCCAAAAAGAATTATATTCCATTCCTTTGACTCTGCTCTCGCTCCCTTCTCCAAAATGAATAGTAACAACAACACAAGGTCTTGAAAATAACTCTTCACTCCATTGATTTCGATTCAAGTAATCCTAATGTGACTCCTGTCCTAATTTTCCTATTAATTCTTAGGTTGAATTTTTTTTTTCGAATTGGAGCAAGATGAATGAAAGAGAGAGAGAGAGAGAGAGAGAGGTTGAACCGAAGTAGCCACTAATTGAAAAACAAAAAGGAAGGAAAAACAAAAATGGGGGGATTTCGGCTCACCGATGGAATCGGGGTAAAGAGGGAGAAAAAGAGAGAGAGAGGAATTGCATCATGAGAACGGGAGAGAGACAGAGAGGATTAGAACTTGGTAATGATCTAAAGAGGAGAGAGAAACCATTTCAGCTCTTAAGCCCGCCTCTCATAGAAAAGAACGGGTTGGGCTCATTACTAAATGAAAGGTTGGGCTGGTTTCATGTCCGACCCGGATCGATAAAAAAATAATAATAAAGGGCACGAATAATGGCTAGAGTTTGCCCAGCTTTTACTCGTCCGAGAAAACAAAAAAACAAAAAAATAAAAAATAAAAAATGCTACAATGATAGGAATGAAGGCGTGAGAACTACAATTAGTCAAGGAAGAAAATAGAAAAAGAAAAGAAAGAAAAACAAAAGGAAATCGCGTGAGAGAAATGAAAAAAAGAGAGTTTGTTTCAACTTTTGAAAAAAGGAATAAGGGGAACGTGTGGCTTAGGGCAGTCGAAGGAGATGGTGTGGGCTTAGCCCAAACCATGTAAGGATAGGCTACTTGGTCGAAGCTATTTAAGTCTAATGGGTAAAAAAAAAAAAGGGGAGCAAACCATGTGAGGATGGGCTAGGTTGAAAAGGTTCTAGTCCAACAGGTAAAAAAAAAAAAAAAAGGAACAAACCAAATGTGAGGAGGGGGCTGGATTGGTTACGTCCAGGCCATTATATACATGTGTATATATGTATAGAAGTAAAAAAAAAGAAAAAAAAAATATATATATATATATATATATATAAACATATAAAAAAAAATGTTGGATTTATTTATTTATTTTACATTTCATATTCAATTTCGGTAATTTATTACTTGAATTAAAGAAATTCCTCTTTTAATTTATTGCAATGTACTTTACAATCGTTTTTTTTATTATTTGTTTATTCATGTAATTTCTTAACGAAATCTCCTTTTGATAGGAGTTGTCGTTTCGTGACAAGGTCTTCTATTTGATAGAGACCGTCGGTCATTTAATAACCAAGATGTCCTCCAATGCGTCGGTTGCGTCGAGATTTGAAGTGGATCCGATATTTGAATCGACGTGTCACCCGACAAAGGAAACCGACGATTGTTTCAATACGATACCACGCTCAAAACTAAAAAAATCACATTTGCTAAAACAATGGTTTAAAAATTAGAAAACAAATTGGCATAAATGAATAATGTAGGAGATAATTTAAAACTAAAACAAGATGTGGTACCTTTCTTCGGAAAGGACACTTTTAGGGTGAATAATTGTCTTCCTAAAGTGTAATCAACTCGCTTATCATAGAATCTCTAGACCGAGTGTTATTTTAGGTTCCTAGTTCCTTAATAGTAGGTGCCAACTCTAAAGCTCGTAAATAAACTTATAAATATTTAATCATATTTAGCCTTTTAATTTTAGGAGTTCCGTCCGACGTCGGGTAATGACAAAATTAATGGTTTTCAAAAGAATAAGAATAGAACTAAATTCTTAAACTTGAAGTGTGCAAACAAAATTAAGCAAAAGTAGATTCAACTGAAAGAATACCTAAACAAACTGCTGCTTCTCTGAAAAGTAAACATTGAAGGGGAGAGAACTGTTCATGGTGCAGTGGACTTCTGAAAATGATAAAGAGGAAGGTCTATAAGGAAGTCCATACATCTGAAAAAATTATAAATAAAAGAATCATTAATTAATCTTACCCCATAATAATTAATATACTAACGATTATTTTCAACTACCAGCCAACCATATATAGTTGCTTGCATTGTTTTGATGCTATTTTTTGGTCCTAGTTGAAAGGGAATCCCTTTTTGCATAGTCACATATGATTTTGATTTTTAAAATGAATACAAAAGAGCAGGTGCTCTCAGCAATGAGATCATTTTTTGCGTGGATTGCTCTCATTCTTTGTGTCAAGTCCAGCCCTACCCAGATAATTAAACAATTGCATGGGAGGAGAAAGAATTAAATGAGACAATTACTAGTCAGCCTTTGATAAAAGGGTTTGTATATATATATATATATATATATATATATATATATATATATATATATATATATATTTCCATGAAAGAATTTTCAATTGTCAAGGATCCAGATTGAATCAAAAGAGGTGGATATGATAGAAACAATGAAAAGGGTTTGGTCTTTTGGTAAAACTCGGAGGCTTGCCCTGTTGTGGTGGAGTAAGACTTGGTTTGCTTTATTTTGGCTTTTGAACGCTGAATTCTGTATGGAATGGAAATCATGTATCTCTATTGTATTACATATAATATTTCATTAGTGGTGAACACTAATATTGTTTTTTTTTTTCAAAAAAAGAAGAAGAAGGGATATTGTGTGTATATATAAATTAAACATAGATTTGAATTTCGTATTCTTGAATAAATAATTATTACAAAATTTTGAGAAATTACATTCCATTTATATATAGGAAAGTTGCATTGATATACTGTTTTATAAAATTTTATTCATTAAATAAGTTAAACTATCCACTAATTATTCCATGTGTGTGTGTCATCTTGGTCTTTATATTCATAATCTATTTTCTTGTTACTTTCAATATTGAAATTCCTTAATATGCTCGACAAAGGATATTTAATATCAATTTATATATACAAGCTGGTTTAAGGATATTTTTTATTATTAAATTAAAAAAACACGTATGAATATATATATATACACGCACACCACAATATACCTTATATTATATATAAATTTTAAACCAATATGTACAAAAGATAAAACAAATTAATAAACAGGGGCAGAAATAGAATTCTTGTTATGGAGGTGCAGATATAGATAAAATTAGTGTAAATTTAAAGTAAAATAATAGAAGAATATAATGCATAATTTTTTAGGTGCAAGATAATTATTTTCTATTAAACAATCCTTAATTTGAATGGTTTACTTAAACTTTTTCAAATCTTCGTACCAAAGTATAAACTTTTATAAATCTTGGAGGTGCCAGGCCGAGAGCAATTTCTAGTTCCGACTTCCGTCCAGGTCATCGCTTGTAAATTTTGCACGCTTATCAAGTATGTGAAAGAATGAAAGTAGAAGCAGCTGTTATAATGCCACAATCTATCAATATTATATCATCTGAAACCTTGAGTACCAAAAACAATAATGGTTAAGTTTCGGAGACTGATATAGATGTGATCCATAGTTTAGTACAATATATATATATATAGTCAGTACAATGATCTCATTAGCTGGTTAGAGAATGAGGGTCAAGCGAGCTTGGAGGCAGAGCCTCCAAAAGGATTTATAGAATCTTGAACCGAGTTGTTTAAGCTTGTAAGATTTTTTTTTTTTTTAAATAACTTTAGTTGTCTACAATATAAAAAGAGATAATATTTTTTATATTTTATCCGTCTATTGAAAAACCCTAATAAAAATTTTTAATGCAGCCATGAAATAGACACAATTGTTGAACTACGTAAATCTTTATATAGTTTGATTATTCGTTTTTCGTAACGAGTAACATCTAAGAATCTAACATAAAAAACTATAAAATATATGAAATTTAACATTAAATTTCCATCAAGTATGTCACTACTTGACATTTAGGAGGCTTAAAAAAAATTAAATATTTTATTTTGTTTTTGATTATTTACGAGAGAAAGTGAGTTAAACTATGTTTTGGAGTCATCACTTAACATTAAAGGAACCGAGAAACCTAAAAATGACACCGATTTAGAGATTTTATAATAAGGAATTGATTACGTTTTTAGAAAGATATTGATCACCTAAAAACATCATTTTCTAGAAAAAGTACCAAGTGTGATCTAATTCTAAAAGTTTATCTCCTAAAAATTTTATTTTTACTAAAATATTTCTAAGTCAATTTTCAAGTTTATTACCTAAGTCAAAATTTTTTTTTTTTTTGTAGCATCATATTGAATTAATCGTCAAACCCTATTATCGGGAGTCTTGTCAATTTAATATCGGATCCAGCTTAAGTTTCGACATAATCGGCATGTTGGAGAACGACCAAATTACTAAAGATGATTAATTTGATTTAATTAATAACATTGGTTCCTATCATATAAGAGACTTGTTAAATTAACTTAGCATTTTCTCTATTATTTTATTTTTTTCTTTTTCTTTTTCTTTTTGACATTTTTTTAGAGTTGGATAAAATATATCAAAATCACAATTTGTTCCTAATAAATAGAAGACTCGTTGATCTAACATCATGTTAGAAGGAAATCCATGCATTATGATAAAATTCACAATCTAAATATTTCTGAGTTTTCTAATACAAATAAAATTAAAAATTATAACAAAACAACACAATAAAATAATTTTTAAAAAGTAAAAAAACAAACTGAATGGTCACTAATAAAGTAACCTAAATGCCCCTTATAATGCTACTAGAAATGAACAAACTGTCATTTGCATGAAAAATGACCAAAATAATCATAGGGGTAATCTGGAATCAAAACAGTGCAACACGTGCGTAGAAATTTATTGAATTGCCCTTGAAGCTCCAGCCGCTAATGCTAGCATTTGCGATCGTCGTTTGGTCACCTTCAAGCATGTCGTAGGTCAAGCAAGGATCGCCTGGACCTTCTATCTAGTCTAGTGTAGGCAGTCTGGTTCACGAGGACCAGAAGAGGGATATCGGTTATCGGCCACCGTTGTCATTTTCTTCTTCTTCCTTAATCAAGATTCCAACCACGAAGAGGCACGTAGAGGACACCAATCTGCTTAGAAGACCACAAGAAATGTTTCTACAATGGTTATGAGGTCTAATTTGGTTAGAATGAGAGATTTGGTGGTGTTTGTAAAATGGGTCTTGATTCGGGTTTTGCTTCGATTTGATTGTTTCTGGCAAGTTTTCATCGTGATTTCAAAAATGTCAGCTTCTAGAAGGGTGATGAAGGTCTCTGTGATGGTGGGCGTTATTGGTTTTGCTAGGAATAGAAGGTTTGGTCAAGTTCCTAAATAGGTCGGGTCACCAGCCTTCTCTCCTCTATTCTAGGTGCTTATGCTGCTCTCAAGGTCACAAGTTTGTGGGATCAGGATATCCATAGGCTTTAGAAATAATTATATTCTAGTTTTGTGGCCCTTTTTGTTGACACAGTGGTGAGCAGTACTGTGTTGGAGGTTCCATGCTTTCTAGGGAATAATGCCTCGGGCTTTGATTGGATTGCAGGTTGGATAGAGTGGGGTGGTGAAAGATTTGAGTTTAAAGATGCTCCTTCTTATTCGGAAAAGAACTGGGGTGGAGCCTTCCCAAGAAAATGGTTTTGGGTAAATATTTATTTCTTTCGTGTGGCAACTATCTGCTTATTAATTGATCATATGTTTTTCTCATGTGGAGTTTCATGCCTACTTGTTCCATTGTAAGAATGGGAAAGTTAGTTTCACTGTTTCTCTTTGCACAACCAATAATGAGCTATTTACTCTATTTTCAACATACAAAGATGACCTCAGGTCAATATTCTTCACCCCAAGTTACATTTTGATGCGTGGTGTTGCGAATGTTGTGTTGTCACACATGGTGGTTCAGAGTACAGAAATTGAAGAAAACACATTAACTTATCTATGGTTATTGAGACTGCTTCCTTATGGACCTGATTAGCTGGCTCATTTTCTATGTGCTGTCAATTAGTGGAAGTTTTTGGTGAAGAAATCTCTATGCTGTTTAAGTTTTTGATGATGTTTGGAATTATTGCTGTGACAATGTTTTACTAAAGCATCTTAGATTTGCAATTGTCTGCACATTCCTAACCTGGAAGAAGAAAATAATAACAAAAAAAAGGTTCAAAGAAAAACTCCAAATGCCTGCATCCTAATTGTTGATGTTTTTACACCTTTACTGTAGGTTCAATGTAATGTCTTTGAAGGTGCAAGCGGAGAAGTTGCTTTGACTGCAGCTGGTGGGTTAAGGCAAATACCAGGAGTAAATGTGACTTTTGAAAATGCTGCATTGGTACCTTTCTATTACAATCCCAATACTATTGTTCTCCACTTTCCCTTGTTTCAGCAATTTTTTTAGATTAATTATTTTTTTCTTCTTTTTAGGAATATATGGCTAAATACATATATATAAAGAATGAGATAGCAAACAGCTGATATGCAATGATCATGGCACCCTGCTAGTTTTTTCATATGGAACTTGCATCGTATTCATGAGTTTTTGAATATGCCTTACTATCTTTAGTTTGAGACCTCAAATAGAAGAGACAAAAACGTACACAATTTTATAAGTTGGATGCGCTCGTTTTAAATAAACTGACACGCATGGTACAATGTTCACCTATGCAGATTGGAGTACACTATGATGGAATTTTCTATGAATTTGTGCCATGGAATGGTGTTGTAAATTGGGAAATTTCTCCATGGGGCTACTGGTATATGGCTGCAGACAATGGGACACATTTGGTATCCTCCTTTTCCAGTTTCTAATATTAACAGTCTCACTGTATAAATCTTAATTTTCACTGATGTCCAAGTAAATTTGGTATTGTTCTTCACTTAGACCTGTGAAAAAAGGAAAACAAAAACACAAAGTACATACTGGCCTGCATGATTCTTCATGACCTCTTAAGTCTTTTATGGATACATATAATGATGTTGGAGTTATATCAATTAAAGGTGTAATTTATTTTTCCTTCTCAGGTTGAATTGGAGGCAACAACAAAGGATTTGGGAACAACATTGCGTGCTCCAACAGCAGAAGCTGGGCTTACTCCTGCTTGTAAAGATACCTGTTTTGGAGATCTGAAATTGCAAATTTGGGAACGTAGATTCGATGGCACTAAGGGGAAGGTGCATTTTACTTCTTACTCTCCCATATCCGTGTATTCATCAACTTATTGTGCAATATATGCTTTAGCCTCGGTAATTATTTATTCTTAGCATCAAGTGGCCTAACTATTGGACAAAACATCAAAAACCTATTTGTTGTGTGAGGGTATTTGTCTTGCAATGTGGTCTCACCACCGTGATTTTGTCTTGCAAATTATCAAATTTACGATGTTTTGCAAACTCCGTTGGCCTTCACCATTGTTAGAGAATAAAATAATCATATCTTGGGACTTCACTTAGCACCTTAAGCTTTTGGGTTGAAATAGTTTTTTTGACATGGTGACAGAGCCTTGCTAACCTAACGGTTAAGAGTTGAATCCTATCACCCCCACTTTTTCTTTTAATTAATTAAGCACAAGATAGTGTGATCTTGTACAAGTTTGAAAGCCAAAGGGCTTTCACTTGAGGGGTGTATTAGAGAATAATATAAATCATATTTTAGGGTCTCATCTAAAAATTTAAACTTTTGAGTTGAAATGGTTCTTTGACAACCATTAACATAAGTTTGTCCACTTATTAGCGTCACAGACCATATGCCTCATTTTTGTGATGCATAATTATTTTGAAACATATGTACAATGAATAAAACCTTGTAATGAACAATACTTTGTCTGACACCTTGCTTGCTCTCTGTAAACTTGAAGACGGTGGATTGAACGTAATGTTTATCTACTATCACTAGTTTTATTATGTAGTTTCCTCTCTAGAATTTACATATCAATACATTTTTCTTTTTGGGGAATTGACCCACCCTTTCCTTCATTCATAAATCTCAATTTTTTCCCTGTGCTGATTGGCATGCTTTACATAAAAACTAGTTCTACAATCAGTTGTTGCACATGTTCTCCCTAAATGTATTTTCAATGACATGATCGGATGAAACCAGTGAAAGGAGAAGGCTAGTGTAATTCATGAGTGATTTTCTTTTTAACAAGTCTAGAGTTCTAGTGGAAGAATTGAAGTCTGCTTTTAGCATGTGAGGATTTGGTCCCTGCATGTTCTATTTTTTTCTCCCTTTTTCTTACACCTTCTATGTTGTGTCTGTAATTAAAAATCCATATGAAATAAATCATTCATGGATGGATGCAATTCCAGTGAGATTGTCTTCACATAATTTTTCAAAATCCTTGGCATAAAACTGTTTAATGTACTTTGTCAAAGTGTAAAAGCACTGATCCTTCCATTGATAGGTCTTCTTGTGATTGGCAGATACTTTTAGATTTGCACTATTACAAGTTGGTTTTTAAGACCAGTTGGTTTCATTCTTCGTACTATGGCTTTGGATATTCTTACACTTTCAGCATTATCATATGCAGTTAATTTTGGATGTTACAAGTGACATGGCAGCAGTAGAAGTCAGAGGAGGACCATGGTTTAACACTTGGAAAGGCAAGACATCTATGCCAGAGCTTGTTAGCCGTGCTGTCGGAGCTCCCAGTGATTTGGATGAAATTTTCAGATTTGCTCCACTGTTCAAGCCCCCTGGTTTGTAACCACCAGGCCAGTCCTTTCCTTGCAAAAAAGGATTAAACTTCAAACTTTGTAGCAGTAGAGTAAGCAAAATCGC
The DNA here is from genome assembly GCA_963924115.1 of Dovyalis caffra. Lineage (NCBI taxonomy): Eukaryota > Viridiplantae > Streptophyta > Magnoliopsida > Malpighiales > Salicaceae > Dovyalis > Dovyalis caffra. The sequence goes on along the minus strand of CAWUPB010001194.1, from coordinate 13,619,418 downwards.
ATAGTGCTGTTTGAATGAGGATCCATTCTGCCCCAAAAATACAGAGTTGATGTTTCTGTAACCCTGTAAGCTGCATAATTAGTTTTTTTTTTTTTAATTTTTTTTTTTTTAAGCTTGGGCAACCTTAGTGAAAGGGAACTGAGGGTTGGCCTTAGTCTGACTTCATCCATTCTGAGGCATTTTGCATTAGCAACTTGTTTTTATCAGAACGCTAGTGCAGGCTTACTTACCAACTTTGCCTTTTATTCGGCATCTTATGCAAGCTTTGTGGTCATTTATTGCCTAATTTCTGTTTAGTCATCTAGAAATTTTCTGGTTATAGTTTACAGACATTTGCTGCAATCGGAATATAGCCGTGATTTGCCTTTAAAACTGTAAGCAAAATGTTGATGTTTTAGGTTGGAGCTAAAACTCTAATATAACACCAGCAACAAAACCAAAAAAAAAAAAAAAAAAAAAAAAACCTTAAATTTCTCGGAAGTGCGCTCGTTGTCCATATCTGTTTAAGATCTTAGGTAGTATAAAATAAACGGAAACAATAACTAACAGTTATCCAGAGAGCATATTATAAGAGATTATCTTTGTCTTCTAATCCTTTTCTTTTTAATCCTTATTTTTTATTTTCAAGTCGATTTTATTAACATAGCGGGACAATAAGAAATAATATATTTTTTCAAGAAAATATTTTTATATAAATTATTTTCCAAAAACAAGTTCTATTACAATAAATTCTCTCAGTTGAATCAGTCCTTCTCTCTTGGACTAGGCCTAGTTTATGATATCGGCTATTTATGGATTCCATACACGACTGAAGGATAAACAAAAAGCAATAGCAATATATCTCTGCATATAATAAAAATTTGTCCAAACAGAAAAATTGAAGGAGAAAAGATAGTCCGTCCTACCTCATCATAATCAAATTATTTTAGCTGCTATTCCAGCAGACGATCCTCCTTTTTATCCTCAGTAGGTCCGTAAGCCCAACAGCATAGAAGAAAATACACAAAATTGATTATACTCAAGACAGTGATCAGCCAGTAATAATCATCTAACCGGCCCTTGTTAAGATTACTTGACAACCAGCTTTCTTGCCCTCCTTTGGATGTAACTCTATCCACAACGTCCACCAAACCACTCCCTATCAAATCAGCCACGGCGGTTCCGAAAGTGTAAAGAGCCACCGCAATGCTAGACATGCTCTTAGGAAACTGAGAGTAGTAGAATTCTATCTGTCCGATTGAGTTAAACGCTTCAGCCAATCCAAACAGGATAATTGGTGGCAAAAGCCAGGCTACTGACATGTTCACCACACCATCTGGTTGGTCTTCTAGTCCTTCCTCAATGGCAGTTCTTCTTCTTATGGTCTCTACTACTGCTGACATTGCCCTCGCTGCAATTGGAAGTAGCAAACCAATTCCCATCCTAACTTTAGGAGTAAGCCCGCCGCGTGGCTTGCCGGTGAATCTTGCTAGTAATGGCAGCAGAATTCGGTCGTAGAAGATTAGCCAGATTGTGAGAGTGAGAACCAGAAACACATTGAGAGATCCCGCTGGAATCTCAAAAATAAAGATTTGCCTGTCCATGGTGTTTGCTTGGAGGGTGGCAAATGAGTTTTGGTTCAAGTTGATTTGCATCATGATGCCTGTAGACCAAATGGGGATGACCCTCAGAAGAGCTTTCAGCGATTCTACCTGATCAACTGTACATAGACGCCATGGATTTGAAGCTGACCCATCAGGATTTACATCTCTATCAGGGTCTGTTACTATACAAGCTCGGTTTAGACACCTGCAGAGAGTGTTGAGGAATGTTGACGAATTTATCATCTATTGTTACTTAAAGAGAAATGATATGGATTAGGATAGACAAGAATCCGACCAAAACTTGGAATCATCACTGTGGTAATACTGGCACTGTACCTTAAATTATCAGTGGGGACATGGAACTCAGAGTCATCACTGTGGTAATACTGTTCAGTGCTGCTGTGAGACAGCCTGAGCTTCCTGTTCCTGAATGCTGCAACTACAACTTGAACAAACCCAGTAAATAAGCTCGTGGAGGCCTTTGTTTTGACGTACAGGGAAGAACCCACCAAAAACATTAGAGCAGAGAAGAACATGAGAATTGCAGGAACCGCAAACCCGACTTTCCAACCAAGGTGATCTTGGATGTAGACAATAGCTGTAAACGCTATAATTGTTGATAATCCTACTGCAGCATAATACCAATTAAAGAAACTCTGCAAGACACTCTCATTGTTGGGGTTCTCTTTGTTGTCTAATTGGTCTGCACCGAAGGCGATAGAGCAAGGCCTAATGCAACCGGCTCCGAGGGATACGAGGCCGAAAGAGGAGAATAAAACAGCTAGTTGGCCTGTAGTAGCTGATCTGCAGACGTCGGTGAATCGGTCGCAAGGTGGAGGGCTTAGTTGTGGGATCATGGCAGTTAACCAAAGAAGAATCATCCCCTGCATGAACAGAGCAGGTTAAGAGATCAAGAATTGAAACCCCTATTTTCCCCAGAAACTTGGAAACAAGGCAAACATAGAATCAGTGAATATGATAGCAGGAAATGACTCACAAGAAGGCTGCAGAGTGATCCCAAAGAGATGACCAGATACCGACCCATGAATGAATCGGAGATGAAGGCTCCGAAAATGGACAATCCATTAGACATAGCAGACCACAAGAAGAGAATGGTTGACCCACTTGCAGCCTCCAATCGATAATTTTTCATCAAGTAGAAGATCATATTTGGCATCAGCCCATAGCTAGCCACCCTCTCAAATGCCTCATTAACTATGAATACAGAGAACAAGAAAACAAAGAACCCAACATGATTCAACAGAAAAGAAAGAACAGAACAAGAAATAAATTTAACTGTAGACTCTGGAAATTACCTATGATGAAAGGCATGGTCCTTGAGCCACCCTTTCTGGGGTCCTTGTCCTTGGCGATGAGAACCACCTTCTCCTCTGCTACTGAATTTTCCATTCTTTCTTCTTCTCTAACAGTGTTATAATACTATATAGTATCTTAGAAAATGGAAAGAATTACACACAATTTACACTATCTATAAATACAATGTTTGGAATAAGTTCCACAATAGAACTGGATTCCAAAGCCAGAAACTTGGTCCTAATGAAGTGATCAATTCTCCACAAATCATATCATTTGCGCCTAAAAATTAATGGTTTTCAAAAGAATAAGAATAGAACTAAATTCTTAAACTTGAAGTGTGCAAACAAAATTAAGCAAAAGTAGATTTAACTGAAAGAATACCTAAACAAACTGCTGCTTTTCTGAAAAGTAAACATAGAGGGGGAGAGAACTGTTCATGGTGCAGTGGACTTCTGAAAATGATAAAGAGGAAGGTCTATAAGGAAGTCCATACATCTGAAAAAATTATAAATAAAAGAATCATTAATTAATCTTACCCCATAATAATTAATATACTAACGATTATTTTCAACTACCAGCCAACCATATATAGTTGCTTGCATCGTTTTGATGCTATTTTTTGGTCCTAGTTGAAAGGGCATCCCTTTTTGCATAGTCACATATGATTTTGATTTTTAAAATGAATACAAAAGAGCAGGTGCTCTCAGCAATGAGATCATTTTTTGCGTGGATTGCTCTCATTCTTTGTGTCAAGTCCAGCCCTACCCCGATAATTAAACCATTGCACGGGACGAAAAAGAATTAAATGAGACAATTACTAGTCAGCCCTTTTGCATATATATTTTTTTTCCATGAAAGAATTTTCAATTGTCAAGGATCCAGATTGAGTCAAAAGAGGTGGATACGATAGAAACAATGAAAAGGGTTTGGTCTTTTTGGTAAAACTCGGAGGCTTGTCCTGTTGTGGTGGCGTAAGACTTGGTTTGCTTTATTTTGGCTCTCGAACGCTGAACTCTGTATGGAATGGAAGGCATGTACCTCTATTGTATTACATATAATATTTCATTAGTGGTGAACCATAATATTGTTTTTTTTTTTAAAAAAAAACAAGGGATATTGTGTGTGTATATAATTTAAACATTTGAATTTCGTATTCTTACTTGAATAAATAATTATTAGAAAATTTTGAGAAATTACATTCCATGTATATATAGGAAAGTTGCATTGATATACTGTTTTATAAAATTTTATTCATTAAATAAGTTAAACTATCCACTAATTATTCCATGTGTGTGTGTCATCTTGGTCTTTATATTCATAATCTATTTTCTTGTTACTTTCAATATTGAAATTCCTTAATATGCTCGAGTGTAAATTTAAAGTAAAATAATAGAAGAATATAACGCATAATTTTTTAGGTGCAAGATAAATATTTTCTATTAAATAATCCTTAATTTGAATGGTTTACTTAAACTTTTTCAAATCTTCGTACCAAAGTATAAACTTTTATAAATCTTGGAGGTGCCATGCCGAGAGCAATTTCTAGTTCCGACTTCCGTCCAGGTCATCGCTTGTAAATTTTGCATGCTTATCAAGTATGCGAAAGAATGAAAGTAGAAGCAGCTGTTATGATGCCACAATCTATCAATATTATATAATCTGAAACCTTGAGTAGCAAAAACAATAATTATTAAGTTTCGGGGACTGATATAGATGTGATCCATAGTTTAGTATAATATATAGAGTCGGTACGGTGATCTCATTAACCGGTTAGAGAGCGGAGGTCAAGGGAGCTCGGAGGCGAAGCCCCCAAAAGGGTTTACGGAATCTTGAACCAGTTGTTTAAGCTCATAAGACCTCTCTCTTTTTTTTTAATTAACTCTAGTTATCTATACTATAAATAGATATAGTATCTCTTATATTTTAGCCGTCTATTGAAAAACCCTAATAAGAACTTCTAGTACGGTCGTGAAGTAAGCACAATTGCTTGAACTACGTAAATCTTTATATAGTATGATTATTCTTGTCTTTCTACTCTATTTTCTTACTTGATTCGTTTTTGTAACGAGTAGCATCTAAGAATCTAACACAAAAAACTATAAAATATATGAAATTTAACATTAAATTTCCATCAAGTATGTCACTACCCGACATTTAGGAGACTTTCAAAAAAATTATTAAATATTTTATTTTGTTTTTGATTATTAATGGAGGAAGTGAGTTAAACTATGTTTTGGAGTCGTCAATTAACATTAAAGGAACCGAGAAACCTAAAAATGACATTCATTTAGAGATTTTAGAATAAGGAGTTGGTTATGCTTTTAGGAAGATATCGATCACCCAAAAGCATCATTTTCTAGAAAAAGTACCATGTGTGATCTAATTCTAAAAGTATATCACCTAAAAATTTTATTTTTACCAAAATATTTCGAGTCAATTTTCAAGTTTATTACCTAAGTCAAATTATTTTTTTTTATTTTTGTTTGTGGCATCATATTGAATCAATCGTTAGACCCTATTGTCGGGAGTCTTGTCAATTCAATATCGGATCCGACTTAAGTCTCGATATAATCGGCATGTTGAAGAACAACCAAATTAGTAAAGATGATTAATTTGATTCAATTAATAATATTGATTCCTATCGGATAAGAGACTTGTTAAATTAACTTAGCATTTTCTCTATTTTTTTCCTTTTTTCTTTTTTGTTTCTTTTTTTTTTTTGGCATTTTTTTAGAGTTGGATAAAATATATCAAAATCATAGTCCGTTCCTAATAAATAGGAGACTCGTTGGTCGACATCACGTTCGAAGTAAATCCATGCATTATGATAAAATTCGCGGCCTAAATATTTACGAGTTTTCTAATACAAATAAAATTAAACATTATAACAAAACAACACAATAAAATAATTTAAAAAAAGTAAGAAAACAAACTAAATGGTCACTAAAAAAGTGACCTAAATGCCCCTTAGAATGCTACTAGAAATGACCAAACTATCATTTGCATAAAAAATGACCAAAATAATCATGGGGGTAATGCGGAATCGAAACGAGTACAACACGTGCCTAGAAATTTACCAAATTACCCTTGAAGCTCCGAGTCGCTAATGCCACCATTTGCGATAATCGTTTGGTCACCTCCAAGCATGTCGTAGGTCAAGGAAGGATCGCCCGGACCTTCTATCTAATCTAGTGTAGGCGAGTGTGGTTCACGGGAACCGGAAGAAGGAGATTGGTTATCGGCCATCGTTGTTAGTTTCTCCTTTTTCCCCGATCAATATTCCTATCATGATGAGGCACGTAGAGGACACCAATCTGCTAGAAGACCACAAGAAATGTTTCTACAATGGTTATAAGGTCTAATTTGGTTACAATGAGAGATTTGGTGGTGTTGCAAAACGAGTCTTGATTCCGGTTTTGCTTCGATTTGATTTGTTCTAGCGAGTTTTCATCATGATTTCAAATAGGTCAGCTTCTAAAAGGGTGATAAAGGTATCTATAATGGTGGGCATTATTGGTTTCGCTAGGAATAGAAGGTTTGGTCAAGTTCCTAAATAGGTTGGGTCACGACCTTTTCTTCTCTATTCGGCCTCTTTCAATATCTTATTCTTCTCTAACTAGTCGAAAATGATTGATTTGGGGTTAGGCTACTAATTGATGGTGGTGAATGGAGATGATATCAGCTAGAGGGTGGTGGTTTTGTGAGAGAAACGGACGAAGGGTATGGGGTCAACTCCGTAGGTTTGATGGATGATTAAGGGCTTATTTAGAAAGTTTGAGTATTTTTAAGGAAGATGAACAATCCTTTCTATCTTTTGGCTAGTTTTTTTTTTTTTTTTGAGTGGTGGTAAGTAGTTGTGGTTAGATTTTTTTTTTTTTTTGATAGGGAAGATGAATAATAATGGAGGCTAGGGATTTTATAGGTAAGATGAGTAATGGAGGCTAGAATTTTAGGATAGGAGATGAATAATAGAAGCTCTAAAAATGAGGAGAAAGTGTGTTTATATAGAGATTATTTAAGGTTTGAGATAAAATCAACCTTAGTCCTACCTTGGTTTGTTTATGTTAATTTCAATTTATATTTCATTATTTTTCTCCAATTAACTCTTTAATTGAAGTTGTTTAATCCTTATTCTCTTGATTTCTTTCAAGTTTACATTGATTAATTCTTAATCAAGGCTCTTGATTTTTTTTATCTTTTTTTAATTACATCCCTAATTAAATGTCATTTGGTCCTCATTTTTCATACCCTTTTCAATTGGATCCTAAATCACCTTTCTAATTTTTTTCTTTTTTTAATTAAAAAAATACGGAGAAACCTTAGAAATTAAAATCTTAAAAATTTATAAAATGCTTAGAAATTATGGAAAGATAAACTATGCATGCTTTTTTTTTTTTTTGAGTTTTCTTGTTCTTCTTTTTAATTTTTTGTATGAAAATGGGAGGGGGTTCAAAATGGGTTATGACAAAGTAGTTGATGGCTTGTATTGAAAGTACTGCAACATATCACAATGAGGAGTCTTCCTTATATAAACCTACTTCTTCCTAGTCACTTAATCCTACAACTGCGGGATAAGACTCGTGATAATCTCTATCCAAATTAACTCGCTAATTCAACCCTCTTCGACAACTAAGATGATAAATATGTCTTTTTACCCATTACTAGATAAAAAAATATATATTTATTTGATAAAAGTATGCTTCCCCATACTATTTTTGTCTAATCAACACCAATCATGTGTTTATTTAATAAAAGTATGCTTCCCCATACTATTTTTGTCCAATCAACACCAATCACAACGACACATATGCCATCAAAAGAGTGAGTCATCATAAAAAAGAACCTTATTTCTTCAAGTTGGTGTTAAAGACTGTTGGCAACAAAAAAATGGATCATCATACCCTTTTCTCCATACAAATTGACCAAACATTCGCCTATATAAGAATCCTAAGGACCAAGCATTTCAAGTTCCAACTCTGCTCTCTTAATACGTAATACTACTCGTTCATATTTTTCTACACTTATTTGAACACATGATAATCTACTTAGACATCTCCTCTTTTCGTATACTTACTCAACCATAAGAGGGTCCTTCAACCAACCAGAGTGACTTATTTTAGGTGTTTTGGAAGCTAGGATCACCACTCATCATTAACTTTACTCGTCCCTTTAGCCATGAAAGAGTCTATGTCATCATCAAATTTATTTTTGCGATTTTTAACCTTATTAATGGCCTAATTTATAGAAAATTGAGCTGAAATCCAATCCCCAACATCACACTTGATTCTCCAAGATCTTTTGCATGGCTAAAAATCAAGCAAGGAAAGGTTGTACTACTCTATTAGATTTCACCACTCCCAACAACCAGCCCGTGGATGTCCTCTAACTAAATCAACATATCCAAAACCTTTTAGAGGCCTTTCTAACCGTGTAAGAGTAGATAAATACCTTAACTATGCCTTTGCTAGTGCCACAAATGCCATCGGCATCATCTCATGTTCAACTACTAGAAAATTTTGCATCTCCACAAAATAAGCCATGTGTTGAGGGAGCTCCATCTTCTGTCACCCAAATACGCATGATCAATGTCCATTCAAAGAAGAAAAAAAGGGCATGATGAGGTGGGACGTAGAGAATGAAAATGTTGCCATTTTTCAGAACATTAGAGGAGCCATTCCTATCTCTATGATGAATAACCAATGAGCCAAGAAGCGGGAATAACCACTAGTAAGGATTGGTAGAGCTGACCCTATAGCACCAGAACTTTATAAAGACTCTATACAGAACACACAAACATGCCAAACATTGTCTAGGCCAAAATCTTTAGCCAAAACAACGAGATAATTCAACAAAATATACAAGCAAGAAGTCAAAATTCAACCTTAAAACCCAACAAAAATCTAAATTCCAATAGTGCTAAATTATTCCACAATCAATGTTGAAATATGTGAAGAAAGAATTGTCTTATCTATTCGATTAGAAATCAAAAAGTTAAAATAGAAGGATTACCAAATTTGATCAACTCGATTCTCGGATATAAATTAGGAAATAAAATAATTACCACTAAATAAGAAAAATAAATCACCTAAATCAATGGAAAGAACATAATAGGAAATAACCTAAAAGTAAAAAAAATCTCCTAAATTTGGGCTTGATCGGTTCTAATAAACAGAAATAGATTCTTAAAATTATTCCACACTCCCCATCAAGTTTGGTTATATATGTTGATTGAATCCAACTTGGAACTTAACTCTTCAAGATTTATGTATGGTAGTGCCTTAGTCAAGATGGCAATAATTTAATCACGTGTAGGAATGTAGGATAAGTTGATCTTCTCTTTTATGAAATGATAATCGATCTCTACATATTTGGTCCGATCATGATGAGTTGGATTTCTTGCAATGCTTATTGTAGCTTGATTATCACATAGGACATTCATGGAGTTCTCACATGATAACTTCAATTTATAGAGTAATCATTTTAGCCATGTAACTTTGCATATACTTAGAGCCATAGCTTTAAATTTGGCTTCCGTACCACTCCTTGCTACAAAGGACTCGCTTTTTACTCGCCAAGTAACTAAAATTTTTGAATCCTAAATATTTTTTAAAAAATGAAGAATTAATTGAATTTTCATTTTTGTTTGGGTCTCTCCTCCGCGTTTATGAATTGATCGATCGACTAACTAAGGGTCATATGAGTACGACTTAATATATTTGTCATGTGATGTGCTTGTCTTGGAAATTTCACCGACACTTGGCACGACACATGTTACCCATTTCGTTTTTTTCTCCCTTTCAAAAAAATAAAAAATAAAAAATTATTTGTCGTATTATACCCTTGTAATAAATGACATTTATTTTCTCTAGCGATTTCTCATATTATCCTTAACAATAAATCGTATAAAATTTTCATACATTGTAAGTTTAAAATTAGCTAATTTATTTATTTATATCCATGGCATTTTCCTATTTCCTCAATGCCGGTGGCATTGGATGGACAGATTGAAACAACTTATTGGTTTCATATATATACCTTTTCTTTTTTCTTCTTTTATTTTCATATCTTTTTTTATCTTTTATATTTTTTAAAGTTAGTGAAAAATCGTTATTAGTCCCTAAAAATTAGATAGGAGACTTGTTAATTTTCACCTAATATATATATATATTAATGTTAATTCAAATCCATCACCTTAGTAATGAGAATGTTCTCCGACATACTTGGTTATATCAAGACTTAAACTGAATTCGATGTTGAATTAATGAGACTCCTAGTGACGGGATTCAATGATTGATTCAATATGATGTCGCAAATTAAAAAAATTAATTTGACCTAGAGAATAAACTTGGAATTTTGACTTTGGAATAATTTTGGCAAAAGTAGAAATTTTTATGAGATAAAATTTTAGTATTAAACTAGACAACATATCTTTTTTCGAAAAAGATACTTTTGGATGATTGATATCTTTCTAAAAGTATAACCAACTCCTTATCCTAAAATTTCCGAACTAGTGCTATTTTTAAGTTTTTTAGTTTCCTTTAATATTAGGTGGCGACTTCAAAACGTGCTTTAACTCACATCTCTAATAAATAGACAAAATAAAAAAAATTTAAAATTAATTTTTGGAAGTCCCCTAAATGTCAAGTAGTGACAAGACTAGTAGGATAGAGAATTTTGTTGATCTAAATACTAGTTCGATATAAGATGATGATGATTTAGATATTTCTTACATAATTGATATTAGATTGGCTGAAAAGATATCTATCATACATCATGATATGAAAAAGCATGGTGAGATGCTTGAGATTGGAAAGGAGTATGCTATGGATAAGTATGGTAATATGCTTAAATATTATGGTATGAATATTGTGGATGTACGATTTTTGTTGCTAGTATTGTTGCCGATTGTGTTGACCAAGTTATTGTTATAAGAGTTAATGATGTCGCGGTGATTCATATGGATAGCATGAATGTTTTTGGGGCAAATAAAGGTTACTTAAGGACTTTTTGAGATGGAGGAATTAACGAAAAGGTTGTTTCCATAAGAACCAACTAAACTTACTAGTTGATGTTGATAAACTCGAAGGAGCATCCCTCAAGACTTAGTCGAAAGTTTTCACTTTGTAGTGGTTGAAGCTTTCAGCCTCTATCTTATTTGTTTCATTATTCTTTTAATTATTTGAGTTATTTTTATTTGTGTGGAATTAGGTTAATTAATTAGTGCTCATGGTTTTTGGATTTCTTATTTATTTAGAGATATGGCTAAATGTGTAGTCTAGGTGGGTGGTTGGAGGCTTGTGTGTTATGGATCCTTATTTATTTAGGAGTCCTTATTTAACTATGAGACTATGTAATACGTGGATATATATTTAATTGAGCTAACTTAATTGAGTCCTAATTAAATGTGGGTTGCATAAGTTCAAGATTATTAGGAAAGGAGGGAAATCTAGCCAAGGGGAGAAAACTCATCCCTACCACATCTTTTAGGGTTTAGGGAGTGAGTATTTAAGCAAACTTTGTGCTCCTCTTTGGTAAGACTTTTGATAAACATCTGAATGAAAAACTAGAGAATTTTCTTTGTATATTTTTATGTATTTTCTTTGCTTGGATTGGCTAGGACATCGTGAAATACATTCTTAGAGTGATCGACTAAGATGAGCTTAGATCGATTGCATTAGATGGACTCTTGAAAAATATATCCCGTGAGAACTTTCTAAATCATCTTAGGAGGTAGAATCTTCTCATGAGCAAAATACCGAGGTTTGCACTTTACTCATTTGATTGTTAAATTGACAATTGCCTTAAATGCCAAGACTAAACAATTTCGATCTCAAAATTGATAACCAAGGCTATAAATTTTTGTTTGTTCTGAAATTTTGATAGTCTACTATTAAGGAGTTGATTTAACTCTTGTAAAAAAAAAAAAAAAAATTTATTGGATTTGTTGAAGTCATTGCAATTTTTGGATCCTATTCTGTCTAGAATTTCTACTTGTTTAAATAAAGATCTATAGGGATTGGATTGACTTGAAATTTGGTACACACACTTCTAGAAATTATCTACATTATGGTAAAATTTTATTCTATTCTGAGTTGATTTGCTTGGGTAACGCATTGTCTCTGATTGGTGGGTTCCTTGATTGTTGTTTGGTAATTTCAAAATCTTACTTGTGTTTGTGTACGTGGGTTTGTTTGTTTGTGAATTGATTTGTAACTAAGGTTTGTTTTAAGGTGTTTTTGAGGCTGGAGTGTTTCAGTTTAGTTCTATATTTTTGGTGCTTTTAATTTGTATTTGAGCTTTCGGAGGGTATAACATCTCTTGATCCGACATCAATCGATACAATACTTGTTCTCATTAAACTATTAAAATTTCCCCTTTTGAACCATTTTATGGCTATCAACCTCCACTACACTTTCCATATTTTCCCAGTGATTGTCAAATGGCAGATGCAGATAAACTTTTGAAGCAGAAAGAAGACATGATTGTTATGCTTAAGTATCATTGACTAAAGCACAACATTGTATGAAATATTTGGCAGACAAGAAATGCAGTGATAGAGTTTTTTCAAATAGGAGATTGAGTTTACTTAAATTACAAGCTTCTAGACAAGAGTCTGTGGCAGCTCGTAGAAATCAAAAACTTTCACCAAGATATCATGGTCCTTTTCAAGTGATTGATGAGGTGGGTCATGTAGTGCATATACTCTAAAGCTTCCTTTCCACTTTTTGATTCATCCTACTTTTTATGTTGTTTCTCAACTTAAACTTGCATACGGTCGTGTTGAGGTTCAAGGAGAGATGCTTGTTGTATTGCATGGTCCTGCCATTCTAGTGGCAGTCTTGGATCATAAAATGGTGAAAAAGGACAATCGAGCAGCAGCAAAGCCATTGATTCAATGGTCTAATGGATAACCTCTGGATGCCACTTAGGAGATTTCTTCTTAAATAGAGAGGTATTTCCCTAGTTTTGACCTTGAGGAGAAGGTCTCTCAAGCAGGGATTATTAATGTAGGGATTTTTGGAATTGAAGTTATCAAAGATGAAGGACTAAATGTGAACGAGATTACTCTAGAGGGACTGGAAATGAGGAAGCTAGCAATTCTGGGAGAGAATTAATATGGTGCTTGTGTGTGTGCGTGTGAGGAAGTTAATGAAATCTAGTATCAATTAATTTTCATAACTGTTTTCATTTTAATTGATTGAAATCTAGTATCAATCTTTGTATTAATTGATTCTATGGCCTGCAAATTCAATCCCTAGTTCTTCTGTTGGAATTTGGAATTGAATCAGATTAATAATATTCGTCCATTGGCTTATAAAAAAAGCAGAAGAATTTATAACTTTGTTTGAGGAATTGATATACGTAAATTATAATTTTGTAAATTATAAATTTATTTGATGTCAAATCATTATCCTAGGTATTGAATGAGATACAAACTATTGAAACTTTATAACAGGTGGTGTATTCTCAATTTTTTATATGATTGGAGAAAGATTTTCTAACATTCTTCATCATTTTTTGCGCTTTTTTTTTTTTTTTTTTTTTTTTTTTTTTAAGGTTTGTCTAATGATTTAGTTTTGAGAGTTTTTGTTGGACAGTTGAATCTCATAGAAATAAGCAGACTATTCTCAACCTTGTATAAAATGTTGTATAAGTTCTCTAACATTAGGCATATCAAGAAATTAAGAGAGAGAAGTCGGGGTTTTTTTTTTTTGTTAATTATATATTAATTAATTATTATTATTTTTTACTCATACACTTAACGCTCCAAACAAAACTAGTCTGCTAATAAATTATTAAAATAATGATAAATGTTGATTATTATCAATAATCCAAGCTAAACGTTCATCAAGATCTTTGAATTTCCTTCAAATTGTCTCATTATTCTCCAATGTGGCTATCATGGACAAATATGAATATATATCTAACAGTGATATATAATATTTAACTCAACTCCCTCAATTTTAACTACTAACCCTCATCTGTCAAGACTTCCCCCTCGTTGGCATCATTGCTTCCTTCTACCGCACAAGGACCATAAGCCTTGCTACAAGCAAGATAATATATGAAGTTAACCAAACTGAAACCAGCAAGAAGCCAATAATAGTAATCATAATGCCCCTTATTGACGTTGCTTGAAACCCAACTCTCATGATCTTCTCCCTTAATGAAGTTGCGGACAATAGTTACTATTAAACTCGCTACCAAGTTTGCTGCAGACAGTCCCATGTCGAACAGATTGGAGGCTACACTGGACATGCTTTTAGGCAACTCAGTATAGAAGAACTCATTCTGTCCAATACCACAGAATGACTCAGCAAATCCAGTTATGGCAAAATATAGGAGCAACCACATTGCTGACATGTGTAGCACGGCATTTGGGTCATCTGAAAATCCTTCGGCGATTGCGGTTTTTCGCCGAACACTCTCTATCATTGCCAATGCTGCCATGGCAGCAGAGGATGATAGGATGCCAATTCCTATTCTTTGTTTCAAGCTGAGACGCGTAGGTTTTCCCCTGATTTTTGATGCTAGGGGGACGACAACACGATCGTAGAGCGCAATCCAGACTACCGAAGAAAATAACTGAAAGGCAGTGAAGGAGGCAGCAGGAACTTGAAATTTTGAAGTAATGTGTCGGTCCATAGTGGATGCCTGGAGTACAATAAAAGAGTGTTGAAGTACATTTATCGACATCAAGACTCCTGTTGACCATATTGGGATTACCCTGATTAGTGCTTTAAGCTCTTCTACTTCATCTACTGTACAAAGACTCCATGGATTTGAAGCTCTTCCATCTGGGGTCAAGTCTTCTTCAGGATTTTTAATAACACAAGCTTTGTTTAGGAACCTAAGACGGGGCAAGACAGAACACAGACCTTTCAGGAGTCAAAATTCTAAGTAGATATGTGTTGGTTTTGTGAAACACATAAAATCCTTGGTTGATTTGGAATTAGAAGACATAATAGCCTTATTATTGTGGTAAATTTTGAACAGAAGACGAAAATTTCAAGACAAAAAGTCTTTAAGCAAATAATGATACCTTAATTTTTCAGTTGGCACGACTAGTTTTGATCCTTTCCTATGATGATACACCTCATCTGTGGCTTTGGATGATAATTTGATACTTCTATTTCTAAAAGAGACCACCAAAACTCGAGCAAATCCAGCCAGCCAGCTTGCCTTAGCCTCTGACTTGATGTAAATGGGAGATGCCAAGAAGAATGTAAGAGTTGACAAGCTCATGAGCACCACAGGAATTCCAAAACCCACTTTCCACCCCATGTTATCCTGAATGTATAATATACAAGTCATGGCAAGGAATATTGCTACAGAAACTGTAGCATAGTACCAGCTGAAGAAGCTTTCTAATATTCCAGCGCGTCTAAGTTTGTCCCTCTTGCCCAACTGATCAGCACCAAAGGCCAAGGAAGATGATCTTATGCCACCAGCTCCAATGGCCATGAGGCCTAAAGCAGAATATAAAAGCAGAAGCTGTGAAGTTGATGCGGATTCGCAATTCTCGTGAAACTGGACACAAGAAGGCGGTCTTGCTCCTGGAATTATAGTTGTTAACCATAACAGAACCATCCCCTGCACAATAAAACTAATTTGTCTGCTGCTTGCGAGGTTGGTAGGCACGTAGACTAGAAGTTAGTCCCTTTTTTTCTTTATTTTCTTAGAATTCCTTATTTCTGAAATTAAAAAAATATTTTGAAGTACTTGAACCTCTTTTTGAAATAGAATTGTAAACTCATGGATTCATTTTTTTATTTTTAATTTTTTTTTTAAATTACGGTTCCTTATTTAGCCATTGGAATAACAAAACACTATTTAATTAATTTATTTGAACCTTAAAAATATTTATCACAGAACTATTAAAAAGAAAATAGTTTGACACATACAGTATACACAATATGTTTGTGAAAGTTTTAAGTTTATGTATTTTTTGTTTGCTACATTAGAAGGCTCGTTTCGAATTTAAACCTAAACTTTCAACTCTTTTTTACAAAAAAGAAGAAAATGACTACGATGATGATGACGATGATTGCAATTAGTGAATTATAGACACATACATAAAGTTAGAGGCTCAAGAGTGATCAGTAGCCCATAATTTTTTTTCTTTTTGTTTTATTTTTTTGAGAAGGAAAGGTCTGAAAATACAACCTGCCACCCCATCAATGAAGATTTCTCTTGTTGATTAGAGGTGGAGTCAGAATTTTTTTAAAAAAAATTAATTTTAATTTATCCCCTTGAAGTTTGGGTCGAATCCAGTTTCTATAGTTGAGATTTTGATTGTTTCAATGTCTCTAAAGTTTCAATTAGATATCAATGTGTCTCTTCAAGTTACCCAAACTAACAAAAATTTCAGTCTCTAAACTTTTTAAATTAATGTGACCCAAATCCTTTTTAAATAATTTTATGGGATCAAATCTTCTACTCCAATTAAATGGTCCATACTATATATATCATTTATATTAAAAAATATATAATATAAAATAAAATAATAAAAATTTATCTTTCTTTTAATAATATGATTTACATTGAAAACAAAGAAAAAAATATTTTGAAAATTTAAAAAATATTAAATTAGAAAGATCACAAAATATTAAAACATTAAAACTAATAAGTCTATTAAACGAAAATAAACAATTTTTAAACTTTTATACTCTTACAAATGCATAAAAAACAACAATATATTTAGTAAAACCAATTAATGCTGTTTCTGTTGCTGATAATTAAGAATATATGAAGATTAAATTCTCACATCACTTCAAACACTAGTTTAATTTATTATTATTTTTTTGAATCAAAGGAAGCAATCTGATTCAATTGGGCAAAATCAATTATGGCAAAGTTGAGTATATAGGATGAAGCATTACCAGGAGGCAAGAGATACATCCAAAGCCGATCATGGGATACCGACCCACATAAGTATCCGCAAGAAAAGCACCAAGAAATGGCATAAAATTGGCGGCAGCTGAATGAAGGTAGAGTATTTGTGCACCTTTAACACCATGTATACCATACTCTCTTGTCAAATACAATATCAGGTTTGTCGAAAGCCCATAATTTGCCAGCCTCTCAAATGCCTCGTTTACTGCAATTAAGTCACAAATTAATTTGAAAACACATCATATATAAAAGATAATCATATATATAGCAGATTTTTGTTTTTTTTTTTTTTTTGAATATGTACGTACCTATGATAAATATCAAGGCTCTTGCGCCACCCTTCGCTGTACTAGTGTCGCTCAAGAGTGGCTCTTCGATCATCCGTTTAGGATCTGAAGGATCTTCCATTGGATGTGTTCTTCCAGGACTCTCTTCTTGCTTGAGAGAGTACAACGGACTCTTGAAAATGAATCTTGCTGAATTCCTACGTTGTGAGAGAGGAGAGGGTTGCCAGTTGCCACACCATAATATGCTCCATCGATAACCTGTAGCTTGTCGGGTGATCCCCTACATTGGTGTGGGAGAACCCGCATATAAAAATAAGAAAATAAATAAATAAAGGAGGAAAACGAGGAATCATGGCTTTTTTTTCCTTTTAATAGGCAATTTATTTGAGGATCCAGGTTGGTCCTTAAGCCAAGGTTGATTTTGGCTTTGTTGTTTTGTGCATGCATGTTAGCATACAGTAAACTGCAGTGCAGCCTGAATCAAAAACCAAGAGGAACGGAGAAACTTGCGGGTAGGATTTTTTGAGAAATGGAATTTGTATATTCAACTACGCAAGTGATCTTAATGGATAGTATAAATTTACAAATTCGATAAAAATGAATTATTTTGCTTCTTTTTTTTTTCCGATTTTTAAGGACGAGCTAAATTTAATAAGAAGAAGATGATAAAAGCTAAAAAAAAAAAAAAAAAAAAATACAGGCACAATAGGAACAAACAAATAAGTAGAAAATATTGACAATTCTAAAACTCCACCCAGTGACCCTACATATAATCCACATGGTATTAAGGTCATGTTTAATACCCGTTGGAAAATTAATAATAAAATGTTAAGGTGAACTGAATTCAGAAACTTTTATTCAATGGTAAAGACTATAGATCGTGCCTTTGGAAGGAAAATTTTAGTGAAACAGATTGATAGCAGGCCGCTTTCCATGATCTAACAACCAAATTTTTGTAAGCATGCACTGGCAATGCAAAGCCACTAAATTGAATGCTCAAACCACTTCTTATATAAAAAAATAATTAGAACTAAAATTTTTTTGGAATAGTTTTGTAGCTAAAGAAATTCCTTTAAAATAAAAGTAGAAGATAGAAGAAGATAAACTTTGTATGATATCTTTCACCTATATAGAGTGCGAGATTTTGTAATGGGTCAATAAAACTTCAAGGTGGTATAAATACTATTAGTAAGCTAGAAAACATAATTTTTATATCATTTCAAAAATAATTACATAGATCTATTTTGAGAAGAGATACAAATACAAAGAAAAAAAATCATATCTATATCAATAAAAAAAATGATTAGAATTTTTTCATTAACTCAAAAATATATATTTTTTAAATTCTCGCTTTCTTGCTCTTCTCTTCTAATTATTTTTATCTATGTCTATAAAGTAATTATTGATAGTTATTTTCAGTATTCTAAAATTGGTCAATGGAATGAATCATATCTACGATAAAAGAGTTCTAACCTATAGGAAGTTTGTGAAATTTTAAAAAATTTATGAACCAAGTTTACTTTATTATAAACTAACAACTCATCATCCATATTTTCTCAAATTTAAGCACTTTATCTCAAATTTAAGCACTTTATATATCATAGTTGATAAGTTGGTGATCCTCAAATTATTTGAACATTTGGATGTTGTTTTTTCTTGGCTGATCGTATGGTGGAGATTCGTCCTTGTCTTGGCAATCTATGGCACGTAATTGCAAAATAAGTCCTTCTATAGTATTTAGAGGACTCTCCGATGACTAAGTTAGCATATAAAAAGTGGTGTTTGTTCTGATTAAGATTAATAGTATAACTTTTGATGAGTTTGATCTTAATATTCTTTAGTGTATTTTGCTATATTTGAAAAAGATATATAATAGTATTTTGTATGTGTGTAGAGTATAGAAAGCAAAATCCAACCATTAACATAATGTTTATATAGTGATAGAAAAGATCAACTTGCATGGAGTGAAGGACATATTCATCTTTCTCTCGAGGGTAAAATGATTTTTTTTCTTGGCATGCAATGGAATCGACTAGAGCTTCTACAAGTTAAGGATCCTTCTAATTGAATGCTTTATGGGTATCGATGCATGTGTCATCATTTCTAGTAGTAGTCGAATTATACCAATGAAAATAATTTATTATTTTTTATGCATTTGGGATATATATATATGTATGTATTAGACAAGTTTAGATTTTTTTTAATCTATAATAATTATTATTATCTTTGTAGATCTTTACATCTAATTTTTTTCTTTTGGGTTTGTGTGTGTGTGCACGTCTTTTTTATGATAGATTTATGTTTTTAGTATTTTTTTTATCTATTTTTTATAAGAGTTTATATATTAATATATAATTATTATAGAAAATTTCAATTATAAGAAATTAGGACTCTTGGTTAGCTCTTTTCATATCGAGATAACTTTAACCTTGGTAACATCCATCATCACTACCGAAATTCGGCATATAGAAACAAATTTTTTTGTCACTATATGTTAAAATTCTATTGCTATATACCATTAGCGATGGATTAGAGATAATATGAATTCCATTGCTAATATGGTGGACGTTATTTCCTTAGTGATCGAAATTTTTTTTTGTCACTAATTTTTTGAATTTACATCGCTAAATCGATCTAAAATAATCATATGTAAGGTTTTACATCCAAGGCCATGTCATCGTTATTTTTACTTATATCCATCATTAAATAGTGACGGAATGGGTGTTGCTAAATTATAGTCGTTAAAATCCTCGCAATTTTCTTGCTAAGTGATAGGGTGTCATACCATCATAAAATTAATTATTTCTTTTTCCTTACTAAACCCAATCATAGGACTATAGTTAGAATAACCAAGGGTCGATCCCAATCAATGTTCTCTATCATCTAATTTTTCCAAGGTATAAGGAATGGAAAGATGGGGGTTTTGTGTGTTGAGAGTAGTAAAGGTAGTCAAAGTAAATCAAGAGATAACAAGAGTAATAAAAGCCTTGGTCAAATTAAGATGGTTTTCATTTTTGTTTCAATTGTTGATCATCAATTCAGATATTAATCCATTCTTATTATGAATATTCACCGTAGAACAACAACAAGTATGTTATCCTCAATCTTTCCTTAGTGATTCGTTAATCGGTAGAAGCTATTTGATTAATCTCTAATGATTGAACAACCTAGTATAAGTTATCATAATTTAATCGAATAATAGCATTAAGTGATAGATAGATAGGTGAAACCAAACAAAACAACTCTCTTACAAGGTAGAAGAGTTTAATCTAGTTCTATGTTTTTCAAAGGATAAAACAAAAACACATTTATAATCATTAACCCCAAGTTGCTACTATAAGCAAGTTTAGATAAATAATTTTTAACTTAAATTCTTAGCTAGCAATAGATTATAAAAATTAACTAACTAGCGTGCACTTTAATCAATTAATTACATAACCATGTTCATAAAATATAGAAAAACATAAAATAACTAAAAAAATAAGATTAGAAATAGAATTTGTTTAGATCTCACAATGATTTTACCAAAGGCTTCAACCTTTCTTTCAACCAAGAAAGGGTTTTTGGTGCTGCATAGTTTTGCTTACAAAAGCTTTTCTATCTATGGTCTGTTAGAATGAAAGAATGAATAAAGTAAAACCTAACTTCTCTATTTATAGTTAAAAATCGAATTACAACACGTACATAGGCACTTCAAAATGTCACACGGTTTGTTTATTATGACACACGGCTTACTATTTGAATTAACTTAGTTTGGAGCCTTGAATAACCGGTGGCATACAATTTGCATGACTTAGGCACGGGACCATGTTACATTTGCTCTTCATCTCATGTCTCTCGGCTTCGCTCATGCGACATTTCTCTTTCTCTTGGTCGACAACCTAGCGATGAAACAAATGGGCGTGTCACTTCTTTTGTCCAAATTATGTTGATTACTACCGTCCGTGTGTCTTGTTTTACTAACCATCCATACGACTTCTTTTTTTGTTTCATATGGCCACTAGCTTTTCCTCTTATAAGTCACATGACCATGTGTCTCCTTTCCTTTAGCTTGGTCGTGTATGTTGTCTCCTTTGGGTCCTTCGTAGGCTTGGGCTTTCATGCACCTTGGCTTGGGTTTATGCACTTCGATTTGTCATTTTTTCTGCAAAACCCAAATACGATAAGTACTAGTAAGTTTAATGTAATACAATAAACATTAGTAAGCACTAATAAATTTAATGTAAAAGAGCGTAAAAGTTATGTAAATCATGTAGCGATCACTAAGTCCGTCACTAATAGCTATTATCTATGTCTTTGTCGCTGAATATCTTTGCAATTTCATCACTAAATCTATTACTAAATGTAGGAATTGTATTTTTTAAAATCAAGAGTCATATATTATTAATTGTAATAACAAACAATACCTTATTAAAACATGATACATTATTTAATAAAATTAAAATAATATAAATTAAAATAAAATAAATATATAAATATGTTAAGGTGTATAATTTTTTTTTAAAAGAAATCTAATCTTCATTATCATCATCTCCTGTATCATCTTTTAGTTGCTTGGGTGTTGAGAGGAACGATTGACACTTGGTTGTGGGAGGGTCAATAAGAGGGACGTGATTACGTTACGAGTTCTATAATAACCTCATCATTATTTGTAATCGACTTTGTATAATTCTAACTTGATCGGCTCTGTTGCTTGGATGGTAGCTTCTATTCCCTTGATCCTATTTTCATACTAGGTAGAAACCTTAAGGATGTTATCGTTAGAATATCGCAAAATGGGAGAAGAGGAGCCGGTGCCGAATATGAGTAATACTAGGACGCATAAGATTCGATGTCGTACACTCTTTGCTTCTTCTTCTTTCTAACAACATCCAAATATATCTTGGATATGTTGATATCTAGAGATGATGAATCACCCTTACGCCACTCTTTGACGATTGCTTCTTACATTGATTGCATGCGCTCTAATGTCATTGAAATAATTACAATATTAAATTATAAAAATATTTTTTAGATTATATATATATATATATAAAACCTTACCATTACTATCTATGATCGTCCGTAGATAAATGACCCATCTTTTCGCTGGTGATCTGGTCACGAAGAGTTCATAGATTTGGGTTACGATCCAATTTATTATAATAAAAAAATAGATAAAATAATATAATAAGCAATAAATACAAAATTTATTGATAGCACAATGAATAATATAGGATTTACCAAATGATTAGCATGCTTAATCAAAGAGATGAACCCTTTAGCATGCTTGGATGGGCAAGCACCAACACCACTTGTCTTTGACGTACGGTTTTGAGATGCCCGTTCGGATCGAGCCTAATACTTAAGAGTGACCCAATCCTAGTGTCATGTTTCCCACACCTCCTGTTTAACAAATGTAGGCTCGTTGCTTCTATGCTTCATCTTGTTAAGCAAGTTGTCATACTCGCCTCGCATTAGACTCTCTCATGCATCCTTAATCGAGCACATCGATGATCATATTCCATAAAAAGTACCTTTATATGAAGAAAAAAATAATATTAGTATTTTTCATGTTAAATTAACACTTTAAATAAAAATATAAGTATTTTTCATGTAAAATTAACACTTTAAACAAATGTAGGCTCGTTACTCCTATGCTTCATATTGTTAAGCAAGTTGTCATACCGCCTTTGCGTTAGACTCTCTCATGCAACCTTAATCAAGCACGTCGATGATCATATTTCATAAAAAGTACCTTTATATGAAGAAAAAAATATTATTAGTATTTTTCATGTTAAATTAAAAATTTAAATAAAATATAAGCCAATAATTAATATATTATCCTAAACTCATTAAAGTAGAAGTTTTTCATTTTCATAAAGACGGACTTTCAAGTGGAGCCGGCGACATCCAACCGCTCTTTGAAAATTATAGTAATTTTTTAGAGCTCTTTCTTGATTGAACCAAGTCTGTAAAAAAAATTAATAATAAAAATTTTAATATAATATATAAAAATATAAAACTAATTATCACATGTAAAAAATATTACTTACCAGTTATTCACGACCTAAATGGTCCGTTCATCATCAAATTCGGTAGAGCTTCTTAAAGTTGAGAAAATTATTGTATGGATATCCACAATAGGGGGCACTACCAATGGAGGCATATGAGGGCACTACTAGAGGGGATGCGGATAAGTTGACACTATTATCAAGTCCGCAATCCCGGATACTTGAACTAGCGGCGCCAAGTCCACATACACCACTACTATCAATTGCGGGGTCAACATCAAAGCCACGGTCATTGACACCGCAGTTAGATCCGATCAATTCACAAGACAAAACTCAAAAATAACATCTAAAATAGTTTAACAAATGAATAACAATTAGACTAAAAATATATTAGAAATTATACAAAATTTCCACGAGTATCCCCTCAAAATTACACATTTCCCAATGAACGAGATACTCCAAATGATCACATAAATATTAAAATTAAATCAACTAACAATCAATTTATGAACATCGAGATTAATACTTGTCTCAAACACTCCATCCAAATTAAATCCCAAACTCATCCTCCCATCTCCATCGTAAAGCATTGAGCCAATATTTTTTTCTCCTTAATTTTTGAGGGTCTTGAGCCTCTTGGGTTCGATGCATTATAACGTATCTCGACACACTTCAATAATTATATACAAAATAATTAAAATAATTAATTTTGTATTTAACCTAATTAATTAATTAATTATAAATCAATTTAACTTAATTAATTCTAACTCTATCCTAATTAAGTTTTAAAAAACCACAAATTAACAAGTTTTAATATAAATAAAATTATAATTCAACCAATTAAACAAAATTAACCTAATTAATTAATTAATTATAAATCAATTTAACTTAATTAATACTAACTCTAACGTAATTAAGTTTAAAATAACAATAAATTAACAAGTTTTAATAGAAATAAAATTATAATTCAACCAATAAACAAAATTGATATAATTAATTAATTAATTATAAATCAAATTAAATTAATTAATTTTAATTCTAACCAAATTAAGTTTAAAATAACAATAAATTAAGTAGTTTTAATATAAATAAAATTATAATTCAACCAACTAAAGCAAATTAATTAATTAAACATAAATCAAATCAAATTAATTAATTCTTATTCTAACATAATTAAGTTTAAAATAACAATAAATTAATAATTTTTAATATAAATAAAATTATAATTCAACCAATTAAACAAAATTAACCAAATTAATTAATTAAATATAAATCAAATCAACTTAATTAATTCTAATTCTAGAAATATTAAATTTAAAATAATAATTAATTGATAAATTCTAATATAAATAGAATTAAAATTCAAAAAATTAAGCAAAATTAACCTTATTAATTAATTAAATATAAAGCAAATTAACTTAATTAATTCTAACTCTAACCAAATGAAATTTAAAATACAATTAATTAAAATTTTCTAATATAAATAAAGTTAAAATACAACCAATTAAACAAAATTAACATAATTAATTAATTATAAATTAGATTAACCTAATTAATTCATATTCTAAAAAAATTAAATTTAAAATAATAATTAATTAACAATTTCTAATTTAAATAAAGTTAAAATTCTACCAATTAAACAAAATTAACCTAATTTATTAACTAAACATAAATCAAATTAACTTAATTAATTCTAATTCTAACTAAATTGAGTTGAAAATAACAATTTATTAACAATTTATAATATAAATAAAATTAAAATTCAACCAATTATACAAAATTAACCTAAGTAATTAACTAAGCATAAAGAAAATAAAATAAAATAATTAAAAATCATTTTTGATTAAATTTAAATAAAAATTAATTAATGAATTTACCTAACAATTGACAAAATTTAACAATTTAACAATTTAACAAATTAATCAATAAATTAACCTCACAATTAACAAAAGTTAACAATTTAACAAATAAATCAACAAAATAATAATTAAATATATACAAAATTATAAATCAAATAATTAAACTTAAAATTAACCTAAAAATTATAAGAAATTACTAAGTTTAATTAAGAAAATAAAAGAAAGAAAAAACTTGCCTAATTCGAGTGGGATTACACTAAACGAAGAGAAGAAAAAAGAAGGTTTTTTTTTTTTTGGGAGAAAAAAGCTTGGAAGGGATATGGATTGATTGAGATTAGAAGAGTCGAGTTTGGTGGTGGTTGGAAAGGGGAGAGATCGACGACCGGTGGAAAAAGGAGAGGAAGAAGGAAACGAGAGAGGAGGAAGAAGTAGGGGGTTTGATTAGGGATTAAAAAATAGCGATGTACGTGATACATTCGCCGATCTATGGCTAATTTGTCAAAAAGTGGGCAAAGCCGGCCATCCATTTTTTATATAAAGTGACGGATGTAATTATCCGTCGCTAATTTGATGGTTTTGACTTTCCAAAAATGTGCCCAATGTTTCACATTTAGCTATAGGCTTTCCTATCGCCGATTTACGAGAGATTGACAACGGATACGGATAAGCAATTCTGTTGCTATATTCCATAGCAAATCCATCACTATATTTTGTAATAAATCCATTACTAAATCATCTCTAAAACTACCGAGAACATTTTGTCATCAAATTTAGCGATAGATTGGTGTCGCTCTCTAATAAATTGTCACTAATCCATCCCTATTCCATCACTTGTTCCAATAAGCGTTATTCTGTCGCTATTTGCTTACTATTTAGTGATATAAGTTTATCCATAGCTATTGTCCGTCACTATTTGATAGTTTTTTTATAATGCGTCAACCTTCCTTCTTTAATCTTATGCTCTAAGAAGTATACTTTTTCTTTTATGAAGGGTTATTTTTTTCTTTTAAAATACAACTCATTCTCCTTTAATACCTTAAATATAGTAGGTAAGTGGTCTACATGTTCCTCTAGTGTCAAGCTATAGACCAAAATATCATCAAGATAGACCATTACCAAGTTGGTCTAGGTATATCTAACATATTTTATTTATTAAGGCACGGAAGATAGTCGCGACATTCATTAGGCCAAATGATATAACAAAAAACTCATCGAAGTCATACTTTGTCACCTATGTTGTTTTTTCACATCTTTTTACAACAATTCGAATTTAATAATAGCTTGATTTTAAGGCAAGCTTGCTGTAGAATTGAGTTTTTCCCAACAAGTTATACAAGTCTACTATTAATAGAATTGGGTAATGGTTCTTCACCATCACTTTCTTTATTAAATGTTATTTAATAAAGTGGTTATAAAATAAAACTAACTATATCAATAAGGTGGTTATAAAAATTTGTTAGTTAAAATACCATTTTGTTTTTATTTTGATTAAAATCTCATGTTTTCCCATAAATATTGATTTTTTTTTTAATATATTGTTATGTGGTTGGTGAGTTTTCAACTCAATAATGCTAAATTAAAATGGCAGGATTAATATATAAAACTTGTCCCACAAGATCACAGCTACGTCACGTAGGGAGTCCTACTCAATCCTTATATATCTACCCCTACCTAGCTTGGGACCACAATAGATTTTTATTTTTTTAACTGAACCACATTATAAGATTTGCTGCATATAATATATATTATGTGGAACCCCTCCAGAATATATATATATATATATATATATATATATATATACAGTTTTGTTTACACATAAAATAATATCACATTGGAATATTCAGATATAAGGAGAGTGTAAAAAATAAAAGATCAGAACACATACAAATCTTGAATATTTCTAAGATCATTTTTCAAACTCTACATGTGAAGCAACAATTAATGCATGAGAAACACAAACCAGAATCCTGGAATACTATATAGTTCCTTCACCTAGTCTCACTATTTTACATTATACGGTAAGGATGACAATAAAATACAAAGATTCTGAGCCTTAACTACTATAATTGTCGTCGTCATCAATCAATCCTCCCCTATCATCTGCGGCAATGCCCCTCCCTTCTCCCTTACAAGGACCATAAGCCTTGCCACAAGCAAGATAATAGATGAAGTTACAAAAGCCCAAACTAGCAAGAAGCCAATAATAGTAATCATAATGCCCTTTGTTGATGTTGCTTGAAATCCAATTTTCTTGATTTTCTCCGCTAACAAAGCCACGAACAATACTTACTATAAAACTGGCTACCAAGCTTGCAGCAGACAGTGCAATACCAACAAGATTGGAGGCTACACTAGACATGCTTTTAGGCAATTCAGTGTAATAGAACTCATTCTGTGCAACACCATTCATAGCCTCAGCAAATCCAAGTAGGAAATAAAATGGCAATAACCACATTGCAGACATGTGCATAACCGCGTCAGGAATATCTGAAATTCCTTCCCTGATTGCAGTTTCTCGTCGAATCCTTTCTGTGATTGCCAATACTGTCATGGAAGCAGAAGATAACAGAATTCCAATTCCTATTCTTTGTTTTAAGCCCAGACGAGTTGGTTTCCCCATGACTTTTGATGCTAGAGGGATGATTGCACGATCGTAGAGAGCAATCCATATTGTTGAAGAGAGCAACAGAAATGCATAGAATGATCCAGCAGGAATTTCAAATTTTGAAGTGATATGTCGGTCCATAGTGGATGCCTGGAGTATTAAGAAAGAGTTCTGGCATACATTTACAGACATCAAGATTCCTGTCGACCATATTGGGATTACCTTGATTAGTGCTTTTAACTCTTCTACTTCATCTACTGTACAAAGACTCCATGGATCGGAAGCTCTTCCATCTGGCATTAAGTCTTCTTCAGGATTCTTAATAACACAAGCTTTGTTTAGAAACCTAAGACAAGATAAGACGAAAAAGAAATTAATCCTTTTAGGAATTATCATAAAATCCTTGTACAAATGTGTTCTTGACAAGTAAGTTATAATTACCTTAATGTTTCACTTGGCACGACAAGTGCTGATCCCTTCCTATTGTGATACACCTCATCCCTGTGGTGGGATGATAATTCAATGCTTCTCTTTCTAAAGGAAGCGACGAGAACATGAGCAAATCCGATGAGCCAATTTGCCTTAGCCTTTGACTTGACATAAATGGGAGAAGCCACGAAGAATGAAAGAGTTGACAGCATCATGAGCACCACAGGAACTGCAAAACCAACCTTCCACCCCATTGAATCTTGAAGGTATACTATGCAAGTCATGGCAATAAATACTGAAGCCGAGGATGTTACATAGTACCAACTGAAGAAGCTCTCGAATATTCCAGCATGTTTAAGGTTGTCTCTCTTGCTCAATTGATCAGCACCAAAGGCCAAGGAGGATGATCTTATGCCACCAGCTCCGATAGACATGAGGCCTAAAGAAGAATATAGAAGCAAAAGTTGTGGTGTCGTTACGTCATTATTGCATATGCCACTAAATTGTGAACAGGTAGACGCCCCTGCTTCACGAATTATTGTTGTCAACCATAATAGAACCATTCCCTGTACATTCGTTTGATTTCAATTATTTTTTTTTATACTAATTCAAAGTTTTCAGAATTTTTTTCCTTTTGTTCCCTTTTTTTTTTTTTTCAACTAGAACTTTCTTTAAGATAAATGCAAAACTTTACTTGAATAAAAGTATAATTGATTAATAAAGAAATTGAAATGGATAAGCAGTCTTATGGAAGGCTACGCCAGACATGCATACATTATCCTAAAATGTTTCGTTCCATTGAAGTTCAATTGGGAAATATCTCAATATCCTTTTATATTTTAGAATTCCTCTCGAATACATCTCAATAAATTTTCATCATTTTATTTTTATGCTCAAACTACCAATATCTAATATTTTGAAAACCACTGTCAAACACATGATTTATTTCTTTTTGTGCATTTAGTAAAAATTTGACAAGCAAACATGAGAACTATATTAAAAAAGAAAAAAAAATGAGAATAGTTTATGGTGTTATAAGAGACAGTAATGATTATATCTTATCTTCAAATCGGTGAATTTCAGTAATTTTTTATAATTCATTCTAATAGAACGACTTATTGAAGATTTTGTAATAAGTTAAAGATATAATGATAGATGTAGTAAAACATGTTGGGACGGTGGGATCCATTGGAAACAATTCTTATAATATAAGAATAGATTACTATTTTCAAGTTTTATCTACGATAGCTTGGGAAATTTTAATTAATTCTTGTGAGCTATTAGATTGAAAGTCTTCTTCCAAAAGATAGTGGATCTTGAAGATATCTAATTGCTTATAAAATATATTATTGATACGTATGTATGCAAAAAATGCAAGTGAAAGACAATGATGTATGGTCCCAAGGATTAGGATATAGAATTTTTTTGTAACATTTCTTAATTCTCATCATTGAACTATACACGTAACTAAGAACAATGTTTTGAAACCTATCTCGTAGAAGAAATGATCTGGTTCAGCACTGGGTCACCAAAATATCGATTCAATCAATGGATCACTAGAGGAAATGTTTAAAACATCATCTTAATATACCTTGTTGTTTGCATATAAAAATGTGCGGTTGAGTGGTAAAAGCAAAAGTTTTTAAGGTATAAGGAGATTTATCAAACAGTGGTGGATACCTTTGGTGCTCAAAAATCTCAAAAGGCCACCGCATCTCTTCCCCAAACGAATCCTTATTTGCAAATCTTGATTAGTTGATATGATCCAAAACTCGTTTATTTTATTATTTTTTTTAATAAGAAAGCCTTGTCTTTAAGTATTTGCTACGATAAATAAATAAATAATTTAATTTTCGTGTTTCCAAAAAAGTTAATGTATAGTGATCGTAAATGGAGGACCTGTCGGCTTTAACGAAACTAGTGGCTGATAAAAAGGTGGAGTAATATTACAGAAAGTTTCCACTTACAGTGACTGCTTGGATAAAAATTAATTGATTTTCTATAGCTAATTTATATGAAAAAAAAGATTGTTTTTGCCAATCAGTCGTAGCTTAAGGAGGATTGGTGCCTCCTCTTTTAAACTTTTATTCACAGTCATCAATCACTCACTCGAAGATATGATCCAGTTTTTCCCTAGTCAGTTGTCACTAAATTAATGGGAGTCTAGTCAATAGGTAACTACTGACCGAGCAAAATCTTGATTCAGAGATTAAAAATTTTGAGAAGTATTGATGTGGGTAAGGACTGAGCTCAAGACTCCACCTCTCTTGTTTCCAAGAGAAGTATTGAGCAATAGATCCGTTGGCCAGACACATGATTGATTATCCTGGGGACAGACAGAAGGGAGAAAAACTATAGAGGCAAATTAAAGTGATCATGTCGATGCATGCAAAGTAGGAAAGAAATAATGTTACCAGAACACTAGCAAAACATCCAAAACCGATCATCCGGTATCGACCAACGTAAGTATCAGCAAGAAAAGCCCCAAGAATCGGCAAGAAACTTGCAGCAGCTGAATAAAAGAACAGTAGTTGGGCACCATCAGCAGCATCCATGCCATAATCTCCAGTCAAATACAATATCATATTTGTTGATAGCCCAAAACTTGCTAGTCTTTCCAGTGCCTCATTTGCTGTCAAAGTCAAAATATCAGTTGAAACCACGTATTTGTATGGTAAAAGGACGACCAATATATTGTTGTGTGAGGAATATATACCTATGATGAAAAATAAGGCTCTTATGCCACCCCTTGGGTTGCTGTTCAAGAGTGGCTCTCTGATCATCTCCTTGTGATCTGATTCTGGACTTGTCTTTATAAAAAACGTGTCTTAAGTACTGC
Source organism: Dovyalis caffra (assembly GCA_963924115.1). Taxonomy (NCBI): domain Eukaryota; kingdom Viridiplantae; phylum Streptophyta; class Magnoliopsida; order Malpighiales; family Salicaceae; genus Dovyalis; species Dovyalis caffra. The sequence goes on along the minus strand of CAWUPB010001194.1, from coordinate 13,588,610 downwards.
TGCTTCGATTGACTGTTGTGAGAGATCACAGGGTGTATATATATATATATATATATATATATGCCCAGTGATTTGTTGCATTCAGTAAGATGTACGTAGGTGTTGACTGCGTTTGTTTTGTTTTCTTTCTAATATTTTCCCCTATTAGTGATGTGTGGTTCTGGTTTCATAAACTGTCCTTCTGACTTGTAATTTTTTTATCATAACAAATAACTGGATCAATCTTTATCTTTATAAAATATAATAGATTAAGTTTTTAGTTTATTTTTATACTATAATTATATATATTATATTTTTAAATAATGTTTAAATCTTTAATCTATTTTTTAAAAAAACATTATTCAAAAACATATTAGATACAAACTAAAATATAAAAACAAATTAAAAATTCTAACTATTATAAAACATAAATTTAACTATTTAACTTCAGTTTAATCAATAAAATCTGATTCCAATATTTCTATTCAGCACCAAGAAATATAGTTGGAATGTTTGAGGTCGCTAGATTAATTCTTTAATAATATAGGATTTTGCCAACTCACTTTTTTTTTCCATGTAACTATATATATATACTGAGACAATAACGTACGTAACTTCCCACGCAAAATTATAATGTAGATTTTCTTACAACTTGTCCACGTTTTAAGCTAAGTAGTTTACCCATTAAATTACATATACTAGTTAATCCAATCAACTTCATGATCTTTAACGAGGACAGTGCACGTGTCATGTAATTTTTTATGTCTGATAAAACTGCATACTTATTTTATTTAACACACCGTTTCGTCTGAACCAAATAATAATAATAATTAAAAAAAAAAAAGAGTACGCCGTTTTATTCACGGTTGTTGGACTCCAACTTGCATATATATATATATATATATATATATATATATATATATATATATATATATATATATGTTTATGGTCTATAGATTTCATGTTTAGCTCTGTGTTATAAAATTTAGGGTATAAACAACTGAGTTGGCATACTTGTGGTAAGTCCCGACGGATAGGGCAGTAAATCAGGAGTTATATATATATATATATATATATATATATATATATAGTTAAAGAATAAATATACACATTTAAGTTTGTACAATATTTAAAACTTTTCAAATGCATTTAGATTTTCAATTATATCATATTATTTTTTGAAAGTGTGTGAACTGTTTAATTTTTTATTTTGATCAATTTTTTCGACCATATATTTTTTTTATAAAATTTTTTTATTGAAATGTAATAAATAAATAAAATTTAAAAACTTCAAAAATAAAACATACAAGTTCAAATGACTTTAAGTGTTTTTTTTTTTAATCTATGATTAGAAAAACAGATTGAATATTTTAAAAATTTTCAAATAAATTAATTGAAAGTTTTAAAAAATTTCAAGTTTGGAGTACATCAAAAATATTTTGATTTTTTTATTTTGATTTGAATTTCATGTGTTTAATTTGTGCATATTAAAATGAGTTTTGAAGTCCTAAACAAGTTTGTTGACGTTATCTTTATAATTTTGAGGTATTTTTAGATAAAATAAATCTAAAGTTAGCTAGGTTTGGAGAGGTCGAAAATTAAAAATGCGACTTTCTGGCTATTTTTTTTCAACAAAATGGAGTTTGTTGTAATAATTGCAGATAGATGATGGCAAGTAGACCATGTGTCGTCTAATTTTTTTTAGCATGACCTATGCGGGCCTGGTCCTCTAGGCCTAAGCATTCGGGCCAGGTGCTCTAGGCTCACGTGCTTATGCTTATTATTTAAATTTTATTTTTTAAATTTATCATTTTTTATGAAAATTTTTATCTAAATAATTTTTTATTTTTTATAAAATTTTATTTATTAATAAATATAATTTATTTATTTTTCTATGTATGAGTTTGAAAATAAAATTTTAAAACATAATGGTTTTCTCTTTTTTTAATATATATATATATATATATATCGGATAATTTATTTTAGCTCATTAAATATGGTCATGAAGTATATATAAAAAAAGCTATTGAATCATTAGTTTTATTAAAAATTAACTATACATCTATACAAAAAATACCAACCATTTTCTATGAATATTTTATATTATTATTATAAAATTAATTTCTTTAAAATAAAATAATTAAAATAATTTTTAAAAGAAACCTCTCAATGATTCAAATATAATTTTTTATACTAGCATTATTGATTTTTTTATGAATATATATATATCAAATGTATATGCTTTTAAAAAATAATCTTTTCATCAATATTAAATAATTACTTTTTCATGTGTTAGTTTTCATACAAGTTCATACATTAATTGTAACTTTATTTTTTTATATAATCTTATGAAAATATATTTTTAAAATATTTTTTAATTTTGGATTAATTTTTCAATTAATATTATTATAAATTAATCAATGTATAAAGAAGAATGAATCATATTTTTTAAGTAGAAAATTTATATATATAAAAAAGCATAAGGAATAATTATTTAAATAGAAGATTTCCATCAAAAAAATTATAAATTGTTTTTTTAAAAAAAAATTGATTCAATATATTTTAATAGATTTGCATCATATAAGGTAAACAATCAAATTAGAATAATTTTATTCTATCTAAACGGTAGCGTGGCAAAACTCTTAATAATTCAAACAAATATAAAATTCAACTGAGCTATCACTTTTAAGTGGGTTTAATTTTCAGTCAAACTGCAACTTCTATCAGAAGGATAAGAGTGGGCCGGAGGGATCTGTGGTATTCTGCAATGGGATTGTGCTATACATGACTTTTGAAGTATGATAATGGAGAAGTCAGGTGAAAAGTCCCCCCACGTAATATATATATTACGTGATTTGGTACAATGATTGTTATGCTTTTTGGCTTTTTAAATCGTTTCTTTTGTAAACAAATATGATGATGGTGCTCAGCAACGAGCGCGTGCCTAGGGGACCATGAGTTCATTGTTTGTGTACAGGGGACCATGAGCTCATTGTCTATTTTCAACCGTAAGGATATAACGGAGTTAGTATGTACGACGAGATTAAGTCTTTTTTTTTAAAAAAAAGATTTTAAAAATATAGTTCTCACATCAATTCTTAAGAGATTTTAAAAATATACTTTGTATATATATTCAAAGAAGTTCAGTAAAAATTTCTCGGTACATTATTTTGAGATACTATAATTCCAATATTGTTAGAAAATAAAAAATATATTCCCTCTATTTTTTAAAGAATTAATTGATTCATCTATTTTTATATATTGGGTGGTATGTTATCATAAGTTATTTTAAGATTTTTCACTCCGATATGCTTTTATATATTCATATTTTTTCCCATATAACTTTTTTTTATTCAATTTTTGGACTAAAATGCTTATGAACATTAAAAAAAAGAAGGTAAATTTGAATTTTTTTCTAAGGTTTATATATTTCTCAATATCACCTATAATATTTGATTTAGTTCAACACAATACTTTTTTTTTTTTCACTTTATGTAAATTTCAATTTTGTCTCCAAAAAATTATAGAATACCTCAATATAACACAAAAGGTATGACTGACAAAAATTAAAATTGAAAAAGATCATTAAAGAAAGACATTTTTTCCAATATATATATAAAACACTATCTAATAATCATTTAAAGCTTTGAAAAAATAGGATCGCTCGCAAAGATCACAAGGGAGAAGAAGAATAGCTCACGCCTATATATATAACACTATCTAACGAGTCATTTGAAGCTTGGAAAAAATAAGAGCACCCGTAAGATCACGAGGAGAAGAAGAATAGTTCAAGCCCATGGTGGCCGGCCACCATTCGTCGCCCCATCTACAATGTTAGCTATATCTACTAGACGGCTAAACCAAGCCGTGGGGGAGTTGCGGGCTTTGTCTGTCAAGGTAGATCATAATGCGAAACATGATGCAATCAACTTGGATAGTACCCTAACACAAAATATGATAACCTAGGATACATTATTGTTGAGAACAACATCCGGATTACATATGCTAAGAGTCGTTTCTCACCGGAATGAACAACTAACTAACCCTAAAATGCCAAAACCATACCTACTCAAGGAAATACCTCTTGCACCTAGACAACCCGCATCATTAATTTAGAACCGGTTTGTTTCTTCTCTTCAGTGGAACTAGAAATAGCAGCTACACGGTTCAACCATACTCTAATTTTGAAATTCTCAAAAGGTGATCCGCTATCAAAGATATCGTCTCTCATATTTAGAGATTATGGAATCTCATGGGTGAACCGAGTGATAAGGTTATTGGACCCTAGGCACGTTATGGTTTAATTGGAAATAGAAGATGACTTAACTCGAGCTTTATCAAGAGAAGACCATAAGATTATGAACTACATATACCATGTGTTTAGGTGGAATGCCAATTTTTAGTTTCGAAGGGACGATCCTCTCATATCTATTTAGGTTAGAATGCATCACCTACCATTGCTTTATTTTAATCCTTCATATCTCAAATGAATAAGAGAGGGGATTGGAGGTTTCTTCGTGGTCGATGAAAGGACTCTAGTGCTTACTCACCCTATGTTTGATAGGATATGTCTAGAGGTGGATGTTTCACAACCTTTTTCGAGTAGAATTTAGGTGGGCGACTCAAAGAAGCAAGGTTTTTGACAAAAGATTGAGTATGAAGGCAACTTGGTATATTGCAACGTTTATGGCTTTTAGGACACAATGAGGATATGTGTTAAAAGAAATCTAGAGGGACTCGAGCAGTGGATAGCAATCGAAGAAAGTACAACAAGTTGAAACAAGGAAGAAGTTTGATGGGGGTCCAAAAGAAAAAGACCAATGGGTTTGTGTGAACAACAAGAAATCAACCGATAGGGTACCATTGGAGAGAATGGCCAAGGAACATGCTAATGAGTCTTTTAGAGTGATGGAAAAGGGAGAATGCAGTAACCAAACCAAACAATTAGATGTGTGTATTCGAAGAAACATTTGGAGGCTATATTGGATTCCACTAAAGTCGTTAAATAAAGGAATCTTAAGGACTATACTAGACAAAGGTGTATATAGGGTAAACAAGGGTCGAATCCATAGGGATGTGGCTTAATCAATGATTTCTATTGTATGATTGTTCCGTAATACGAAGAAAGTAAATGAGGGGTTTGTGCTTGTTGTGATTTATAAGCAATCAAAAGTAAATTTAAATAAAAATAATAAGAAAGGCATTGGTTGAAATTTCGTATCCACCTTTTGGTTTAGTTATGGATCATTGATTGAATTATTAACCCATCCTTAACATGAATATTCATTGTAGAACAATAACATGTATGTTGTCTTTAATCATTTCTTAGAGATTCATTAATCAAATATACGATACTTGATTAATTCCCTAGCGAATAAACAAACTACTAGACGTTAGATAGATTTAATCCAATAACAATATTAAAACAGAGAAAGACAGGAGAAGCTAAACCACCTTCTTAGATGCTAGAAAGATGTAATCTAGTCATATGTTTTCCAAGAGATTAAACAAAATTGCATTTATAATCATTAACCCCTAGTTACTAACACATACAAGTTTAGATAAGTAATTACACAGATTTGAATACTTAGCTAGTAATGGATTATGAAGATCAAGTAATTAGCGTGTACTCTAATAAGTTAATCACACAATTATAACTAAATTATACAAAAAAATAAAAAATACTAAAAAAGGATAAGTTTAGAATTAAAACCCATTAATATCTCATAACGATTTAACCAAAAGCCTCAACTTCCTTCAATTCAAGATAGGTGTTTAATTGTTCATTAGCTAATTACAATAGAGAATTTTCTTTCTATAATGGTCGCTCAAAAGTGGAAATCCCAAAATAAAACCCTAACATCACTATTTATAGCTAAAAGTAAGGTTACAACACATACATGTTAGTCTTACATAGTCACACGACTTGCATAGTAAAGTCACACGGCTTGTTCTTCTATTTCACACAGTTTGCAACCAATAAGAGCTGGTGTTACATGGTTTACTAGATATAGGCAAACGATCATGTGGAATTAAGCCTTCATCTCTTACTATATCATTTTGCCCGTATGCCTTGGTTTTTTCATTCTTTTTTTGTGACTCGTGTCTTTTTTCTTAATGCATTCCGTGTGGAATAGCTACTACTTGCGTGATATCTTTTTTTTCTTAAAAGACAATTCAGTCTTGACATATGTACAAATGTGTTGCTTTTCTTTCTCCGACCATGTGGAAACCTACCGCTCGTGTGACTTTGTTGCTGAATAATCATTATGGTTTCTTCTTTTGTTTCACATGGCCGGTGGCTTTTTCTCTTTATAAGGTGTATGGTCGTGTGACTCCTAAGTTTCCTTGGTGATTTTTACTTCTCTTTGCTTTAACTTAGGTTTCTTTTTTCAAATTTGTCATTTTTCTTACAAAACTCAAAATCATTATCTTGATCTTAATTTACTAAATATAATATAATAAAAAATAGAAAGTTTAATGTAAAAAAACCTAAAAGTCATGCTAATTATACACTCATCAAATACACTCACACTTAAACTTTGCTATTCCTCGAGCAAAACAAATAAAACAAAACCTAACTCACTTTTATAGGAATCATGATTGTATTTAGCATATGTAACAAGCCTTTAAACCCTTAGGTTATCCCTAGTGGACAAGTTATGTCTAATTAGAGTTTTTAGACGATAAACCCATAAAATTACTTAAATGAATGTCATGCCAATATGATTATCATTTAAAAATTGATGCTTAATTCAAAATTTAACAATATCAAATAGTCAAATCGATCATATTCAAGATATTATTTTCATATATGTGCATGTCTCTAAGTTGATTTATACATATTTGTAATCAACTACAAATCAAGCATGCAATACTTATTTTGCCCTTACCTATTTTCTACCACGACATGTAAAAATAATAAATCGAGATTTCTTTTGATCAATATTTTTTCTTCCTTTAACATCCCAATCTTTTTTCAAGGCTTTTAATAGTTTTTCTCTAAGTAATCACTTGTCTTTTTATGCGACTATCGGCATTTGTGATTAAGGAAACTAGTTACTTAGCACGTCATAAACTTAGAGTGCTTTGCATACTCATAATTTAAATTATTGTTTGACATAAAAGTAAATATTTGTGATGAATAGTCCTAGTACCTAAGCAACTCAAATCATTAGAGTATACTTTTACTTAATTAGGCCAAATTTTCCATTTAGAATGCTTTATTTTTCCTTCATTTTTTTTTCAAAGTCCATAATAGTTAGAAAATCTCATTTATGTAAACTATGCTTAGGTCTAGTTTTAAAAGGTATTTGCAAAATTAGTATTTCTACCTAAATCATGCTCAATCATAAAGACACATAAAGTTTTCTAGTGTGGAAGTACTTTTATAATAATAATAATATCTAAAACAATCTTAATTATCTCATCCAATTTTGTTAAATTTCATCACTAATTATCAATCAAGAATGACATCATGCTATACCATGTCATTCATCATTTTTCTTTTTTTATTTTTTTTATAGAGGAATAACCTAAAAATAAACATACAAAGCACACAACCAATCATGAAAAGATAAACAATAAAAAGAAAACCTTATTACTACCCCTACACTTAAATTAGATATTGTCTTCAATGTTCAACATAATTGATCAAACATAAAACGAGATGCTAAGATTAGAGATAAGGGATCAAATTTATTTTTTATAACACGTAGTACGAAGGTGGTGGAGGAGGTTGAAAATGCACTATAAAGGTGTTGAAAAGGTGGTTGAGTTGGTTGCTAACCATTTGAAAATCGCCCACTAAATTGTTATCCACATGTTGGATTTACACGATCACATAGTCAAAATAACTATTGCAATTGATTTGGAAGTCATTCAGTCATGAGGTAAGTCTGTTTCACAATGTATGATTGGGCGCTCGAGGTGTTTGCCTAAATCTATTCGAGTTGTTCCTAGAGCTTCATCATCTTCATCACTATCATTGTCACTTGATGAACTCTCCTACTCTCACTATGGTCTTTTAATTAACCGGACAAGATACTTTTTCCCCGTGTTCTCTAACAACCCAATCTTGATGCATTTGTCAAGAGTCATACAATCGGGGTTCTTTTGCTAGTGTCAATGTCGCAATGTTTCGATTAAATAAATTTATGTTCTTGGTAATGTAAGTAATGAATCCACCAATGATAATACCACCTTTATTTCACTTCTTTGATCGCCGAAGCACTCGGCTAGGATCTAGGGAAAGTCCACCTTCACCTTTATAGAAATGAAGAATAAAATCCTTAAACCATCTTATTCACCACACCATTGCTATTTTTTTACCCACGTAAAATCCATATTAATGCTCGATGTATGAATCAAAATGCCGAGCTATGATGCTTGTGATTGAGATGGATTGTATACCTTATTTTTGAACTTGTAATTTCCCTCTAAAAAGGCCCTTCAAAACTTACAGAGGGTTACCTTGCCCCTTCATGTAGCTAGCAAAACAAATCGGTTGTTTTAACTCGATCATGGCTAGACTTCTTATTGACTACTCTAAATGTGAACTATTCACAAGCTCATATTGTTCATCGGCCAATGTTTCAAATTGAAACGAACTAAAAAATTATAACGTTAGCTTCTTATAGGAGGGAACATCCATCTCCAACAATCCAACCCACCCTATACTATCTAACATTCCCTTAAACTTTCCCAATAACCTAGTAACTTCTAAAGCATGATGATCAATGTACGTATTAGGTACCATTTTCCTATTTTTAACACATTATACTAAAATTCTTAATTATCATTTACAAACTTAATAGTTGGGTAAACGGGGTTTTATCATGTTGAGGTGGATATCCTACCTACCGAGTCATCATTTTTCAGTGGACCCTCTTCTCTAGTATGGCAATTTATTTGCCTTTATCTTTAAAAGTTGATATTATTGCTCCTTGGTTGAGATTAAGTGGGGAAGACAAAGGTTCTTTAATAGGTTAGTATTGGAAATGTTATTTTTATTTGAGAGAAATGGAGTAGAGTGGTGGCTACTTATGGTGTGGAGGAAATTGGGATTTGGAGAAGATGAAAAGAAGGGAAAGGTTGGTATAGCTACAATAAGGAATTTAGGAAAGATGAAATGACACGGGTTAAGGTTAGGTATTTATAGGGGTAGGTTTTATAAGGGAGGTTGTGTGGATTTTTAGTCGGATAAAGACTTACATGCCTATGCATGATTAGCATATAAACCGTGCCTATTTTCTTTTTATCCATGCCTTTTTACTTCTTTCTCTTCTTTACAACCTTCCATATTCCACATAGCCGTGTGGGTTTTCTCTTTACTCGTCCGTGTTACCTTTTCTTTTTTGGAATTTAAACTCGCCCATTTAAGGCACATGGTTACTGCATAACCTATGTGAGAACCTATTGTTCATACTTCTTTTTCTGTAAAATCACTACAATATAGCCTTAGGTCATACGAGCGTGCCTTTCTCAAAGGTCACCTCATGTCTTTGCTTTCACTCCGTGTTACATCTCTTTTTGGTTTGAGTTTCTAGCCACAAAATATGTATATGAGCATGCCTTTTTATGTGTAAGCTTTGCTTCTTGGCTACTACCCATGTGGCTTTTCTTTTAACTTGAACTTTCACCCACAACTCACACATACGAATGTGGTTTTCAACCTAAATAAATTATGTTCCACTATTCCGCTCGTGTGTGCCTTTCTTTTTTTACACATCAAAGCTCATCTATACTATAAAAATCCTTTAAATCGAGTCAAACATGGTAGAATTTGAAATAAAATTAAACAAATTAATTTAAGCATTATCTTAACAACAAAATTTACAAAAATTTAATTGTATTGCCTCCCAATACGTCGATGGCTCAATTTTACCTTCCCCAGAGAATGAGGATCTTTTATCTTTTGATTGTTTGGAACGAGTCATCTCTTTTATCTTAGAATTAACTACATCAAAAGAGGTACGGGATTGTAAGGAGATTCATCTTTTCTCTTTAAGATATAGAAATCGACTAAGAACACATACTCGTCTAACTACACAAGAACATCTTCTACTACCCTTTCAAGGTAGGCATTAGTGTGATCTACTAATTAAATGATAACACCGAGTTTCTTTTCATGGCTCTAGATTCGATGAAGTATAAATGGCATATGACATTATATTGATTGGTGTTTGTAAATCTATTATAGCTTTCTCTATCCTAGCATTACCAATTTGATAACGCATCATAAAAATACTTGGATCTCGTGCATTTTGAAGGGATTTTCCTTTGAAATATAGCAAAAAAATTCTCTCTCATCTTTACCTTTTCATTTACATTTATTTTTCTTTTGTTTGTTTACAAGTCCTTCAAGAACTTGACATATCTTGGCTCTTGTTTGATCACCTCTAAAAAAGGTATGTTTACTTCGATCTTACTAAACGGCTAAAAGGCATTAGGCTTTTTAACCTACTAGGAAAAGGTGTATGGTTAGTTAAAAGCTGAATAGAAGAGTCGGAATTTACCTTAAGGCTCGGTATAGCCTTATTAATTTGCTTTTCTTCTTTATTTTCAACTCCAATCTTTCTTCCTCGCCTACCTCGAATACTTGTTTTGCTTGGTTTCTCCATCGGATCATCGTTTCTCAATATAATAGCACTCATATTTTTCTTTAGTTTTACCACCATTTGGGATGGTAATTTCCTTTCGGATTGAGCCTCTAGATGATTTACTCGTAGTCATCATCTAACTTATTTGATTTTTTAGGTTTTGAATGCTGAACCTTATCTCTTACTAGAATTGCTTCGTGCTTAAAATAAGAGATTTCACCATTTTTTTCAATTATTGATATAAGTTTTAAGGGGCATGTTGTTAAAAAGGCTTGGGTTGATAGCCTTGTTGCCTTTATTGATAGAAGTTCTACCCTCCTTATCGATTATTGCCATAACTTAAATTAGGGTGATCTCTCCAACTCGAATTGTATGTGTTAGAGAATGGGTCATAAGGTCTTGATTGACCACCTCTAAAATTCCCAGTATTATAAACTCGTTTAGTGTGTATCCTTTTTATAGTGTTGGGCATGCATTAGTGGTGTGACCTATAATAGAATAAATTTCACAAGCTTTCATAGCTTATAGATATTTCATGAACATTTTCCTTACCAATGAAGTCGAGTCGGACATTTATTACTCCAAACTAGATATATTGATTTCATTTACCCACTTTGGTGCATAATTAACCCTTGTACCAAACCACTAAGAATTTACAACCATGTTAGATATCAATGCTCTTGAAGAATTAAAGGTCTTGTCTACTAATGCTCCTCCACTAGTAGCATCTATCATGCTCATTTTCATAGGTAGCAATCCTTCATAAAAGCATATAATCACTAGCTAATCGGAGATTTGGTGATATGAGCGACTAGCATACAACTTCTTAAACCACTTATAATACACATATACTGTCTCTCTATTGGATTGTTTGATGCTAAAGATCTCTTTCCATATATCGACAACTCTTGATGTAGAAAGGTATTTCAACAAAAAAGGCCCATTTCATCCTATTCCATGAATCAATGAATCCGATAAGGAGATCATACAATCGATCCTTAGCATCTCCATCTAATGAAAATGAGAATGCTTGTAATTTAATTTATTCCTCTTATACTCCTTATGGTTTCATGGTTGAGCAAACCACATGGAATTTCTTTAAATGTTTATAAGGGTCTTCTACTAGTAAAGCCTTAGAATTTCGATAGCAGATGTATCAATCCCTATTTCAACTCAAAAACCACATCAAGATTTAAGAACTCTATACATAAGGGCTATCGATTATCTAGAGCGATTAGCTCTTTTAAAGTTCTATTCACCCTATTTGTAGCCATTACCTCTCCTTCGGAATCACTTGATGATAAAAATTCAAGAATGGTAGTTATGCTCGATGAAGTAGAAATTACTCTATAGGATGTCTCAATCCTCTCAATCGAAGCTAGTCTAGTTTCTCTCCTCAACTTGCACAATTCTCTCTCTAGTTTAGGGTTGAAAATCGGATCACCTAGTTATGACTTGGTTATATACCAACCTAATATAAACAACAAGTACGAGTTAAAATACCAAGAAACAATCAACTTAAACACAATCTTTCCCAAGCAACGATGCTAAATTTTGATGACATATTGTACCACCAATAAATTAATTATTTTTTTCTCATAAAACCCAACCACAAGGGTGTAAATAGGGTAAGCAAAGGTTGAACCCACGGGAAAGTAGCCTAATCAATGTTTTCTATTTTCTAATTGCTTTGTAGTGCAAATAAAGTGAAAAAAAGGTTTGTTTTTTGTTGAGATTTGTAAGTAATCAAAAGTAAATTTAAATAATAATAAGAAGAAAGGCCATGGTTGAAGTTTTGTATCCATTTTTGGTTTAGTTGTTGATCATTGATTTAATTATTAACCTATCCTTAATATGAATATTCACTATAAAGGCCACAACATATATGTTGTCTTCAATCTTTCCTTAGTGATTCATTAACCAAATATATGATACTTGATTAATTTTATAGTTATTGAGAAACCTACTTAGATGCTAAATAGATCTAATCCAATAATAACATTAAAGTAGAGAAAGACAAGTGAAGCTAAACCACCCTCTTAGATGTTAGAAAGATATAATCTAGTTTTATGTTTTTCAAGGGATTAAACAAAAATGCATTTATAATCATTAATCCCTAGTTACTCATCGAGAGATAAGTTTAGACAAGCAATTATATGGACTTAAATACTTAATTAGCAATAGAATATGAACATCAAGTAATTAGTATGCATTCTAATTAATTAATCACACAATTATAACCAAATCATGCAAAAAAAAAAAAAACATAAAATACTCAATAAGGATAAGTTAAGAATCAAAACCCATTAATATCTCACAAAATTTTAACCTAAAGCTTTAACTTTCTTCAACTAAGATAATTTAGTTATTCATAGTTGACTACGATGAAGAGTTTTTATTTATGATGGTTGCTCAAAAGTAAGAATCTCAAAATAAAATCCTAATATCATTATATATAGCTAAAAATAAGATTACAACACATACATATCAATCTCACATGGTCACATAGTTTGCTTAGTAAAGCCATACGTTTTGTTCTTTTATTTCATATAGTTTGGAGCCTTAGACAACTAGTGTTGTATAATTTGCTGGATAGAGGCATATGACAGTGGGGAATTAAGCCTTCATCCCTTGTTACATCATTCTGCTCGTATGCCTTGGTTGCTTCATTCTTCTTTCTATGACACATACTAACGTGTCTTTTCTTCAATGCATTTCATGTGAAATGGTTACCGCCAATGTGATACCTCTTTCCTTTTGGAAAACAATTTAATCTTGACACATATACGAATGTGTTGCTTCTCTTGCTCCGGTAGTGTGGAAAGCTACCGCTCGTATGGCTTTGTTACTCGAACAATCCACACGATTTCTTACTTTATTTCACTTAGCCGAGTGGCTTTTTTCTTTGTAAGGTGCACGGTTATATGACTCTTAATCTTTCTAGGTGACTTTTGTTTCTCCTTACTTTGGTTTGGGTTTCTTTGCTTAAATTTACTATTTTTTCTTACAAAACTCGGAATCGTTATCTTGATCTTAATTAACTAAATATGATTCAATATAACTAGAAAGTTCAATGTAAAAGAGCATAAAAATTATATTAATTATGCACTCATCAAGAGTATAAATTAAAGGAAGAAAAAATGCTATGGTAGAAATTAAACATGATTTGGACACATTCCAAGCCTTAGAGAAGCATGCTCATAATGGTTTAAATCAAACCTTTATAGATGTAGGTAATCACCTAGATACTATAATCCAAAAAGAAGTAGATACTATGATTAATAATTTTAATCACATCATACTTAAAATTGTCCATAACAACTCCAAACAAGTAGCTTTGTAGGTGAAAAATTAAATAGGTGAAAAACTACCTAAAAGAATAGACCATGTAGGTTCAACTAGAAAGGAAAAGTTTCGTCTCTTTTTTTTTTTTCTTGTTTAACCAACTTGTGTGTATACATAAAGAAATATTTGGTCTTTCTCTTAATCAAAGTTTCTAAAGGGTAATTGAAGAGAAAAGAAAAGAAAGCAAGGGATAACAATGGATTTTTTTTCTTTTTGAAGAAAGGAAGGATTTTAATGCATAAAATATTAGATTTTTTTTCTAACATTGATTTTTATATACTACAATCATAAAGAATTACGAGTGTTCAAGGTGGTGATCTCATACAATACTAGGCATTACGAAACACGAGAGATTTCACAAATTCTAAGTTTTGAGGCAAGAGAAATTTAACTAAAGAGGTAATTTATTTACGATCAATATTTTTGCTTCTCAAGTGCACATAAAAACTTGAGTGGTTATATTGCTTTCTTAATTATAGTAAATTATTTCAGACTTAGTCTCGTAATTTTTTCCTCTATGATAGAAAATGTTTTTCATGTAAATTTGGTATTCTTGTGAATTGTAGTCTTGTGATTAATTTATTTTTTTCTCTTATTATTGTGTGTATCTAACTTAAATTTTTTTTTTAAAGTGTAATTTATAAAAAATGAGATTAAATTCTAAACACAAATAACTCATCGTTGGCCTATACTCCAAGAGATATAGGACTCCGTACATGACATATTCATCATGATTATGGTGAAGTATAATACTGCATCGCCCTTGACAGATTTGATCTTACCTTAATATAATAAACAACACTCGATACATGACACATTTGTCATGATTGTGGTAAAGTATAATAATGCACTATACTTCACATATTGTTCTTACCTTAATATAATAAACAACACTCAATACATGATATATTAGTCCTTATTAAGTTATGGACACCGATATTGATGAAGATGCATAGTATATGGCATTATATAGAACTAGCACAACGATCTTATTAGTCGATTACCGAGAGGGCTCAAAGGCGAGCCCTCGAAAGGTCTATAGAATATTGAATCACATGTACGGGCCCATCATGTCATTTTTTCTTGTAACCCTAGTTGTCCACACTATAAATAGAGATAACATCGGTTGTATTTTAAGCCAACACTTAACAAAACCTAATAAGAAATTTTAGTGCGGTCATGGAGTAGGTACCATTGTCGAATCATGTAAAATTTTTATATGATTGTTCTTTTTCTGTTCTACTCTATTCTTTTGCTTGATCCATTTTCTAATAACTGGTATCGGAACTCTAAGTTAACGGGGTAAAGAGGAAAGATGGGAAAAAAAGTGAGGATTGATAAGTTTGATGGAAAAGATTTTGGTTTCTAACGGATACGGATTGAAAACTATTTTTACCAAAAGAAGCTATATTAACCCCTATCATGAAAGAAGCCGGAGGCAATGAAAGATGCCGATTAGATTGTGTTAGATCGCCAAGCTTTGAATGTTATTCGACTAACATTGACAAGTAATGTTATTTTCAACATCGTGAAAGAAAAGACCATAACATATCCGATGATGTCATTGTTATATATATATATATATATATATATATATATATATGAGAAGCCATCTATCTCAAACAAGATATGTTTTATACATTGTTATTCAATCTAAAGATGGCAGAGGGTGCGTACGTGACTAGTCACATTAATAAAATTAATATGTTGATTAGTCAATTCGAATCGATAAGCATTGTGTTTGATGATGAATTTAAGATAGTGATTTTGCTATTGTTTTCTTTTTCATAGCTGGTCCGGCATGGAAACGACGAATAAGCGAGTTCATCAAAGAATGAAAACCGAAATTGGATGATATCCAAGATTTAATGGTCAATAAAGATCTTCGCAAGAGTGAGTAAGGAAAACCTTTAGAATTTGATTTAAGTACTAATAATAGAGCAAGAGACTTTTAGTGGGATCAAAATCATGGTCATAAGAGGTCAAAATCAAAGGGTAGAGGAAAATCCACAAACCATAAAAAATCACCTGCTAGAACTATGAAAATAAGAGGCACTTTAAAAATTAATATAAGGCTTGAAAGAAGAAGAAGAATTAGGATGACGACTTTGCATATGCAACGATTGATAAAATTACGGATGCATTAATTTGCTGTGTAGACAATCTCATTGAGTGTAGGATTTTAGACTCGGGTGCGCCATTTCATTATACTCTATGTAAAGATTTCTTATAGAAATGCATTACGGGAAATTTTAGGACAAGATGAACCTTTGAACATTATGGAGAAAAAGTGAGGTTAGTATTAGAACCACCAATGGAATACAATGGAAACCGTAGAATGTTAGACATCTTTCAAGTCTTAGACAAAATCTATTTTTAGGGACAATCGAGTGCAATTCATCTTTCTAAAAATCCGAGTCTTTCATGCAAGAACCAAACATATTCGGTTGAAGTATCACTATATCTAAAAGTTATTGGATGATAGGCTAATATATTCGAACAAGATTTTAGGATTTGAGAATCCAACCGATATGTTGACTAAGGTAGTTACCATTAATAAGTTGAGACTTTGTATTACCTCGGTTGGCCTTCATGATTAGTGATAAAAAGGCATCGCATTAGGAAGACTTGAAATTAGTTGAGAAAAACGAACGAGTTATAAGAGGTTTGGTGTTATTTGAGATTAGTCTCCAAGTGGGAGATTGTTAACTTATAGAGACCGATATTGATGGAAATCGCGAGTATAAGACATTATACAAATCTAGCACAATGGCCTCGCTAGTTGGTTAGCGAGTGGGAGTCAAGGGGCAGCACTTCTTACGAGGACTCGGGGGTGGAGCTCCCAAAAGGTCTATAGAATATTGGACTTGGTGTGTAGGCTAGTTAGTTTTTTTTTTAAAAAAAAAAAAAAAAACCCTAGTTTTTCACATTATAAATGAGACAACATCACTTGTATTTAAAGCCGTCACTTGACAAAACCTAATAAGAAATTACAATATCTCCCGTGTAGGAGGCACCATTGTCGAATCACGTAAAATGTTCATGTTTTGTGATTGTTCTTTCTTTCGTTCTTTCTTCTTCTTCTTCTTCTTCTTCTTCTTCTTCTTCTTCTTCTTCTTCTTCTTCTAACAATCTTGTTATTCATCATCCTACTAGTTGGAAGGGCATCCTTTCTTCCAAATACCAAAACGATTGTGGCAAAGTATAATAATGAACTACCAAGAAATCTAATCAATTGCATGAGAGGAAAAGAAACTATAAGCAAGAAGAATAGGAGATCTAGTTTTTATCCTATCCTATGTGTCCACAAACACCAATATAAGCGCAGCTTCCACCGCAAGAATCCACATCTAAGCTGATAATCTAAGCCAACAGTAGCGCTGCCCATTTGCAGCTTAGCATGTTCTAAGATCTAAGCAAGACGAAATGGGTCTGTTTTATCAAATTGACTGAAACACTACGAATATAGTCAGATAAGTGTTTCAATTACCTGATGAAGTTTGCCAGGTTAGTACAATAAAAACGCAAAAGACCCTCCTGAACAATTAATGAAGAATCTATTCAGGTGAACTGTCTCTAAGTTCTTAAGACTAACGTATCTAAAGAAGCTAGTATGTATAAATATGCTTTAAAAATTATATACGATCTTGCTGTTATTACAATGTTTCCGTCATGTATATATAAATAAAGAGATTATGTATGCTGAAGTTCTGATTAAGAATTATTGAACTGTAACCAAAATATGTCATCTGTCAAACCCTTCATCTGCGACAATGCTCCCTTCCTCATCCTTGCAGGGACCATAGGATTTGCTACAAACAAGATAATATATGAAGTTAACCAAGCTCAAAATTGTAAGAAGCCAATAATAGTAATCATAATGCCCTTTATTGATGCTGCTCGGTACCCAACTCTCCTGGTCTTCTCCTTTTGTGAAATTACGAACAGCACTAACAATAAAACTAGATACCAAACTTGCAGCAGACAATCCTATACCCTGAAGCGTGGAGGCCACACTGGACATGCTTTTAGGCAACTCAGTGTAAAAGAATTCGTTCTGTGCAATAGCATTGAAAGCCTCAGCTAATCCACTCAGAACAAGAAATGGCAACAACCACATTGCTGAAATGTGCAATCCAGGATTACGATTGTCTGAAAATCCTTCCTTGATTGCAGCTTCCCGCCGAACACTCTCAGTAACTGCTAATGCTGCCATGGAAATAGTGGATAATAGAATACCAAATCCCATTCTTTGCTTCAATTTGAGGCGAACTAGTTTTCCCTTGACTTTCGATGCAAAAGGAATAATTACGCGATCATAGAGAGCAACCCATGTTGTGATAACGAGAACCACAATTGACGGGAAACTGCCAGCAGGAATTTCAAAATTTGAAGTAATGTGTCGGTCCATGGTGGATGCCTGGAGTACTATAAAAGAGCTTTGGCTTACGTTCACAGACTTCAACATTCCTGCTAACCATATTGGGATTACCTTGATTAGTGCTTTTAGATCTTCTACTTGATCGATTGTACAAAGACTCCACGGATCTGAAGCTTTTCCATCTGGAGCCAAGTTTTCTTGAGGATTTCTGATAATGCAAGCTTTATTTAAAACCCTAACACAGGGTAGAGGAAAAAAAATAGCAGTTACAATAAAATATGTTGAAACAGATAAATATTAAAACTCCACTAGTATCGCAAACTGATGATTTTAATTCTTTGCCTAACTTTAAGAAATGCCAGAAGAAGAGAAACTAAAGCAATCCAATAAACAAAAAGTACACGAAGTCTAAATCTGTACAAAGATGATACCTCAATTTTTCGCTCGGCACAAGAAGCATTGATCCCTTTGTATGATAGTACACCTCATCCGTTGCTTGGGATGGTAATTTAATACTTCTATTTCTAAAGGAAGCCACAACAACTTGCGCCAACCCAGTGATCCAGCTTGCTTTAGGCTTTGACTGGACATACAAGGGAGTAGCCGAGAAGAATGAAAGAGCTGACAGGATCATGAGCACCACCGGAACTCCAAAACCCACCATCCACCCCATGGTATCTTGAATGTATACAACACAAGTCATGCCAAGAAATACCGAAGCTGAGACTATACCATAGTACCAACTAAAGAAGCTCTCTCGTATTCTAGCATGTTTAAGGCTGTTTCTCTTGCCTAATTGATCAGCACCAAAGGCTAAGGAAGATGATCTTATGCCACCAGCTCCAATGGCCATGAAGCCAAAAGCTGTATATAACAGCAAAAGCTGTAATGTCGTTGCGGGTTGGCAACTGTCACTAAATTCGACACAAGGAGGTGGCCTTGCTTCAGGAAAAGTTGTTAGCCACAATAGAACCATCCCCTGTACCATGAAAATTGAAGTGATTGCTTATTCTGTTTTTATTTTGGTATTTCTTTAGGACCCAAGAGAGCCTTACAAACTTAATTCTAAGTCAATAAGCTGCGGAGCATGCTCCAATTCTCGTCCTCCTTGTTAAACTCAAATTGGATTATACTTATTAGCAATAAATAAATAAATCCAAACGTCTTGTACCAATATCGGAAGGATGGACTGAAGTTTCAATGGAAATTCCGGTTATCCGGAGGATGGAAAGAACAAATAAATGAAGGATAACTGATATTGGACCGTTTAAAGATACAGAAAACCAATGCTGATCTATAGAGAATTAACGAGGATTAAACGTAAAATCTAAACATAAAAAAAAATCCCTTCTATAGAGAATGAACAAAGAAAAAACAATGGAATCCAAAATATATATATATAAAGGGATAAGAATAAGCTAACAAACTTAATTTGATTTTTATCAACTCAACCATTTTCTCCCCTCTTCCATTCTGGGGTTACAACGAATGATGGAACTTGCAAGTAAAAGATAAAAAAATAAAACATTGCATGTGAATTCAACTTCACACATTATAGCTAAAACAGAAAACTTGGTCCTACCATATAGTACTATTTTGAAAAATGAGGAAACAATAATTGGATACATTAGGATAGATAGGATATATCAGGCGTTGGCTCATACAATGCCAAAGGATAGCTAAAAAATATCAAGGGTTGGGCTAAATTATTTGGCAGGACGGCTACGGATGACATGACATCTAATTTGCTTGATATTTTTTACTGAATTTCCATTTGTGATTTGTTTACAGCTCCGGCTTCAAGCAGCCATAATTTCAAAAAGAGAGAAAAAACACAGACCTTAGAAAGAAACAGAAAGCAAATGGAAAAAGAAAGCAGAGGAGAAACGGAATTACTGAGAAGAGGTGCGAAGTTGAGGAGGAATATTACCAGAAGGGAAGCAATACATCCAAAACCGATCATGGAATACCGACCCACATAAGTATCAGCAAGAAAAGCTCCGAGAATTGGCGTGAAATTTGTGGCAGAAGACAAAAGGAACAATATCTGTGCCCCATTTGCAGCGTCGATGCCATACTCTCTTGTCAAATACAGTATCAGGTTTGGAAATAGGCCGTAATTTGCCAGACTCTCAAATGCCTCATTTGCTGTCGGAATATTGAAAAATATATCACAGATACGAGAAAAAAGAATCACAACATTAGACAAATCAATATGAATGTGTACAGGTTATACCTACGATGAAAGGTAAGGTTCTGATGCCACCCTTTCGGTTACCCAAGAGTGGTTCTGTGATCATCTGTCTATGTTCTGAGGGGCTATCCATTTCTCTCTTCGTTTCTTGGGAGAGGGAGAGTCTGTGTTGAAAATGAAACACTGTGCATCCTAGTACTGTGAAAGAGATCACTTGATCTTTAAAAATGATGATGACGTACCAGGTAGCTGCAATGTCAATTTCATTTTGAAAAAGGCAAAAAAACGATCCAATCATGAATAAGTTTTTTGAAATAATAAACAAGTGTAATTGTTGCTTTCTCGGGTAAATTTACCTAATACTAGCTAGATGTAAGACATTGTCCTGCTATTAATTATTCTATTTCTAGCGGTTAGAGGGGAATCCTTTCTTGCATTAACAGCAATGATAATACTTTTTAAAGTACCCATCTCCTACTTTTCTATTTATATTTATTCTAAAATATTGACAGGGTCAAACCTTTAAAAAGTGCACTATTTTAAATATATAAACTATAATCAATAATTATAATTATGCAGCACGATAAGATATAAAATTAATCACACTTATAATTTAGAGCTTCATGTTTTCTACATAATTTAAAAAAAAAAAACATATCTTAATTCATATTTAGACCTTTGAATCAATATTGAAAGGTAGGCAATAGACAAAAATGGTATCTATCTTTTTTTTTTTTTTTCAATGATAGACATTGATATCATTTAGGTTTCTTTAATTTCGTTACTTTTTTTCATGGTTCTATGAGAAAAGACTATAATCTATTTTTTATAGTCTTAACTCAAGTTTCTCATTTAAAACTTATACATGTACCATAATTAATTAAATACATATATCATAACTAATTAGGTACATGTATCATCATTAATTATATATATCAAATCAATATATGTATCTTAATTAATTAAATACACTTTAAATATGCATATATAATAATCAATAGACGTACCATAATTAATTAGATACATGTATAATCATTAATTACATGTATCATTATTAATACATATTCTTAAGTAATCGGATATATTTTAATATATGTATCACGTGAGCCATAATTAACCTTACAAAACTAACTAATAATGGTTCCGTATCATACGTATTAAACTTGATGACTAACAATTCTAAAAATAAAAATAAAAAAATATGAAAAAAAATACTAATATGGCATAATAATTAGTAAATTTTCTTAATCGGTATGAAAAGTCAAAGATGATAATATCTTTAAAATAGAAAGAGTATAATATAATAAAATATGAACTCAAACTATTGGGATAATATCAATTTTGTATTCAAACTACTCACTTCTTCCAAAGAGAATTTTTTATTTTTCTATTTATATCTCAATGGTCATTTGCAACTCGGGGAATGGATATAAGTGGCTTATCAATTTGAAAGTTAGTAATGATCAACGTTTCATCTTAATGGCCATCAATTGTTTCACAATATGAGTAGAGGCGACATCTTATGCTAATGTCACTCAATGGGTTATTCGTTGTTTTATGGAGAAAGACATCATTTCTAGATACGACACCTTATCTACCATCATCGCCAATAATATCCAAAATTTTAATGGCAAGATGATCATCAACTTGTGAACGAGTGAAAGATTAAACATTTGATTCTTCCCTACATCCGTCTAAGATGAATGGGATAGTAAAAATGACAAACAAAAGCATATAAAAGATTGTATAGAAGATGGTGGTTACCTGTAAATTAAGATTGTCACAAGATGCTTTCATATAAACTTTATGCTTATCGAATTATAGTTAGAATATTAACTAGGGCAATTGTCTACTTTTTGGTATATGGATTGGAGGCGGTGTTACCATTGAAGTTATAAATTCATTCCTTTAGAGTCTTGACAAAGGTAGAGTTGATAGAGTCGGAATGTGCTAAATTTCGATATGAGCAATTGAATTTGATTAGTAAGAAAAGATTGGCAACAATTTGCCACGATAGCTCTATAATAAAACAATAGTCAAGGCTTATGACAAGAAAATACATCATGGGAAGTTTCAAATGGGTGGCTTTGTGTTAAAAAAGATCATACCCCTTTCAAAAAAGATGAGGGCTAAATGATTGTCTAACTATGAGGGTTTATACGTGGAAGGTATTTTTAAGAGAGCTTTTATTTTGACAAGCATGGTGGAGATGATTTTTCGAAACCAATGGATTATGATTTAGTGAAGAAGTAATATGCTTAATAAGGTATCGTTTTTCATTCAAAAGTAATGAAATCAATTGAGATGTGTGCAAAATAATTTTTAATATGAGTGTTTCAATTTTCTTTCTCTTTATTTGGCTCCCCAAAATCCCATGCTTTGACATAACTTTAAGAAAAAATTTCCAACATAAAAAGGTGATCGTGTTATTCAAATAAACCATTTCTAGGTTATAGCGTGTTCATATACTAGGATGGTTTAATTAATACTAACACGTAGCCAACATATCATGCAATGAAATGTTATAATAGTTTTTAGAGGCTTGATATGCAATTTCTTTTTCTTTCTCCTTCTTCTTATTAAAAGAAATGCAATATGATGATTACTTAGCAAAAGTCGGAAAGATTTGAAGAAAATGTAAGGGCAAGGTTATAATCTCACTAAAGTCGAAAGTAGGAATGGAGTATACTATAATAAAAACAAGGCAATCAAAATTTTCTCATAAGGACAAATATTCATTTTGTTATAGTGACTTAGAAACTCGTGGGCAACATAAAAATAATTAGATTTGTGGCACATTAACTAAATAAGGGTTATGATGATAATACTATATAATGTAATCCTTAATGATAAACAGAAACTAAATTGATGGGAGTGTATTAATTTCAACAAACAAGACATGAATTAAGGTAAGCAATACAAGGACAAGTTCAACGGATGTCAATACTTAATGGAGCCACATGATCAATCAAGTCATAGATTCAATAGTTAGCAAAGAGATATGAAGATGATTCAATAGTAAAATAATAGTAAGCTCAATATTAGAGAATGACATATAGTCAATCTAGCATCTCTTAATAAATCTCGAACAAACTAGTAGTCGAGATTGGAAACCATAAGATCTCGCATAGGTTTTCTAAATTCAAGATGAAAAGTTGATCTTTAAAAGGTTTAACCTATATTTCTTATATAGGTAATACTATCAAAGAAATCAAAAGTTTATCACTACCGTAGATGAAGTGGACTCGAAGCATGGGAATGGGCAAACTTTTCCCATTTTTAAGGTGATTCATCACGAACCAAGCTTTAAAGGTAGCATAAATGGTCATCCTATCAAGATGATCTATATTACAAATGGTCACCATGTCAAAATGATCGGTCTTCAATAATATAAAGGGCAAACTTTCCTCATTTTGAAGGCGATTTATCACAAGCGAGTTTTCAAAGATGGAACAGGTGGTCACCCTTGTCAATATGACTAATCTTTCCAAAACAATGTCATAGGTGATCACCTTATTAAGATGATCAATTTTCAAAAATATCATTGGTGATCTTCCTATCATGATGACCGGTCTTCAACACTACACAAGTGGTCACTTGTCAAGATGACTATCTTTGCGAAACAATATCATAAATTGACATGAGATTGTCTTTGGATTTTTTATTATTAATTTTATTTTTTATTTTTTTCTTAAATTGAGTTATTTTGTAGTTTTCTATAAGGATTTTTAAGTTTATTTTAATTTCTTTTCCGAATTAGAAAAAATTTCGTATTTGTTTAGGGTTAGTCAACACTTAGGCATATATAAGCCTTTTTAATTTTGTGTGTTTCTTTTATAGCAAACATTATTATTACTTAATTGAATTTCTTAATAATTTTCTCTCAACTTGTGTTAGCCCTTGTTATTACTTTATAGTTTTGTATTTCTTTATCCTTAGATTGATCTACCAATGTGATGATTTTGATCTTTATCAACTTGAGTTGCAACGGGGTTTTCAACCTTTTATAAATTTACTAAGGCTAGGGTTACTTTTATTGAAAAACGTTTTGGCTTTTAGGGTTAAGGCTTTTCGATTGATTCTTTTCTTCACAAATCTAGTTTCATAAGTGATCGTTACGTCAAAATGACTAATCCTTCGAGAGATGGTGTCATAGGTAGTTATCCTGTCAAGATGACTAATCTATCCTCTAGTAGCACATGTGATCATCATGGCAAGATGACCATTCTTTGTAGTAGTGTCACATACAATTACCATGCCAAGATGACAATTTTTTTTATAGTCACATATTTTCTTTACAAGCTTACTAAGCTAAGATGTCGAAAAACTTGTCTTCCTATATGCTTGTCATATAAGCATTGCAAAGAAAGGACTATTGTCATCACTCTACTTTTTCTCAAAAATAAAAAATCATAAAAAATAATAAAAAAAAAAAGGTTTGCTTGGATAGCCTAGGTGCTTATTAGGTCGTATATCCGGCCCAAGTACTTTCGGCTTCGATCTGTAGCCCTTTTTAGAAAGTTCAAAAGAGGAAACCCTAACATGATCGACCTACACACATTATAAATGTACTACCTAACCACTTACACCCTTATAGACGGACAAAAAAAAAAACCCTAATAATAAAAAAAGAAACTAAGCAAAATAATAATAATAATAATAATAATAATAATAAGCGAGAGAGAAAAAGATAAAAAAGAATGCGGAACCATTGCTTATTGTCACCGTCTCTTTTGAAACACACATCCGGCCACCATGATGAGGCATCGAGACATAGCCAATGTCAACAAAGCAACATCATTTCATCACCGGATTCACAAGTAAGGTAAAGGACTCGCTCACCCACACATCTTTAGGCTTCTTTGTTGTTACATTACCTTTGTCGTATGCTTAGTCCTTGATTTTCTTTAAACTTGCATTTCGGTCTCTATTTTGCTAATTGAGGTATGTAAGTCTATGATCTTTCAATTCTAAGTTTAATTCTCATCTAAGGTTTGTATGTTACATGATGATTTCAATGGATTATGTTGGAAAAACATGACATGAATAGATAATAAGTTAAGTATAGTGAAGAAAGTATTTTCAAGTAGGATGTTTATCCCATATTGAAAGTTAGAGAAAAGAAGATGCACTTTATAATTAGACCTCTTGTAAAGATTTTCAATTAAAAGATTTAAAGGGAACTCAAATTAGAGAAGGGAAGCTAATGGATGATATATATATATATATATATATATATATATATATTAAATTCACAATTAATTAATTAATTATGTTTTTTTGTGATAGTTAATTAAATTTTGAAAAAAGAATATGATCGTTAAAAAGTCACAATTATGACTATTAAAAAGTAATCGTTATGAGTGTTGGATTATAACCATTAAAAGTAACAATTAGTCATTGAATAAAACTAGCTTTTTAATAGTCATATTGATTATGAAAGGTTTTCGGTAATCTATAAATAGAGGACTATTGCTCGGAAAATGTATTAATTTTTTTCTCACGCAATCATCCTCCTCCTTCTCTCAAAAACTCTTCTCTTCATAAAATTCTACATTCCTTAGGTGCAAAGTTGGATCCTAGAAGTGAATTGTTAAAATCTCTTCAACATAATAATGTGGGCAATAATCACATTAATGACGAGTGTAAGAATTATTTATTTATTTAAGCATTGTATTCTCTTGTTTTCATTTTTGAATTTACGCATCTATTTTAGAGACTTTCAACAAATTATGTTCGGTTATGATTGCTTATGTGTTTAATATGAATTTTGATGATTTATTGAATTTAAATCATTTGAGCATGCCTTAATTGAAAATAATTTAATTTTAGGTCTCTAAATTTATTTGGACATATTAAAAGGCTTTCGAATTTGATTTATGTGACTAAAATATGAAAAGATGGAGGCCTAGGTGTCTAGTAATCTCGGTACTTGTCATAATTTTATTTTAATTTGTACTCTATTAATAATTATGGGTGGGGACTAAGGTTATGTAATGCTCTTAGCGTGTGTGTGTATATATACGAGGTATTTTCGAACTATTTTTAGCATTAATTGAAATTAACTTTATCACTTTCTAAATTAAGCTAATGTCAAATCACACTAAGCTTTTAGTCGACTACTAAATTGTTTTTTTAAACAAAATCAACTCAAATCTAGTATTACTAAAAAATAATTATGATTAGTTAGTTATGAATAGTGAGAATTGAATTTTGATTTTGCTCAAATAAAGAATTAATTTTTACTCTATTAATAATTAGGGGTTACATGTGTGTGTGAGAGAGATTCGGTGTGTGTGGGTGTTTTATCCAGGTTATTAGAAAGATTATCACATATTGTAACTCTACTATGGATATAATTAATTTTTATGTTAGAAGCCTTCGATAATCATAATTTGTCCGAGTATGTTTTTATTATTTTGCTTACTTTAATAGTTTGCTTATTAAAAGTTCATGCTGTAAATTATAAATTGTCAACTTTATTTTGTGAGTATCATTCCTAGCGTCTCTTGACATGAGTCTCCAACCCAGGCTTTGACCTTTTAAGAATTGATGGGAGTTAGTAATTTTGCTGTCACGAGGGTGGCATCCTCCGCACAGGTAATTGAAAAACTCCTACTTAAATTGAATATTTTCGCTTGTAGCCCGTTACGAATGAGGTGTGGGACCTTACTAACTCCAGCGGGAGACAGTTGGAACCCATTTAACAGCCTTTTAACATCTAGGAATTTAGAGCTCGGGCCCACCATTGAATTACATTACCACTGCCTTTTGAGCTCACCATTGGATAGAACTTGTCAGCTTTACCAAACTTTTTTTATATACCTTTTTTGAAATTAGGTGTCATACATTTTGCTTATGTAAATCATCTCCATTTCATACAGATTTCTTTAGTTTAAAAAATTTTCATCTTTTTAATGTACATTAAAAATAATACTCCATATATATATATATATATATATATATATATATATATATATATATATATATATATATATATATATATATATGATGAAATGAAAAGTAAGGCCGAAAGCTTGGATGAAAAAATCTGTGTTATACAAGGAGTTGATGTTTATGGGGAAATTGGTCAAGATGACCTCTTTTTCCTAATGCCTATACGCTAACAAAGAAAAAAGAGAATGTGGGTTGGGTCGCACAAACAGGTCGCAATAAAATTATTTAAAATAAAATTCAATTAAAGGGAAGTTATTTCCCTCAACTCCTATATATATATATATATATATATATATATATATATATATATATATATATATATATATATATATATATATATTAAAAAATAAACGGTAAAAGAAAAGTAAATTTTAGACTCTTGGCAGAAAAATAAAACATAAAATAGTTTCTAATGGTTAAGTAATGAATGAGGAAGAAAAGATTATAGCTTTGTGAGAGACTCTCTCTTCTAGTCTTAAGATGCGGCCTAGAGAATTATGGCGAACAAACGTAATTGTAGATGTGTTTAAACCTAAAATTAAAAATTATGATAACTTTGTATATGAGTTCATTGAAAATGTCACTTGAAAAATTCTTTCAAAATCAATCGTTTTACCCACTAATCCAACTCTCATTATTCGCACTTTTAGAAGATTAGCGTAAGACAAGCCGTGGCTTGCAAAAAAACTTCCCGACATATTCAATAGAGAAAAATTTATCCCAAAACGTATAAAAATATTACAACAATGACGATAATAAAAATGATAGTAATTTTAATAATGATAGTGATAGTTAAGACAATAATAATATTGATTGATTTTGAATATAGTCTCATGAACTATTTGTTTATAGTTGTTTAAACTCTATGTTTATATTTTATGTTCATTTTGAATTAATATGTATGAACATATGTTATTTATAAAGCATTATGTTTTGCTTATGTTTATCTTTTTTATTACTTCATAAACGTTTAACGACCATTGTAAGATAAAATTACAATGTAGCTAGAGACAGACTTTAGGATTTAAATACAAGGGGCACACCAATAAGAAAAAGAAAGAGATTGGATAAGGACTAAAGAAGAGAAATAAGTTTTATGAACAAAATAGAGGAAATCGTAGTGGAAAGAAAGACAAGACCAAGCTGATCTACTATAATTATGGCAACCTAGGTCACTTCGCATGTGAGTGTGCTAGGCAAAACAAGGTATTGTCTTTAAACACCTTTTCTATTAATATTTATATTTCTACTACTATAATGGTTACTAAATCTCGTTTTTTATGTATTATAGACTTAAAAACCACCAACCATATAGCTAGAGACGAGAGATGCATTTGTGAAATTTTGTCACATTTTAAGTATATATATATATATATATATATATATATATATGAGAGAGAGAGAGAGAGAGAGAGAGAGAGAGAGAGAGAGAGGTAACAATATGAGGATTGAAGTGCTTAGACTTGGTATATGTGTGAATTTGCAAGAAGGAAAGACTTTGTATCTGCATGATATCCTTTGGAGATTCAATAAAATTTAGTCTCTATAGTTATTTTGTTAAAACTAAGATATAATTTATACTTATACGGTACTACTTTGGACATATTTAATGAATATGTTTATTTAAGATTTAGTTATATTATGGGTGATTTTATGGTATTAAGCATGAAATATTCTAATATAAATAGTAGTATATATTTTTTCTATGCTAACTGATTTTAGTAATGATAATATAGACATTAATCTATGCATGCTAAATCATGGCACATTGGGCAAGATAGAGTGAAGAGATTAGCTCGAGATAATCTTCTAGGATCAATCACAAAAATTAACTTGTCCATTTGTGAATATTTCTTGCAAGGAAGAAGCAACTAAAAAACCTTATGGTAAAGCCTAAATGATAGAATTTCCTTTGCAAGTCGATACATTTGGACATTTGTGTCTTATAAATGTAAGAGCTAAACATGAGGTATCATATTTTATTACTTTTATTGATGATTTCACTTGATTCGATCATGTCTATTGGATCTCCCACAAATTCAAACCAATAGATTACTTCACTACATACATCAATGAGATTGAGAATCAATAAAACAAAAAAATTAAACCTTTATGATCCAATAAGAGTTGTGAGTATCTATCACATCAATTTAAGAATTTTTATAATGAGAAAGGAATAATTAGACGACTTATGATTCCTAACACTACAATAAAATAGTGTAGTGAAATGTAGAAACTATCCATTATTAGATATAGTTAGATCCACGATGGCACATATAGACAAATCTTCTAATTCACTTATAGAGAGATACACTAATAACTATGGCCTATATAATTAATTGTATGTCTTTTAAATCAATAACATCTACACCCTATGAGTTATAGATGGATCGTAAGCCTAATTTGCATCATTTGCACCTCCGAAGATCTACTGCATATGTTCACGATACTTTCTATAAGTATAGCACATTAGCACTCATAAGAAAGAAATATATATTTATAAGATACTCCAACTACTCAAAGGATTGTGTTTTTATTAGCAAGGACTTGAATAGATAAACCATTAAAATTGAATCTCGAGATGTCACTTTTCTAAAAGATCTCTTTTCTAAAAAAAAAATGAGATAGATAAAAATGATCTTCATTTTTTGAGATAGAAAAAAGGATTAAATGTCTATAAGTCAACCAAAAGTCGAAGCATAACTAGTTATGCAAGACTATTTTTCCCTAATGAAAGCTTTGGTAACACACCACCACCATCTTAATTGAGTGGGAGGAATGAGGACGATTCAATTTTGATAGGTTTTAGTGATGATACTTATTTACATGGGAGCAATCGATCGAGAATTCCATGAAAAAATTTGAAAATTGTAACTCTATAAGATAATGAAGACTCTAAAACGAGTGAAAGAGGCACTAACATATTTTGCTAAAGATAAATAGAAAATTACATTAAAAGAGGAAATAGAATCCATAAAATTAAACTAGTTGTAGAGTTTAGTTGATTTTCTATTAGTTCATAAAAAAATTTAAAACAAATGGGTACTTAAAATAAAATGAAAGATAGATAGATCTATTGATAGATATAAAGCGCACCTTGTGGCTAAAGGTTTTATCCAACAAAAGTATGAAAAAAAATTTATTTTGTTTTTAGGTTTGTCTCGATAAGATTAATTATAGCCATTATAGCACATTTAGAATTTAAGATGAATTAAATGGATATGAAAGAGTGCAAAGTTTGCAAGCTCTAAAGATCTATTTATGGCTCGAAACAATCATTTAGACAATGGTACCTTTATTTTCATAAGACAATAATGACTTATGATTTTAAAATGATTGAAAAAGAATATTATCTTTATATTAAAAAAAAAAACTAAAGAGAAGTTTGTAATTTTATCTCTATATGTTGATTGTATTTTGAAAACTAAGAATGACAAAGATTTTGTCATGTCTATCAAGGAATGGTTATCCATAAAGTTTGACATGAAAGGCATGGGTGAGGCAAACTATACTTTGAGAGTCTAAATCATTAGAGATCGTTCAAAGAAATTTCTAACTCTGTCACGAGAGCATCTATTTAGAAAGTTCTAGAACACTTCGTATGGGTAACTGTAAGTTGGTGGACACTTTTGTGTCAAAAGGTGAGGCTTTAATTCATGAAATGTGTCCTAAAACTCTATAAAAAAAAATTTCTAAAAGTGTCATATTTAAGTTTTGTTGGAAGCTTTATGTATGTAATGATTTGTACTCGCCAATATATATGTTTTATTATTGGTTTGATTAGTCAATTGCAATCGAATATTGGTCGAGAGCATTGAAAGGATGTGAAAAGGATCAAGAGATATCTCAAGGGCACTATGGATTATTGTCTCTATTATTAAGAGAAAGACTTATATCCGAATAGGTACTCAAATGTTGATTGAAGAGAAGAACTTGATGAACACAAATCCACTTTAGGCAATGCTTTTACGCTCAATAATGGTGTTATATCTTAAAGTAGTAAAAAAAAAAACTTGCATAGCTCTATCTACCATAGATGCTAAATTTATAGCATGTTCATCCGTTGTGCAAAAAGTAGTTTGGTTAAAGCAATTCTTTGAGAATTTCAAAGTTAATAGTGATAGCTTGATGCTTTTTATAGAATATTATGACAATTAGATAGCTATTACATATATTAAGAATCCTAAGTACTATATTAGAACCAAACAAATTAACATCAAATATAACTACGTTATAGACATTATAAAAAAAAATTGCTATTACAATATATATTTATGCATCAAATAATAACAAATCCTCTCACAAAATTCATATCAAAAGACATGTTAAATCTCTTGAAATGAGTAGATTGTACTTTTTTTTTAATAATGAACAATTGAACTTATATGTTGTACTACTTTTTTTATGAATGCAATTTGATATTCCTTCATATTTATATGTATGTTATTATAATAAAGCTCAATTTTGAAAATTAGACGAGTTTAGATAGCTCTCTCATATAAGCAATCGCCTCGAGTGCTATTGGAAGCGAGTAGAGATGAGATAAAACTTCCCTAGTGCTTGTTGAGAGTGAGTAGAGTAAGGATAAGATTATGAAAGTATTGCCTTGATGTAAAAATAAGATGAGATTCTAAATCGAGTACATTTTATAATCGATTTGGAAAGCTTGATACAAATAATCTGTGAAAGATAGATTTGAGATTTTGATGATAATACCTACTAAGAAAAAACATTTTGAGAACTCATGTTAGTTGCTTGTGTCTAATGACTAAACTAAGATTTGTACAATGTGTATAAGATGTGATAACTAAGAACATTATAGCATGTAATTTACACCATGTGTGCTAATATGACCACAAAAATAATGAGATAATGAATCCATGCTTCTCTATTGTGTGAGATCCTTAGAGATATAATATATCATCTAACTAATACCCTTATCACTTTTTACCGATATTTGAGATTTAGGTTTGATGTTTGCTATCTTAGCTAGTTAGTTATGATTATATGTGATCCGATCTATAGAACTAATATAGAAAAGCAACAAAATTCTGAATTAAGAATTTCAAGTAAGAAAAGAGATGTGTTTGGTATATTCATTGGTCAACCAATCATGTCACTTGAAAGAAGCATCGCTTGAGAGTAGCATGGATGTAATTATAGATATACAATCCGAAATCGGACTATATGCGGATTGAGAGATTTAACATGATGAGATATTAAATACAAGAAATTATCTAGGGTATTGCGAGATTTACGATATATTATATGTCGTATATCATTTATTGATCTTAAGAGGTAGCTACTATGTTATTCTTAATAGGTGCATATTAATAAGCTTTCAAAATGCAAGAATACTCGCTAGGTCACATGATCCATTTACTAGTATGAAAATATACTTTTCTGTTTTGCTATCAATATTGCGAGAGAACATCGTGTTAAGTCTAGCCCGTCATGTACGAGTAGGAGATGCTAAAATAAAATAAGAGAATTTGGGTCGATTGCCTATGATTAGTCGACTTGACAACAAAATTATTTAAAATAAAATAAAATAAAAATAATAATTTAAATTTCAAGCAACTTTTGTGCGAGTTGCCTAAGGAGTTATCCCTCTCAACTTCCATATATATATATATATATATATATATATATAAGTAGAGAAACAAAAAAGTTTCAGAATCTATGTAGAAGAGTAAAACAAATGGGAGATTATCTTGGCTTTGGAATTGTGAAATTTCTTACAGTAATTTAATATCACAATATAGTGATATGATGAAACTATTTTCAAGTAAGTTTTATTTTGATTTTAAATTTGTTATTTATTTTTTATTACATACTTTATTACACTATATTTCACCACAGTTTTATGCCTCCAGAGTTTGAAAAATACAATGTAAGTGGATGTCCAAAGACTCATCTAACCATATATTTCCGTAAAATAGCCTTCTACAAGGGAAACTAGAAATTTAAAATACATTTCATTCACTATACTCTCTGGGGTAGCACTGATGATGTGGTTCCTTCAGTTAGACAAGGCTCGGATTAGGCGTTGGAGAGACCTGGTCCATACTTTTCTGAAATAGTACTTTCGGTGCAGTATTGATGTTGAATTGTTGATTAGACTCATAATAACGAGATGATTCAATTTTTGTTGGTACGTTGAAAGGACCCTACCTCGACGAGTTGGTTGGAAAAATTTCATCAAGCTTTTCTTTTCAAATCATAATCAGTGAAAGTTTAGAAAAAACACAGTTAAGTCTGTCAAGCTGATTAATTACAGCACCTTGCAATCGATGATTTGATTAGCACAAAAGACCCAAACAACCACGTAAATACAAAAACCAAGGGAAAGCACAAATGGTAGATGCTAAAGCAACATGTGCATAACCCACAATTTTCAAACATCCCTTTTTCTTCCCAATCTTCTATCGCCACTTGCCAAGCACCATCACCAATCCCCCCATAATCCACGACTGCGGCAGTTGCTACCACATCTCACTGAGAATAGGTTGGCTATTCTTGTTCCTCAAAATCCCATTAATGGCTGACTCCCTAATTGGTACGTTGCCTATGCAACGCTAGTTCTTTATTCGCACTACGCTGTGAATTTGGACAAAACTTATAAAATTTTATTTTAAAAAATAATTTTAATTTGATGATATGTATTACATTATTAGTCACTAAAATGATTAAAGAAAAGATAAAAATAAAACTATTATTTTTAAAAAATTCTACATATAACAAAATATTAATTATGTTTTTTTATAAATTTTATACTAAAAAGAACACAATTTATTCTTTTATATTCAAATTCTTAACCGATAACTTGTAATAAAAATTCTAAAATCCATGGACTCTAAACTAAAAACTTTTCATATAATTTTTTCAAAAAAAATGTAAGAAAAATTATTTAAAGAATACTTTTAATCTTATTTTGTAAAAAAAAAATTGATATATATATATATATTATCATTTAAGAATAAAAAATTCCGTCATATAAATTATATTAAATTTTTTTGAAAGAGCAAATAAAAATATTCTAAAAAATTATTAAAAATTCATAGATAGATTTCTCTCTCCTCTCTCATCTCGCTTCGTTTTCTCTCCTCTTAGCAATTAATAACCAGATTATAATATAAATAAAGTTACAAATCGAAATAAAAATTGTCAAAAAATGAGGGACCAGAAACTAACATAGCAAAACTTTACATATAGAATGTCCAAAAAAAAACCTCAAAATTAGTAGTTGAGGGTAAAAAGTAATGTATGCGGAATAAATGCATAAAAAAATTAAAATAACAAAAATTTTGTGAGTGTGTGAATAGTCTAAAAATAATAAAAACCCAACCTCTTTCTTTTATGATTCTTTATATTTTTTTTAGCTAAAATATATCAAGAACTCCTAAGATTGAAAAAAATTAATTACACTATACAAATTAAGGATTTTTTTTTGACTTATTTACTAAATAAGTCAAAAAAAATCCTTAATTTGTATGGAATCGGTCAAGCCCAACTCTTTTCTCCCTCCCCTTTTTCGGATCGAGTCGAAGTCGGCCTAACCCAATCACATGCGGGTTTGGCTTATCCCAACCCATAAACAAAAAACAAAAAAAAACTTCTTTTTTCTCTTTTTTTCCTCTTCTTTCATCCGATTGCTCTCTCTCTATCTCTCTTTTACTTCTTCTTCCTTCCTTCCTTCCCCTTCTTCTTCCTCTCTCTCTGCCTTCCATGGACGAACTAGTAATGGTTCGTCCCTCTTTCTCTTCTTCTCCTTTTTTTTGTCTTTCTTCTTCTTGTTCCTCTCTCTCTCGACCTCATCGCTTTCTTTTTCTTTTTTCTTCCCGATCCATGGAAGAAACCAAACCAAAGATTTCTAGTCATTCTTTCCTCCTTTCTCTCTCAATCCTTATTTCCTTCTAACCCTATTAATCTCCCTCTTCCAATTAAATCAAAATCCCAAATTGCAAAATTTTCCCAATTTGGCCGAACCCTAAGTTTTTGATTTTTGATTTTTTCCTTTCAAATGGCCTTAATTGGCTTAATTTATCTTGAGATCAAGCTAATTCAAACCTAAATAAGTAATTATTTTAAAAAAAAACCCTAATTTTTATTGTTGTTGAAGATTTCGAAACCCTAGATTTCAATCTCATTTAATTCGGGTTCAATTCATGGTTTAAACACCGAATTGAAACTCTAATTAAGTTCTATTAGCTTTCCTTTCTATTATTCAACCTCAATTTCAATCTACAACAAAAATCTCCAAATCCCAAAGCCTTAACTCGTCAAGAACCCTTAATTCTCAAAAATTCCAATTTAATTTTTAAATTCAAACCCTCTATCCAGTTAAACAAATACAAATGTATGTGTGTGTGAGAGAGTGGAGGGGGAAATTTAGATTGATGATGATGATGATGGAGAGGTGTTGTCGTTTCAACAATTAGGTAAAAATTCCTCTCTATTTCTTTTCTCTTTTTTCTGTTTTTTTAATTGATTTTAATTTTTAGAGCGGATTCCCTCCTTTTTTTGTTTCCTACTCGCCTTTTTTTCTTGATAAATTCAATTGATTGAGATTAATCCCCTTTTCTTATGTTTTTTATGCTATTTTGTTTTCTCGCTGCTTTTTATTGTGATTGTTTTGGTTCCTCACCATTTGATGGTGTATGATTTTATTACAAGATATGGAGTGGGAGATTTTGATTAATAGTTTAGTGATTTTTAAGAAAAATAGCGAGATGGTGACTAGAGAAGGAGGAGGAGATTAGAAGAGAAGGTTAAGGAGGCAAAGAATAAAAATAGCAATGGTAGCAATGTAATTAGGAAAGCAAAGGAGGTTGCAAAATTAAAAAAAAAAAACACCGTGGACGAAAATACCGTTGTATGAATAGGGTCGTCCACGAGTGTTTTGTGTTGAGGTGAAGAGTGCATGAACGAACTTGACCCTCACTTCTTTTAAAGTCTTTTGTAATGTGCTTACTCCCATTCCACTAAAACTTGCTTTCGGTTTAGGCGCAAGTTTCGGGATTTAATCGATGCTGATTTATTTTTGTTTCAGCCACCCAATTCGAAGGCAAAACCCACTCGCCTAATCAAGATAACTCTACTTGCCGGGAATCCTAATAGTGAAAAATTTATTTGATTAGAGCATGCAAAGGCTCTATACGTTTTATGATGACAGTTATTGTCTAGTATCTAGATATAGTGGATGGGCATCTTGAAAATCTTAATGGTTCTTAAGCCTCTTCCATAGCAATGTAATTAATTAATAATCCTCTTAAAGGCTTTTGCCATGGTTTTAAGAGTAGTATTTAGCATAAATGGACTTTGTTTGTCTCGTTTGCCTTCTTTATTTATTTTTATGTTTTTTCTTTCCTTATTTCTTTCTCTCAATTGAACCGAGTCGAAAAATATTTGAAGATGAGAAAGTTGTTAAAGATATAATGACAACATATATAAATGGATACATTTTTGTAAATCTAATAAGAATCAAACATTTTTAGGCTTTTAGAACCTCAACATGGTTAAAGCATTTCCTCCCGATTGATACCATCATGTGATTCTACAGACTTAACCTCTCAAACTTTAGCTCTATGAAGAGCTAAGGAGACAAGCTTTCCTTTGAAAATTTTAGCAATTTCTAAGAGAGCTACGAAGACAATCTAATCCCTCAAAAATTCATTAATAATCGAAATTTCAATTGCTCGAACATTAGGAAGACAATCCCAAAAATTTTAACGTAATATGGACAATCCTTGCCTTCCAAAAATTTTAATCTTTTCACTCATGGGTTCTAAATAAATTGATCGAAGTCTTACGAATAGACAATCCTACCATCAAAATTTTTAAGGTAAGAATACGGTTTTAACCAATCGAAATCGTTTTTCTCCTTATCTTCTTATAATTTGTTGATATATTGGAATTATAATTTGGATGTCAATCCTAGTACTTTTTTTTCTTTTATTTCAATTCTTAAATTACCAAAATCCTAGAAAGACAATCCTGCTTTCAAAATTTTGATCGAGTTATGACCACAATCATGATCTCTCAAATATTTCAACTTTTCTCTTTATGATTATTGGCATTTTATATTGGATGACAATCCTACCTACTTATTCCTTCAATTTTTTAATTATTGGATTGTTAGGGAGACAACCCTATCTTCTAGTGTTTGTAGAATGTTTATGAAATTCAAGAAATCGTAAAAGTTTCTAAGAAAAATAATTTTAACCTCTTAGATTCTTATTTTCGATTTCAAGGGTGTGTTTCCGCCAAAATGGAGTATTGTAGCTTTGCACAATCCCTAACTACTCTTAGCGAATGTGAAAAGGGTCAGGAACCGTAGATAGCCCATTTTATCCTAGCTAATTGAAATAATCTTTTACATGGGCTAAATTGAATAAACAACATCCATAAAACTAATTTAAGCCTTATCTATATAATTAAGGATTAACCGAAATTTTAATTTTAATTTTTTTGGCAGACTTAAAGTTTAAGGAGCGGTAAAATAGTTTTGGATTGGAACCGACTCGATGTCGCCCTTCGTAACCAATAAGGGGTATGGGATTTTGCCCATACATAAGCCAAACAATTACTGCAAGAGGAGGAGAGGAAAAACGAAAGAAAAAGAAAGGTGCCTTTCCCAATTTCATCCTCTTCTCTTCATAGTTCATCTTTTCTTCTTCTTCTTCTTCTTCTTTTTAAAGAAAAAGAAGAAGAAGAAAAAGACTTCCATTTTGGAGCGGAATTGTTAATTAATGTTCTTCACAATGTTGGTTTCCTTTCTTCGACACATGAATCTCTCCTCAAAACTCTAAAAAACTAACTTCAAGGATTATAATCACTTATGCGCAAGGAATAGGATCCTCAACTTTTTTTTCTTATCCTCATTTTTTTTTTTTGCTTGCTTAATATTCATTACTACTATTCATTTGTTTGATGTGAATTTGGTTTTCCTCCGATACAAAACATATGTAAAAAGAAAACAAAAATTAAAGGTGTGTGTAACAAAAGGATTTAAGACCAAAAAACAAAAAAAAAACTTGGCGGATGTAAAAAATAAATACAAAAGGTTGGCTAGGTTTGTGGGCTCATAAAAACAAAAGAAGGATCTTATTTTCGAAGGCCACGTTTGTGAGCAAGTCGATAAACCTTTATTGGGTCAAGATTGGGCTTTCGGGCCTCATAAAAGCTTGGTCTTATAATAGAAAAAGCTGAACAACACAAATTACTTCATACTTAGGACTAACTTTGTCCTCTAATTCCGCACTCTAACTTTTATTATGCCGATTTTATTTATTTTATTATTATTTTAATTCATGATTTAATGGTTGCTAGTTGGTTAAATTTCTTATTTCATTAATAATTGTGTTTATTTATTTATTTTTCTTCTCGCTCATTTTATTTTATATCTTATTTGGTTTTTTACGCTAAAGTTACAATTAATATTTACAAAGATGGAGTTTGTAATTAAAAAAAATAAATCATCCAACAATGGAATTTAGGAGGTTTGCAAGATGATAATAATAAGGATAATAATTTTAGGAAAACATGATGATGATGATGTAACGATAATAATAACAATAATAATTTTAGGATTACGCCAAACGTACTCGATAATCCTATAAAATTCTCAATGATGGAAAAATAAATGTAATCCTATGGAGTTAGGTCGAAATAAAAAAGAGAGACGATATGGTAAAATAATTGACCCTTCTTTTTGAAAAACATTGCTTGAGAGAAAAGAGATAATTTTAGAATCCCACTGGATGTGCTTGGAGGATCTTAAGAAATTTTGGATAGTAGTGAATAAAAATATATTTGAAATTTCACAAAGTAAGAAATAAAAAATAAGTATACGCCAACTTTTTATTACGGATAACCATTCTTTGCAAATGGAAGTTTTGACGGTGCTAACACCTTTTCCAAGCACAATGGAGCTCCTAAACTCTAATTCGATTTACCTAGATTAAAAGTTGTTGTTTAATAAATCTTAGGTATTTGTTAAAATTAATAGAAATTAATTAAGTAATCAATCATGCTTAAAAAGAATAAAAGATTGTTGGCGACTCCCTTTTTGTTTTCGAACCATCCCTCGCCTTAGTGTTTAATCGAGCCACGACGTCGGATAGGTAATTAAAGTATGTGGACAAATTATACAATGATGAATTCCAAACTTCTTTATTAAAGAAGAATTCTTTGAAACAAGCCGATTTAAAATTCAGCTACTAGGACGATCGAGCCGCCGATTGTCATGCATGTTTCGGGAATTGCATGCACAATTAGGAAAGCTTGAGAAAGAAAAGTATCGAAAGACTAGGAAAATGCATAGAAGCCATCCATACTCCAACCAGAGAAGAATTTCCTTGACTTGGAGATCCTTAAAACCGATAAGGATAAGACTTAGTATAGAGTTCATAATTAGATACAACTCTATCCGTACAACTATCTATCATATCTCATACACTCCTGTATAAATAGCTTATCGTATCACACATATAATGTAATGCAATCTTAGCTCGATTCATAACTCGCAACTCGTAATTCTATCATGGTATCGAGCTCTAAAGGACTTAACTAGTCAATCTCGCGATCAAACCTCTTTTTTTAACTCTCCTCGCTCGTTCCTTACCTCACGTTTCTTCTAACAAACATCACGTTCCAGTCTTGAAAAAGTTTTTTTCTCCTCTTTTTTTTCCTAATCAGCATGTCGGACATAGATTCGTCTCCCGCTCGCACCTCCAAGTCATACCGTCCCACGAACCAACACGACTTCATCCTTCCCAAATACAAGCCAACTATCCATCAAACTCAACTCCACCAATTATCTTCTCTAGTACACCCAACTCTACCCCTTTCTTTATGGACACAACCTAGCTCATCACATTGATGGGTCGGTAGCCTTTCCCTTCCTATATCTTCCAAACAAAGCTCCAAACCCGAATACTCGGTATGGTTCCAAATGGATCAGCTTATTCTTAGCTGGATTGCTTGCTCCCTCACAAAGTCCACACTCTTCCAAATAGTGGGAGCAAAGACGATTTGTAATGCTTGGCAAAAACTTGCTAAAACCTATACTTTCGGTTCCACCACTCAAATTTGCTAACTCAAGATCTCCCTCCACAATCTTGATCATAAAAATGAGTCCATCTCCACCTACATGACTCGTGCTAAAATGATTTTCGATCGGTTCTTTGCCCAAAATCACCCCATTCCCGAAGATGATTTGATTTCGGACATATTAAGTGGTCTTGGCCTAACCTATAGGCCTTTTGTCAAAGACATTAAAGCATGCCTACAACCTATTTCCTTTGATGACTTATATGGCCTCCTCCTAAGTGAGGAATCTCGATCGGCCAAAGATACACCGGTCTTTGATCCAGTACCTCCCATTGCCCATTCGGTAAGATTTTCACCGAGCAATGGGAGAGGAAGAAGTTGTGGTCGGTATGCTCCACGAGGAAGACGCTACTCTTCTAACTTTAATGCTCCGAGTCGAGTCCACCATAAGAGGCATACTCCCACTAGCTCGTCCAACTCCAGCTCGGTCCGTGGGCTTATCCAATTCCTACATTGTCATGAGTTTGGTCATGTAACCCATAATTGCTCCAGCCCAAAGATATATCACCCTACTCGTTCCAACAAGTCCTTCACCTCTCTAATGGCAGCGAATTCCCAGCCATGGATCCCGGACTCGAGTGCTACCCATCACTTAATTATTGACTTGGAAAACATTGGTTTTCATTCGGAATGCTCGGTCCTAAGGAAGTTCAAATAGGTAATGGTTCTAAACTTTCAATCTCCCACATTGGATGCAGCTCTGTCTTTCTTGGTAACACCTCTTTCACCCTTGAATCTATTTTACATGTTTCACAAGATCACCATAACTTATTATCTATTTCTTCTTTCACCAAATCTAATGAAGTCTCTATTGAATTCTTTCCATCTTATATTATTATCAAGGATATTCGGACGAAGGGGAGCTATACCGAGGGTTTCAAAAATAATGATCTTTACTCTCTGTTATACTCATTCACGTCAAAGTCAATTCATACCAATGTTGCATTGTTATAAACATGGTATGCTAGACTTGGTCATACTTCCATTCACACAATTAGGCATGCCTTACAAAATTCATCAATTTCAATTCTCATTCTAGTTTATATGATACATGTTGTACTAGCAAAGCTAAGAAACTGCCATTTTCAAATTTTAATTTTCAACCTCAAGCTCCATTAGAACTTATTTGCTCTGATTTATGGAGTCCTTCCTCGATTCACTCCTCCGAAGGCATACGATATTATGTTATTTTCTTTGATCATTTTAGCAAATACGGTTGGATTTACTTCATTTGTTTCAAATCGAAGTCCCGAGTGTCTTTATCAAATTTCAAAATCTTGTTGAAAAATACTTTAATTGTCCCATTAAAATTTTTCAAGCTAACTAGGTCGGTGAATTCCAATCCTTAAGCAAATATTTGTGTGGCAATGGCATTACCCAATGCAGTTCATGCCCCTATACGTTTGAACAAAATAGTTATGTCGAACGTAAGCATTGCTAAATTGTTGAAACTAGCCTTACCCTACTACATCAATCATCTATTCCGCTAACCTATCGGCCTCAAGCTTTTGACACCGTTGGCTATATCATTACCGCCTTCCTACACCTCTACTAAATCACCAAACACCCTTCCAATCACTCTTTCAACAACAACCCGATTATGGATTTTTTAAAAATTTTAGTTGTTAATGTTACCCATGGTTATGCCCATATGCCCCACACAAACTTGCACCTAGATCTAAAGCTTGTGTTTTTTGGGATATAGCAAACTCCATAAAGGATATAAATGTTTAGATACTATTACTTCAAAGATTTACATCTCACGTCATATTTTATTCAATGAACATGTGTTTTCCTTCAAGACAATTAAGGATGCAACCGCATCTAGTCCATCATCCTCCAGTCTACTCAACTCGTCGCCGGAAAGCATAACACCGACCTCTTCCTCTTTTCTCGCCGAACCACACGAATCCGAGCCTATAAAAATCATTCCTTATCACCTTACCCGGATCGTCCGCAACCACAACCCTCACTCGGCCCATACACGCCCATCATCTCGCTTCACTTATACTCACCCAACTAATCGAGCTAGCTCATTCACACTCAATAACCACCGACCAATATACCCGCTATAAGCCCACATTAGCTCACCCTCACGGACTCTAACCCACGACTCATCGATTCACCCTACTCAAACAAGCCTCCCTTTCCATACCCAAACACTATCACTAAACCTAAACCTCACATCACGTCGCTCAAGCCCCCTATCTCCCTCTCGTTCCGCTCACCCATGTCCCGTCTCCTCCACCCAACCGGACCATGTCACCCTAATCCTCCAGACCACTCACAGACTTTCAAATCACACATAAATTTAAACAAAACGCACTCCATGACCATACGAGCAACCACTAGCAAACTTAAACCCAAATAACCTCTTAACCTCACTTCCCAAATTGTTCTTACATGCCACTCTCGAGCTATTAAGGATCCGTCCTGGACATGGGCCATGGAAGAGGAACTCAATGCCCTCTTACATAATGGAACATGGGAACTCGTTCCCAAACATAAGGCCACTAACATTATTGGTTGCAAGTAAGAGTTCCGAATCAAAGAGAACTCAAACGAAAGTTTAAATCGCTTCAAAGCTCGCTTCATTGCTAAAGGCTTCCACCAACGCCTAAATGTGGACTATATGGACACCTTCATCCCGGTCATCAAACCAGCTACAATCCGTCCGGTTCTCTCCCTCTCTTTGTCGTCTAGCTAGCCAATCGGACAAATTGATGTCTCCAATGCCTTTTTACATGGCACTCTTAACAAAGAAATATACATGGAGTAACCCCTTAGGTTTATTGATAGCTCCATACCGGATCATGTTTGTTGACTCAAAAAATCAATTTATGGCTCGAAATAAGCACCACGAAAGTGGTTTCAATGCCTCACCGACTCCCTAATCACCATTAGCTTTATCGGTTCCAAGGCTAATTGTTCCCTTTATGTATACCCCTCTAGCTTAACAAACTGTATCGCCTTATCTACGTTGATGATCTCATCCTCATTATCAATGATTTTTCCCTCATTGCTCGAGATAATCAACAAGTTACAGAACACATCCGCATTAAAGGATCCGGGATCACTTTATTACTTCCCGGGCATTAAAGTTACTTGGCATTCATCGAGATTGTTCCTCTCACGGACCAAATATATCGAGCCTTATTGATTCATAGCAAAATGGATCTTTAACCCCGTGAAAATACTTAACCATAAAGCGACGCGTATTAGAATATTTATATATATACATATATTCAATGTAAGTATAATTCTCATTACACCATGAGAAATTAATTCTTGAAATATGTGATTTATGTTAAACTAAATTTATTATGCTTGAGATCAATGGTTTAATTATTAAAGAAACCAAATATGCAAAATCGGTGTTTTGAGAACTATATTCTGTTCAAATTTTATGTGATTTATTTGAGGACTTTAGAGTGATTTCTGGGTAAAACTTAAAGAATGAAAATTATTCGTCTATATGTCTACTAACTCTCTGTAACATGTCGTGATTTTTAGATCTATACATAACGAGTTATGTATATTTTAGTATAGACTAGTCTTGAAGCATCACTACTTGGAATATTTTTTGGGGAAGAAAATTTCAAATTTAGAGAGAGGGATTTCTGAAATTTAATGAAACGAAATGTGTTTAGTTACTTGAACTAGATTGGTTAGGGTGTTTAGTTACTCTAACCAATTAATTAGGACACTAAACCCCCTAATTAATGAATTAAAGCCGACTCACTCTAAACCTTTTAAACCCGTCACCCTCTTTATCATGACTCATCGATAACCTTTCACTCTTTCACATAAAATTAAGAAATTTTTACACTTAATTGATGCTGAGATTTTAAGCATGTATATATATAGAATAAGTGAGAATGGAAGAAAAATTTTAAGCAGCCCACGACTACACAAACAAGAGATAAAAACGACAAGGAAAGAGAGGAAGAGAAAGGAAAGAAAAAAGAAAGCAAAGCCAAGGAAATTCTAACCATACCTAAGCTAAATAAGTGGGTTACCTTTTTCTTGTTTATACTATTTATTTAATCTTTATGCAATTGACTAAAATTGTGTTTAGTTGGTGATATATTATTGTGATTGGTTGTGTTGAGTGATTTACCTTGCAATTCTTATTGGTATGGTTGGTTGTATTGATTGATTGTGTTGGTTGCTTTCTAAAACTTAAAAAGCCTTGTATATGATTAAATT
The DNA here is from genome assembly GCA_963924115.1 of Dovyalis caffra. NCBI lineage: Eukaryota > Viridiplantae > Streptophyta > Magnoliopsida > Malpighiales > Salicaceae > Dovyalis > Dovyalis caffra. The sequence goes on along the minus strand of CAWUPB010001194.1, from coordinate 13,543,831 downwards.
CATGTTTGGGGGGATGTGAATGATGGAATTGGGCTGACCAAAACATAGTGGGTGAATTTGAGACTTGTATAGACTTGAATAAAATGGAGAAGGAAGGAAGAAAAAATGAAATTTTAGGGTTCTTTTTTAGTAAACTTTCGGGACGGAGAGTTACACGGCCTTCCACACGGACGTGTTCTTTCCCATGTAATGAAGAAATATATTTTCTTGAAGTTAAAAAGTTACACGGCCTCTCATACGGGCGTGTCCTTGCCCGTGTAATGAAGAAAGGTGTTTTTCTTTAGTCGGACGAGTTACACGACCTCCCACAAGAGTGTGTCTTTTCCGAGTGTAATAAAGAAATATATTTTTCTTAAAGTTAGAGAGTTACACAGCCTTCCACATGGGTGTGTCGTTTCTCGTATAATAAAGAAATGTATTTTTCTTGAAGTCGGAGAGTTACACGACCTCTTACATGGGCGTGTCTTTGCCCGTGTAATGAAGAAAGGTGTTTTTCTTTAGTCGGATAGTTACATAGTCTTCTACACGGGAGTGTCTTAGCCCGTGCAATTCATTGATCACTCGAAATTCACCACTTTTACTTCATATTTGCTTGGTTTCCATTCCTTTCACCAAAATAATGTAATTAATGGTCAATAAAGCTCAAATAGATATAAAATTAAAATATTTCATGATGATAAGGGGTATGAGTATACCCAAAACCCGAGTGTGGTTTGGACCTATGAAAATATATAAAGTGAAATCTCGTATGGGTTAGATATGTTTAATATGGTACACATAATATCATATGCATCATGTGCATTGTGAGGTAGATGGAGAAAGGTCAATTGATTGAGAATTGGCTTATATGATTAGGTTTGGTAACCTAACGGGAATAAATGGGTATTAGCAGTTCAACTATGTGCATATTCTAAGCTATGTGCCTACATGTTAGACGATGGACTCTCACTAATAGTGGCTACAACGAGGGATAATTTCGTTGTAACGGAAGGTGATTCGATAATCACTTGGATTAAAAATAGAGTAAACTTGCTAATATCTAAGGTACCTAGAATTAAAAATTGATGAGTATGATGGAAAGTCAAAAAAGCATTGCATATCACATGCATCACCCCACATATTGAGTTTCGGCTCACCTCATTATTATTTGCATGCTATGACAGGTAGCGATGATCGTAATACCAATAAAAACGCTGTCGGATCCTCCAAAAGGGCGCATGGGTGACACAAACCTTAAGGGATTTTATTTTGATTGTAATTTCTTTCGCTGTGAATATTCTTGTAATGTACTTTTGTATTAGACATATTTCAATATATAGTATGTTGTTATGGTACCGGTATGCACGTAGTCGGATATAAGTCGGGTTTGACGTTTTAGCGTGACGTGCTCCTCGCCTAGCCACTCTTTTTGGGTAATTGGCAAATAGGTCGGGAAGGGGACTTTACGGGATCGGTCCAATCCAATCTCCACCCCATCTTGCTCCTCAACCAAGCTACAAGTAATAGGATCTAAATTCTCGGATCCATACCTCTATTGAAGCATTGTGGGTGCCCTACGGTACTCGTGCATCACATGGCTAGACATTTTCTTTTACGTCAATCGTGTGTCTTAGTATATGCATACTCCAATCGATGACCATTGGAAGGTCGTGAAATGAATTCTTCGTTACCTACAACAAACGACTACAAACAAACTTACCCTCTCCAGAAACCCAAACCGCACCATCTCTACTTATAGTAATGCAAATTGGAGAGGTCGCTTAGATGATAGAAAATCCACAACAGGATTTGCCATTTATATGGGCTCCAACCTCGTATCTTGGTGCTCTAAGAAATAACGTACGAGTGGCAAAATCTTCATAGAAGTAGAATATCGAGCCCTTGCCACTACTACCTCCGAAGTTCTTTGGCTCGTTCGCTACTTCGGGAACTTGGGTTCACCTTATCACACACTCCAATTATATGGTGTGACAATGTCGGTGCCACCTACCTCACTTGCCAATCCAATATTTCATTCTTGCTCCAAACATTTAGAAATAGATTTCCATTTCATGCGGGACAAAGTAGCAAACAAGGAACTCCGGGTTTCTTACATCTCTACCAATGACCAAATTATTGATGTTCTCACAAAATCCGCATCAAGAAAGATGTTTCAACATTTCGGAGACAAGTTGACGAGTCCTTCTCCCTCCCATCAACTTGAGGGAGAGTGATAAGGATAAGACTTAGTATAGAGTTCATAATTAGATATAACTCTATCCGTATAACTATCTATCATATCTCATACACTCTTGTATAAAAGAGCTTACTGTATCACACATATAATGCAATGCAATCTCAACCTAATTCATAACTCTGCAACTCTATAACTCTATAACTCTGTAATTCTATCAAACATAAAAATTAATTAATAAAAAAGGAGAAATTGAAAGAAAATATGATTTCCTTTGGCAAATTGTTGTATATAAAGTAATGGTTGGTTTATATGAGGCACTAACAAAATATTAGGCGGATGTAAAGAGCGTTTAGGTGTATGTATGTATAGTAGAATTACCGGTATAAGAAAGGCAAGCCCTTACCAGCTCCAACATACAACTGATCATATCCATATTAGGGATTAGTATAAGTCATTGTAACCATATCTTTAGTAATGTAATATGTAGCAACAATACCGGAAACCACCGAATAAGAGATGAGGAGGATAATGAACGGACCTACTTGAGGAATTAATCCAATGATTTCATTGTTACCACCATTATTTCACCGATTATTATTATTAATAGCTGCCAAGTTCTATTATTTCAAGAGTTTTGCCCTCTATTTCTACCCCAAAATCTACCTCTATTAGTTCGATTGTTATTATTCTAGGAAGTATTCTCATTATGAGCAACTTGCCAATTTGAATAATTAGTAGAAGGAGTCGCGAGTTCAAGGGCACTAGGAGTATATCCAAATAGAGAGTGAAAGAATCTCTATGAAGAAATTTATGGCTCATCAATAAAATATAAAGCTCAATTTATGGAACCATTTCGGTCTAGTAACTAGAGTAGTAACTATGTCCCGAAACTCACCACGTAAGACTTTGAATAGGTAAAGATTAAAATCATTGAGAGGCAAGGGTCTACTTGCTGTTGAAAGTTCATCGCTATATGACTTTCCATGTTATAAATAAGTTGAGACAGAATCATCATTTTGGCACAACTCCTTAAGGACCAGTGAAGCTCGCATGATTCGACTATTCTAGTGAAAGGTTATTGAACATTCCAAAACTTGCCATATATCTCTCGATGTGGTATAATAAATAATTAGGTGAAGCACTTCGTTGAGAAGGAAGAGATCGGTGGGCTTATTAACATCCGATCTTGTTGAATCCGAGCAAGGTGGGTAGCGTTTGGCATGGGTCAAAGGTTGTCTTTTATTATCCGATGAGAGGAAAGGCACTATTTGGTGCCATCAAGAAAGCCAAGCAATTATTAGCCATGTAAAAAGGGTTTCATCTGGATTTTCCAGCAAAGATAATTGATATTGGGTGACTTTCTCTAAATTATAGGTCAAATGTGGGTAACCTTTATCGAATCATAGGTCATATAGGTGACTATTTTTGAGATCAATGCAAGTGACATTTTCCAAATCATAGATAAATTGATGTTGAGCTTCCTCGAATTATAAGTCAATGTAGATGACTATTCCCGAGATTAATACGAGTAACCATCTCCGAAGTTAATGTCGATAATTATCCTTGAGGTCCATACGACCTCTTGAATCATAGGTCAACAAAGATGATCATTCTCGAGCTCAATGCGAGTTACATTCTTTGAATTATAGAACAATATAAGTGACCTCCTCGAATTATAAGTCAATGTAAGTGATCATCTTCAAGGTTAGCATGGATGACCTTTTGTAACACACCCGACCTAGGAACTAGATAGGTTGTGGATATTATTATCATTGACCTACATTCGATGTGCAATGAATGCAAGTCAAGAAGCCTCCTCCCTTGTCATTCCTATTGCATTTGCGAAAGTGAACATTTATCATACATTAAATCCCTCTTGAGTATGAGATGGTAGGTCCACCTTTACATTGGTATAAAATTTTCCTCCTTATCCGGAGGTTCAATTAAGCCTATTACTAATTTCATTTAAATCTTCAAATAATTTAGCCATTATGCTCTCTTTTAGTCTTGACTTTCATATTCCTATCTAGTTTCTTACTTTTTATCTTAAGATGGAATCATTTTCATAATCCTATCTAGTTTCTTAATTTTTTAAGAAATCACGCGATCTTTTGTCGTTGCTGATTGATTCCTATTATATCATTCATAAGAATGAAAGTAAATTAAATCTATATAAATTGGCATGATATCGCTTCTTGATCTTTATGTTGGTAGGATAAGGGAGCTCCTGCTTAAAACATGACTAGGGGATATTTGTTTGCAGCTTTCCCAAATCATAATCACCCAATGAGACTTGACTTATTTCTCCTTTGTATAACCCTGATGCCAATCAACCTACATCAAATTGGCCATTGCATTGATAGATTAAGTGTTTGAAAATTTCGTGATTTATTAAAACTAACATTTATAAAGAAACTAGTACATGAAAAACCGATGGTACGTATTATATATCTTTTCAAGTTCTATTCATCCTTCCTAACACTCAATTTCCTTAATATTATTAATAACGTGACTATGACGTAAATATAAATACAGAGATCATGCTAAGTTCTAATTAAGAATTTCTTGAACTGTGACTAGTAACAATCATTGGCCAAACCCTTCATCAGCCACAATCCTCCCTTCTTCTTCCTCGCAAGGACCATAAAATCTGCTGCACACGAGATAATATATAAAGTTAACGGCGCTCAAACTTGCAAGAAGCCAATAATAATAATCATAATGCCCCTTGTTGATGTTGCTTGAAACCCAACTCCCCTGATCTTCTACGCGCGTAAAACCGCGAACAGCACTAACTATAAAACTGGATAACAAGTTCGCAGTAGACAATCCTATCCCATTAAGAGTGGAGGCTACGCTGGACATGCTTTTAGGTAACTCTACGTAATAGAATTCATTCTGTCCGATACCAGTGAAAGCCTCAGCTAATCCACTCAGGACAAGATATGGCAATAACCACATTGCAGAAATGTGTAATCCGGCATTAGGATTGTCTGAAAATCCTTCCTTGATTGCAGTTTCCCGCCGAACAGTCTCAGCAATCGCTAATGCTGCCATGGAAGCTGTGGAAAATAGAATTCCAATTCCAATTCTTTGTTTCATGCTGAGACGAACTGGTTTCCCCTTGATTTTGGATGCTAGGGGGATAATTACGCGGTCATACAGAGCAATCCAGATTGTAATAACGAGAAACATAATTGAACTGAAGGTGGCAGCAGGAATTTCGAATTTTGAAGTGATGTGCCGGTCCATGGTGGATGCCTGGAGCACTATAAAAGAGCTTTGGCATAAATTCACAGACATCAACATTCCTGATGACCATATTGGGATTACCTTGATCAGTGCTTTCAGATCTTCTACTTGATCTACTGTGCAAAGACTCCATGGATCCAAAGCTTTTCCATCCTTGGTCAAGTCTTCTTGAGGCTTTCTAATAATGCAAGCTTTGTTGAAAAACCTAAGACAGGGTAAAGCAAATGGCTTTAGCAATTATGTCAAATATAGCGAACCCGATAAAGAACAAAACTACACAAGTGTTCGCAAGCAAAACAGAAGCTTCCAAATCTTAAGTCCAAAAGGTGCTTCACCTTGGTTACTTTACATGCATCAATATAATTAAATGTACAGTTTGTATTCTGTTCAGCTAAAACTTCTAGCAGGATATAGAATTCAGGACACGAAGTCTAATATTTATATAGTGATGATACCTCAATCTTTCACTTGGCACAAGAAGCATTGATCCCTTTGTATGATAGCGCATCTCAACTGTGGCTTGGGTTGATAATTTGAGACTTCTATTTCTAAAAGAAGCAACAACAACTTGAACCAACGCAGTGATCCAGCTTGCCCTAGGCTTTGACTTGACATAAAAGGGAGAAGCCAAGAAGAATGAAAGAGCTGACAAAATCATGAGCACCACAGTAACTCCGAAACCCACCGTCCACCCCATGGTATCTTGAATGTAGACAACACAAGTCATACCAAAAAATATTGAAGCCGTGACTGTAACATAATACCAGCTGAAGAAGCTCTCTCTTATTCTACTATGTTTAATATTGTCTATCATGTTCAATTGATCAGCACCAAAGGCCAAGGAAGATGATCTTATGCCACCAGCTCCAATAGCCATGAAGGCAAAAGCTGTATATAAAAGCAAAAGCTGTGATGCAGTTCTGGAATTGCCATTGTCACTGAAATGGGCACAAGGAGGTTGTTTTGCTTCTAGAAGTGTTGTTAACCACAATAGAAACGTCCCCTGTACCATGAAAAGTACCAAATTTTAAATTATTTCTAATTTATTTGTATTTATTTTATTCTACCAATTTAATAATTTTACAGAGAAGAGCTTGAACTACCACCTCTTCACTACTATAGAAATCTTCTAGTTACTCAGATATATGGCAAGTAAGTCATATTGTGGCTTTCTCCAATAGAACCTCGTTTCTTCAAGCTCCGGACAAATATCAATAAACCATTTTGATCTACATAAACTACTTGTATAGAATGCTTTTGGCAATTGGATGATGGCCCGGTGATTATAAAGAAGGGGAAAAAAAAACATAATTTATTTTCACCTTTAAAATTAATGTGTCGGAATAAAAGAAACTTGAAAGTATAACCTACCTAAATACAAACATCTTCAATTGTCACACAGATACGCACACAAAAAGGTCAATGGAAGTCATATATATTTATTTTATTGTTATATCAAATATATCATGTGGTCTTGAGAAAAAAAAAACAAAAAAAAACTTAGAGAATCAGTGGAGAAGGTCAGGGAAAGGAATATTAGTTACCAGAATGCTAGCAATACATCCAAAACCAATCATCCGATACCTCCCCACGTAAGAATCAGCAAGGAAAGCTCCAAGAATCGGCATGAAATTCGTAGCAGAAGAGAAAAGGAACAGTACTTGAGCGCCTTGAGCAGCATCCATGCAATATTCTCTATTCAAATACAATATCACATTTGTCAATAGCCCATAACTTGCTAGCCCCTCAAACGCCTCATTTGCTGTCACAAAATTTAAAAAAAAATAAAATGTAGTATCATCACCTCATATATGATTCTTGAAAGGATGATCGTGATAACACTTAACGAAGTTATAACATGCATGTCCTTGTGTATGTGTACTTACCCAAGATGAAAGGTAAAGTTCTAAAGCCACCCTTTGGGTTGCGGTTCAAGAGTGGCTCTGTGATAATATTCTTATGATCTGATGGACCTTCCATGTTTTTCTTAATAGTTCAATCTCTCGTTTACTATAAAGAAAGAGAGGGGGAGAGGATGTTCAGAAAACAAAAGAAAACGAAAGGAAAGAGAGGGAGAGAAAGATTGAGATTGAACGTTCAAACTCAATGGACGCTAACTGGCTAGGTGGGCATTTTTTATAAGACAGATGTGGCACAAAAATATGCACAATCTAAAAGATATCTAAAATCTATCAGTAGTATAATAAATATGCTAAAAACATAATATATTCGATTTTGTTTCTTTAAAGCATGAAATATGAGAGAAAATAAGTTCATAACAAAATCGGATTACGATTCTCTTTTGGCTTCACCAAATCAGATTCGGATACTCTTTGGTGCTCCTGTAAGAGGGCCGGGCCAAACTGGACTTTGTTGGTTTATCTTCACATGTTTTATCTAAGATTCGTCACTAGAGAATTAGTTTTAATACAAGAGAGTATGCTCGAAATATCCTGACCTTTAAAATAAAAAGAAAATTTAATTTTTTTTTATCCTGGAAGAAAAAATTGGGTTATAGGGGTTTGTTCTTTTCTAGAAATTAAAATATGTCAGTTTTTAAATTATTGATAAAACCCATATAGTTTTAAAATAAATTACTCAGTGCAAACAATTCCTGAACAAAATCAAGAATAAAATTAGATTCTTCTATTAACTGAGGTTAGGTTTTGATCCAATTGAATTTAAGTGTTTTCTTGTATCTTGCACGTGACACTCCAAGCCCATCTAAAATAACAAGTGAAATGATTAACACTTGAGTTAATTTTCTCCTCTAAAGGTCTTCCCCAATAGCGGAAAGAAAAAAATTTATCTCTATCATTGCTACCCCATTTCCGTCTTAAATGAAAATTAGAAACCATTCAAAAATAGAGTAATAATCAAGATGATGGCTGAAAGTTGAAAAAGAATGCTTTCATATGGTAGGAGAACCTAAAAAGGTAGAGAATTTGTTACTATAAGAGTAAAATTTTGACTTGGAATAAGATGAAACGAGCCCTAAATCATAAGCACCTCTCTAATTACCATAGACAAGATATTTTTCTACAATTTTACATATTAAAATAAAGAGATTTGAGTTTTGAGGCTTGCGTTGTTGTATTTGAACAATCAATGTTTAAGTGTGAAGTTAATAAACTTGAGGAGCATATCATTACTAGATTTTTATGAGTGAAAATCTAGATTGCTATTGTAGTACAGTTGCATAGTATTAAACCTTATAAGATATTGCTAATTTGTTCTTAAAGGTGGAATGCTATCAAAAAGCTTCGAGATGGAGTACTGCAACAATCTCATCCAAGGAGACTAATGCCAAGATTTTGATTACGGTTCCTAAACCTTGTCCTAGTATGGTTCATCCAGGAGAAAAAGAAAGCTTGGGTGGTGTTAACAGATCAAACACAACTGGGTCTAACAATAATTTTTAAAAGTGTTTTAATTGTCATGTTTTCGGTCTCATTTCTTCTGACTATCCAAATCAAAGGGTGATTAATCTTGTGAAAGAGGCTAAATATGTTGAGGAATAGGATGAGGTAGAAGGGGATGAGGTCGAGAGAGAAGAAGAGGTTTTTGCTGATGATGGGGAGTTGTTGGTGATCTAAGGAGCACTTAACATAGATTTGGTTCAAGAGAAGGATTAGTTGAGGCATAAAATTTTTCACATTTCTTGGACATTCTAGGGTGAAGTTTATAAATTAATCATTAATGAGGGCAGCTATAAGCATGTGGTAGCCATGAAGGTGGTGAAGGAGTTGAGTTTGCTGCTTGTTGATCATCCTAATCTATGTAAGTTGAATTGGCTACAAAAAAAGAATTAACATGGGGTATCCACGAGGTACCTTGTATAATTTTCTACTGGAAAGAAGTACGAGGATAAGGTGTAATGTGATGCCGTTCATATAGATGTATGTCATACTTGTTGGATAGTTTGTGATAGTATGAAAAACGCGTGATGCATGATGGATTCAAAAATACATATTCGTTTGCACTAAATAGAGAGAAAATTATAATAATGCCATTGAAGAAGGAATGTTTAGCTAGTACAGAGAAAAATTAAGAGGAGGGGGTTTCCACATCTATGTTTATGAGATACTACAAGGAGTCTAAGACTGTTTGTGGACTTAGGGTGTTAGAAGAAAATAAGGATGATAGTGAGATACTTGAAGGGGTGATGCCATTGCTTTGGTAATTTGAGGATGTTATACCAGATGAGATTCGTAGAGGGTAACCACATGAAATATTCAGCAGGCTATTGACTTCATCTTGGAGTTAGTGATTCTATATAGATCAGCCTATAGAATAAGTCCATGGAGCATGAGGAGTTACAAAGACAAGTGGCTGGATTGATGGAGAAAGGGTTAGTAAAATAGAGTGTGACTCCTTATGCCATTCTATCTTTATTGGTGCCAAAAAAGGATGGGACACGAAGGATGTGCATTAATAGTAAGACAACAACAAAATTACAATCAAGTATCAATTCTTAATTTTAAGACTTGATGATTTGTTTGATTAGTTGTATGGTTCTAAAACATTGAATTTAGGAGTAGATATCATCATATTAGAACAAGATGATTGATGAGGGGAAGACTATTTTTAAAACTCAAGATAGTATCTACGGGTGGATGGTCATGTCATTTAGGTTGTCTAATGCACCCATCATATTTGTGAGGTTGATTAGTTGTATGGTCATGCCATAAGGACTCGACTTATTTCTTCTCATGCCATAAGACCAATCAATCTCATATATTAAATTTATGTACATCTATGAATTCTTTGTTTTAATCTGAAAAAATAAATTCTATTATTTGTTTTTAATATCAATCTTACACATTATATTTTTTTATTATTATATCTTTTTGTCAATTAGTATTACTAACGTTGTTTAAAAATAAAAATGATGTGTCATGTGCTCCCGGTATGGAAATTTTCGTTTATATATATTTTGGTTTCCAAAATTTCTTGGAAATTTTACTAGTCTTGATGAACTAGAAGAGCTTGGCCCAAAAATGGAAATGCTTTTAGATCCATGAAGTTCAGAAAATCAAGTCGAAAAGCTGAAAAGAGCGATTTTTAGTACTCCAGGCATCTATTATCGACTTAATTTTTGAAATTCTTGCCAGCTCATTAAAACCTCTATTATTATAGTTCTTGCTGTATCCATAAGGGTTGATTGATCTATTTTATTGCATAATTAAGACACGCAACTCTTAAAGCTATGATTTGACTATTGTGAATGTGACTAGCTCTAACAAAATTTTCAAATTTATGTAAATAATTAGCAGCATTAATGATAAATAAATGGGGTTGATTCTAGCAAGAGATTAGGGGAAATTTGGAAAAAGAAATATTTTTTGAAAGACAGAATATGTCAGTTTTGATTTATTAGATTTCTACAATGAAATAGTTCAATTTTATTAACGGTAATTTTTTGATTTGATTCCTCATTCTCTTAAACTATCACAGAACAATCACAAAAAATCGATAAAAGAGTTGAGAAATTCCTCTTAATTTACCCCTTGTGTTTGTGTCAATTCAACAAACACACCCCTATGACACAAATTTTGTTGAATTTATCCTATACTCGTCCCATTTAGTCAATTTGACTCAATTAGACAGTTATAATAATATTGTGACGAATTTACCCTATAAGGAAATACTTTGTTGTTTTCAGTTTATTGAATTGACAAAATATGACGAATATATGGTAAATTTGATATATATATATATATATATATAAAGTTCTTTCCCCTTTCATCACATAAACATAGGGGCTAAATTGGGAGTTTTCAAAAGAATTACAACTGAATAAACTAATGGATTTCTGCAACTCTATTTCGCTTTCTCGAGTTGTCCATTATTTCAGCTACACCCTCTTCGCAACATGCATTAGCTTCATCCTGTTATCTGTTCTTTTATTCTTCTACTTTTTGCCCCCTCAAGCAAGCTTTTCTTATACCTATAATAAATAAAATAAAATAAAATAAAAACAAGAATACATTGTTAAAATAGAGATACATATGTGTAAAAATTATTGGGCTTAATCGATCAAATCTTTAATGAATTTTAATCTATTTAAAAATTAGTTTTTTAATTTTTAATTTTGATTTTGACTTCTTCTGAATTTTTTTAAAATTTAATCCATTTTTTAGTTTTTTTCCAAAAATAACGATAACATAAATATCCTCAAATTATTCGAGTAAGATATATTTAGAGCTCCTTAAAAAATTTTGAAATCACCATATAAATTTTGACTTTTCCCAATTTTTTTAAATTTTAATGTTAAAAAAAACTAGGGGTGATCATTCAATTAAACGGTTCGGTTAAACGTAATATGGTTTGATTTTCGGTTAATCAAATTGTGATAATTTCTTATGTCGTGCAAGAATATGTAACAAATTATAAGAGAATCAAATGGGTGTTGAAGTTTGCAATTCAAAAGCAATATCATATTCATACTCGCTAGCTCTCCAGACCTCCTAGTCTCCCGCATTTCGGTTTCTTGGACATAGAAACCCAAATGAACAAGGGTTCCATTACTTCATGTCTTCATCTGCATAAGCATAAAGATGTTTGTCCAACAATCTTTCACTTCTTCTCGGACATTATAGAATTTCAATATGCTAACATTTGCCACTTTCACTTCTTTTAGGACATAAATGACAAGCCGAGTAGAGACTAAAGAGAACCAAAACTAGGCGAAGGCAAGAAGTCCGGACTCCGAGTAGCATTACATTACAAAGTTAAAAAATATGCTTCCCCACTTGATGAAACTTTTTCATTATATTATGCTCAATCAAAGGTTGCAAGAGTCTAACTTTCAATTTATAGTATGATAATACGGTTGAACAAGTAGAAACTAGTGATGACAATAATGTCACTAGTCCACAATCCAACTTTTTGTTCGTCTTCATGGTAGAAATAGCAATTGCTCGTTAGAATATGAATATAGTATTATATCTTTGATAAGTTATTCAATTTGCATGGCACCTAATGGTGATCCTATGAGACCTACAAAAAGACTACATAGGAACCAACTCAATTGGGCGTAATGATAATGCTAAAAAGTGAAAACGAGCTTGGAAGCTATTACCAACATATGAAACACGAAGGTTCGAGTGGTTCCTTCATATGTTAATATTCTAGACAATTATTCCGGTCGAGGAGTCTAATCTAGTAATCCCCACTCTTTCATGTGCGGTGGTGGGATTAGCATAACAAAGACAAGTGCATTGAAATATACACCAGCCATGGAAATAGGCTCGATCTTATTCCTATTCCGTAGTATAAAAGATTGAAAGAATGAAATTTCTTTAAAACTCCATTGTGGTATTACTCAACTTAATTAATTACTCCCTCGTGGTTTCATGCTAGCAAGTTTCCCTCTAGATGGTATAATACCATTATATGCTAAGATGAATGTCTAGACACAATGGATGCACATGGAGGATTCAAAGCGGAAAATAAATCGCAACGGTTCTAATGCACATTTAAGAGAGAGATTAAGACCCAAGTATGCTATGTTTGATCACAAGCACCTTAGCTAGAGCCAACTGGAACCGAAGCGAGCACTACACTTTGCAAATTCTAAAGAAGATAGATCTCAATGAGTTATAATACAACCGAGAGAGGGAGAGAGAAAGATCGACCCAAGACACGGTAACAAATTGTAATTGGCCAAAATTTCAGAAATTTAAAGACTTGCTACTTCTCGATTGTAAATAAGGCACACGCAACTATCTTATTAACGGATCCTTAAGAACACCCATATAGAATGGAAGCAATCCTTTGGCATTAATGAGTTCTTCCGATGCCTATATAACAGATTAATAGTTAACGAGAGAATTAATTGTGAGTAAAGAAGCGACGATATGAGAAGACACATATCTTAAAACACCACAAGTGCAAAACAAACTCACAAAGCATATCCCCGACATCTCGATAACGAATCCAAAAAACAACTTGATGAATAATGATAATCTATGCCCAATAAATTATTGTTATCACTAAAAAAAAATAAAATAAATAAAAGAGACTCGACCTTGAAAGACATGAAGATCGGTTGTGCAAACGCCAAACTATGGGTTGTGAATTTCAGAATTTGAAGGAGAATTGCTGAATTGGAGCCCGAAGAACTAAAAGAGGACTCGGACTAGACTTTAGAGTGGAGAGTGGAGAAGAAGAGTGAGACGAAGACAATGAAAGTTGAAGGAAAAAGTTTGCTTAGGGACTTAGGTTGAGACTTGAGAGTGAGACAAAGAGTCGAAGATCGCCGAGTGAAAGCTAAAAGAGAGACCGAACTATCGAAGTGAAGATTAAAAGTAAAATGACAACGATAGCCAGCTTAGGGTTAGGGATTTAGAAATTAGAATTAGAAATTTCGGTTTTCGGTTCAAATCGTTTTTTTCTTCCAAAAACCGAACCAAACCGAAATAAATTCGGTTTGATTATAAATTTTACATTTTTAAATTTATAACCGAATCAAATTCCATAATTCGGTCCGGTTCTATTTGATTTTTGGTTAACCTAACCGTTTGCTCACCCCTAAAAAAAACGATATTTTTTTTTTACTTTGAAAATTTTTGGAATTTTTTCAAAAAAAAAAAGATTGAATTTTTTTTTTAATATACGTGTAAAATTTCAAGTCAAAATTTTGAATTTTTTAGATGGATCGGTGAATTTTAAAAATTAAAAGATTGATTAAATTTAAAAAAAAAAGGTTTGAAAATGTCGAATTCGAAATTAAAAGTTTAAAAATTGATTTTTAAATGAATTAAAATTCATCAAAAGTTTGATCCATTTACCTCAATTATTGCTATTATTTTTTTTATCTTTCACAACTTTAACTATTAAATCATAAAAATATAACTATAATTTAGTGTTTTAAATAATACTCAACTTAACATTTAAAACTTTAAATTTCGATTATAAATAATCCAATATTCATATCATTAACGCTGACATTGCCAGGTAACATGCCTGTACGAGTGTTGTAGTGTGTAAGGCTCGTGCCTTTTATTGGGTTGTTCTCACTTTTATTTTTTTTATTTATCTATTTTAATCCACGATATTGCAGGTATTCTAGTCAAAATTGGATTTAAATTTTAAATCATTAATTAGATGTTTTTTGTTTTTTATTTTATTGTATGAATGGCTCGAAAACCTCGAGGCTCGTTTCAGGTCGGGCACAAGAGTGCTAATTTAGTGTGATGATTTGATCTAAACTGATCATAACCCAATTTGACTTGGATCGATTCATGAATAATTTTTGTAATAATTATGTTCGAACTAATTTGTATGTAATTAAAATTACATTTTTTTTTTTTGAATAATTTTAGTAGTGCATCTAGAGAGAAGTATTATTCTGAATGCTAAACCCAAATTTCGAATTCAAAAAGTTAAAAAAGAAAACAAATTTCATTGACTAGTAAATCTAACTCTTGAAATTATTGTCTAAAATAATACTAATTACAAGAATTATTTTCAAGAGAAAATTTTGGGACAATAAAATATGCTTGGCAATGAAAAGATGACAGGGATATTAAAATCCTACATGACATTATTAAGTTAATTACTAATTCGTATAAAGATTCCATGAACTATTATTCACGAACATTTAAATTACTTTAATAATTCATGTACTAAAATAAATAAATAAATAAATAAGACTATAGAGGATGAAAATCAACACAGTTGATATTGAAGGTTCTTAATTTGTAGGTTTTAGCCTAAATTAACTCTCTTTTGGAAAGAAGTTTAATAAGCATCAAATTTTGGTAAAATAGATTCTAAATTACTCTAGTTTGAAACAGGAAAAATCTCCATATTTCATGTTAGGAAAGAAATCAAATCCGAGATTATAGCATATGAGCAAAAAAAAATTTTTTTTTTTAAGAATTGTATTAGATATAAATAGAAAGTTATTTTGACTTTTTACATGTATTAAGAGGGTAATTAACTGTTATGTCATATTAATTTTTACTTTTCAAAATTACTCTTTTATATATATATGACAATCTTTTATAAAATAGATTTTAATTAAGAGTATTTTAAAAAATATATATTTTACTTAAAATGTTAACCAAACAAACATTTTGGACATCGACAAGGATAGATACCCCACCTAGGCAGTTAGTTATGTGACTCATGTCACACTGAGTTTCCATTTCAACTCTCCTCAATCTCTCACCCTCTTTATTTCTTTTCAGTGAAGAAGAGTGCTCAACTATTATCACAGAAGAAGAAGATGGAAGATCAACCAGATAATAAGAAGACGATCACAGAGCCACTCTTGAACAGCAACCCAAAGGGTGGCTTCAGAACCTTACCTTTCATCATAGGTACACACACATGCATATATATACAGAAGCAAACGATCATCCTTTCAAGAATATGTTATAGCTTTGTTATGATATCATGATCATCCTTTCAAGAATTATGGAATGATGATACGATTATGTTTTTTCAATTTTGCGACAGCGAATGAGGCATTTGAGAGGCTAGCAAGTTTTGGGCTATCGACAAATATGATATCGTATTTGACGAAAGAATATGGCATGGATGCTGCTCAAGGTGCTCAAGTACTGTTTCTTTTGTCATCCGCGACAAATTTCACGCCAGTTCTTGGCGCTTTCTTTGCTGATTCTTATGTGGGTCGGTATCGGATGATCGGTTTTGGATGTATTGTTAGTCTTCTGGTAACTAATATTTCCTTACCTTAGCTTTCTCCACTGCACTCTTTCGTATCTTTTTATATATTTTTTTCATGTAGGTTGAAAGTATTTACAGTAGTAATCACTACTCGTATTTGATTCATATGAATTAAAACACGTATTTTAATTTACAATCATATTTTAATCTAAATAGATAGAGTACGAAATTATAGAATATGGAGTCATGACTCATGAGTACTTTTAATATCAAAATACTAGAAATATTCCCCGCAACCCAACCCCCCCCCCCCCCCCTCTTTTTTTTTTTTTTTTTTTTGCGTAAAAGGGAACTAGATGGCCACGTATATTTGTTGTTAAAGCATGCGTGCTCTGTTTTCTTTTTCAATGTCTCATCAAAGACAAATTGTTCGTTTGCTCCAAATGCGTGATGCTGTCTTTGTCAACATGGCCTTTTTTGCCGACCCCAGAAACAGAGTTTTTGACATTTTTCCTTAAGTGTGTTTGGGGGACTTTCTCTAGAAGGCAAGCAGAGGTTACCAGATATTATTGAAAACCGAGAAACTTCAGGACAATAAATTTCTATTAATATAAAAATAATGATGCAGTTTTCTAGAGTAAAATTGATAAAATCAAAAGATTTGATACCTAATTTATAATAAGATAATACGTAATAGGCTAGATTGAAGTTTTTCCTTTAATCATCCATTTAACCTGTCATCTTAATTCATAGAGTATCATTAGTACTCTAAATAAACATTCTTACTCTTGAATGTTGATCGTCTATTGTTTTCTGCTATTTTAGAAGCAAAATCTAATATTGAATCTTTCTTTTGCAATATTATAATTGGAAGTCCCTTAAAACATACGTCAATTGATTAACTAAGAATTGTAAACTATAGATGTTAGTTTGAAATTCAGGATGAGCCTCTGATGAAACAATAAAGTAAATACATATGACTTTCATTCACCATTTTACGTATGCAAGAGTGTGCAAGAAAAAACAGTTTATCCGTTTGTCAAATATATATACATCACTGCTATACAGACTAGTGGATCATATAATATTACTTACTTTCTACATATATGAGTAAATGGAAGACTTTATCTATTAGCCATCACACCTCAAAGATGGAATTCAAGCTCTTCTCTGCAAAATTATTAAATTTGCTGAATGAAAAAAAAATCCGATTAATACGAAATAATTTAGAATTTAATACTTTTCATGGTACAGGGAATGGTTATGTTGTGGTCAACAACATTTCCTGAAGCAAGACAGCCTCCATGTGTCCAATTCGGTGACAGGTGCAATTCCAGAACTACATTACAGCTTTTGCTTTTATACACAGCTTTTGGTTTCATGGCCATTGGAGCTGGTGGCATAAGATCGTCTTCCCTGGCCTTTGGTGCTGATCAGTTGAGCTTCAGAGACAATCTTCAACATGGTACAATAAGAGAGAGCTTCTTCAGCTGGTATTATGTTACAGTCTCGGCTTCGGTATTTGTTGCAATGACTTGTATTGTATACATTCAAGATAACATGGGGTGGATGGTGGGTTTTGGAGTTCCTGTAGTGCTCATGATCTTCTCAGCTCTTTCATTCTTCTTGGCTTCTCCTTTTTATGTCAAGTTGAAGCCTAAGGCAAGTTGGATCACTGGGTTGGCTCAAGTTGTTGTGGCTTCCTTTAGAAATAGAAGTATCAAATTACCAACCCAAGCCACAGTTGAGGTGCGCTATCATACGAAGGGATCGATGCTTCTCGTGCCAAGTGAAAAATTGAGGTATCATCACTACAGAATTTATAAACTGTGTCCTGAATATCCTGCTGTATATGTTACCTGAATACAATACGAATTATTCGTCAAATCGTTTTCTTTATTGGCGCATGTAAAATAAACAAATTAAAGGACCTTTTGAACCGAAGATGCGCATCGAAACATTTGTTTTGTGGTTTGTTTTTATTCCAATTAAGTTCATAGGCTTGGGAATGCATTTGTTGTTTTTATTCCAATTAAGCCTTCTTTTTTCCTTACCTTGTCTAATTAGGTTTTTCAACAAAGCTTGCATTATTACAAATATTCAAGAAGACTTGACAGCGGATGAAAAAGCTTTGAATCCATGGAGTCTTTGTACGGTAGATCAAGTAGAAGATCTAAAAGCATTGATCAAGGTAATCCCAATATGGTCAGCAGGAATGTTGATGTCTGTGAATGTAAGCCAAGGGTCTTTTATAGTTCTCCAGGCATCCACCATGGACAGGCACATTACTTCAAAATTTGAAATTCCCGCGGCCACCTTCACCTCAATTACGGTTCTCGTTTTAATCATATGGGTTGCCCTCTATGATAGCGTCGCCATCCCCCTAGTATCAAAAATCAAGGCAAAACCAGTTCGTCTCAGCTTGAAAAGAAGAATGGGAATCGGAATTCTATTATCCACTACCTCCATGGCAGCATTGGCAATTGCTGAGAGTGTTCGCAGGGAAACTGCAATCAAGGAAGGATTTTCAGACAATCCTGATGCCGGATTGCACATTTCTGCAATGTGGTTATTGCCATTTCTTATCCTAGGTGGTCTAGCTGAGGCTTTAAACGCTATTGGACAGAACGAATTCTTTTACACTGAATTGCCTAAAAGCATGTCTAGTTTAGCCTCCACTCTTAATGGAATAGGAATATGTGCCGCAAACTTGGTATCCAGTTTTATAGTTAGCACCGTTCGGGATCTTACGCAAGCAGAAGATCAGGGGAGTTGGGTTTCAAGCAACATCAATAAGGGACATTATGATTATTATTATTGGCTTCTTGCAGTTTTGAGCTTGGTTAACTTCATATATTATCTTGTTTGTAGCAATTCTTACGGTCCTTGCAAGGAAGAAGAAGGGAGCATTGTTGCAGATGAAGGGTTTGGCCGATGACAACTATAAGTCATGGTTCAAGAAATTCTTAATTAGGAATTCATAATGATATTGTATTTATGTGTAATAGCATATAGGAAATTGAGTATTAGGAAGGATGAATAGAACTTCAAAAGATATGTAATACTATGTTTTCAAGCACTATTTCTTTACAGATATTAGCTTTAATGAGTTAATTGGTTTTCTAAATCTCTATACTTTTTTATTTTGTATTTGAAAGGTTATTCATCCATGTTAGATAAAATAAGTGCTTTTCTTAAAAATATCTTCTAGATAGGGATCTTTGGTATTAAGAGTCTCCTTGCCTCTATCTTTTTCAAGTATTGGCAAAATCTTCTTGAGCATTAAGTCTCCCTTTCGAAATTCTCTATGACAAATTTTTTTTATCATATACTCTAGTTATTCTTTTCGATATAACTCGTCAATGATTTATTATAGTCAATCTCTTGTCATTAATCATATTCAGCTGTTCATATTAGATATTGACTCATGATGCATCTTCTAACTTTGTTCCCATAACACTCTTGAAAAGGGGATTTTGACTTCCAAAGCATCATCACTTTTGTTCCATAAACTACGGAATATAGGGTTGCCTCTGCAGATGTTCTCACTACTCGTGTAGTAGGCATGCAAAGTGTAATAAAGTATCTCATGTCGATCCTTGTAAATGATCACCATCTTTGGCATAATCTTCTTGATGGGGAGTTATTGGTGGTCTAAAGGGCACTTAACATAGATTTGGTTTAGGAGAAGGATTGGTTGAGGCAAAACATTTTTCACATTTGTTGCACATTCTAGGGTGAATTTATAAATTAATGATTAATAAAGGTAGCTATGAGAATATGGTAGCCATGAAGATGGTGAAGAAGCGAAGTTTGTCTGTTTGTTGATCATCATAATCTATATAAGTTGAATTCGCTAACAAAAAGGAATAAACTTACGGTATCCACAAGGTGCCTTATATAAATTTCTATCGAAAAAAAGTATAAGGATAAGGTGTAATGTAATGTGGTTTATATAGATGTATGTCATATCTTATTAGATAGTTTATGATAGTAAGATAAACATGTGATGCATGATGGATTCAAAAACACGTATTTGTTTGAACTAAATGAAGAGAAAATTATATTGATGCCATTGAAGAAGGAATTTTTGGCTAGTATAAGAAAAATTGACAGGAAAGGGTTTCAACATTTATGTTTATGAGATAATAAAAGGAGTCTAACACTTGTTTGTGGACTTTGGTGTTAGAAGAAAATAAGGATCATAATGAGATACTTGAAGGGGTGATGCCATTGCTTTGGCAATTTGAGGATGTTATACTAGATGAGATTCATAAAGGTAACCACATGAAATATTCAACATGCCATTGACTTCATCTTAGATTTAGTGATTCTACATAGATCGGCCTATAGAATAAGTCTATAAAGTATGAGTAGTTATAAAGACATGTGGCTAAATTGATGGAGAAAAGGTTAGTGAAAAAGGTTGTGACTCCTTATGCCATTCCATCTTTATTAGTGCCGGAAAAGGATGGAACATGAAGGATGTGCATTAATAGTAAGACGGTAAAAAAAATTACAATCAAGTATCAATTCCCAAATTTAGGGCTTGATGATTTGCTTGATTAGTTACATGGTTCTACAAACTTTTTAAGATTAAATTTAGGAGTAGATATCATCATATTAGAATAAGGATGGGTGATGATTGGAAGAATATTTTTAAAACTCAATACAAGTATCTACAAGTGGATGGTCAAGCCATTTAGGTTGTCTAATGCACCTATCATATCCGTGAGGTTGATGAAGTAGGTGTTTCGATCATTCCTCAGTAAGTTTGTTATTGTGTACTTTGATGATATTTTATTTTATAGCTAAAAATTTGACAAGTATTTAAATCACTTTAGGCGAGTTTCAACTATTATAAGATAGTAGAAATTATATGCTAACCTAAAAAAATTGTCACTTTTGTACCAAGCACTTTTGTACCAAGGAGGTAATCTTTTGGGTTATGTTCTTTTGGGTAAGGAGATTGAGATGGATGATAGCAAGGTTGAGGCTCTACTTAATTGACTCGATACCTAGACTAGTGAATAAGGTGAAGAGTTTTCATGGCTTGGAGTCTTTTTATTAGAGCTTAATCAAGGGCTTTTGTACTATCATTGTCCAAAATTACCGAGTTGTTAAAGAAATAAAAGTTTTAGTAAACACTTGAAACTCAAGAAGATTTTGATACATTAAAGAGAAAATAAATCAAGGCTCATGTTTTGTCACTACTTGATTTTTTAAAGGTGTTTGAGGTTAATTATGATGATTCTAATATGGGTATTGGAGTCATGCTTATCTAAGAGGGACGACCTACAATTTACTTTAGTGATAAGATGAATTATGTGAGGAGGAGGTATCCTACATATGATAAGAACTTTTGAGTCATTATTAAAGTTCTAGATCATTGGCGTCTTTACTTGTTGGACAAAAAAATTTTTTGTTTTCAAATTATGAAGCTCTTAAGAAACTTCATAGTCAAAGCAAGTTAAATGGACGACATGTGGCATAGAGTAAGTTTCTATCACCTATCAACTATGTTCCGAAACACCGGTAAGGCGCCATAAAAAAGATGGTCGATGCACTTAGTCGAAGGTATGTATTGCTTTCTACTTTGCAAGTTCAAGTTATTAGGTTTAAAGTGTTTAAAGATTTATATAAAGATGATGATGATTTTGGTATCATATAGAAGAATTATGTTATGCCTTCTTTCAAATAATTTTATGTTTCATAATGTGTTTTTTTTTTTTTTTTTTTTGAAATTTTTTATGTATGCCTAGGTATTCATTACAAGAGACTATATTGATTGAGTGACATGATGGAGAACTTGCTAGATATTATGATCGAGACAAAATAATAAAGCTTATGGCCGGGAGCTTTTATTGGCCATCGATGCCAAAAAAAAAAATGTAGATAGATATGTTAAGAGATACAAATTTGTCACATGAAAACAAATCGAGGTGAGAAGATGGATTTATATACCCTATTTCCAATTCCCGGGTATCCGTTTCGTTAATGTGAGAATGGACTTGATGCTTGGCCTTTCAAGAAAACAAAGATCTAAAGATTTGGTGATGGTAGTTGTGGATAGGTTTTCAAAGATGGCTTATCTTGTTCCGTGTAGCAAGATGAGTAATGCAATAGACACTACCGATTTGCAAATTCATACTTAGACTAAAGTCAAGAATAAAAGTTTGGGCAATCTTTTAAGAAGCTTTGTAGGAAAGAACATTAGACGGTGATATTTAGTTCTTGCTCTAACTGAATTTATATATAACCAGATCACCTAGTTAGATTGCAAACAAGAGTCCTTTTATGATTGTGTAAGAAAAAAACCTTGTCACTTCGATTGAGCTTACTCATAAACCAATTTTGATTTATTATAATGTTGATACCGATGAGAAAGCTAAGGGTATTAAAAAGCTATATGAGAAGTATCAAAAGCAAGCCAACAAGTTTAGAAGACCGGTAATATTAAAGGAAAGAGACCTAATGTGGATTCACTTCGGAAGGAAAGGTTTACTAAAAGATATGGTCCTTTTCAAGTAATAGAGTGAGTTGGAGAGAATGCTTACTCTTAGAGCTTTCTAGAGATTATAATGTTTCTACTACATTCAATATTGTCGATCTTTCTCCATACCATAAGGAAGAAGAAAGTCAAGACATTGAAGATGAGTCTTCTTCAACCTTGAGAAATTGGCACGAGAGTATGCACATGACTTGAGGCCCAATGTTGTTGTTATTTTGGGCTAAGAATTTGTTGTATTATTGTATTTTGTTTTAGTTTGTATTATTTGTCTATTTGCGTAAGAATTTTTTTTGTATTTGGAGTTCATCTTAGTCTATATTTATTTTGGATCTATATTTGTTTTGGACTAGATTAATTAGTCCTTATTAAATTTGAATTGGACTAATTTAGGATTGAGTTGAATGTATCCTTGTCTAATATGGACTTGGTGTTATCATATTATTTCTCTAGTTTTAGCTGAATTTTATGCTTAGATATTTAAGTATCTTCATATAATATGAAGAATAACTTTTGTTGAATTATTGAATAAACTTGTGAGCACTTTTTTCTCCCAAATTTGTGTATCTCTATGCTTGGCTTAGAAGCTTATTTTCTATATTTTTGACTTGATCAATCAAAATAGTGATAGCAATCACTATTTGCTAAGATTATAATGGAATTCTAAACATCATGAAAATCAACTAAAGCTTGGTTACTTTTTTATTGATAAGTTCTAAACTTTACGGTTAGCTAGTTTTTTATTTTGTGGAACTTGTGGTTTAGATTGCTTGTTAATCATTACTTGGATTATTGTTGCATTAGTGTTTTTTTCTTTTTAGGGTTTATTCTTGACTTTGTTGGATTGTGATTTCACCTTTCTTGGTATTTTATTGCTTTTTGTTTCAGCTTTACCTAATCTTTAATGGACTATGTCACTATCTACGATACTTAAATAAGTCATGTTGTAGATATAGAACTTAGTTAAAAATTTCAAAGACTAATGTTAATCCGAATATGTTATCCTATATCTATTACAATTGTGGATTTATGGAATAGTATTTAAATACCAATCTAAGTTTCAAATGATAGATGTTATGGATAAGTTGGATACTTCATTTTCTAATTTGAAAGAGACTATCAAGAGTGTGAAGTCTATTGTGGCATTGATCTTTATTCTTGTTGTTTTACTGAATGTAATAAAGTAAAATTTTGATAGAAATAGTTAAGAAATGAACAAAAATGTTTGATGAGGGGTTAGTGTTGGTGATAGGTAGGTGATTGCAAAATTAGTCAAAGGTTAAGTAGTTTTACAGTAAACAATAGGAGGGAAAGAAATGGATAGTTTCGTTGCTTCTATTGTTTGCATGTAATATTATAGATTACTAGTCAAGCTATTATGATGAATTTGACGAACTCTTTTCTTATCATCAATTCAAATTATTATGCTATTGTTTTTGTCGATACCAAAGGAAATGCATGTTGATCAAGTACAACTAAACACGATAATTTTCATGCAACTCAAAATAAAGACAATTAGTTTTAAATTTTAAGATTATAAAAGACACAAATTAACCTCGTAAGAACATAAGCTTGCATAACATGAAACTAAAAGCAAAATTTAGAGTTGACAATATTACTATAGACCATCAACTAATAACATCCAAAATAATAGAACGTTTTCCATGTTTTAACATATGATGCACTTGAAATTTCAAAATAAACAAGTAATGTTTTTGGATTAAAATAATGTAGCATTCGAAATGAAATGACATGTCAAACTAGCTAGCGTCCAACAAACAATCATAGCCTTCAAATGTTTGATGAGTAGTGTTAGGACCTTGCATTGTCTTCAATCTAATGATCATATTTGGTTGACTTGATGCATTATCATGCGGTCCATTATCTCATGATCTCCTAATATAAGCCTTTATAGCAAATGCCATAAACCTAGATGCTAACTTATTACCTGTAAGATATTATAAAGAGTGAAACCAAGTTACCAACAATAGACCATTTTTGCCCCCCCAGCCCCCCTCTTTTTTGTCTGCTTTCCACTAAACTGTCTAGGATAAGGTATGAGCTTAAATCATGACCTTTCTACTTAAGTCCTCCTTTTTATATGAAATACTATCTTTAACTTTCTTTAACATTTTTGTAGCCTCTGGTTATCGCTAAGTCTTTGTTCTCTATCTAAGACTTGACTAATTTCTTCTCAGGCCATCAGGACTTTAACTTATTTCTTCTCATGCCATAAGACCAGTCAATCTTATATATTATATTTTCGTACCTCTATGAATTCTTTGTTTAACTCTAAAAAAAAATTCTATCATTTGTTTTTAATATCAATCTTATACATTATATTTTTGTTATTATTATATCTTTTTGTCAGTTAGTATTACTAACATCGTTAAAAAATGATGTGTCATGTGCTCACAGTATGGAATTTTTCGTTTATATATATTTTGGATTCCAAAATTTCTTGGAAATTTTACTAGTCTTGATGAAATAGAAGAGCTTGGCCTAAAAAATGGAAAGGCTTTATCCATGAAGTTCAGAAAATCACGTCGAAGAGCTGAAAATAGTGATTTTTAGTACTCTAGGCATTTATTATCGACTTCAACTAGCTAGGTGATTGCTCACACTATATTGCGAGTCGGACATAATAAAATTATTTAAAAATTTTATAATTTTTTAATTAAAATTTTATATTCAATTTTTTTTATGTTTTTCACAATTTTTCGACTTAAAAAAAAAACATGATTTATTATTCTTTATGCATTGATTGTTAAATAAATAAAAAATTATAATAATTTAAACTCGAAATACTAATGAAGAATTCAAAAAGAAAACTTTAAAAATATATTTTTCATAAGATTGTATTCAAAATATAAAACTACAATTAATGTATAAACTTGTATAAAAATTAACAAATAAAAAAAATAATTTTTTTCTTATTTAATGATGATTGGAAGAATATTTTTTGAAAGTATATTTATTTTATTTACAAATATTTATCTCCAAAATAATCAATAATGTTAGCATAAGAATTTGTATTTGAATTACCGAGTGGTTCTTTTAACAAAAATTATTTTAATTATTTTATTTTAAAGAAATTGATTCTATAATGTTAAAAAAATATATTAATAACAAATAATTGGTGTTATGCGTGAAGATATATAGTTAATTTTTAATAAAACCAATGATTCAAATGATTCTTTTATATGTCACTGTCGTTATTCGACGTCGGACGAGACCCCTAAAAATATCTAAAATTTAATTGAGTATTTACAAGTTTATTTACAAAGTTCGGAGTCGCCACCTAGTATTGAAGGAACTAGGAACCTAAAATAGGCACCGGTTTAGAGATTTTATGGTAAGGAGTTGGTTATGCTTTTGGAAAGATATCGATCACCCAAAAGCACCATTTCGAAGCAAGGTACCACTTCTAGTTTAGTTCTGAATTTATCTCTTAAAATGTTTTACATATGTCGAATTATTTTCTGATTTTTAAACTCTTATTTTTTTAAAAAGAAAAATTGAATTCTTATTTTTAAGCATGGCATCGTATTGAAATGATCGTCGATCCCTTTTGTCGGGCGACACGTCGGTTTAAACATCGGATCCACTAAAAAAAAGACCTTGACACAACCAACGTATCGAAGGACGTCTTAAGTAAAGGGAATTTTTGGTGATGTCGATCCCTATCAAATAGGAGACTTCGTCAAAAAATTTGGATATTCTTTTTGTGACGTCGATCCCTATCGAATGAGAGACTTCGTCAAAGATTTTGGATATATTTTTTTTATTTTTTTATTTTCTAAACAAAAAACTCTAAAATTTTAATTAACTAAAATCAACTAAAATAAATTTTGAGAAATTAAATATATTGAAATCACCGTTCGTCCCAAATAAATAAGAGACTCGTTGATCTAATATTTCAATCCTATAAAAAAATTATAAATTTCATGCCTAAGTATCTCTAGATTTTCCGACATGCATAAGATCAAAAATTATTACAAAACACATAAAAAAAAATTATTAAAAAAAGTCCAAAAATCACCTTTATTAAAATTAAAAAAATGCCCCCGGAATACCAAGTGGTCACCGCCAAGTGACCGTTCATCTTTTGATGACTTTCCCGGTGCATGGACCACCCCACCTTGTAGATTCGATCGGTACGAGTCCAACGGTGGTGGTTTCATCCGGAGACGATGTCGGAGGAGGGAGATCGAAGCCTCCAAAGGTCATGTCGGATCTCCCTTCTTCACCGACGATGAATCCGACCTCTTATCGGGATTCTAAGCACACCGGTTGACTTACAAGTTTGAGGGAATGATTTCCGTGATGGTAAGGGGCTTCAATTCTTCCCGGATTGGCCAATTGTTTTGGGTTTTCCAAAATGGGTCGAAAACGGATCTCTTTCAATTAAATAGTTTTTCGGTGTCGTTGGGTCAAGATTTTTGAATGGAAACACTCGAGGGAGATGGACGATCGGGTCCGTGGTGGCGAGATCTTGTGTTGGTGACCGAAGTTGAAAGAAACGATCGGATATTTTTTCGGATCGGGTCGTGGTGGTTTAATCTTCAATTTCTCTCTCCTTCGTGAGTCTTTCTCTCTCTAATCGGTATGGATCGATCGATCTAGTGATGGTATACATATGGGTGTGTTGATCGGGGTCAAAACGGATCGAAAAATGATCGATTGGAAGATGAAACATTCAAGTTGGGTAAACGGGTTTAGTGTATGGGTTAGAACGTGTTTGGCTTTTTTTTTTTTCTCGGTATTTTTTTATGATTTTTTTTCCCTCCAAAATTAGAATCCGAAAGCTTTTTATAGGCTGAAACCTCCTAAAATCTCTCCCAAAATCATCCAATTCAAATTCAAATTTTAACTCGTCAAATCTTAATTGAGATTTGATTGGCTAAAAATAAGGAGATTCCAATTCAAAAAAGATTTATGAAAGATTTCGACGGATCTTCCAATGATTTTAAGGAGATTTGGTATTTTTTTATATTTTTTTGTATTTTGTATTTTTTTTTCAAGTAACCCAAAATTGAGTTATGATAGTTGCCCCCTCTTTACAATGCTTACGATGCAAATCTTAGTCGAAGTGTGAACTTCAAAAATAGATTTTTTTAGTGAGCTTGTAAAGAAATTCCTTTTTTCTATTCTCTCCTTTTTTTTCTTTTTACGAGAAAAATAAATGTGTCATACATGAAAAATAAAATACACAGTTCATGAAAAATGAAAGATCAAGTATATGGTCTTATTGTCGAGGGCATCCTACCCCAAAGAACTAAACATGCAATATGTGTGGCCTTATTATCAAGGGCGACCTACCTTGAAAAATTAAATACGTAATGGTCTATTGTAAGGCGAACCCGCCTAAAATGAATGGTCTATTGTAAGGTGATCCTACCTAAGTGAATGATCTATTATTAGGCGATCCCGCTCGAATGAATGGTCTATTGTAAGGTGACCTTAACTAAGTGAATGGTATATTGTGAGGCAACCCTACCTAAGGAAATGGTCCATTATGAGGCGACCCCGCTCGAGTGAATGGTCTATTGTGAGGCGACCCCGCCTAAGAAAATGGTCCATTATGAGGCAACCCTACCCGAATGAATGATCTATCATGAGGCGACCCTACCTCGAGTGAACGGTCTATTGTTCGATGACCTTGCTCGAATGAATGGTCTATTATTAGGCGACCTTACCTCAACGAATGGTCTATTATTAGAAGATCCTACCCGAAAGAATGGTTTATTATATGGCAACCCCGCCTAAGTAAATAATCTATTATGAGGCGATCCTACTTAAGAAAATGATCCATTATGAGGTGACCCCGCCTAAGTAAATGATCTATTATTAGGCGATCCCGCCTAAGAAAATGGTCTACTATAAGGCGACCCCGCCCGAATGAATGATCAATTGAGAGGCTACCCTACCCGAGTAAATGGTCTATTATGAGGTGACCCTACCTAAACAAATAATCTATTATTAGGCGATCCTACCCGAGGAAATACGTAGAAAATATGAGTCTCTTGAATGATGGTTTTGTCTTTTTTATTTGAGTTGATGTTCCTAAAATAAGATTGATAGCAATAGTTAGTTTCTTACTTGAGAGAAACATAGGCTACCCTACCTTATCGGCATTCAACTTCCCTATTGATGCCTTATTTTGAAAATCTATACCATATTGTATCTCGTAGTACTATCAAAATTTCCTTACCTCCAAGGTTTGAATCACTATTCATGATGAACTTGAGTCTTTTCTCTTTTTTTTCAACTAATTGGACTTTGCTCGATAACCCATCATATGTCATGATCCATCCTTGTGAAATCATACCCGATTGCTTTGATCGCTTGCCAAACTTTGACTGAGTTATTATCTTTCCTTAGACTCGCTCTTTGCCCCCTAGCTTGATGGCTTTGACTGTTTTGATTTGAGCACAAAAGCTTACTCGTTTAGATCTTTGCTCCTTCAATTAGCATAGTGATACCATTGTTTGACAAGTTGTTGAACCCAAATAGAGTTGCTAGACTCTTGGTCTTGCCCCTCAAGTGTTCTCAAGTCAATGAATTTAACATTCCAGATTGGACCCCGAGATGTCCCTCAAGTCGAGGTCAAACATTCATCGTTCTTTTAGCATAATCGCCGCTCGATTCAAATGCTTATCTTCCGATGCTTGTATCACAATTTACAAATTGGTCTTGAAATTTTGTTATCTTTTGAGAAAAATTATTGAACGGATATTTGATTTTCATGGATCAAACCGTATACTTGAATGATTTTCTTAAAACAATTCGGATTATTTGAACAAAATGAAGAGATATTCCAATGAAAGTACTTTCATTCATGAAGATGTTTAGGCTTGATGATCAAAAGTCAAAATATGAAGTTCAAATGCTATGACATAATTTTTTCAAAAAAGTTGGGCTAAGGAAGCAAAAAGGTGTTTGGCTTATGCAAAATTTGCGGGGAATATAACTTTTGATGTGCTTAAGGGTACTTGGTCAAACGATAAGTCCATTTTAGGTAAAGGAAAAAAAAGTTTAAGTATAAATTATTTTAAAAATTGATTTTGAAGGATAATTTTACTTTAGAATATCTTGATTCCGTTTATTTTGCCTCCAATTTTGTTGATGAAGACTCATAATTCATTGTCATAAAGAATGATAAACAAGCATACCAACTCGATCATATTTTCTTTTCCTCAATCACTTTTTTTTTATTAGAATCCAACAACCTAAACGAACTCGTCTTTGATCGAAATGACTTGTAAAAATGCGTAATACAGTGCTATGGCGCCGGGTTTATGAAGAAAATGATATAGAGGCTCAAAAAGTGTTTTAAGGGTTTTATGACATAGGATCACTTCGTTGTCCATGCAAATCCCTTTAGATAATACCGTCCGGACTTCATCATTTTAGTCGTTAGTTAGGCTGATAAGTTATCTTGGTGTCCAGGAATGAAAATATATATATTTTTTAAGGTTTGCCATATAGACTTTATCATTTTGACTCGTTAACTTTGTTTCTAGCCTCAACTCTCTTTGTCTCGTTTTTTGAATTTTGACTCTCATCTTGACTTAAAGTTTTTATGTTCGAGAAGTTTTTTTTCTTTTTTTTTTTGTCACCCATTTTTTTTTTTTTTTGCTCTTACAATAATTGATGGGATTCTTTGGATAGAAATTTTTGAGAGTTTCATTGACCATTCATGAACTCGTATATTTTGCCCCTCGGTGTGAGGGGTGATCCTAGTCTCGGGTTATCATGAAGAAAATCATCGGGTTCAAAGTGAGATGACAAAGGATAAAATTTATGTGAGACATATGAAAGATGGCATTTCTTCATCGCAAAGATTGATTCGCCTATGCTTCGTTAAACACTAATTTCTTTTGAACGACGATGATTAATTTAGAAAGAAAATAATGAATGTTATCATGAGTAGAATATATATTATTCATCATTATTTAAGGCATCAATTATTGAGTCTTTTCTTTGGGCTTCAATATGTTTTCTTAGGTAAAACTTTTCCTTCAAAGATTCAGTTTGAAAAAAAGATAAAGAATTTTTTTTCTTTTTCTTAACAAAATAGAGGATTGCCCCTATTACTTTCCGCTCGGAAAAGCTATTATGAGGATATATCATTGGCTTCAAAGAATATGTCTCTAACATATATCTATCATGTTTTGAAATTTGATCAATTTTTGTAAAAAAAATTCTTTGAATGAATTTTCCATTATAATTTCTTAATGGAGGAAAATGCTAATGCTAAATAATACTTTTCGGATGAACATCTCTTGATTTCAAATCAGATAATATCAAATTGTAAAAGAAAACTTAAGCATTCTTTCATTCAAATATACGTCTTAACCAAAACATTCAAAACATAGTTTTCAAAATCGACAAAATTAAAAGATGACATTTGCGGATCAATAAGCATGCATCATCACTATATCTTTCGAGGCTCATACCATTTCTTCATTCCATGCATTGGCAATTGTATGGCTTGGCGATTGATCTATGCTCACGTCAAAAGTATTTGAAAAACTATCAAGGCCGATCCGTCCTTTCTTAATCAAAGCTAAGAGCCATTTTTGAAAGTAGGATAATTATCGATATTGTGCTCGAGCAGCACTAGAATGATATTCGCAACTTTCATTTTGTTTGTACCATACAGGATAAGGATGGAGTTTTGGTTTGGTAGGAATTGAGGTAATCGATCTAGTAGTCACTAGGTATTCAAACATCTCATCCAATGAGATAGGTAAAGGTCGTAGTTGTTCGAGTTCTTTTTTATAGTCTTGGTTGTGAGTTGGTGGATTTTGAAAATATGAAGTAGCTTGAGGGAATTGATTTACTTGGTAAGTTTGGTGAGATATATAAGATGGATTTAGTTGATTTGATGGGTATGTTTGGTTCATGATGTTTGTTGGACTTGGGTATAGTTGATGAATGAAGGTCTTTAGGGGTTACTTGGAACTATCATGATTTCTATGTTTCCTTTTATTACTCCCTCAATTTTTAGATGGATAAGATCTAGTCCCAATCCGATATATCTCCCCATCCGTTCTCATGTTACCATCTCCCTTTGTCTTTTCGTAACTATTAAAAATCTTTCCTCGCTTTAATCGCTTGCTCCATCCTATCGCCTATAATAACAATGTCGGTAAAATTGATTGCAACATTACCAATCAAATACTCAAAGCAAGGTGCTTTAAAAGTATTCAAAAATATTGAGATTAACTCATATTCGGTAATGACGGTTAGATTCTAGCTACAACCTCGTACCACCTTTGAGCGTACTCTTTAACGATCTCTTTAGCCCTTTTCTCCATACCTTAGAGATCCGAACGATTCGAGCCACTTCCATGTTAAACTTGTATTTCCCGAGAAAAGCGTCGATTAGATCTTTCCATCCTCTAATCTTAGACCCCTCCAACCTCATATACCAACCTAATGTCGATCCGCCCAAGCTCTCATGAAAGAAATGTATGAGTAGTTTTTCATCGTGAACAACATCTCGTCATCTTACTGCAAGTATACCCTCGAGTGGATCATATGACACTCGGGTTTCAATATATTTAGTAAAATCCAGCACCTTAAACTTCCTTAGGATTACCACATCGGACACTAGACACATTTCAGCGAGCTTTAACAGGATCGTAGACATCTGCTTCTTCTATTACCCTTAGGCGTTCTTCTAATGCCATGAGTCTATCCATACTTAGACCTTCAGTCGCCCTATAACCATGAGTTTCTTCTTCGCAGGATCTACAAGGAGCATATGTGGCATTTGCGAGACTCGTAGGTCCATGGGATAAGCAAATGCCCTAGCAGGATGTGAGCTATCGGCATGGAAAGTTACTTGATTTGAATGCCCCGACTAATTGGACAATGGAACAACATGAGATACTTCGGGTTGTTCCCGTCCTTGATTCAAGCCACCTTCCCCTCTTAAGGCTTGTTGTAACGGAGATGTCATCCCAGCCACACTCTTTTTCAACGACTCAAACTCTTGCTCACCGATTGGCTCCTGTCTTGGTCTTTCTTCATTTTTTATTTGACGAATTCAAAGTCGAGTGTTGTAAACGTGCGAAGGGGAATTAAGCCTTGGTGGGCAACCTATGTTTCAAAATCCCGCAAAACACTTCGAGAAACATATGTATAATGACTATACAATATATACATGCATGATTTGAACTCGGGTTAAATACCTTTCTTTGTTTGATAGCCTACAAGAGTTAAGGATTAGAACTATCATTTGAAAATGATTCGTGTCTTAATCAATCAACCCTAATGGACATGATCTAGCTTTTTTAGGATTTAGGCAAAGCTCGTCTAGTCCTAAAGATTTTTCAAGTTTATGGACTATCTAAATTATCGGTAGGGTAATCTAGCCTCTAGCCTTATACACTAGGAGGTAGGGAAGGTTACTCCACCATTTCTAATGTATAAGGTGAGTTTCGGTCCAAACGAGAGTCCGGAAGAGCATCGGTAGACTTTCGTCATACTTGCCTCCAAATCCCTCTATCTAAGTCCTATCGTGGTTTAGCTCGGGTCCGCAGCTTTTATAGGTTTCCTTTGTGGTGTGTGCAATAATTCAACGAAAAAATATACAACCCAGTTCAAAAATAAATATGCAGTGAGAAAATAAATTACAAAAATTTAAATATATACAAAACAATAAATACATTTAGAAAATAAAATGACAAAAACAAATAAAAGAGATAAATCAAAAACTAAACCTATGGCCTAACTCTAGTCCATAGTGGAGTCGTCATTCCGTCGCTACTCGACGCTCGGACGAGACCCCCAAAAATATCTAAAATTTAATTGAATATTTACAAGTTTATTTACAGAGTTCGGAGTCGCCACCTAGTATTGAAGGAACTAGGAACCTAAAATAAGCACTCGGTTTAGAGATTATATGGTAAGGAGTTGGTTACGCTTTTCGAAAGATATCGATCATCCAAAAGTGTCCTTTCCGAAGAAAGGTACCACTTCTAGTTTAATTCTGAATTTATCTCTTAAAATGTTTTATTTATCTCGAATTATTTTCTAATTTTTAAACTCCTATTTTTTAAAAAAGAAAAATTGAATTCTTATTTTTTAGCGTGGCTTCGTATTAAAACAATCGTCGATCCCCTTTATTGGCCGATACGTCGGTTCAAATATTGGATCCACTAAAAAAAACAAAAAAAAGCCTTGACACAACCGACGTGTCGAATGATGTCTTAAGTAAAAGGGGATTTTTAGTGACGTCGGTCCCTATCGGATAGGAGACTTTGTTGAAAAATTTGGATATCTTTTTTGGTGACGTCGGTCCCAATCGGATGGGAGACTTCGTCAAAGATTTTGGATGTATATTTTTTATTTTTTTTACTTTCTTATTTTCTAAAAAAAAAACTCTAAAATTTTAATTAACTAAAATCAACTAAAATAAATTTTGAGAAATTAAATATATTGAAATCACCGTTCGTCCCTAATAAATAAGAGACTCGTTGATCTAATATTTCAATCCTATAAAAAAAATTCCATATTAAAATAAATTTCACGCCTAAGTATCCCTAGATTTTCTAACATGTATAAGATCAAAAATTATTACAAAAAACATAAAAATAAATTTAAAAAAAAGTCTGAAAATCACCTTTACTAAAAATTATAAAAATGCCCCTAGAATACCAAGTGGTCACCGCAAAGTGACCGTTCGTCTTCCGATGACCCTCCCGGCACGTGGATCACCCCACCTTGTACGAGTCCAACGATGGTGGTTTCATCTAGAGACGACGCCGAAGAGGGAGATCGAAGCCTCCAAAGGTTCTGGTCGGATCTCCCTTCTTCACCGACGGTGAATCCAACCTCCTCTCGAGATTCTAAGCACACCGGTCAACTTGCAAGGTCGAGGGAAGGATTTCGTGGTGGTGAGGGACTTCAATTCTTCCCGGATCGGCCAATTGTTTCGGGTTTCCCAAAATAGGTCGAAAATGGATCTCTTTTAATTAAATCATTTTTCGGTGTTATTAGGTCGAGATTTTTGAATGGAAACACTCAAGGGAGATGGGTGATTAGGTCTATGGTGGTAGATCTTGTGTTGGTGACCGGAGTTGAGAGAAACGATCGGATATTTTTTTCGAGTCGAGTCGTGGTGGTTTAATCTTCAATTTCTCTCTCCTCCGTGAGTGTTTCTCTCTCTAATCGGTATAGATCGATCGATCTAATGATGGGCTACACGTGGGTGTGTTCATCGGGGTCAAAACGGATCGAAAAACGATCGATTGGAAGATGAAACATTCGAGCTGGGTAAACGGGTTTGGTGTATGGGTTAGGACATGTTTGGCTTTTCTTTTTTTCAGTATTTTTTTTTTTTTCGTCGCTTTTTGTTTTTTTCCCCCTTCAAAAATTAGAATCCGAAAGCTTTTTATAGGCTAAAACCTCCTAAAATCTCTCCCAAAATTAGCCAATTAAAATTCAACTTTAAGTGTCAAATCTTAATTGAGATTTGATTAGCTAAAAATAAGGAGATTCCAATTTAAAAAAAGATTTATGGAAGATTTCGACGGATCTTCCAATGATTTTAGGGAGATTCGATATTTTGTTATATTTTTTCCTTTTTTGTATTTTGTATTTTTTATTTTTCAAATAACTCAAAATTGGGTTATGATAGTCACGACCCTAATTACTAGACCGAGAAAAACAATTTGAAATACACTTTTAATATATATATATATATATATATATATATATATATATATATATATTCCACTATCATTTAAAAATTCTAATAATTCATTATGTATATTATATTAATTTATTTTTAAAACAGAGAAAACAATCATATCTTCAAATTTTATTATAGAATTTAAATATAGAGAAAATAAAATTATATTTATCGATAAACAAAATTTTATTTTCAAAAAATAATTGAATTAAAATTTTCATAAGAAATGACAAATTTAAAGAATAAAATTTTATAAAAAATAAAAATTAATAATTAAATTTGAATTTTCATAAAAAAAATAAAAAATTTAAAGAATAAAAATTAAATAATAAGTGTAATATAATCTAAAACATACGTTAATTTTAAAATATAAAAAGATCTTATATATATAATATCATCACCACCCTACATAAAAAAACACAAATAACCAAGCTCGATGTTCCGTAATTTTTTGCTTAAAAAAATTCAATTAAAGAAAATTTAAGAAAAAAAGGGAAAAAAATACAAAAACAACGCACTAGGCCGGCATAGGCCGAGATTAGAAAAAATGGTTTTTCAATTTCGACAGACTCTACCATTTTTTACGAATTCAATTTTGTTAAAAAGTAAATAAAAAGTTGAATTTCTTAATTTTTGAAACCCAACAACCAAACCCCGCCCTAGTAAACTATTTAAAACCTCAAAATTCATTTTAATACATACAAAACACATAAAAATTCAAATCAAAATTAAAAAAATCAAAACATTTTCAAATCCTAATATACATTCTCCAATCATTTCATAGCTTGTTACTACTATAAACAGATTTTACTCTTTAAGATGAATAAAATGATGGTGATTGTGACCTTTAAGATACTCATAATGGGCTTAACCCTTTTTTTTCTCTCTCTCTCTCTCTCTTCTTCAAGTCGTCAGGATAATGCAACACAAATGAAGTTTGAGGTTGAAATAATTTTGTTGAAAACATGAGGGATTGAAATGAAAAACTTTGGCAAACTTGGTAACAAACGGTGAAAATACACAATATCGCTACCCGAAGTTGGATGGGACTCCCCAAAAAATAATTTAGGCAAATGCATGAGATTTTTTATTTATAGAGATATTTATAAGTTTGAAATCGCCACCTAGTATTAAGAAACTAGAAACCTACAAGTAGCACTAGTTCAAAAATTTTGTGATAAGGAGTCGCCTACGCTTTTCAAAAGATATTTAATCACCTGTAAGTGCCCTCTCCGACGAAAGGTATTATGTCTAATTTAGTCCTAAATTCATCTCGTAAAATATTTTATTTATGCCAAATTATTTTTCGATTTTAAATTCTAATTTTTAAAGCAAAATTAAGTTTTTTAATTTTGGATGTAGCATCGTATTGAAAAGATCGTCGGTCCCCTTCGTTGGATGACATGTCGGTTCAAACATCGGATCCACTTTAAGGCTTGACACAACCGTGTGTTGGAGAATATCTTGATCGTGAGATTTTTTTTATAACGTCGGCCTCTAATCAAATACGAGACTTCGTCAAGAATTTTTTTATTTTATTTTTTTTATCAAACGACAATCCCTATTAGATAGGAGATTTTGTTAAAAAAATTTATTTTTTTATTTTTTATTTTTTTGCTCAAAGACAATCCCTATCGGATAGAAGACCTCGTTGAGAATTTTCATTATTTATTTTTTATTGATAAAAAATTTATCATCGATCCCTAAAAAATTTAGGAGACTCATTAATCCTTTTATCAAATAATTATCCAACCTAATATCTAACATAAATTCTAACATTTTAAGATTAAATAAATAAAACTAAAAGAAAAAACAACATCTAAAAATTGAATCTAAACTAACAATAAATAAATAAAGGGGAAACCACAATAATTAGACTTAAGTAAAAATGGAACCTAAACAATGAAAATGCTTTTTCTCTTCTCCCCTACTTCTATTTCTTCATTTTATTATTATTATTATTATTATTATTATTATTATATATTTATTTTATTATTATTATTATTATTATTATTGGAGAAGGTCAGGTCGATTCCAGCCTTCTCGTTATTTACCTATTTACTTAGGCCAAGGGGGCACGAGGCTTCTCCCTTTTTGTTTTTTTGTTTTTTTTTTTTCCCGTGGTTTGTGTGAGGAACGAGCCGGACCTCAAGCCCGAAAACAAATCCCACCTTGTTTACTTTTCACTTTTCAAATCAAAACAGAAATTTTCAAGCTTTTGACCTATTCTCTCTCTTGTTCTTCACCTTCTTAACTTTCTCTCTCTATTCATTATCATTTTGTAGAAATTGAAATTCCATTTTAGATCAAAACAAAACATTTGACTAGCACATCATGTTCAACATATTTACCTCCACTAGAATTAATAATCCAAAGTTTAACAACAACAATCAAATTATCGAAGGTGAGAGGAATTGAAAACTCGGAGAGAAAGAAAAAAAAACGTGTACACACCGATCGAGTGGAGGATCGTTATATGCTCGGATAAGAGATGGAAATTTGAGGTGGTTTCTAGAGGACCCAAGGAGTTTTCGAATGCTCAAACGAGTTCACAATTGATAGACTAGAATTTAACAATGGGATGAACACCAAGAAGCAAAATCCAGCGCCAAAAACATTCAACACCGCCTGTAAAGCTTTTGTAGAAAAAAAAATCCAGAAAAAATGCTAATTAAATCCCAAGAATAAAATCACGTTAGACATGTGGGACTTGGAATGGACCCGGAGGAAAAAGAAAACGAAACCACGAATCGAAGAGTCCCCCAATTGAAAACTAAAAATCCTAGACATGAAGAAAATACCCGGGATCGCCTGAAACCCATAAGAGGCGATCACCAAAAACTTCAAAAAAATCTCTCCAAATTCTACAATTTTTCACCCTCTTCACTTTGGATTCTTCCCCACGAATTTTTCCTTCCTTCCTCCCTCGTCCGTGAATTCGGACCTTTTTTATAGGCACGAATTCGCTTAAATTTCTCCCGCAATCACACAATCAAATCCTAAATTTACTATCAAATCCCAAATTGAGATTCGATTATCTAAACACACAAGGAAAGGAATCAACGATTACATGATTCTTGGCCGATAAATTCCAGCCAAGAATCATGGAAAAAAAAACATAATTAGTGGAAGATTTGGACATATTTTTTAAAAAAGATTTTCGGAGAGAATCTAGATTGGAGTGAACGACGTGTCGTCCTCTCAACTTCAATCCCGTCGTTATCTCCGTAATTCCAATTTAGTCCTCGAGAATTTCAATTGTTCGCAATCATGCCATCTTGTTGTGTAATTTCAGTATTTTTATAATATTATATTATCAATTAGGTCCCTCTAGGATGTAATTTAGGTTCTGAAATTTTCAATTG
Source organism: Dovyalis caffra (assembly GCA_963924115.1). Lineage (NCBI taxonomy): Eukaryota > Viridiplantae > Streptophyta > Magnoliopsida > Malpighiales > Salicaceae > Dovyalis > Dovyalis caffra. The sequence continues at coordinate 13,505,180 of CAWUPB010001194.1, read as the reverse complement.
ATTCGATTATACCCCTAGTTAATTCAATTACACCTTCCTTTAAATGCAATTGTGCCCCCGGATGAATATTTTATAGTTTCTACCTATTTTTTCTTTTTTTCATTATATTATTTTCTCTTTCTTTTTTTTTTTTTTGGTAATAAACTCTAAAATGAAATAAATAAAAATAAAAAATAAAATAAAATGACCGAGGAAATTTTGGGTTACAACACACAGTACAAATGAGTGTGTGTGAACAATAAAAAAAAATAACACATGCGTTTTAGTATTCTTGTAAATAATTTTGTAATAATTTTAAATAATTCAGTAAACAAAATTAAAATAAAAAATATCAAACAAAACATGAATATTTCAAAATAAATTTTTATAATACAATAATGAATATCCCTAAAAAATGTTCTAAAATTAATTAAAAAAAGAAGATAAGATTTTACTTTAGATAACCATATAAAATTGTATTATTAATTAATACAATTTCAAATTATGTTAACTATGCAAAATCCATTCTCTATTATAAAATATTGTATTTTTGTTAAATATGCGTCAAATTATTCATATATAGTTTAGGATCATTTTAAGAAACCAAACAAAAATATATTTGTGATATAAGGATCAAAATGAAAAAATAAAGAATAACTTTAACTAAACTTAATGCGTATTTCAAGGAAAAGAAACAATGCTGCAGCAGAAAAATCAATGTTGAGCATTAATTGTTTACTGGAAATATCAATGTTGAGCATTAATTGTTTTGTCCAAGTAAAGAGCAAGTTACCAAAAGGAGAGGAAAAATGAGAAGGAAAAACAAGAAAGAAAGGGCAAGAATATAACTGGACAGTATCACTAAATGGTATAATAACAATTAAGCAAATAATATAATGGTTTTAAATTAACAATTGGAAAAAAGAAAAAAATATATAATTTTTTTTTTTGAATTTTTTTCAATATGTGTGCAAAAATTTTGAATTTTTTAGAGGGATGGGTGAGTTCTAGAAATCATAAGATAGATTAAATTTTAAAAATAAAATTTGAAAAATGTCAAATTCAAAATTAAATTTTTAGAAACTAATTTTTAAATGAACTAAAATTCATCAAATGTTACCCATTTAGCCCAATTCTTGCTCTTATTTTTTTTTCTTTCACAACTTTTAACTATTAATTCATAAAAAAATAATTATAATTAATTTTTTTAAATAGTAATCAACTTCACATTTAAAACTTTAAATTACGATTATAAATAATCCAATATTCATATCATTAACGCTGACATTGCCATGTATGTGCCTTGTACGAGTGTTGTAGTATAAGGCTCGTGCACGTGTTGTAGCTAAGGCTAGTGCCATTTATTGGGTTGCTCTAGCTCACTTTTATTTTTTATTTATCTATTTTGATCGATGATATTGAAAGTATTCTTGTCAAAATTGGATTTAAATTTTAAATAATTAATTAGAATTTTTTTTTTTTTCATTTTATGAATGGCTTGAAAACCCCGAGGCTTTCAGGGTGGGCAAACACGTGCTGATTTGATCTAAATTGATCATAATCCAATTTGACTTGGCTCGATTCATGAATAATTCTAGTAAAATTTATGTTCGAATTAATTTATATATCAATTAAAATTAATTTTTATCCATTGATTTTAGAAGTGCATCTAGAGAAATATTATTCTGAATGCTAAATCCAAAATTCGAATTTAAAAAATTAAAAAAAAATTCACGACTAGTAAATCTAACTCTTGGAATTACTGTCTAAAATAATACTAATTACAAGAATTATTTTCAAGAGAAAATTTTGGGATAATAAAATATGCTTTACAATGAAAAGATGACAGGGATAGTAAAATCCGACATGACATAATTAAGTTAATTACTAATTTGTATAAAGATTTCATAAACTATTATCCGTTTTAATTTACGAACATTTCTTCCTCTTCTTTTTTCTTCTAATTTTAATACCTAAATTATTAGGTGTTTGGATTGGAATCTCCTCATTTAGGATCCTATCACTACTGGTAACGAGACCACCATGAAGTAAATGAATTTGCTAAAATAAACTTATCCATACTAATTTTGGACCCAACCATCACTTGATTTGGGTGTTTTAAGACTTGAAAATAATGAATCTGAACACTAAAATTCAAATTTTTGTGTTCGATTTGAGTTTTAAAATGATTTTTGGTTTTGGAAGGTTTCTTAAGTGGGTAAAAAAAAAATATTTTGATGGTCTCTTGGAGTAATTCGGTGGTTAAAATGATGTTGTACTAATAAATAATGATAGAGAGAGCCTTAATCCTAAACACATCTAATAATTTATGTACTAAAATAAATAAACAAATAATACCATAGAGGATGAAAATCAACACAGTTGACATTGAAGGTTCTTAATTTGTAGGTTTTAGCTTAAATTAACTCTCTTTTGGAAAGAATTTTAATAAGTATCAGATTTTGGTAAAATAGATTTTAAATTACTCTAGTTTGACAAAGGAAAAATCTCCATATTTCATGGTAGGAAAGAAATCAAATCCGAGATTATAGCATATATATTAGCAAAAAAAACAAAAAAAAATTAAAAATTTTATTAGATATAAATAGAAAGTTATTTTGACTTTTTTACATACATTAAGATGGTTATTAATTATTATGTCATATTAATTTATACTTTTCAAAATTACTTTTATATATATATATATATATATATATATATATATATAGATAATCTTTTACAAAATAGATTTTAATTGAGAATATTTTAGAAAAATATTTTAATTAAGATTTTAACCAAACAAACATTTTGGACAAATATAAATAGATTTTTTTTTTCCCATTTAGATTAAGAGAGTTATTAATTATAGAAAAGGATAGATACCCACCTAGACGTACAGTTAGTCATGTGACTCATGTCCCAATGAGTTTCCATTTCAACTCTCCTGTCCCTCACCCTCTCTTTATTTCTTTACAGTGAAGAAGAGTGCTCAACTATTATCACAGAAGAAGAAGATGGAAGATCAATCAGATAATAAGAAGAATATCACAGAGCCACTCTTGAACAGCAACCCAAAGGGTGGCTTCAGAACCTTGCCTTTCATCATAGGTACACAACACATACACATTTATACAGAAGCTAATGATCATCCTTTCAAGAATATGTTATAACTTTGTTATGATATCCTGATCATCCTTTCAAGAATTATGGAATGATGATACGATTATGTTTTTTTCAATTTTGCGACAGCAAATGAGGCATTTGAGAGGCTAGCAAGTTTTGGGCTATCGACAAATATGATATTGTATTTGACGAGAGAATATGGCATGGATGCTGCTCAAGGTGCTCAAGTACTGTTTCTTTTGTCGTCCGCGACAAATTTCACGCCAGTTCTTGGCGCTTTCCTTGCTGATTCTTATGTGGGTCGGTATCGGATGATCGGTTTTGGATGTATTGTTAGTCTTCTGGTAACTAATATTTCCTTACCTTCGCTTTCTCCACTGGAGTACTCTTTCGCATCTTTTTATATATTTTTTCATGTAGGCTAAAAGTATTTACGGTAGTAACAACTGCTCGTATTTCATTCGTATAAATTAAAACACGTATTTTAATTTGCAGTCATATTTTAATTGAATACAAAATTATATAATATTTTAATTTAAATAGATAGAGTACGAAATTACAGAATATGGAGTCATGAGTATTTTTAATATCAAAATACTAGAAATATTTCCGGTTCTTTTTTTTTTTTGGTTCGAAAAAAGGGGACTAGAAGCCCTCGTATATTGGTCGTTAAAGTATGTGTATTCTGTTTCTTTTTCAATGTCTCATCAAAGACAAATTGTTCGTTTTCTCCAAATGTGTAATGTTGTCTTTGTCATCATGGATTTTTTTGACATTTTTCCTTCAGTGCGTTTTGGGGGACCTTCTCTAGAAGACAAGCAGAGGTTACTAGATATTATTGAAAACCGAGAAACTTCAGGACAATAAATTTCTATTAATATAAAAATAATGATGCAGTTTTCCTTTAATCATCCATTTAACCTGTCATCTTAATTAATAGAGTATCATTAGTACTCTAAATAAACATTCTTACTCTTGAATGTTGATCGTCTATTGTTTTCTGCTATTTTAGAAGCAAAATCTAATATTGAATCTTTCTTTTGCAATATTATAATTGGAAGTCCCTTAAAACATACGTCAATTGATTAACTAAGAATTGTAAACTATAGATGTTAGTTTGAAATTCAGGATGAGCCTCTGATGAAACAATAAAGTAAATACATATGACTTTCATTCACCATTTTACGTATGCAAGAGTGTGCAAGAAAAAACAGTTTATCCGTTTGTCAAATATATATACATCACTGCTATACAGACTAGTGGATCATATAATATTACTTACTTTCTACATATATGAGTAAATGGAAGACTTTATCTATTAGCGATCACACCTCAAAGATGGAATTCAAGCTCTTCTCTGCAAAATTATTAAATTTGCTGAATGAAAAAAAAAATCCGATTAAATTAATACGAAACAATTTAGAATTTAATACTTTTCATGGTACAGGGAATGGCCATGTTGTGGTTAACAACATTTCCTGAACCAAGACAGCCTCCATGTGTCCAATTCGGTGACAGTTGCAATTCCAGAACTAAATTACAGCTTTTGCTTTTATATACAGCTTTTGGCTTCATGGCCATTGGAGCTGGTGGCATAAGATCGTCTTCCTTGGCCTTTGGTGCTGATCAGTTGAGCTTCAGAGACAATCTTCAACATTGTAGAATAAGAGAGAGCTTCTTCAGCTGGTATTATGTTACAGTCTCGGCTTCGGTATTTGTTGCAATGACTTGCATTGTATACATTCAAGATAACATGGGGTGGATGGTGGGTTTTGGAGTTCCTGTAGTGCTCATGATCTTCTCAGCTCTTTCATTCTTCTTGGCTTCTCCTTTTTATGTCAAGTTGAAGCCTAAGGCAAGTTGGATCACTGGATTGGCTCAAGTTGTTGTGGCTTCCTTTAGAAATAGAAGTATCAAATTATCAACCCCAGCCACAGTTGAGGTGCGCTATCATACGAAGGGATCGATGCTTCTCGTGCCAAGTGAAAAATTGAGGTATCATCACTACAGAATTTATAAACTGTGTCCTGAATATCCTGCTGTATATATTACCTGAATACAATACGAATTATTCGTCAAATCGTTTTCTTTATTGACGCATGTAAAATAAACAAATTAAAGGACCTTTTGAACCGAAGATGCGCATCGAAACTTTTGTTTTGTGGATTGTTTTTATTCCAATTAAGTTCATAGGCTTGGGAATGCATTTGTTGTTTTTATTCCAATTAAGCCTTCTTTTTTCTTTACCTTGTCTAATTAGGTTTTTCAACAAAGCTTGCATTATTACAAATATTCAAGAAGACTTGACAGCGGATGAAAAAGCTTTGAATCCATGGAATCTTTGTACAGTAGATCAAGTAGAAGATCTAAAAGCATTGATCAAGGTAATCCCAATATGGTCAGCAGGAATGTTGATGTCTGTGAATGTAAGCCAAGGCTCTTTTATAGTTCTCCAGGCATCCACCATGGACAGGCACATTACTTCAAACTTTGAAATTCCCGCGGCCACCTTCACCTCAATTATGGTTCTCGTTTTAGTCATATGGATTGCTCTCTATGATAGCGTTGCTATCCCCCTAGTATCAAAAATCAAGGCAAAACCAGTTCATCTCAGCTTGAAAAGAAGAATGGGAATCGGAATTCTATTATCCACTACCTCTATGGCAGCATTGGCAATTGCTGAGAGTGTTCGCAGGGAAACTGCAATCAAGGAAGGATTTTCAGACAATCCTGATGCCGGATTGCACATTTCTGCAATGTGGTTATTGCCATTTCTTATCCTAAGTGGTCTATCTGAGGCTTTCAACGCTATTGGACAGAACGAATTCTTTTACACTGAGTTGCCTAAAAGCATGTCTAGTTTAGCCTCCACTCTTAATGGAATAGGAATATGTGCCGCAAACTTGGTATCCAGTTTTATCGTTAGTACCGTTCGGGATCTTACGCAAGCAGAAGATCAGGAGAGTTGGGTTTCAAGCAACATCAATAGGGGGCATTATGATTATTATTATTGGCTTCTTGCAAGTTTGAGCTTGGTTAACTTCATATATTATCTTGTTTGTAGCAATTCTTACGGTCCTTGCAAGGAAGAAGAAGGTAGCATTGTTGCAGATGAAGGGTTTGGCCGATGACAACTATAAGTCATGGTTCAAGAAATTCTTAATTAGGACTTCATAATGATATTGTATTTATGTGTAATAGTATATAGGAAATTGAGTATTAGGAAGGATGAATAGAACTTCAAAAGATACGTAATACCATGTTTTCATGCACTATTTCTTTACATATATTAGTTTTAATGAGTTATTTGGTTTTGTAAATCTCTGTACTTTTTTATTTTGTATTTAAAAGGTTATTCATCCATGTTAGATAAAATAATTGCTTTTCTTAAAAGTATATTCTTAATTATATAGGGATCTTTGGTATTAAGAATCTCCTTGCTTCTATCTTTTTTTAAGTATTGGCAAAATCAACTTGGGCATTAAGTCTCCCTTTCGAAAATCTCTAGGGCAGATTTTTTTATCATATGCTCTTAGCTATTCTTTTTTATATAACTATCGGTGATTTATCATAGTCAATCTCTTCTCATTAATCATGTTCAACTATTCATACTAGATCTTGACTCATGATGCCTCTTTTAACTTTGTTCCTATAACACTCTTAAAGAGGGGATTTTAACTTCCAAAGCATCATCACTTTCATTCTATAAACTAGGAAATATGAGGTTACTTTTGTAGATGTTCTCACTACTGTGTAGTAGGCATGCAAAGTGTAAGGAAGTATCTCATGTCAATCCTTATAAGTGATCACTATCTTCTACACAATTTTCTTGATATTCTTATTAGCAACCTCGATTACACCATTCATCTTTGGTCCGTAAGGAGAGGAATACCGATGCTTTATTTTTACTATTTGTAGAGGTCAACAATCATCTTTCTGTTAGAGTTCTAAGCATTATCTCGTTATTAGTGTTTTGAGCATACCGACAAATCAAGTCCTTTTCTATGAATCGACAAACCACTTATTAGGTGACATGAGCATAAGATGTAGCTTCTATCCAGCTTAGTAAAATAGTCTACTACAACTAAAATGAAATAATTCACATTACTTTCTTTCGTATTATAATTAGCCGAGATAACATCTAAACCCCAAATTACTAACAACCAATGTGATACCCTATTATACAAAACAACTAAAGGTGTATTGATCTTATATTGATTTTATCTCTATAAACTTGACATTTATGGCACTTTTGAACACTCTCAACACAATCATTCTTTATAGTCATCTAAAAATACCCACATTACTATGATTTTCTAGCCATCCTATGCCCACTCACATGTGTGGCACAAGTACCCTCATGGATTTCTTTAATGGCTTTTCAAGCTTCGAGTCTCATCTAGGCATCTAAGCAATGTGCCTTCGAAATCTTTTGTATAATATTTTTCCATCAAGTTAAAAGTCTATGGTCATTCTCCTTAATGTCTTTTTATCCATCTATTTAATCTTAAATTGAGCAACAATGGGCCAAAGAATTTCTAGTCTCAATACATATGGATTGTATTCTTACTCCATATTAATTTAAGTCAAAGATGTTAGGGTTGCTAAGGCTTTGGCAATTTGATTCTTGTCTTTATTTAAGTTTTTGGCCAACTTTGCAAGGTATACTTGGTAAGGCTTTAACTTTTCCTCATTTCTTTCCTATTCACTTTTAACTTGAAAAATTATCGACAATGAGTCCCCACACCATTAAGCTTCTTAACTTTCATTTCTTAAGCAACTTCCAACCCATAAAGCTTCATACTCTACGACATTATTTATGCAAGCAAATTCAATTTGAATAACTATTAGATACTGCTTCCAATTTGGAGAAATTATGAATGCACCAATATTATTTTTAGAGATATTTGTAGCACCATCAAAATACATGGCCCACTATTTTTCATTAGAGTTAGCTAGATTTTTTGCCTATGCTATGTTGCTGATTGGATAAAATATATAAAATTATTTATAAAAATTATTTCAGTTTGATAGTTTGTTTTATGGTATGAATCTATAAAAATATATGAAATCAAAGCTGAAAAAAATACTTAAAATTTTGTAATAAAAAATTTTGTATTTAACTATTTCTTATTTGTGTTTTTAATAAATTTTTTCATTAGAAAAAGGACTGATCCTTGTTAATCCATGGATTATTAACTAAGAAAAAATTAAATAATTTTTTTAAAAAAACTTTAGTATTTAATAAGATTGTTTCAAAAAAACAAAAATAACAACTATTAAAAGCTTACATAGAATTGAACAAATAATTTTTTTATTTTTTTTATATTGATGAGAATATCCATTTTTTAAAACAAATGTGAAATTAATTTTTATATATTTATTTAAAAAAGAATGAATAATATTAAAATAAATCAAAACTTTCAGTAAATATAATTTTAAATTAATTGAATGAGAATTTAAAAGACATGAAAAATTAAAGTAGTAAATTTTAAATAAAAAAATAATTAACAAAAAACAATAAAACAAAATGAGACCAAATCATAATATAATTAATGTTCGAAATTAAAAAAAAGTATAGAAAAATTAAAGACCATATAATTTTAAATTAATTAGATGAGAATTAAAAAAAATTCAATAAAATTCAATAAAATTTTTTATAAAGCTTGAGTATTTCATAAGATTGTGTCCAAAAAAAAATTATTAAAAGCTCACATAAAATTGAAAAAATATTTTTTTATTTAATGTTGATGAGAATATCGATTTGTAAAAAAATATAAATTTAATTTTTATATATTTATTTATAAAAGAATGAATAATATTAAAATAAATCAAAACTCTCATTAAATGTAATTTTAAATTAATTATATGAGAATTAAAAAAAAATGACAAATTAAAGTAGTAAATTTTAAATAATAAAAAAATTCAACTAAAAACACTAAAACAAAATGAGATCAAATTAGAATACAATTAAAGTTTGAAATTAAAAAAAAATGTATAGAAAATTTGAGGACCATAGAATTTTAAATTAATTAGATGAGAATTTTAAAAAGATGAAAATTAAAGTAGTAAATTTTAAATAATAAAAATAATTAACACAAAACACTAAAAAAAAGAAACCAAATCACAATACAATTAAAGTTTGAAATTGAAAGAAAAAAGGATAAAAAATTGATGACCAAAGTGTAAAAAAAGTTATGAATATTGAAAGAAATAATGATTTATAAGTATGTGAATAGTGAAATATGAATGTATAAACGAGTGTTTGAAACATTAACCATGTATTTTGTTTTATTTTGTAAACGAGTTTGAAACAAGTAATCATGTTTTTTTGTTTTAGTTTGTTTTATAAGTGTTCCCGCTTTAGATACTATTAGATTTTTACCCGCATTACGCTGCGAGTTGGATAAAATATATAAAATCATTTAGAAAAATTATTTCAGTTTAATAATCTATTTTATATTGTGAATCTATAACAATATATGAAATCAAAGGTAAAAAAATAATTATAATTTTTTAATCAAAAATTTTATATTTAACTATTTATTATTTGTGTTTTTTATTTTTTTCTTTACGGAAAGGATTTATCCTTATTAATCCATGAATTATTAACTAAAAAGAAAATTAAATATATTTTTTAAAAAACTTTAGTATTTTATAAGATTTTATTGAAAAACAAAAATAACAATTACTAAAAGCTTATATAGAATTGAAAAAATATTTTATTTTTTATTTCATGTTGATGAGAATATCAATTTTTGAAAAAAATATGAATTTAATTTTTATTAATTGGATGAATAATATTAAAATAAATCAAAACTATAAGTAAATATAATTTTAAATTAATTGGATGAGAATCTAAAAGAAATGACAAATTAATGAAAATACTAATAAATGACAAACTATGAGTAGTAAAATTCTTTATTATGATATATGTATTTTTTTTTTGAGAGATAAATCTTATATAATTATTAATTAATAAATTATGTTATGTGATAGTATGTGCTTATAGACATAATTATTTTTTGAAAAAAATATTATTTTTTCAAATTAGATATTTTAAACTTTAGAAATAAATAATAAAGGAAATAAATTATTGGCTCCTTTAAAATTTTAGCACCTAATTAATTGTTGGTTCCTTTAAAATTTTAACACTCGACATTATTTAGAAAAAAATTAAAAAAAAAACCGTTCACTTTTGAAAAATGAAAATAAAATAATGGTCACACCAAAAGAAAAATTAGATATTTTAAATTTCAGAAATAAATAATAAAGGAAATAAATCGTTGGTTTCTTTAAAATTTTAACACCCAATTAATTGTTGGTTCCTTTAAAATTTAACACCCAATATTATTAAGAGACAAAAATTTAAAAAAAAAAAAAACAGTTCAATGTTTAGGAAAAAAAGAAAAAAAAAAGAGGGCTAGCCATTTACTATTCATGTGAACAGTAAACTGATGGAATTTAAAAAAAAATGTTGAAAGTTTAGAAAATAAAAAAGGAGGGAAGTGTTTACTCGTTTAAATGAACAATAAACGAAACAAAAAAGCCAGAGGGTGCTGAGAAAAAGAAAAAAAAACTAAAGGACAACAATGAACCGTGATAATTATTGTTCATTGCTGCAGTAAAAAATTTTACTTTCAAATGAATAGTAAACAGAACAAAAAAAATTAGAAGGTGTTGAAAAAAAATTAAAATTACAAAAAAAAACTAAAAGACAGCAATAAACAGTAATAATGACTTTTCATTGCTACAGTGAAAAAGCATTTTACTTTAATTTATGGTATAATATAATATAATAATATAATAATATCTTTATTAGAAAAATTAAAATTAAGAGGCTCCTAATTATCGATCATGTTATGGTACACGTCATTCACCCCTACCCATCTTCTTAAAAAACAAAAAGAGAAATAGTGCTAGGTGAAATGACGTCATTCACCCCTGGACTATTCTGTCTTTTTCTCTTGTATTTCTTTCCATGTATTTTTCCTACTTTCTTTCTTTGTTTCTGCCCAACAAAATTACCTCCTCACCGTCTCTCTCACAAGTTCTTTATCCGTCCAAATCCAGCCAAAAGACCAGCAATCCTCTTATTTATACCTAACCTAAAATAAAAAAAACAACGTGCACATTCTGCACCTTAATTTGGGCTGCAAAAATAGCCATAAATAAACACCTTCTTTGGCCGTTTTAGAGCTGCAAACATGATACAAAGACTGCTTAGTCTGCTTGCATGGGAGCTTCAAGGGCTGAGATTACTCCCTGCATTCAAAGGTTAAAAGTGAGCATAAGAGGTAAGGTTCTAGACCCTTCCCTTTGCACTCACTGTAAAGGAAAGGTTTTAAGGAAGGTTTTATAGAGATCTTTTTCAAGAGAAAGGCTGGTCTGTTTTGGTGAGAATGCAAGAAAAACCTGGTAACCAAAGAAAATTACCAATAGGGTATTCGCTGAGGAAAAACAAAAGAGAAAAGTAGGAAAAATGAAGAAGCCGTTGCTGCTCACCACCTGCTCCTCCGCCACCGACACACACTAAACCACCACCATGTGCTGTGAGAGACGAAAATGCCATTTCGATGCCAAACAGCCTCTACGCCCGCAAGTATCCTCTTATCTGCCTGGAATACGAGCTGGCACGCACCAATTCTACCCCTTCAGTTTGCCCTTTTCATTTATTTCAGTCCCTAATTCATTTCAATCTTTGTGCCCTAGTTCCCATTTTATTATGTTGGTAATTTAGTCCTTGACAATTGATTTTCACTTTTTTATTCTACATTTGGTCTTATTCGTTGACGATATATGAGTTTTGTGTTCTGAATTGATTTTGTTTCATAAACAAATGGGTCTTGCATGATTATTAAGTTTAGATTTAAATGATGAAAGAGTCTAATTGAGGATAAGTTGATTTAAAATCCTTGATTTGATTTTGCTTAAAATAATTTAAATAAAATTTGAGATCATTCTCCTGCATCAATTTGATTTTTTTTTCTAGTATAGCCCTCGTTCCTTGTTAGTCGCTATAAGTTAGTCCCATATCTAATAACCGAGGTAATCAATTCCATATCCTTCCTTTTACTTGTTGATACTTGATTTGGTCGTTTGATTTAACATGATTATGTTTATTATTTATGACTTTAGTTGACGTATTGGTCGATTGGAGGGGTTTGAAGGTTGATTAATGGATATTAGATCGTGGAGGTCCTTCCATTCTTTCTTTTGTTTTTATCGTGTTCTTCTTTTTTTTTTTTTTTTTTTTTGTCTAAAATTCATCCATCTATATTGAGTTTTTTTTTTCATTATCTCGTCCATCCATTAACTTTTAGACTAATGATATTAACGCTTTTTTTTTCTCAATTTTATCCTTCTACTCTATTTTTTCATCTTTATCTTTTTTTTATACCAAATTTAAATAAATAAATTTTTTTAAAAAATAAAAAACTATATATAAAAAAGGGGAATATATATATATATAGTCATTCTCTCAAAAAAAAAAAAAAAAAGAAGATAAATTTTTTTATCCAAAATATCCTTTATGAGTTTAAAAATTTTATTTTTATGATAATAAGTAAAATATGAGTATAAAATGAACTATTTATAGTATTTTAAAAAATATATATATATAAAGAGAGTTTTAATTAATTTTTAAAATTAAAAAATTTATAAAATCAAAATAAGTAAATTATAGTAAACTCTTCTAAGGTATTATAAAATTATAAATAACACTTAAAATTTTAAAATTTTGCTAAAATTCTCTTTGCATTTAAAGAAAAATACAGTAAATATTTCATTTTATACTTAAAATATGCACTATCATAAAGATAAATTTAAACCCATAAAGGATATTTTGGATAAAAAAAGATAAACTTAAAATTTTAAAATTTTGCTAAAATTCTCTTTGCATTTAAAGAAAAATATAGTAAATATTTCATTTTATACTTCAAATATGTACTATCATAAAGATAAATTTAAACCCATAAAGGATATTTTGGATAAAAAAAATATTTTAACTTCACCTTTTTTTTTACAATTTTTAGAGAGAATGATCGAATATATGTTCACTTTTTTTTTCTATTTTTTTTTTTTTATGCGAAATCTTCCGTATCTCATTTGATGCAAAAACATATACCTTTTTTTTTTTTAAGTTAGTGAAGAGGTCAAGAAAGAATCAAAGTTAATATGGATGATTCAAACTAGTTTCCTACTTTTAAGAGTAAAAGTGTGTACACTCCATACGTCGGGCAACCAATTTTGAAAGAAGACAGCTCTAACTCGATCAATGTTTTGACAAAGGAGTGTAGTTTCGGTGGATAATTTAGACGAAGTAAACCTTTAAGACTTGAGAAAGGATGATGATGAACTTATAGGATGATTTTTTGAGAGATGGCGAGCAATGGTCGCTCTAGTATGTCTTGTTTTGATCGAGTTAGAACATGTTGGTATCTTTGTTAACATTTTAGATCCCAATGCTATGGATGTTTGATAGGCTATTTCTCATCTTAGTTTGATGATCTCATAGAAATGGTTGAGAAGATCAAACATAGCATAGCTTTGAGAAAGATCAAAGAAGTAGATCCAAAGCCCTCCGAATTGCATGGGAATGCCAAAGCAAGTCTTCCTAAGTAGTGCGAGCTTTTGTTGCTATATTCTAAAAAGAAGTATAACATATGTACTAATTCTCGAATGCTAGCGAACAAGCTCCTAAAAGATAAGGAAAATTTGTTCCCTTATAAATCAAGAAATTTTATAATACACAAGAAGTAACTAGTGGCATGTACAGTAGTTACTCCATAAACCCATTTTGAGAAGAGAGAGAGATAAAAAAAAAGAAAAAAAAGAGAAACAAGAGAGAGAAATTAAAAAAATTGAGTAAAACGTGAAAATCTTCTTATCACTTTTGGTAGGTCCGGATGTAATTCAATGTGTCTCTCTTTCTCCTTAAAGTGAGTCTATAAAGTAATTACTATATATATTACTAGTTACTCTTTGTGTATTATAAAATTTCTCACTATAAACTAAGTCTTCGGTGCAAAATGAATCATTCTTTAACAATCAACAAACACTCGTGCAACCAAAATAACCCAAACAACGAAAACAAATAGAACATCGAAACCTTAAGATTATGGATGATCATTCGGTTAAACGGTTCGCTTAAGCTTAATTCGGTTTGGTTTTCGGTTAACCGAATTAGGAAAAATAAAAATTGAAACCGAACCAAAATTAATTCGGTTTGAAACCGAATTATTTCGGTTCGGTTTTGAAATAATTCGGTTTGAAACTCGAATTATTTCGATTACTCCTTTCAAGATGAATGGAAAGGTGAAACTATTTAATGCGGGAACAAATTGTTTTTCATATGCTAAAACCAACAAGAAGCGAGAAAAAGTTACATCAAGCATCTCGGAGTGGCTTGCTTCAACATGTCAAGTTTACATGATTAAATGACTTAGCAACATGCATTACATATTAGCTTGCAAGTGTTACGGTGTACCCAAAAATAGAGAAAGACATTGCTACGAGTGTATTATAAAACATTATTGTTGCAAGGCTAAATGATTTCTATTGACTTAGCAACAATGTTACGATCTACTCAAACAAAGAGATCGCGAAGTTAGCATGCTCTAGTGGGCTTTGGAAAGTGTTTGCACTTTGCAACATGCTAAATGATTTCTACTTCTAAAATTCTCTACTTTTGGTCAAATAGCAAGCATACATATTAGCTTGCAATGTTACAGATGTACCCAAAAATACTTTGAAATGCTTATAACCCTTCAACAAACAATCAAATTTAGAGCATGTTCAAAATTATTTAAAAAAAGATAAAAAAAATAAATTTGACTACATAATGTCTAGCAATCTTGATGTCAAACCATATGGAAAGCAAAGTATACATAACAACATTCAAGATGAATCATCATCCACCATGTTTCGAAGTTCAAGCCATTCGACCAAAAAACATCAAATGCACCATATCAAAAGGCTTTAAGATGGAAATAAAGAAGACCTCATGTCTCAAAAAGATATCCACATCACAAAGGAGTTCTAGTAATCCACAACCAAATGTGTAGATGCTCAAGTCAATAACTAAATGAAGGCAACAGTTGCCCTAGAAACCAAAGAAAGATGCAACTATAGCTTTAATGATTAAGGATCTAGCAGAGGCATATAATCCACATGAACCGAAAGAACCCGGAGATGGAGCTGGTGCTTATTCATTTGCTCCACCATTCGCAATTGGTCCGGGTGCAAATCCTTCTATCATATGAATAGAGCAAAATGATGAGCGGTATAGATCCGATTGGCAAACAAATCATTGTAGTTTAAAAAAACAACAAAATCATATAGCTAAAAGAATCTTTATAAAAAACTTATATGGATGCATAGAGAACTCATTGGAGATTTTGAGTTTAGGCAACAATCACCCCCGACCTCATTGCCAAATTGGACCCGACTCAACCGGTCCTTAGTAGGCTATGCTACATTGCTACTAATTGCATGATTTGTATTGCCCATCCCCTCCCAGTGCTCCCACCCCCACCCCCACCCCCAAAATCATGCATTTTCCTTTTCTTAATTTACGTCGAACATTAAATGAATGATAGTATGATGCAATAAAAAATATAGTTCATATCACCATAACATAACTAAGCACTTGCATATTTCCAAAACAATATCTAAAAATAGTTATTACAAAGCATCACTCAATTGAATTCAAAATTTCACAACACATGCAATCGACCAATACATTATTGTTACCGATAAAATAAAAAAAAATAATAAAAGAGACCGACCTTGGGAAAGCTCGCAAGAAGAGAAAGACAAGAAGAGTAGTCGAGGCGACTCGAGTAGGAGAAAAATGATGGTGATCGATGAGGATGATCGTGAATCCGTGAGATTGAAGGAGGATGATAGGGGTTACTTGGGTTGTGAGTTGTGACTATTGGCTTCAACTCGGAGAGTGGAGAAGAAGGGAATGAAGCCGAAGGAGATTAGGGGAGAAGACGGAATGAGAACTAGTGGACGGTGGCAGTGAGACGATGAGATTATTTGATCGACGATGATCGTGATTCGCTTGAGTCGCTG
Source organism: Dovyalis caffra (assembly GCA_963924115.1). Classification (NCBI taxonomy): domain Eukaryota; kingdom Viridiplantae; phylum Streptophyta; class Magnoliopsida; order Malpighiales; family Salicaceae; genus Dovyalis; species Dovyalis caffra. The sequence goes on along the minus strand of CAWUPB010001194.1, from coordinate 13,488,998 downwards.
AAGGTGTTAAGAAAGTGAGAAAGTCCAAAAAGAGTATGAGAGAAAGAAAAGATTGAAACCGATGAACTCGAAGTTAGGGTTAGGGATTTTAATTTTTAATGTTCATTTCGATTTTCGGTTCAAATCGATTTTTTTTCAAAAATCGAACCGAACCGAAATAATTTTGATTTTTTGGGTTCGATTTTAAATTGTATAATTTTAAATTCAAAACCGAACCAAATACCTTAATACGGTTCGGTTTTATTCGATTTTCGATTAACCGAACCGTTTACTCACCCCTACTCAAGATATACCAAGGGTAATTACCACCTCTTTTCTTTTCTTTAGAAGAGATGCTTCACTATATATATAAAAAAAAAAGAATTAGCGACGGTCTAATTCGGCAAAATCCATTGGTAAAATGCCGGTCGTTAAAATTTTACGACAGTTTTGGACCGTCGCTACTTTAGCGACGGAAAAACTCGTCTCAAAATTAGAAAAAACCATCGTAGTTTTACGATGGTTTTAGCGAGGGTTTTAGACTATTGCTAATATTTGGAATTAGCACGATCTAGATCATAGCTAATTCCGTCGTAAAAAAATTAGCAACAGTCTAGATCGTCACTAAAATATTATTATTATTATTATTATTATTATTATTATTTACCCTCATTTGAAATTAACCAATTGCTATTTAAAAGTCTATAAAATACCCAAAACATAATATTTTAAAATTTCATAAGTCTTATTATAAAATTTATTAAAATGTAATAAATATTATTCAATTATTAAATTCTTGAAAAAAGTAGAAAGTTTATTATTATTAAACTTAATTACTAATTAATTTTTTAATTACTAATATAATTTACAAAAAAAAATAATTTTTTAATCACTACTTAATTTCTTAATTAATTAACTCCTTTACTTAATTAACAACTAAATAAACTTAACTACTAATTAATTTTTTAATTACTAAACAAAATTTCAAAATTAATTAATTTTTTAATTACATAACTCCTTTACTTAATCAACAACTAAATAAACTTAATTACTAATTGATTTTTTAATTACTAAATTAAATTTCAAAATTAATTAATTTGTTAATTACTTAACTCCCTTACTTAATCAACAACTAAATAAACTTAATTACTAATTAATTTTTTAATTACTAAATATAATTTCAAAAATTATTAATTTTTTAATGACTAATTATTTTTGTAATTACCAAAAATTTTAAATATTTCTAATAACTTATTAAAAATTTTCTAAAATAATTAACTTTCCAAAATAATATCAATTAAACTAACTAAATTAATAAATAAAATTTAACAATAAACTAACTAAATTAACAATTAAAAACTACCGATAAACAATAACAATTAACAATTAAACTAATAACAATAACAATTAAATTAACAACAAAAATTAATAACAATTAAATTTTCTTAACAATAAAATTAGCAATTAAACAATTAAACTCTCATAATTAATAAAAATTAATAACAATTAAAATTTCTTAACAATTAACAATAAATTAACTAAATTAACAATTAACAATAACAAAAAAATTTAAAATTAAATTAAGTAAATAATTGAAAAAAATTAAAAAATTAATTAAGGGGTTAGATGAGGGAGGACCTTTCACCAACACAAGGAGGAGAGTGGGTCGCACTGGTGGAGAGGCTTCGTCGGACTATTCTGGCCGAAAAATGGCCGGTTGAGGAAGAAGGGAGAAAGGAAGAAAGAAAGAGGAAAAGGAGGAAGAAAAGGGGAGAGGTAGAGGGGAGAAAGGGAAGGAGGAAAGAGAGGAGGAGATTGGAAGGAAAATAAAAAGGAGAGGGGGAAGATTTAATGGAAATAGAAGGGAGATTGGCGCTGGAGAAGAAGAAGAGAGAGAAGAAATTTTTTCTTGTAAATTTTCGAGCAAATTGTTATATAAGGGTTGAAAGTTTTAGCGACGGTATGTCCGAAAAGTTTTAAAAAATAGTCATTTCCCTCTTAATTAGCGACTTATTTTTTATTATAAAAAACCATCCCTAAAAAGGTCTGGAAGAAATAATTTTTTTTAAAAAAAATTGAAATTAGCAACGGTTTTTTTACAAAAACCGTCGCAAAAAATTTTTACAAAAATTTTTTTTTTAAAAAATGAAATTAACAACGAATTTTTTTGGAAAAAACCGTCACAAAAAACTCGTCGCTAATTTCCATGATTAGCAACAGCTTTTTTTACAAAAACCGTCGTAAAAAATGGTTGTATAATTTTTTTTTTAAATTGAAATTAGTGACGGTTTTTTTTTTGGAAACCGTCGCAAAAATGGTTGTAGAAATTTTTTTTAAAAAAAATTGAAATTAGCGATGGGTTTTTTTTTTTTGTAAAAACCCATCGTTAATTTCTCTTACTAAAGATCTTCGTACCATTGCAATTTTAGTAAATTAGCGATGATTTTGAAACCATCGCTAATTTTTCCTCGTAAATTCTTTATTTTTTTGTAGTGCTTGAGCACCTTGTAAGTATCACACAAATTATTCTAATTTTTTAAGATTCGATTCAGCCATCATATCCCTGTTGGTATATAAACCTAGTGAGAGGTGTGAGTATCATGCAGGTGCCATTAGCTAACATTAAAAGTGTAAACACGATATCTTTTAAGAATGCTAAGTATAATAAGGACACATTTATCTTATAAGTAGTAATAGATAGGTTGTTTGACCTGCTGGGTATGTCCAAAAGCCATTAGGGACATATGCTGCCATCTATACTATTAGGCATTAGTAGTTTCACAATGAGAAAGGGCATAACCTTGACAATTGCGTTGAATTCCATTAAAAAATTGAAAAAATGATGGTTTTTGAGATGTTGCAAATAAAAAAAGATTGAGAAATATAAAATAGAAATATTGTCATCACAAGAACTAAAAACGTGTTAAACAAGTCTGCGGATATCAACAGTTTGAATGGAGGAAGGTGTGCCTTTAAGATCACATGGAAATAAGACTTGGTTTTAATTGAGTTTTTAACTAGTTCAAAAATACTACTTATCATCAAATAGAAAAAACGATATGTGTTTCTAAAAACTTAATGAGACCAGCGAAATTAAATCAATACCCTAGAAATATCATTGTATACTTTGTATTTCTTGATTTTATAATTAAACAGAAATGTGAATACATACTTTTTATATCTTGATTATTATACTTAAGTATACCTTATTTATGTTTTTTTTATGATACAAAGTATGTTTGTGTTAGGTTATGCATCAACTAAGATAAAAAAAATTTTCATACGATTTTAATGACTCTACCCTCATATTGGTTCAGTGCATTGAAAAGAATAAATTCTTTTATTTTTTGGATGCGAACTCTCAGATTCAAACATAAGAATCAAAGAAAGAAGCAAAATATCTTATCTATGTTGTTAATGATACTTGTTTTTTTTTTTTTTTTTTCCTTCCCGAAAAGAATATATATGTTAATCTATATTTTTGCATATCTTAATTTTAACTCAACTTTGTTTTTTCCTCTAAATAATATCAATAAGAATTATACATCAACAAACATGATGATTTTAGATTTCAAATAAAATTTAACTTAAAGTTATTGTAGTGATTATAGCAAATTTATAATTTATAAAATAATGATAATGATACACCTACTATGTTTTCCATGAAAATATATTTTTCAGGACAATATTTTTAAATTGATAATAACACTAATTATTGACTATTTTCATTTGAACTCGCTGAATTTATAATTCAATGCTTTGTCACTCACAACCTCAAAATAAAAAGAAATTAGTTTTCCCTTTAGTGTTCATAAATAAAGATAATGATAATGATTTATAATCCTAAAGATATCCTTAAGTATTGTTTGGTTATGATGAATTGAGTGGTGAGAATGAGAATAAAAATTTTATTTCTATATTGTAATCTGTTTGGTTAAAAGCAATGAAATAGAAATGAAAATGAAAAATGAGAAAGAGAAAGAAAATTGAGAATAGTTTCATTTCTACGTAGAATGTCAAAATTAAAATAAAGAATATGAATGAATTTTTTTCTTCAAAATAATAATATATTATGTTTATTTATTATGTATCAACTACTTCTACCATCACCACTATTACCATCTCACTTTCATTGGAGATGGTGATAATTTTTTTTTAAAAAAAGTTATCATTATTTTTCCAACACCACTCATCATCAATTATCACTATCACTTTTATTATACTACTAACACTATCACCATTGACTACGGTAATAAAAAATTATTATTATTTATTCTGTCATCACTCTTTTTCTATCGATACGATCATTTTTAGTATATCACCACTGCCATTACAATAACTCTTCTTCCTCTATCATCTTATACAATGATGGTATCAATTTTTTAAAAATATATTATTGATATTATTATGTTGTTATTACTACTAACTCTTCTTTATCCTTTTTCTATTCCACTACAATAATTATCTCTATTATTTTACTATCATAATTTATAATTTTTTTAATTTTTATTTTTATTTATATTAAAAAATAGATATTAAATAATTTAAATTTTATCATAATTTTTTATTATTTTAAATACATTGTCAAAATACAAATATCATTTCCATTTTATAATTTTTATTTTGTATTTTTTATTTCTAGTAATTAAAGGGCACCTTAGTGTTCATCGGTTACGTAACAACCGACATGTCATTTTGTCATTCTTATCCAATTTCATTTTCCAAGTTTTCGAAAATAAAATAAAAGAAAGTTAAAAAACAACGTTCACAAATGTGCCCCCAACTTCCTCTTCCTCACCGGTGACCCTCTCTTTTTCTGTTTGCTTCGTCGCTTCCTTCTTCTCTTCTCTTCCCAGCTCGGCTCTCTCCAATCAATTAATCAATCAAGGAAGAAAATTCTACCTTTCATGCATGAATGGAGAGAATTATAGGAGAGAAGTACAAGTTAGGTCGCAAAATTGGAAGCGGATCCTTCGGTGAAATCTTTCTTGGTATACTTTTTCTTTATCTCTCTTATTATTTACCCTAATCATTTACTCCACGATTGATTTTCTGATTTTTTTTTTGTTTTTTGTTTTTACTTTTTTAACAGCTACTCACATTCACTCTGGTGAAATCGTAGCTGTCAAAATTGTAAGTCTTGATTTCTCATCTTCTCTTTGCTTTTAGTTTTGATTTTTGATTTTGATATTTTAATTTCTTTTTATTAATCTTTAATTTTAATTTTGTAGGAAAGTAGGAGTACGAAGCATCCGCAATTACTTTACGAAGCCAAACTGTATAAGATTCTTGGTGGAGGAAGTAAGTATTTTTCAGAAATTAGTAATTTTCTTTTCGTGTTATTTTTTTTTAGTATTTTAATTTGTGGAAATTGTGTTATTTTTTTTTTAGTATTTTAATTTGTGGAAATTGTGTTATTCAGGTGGTATTGCGAATATAAAATGGTGTGGAGTAGACGGAGAAGATAATGTGTTAGTAATTGATTTGTTAGGACCGAGTCTTGAGGACCTGTTTGTGTACTGTGGGAGAAAGTTTTCGCTTAAAACGGTGTTAATGTTGGCTGATCAGATGGTAATGACTGATGATGTGATTTGGTTTTATAGTATTTGAATGTGGTTCTCGGATTTTGATGATGAGTTCTGATTGTTGGTTGTTTTTTTTTTTTTTATCTGTTTCCTGAATGGAGATTGCGAGGATTGAATACATGCATTCGAAGGGGTTTTTGCATAGGGATATTAAACCGGATAATTTCCTCATGGGTCTTGGAAGGAAAGCTAATCAGGTAATAGTTTACTCTGTGTTGTGCCTTTTATGTTCAGTATCTTATTTATGTGGATGATTAGTGAATAACACATTGTGGTTTTTTGTTATCTAATAAATGTCCCTTAATTTTCTTGCATGCACCAGGTCTATGTCATTGATTTTGGACTTGCAAAAAGATATAGGGATCCAACAACACACCAACATATTACTTACAGGTAGTTATTGTTATAACCAAGCTCATGTTTGATTTCTGGTGGGTGTTGGACATCTCTCCTCATTAAGTGTCAATGTTGTCAATGTTGTCAAAATTATTTGGTTGTATGTAGACAAGAGAACAAAAATGGTAATGCAGTTTTCAAGCGAGAAAGAGGGTTGAATCATTTATGATTTTTGAAACTTTGTAGTTCAGCTATTGACTTAGCTCCTGTTATCAGTGTTAACAGTTAGAAGTCTGGTATTTGCTAGATGACATTCAAAAATTTAAGCCAGGACATTGTGTTTCTCATTCATAAAGTTTTTTATTAGCTTGTCATCTAATTTAGTTGGGAAAGGCTTGGGTTTGCTGAGTTGAGTTAGGCCTTTTATCTTCAGGTTTTGATTTTAAGATGACTTTACTGGTTTGTTGTTATTCATAAAGTGTCTTTTATTTTGTTTAGCATCGAGATATGAACAAATGTATGAAGAACTTTTTCTGGCAATAATGCTCTGATATGTTGGCAGTTAGAAAACCACTGAGGTTTTTGTGGTAAAACCTGTTGGGATGTAACATATTTGTTTTCCTTTGTTGACGATGTGCATTCCCCTTTCCCTGAATCTTTATTTGTCTACCATCATTGACTAAGACTCCTTTTTTCCTTCCCTTTCGCCCCTCAAAAAGAGAGAACAAAAACTTAACAGGAACTGCACGGTATGCAAGTTGCAATACTCATCTAGGAATTGGTAAGTTAGACATGTTTTGCTAGTGTGTTTGATAAATCAAGCAAACCATTTGTTCTATGCTCACCTTTTACTTTCTACTCAGAGCAAAGCCGTCGGGATGATTTGGAGTCTATTGGCTACGTTCTTTTATATTTTTTGAGAGGAAGGTATGCTACCACTGCCTATGTAGAGATCTATTTATTTATTTATTCTGGGTTTGCTCTGTTTTTTCCCCTTTAATACCATGTGAATTTTGGAGGCGGTGTGATGTTTTAACAAGATGATATGATGATTAGTTGGTTTTTTGACCATCTGATAATTGGTTTCTGCATTTAGCCTTCCATGGCAGGGTCTGAAAGCGGCAACAAAGAAGCAAAAGTATGATAAAATATGCGAGAAGAAGTTATCAACTCCAATTGAGGTATGTGGCCAAATGCAATTAATCAACTTGGAATTTGTATCCTGATTTTAGTGGGAGAAGTATCTTCTTTTTTTCTAAGATAATAAGACTGGATCTTCAAAAGGTGACCTTTTTCTCAAACTTCTGTCATCAATCCTATTTCTTGTCATATATCACATGCATAAACATTCATCTGAAATCCAAAAAATAGAGTAGCAACCTGAAATTCATGGAATTACAAGAGCAAAAATTGTATAAGAGTATTAAATAATGTGGCTTGCAAGTTATCCTATTTGGATTATTTAGGCAAAAAGATTTTCCATTTTTTTTGATAAAGGCAATTGCTGTTAAAGCTAAGGTTAGAGTGGGTAGGTTCTAGGGAAAATAAAGCACAACTAAATGCTTGGATAGCTCTTTTGTCATTGGAAAGAAGAAAAAGAGCTTCAAGGGTTGTTGTTCTCAAAATTGAATTCTGTTTGCATATTTGGTTCCTTGTACCAGTTTGAATCTCTGCCTTCTATATTTAGCAGTCTGTTGACGTCACATTTGTTTTGTGAAGGTGCTATGCAAGTTGCATCCTGTGGAGTTTGCTTCTTACTTCCATTATTGCCACTCTTTAACATTTGACCAACGGCCTGATTATGGATTTCTGAAGCGCCTCTTTCGTGAATTGTTTACTCGGGAAGGTAATTGATTAATTAAATTGTGAGGAATTCTTTTTAATGTCGGTTCAGTGGGGGGACGATAGGGAAGTTATGTTTGTCAGTCATTGAGGACTGCAAAGTCTAGAAATTGATAATTGAACAATTTTTGGTCCGTTGCTTTTAATAGTCAATGTTGTGAAGTGACATCCACTCAGGCCTTTGGAGTTGACAGTCATATTCTATGGCTTGATCTACATATTTTCCCATTTCTGGCAGGATTTGAGTTTGATCATGTTTTTGATTGGACCATCCTGAAGTACAAGCAGACACAAAGGCCAAAGCCACAAACTCAATCATCCGTTAGTTATTCGAACCTTCTCTCTCTAAAATATTTCCAATGAGTCATGCGAAGACTTCAATTCATGAGATTGCAATTCATATTCTTTTTAGGGGTTATTTTTCTATTTTATTTGTTTGTATAGGTCCAAAATTGTCTTCAAATTATTCTGTAAACTAATTCACTTTGCTTCTGGAGTGGCTTATTAATAGTCTTCATTTGATTTTATTCTTTCATGTGAGATTTTTCAGGACTTGCGGCCAAATTCTAGAGTGACAAGCAATCGAGCAATGGCAATGGATCTCGATAAGGATAAAGGTAAAAGCCTAAGGATTGTCATTCTGTTCATGTTTAATTTTCTATCTTGTTTATCTGGGTCTCGTACGTTTGGCAGCAGTTTTCTTTTCACGTCATTTTAACTATTTATGATTGAATTGTCACCTCAATTTAGATGGAAAATATTTGTATCATTTTGCTTCCTTATTTTTGAGGTAAGAAAGAGGGGTTTGGCTTTTTGCAGCGGTGTGGGAAGGATGTTGAATTAGACACCTTAATAAAATCAAACCAGTCCATCTTAACAGAGCACAATAATGCTTAATTCGCTTGCATGGGAATTGGTTGTAGGTGTAAGCGCAAGCATAAAAATGTAGATGTAGAAATGAGGGTCTGAAATCTCAGAGTGAACTTGTTCTTGATTGGTTATTTGTAGGTTATTTTAACAATCGTGCCGGGCTCATTTATGACAACATTAACATGCCATTACTGGATTTCAAATGTCCATCTGCTGTACTGCAATGGCTTAGTAAATATTGAACAATGATACAATGACCTCAATTAGATTCTGGGAAATTAGTAGTTAACCATTCTAGCACCCAGCAGAACCTTTTTATTCCTTTTTTTTATTTGTCATGTTGAACTTTTGCTCAACCCATAGTGAATCTAGGAAGCCATTTAGAAGTTTTTTAGTCCTTTTTTTTGTGGTTTCATTCTATTTGGTCTTTTTCGTATTGAATTCTCAACTGAAGATGTTCTTGAGTGAAGTAGGGACAAAGTTTTCTAATGGACTGAGGATCATGGAGAAGGATGACACAAAACTTATCTGTTTAGGATATGAAAGATTTTGCTCTATTGGATTCTAGAATTCATCTATTTTTATATGGCCTTGCAGAAAACATCATTCTATATGTTCATTTTTTAATTTCAGGGGTCAATAGTGCTTCTTATTCGGCTGAGGTTACTGATCACAGAGGATCGAAAAATGTTGCTCGTCCAGATTCTCATATGCAGTTTGGGTCGTCATTTTCTCGGAATTTAATTGCTGATAATCCAATTGACAAGCATGTGAGTCATCTTTTCTTGTGATCAATATTATTGTCTTCTCGTTGTTCTCTTCATATTGTTGTATGTAGCTAGAATGCATAGCCAGTGTTGTACTTTGATGCAACTTATTCTATGTATTTGACAACACCTTTTGTCTTACTAAATGTTACTGTCACTAGAATCACTGTGCTGTAAATTTGGTGGAATCACAGCTATTTGAGATTTTATTGCTGCAGAATATGAACAATGCATCAATGCCGTCGACTTCTTTTGCTCCACCCAGTGCATCTAGAAGGGATTTTATGAAACTAGATGGGTCAACTGATGCTGTGAACATTGGTCGGGGGCTTGGGAACAGAGCTGGTGCTTCAAGCAGGTTGATGAGAATTTCTTCAGCTAAGTAATTGGTATGACAACTTCACTTTCAGAGATTATTATGTATGTTATGCATCATGCTTGCGCTCTTACTGTTTTTATTTGTGAATTTTTCATGGCCATAATTGCTATGAAACAATGTACTATGTTTCAACTACTGAACTTTCCTTTGTATTTACAGCTGTAATTCGGGGGACAGAATCCAGGATAGCATTGTCACTGACATGAAGTTTGGATGGCTCGACCTCTTTGCCTCAAGAATGTCAAATTACTTAAATGTATTATTCACAAGGTGACTACAAGTAGACACATTGGATGGTGCTGGGCCCATCAAAGCTTGGTCTTTTTGTTGTTTAAGATGGAAAAATGGTTAATTCTGTTTTATGTTTATTGTTCAATTGAGGATATGTAGATTGTTCCTTTTGATCCTCTATCCTTGGATGATGTATGGTTGTTTTGACATCTACTTATTTAATTCATAATAAATTACTTCCCATTATTAGTGCTTTATTTTTCAATACAAATCTTGGTTTTTTACCTGGATCAATTTGAATCTAGGTACCCGCATCCTTCATATTCTGAAAGAAGTACCAAAATCTAGTGTTTCAGGTACCATGTCATCCTGCCTGTTCTTGTGGAGCTTTCTCAGTTGCCATTATCTTTTCATCTTGTAATGAAGCTTTGGGGGGAAAAATTATGCTTAACTTTATATATTTCCATTTTCAGATTGCTATAGTTAAAGTTTTGTATGAAATTCGTTTATTGAGTGGAAAGAGCTGTTGGAAGTAAGGATGCAAATGAAGATGGTTTGTTAGTTATCCATCTTTGAATTGGTGTGTGGATTCTGGAAAGCTTTGAATCCTAGAGATTGAGGTAATTAACATCTTTGTCTCTTCATTTTGAACCAATCCTATTAAATTTGTTCCTGCCATTCTAAATTGCCAGAGAAAGAAAGTATATGCTTTTTCACTCTTGTCTGCTTCAGATAATTTATATGTTTCTAAGTATTATTGTTGTCAAAGAATAAGAATAAGTTGTGTGTAAAGGTCTTGGGAAAAGTAAATATTTCAATTTGTCTGTGAAGGCTGTGACAAGAATACCACATGGAGTACAAGATGGATACTTGAGAAATTCCAGAGGGATTATGGAAAAGAAGTGTTACTCATAATGCAATGTTTTTAGAATTAGTACCAGACCTTTTTTGTGGGTTCATACCATGCTTCAACATTTAAATTTACCTGTATATATTTCATTTGGTTCAGAGTTTGCTTCTACAGGAATATGATATTCTATGACATTGACACAGGTTTGCAGAATAAAGCTACACAGACATGCTCTATCTAGAGAGAGAGAGTTAAGGTACTACTACCAGCCGAGGAAGCTGCTAATAGACTTGCAGGTAGCATGCTTACTTCTAAATAAAGCTCAGGAGTGATAAGAACCAGAGTAATCTTTTTTTCCCCTTTTGTTTTTTTTTTGTTTTTTTTTTTTTTAGTTTTTTCTGGGTCCATGGCACAGTGTTAGAACATTTGACTGCAGATCAAGAGGTCACTGGTTCGGGTTAGGCCCTCTATCTTTCTTGCCATTTTTGCATATCAAAATCTATTATATCATATTGTTAATACCTTCTTCCAATGTATCATGAAATATCACAAACCTTGGGCTGAGCACAGGTTCAGATGTCTTTGCCTAGTGTTAATTAAGTTGAGATGGCCACTCATTATTGATAGACAAGCAATCCAATGTAAACCCAGGCCAAAAGGTTGCCTCAAGCAATAGGCTATAGGCTAAGGGGTGTATCTCTTATCTCTGTATGATGCGAAAGCATCTTTTAACTAGAAAGAGAGAGAGAGGTGATAACTCTCAGAATTAGCACTCAGAATCTGACTGCTGAATTATTGAATGATGATGATCTGCTTCTCTATTCTTATCCAAGTGGTGCTATAACAATATTGAGAGCTTGTCAGCTTGGGGTGTAATGTAGTTTGGGATGACTAAAAGGTTTTCCCAACTGCTGCTGAATTTAGCTTAAGGTAAGTCAATGTTGCATTGTTAATGTGGAAATAGATTTTTATCCTAAGCGGTAACATTCTTTTTGAAGCAGAAATGACTTAATTGCTCTAGATTATAAGATATTGATAATTTGGTTATTCTTTGATATGCTTCGCCAATCCTCATCATGGGTGCAAAACTTGCAATTTTATCTTTATAGGTTACGCTCTATTATAAGTTGCAATTAGTGCCACAGGCTCCCATGGGGTGCACTACAAAGATATTGTTCTCTCTCAGCTATGCAAGATGAGGAGTAACACTTTTTAGACTATGTTATGAGTTGGAAGGGTAACATTCCTCCTTTTTCATGTAGTTTCAAATTCGGTAAAGTTTTCATCTGTGGGGTTAAATATCCACACCAAAACAGATTGTGTGTTCTTTCATCGGCCGAATTCGATATAGTTTCTTCGGACCATTGCTAATGCATGCATTTTCTTTATACCCACACCTTGGCATCCCCTGCAATTGCAACAATCACCTACATTGCCATCAGCATGCTACCACATGGTCCCCTAACATGGTTACCCCTATAAGCATAGTACCATTACTGCCACAGTTGTTGTTACCGGTCTGCCACCGTTAAGGTTCACCACCATAACCGTTTCTTCCATACTGTGATAGGAATATTATGAAAAAATGTATATATTTTTTCTGACAGAAGGTTCTCTTTTTACATTATTTCTTTGAATCCGACATTCAATGTGGTTGATTTTTTTACATGCCAAAAACAGAGTTTTTGTTAAAACGTTTACTTGTCATTATCTTACACGGTACAAACAGAAATATCGCTAATAGCGCAATCGTAAATGTCGGTTGTGTGGTGTTCTTATCTTGGGCAGACCTTGAATTAGTCCTCTTACTATCATTCAATAGCCAACTGGATCCCAAAACAACAGAGTTTCTCCGTTGGTCCACAACGTATTAGATGCTCCTTATTAGGCGGCACAACCTATCGGTTTTTTTTTTTTTTTTGGCTAAATGCATATATTATTCAATAAAAGAATATCAAATGATGCGATTTTGAGGAAAATTTGACCTTTTTTTGTTTAAATAAATGGGGATCCAATTGAAGAATGTATGATAGTTTTGGAGATCCAATCGACACAAGTCTTGGTTTAGTGCTACATCGAAGTAACTAATTTTAGCTTTTATTTCTTGTTCACTTACATATTGCAATGCATGATGTGGTTTTAAACTATCAACATTTTTTTATTGGACAATTGCAAAGATTCTCTAAATATCGTTTTCCAAATTGTGTCCGTGCGTGTGCTGCCTGCAAATATCGTATAGGTTGTTATCATAGCCGACCCACATTGTAGCCTTGGTGGATGTCTAATTTGAGTATCAATCTTGGAAATCTGGGAGCTTATGAATTAATTAAGAAGCTAGGTGGGTTAATCACAATATTTTCAGTGTAATGGCGTGTGGGACCTTAAATAGGTTAATGGGCTAGACATGATGAGACTTAAAGCAAATGATGAAACAGCAAATGCAGAGACACCCGCTCGTTGATCGGCATTCCTTGAAGTTATAAAACCCTCATTGCCACTTCTAAAACACTTCTTGTCCCATTTTTCCAATTTAAATGGCTCTTATCAGCTTTGGTTTCTCGCACTTGTTTTTTTATGACAACATTGGGAAGCTGATTATCATTTGCAATCTCTAAGCCGCCTCTTTATTTTTTTTCCTAGGTTTTAATTGACGGACGCTCGTGTGGTGTCCATCTAAACTTTTTGCTGGTTTTATGTTTTGGCAATGAACTGTCTTCAATCTGATCTACATTTCAATGAAGAATTTTTCTTGAAGAATTTAGCAAAAGGGGACTGCTTTGGATTGTTGAAATTGTAAAAATTCTTATATTGACTTACTCATCATGGATCGAAGCAGCTAAATTTGTTAGTGCAGTTCGATTAATAAAAATAAAAAATAAAAGACTGAAAAAGATAAATAAGTGGATCTTGTGTAATCTTTTAGTACTTGACCCGATAATCTATTTGGCTTGGTGGAGCAATGGATTCAATAGGTCTGGTTTTTTATAAACGTTTGATTAGGTCTAATGCTATAGATATACATAGCATTCTTCTGTACAAAAACGATATTGGCCCGACTTAAATGTCAGTTCAATGGTGTTTTGATGTGTTAATGATTCAAAAGTGTTTTTTTCTAGCATAAATGAGAAGTTAAAAGCAAGTTACTCCTTGCCAAACCAATTATGCTATCCCTTAATGCACATCGATATTTGACCCCTTCCTATGTAGAAGAAAAACGCGTATGGGATATGAGGAATGATAACCCATTATCTAGACCTATCATAAAAATTGAACGATGTTCTTTTTTCCCTTGTTCTAGTTTCGAAAAGAAAGCAGTGCCAAAATTTTTGTTCTTTTGGAGTCACAAAGTGCTCTGTCAGTTCAAGTCGAAGCAAAAGGTTGTGGGAAAAATAAATATGAGGGGTTAAAATAGAAACGTTTTAAAATGTGGCTTCCATTGCCTACCTGAAAGCAGTCTCTAGTACTTTTCTTTTTCCTCTTTCTCCGACCTATTTCTGTATTTCAAACGAAGGATAGATTTCCTCCTATACACCAATTTCTATGCAATTATTCCTGCACAGTGAGTTGAGACTGTTACCTTTAAGTCTTAGCTATGTATGCTTTACATGATACATGCTGAAGCCTTCCATAATGTATAGAAAATCAGGTAGAGCAATATACCAATTGCTTAACAAGATCCCATTTCTTTATTTTACAGTGATAATGGAGACAAGGGAGAATCCTAGTAATCATGAATCCCGCCGCTCAAGAAAAATCGAGTCTTTAGCTCTTTATTTTTCATGCACAAAAGAGTGGAGATCAAAAGCAAGTACTGCTTAAGTTGATGACAAAGATGAACCATCTTTATTGGGGGCCCCTTTTTCTTTTAGCACAGAATGTGTGCCTCCATTTTTTTTTTTTTCCAGCTTTTTATGCCCTTGTTTAAATATCCCACTATTCCCCCTCTCTTCATTTCAATGGCCTGGTTCTTGCTTTACTCTTCTTTGGCATGAGAAGTTGCAAGAAAGGCCAAACCCTTGAGTCTCACCAAAGTGATATAGCAAAGCTTAGAAGTAAGCCTTTTTTCATCACTTTAAAGTTTGCTTTTTTTTACTGTGTAAATAGACCACCAACTGACTAGCTTCTTTCTCTCTTCGTGGTTTTTTTGTGATTCAGTGAGCTCATGCACCACAAAGAGCTTGTTACAAAAGCTGGAGAATATTGATGAAAATGGTCCTGCTTGTTGGCTACCAGTGGCATGTGCTGCACCTGAAACTCCAACTGAGTCCATGGAGTTTCTTGCAAGATCATGGAGCCTTTCAGCTGTGGAGCTCTCTAAAGCTCTTTCCAACACTCATGTGGCCATTGATAATGTTGAGAAGGCTTCGTCTTTTCGTTCTGCTGAAGCTGAAGCTCAAGATGCAAGTTCCACAACTTCAAAGGAATCAGTAAGATCCTTTGCTCTAATTCAAGCAGTTAAAAAATGTTCCTTATGTCTCCATGATTCAATCATAAATTACCCAAGAACATCACAAGCACAAGATAACTAGAATGTTCCATGTGATCAACGGCCTAATGGTTTCTTCAAATAATTACATGAAACTGATGCAGTCAGGTTATTCAACATGAAATAGTGTCCTGTGTTTCTTTTCTTTTTCTTGTCTCGGTGCCTATCATTTTTACTTCTACATGTTCCCTCAAACCTAAATGTTATAGCTGCTTCAGCAGTTCCCAAGTGGTGGTAGCACTGGCAGCTCTCCAATCTCTCCACGAGACAGTGAAGAAATGAAGGTAGTGCTTACTGTTTATCTTTTCAGTGTTACTTTGGAATGCTAGCTAACAATTCAGAAAGACTTTTGCTTCTTTGATCCATAGGATAGCTAACAGTGAATTTGGAATTATTTTCCAGCTCAAGACTACCTCTACCAAAAATGCTTGATTCAATCACGAATAAATTGTCATTGTTTTTATGCACTTCTAATAGCAATAAGTTTACTGGTGCAGGAATTATTTTTACTTCATCAAGCACTCACTCCAGAATTCCTTTCCAGTCAACAGTTGCTAAAAAATGGGGTACCGCATTATTGAACTTCAGCAAAATATATCAACTCACAAGCCATTTTTTTTATCTATGCTAATTGCTTTACTCTTTGCAGCTATACAAGAGCATATTGAAAGGCAGGACAATGGGAAGATGGCTGAAGGATCAGAAAGAGAGGAAGAAGCAGGAAATCAGAACCCAAAATGCTCAACTGCATGCAGCTGTATCTGTGGTAGGGGTTGCTGCTGCTGTCGCTGCACAAGCTGCTTCAAATGCAATGTCAAAAGAACTGACGGCAGTCCAACAGAAGACACCTTCCAAAATGTCATCGGCAGTGTCTTCAGCAGCAGCTCTAGTAGCATCTCACTGCATTGAGATTGCAGAGGACATGGGAGCTGACCATGACCAAATCTTAACTGTTGTCAACTCTGCAATTAATGCAAGGACTAATGGGGATATCATGGCCCTAACAGCTGGAGCAGCTACAGGTGACAGTATTTCTTCAATTGCCTCTAAAATTCTGTCATTCCTTACTTTGAAAAATTAACCCTCGAACTAAATTTAATTTATAAGACCCGACAAATTCACAAGAACTGCAGCTAGAGGTGATACACAATAACATGAGGTTGAAAATCGTAGAGGCTGCGATGCAATTAGGCTTCAAGTGGGCACCATTTAAGTACTGAAATGAAAAATGGCAGGAAGAAAATAACGCAAGGAATCAACTATTTTTCTGTTGTACAATTCCTAAATGATATTGGAGTTATTTCTACTTAACGAAAGCATTTACAAATGCAGCCTTACGAGGAGCAGCCACCCTAAGGGCAAGGATGCAAAAGGGGCCTGGAACTACAGCCTTTGCTCTAGGGGAGGAAAAGAACGAAGAAGATAGAGAAGCAAACATCACAGCTGCACTGCACTTTGTGACTAAAGGTGGAGAACTTCTCAAGCGTACAAGGAAAGGTAGAAATTTTGAAAAGTTGATACTTTAAAGGTTCATGCTTTGGCAGTAAAGCCACAACAACATGCCCCATAAGAAGGCTGGATTTGGCACTAACCATCGCACAAATTTTGATGACAGGAGCTCTCCACTGGAAACGAGTTTCTTTTAACATCAACTCAAATTGGCAGGTAAAAAAGCAGGGGACATGCAATGCATCAGGCAGCTATATTTAACCATTTCAAACAATGAATTGAATCAATTCTGCAAGCTATGCAGGACTTAAAAGCTATTTTTCGTGATGTTTTGTTGACAGTTCTTTTACGAAGTGCAGCTCTATAATTTTATTAGTATTATTATTATTTTATTATTTTAATTTTTTTTGCATTTTTCATAACTACTTAAAATTTGAATTGAAACAGGTGGTAGCTAAAATGAAAAGCAAGCACATGGGAGGAACATTCACAAAAAAGAAAAAACGTAAGCAGTCTCAAACCCAGAATTAATCCATTACCTCCCTGCGCCATTCAACTGAGTGTAGCTATGCTGTAATTGCAGTTGTAGTCTCTGGAGTCTACACAGACATCTTAGCGTGGCCTGGAAGAGATAAAGAAGACCAGAGTGGGCGTAGAGCTTACTTTGCAATAAAAACATCCGAAAGGGTGATAGAGTTTGAATGCATTAAGGCCGACAAACAGATATGGATGCATGGGATTCAGCATATGCTGAATTGCCGTACCAGCCTAACATAAAATCCACAACTTTGGATTGCTGCAAAACTAGAATTTGACTTTGCAAAGAAATTAACTTTGGATTGCAAAGAGCGATAGTAACTGTTACAGTCATATGTACAAAGTAAAATGAGGGGTTTCTGGTGAGAAAAGGAGGATGTCAAAATTGTTAAGAATCTTCCCATGAATTCAATAAAGAAGTGTTGCAGCTATCGTGGTTACTCTAGTTCCTTGAAAAAGTCCACATTATCAACAAAGACCTGCAATAAGAGGAAAGGTTGAAAGATCAATTATGTGCATGATTAACACATCTGACCAAAAGAGGATAAACAGCCCTTGAAAGCATTTATCAGTAAACCAAAAATTGGACATCTCAAGCCGATTTCTTCATCTAGAACCAATGGATGATAAGGAAATTAGTTCGCATATGTCCTGTTCTAATCAATATAGTCTCGGACCATCAACTTATGTATAAAGGATTATCCACTAGGAAAAAACCAATTACCAAAGCATAACAAAATCTTTGCTGTCTTTGTTTGTTCAATGGCTGTCAATAACTCTTGTAACCTGTGTGAACTCAAAATTCATAACTAAATTCCTTGCACAGCACAAGCTCATAGGAATTTTCAAACTAACTTTCTAGGTTTCAATTGCCCATGATTTTCCTGCAAAAGCATTTTCTCTTACATTTACCTATTATGCAATCACACATCCCAATCTTGTAGAAACTACGAATTTGGCCAAAGCAACAACTCATTAGGTAAGTGAAATCTAGACGACCTTTTGAGGAGAGGAAACTATGACTAAACTCCATGTGAAAAATACTTACAGATACAGTTAGAGAACCAGGATAGCTAAAGATAAACAGAAAATATATAAAATCATACCGATTTCCAACCATCAGGATCCAAGCAAGCAGTAATCTTGGTGTTGATAACTGGTATAGGCCCAGGCTCACGGATAATTTTTCCTCCACACAGCTTGACTGCCTCTGCACTCTTATAGACATCATTTGTGCCAACTGCAATCTGGTAGAGATATAAACCTTCAGTTTTCATATATAACATAGTATAAAAACCAGAGGAGAAGACTAAAGATATGACATAACGACGATCTTGATAGGGAAGAATGAATTAAATGGTGTGAATCCAAATTATTGTAGTATATGCTGCAAGAGAAGGTAAGAATTCACCTGCGTATAGCCATTTCCCTTGTTGTATTCTGTAATCCCATAGTTATATGTCAGTTCCAGCACAGCATTTTTATCTTCAGGACCATAACCCATCATGGCTACTGTATACTGAGAAGGTAGAAATAACAAACAACCAATTAGAGTGGCATATTATGCCTAGCAATATATCGGAGGAAAATGGGGAAATGCTTCTGTGGAGAACTTGTAGCAT
The DNA here is from genome assembly GCA_963924115.1 of Dovyalis caffra. Lineage (NCBI taxonomy): Eukaryota > Viridiplantae > Streptophyta > Magnoliopsida > Malpighiales > Salicaceae > Dovyalis > Dovyalis caffra. Next base: position 13,470,065 of record CAWUPB010001194.1, on the reverse strand, counting down.
CAAGGACAACAAAGCAAGAACAGAACAGGTTTATTAGGAACCATCTAACTCATATATTCTGCAGGCATAATTAAACAAATGGCCACAAGAAAATTCAAAACATTAATGGCATTTGATGACCGGTAGAAGGTGTAATTATATTACCCTGTACTCAGGACTATCTCTTTTGCGGAGAAGCTCCATGCCAAAAGCCTTCAAATTCAAGAAAGAAAACATCAGTATAATCATAAAAAATTAAAAAAAAAAAAAGCATCAGAACTCCAGGAAGTTTTCAGTGATAACAGCTGAAGCAGCAAGCGTCAGTGCTTTAATTTCCATGAGCAAAGCAGTTTATGCCAAAATGGACCATATTACCTTCTTATAGAAATTTATGGATCGGTCAAGATCACCCACTCGAAGCATCACTTGACATAGGGGCTCAGGCGTAAGGCCTCTCTCCAAGAGCTCAAACTTGTAACCATTTGGGTCTTGAACAAAAGCAATTATTATACTTCCACCTTTAACAGGACCAGGTTCCCTAGTAACCTTGCCCCCCTTTGCCTTAACAAGACCAACTGTCCTGGCAACCTGTGTTCATGAAAATTGAGTACAAACACAACATAAGTTCACAAGTATGACCTTACAATTCCCTAGTTGCCTCGCTATTCACTGAATTAAATTCATAGGAAATTCAAACCCTTTTTTTTTTCTTTTTCTTTTTGGCAAGAAAGCATCGTGAGGGATAGTTAAAATTTTCAGCAACTAAAAATGTTCAAGGAAGTAAGCAAACATTTCAAGAAAGATACTTAATAATCAAATTCGATGCAGCAAGAAAACATTTTAATAAAGAATAACTTACATCCTCTACTGCAATACCAAAATGTCCAAATCCATCTCCAATGTCATACTTGTCAACTCCATAATCTGCAAGCATTACCAAATTAAAATCCAAATTAGAAAAAATGAAAAGAACAAAAATTCATTTGAAACACCAATGGTCAAGACAAAAATCTGCATAAACCAATGCTGCATATCCAATTAATGAATAAAAAAAGTTGAAAAAAAAAAAGATAATTACTCACTATTAGTAAGTTCAACAGTAAAGTTAGAATCTTCAGGTCCATATCCCAGAAAAGCATTACTATATCTATCCTCAGGTATATCACGTTTCCTTAACAGCTTCATTCCCAAACATTCAGTATAAAATCTGTATAAAACATATCAACAAACATCAAATTAGCCACAATTATAACAAACCTCCATTGCTACACTAAAAAGGAATCATCTTTGCATGAAATAAAGAAACTAAATAGACATACTTTATGGTCTTGTCCAAGTCCACAACGTTATAAACAACATGAAGCATTCTTCTCTTGTCATTCTTGACCCACTCTAGTACATTTTGCTCAGTAACCTCACTACTTCTTGCTGGAGCTAAGTTTCCACTTAAAAACTGTGATTGTCGGATAGCTATAGAGAAACCCAATATACTTAATGTCAGTTTAAGCTTTACTAGTTATAACATTCAGTAGTAAGAGATAAAGGGAAGTATATGGTTCTTGCTTACCAGTTCCAAGTTGAAAGAGAGCTATTCTTCTTGAAGGATTGTAATTGCAAGCGACTGTTTTGTTACTGTTACTCTTGTCATTGCCATTGAATGGTGAAGAAAGTTTTAAAAAATGTGGGAGAAGAGAAGGTTTATTCTGTGTCGAGAAATTGAGATAAACAGAAGAAGAAGAAGAAGATAATGATGGAACTGTTACTGTTCTTAACATTTTGTTCTCTCTTTATTTTTCTCTGTTTATAGTTCGGCCTCTCTTCCTACCTCTGCTTGGTTCAACTGTTTCTGACTTTCTGCTGTTTCCCATGTTATCCGCTTGCAAGGTTTCGCGATCGGCTTTAGGGCTTTTTGCATGTGGCCCATATTCTAAATGTTGGGCTTACTATTGGATCTGATCGGATAAAAGTATGTTTATGAGTAATGGGCCTAATTCTACCAATAACTTTTTGTCGCGCAATACTGCCAGACATACGGAGTGACTGGATTGATATTTATTATCTTGTCTGGATTAACAATGTGTTTGGCAATAATTGATTTGGAGAAGAAAGAAAGTGGAGAGACTGCTTGCAACATGAAATGAAAAAAAATCCAATTTTAAGACCTTATGTTTGCATCAAATTGGCAATTGAAACTTGTATAAGTAATTTTACCATTTCTAACTCAATAATCGTTATATTTATAGATAATTCAATCTACCTATACTTAATTGTTAACATAAATTCGTTTGTTATATTAAACCTTGCAAATTTTGAAAAACCCTATTTTCATTCTTTTTTATTTGGATAAATACACATATTTGTCTTTAAGTATTATTTTGACATGTTTCAATCTATCTTTATGATTATTTTTTTCGATCATAGACAATTTTATTAATTGAAATGCCTTTAACTAAAATAAGAAAAAAAAACACTTAAAGTCACATGATTTATATTTTTATTTTTAAAATTTTTAGAATTTTATTTTATTTGCATTTCAATTAGGGATATTTTGATTAAAATTTTTATATATATATTAAAAATATTGATTGAAAAAACATATTGAATATTTAAAATACTTTTAAAAATAGATAAAATATAATTAAAAATCTAAAAACATATAAGATATTTCAAATATTATATAAGCATATATAAGTATATTTGTCTTTCTTATTTTACCGTTTACAAGCGCATGATGAAAATTATTCTCTTTCTAGTATTGTCATGGCCTTATATTTGCATTTTTTGTTTCCAAACACAATGTAAGGGTGGAGAGTGAAGGAAAGGAAAGTGAGCAGAAAACAAATTCAAACAATATAAAATGGAAGGACAAAAATTTGTAATAAAGTAAATTACTATGATAGCCTCATTTTTAAATTAACACAACATTCATATAGGTTAGAAGAGTTATTTTAGCAAACTTTCCACATACTTTCTTCCTAAATTGGAAAAATCAGTTTCTGTGGATCGTAATGAAAAATATTCTCTCGATTTTTTTCTTCCTCTGTTTTCTCTCGATCTTCCAAATAAAAGAGAATTTATTAGGATTTATATTTCATTTCTCTTCTTCTGTTTTTCATCATTTTTAAACATAATGTAAAGAATGGCTCCTTTGGATCACTTATCCTGTATTTAGGATAGAGGACAAGGTGAGGAAAAAAGAGGAGAGGAATAAAACATAAATTTGAAGGTATTTTCTCCTATTTAAAAAGAAGACGGAAAAAAAAAATAGGAGGAATTTTTCTCCATCGGCGTGTTCCACTTTATCATTCTCTCTAATTTGGAGAGAAAATAGATGAAAGGTCGTAAAATTATAACTCTATCTTTTTAGGAACCTCTTGTAATCCAAGAATATGAATAGTGATTTTAATTTTTTTTGAAATTTATCTCTTATTGTATAAACTATTGAAAAAAAAAATTTCCTACCATTTTTCCATGCTTTCTTTTTTAACTCATCAAAAAAGAAGAAAAGAGAGTAATGTTTCATTCATCTTACTTTCTTTGCTCCCATCTTCTTTTTTTTTTTTTAATCAACACACTTGCCGAATACAAACATCCAAAACTCTTACAAGACTATAAATTCTTTGATCACTTTCTTTCCTTTCTCACCATCTTCCCAAACACAATGTGACATCTTGTTTTTGGAGGGTTGAAATTGAAGGGAGTGAAAATGGGAGGGGAAATTTTCTTTTCTTTGGGAGAATGAGAGAAAATGAAGAGAAAAAAAATGTGGAAGGCACGTATTCGGCAAATAGGAGCGCTTATGAATTAAGGATCTCTCATTGGTGAGGTGGGCTGCGATAGGGAATTTTTAATTTTCAATATAAACTTAACAAAAATAAATAAACAAACAAACAAAGGTTATTGTAGTCAAACGTCAGGAACCACCAGTAAGGATGTTCTTTTCAGCATGTAGATGACAATAATAATATATAAATTCCCTTAACAAAAAAAAAAAAAAAAAGAAAAAAAAAGAAGAAGAAGATAAACTGAAACCCAACAAACATGTTATTGCAAGCCAATTTGAAAAAAAAAAAAAAAAAAAAAAGCCCTAGCTTCATTGACTTTGCTTGATCAATTGTATAGGGACTATCAACCGGTGTTATAATTTCAGCATCAAGCGTGGCATATGATGCCAGTTTTATTTCTTTTTTCTCTTTTTGGTCTCACTTGTCGCCAACTTGACGAAGTTTGCTTAGTTGGTAAACTAAGTACATGCCAATCAATTTAGCATTGACCAAAAAAAAATCCCTCTACCTTAATGTCTAATTATATCTCAAATATGGTATTCTTTTTTTAAAAAAAAAATTAATGAATCCAAAGAATCAGTCATTTCTTTCAAACAGAAAGAGTACTTTATGGTTTGTATTTTAGTAATTATTGATATTGGACGATACTTTGGAATCATGATGGGCTAAACGACATAGAGATGAATCGGTCACTTCCTGAGATAATGATGAAACATCGTGCTCAGCTCACCCTAGCTAGGCATCAAAATAATGCAACCTAAACTCAATAATTTTATTTTTTTATATTGTAAAAAATTAGGTTTAATGGTCAATTTTTTCACCTTTTTTTTTTTATGATTTATCAATTTCGGACTCATAGATACTAAATTACGTAATTTAAATTTTAAAATATTAGAGATTAGATAAATATGATTTAAATTGTTCAATTTTTATTATGTATAATAATCAATAAGATTGATCGTTATTTGAAATATCAAAACGACATCGTTTGGTATTTCACTGTTAATTATAGTTTTTTTAAATAATATTTTATAAATATTTTTAATTCTCTAATCTTTAACTTTTTTTAAAAAAAACTTTTTTCCTGTAAAATATTATAAATATTTTTAACCCCTAATTTTGAATTTTTTAAAAAAAAAACTTTTTTTTATATAAAATGTTATTGTAAAAAAATATAATTAACAATACACAATTTTAGACCTTAAAAAATATTTTATAAATTAAAATGAGTATAATTAAAGGTTATCCTAATTTCATAAAGTAAAAAATATATTTTTTATTATAATATTTTATAAAAAAGGTTCAAAACAAGGAGGTTAAAAATATTTATAATTTTTAAATATAATTTATAATATTTTATAAGAATTTTTTTTAAAAAAATCAAGATTAAGGGGTTAAAAATATTTTTAAAATGTTATTTTTAAATAATTAATAGAGAAATGTCAAAACAATGTCGTTTTGATATTTTAAATAACGATCAACCTAATTGAACGTTACACATGACAAAAATTATATAATTTGGATCACATTTGTTTAATTTTCGATACTTTAAGATTCAAATTATGCAATTTAATACTATAAATTCAAAGTTATCAAATTACAATAGAATAAATGCAAAATTTGCTATTAAAGCATATATTTATAAAAAAAAAATAGGCTAGCTTCTTCTTCTTCTTCTTCTTTCTATAGGCTAGTTTAATATTGAATATTCGAATGTGAACTGTCCAATTATACTTCCTCTATCTTGTTTTGAATGTCAACATTATATGATACCAGAAGGTATGGCTGTGAGCATGTGCCTATGAAATGGCCTTGTCTCTTATGAGATTTTGGCCCAGATAAGATATGGAAGCATGGATTTGAGAGATGGAATCTTAACTAGGAGCTACAATTATTTTGTTTAAAAATGGAAGCTACCCCAAACTTCCAATATATTTATTTTATTTTATTTTGAGTGTTCCTGAAATTTTTTACCAAGTTCCTGAAAATTTTATTTTATTTTATTTTGGAGAAATGATTTGAATGATCAGTTGCGGGGAAACGCTTTGTTTTGTGAGCTATGACATCCTCAAAATTTTGAAGTTTTTTAATTTGACTCTTGGATTAAAACATATTTCTTAATAATCCTTCATTTATTATTTTTAAAAACGGAAAAAACATATCAATTAGAGCCAATTCCTCTTAAAAAAAAGATATGAAGAGAAATAGACGGTAGGATGATCGCATGGGTGATAAAGTGAACTTCACTATTAAAATGTCAAAAGGACAATAAAAACATAGAATCAAATTGATTGAAAAGAATGAAGAAGGCGACACGATACTCTACACTCACAGAGCATACTTATTTGAAATCTGACATTTTTTATGTCAACGACAAACGAGCAACTCAGCTTTTGTCGTGGTGGGACATATCATGCAGTATGGAAAGCTTGCTTTATGATTGGACACAAACCCTTCTTTTCTTAAATTACTTAAGTGTTGGGTGGATGTTTAAGATCCAGTCCATCGGTGATTTTAGCATGATTTATTAAGAAATTAAATAAAAATATTAATTAAGAAAAAGAATGCAGTTAAATAAGAAAATAATTATAGTAAAACTAGAAAAAGGTTTCATTTCTTTTTCTTTTTTTTCCTATTTAGCTGACAAATGCATATAACCCAAAAAAAAATTATCTTTTTTTTCCTCCTCCATGTATAGTTTATAAAGAGAGCAATTAGATAAGAAAAAGAATAGAAAATAATGCTTTTCTTATTCTTTTGATGAATTATAGAGGAAGAAGGTAAGGATTTTTTGTGTACTGAATATTAGAGTTTTTTCTAGTATTGAATTTAAATTGTAGAATTCAAAATAGTGATCTCTCGTAGTATTGAAATTTATAGAAATACGAAGATTTTATAGATTTCAGATTTTCATTATGAGATGGATTTTGATAGAAATATAACTTGTAATACTCTCAATATTTTTTCTTCTCAAGTTCACAAAAAAACTTGAGTAATTGTATTACTTTTTTTATTATAATGAATTATTTCGGAGTTAGTCCTTTGGTTTTTTCTTCTATAATAAATAGGGTTTTCTATGTAAATTTAGTGTTCTTGTGATTGATTTATTTTTTGACTTTGATTTTTGTGGGTGTTTGGTTTAATTATTGTTTCATGCAATCTAATTTACACGAGTGTGATTAAATTCTCAACAATGGTATCACAACTTTGGTTGGAATAATTATCGAAATTAGGTGAAGAAACATAATTCGAGAACTATGATCAAACCGATATCTTCGAATTATTCGATTTGCAAGTTGATAATGGAGAATTTACTTTATTGCTATGACTTGTTTGATCCGATTGATTAGGTAAAGTCATACCAACTACCAAGACTAATGATACTTGCAAAAAAATAGCACGGAATATCTAAGAAGCTATCGGATAGCAGGTGGATGATAATGTATTTCACCGCGTATCCGAAGAGACAAATATCCAAGATCTTTAAAAAAATTAGAGAGTATGTACGAAATAAAGATCGTATGGAATAAAACTTCTTTGATTAAGAAGTTTATGAATTTGAAATATTAAGATAGAAGGTCTATTGCCAAACACTCGAGTAACTTTCATAATTTGATTAATCGGGTGTAGTGCTAAAGGGTGAGTTACAAGCACTATTGCTATTAGAGACTTTCCTAGGCGAGTTGAAAGATTTTAATTGTGATACTCAATAATTCTATTTCGAATAATGTTTTATCGTTATTCATAGTTAAAGATAGTTTGTTCACTAAAGAAATAAATCAAAGCAAAGTAATAGCGGATGAAGCACAAACTCGTCACAAAAAAAAAGAAAAAAAAAAGAGTAGGAATAATTGGCATGGTACATCCGGAGAAACATCATAAATTAGATGTAGTTTTAAATGTTATCGCTTTGAAAGAAAAGATCACACCAAGAGAAATTACAAGGCATAAAAAAGCAAAAATAACTAAAGAATCGAAAGAAGATAATGAAAACACCACTATAGTATTTATTTTAGATTGGGATGTAGAGATGCTCTCATACATAGACAAGAAGTGTAATGTTGCAATCCTTGTGTTAAATGGGTTGCTAACTCAATGGATGTATTTCATGCTACTTTTAGGAAGAAATTCTTTCCTATGTAAAAAATAGGAGACTTTGGCATAACAAAGATGAAAAATAATAGTTATGCTAGTATTCTAAAAGCTAGTAATGTCTATATAATGATATTTACATGTTGTACATTGACTTTAAAAGAAGTGATGCATATACTAGATTTATGCTTGAATATGATTTCTACTCGTACCTTGGATATTGTCGGATATGATAATTATTCGATGGTGGAAGATAAAAACTCACCAAGAGATCAATAGTCATTGCTAGATATAATATTTTTGATAAACTATAAAAGACAAAAGTGTAGTTGATGATACCTATAAAAAGTGTAGTTGAATATAGAACTTCTTCAAAATTGTATTCTAGAAAACAAGCTCAAGTGAATGAAAAAAGATTGGAAAAAATTCTTGAGTTACTTTTGCCAAAAAATATTATCACATATGAAGGAGTATTGAATCAAGAACATAGAATTGATATTAAGCCAATAATTAGTAATGATGATGATACATATACGAGAAATGTTGAGCAAGGAAAGTAAGACTCGTCCACTTCGAATGTAGATTTTCAAGTGAGTAAGTCTATTAGTCGACATTATTCTTTTATAAAAATTTTTAGTTCTAATATTGTTTGGTTGTTGGACGAGTGGGAGCAAAATAGCTTTTGTAATATTCTAACTTATGATAAAGGTCAAGATTTAATAATCAACGATGTCATTGGATTTATGAGATAATTAAGAAACGGTTGATGATGTTAAGAATAATTCGTTAAAATATTGATCCTATTGATATGTCGACATAATTGATAGCACGTGTAAAGAAAGAATTGTGTGTCGGTATGGTTGGTGTCATAACTCATTTTGACCCCCAATAATTTTTATGTTGATAAAAAATTCAAAAAATAAAAAATAAAAAATTATATGTGTATAGTTTCTTGATTTTTTTTATTATGAATTTTAGGTATTTTTATATATTTTTAGGAATTAATTTCTTAGGATTATTCCTTAATTTTAATTAAAAAAAGAAACAATAGAAGAAGAAATTGAAAAGAGAAAAAGAGAGAAAAAAATCGGGCATAAATTAAAAAGCTTAAAATGTGTGAGGATCAAGAAAAAATAAAATTAAGGGTGTAATTGAAACAAGAAAAGGCTTTAGATTGAGGTAGAATCAAGAAGAAAATGATGGACCGAACAAAATTAACCTTAAACCTTAAAAATCCTATAAATACGTCTCTTTCTCCCACACAAAAAAGAAAAGTAGGGGAAAAACCTAGACAACCTGAAATTTTCAAAGGAAAAAATGAAAAAAAGTTACCACCCTTAAAAATAGCTAAATAGTCCTTTAAATTAGAATCTTGACTCGCAGCTAGTGGGTCAACTCCGCTGAACTCGTCGTCGTTTCTTCTTCAATTTTTCCCTTCTCCAATCAATATCTCCCACAATAACCACCATCATTTTATAGCTCAACCTCGGATCCACCATTCCCGACCATTTAGAACGATCGAAAAAGACCGAGGCAATTTCAATAAAGAGGCCAAAGTGGAATATCGCTAAATTTTATAAGGGTGAATATATATTTTTTCATTTTTTCTTTTGAAACTATAGCCACATGGAATTGTGGTATTGTAGATAATGATCTCACAAAATATTAGAGTTTGCATAAACATGGAGGTTGTAGGCTTCGGGTTTTTTGGTGAGACAGATTTAATTAGAGAGATAACTTGTATTATCGTTAGTATTTTTGTTTCTCAAGTTCACAAAAAAACTTGAATGATTGTATTGTTTTTTTTTTTTATTATTATTATATGGATTATTTCGAGTTGGTCTCGTGGTTTTTTTCTTTATAATAAAAAGGATTTTCCACATAGATTTGGGTTCTTGTACTTATGCTTCGTGATTGATTTATTTTATACTCTTAATTTTTATATTTTTAGTTTAATTATTGGGTTTATACTCTCGCCTATTTTTATATAATAGGCTAATTTTCTAATTTTAAAATGCCTCTAATCTATCTTTATTATTTGAGTTGATTTCTAATCTATCTTTTTAGTCACTTTTTCCAATCAAACCAACAAAAAATATCACATGACTTGCACACGGCCTTTATTTTGACAAAAATATATAACCCCTTGTAGCTTAACATGATAAGTTTCTAGTATGTTCTTAGATAATGAATTGAGCTTCCAATCCGTCCTTAATGCTAAAGAATCTATTATATTATTGTTATTAATTTTTTTCTAATAATGTGTTACAAATTTTATGTTAATTAAAAATATATAAAAATAACCAATAATGGAGGGAGATATTTATTGAGTATATATTTAAGGTCCAACCCATAAGTGGCCTTAGTATAACCCATTAAGAAATTAAATAGAAAAATGATTAATTAGGAAAACGATTGAAGTTAAATAGGAAAATGATTATTGTGAAACTATAAAGAAAATTTCTCTTTTCTTTTTGTTTTGTTTTCTTATTTAACCGACACGTGCATATAAAAGAGAGAGTTTGTCTTTTTTTTTTTTTTTTTTTTTTTTTTTTTTTTTTATGCGGTTGTCGAAGAGAGCAATTAGAGGGAAAAAGAAGAATAAGAAATCAATGGTTTTTCTGAATCTTTTGATGAATTCTAATTGAAAGAAAGCAAATATTTTTAGTACATTTAATATTAGAGTTTTTTCTAGCATTGATTTTTAGGTATTACGGTCACATGGAATTGTGGTATTGAAGGAAGTGATCTCACACAATATTAGAGTTTGCATAAACATAGAGATTTTAGATTTTAGGTTTTTTTAATGAGACAGATTTAGTTAGAGAGATAACTTATATTACTCGTCAATATTTTTATTTCTCAAGTTCACAAAAAACTGATTGTATTGTTTTTTTTTTTTTTTTTATTATTGTTATATTGATTATTTCAAAGTTGGTCCAGTGGTTTTTTATTTTTATAATAAAAGGGATTTTCCACATAGATTTAGGGTTCTAGTGCTTATGTTTTTGTGATTTGTTTATTTTTTTACTCTTAATTTTTGTATTTTTAGTTTAATTATTGGGTTAATACTCTCACCTATTTTTATATAATAGGCCAATTTTCTAATTTTAAAATACCTTTAATCTATTTTTATTATTTGAGTTGATTTCTAATTTGTCTTTTCAATAATTTTTTAGTCAAACCAAAAAAAATATCACATGACTTGCACATAATTTTTATTTTAATAAAAATACCCCTTGTAGTTTAACATGATAAGTTTCTAATATGCCCTTAGATCATGAGTTAAGCCTTGAATATGTCCTTAAGGCTAAAGAATTTATTACACTATTGTTATTAATTTTTTCTAATAATGTTTTGTAAATTTTATGTTGATTAAAAATATATAAAAATAATTAGTACCAGCAATTATGTAACTGTTCAAGAAATTATCATTTAACATATTTTTTCTAATAAAGAATCCATTATATCATAATAATTCACTTATATATATATATATATATATATATATATATATATATATATATAACAAGTTGATATAATATTTATCAATATAATAAATCATCTTTATAAAAAAAACATGTGAATCGCATGTGAAAAATAAATAATTATGTAATTAAAGAAAATATGTCATTATTTTTTTAATTACATACTTAAGAGACTAATTAAAATTTATTAAACGTAAATATTTATTTTTTTAATTACATGCTTAAGATACTAATTAACAATTACTTAAATGCAACTATTTTTTTAATTTTTTGAATAGTTACATACTAATTTGTACTAATATTTTTATATATTTTCAATTAAAAAAATTCACTAAATATTAACAATAATATTAAGGATATATTGAAAACTCAACTAATTATAGAAGACATATTGAAAACTTAATATTTTAAACTACAAGGGGCATTTTTATCAAATAAAAAATCATATGATATAAGAATAAGTGAGAGTATTATCCTTTAATTATTTTCTCACGCAATCTAATTTAAGTAAAATGAGATTAAATTCCCAACAAGCAACACCAAAAATATGAAAAGCATTATAGATTCCAGGCATACAGGAAAAGGATTTTTTTTTTTTTAATATTTACTTTTGATGGAATCACTCATTCACTCTTTAAGGATTCAGGATCTTACTTTTTGTGTTTGGTGGTGGATCAGTAATGATGCACCATGCTTTAGAATAATTATAACTTAGTAGGGTCCATATCGATATAATTAGGTGCTGAAAGTGGACTTAAACTCATATGAAAATGAAGGGCAAAGTGTTCATGTCTTATTGTCTAGCTTTTTCAACTTTCAACTCATTTTGATGACCGTTCATTTCTATTCTAAAATGAAAATTGTAAGTTGATCAACCCTCGTTCTTAAACAAACAAACTATGAAAAAGTAAAACACATTCAGCTCCCACCAACACGATTAGGAGATCAAAGTGTTGGGTAAAGGTTAATTAAAATATATAATATTAAATTTATGGATTAATTATTCAAAATCAAATTACTAATAGATTATTAAAAAAATTGATTTAGATAAAAGAAGGTTTAATCGTTTAAATAAATAGTTTTGGGTTCAAATATTTATGTATGAAAAAAACTCTTTGTACGTCCGATAAAACAACAATGAATTAGTATGATTTTTTAGATTTAAAATACTTTAAAGGATCATAAAAAATTAATGATGATTAAATATCTTTATCCTACATATAAAGATTGGTTCCATGATATAAGTCTTAGATTTTCAACTAAAAATCTCAAGTTTGAATTCAATTTTTTTCTAAGATTTCTTGTGGATGGAACCATGCCCATTAAAAAATTTAGCTCTCTTTCCTCAATTTTAAAAATTTAGCAATTTTGAAATCTACAGATTTAAAAGCGTGTTCATACTTATGACATTCATATTCATTGAAGATGATTGAAAACAATCAACTATTGGTTTAACAATAAATAAATAAACGTCTTCATCCGACGTACGGTAAGTTACCCCATAAATTTTGTGAGAAATTTTATGACAGACTAGCACTAGTTGTGCAAATTGACCCTTCAACTCTCATCCTTTCGTTTCCTTTTCTATCATCAACATTCATATGCAGGCCAGATAAGGTTAAATAAAAGGCATCATGTTACCATTTTAAATCCATCTGCCAAAATTAATTTGTGTTATTTCAGTATAATTAAAAATGGATGAAAGTAGGTTTTAGTACCACAAAGGGTAATGTAGAAATTGAATGGCCAATAAAATCTTCCTTATTTGTATGATATTTATGTGATTCATCAGAAAATATTATTTACAAATTTTAAATAAATATTGCAACAATACATTGATTTACACATCAAATCAATACCGCAATATTAAAGAAGAAGAAGAAGAAGAAGAGGTCAACGGGTAATGGGCATCCAAGTAATTTGGCAACAAAATAATTGTATGGTATGATAACGTGCCATCATTAGCAGCTCGAGAAGGCATCATCAGATGAATGAGATTGTGAGATAGCCTATATATAAATATATATCGTGACACTAAACTTAATTACACATATCATATCATAGGCTGCCAATCCCATTAAGGTTTTGATAAGGCATCCACATTCAGTGATTTAATCACTCGGTATAGTTACAGGTAGAGTGGGTGAAAATGGCAAAAATTGCCTTAGGATCTCGTCATGAGGCTGCTCAGCCTGACTGCATCAAAGCCCTTGTGGTCGAGTTCGTCACCACCTTCCTCTTTGTTTTTGCTGGTGTTGGATCTGCTATGGCTGCTGGTACTTGAACTTGAATTTATGCCCCAACCTAACTTTCATATTATTTTTTCTTAAATTATTTAACCTTGGTTTGCATTGAACAATTAATGACAGGGTTATATATATATATATATCAGAGAATGTTTAATGAAGGATTTTACGTTGTGTGCTTTTTATGAACAGATAAGCTATCAGGAGATGCACTGGTGGGCTTGTTTGCTGTGGCTGTGGCGCACGCACTTGTTGTGGCTGTGATGATATCTGCTGGCCACATTTCCGGTGGTCATCTCAACCCAGCAGTGACTCTTGGCCTTCTTTTTGGTGGTCATATCACCGTCTTCAGATCCATCCTCTACTGGATTGACCAATTGTTGGCATCAACAGCCGCCTGTCTCCTCCTCAAGTATCTCACCGGAGGATTGGTAAGCCAATTGGATAAGATCTTAGGAACAACACATAAATATTTCAAAACCTGTAAATATAATTATGTTTAGTACGAATTTAATTTACTCTACTGATATTATCTTTACAAAATTTGGAAAAGTTAAAAGCTTTGGATTAAAAAAAAAAGAGAAAAAGAGAGAGATGCCATCTAAGGAAAAACAAAACAACATTGTTGTGTTTGTTGTACAAAACAACATAATTATAGTTGTCCCCAACCTTTATGTTCTTGGCAATTTTTTTTTAATAATTAATTTTGGTTTTTTATTTGGTTTTCTGCAGGCTACTCCAGTACATACACTTACAAGTGGGATGAGCTATCTTCAAGGAATAGTATGGGAGATTGTTCTGACGTTCTCCTTGTTGTTCACAGTCTATGCCACTATTGTGGACCCCAAGAAGGGATCCATTGATGGGCTAGGCCCAATTCTGACTGGATTTGTAGTAGGAGCCAACGTCTTGGCTGGTGGGGCATTCTCTGGAGCATCAATGAACCCAGCTCGATCATTTGGGCCTGCTTTGGTCAGCTGGGACTGGACCGATCACTGGGTTTACTGGGTTGGACCCCTTATTGGTGGTGGACTTGCTGGGCTTATCTATGAGAATTTCTTCATCGTAAGATCTCATCGTCCTCTTCATAACGAAGAAGAACCTTTTTAAATTTCAAATTACCAAACGATCATGGATGTGGCTTTGTAACCTCTCTTAAGTGAACTTATTAAGTTTCTGTATGTGGCTATGTGCCCTGTGATGCTACTGCGGTACTTTCTTAAGTTTCTTTGTTTAGTTTGTCAATTTTGTGAATTAATTAATGGATAATCGTAGTACTAGAATATGATATGGCATTTATTATTAATTTTTGTTGCTTAGAAAACAATTTAAATAATTAACCTCTAATTTCTTAGGAAACTCAATATAGTCTCAAACCTATAAATCCATTCTCAATTACACCCCAAACCTTTACATTTTATCAATCAAGTCCCATTTGTCAATTTCTTTTAATAATTTAAGTCTAATTTGCATATTTGATATGCTAAAATAATCTGTATTTGAAGAAGATTTGATAGAAAATTTGATGGACATTAACATTTTTTTTAATTTAATGTGCATATTTATGCGTTAAATGATAAAAGTATCGATGGACGTTAACAAAAAGATTTAGTTAAGAATTTCTTTGAAACATTTGGAACATAATTGATTAAGTTTATAGGTTAGGACTAGAGTAAGAATTAAGTATATTTATTTTTGGTATTAAATTGAGGTTTTTCCGAATTTCTTCCTTCAAAAGTTTATTAGTGATATTTTTCTCCAATATTTGAACAAAGGAAACGAGGGTAAAAAAAATCATCTAGCAAGGTGTGGTGACTTGTTAACCATCAATCAAACTAGGCAAAAATGAGAGATGTTTCATGGCACAAAATTCATACCAACCGTTTATCAAGCGGGGTCCATTATATTTGTCCTTATAGGTTCTCCAACATTCCATCTTCTAGGTTTTTTTCAGTATTTTTTTAAATATTATACATATATAGAGATTTAAGAGGGAAAAAATAAAAATAAAAGAGAGACAAATAAGAAAAAATAAAACAAAAATAAGAAAAAAGAAGTCTTTTATTAGTTTATCTGTTGATGAAAAAGCCGAGACGCATGCCAAAAGACAATAGTGGCTACACATAAAACAGCCCCTCAACTGAATATGTGTATATAGTAAGAGAGGACTGACGGTGATAGGGAATTGATAATGCATGCATTAAAAATAGATGAATGGGCTGTCACAAACTGTACAATTTAGGTGAATTTTGATGGGCAAGTTAAAATGTTGTGCTATGAGTTCAACACTTTGCAGGCATCTATATCTAATAGGACCCCGTATAATGCGTTATCAGTTGGACTGTGGGAGCATGGGATATAAATGCAAAAACAGGAAACAAACGCACCTATAACTATATATACCAAGTCTTTACCTGTTTTGAACCCACCATGATTATGGCAGTACTAGACTTTCACCATTAATATATATAAGTGTGGAATACCTATCTTTCACTGGTCATTTATTTTCTTGCAGTTAAAAGTAACTTGTGTTTTTTCAATAATAATAATAATAAAAGAAAAGTACATAACTTATGGTATTGTGTTAATGAATTTGGCTTTTTTTAAGTCTTTACAAGACTTAAGTTTTTTTTTTTTTAAATAAAACCTAATATTCACTATCTAATTTAATAGTGTTTGAATAAAATCAATCTCAATTATCTAATTTAATAATATTATACTTGTAAAATCCACATTATATAATTCAAATTCAACGGCTAGGATTTTTCTTTCATACATGGATATTAAGTAGTTATTCATATATGTGGTTGAAAAGTTATTTATTTATTTTTAATTAGGGTTTTCCCACATTTGGTCTTTGTATAATTTGATTTTTTTTTATTGAGATTCTTTATAATTTTTTAACTTGATTGAAACCTTTTACTCTTATAAATTTATTGATTCAGATCCATAAGTATTGGTATCAGCAATCGTTGATGAATTTGGGTTTATTATTTCCAAGAAAACCAAAATTATTAATCAAGAAGATGCCAAGACTACTAATAGTAGTGTTGATGAAGTTTTAAACCTGCTTGGCATTCTTGTACACAAGAAAAAGAGGAGAGTGATTGGACAAAAGTTTGTCAAGAAAAACCATAATTACTATATTAGTTCTTATGAACATGATCTGAAATTAAAAATTGAAAGGCAAGAAAAGAAATAAAGTGCAGCTAGTAGAAAACAAATCTTTAAACAACAAAAGATGGATAATGAAGATGATTAGGAAGGTCGGGGGAGAGAGCATCAAAGAAAAGAAAGAAGATGAGAAGGGTAAATTTCAAGAAGCTGGGTTTGGATCCTGCATCCAATTTCTCTTCCCAAATTAAAGTATGAATAGATCATCAAAGGCTGAAAGTAAAATATTATTTTGCATTTTCTAACCCAATTAAGAACTAGTGGAATTTTAGTGATTTAAGGATTTAGCTATTGGATTTTCTTACAGAGAGAACGGGTTTGAGAATGATAAAATAGGGCTTGACAATGCAAAATAATGATATGGGCTGGTGATAATAAAATGGGGGCAATGCTGTCTTTTTAATTATTATTTTTTTACTATTAAGTATTAGTTTAATAATAAAAATATTTTTAATTCTTTTTTGTTTTTAATTTCGGATAGAGATCATGAGAGTTAGGACTCATTATACCATGCGTCTATTTGTGATTAGTTATTTTTAATTATAACATATTATGTCATATGAATAGTTGACAAGGTTATAATGAATGATTTAAATAAATAAATTTATAAAAGTAAAAGATTTTAATCAAGTTAAAAAATTATAAAAAATCTCAATTAAAAAAATTTTAAGTGTATAGAAATCAAATATGAGGTAAACTTATTTTTAATTATCTTTTGTTGATTTGAGATTAACGTTTGGAATAAACAAGCATAATCTCTTACATTTTTTTGAAAAAATGAACGAATCCCAGTCTGAGATTAACGTTAGAAGAGGGCAGCATGAACGCGCAGCTTCTCATGATTGTTGACAGATATATATATGCCATTGACATGTTGCAGAAAGAATTTTGAGTTTGCCGTGTCCGTCTGGATTTGAATTAAGCTTTCACAAGCTGGATTTATAACTTGACATACACATGACAAGATATATTTATTCAGAATATGATATATACTTCCAATTAGCTGCAGTGAAGGATACAGATTGTAAATATTGAAACATTATCATTAATTGGATCATGATCTATTGGAAATAGTCTCCTTTAAGTTTCTTCTTTACCCATGAAGGAGACAGGACTGGACTCATCTCGTATTCCATCACTTTTGACCTTGAATCACTGACTTCTCTATAATCCAAGCACCTTTTCTCTTCAGGCATAACCTTAACCCTCCATACTTTGAAAGTTTGGTCCAAGCTTGCACTGTAAACCAAAAATCCCATCACAACTTTTTCCATCTCCAAACAAGCAGCCAGACACCTCACTGGTCCTCTATGTCCATCTAATACAGCTAGACATTCATGAAAACAACTTCCTTCTTCTCTTCTCCAAACCCTAATTGTTGTATCCTCTGAGCCACTAAACAGCAACTTCTCTATAGCTACTAGGCAAAGAACTGCAAAACGGTGCCCTTGTAAGAATCCACCATGGTTAAATCTACCCGAAAATCTCTCCTTCTCCCAGAAATTTATGGTACCATCTGATGACCCTGAATAGAGAAAGCAATTGTTGAAAGATGAGCTTAAGGCCAAGGCATTTAGAGGTGATTGTTGGAATTTTAGTGTCATGGTGAGAGTATGAGAGTTTTCTCTATATACTCTCCTCCATATTTTAACCGATCCATCAATGGAGCATGTAAAAAGACAGCCATCATCTTGGTTCACCAATATAGCATTGACAATATCTTCATGAGCAACAAATGAATCTACACATTTTTTATCGGAGACCCTCCAAACTTTAACTGTTTTGTCGTATGAGCCAGTGTATAAAAGTCCTTCTGCATGATAATAAGCCATGCAAGAAACATAATCCTTGTGTTGTTGAGTGTTAGGTTTGGGAAACATAAGAAATGAGCTTCTTTTAGGTAATGTAAAGACCTTTTTGGCTCGAAAATTCTCCGAAACTGCGAAGTTCCAAATTCGGATTTTAAGGTCTTTATGTGCAGAGAAAAGAATGTTACCATAAGCTAAAATGGCTCTGATTTCACCGGACCTTGCCTTGAGATAACCTCTTTCCATGCAATCCGGTTGCTTCCATGCACGAATACGGTTGCTTTCAGAGCCAGTGAAAACTATTCCTTTTGAGACAGCTATAGAGTAAATGTTGCCTTCATGTCGATGAAGAGAGGCTATGCAATGGTAGAGAAGTGACGGTGATGGGGTACGAATAGGAGAGAGTGTCCATGGTGATTCTGGGCTAGATGGCGGTAATAGGGTAAGCATGCTGGAATGAGTGGTAGAAGGCCTTGGAGGGCTAAATTGAAGCTCTTGGTCGTTCATTTCTTGGTAGGCTATGTTAGTGGAAGGGTGAACAGGTGAGTGTGGTGCATTTTCTTCAGCTATGAAGCTAAAGAGAGATTTCCTGCCATAGAAATCCATGGCAAAGAGTGTTTCTAACAGTATTGTCTGACTTGCAGGTATGGGAGTTCTAGCTAAAGTTATAAGGGGATTGAGCTTGTGTATTTATGAACATAGTGAAGTGGGCTGGACAATAAATTTTGTTCAATATATGGTGTGGAACCATTTAAAGACAATTATAAGCAGTTAGAGAACTGACGTGCATGTATAAATTAAGTTCTAAATTAACAATGTGGTGGACAGGACACCAATTCGATAACCAGTTTCCGTTGTAATTTTAAAGCTGCAAACATGTTTGCTTGTATCAAGTTACACAAGTTAAACTTTATATATATATATATTTTTAATTTTTTATATCGTGTCCATGTCATAAGTATTGTGATATTTTCTATATTAGATACTGTAATTTTTATTATATTATACAAAACTTTACTTATGAATACAATATGATATTACTATTTAGGATTATATAATTATAAAGATTTCTTTCAGATTTTTTTTATCATTATTATTATTTATCTTAATTTGGTATCAGAGTTTCATAGAAATCAATCAATCCTGCTCAATAAACACCACTACAATTTTAACACTTGATAGAAGAAATATCATAAAAGCACCAAACAACCAACAATTTGTCATAATTGTTATTGCTCAGGCAGTTTCAGACCTGGCAACCACTGTTTTGGCAACCTCCTCTTTGATAGTTTTGTAGCAATTGAGAGCCTCTTTTGATAGCTTTAGATGGAATCACTTTCCTTGTTTGCTCATACTATTCTTCTTGCCAATACCTGTTATTATATCTCAATGAAATTAATTGCAGCGAATTATTTTTGTCGCTATCTAACGTCGGACGGGACTCCTAAAAAATATCTAATATTAGATTAGTATTTACAAGTTTATTTACGAGTTTGGAGTCGTCACCTAATATTAAAGGAGCTAGGAACCTAAAATAGATACCTGGTTCGGAGATTCTACAACGAGGAGTTGGTTACATTTTTTGGGAAGATATTTAATCACCCAAAAATGTCATTTTCTAAAAAAGATACCATGTGTGATTTAATTCTAAATTCATCTCCTAAAATATCAAATTATTTTCTGATTTCTTAACTCTTATTTTTTTTTTAAACCGAATTGAGTTTTTAATTTTTGAGCTCGACATCGTATTGAAACGATCGTCGGTCCCTTCATCGAGCGACACGTCGGTTCAAACATCGGATCCACTATAAGCCTTGACACAACCGGTGTGTCGAAGGACATCCTAATTAAAAGGTGATTTTTGATGACATCGATCCCTATTAGATAGGAGACTTCGTCGAAAAAGTTTGATGTTTTATTTTTATTTTTTGTTGATAGAGAATCGTCATCGGTCCCTAAAAATTAGGAGACTCAACGATTACCTATCTCTTAATTATCTAAACTAATTACGAAGAAAAAAAAGAATTCTAAAATTTTAATTAACTAGAATCAATTAAAATAAATTTTGAGAAATTAAATATAGTGAAATATAATTATAAACATGAATATACACAAATAAAAATATTCAAACTGAATTTACTTAAAATAAAATGAATAAATGAAAAATTTTGGGCTTTATTGTCAACGGGTCGGACTTTTTGTCAGGTGGCCACTTTTATATGCCATGCTTGCTATTGATTGAGCATGGATTGAAACTGATAGCATGCTTGTTTTCATTTTTAACTCCTTTGTGATGTGATTGGTGTACAAAATATATTTATATTAAAAGTACTCTCAACCTTTTCTAGCATTGGCTTGTCATCTATTCCATGGAGAGTAGTTCGTGAGTGGGAGCTACGACAGACCCATTTTTCATTGGCTTATCCCTGCCTTTGACTCCGACTTTTTAGGTGATCACTGCTGCAGTAGGCGTGAGGAGCTGGTACTGGGTCTGCCGTTTGGGATTGTTAGGAATGAAATTTTTAGAGATATGGAGGGTCCCTTGTCAGTCTTTAAGGGAGAGCTAGACTCGCTTTGGGTGGTGTAGGAATCTTTAGGAGAGGGAGGCGGCTTTTTTTTTTTTTTTTTTGAGAGAGGGGCGGCTTCCTGCTAAGAAAAATCCCCTCTTTTTCAGTGTGTATATATATATATATATATATATATATATATATATATTTGGCTCTCTTGCTGCTTTTTAGTTTTTTTTTTTTTTTTGTCTCTCATATGCAAATTGAAATCCAAAAGCTTTTTATAAACCGAAACCTCTTAAAATATCTCCCAAAATCAATTCAAATTCAAATTTTAATTGTCAAATCTTAATTTTGAGATTTGATTAGCTAAAAATAAGGAGATTCCAATTCAAAAAAGATTTGTGAAAGATTTCAACAGATTTTTGAATGATTTTAAGGAGATTATATATATATATTAAGGGAACCCAAATTTGGGTTATGACAATTTTTATTTGAAACTCAAGATGAATTAAACCTTTTATCTAGGGTTAAGGATTATTCGACTTTATTGATGGATCTAGATCATGTCCACCATCTCATCAAATCCGTAAACACGTCTCTAATGAGCATCCTAATTGTCTCATTATCTCTCAAAATATTTTATTTAATGGTTGATTGTACCTCCTCTCATAGTATTTAGTTTACTCTAGTGCACGTATTGGTGTCTACCTCCAATAATAGAGAATTACGCAACTTTATATGTTACTTTAAGAACTCAAACATAATGATAATTGTATGTTTGTTATTTGCAAAAAGCAAAACAAATTTAATGATGAATTAGCGGCAGCTAGAACATTGTCCGTTTCAAACTTCAATCTCTATGTCTTTAAGGGATTACATGGTGAACTAAAAAAATATTGTGATCACTTTATCATGCAAAGCTGAACTTGTCTCCTTCGTAGAATTGAGCAACCTCTTGTCGAGTCATGAGTTCCTTAACCAAGATATTTTTTATTCGCTAATTTCATAGGCTAGTTAAGACACTTCTTCTATCCTCTCCGTTAATTTGTCTACCATTACCCTATGACAATAATAGCTCTTCGGAGTAGTACTATAACAAAAAACAACAACCCTCCTCTTTTGTGGTAATGGGGGTTAAAACCGCTAATGTTAGAGAAATAAAGTAGGTGGTTCCAACTCTTGCGCGATAGGCCAATTCACATCAAGTACTTGTTTTAGAATTAGTCTCAATGGTCCAATCCTCTAATTGGCCGAAACACTCGTTGCCAACTATAAAATAGATGTAATCACACTACTTAATCATTACCACAATGCTACCAATAACCTCTCCAACCGAGGATTCATATAGTCTTGCACACCAATTCAACCCCCCGACTCGGTGGTTTTCGAACACTAGTGCCACTCATCATGTCACTCATATCCTTATAGTGGTCCTCATCAATTACAAGTAGGATACGGTAAGTGACTTTATATATATAATAGTGCCTCGACCACTTCACACGTACTTAAAGGCATACTTAAAATATCTTGCATCCTTCATACGCCACATATTAAAAACCATTACTCTGTAAAATAATATATTTTTTTAATATTACTCATTTTGTGTTAAGGATCTTATTTCAAAGGAAATTCTTCTATCCGGATCGAGTAAGAACAATCTCTTATCATATCTAAATTGTCGACCATGTTTGTTTCTTAACTCTTTCTCACAACTCATTCTCTCGGATCTTTCTCAATGTTCAACTTTTAGTTTTAATTTTGAGTGTCCGTCCGTTTGTTAGGCAAGTCCTTTAGATTATCTTAGGTACTTATAGGTTATAGATCTAATGCTCATTCATGGCTCTTCTTTAATAATGTATGTGGCATGTCCTCAATGCTTTCATACAATGAATTTTGTTATTTTTATTGATGATTTATCCAAATTTATTTGGTTTTATCCCATTTCAATAAGTCAAATGTCTTTAAAATTTTTCTCTAGTTTTGGAAGTTTGCTAAAAGATAATTATACACTAAAGTTAAAATGGTTCAAACTGATTAGAACAGTGAATATCAAAATTTACATGCATATTTTACTAACATAGGTATTCACCATTGCATCATCCGTTTTCATACCCATGAACAAAATGACTTTTATTGAGTGTAGGTATCGTCATATTATTAAGATTAGTTTAACTTTACTTAGTCATTTCAAAGTTCCTCATAAATTTTTACTTTTTGGTTTAATGATGCAAGATGTCTCTCTACTATTTTATTTGTTTTAATCTTATCTCTTTATTAATTTTTCAATAATTCTATTCCTCTACTTTTATTTGCATCTTATTTTATCCCTTCCTCTCAATTTTTAAGCGACGACAATAATTTTTAGCAACAGATTCACATGATTCGACACATGGCATTAATGTTTTTTCCTTTTTAATTTTGAATGTAAGTAAATAAAGCAATGGCATGGAAAAAAGAAAACCCCAAATTTCCTCCATCTTAAAAATCTCGTAAATCCCAAATTCGAGTTCCTTTTATTTTTCCTTTCCTAAATGTAACCCTAAATTTCTTTCTCCTTCTCCCTTCAATTATTTCTTTGTGACAATATGGGGTTCAATGTAAAGAATGTTGCTGCGAACGATCCGAAGCATGGTTTTGTTTCCTCGAACTCCAACGATAACCCTACTAAGGAGGTCGTTAACTTCAACTCTCAAGTTATCATCATGAACCATCTTAGGTTGATTGGAAATGGTCACACCCTTGTTCTTGATTGCCACGGTTATCATATTATCGTAAAGTTTGTTAAGCTCACCATATGGTCGATAGATGATCCGGTAAGAAGCTTAAGCAAGAGCTATAATTCTTGAAGAATAGTGATGCTAGTTTTGTGAAGATGATTCCCACGAAGCCCATGATGATTGAGACTTTCTTAACGTATCCTCTACTTGGTTGACTTGTTGTGAGGGATATGTGCCGATCGTTGCTCGTTGGAGTTATCAAGAGTGTTGAGAAGAAGGACCACTTTTGTGCTACTAAATCTACGAGTAGAAAAGGATGGTAAGTGAACTATGCTAGTAGATGCAACTAGAAGCTATAATAAAAATCAAGAATGGATTCTTATCACTAATCTATTTTGTTTCTTTGGTGTGTCTCCCGGGTTGAGAATTTTATTCTATTTCTATTTTGACATATTGTTAGGAAGTTTTTAAGTCTCATGTTTTTATGTTTGGTATTCTTAAGTACTTTAAATTTGCTTCAACTAGTTTTGTTCTTCTTACTTTGCTTTCTATCTTCTTTTTAGATGGATCATTGTGTTGAATTGTTTTGAATTTTATTACATGTCGATTTTTAGGACTTGATAATTGAAGGAAGGATGAGAAAGAAGTTTAAGGTTAGGTTTAGGAAAGGGGAAGAATTGAATTTGGGATTTAGGATTTACGGAATTTTTAAGACGGAGGCAATTTGAGGTTTTTTTTTTATGTCATTACTTTATTTACTTACATTCAAAATTAGAAGGAAAAAAAATTAATGCTACATGTTAGCATTATGTAACTCGATTGCTTGAAAGTTCGGATAAAAGGAAAAAATTAAGACACAAATAAAAGAGACGGATGGAATTAATGAGAAAATTAGTTAAGGGATATGATTAAGATAAATAAAATAATAGAGGGACATTACGGACCGTTAAACCTTTACTTTTTTCATTTGTCATTATTGTTTACCTTATCAATCCTATGCCTATTACTACTCTCAAAGGTAATTTCTCTTTTGAGTGTTTTTATCATCTTAAATCTAATTACCATTTTTTCAAGACATTTAACTACATTTATTTTTTCTTTTTTGTCTTTTCAATAAATATAAAATAGATATTTGCTGAACTTTTTTTTTTTTTTTGATATGGTACCAATCATCTTGGATATATTTATTTAATATTTCTACTAATACAATTTATACTACATGAGATGTACATTTTCTTGAAAATGCTTATCTTTTTGCAACGATTGAACATGGATTACCTTCTACCATAACAAAATTATCTTTTCACTTCCATTGTCTTGTCTCAATCGTTTGTTTTCTCTTCTATAAATGACTATATGCTTCACTCTTATCATCATATGTCCTCTATATTGGTTTGCTCTAGTTCCTCCACTCATACTATAACCATACCTGCTCGTAATGCTTATATGGCTAGTTCTCTAATAAGCACTTCCATGAGTCGTTCTTTTGTATCTCTACCTAAACTCGGTGGTTGATCTTTTAGAGTTTTAGCTATCACTACCTACTGCCATTATCTAGTAGTCCTCACATTAGTATGCTCATTCTAAACGAATATCAAATCTTAGCATTGTTTTTAACTCATTAGTTTTTGTCTATTAGTCTTTTACTCCTTCGGACTATGAGCCTAACTCCTTTAAAGAGGCCAACCTCTACTCTAAATGGTATGCTACTACGCTTGGTAAAATAGATGCCTTACATGGCCAATCATTTATGGACTCTTATCCTTTATCTTTCTTATATGAATGTCAATGACCATTATTGGTTTATCATGTTAAAAAAAGTTGATGATCTCTTAAGCATCATAAGACAAGGTTTGTGGGAAAAATGATTTCACAACAGAAAGGTATGGACTACATCAAAACTTTCATCAATGTTATTAAATCTAGCATCATTTTTATTGTACTTAGCATTGTCATTTCGATTAGTGGTCGGTTCATTAGCTTGATATTTATAATACCATTCTTAATGGTGTCTTCACTGAAGATGTGTTTAGAGAGCAACTCTCTAATTTTGTTAATTATGCCTATTCCAATCACGCGTATAAATTTCATAAAAAATCATATAGGTTAAAATAGGCACCCCATGCTTGATACTCTCGGTTAAATCAATTTCCCATATGCCTTGGTTTTTGATCGGTGCATAATTTACATAATTTTTATTTCCTTTTACATAAACTTACCAATACTTTATGTATTATATTAAGCTAATTAAGTATAAGATAAGGGTTTTGGATTTTATTGAAAAAATGGAAAATCAAAGTGAATAAACCCAAGTTAAGGTGCATAAAAGCCCAAGCCTATAAAGGACCCAATAGAGACAAATGCAAAGCCAAGTTGAATGAATGAGACACATGGTCATGTGTTTTGTAAGAGGAAAAAGCCACTAGATGTGTGGAACCAAGAGCGAAGCCTTATGTATGTTTAGCATAAGAAGACACATGAGTAGTAGGAATAAACACACCTTTTGCAAAAGAATTGACACACCCGTGTGTGTCACCACTAAGCTATCATTCAAGGAAGAAAGAAATGCCACATGGGTAGAAGGCTGAAAGGCATAGGATGAAGAGCAAATGTGACACTCCCGTATGCCACCATCTATACAAGGCTCCAAACTGTGTGTTTCCAAAGAGAAAATCATGTGCCTAAGTTAAACAAACCATGTGCCATGATAGGTGTCCATATGAGGTGATTGTGTGTGTTAAAACCTTATTTTTTACATTTGATGTGAGACTATAAATAGAAAAGTTAGGATTTTATTTAAGGAGGCATCCTAAGAGAATTGAAAAAAACTAGGTTTTTGTAATATATTTAATTTTTATTGTAATTTATTCTTGAAGATCTAAGGTTAATTTACCTTTCGGATCAAGAGTGACGTGAACTTCAAAGAACAAGTTGTGAGACCTTTGTTTTAATTGCATAACTTATTTAGATTTGTTATCTTCTATTTTTCCTTATTAACTTCATAATATTGATGTTCTTAATTGCTTAGGATGCATAATAGGTGATTATGATCAATTGATAACTCGCTAGGTTAGGATTTATAATACGTAATCGTTATAAAACCTATCACAAGAAGCAATTAGATTTAGTGATTTCTAATAGTGATAGCATTATAATCTTAAGATAATAGAAGTATAGGTCAAACCAATCTATTTTGTTGTTGATTATCTTTTTTGGTTGTTTTGTAATTCATTAATGTTGTTGTTAGATTACAAGTAAAGAGCTTGTCCTATGTGGTTCAATAATTAAAATTCAAATAGCATGTTTTTCTTGTATTTGATGATTATGTAAGGAGAACGAGTTAATATATACTTTTTAGATTAATATAAATTGAATAATAAATCATGAAATAAGGTTCTTAAGTACTCGTCTATGATCGACTTACAATTTGAAGGTAAACGTTCATTCCCGACTAAGTTTGTTTCTCTTGAGTAATTTCTTTACTTTAATTCTTTTATTTTTGTTAATATTTGATATAATCTCCTTTTATTTCAAGTGATTTTTATGTAAGTAAACATAATAAGAGAAATGTAACTTCGTCTTTATGGGATGGACCTAGACTTGCTACTAGCTATAGTTGTTAAGTTTAGATAATTATTTAGTGGTGATACGACTCACCACTAAATTTGGCACCATTTTGAGGACTATCGTAAAAGGTAAGAGTGTGAGATCGTTTTTGGTAAAAGCCATAAAGAAAGTAAACATAAGGGTTGAGTGATGTTAAATTAAGTGAAACAAGTGAGGGAGTGTTTGGTGAGGTTCTCTAACCAATTTTTTTTTATAGATTTAGTAAAGAAAAAAGAAATGACTTCCAAGGATAAAGATGTAGCAAAGAAGAAGTATGTCAATATGTCGTTCTTGCTAAAAGCTATGCAACAAGAGTTTCAATGCATGAACACTAGATTTGATGATATGATGGATCGAGTAGAGTGACTCTCAAAATATCATTTTTTTTAAATATCATATTTTTTTCACTCTTCTTCTAAATAAAAGGAACAAGCCTCCTTTTATAGTTGAAATACCTTTTAAAGTTTAGGGATACACATAAATGCCCATTCCTAAAATATAGGAGAGAATCAAGCTCGTTCTTATTCTTAGTTCTATCCTAATTAGGAAAAACAATTCAAATTCCTAACTTATTGAAAGAAAGTAAATAAGTCTTATGAAATTGGGATTCATAATCTAAATGAAAAAGGAAGGAAATAAAACTAATTATTCAACAAATAATCTAATAAAACTAACATAGCTTTGGCTTCCTTTGTTCTTATCACAATCTTTCTTTTAGTTTATGTTGATGATATTCTTATCATGGGTAATAACCTTCCTCATATTATAATTCTTATTGCACACTTAATGCTAAATTTCGCCTTCGTGATCTTGGTCATCTTACATACTTTCTTAGAATTGAGGTGCTTTAACATCTACTAGTTAGGGTTTTCTTTTTAGTGGAAATATCTTCAAGATATTATTACTCATGCTGCTATGTCCCAATGCAAACTTGTGACTATCCCGATATCTGCGACCCCGTGAAAATTCTTAATCGTAAAGCGACGCGTATTAGAATATTTACATATATACATATATTAAGAGTAAGTATAATTCTCATTACAGCATGAGAAATTAATTCTTGAAATATATGATTTATGTTAAATTAATGTTATTGTGCATGAGATTAATGGTTTAATTATTAAAGAAATCAAATATGTAAAATCGGTGTTTTGAGGACTACATTACTGCCTAAATTTTGTGTGATTTATTTGAGGACTTTAGAGTTATTTATAGGTAAAACTTAAAGAATAAAAGTTTTTCTTCTATGTGTCTACTAGCACTCTGTAAAGGTTTGTGATTTTTAGACCTATATATAAAGAGTTATAGCTATTTTAGTATAGGCTAGTTTTGAAGTGTCAACTGCTTGGAACATTTTTGGGGAAGAAAATTCTGAGTTTAGGGAGAGGAATTTCTGAAATTTAATGAAAATAAATGTGTTTAGTTACTTGATTTAATCTAATCAATTAATTAGGACACCTAAACCTCCTAATTAATGAATTACGTCCGACTTCACCCTAAACCTCTCAAATCTACCACCCTCTTTCTCATGGCTCACCAATAACTTTCCACTCACCCAAATTAAATTAATCCATTTATACACCTATTTAGCTATAAGGAAATGAAGAATATATATATAGAAATGGAGTGCATGGCTGCCATTTTATTAGTCCAAAATCGTAGTCGATAAACCGGAGAGAAAATAAAAGTGAGAAAGAGTGAAACGACAAAAGACGAAAGGAAAAGAAAAGGAAAGAAAAAAAAAGAAAAGAAAGAAGGAAAAGCCAAGGAAATACTAACCATACCTAAGCTAAGTAAGTAGGTTTCTTTGTTTTATTTATGCTTTTACATGCCTATTTTTATGTGTATAAGTTAGGTATTGGTTGAGTTGTTTGTTTATTGTTGAGCTTGGTTTGCGTTGGTGGTCGTTTGATGTCTTGGCTTGCTTTACTTGTGGTTGTGTAGGTGATGAATTGTGATGTTTATAATGCCTAGGGCATGTCCAAGTATGTGAAAATGGTTGGATTGGACTTGGATTGAAATTTAATTAGACTAAAACATGATTAATGTGGGTTGGAATGAATGGCCAAACCGAGTGTTATTGAGGAGTAGTTTTTGTTCGACTTTGGTGTTGCTCGTTCAAGGAATTTAGAATGATTTTTGGGTGAACCAAAAAGAATAAAAGTTGTTTATCTATATTTTGAATAACGTCTTATAAAATATTTTAATCATTAGGTTTATATAAAAAAAGTTATGCTCGTTTTAGTGCGGATCGTGTTGGGTGAACTACTACTGGACAGATTGAATCTTAAATTTCAAAATTATGTTATGAATTGTGTGTTTGGCATTTGAACCTAATTTTTGGATATGTTATGAATCAATATGTCTAGTTTCTAATAAAAAAAGGATAAGATTTAATTATACTCAGAAATTGGTACGTTACCTACTTGATTAGAGGTCGCCCTATAATAAACCACAAATTGGATAGGAGAGGAGAATGAATTCCTAGGGTTTTCACTAAAGAATCCTTTCAGCCTAAGTAAGAAAATGAATAAGATTGATCGGATCCATTTTATATAATTAAGGGCATAGGACTCAATTACAATTTATTTAGGTATACATTAATAAGTTATGATGAAAAAGTAATATTTGGCCACTTTAAGGACCTATTCGACTTAAACCCTAAGCCGTGGGGATTTGGATTCCAATCCTTCAATTCCATAATTAATGGTTTGAGTACATCCTAATAAGTATAAGAGGACGTTTAGATAGGAAAAATTGCTAGGTAAATCAAAATTTTGACCAAGATCATTAAAAGCCCAATTCAGCCCAAAATGCCCTAATTTGGGTTCGGAGAAAAAAAAATCACCTTAGTATGTTTTAAACCGGTGTATGAACTATATGGAGAAACTAGTTTAGGTTGGATATCGAGAATGAAATAATAATGTAGATGGGTTGGATATTGAGGATGAAATAACGGTGTAGGGTTTGATATCCAATATCCTTGGTACTCGTAATTATGGTATCACATGCATCATATGCATCAATGAGAAAGAAATGGGAACAGAATCAATTAATTGAGAATGAAGTTGTATGAATAGGTTTGGTAACCTAATAAAATAAAAAGGGGTTAGCGGTCCAACTATGTGCGTACTCTAAGTTGTATGCATCGCATTGTTAGGCGATGGATTCCCATTAGCGAGTGGTTACAATGAGGGATAATTTCGTTGTTAGCATTCGGTGATTCGGTAATCATCTATAAAGTAGATCGCTAATACCCATGGTACCGGAATTAAAAATTGATGAGAATGATGGAAAGTCGGAAAAGCATTGCATATCACGTCAATCACCCCACTTAGTGAGCTTCGGCTTACCTTGTGGTTATTTGTATGTTATGATAGGTAGCGATGATCGTAGTACCAATAAGGAAGTCGCCGGATCCTCCAAAAGGGATCGGGGGTGGCATAAAACTTAGAAGATTTTATTTTGTTTGTAAAATTTAGGGTTGGGGTGTTGATGAATATTTTGATGGTCTTGTAAATAAATTTTATAATTTCTTCCATTGTATTATTAATATTATGTAAATTATTTTATATGCATTTCATAGTATGATAAATCCTTAACGTATGAGCACATACGTGTCTAAAGTTAATTCGAAGACCGGTCGTGTCGGTGTGATGCGCCTCGCCTAGTTACTCCTATTTGGGTAATAGAGAGTGAACCGGGGTGGGGGAGCCACAATATCCACTTCCACCAAGCTCTATCTTGATAATAATAAACCTTTTCTTAAGACTTCCAAGTATTGTAAAAATTTTTAGTGCTTTATAATGTTTGATTCTTACTAATCCCGATATCGGCTTTGTTGTTGACAAAGCTTGTCAATTCATTCATTCTCCTACTAAAGATCATTGGATGGTTGTCAAATGAATGCTTTGCTATCTATAGCACACTCTTGATCATGATCTTCATCTCTATTGATATTCTTATCTTCGACTATATGCCTTTACCGATGTTGATTGAGCTGACAATATTAATGACCATAAATCTATAGATGGCTATGTCATTTTTCTTAGCAATAATATTGTCTCTTAGAAATCTAGTAAGCACCAAACTATTACTTACTCCTCCATTAAAGTTGAATACAAAACCCTTGTTGATGGTGCCTCCGAGTCGATCCGGGTTCAACCCTTTCTTCATAAGTTCGGCTATTGTTCATTCATCTCCTTCCATTATTTGGTGTGATAATCTTGGTGGTACTTATTTATAAATTCTGTTCTTATGCTTGTACTAATTAAGCATGTTGAAGTTGATTTTTATTTTATCTTAGATCAAATAAGTAAGGACCTTTTTATTATCAAGTTTATTACTTCTCACGATCAAATTTTTTATGCTTACTTTCAAGTTTTGTGTGGGTACGTTCTCATTCTTAGCTTGAAAGAGTTTACTAAATCATACAAATATATATAGTAATTTTCTATAATATTATCATAGTCTTTCTGATATTTTTTATATTTTATAGAATCTTATATATAACTATAATATGATATCGCAATGCAATTATAAGAATATCTTTTATATCGCTTCTTTGTATTATTTCTCTCATCTGTTTGAAATTGTATATTATTTTTTTTCATATCTTTTTTTTTTAATATTATTTCTTTGTTTGATTTTTAATCAACTATTAATTTGTCTAATCTTGATATTATCAACTTGAATAAATAAATAAAATTCATTCACATATCCTACGTGGTTTCCTAAAATCAAGATAAATCTCTCGAAAGCTCTAGAAAAATAAAACGATAAATTCTTAGAAACTCTAGGGGGAAAAAAGTTAAACTCTAGGATAAATATAGATTATTACGTCTACTTTATTAACTTTATTTTATTTCAATTCCAACACTAATTTTGTATTTTATAAAAAGTATTTATATTATTTATTATACAATCTCAATTCAATTTCTAAGACAAACTCTATTATGTCAAATACAAACACACTAATATTAATTTTGTAAAACAGATTTAAAGGCCCTAAAGTATTAAGGATTTCGATCCTGTAGTTTTTTAATTCGATTTTTCTTCACTCTTATTTGTTTTTTAGTTTTATATATATTTAGTATAAAGTAATATTATAATTTGATTTTAATAATAAATTTATTTATTTATTTTTTTACAATAAACCACACAGCTTATGAATAACCGGCTAGTAATTACAATGAAAAAGATGCGAGTGGTGTTTTATAATCGAGTTGACCAATAAGGATTTTTTTAATTATTATTTGTTTTTTTTTTTGAAAGAAATGAATATATTGTCAGAATTTGGGTTTTTATATATAACGAAGGATGAGTGAGATATAATTGATGCCAAATAATTTTGAAGTGTATCCAGAAAAATTAGAAAAACTAGGAAAGTTAAATGCTCAATAGACTTTCAGTCCCGCTCCACAGTAACCTAGTTAGGGACGAATCCCTGGTGAACCAGTTGGACCATCTTGACATAAAGGCCGGAGTGCCAATGGGTTTGGGAAAAATGAAAATGGTTATGTGGGTTAATAATACGGTTAAGATCATTGAATACTTGACCTTTACATTGGTCACGCATTTATAAGCACATAATGCTGGTATTTATTTCAGCGAAAACATTAGGTGAGGGATCGAACACGCGTGATCATGAATACTCCGATTAGGCAAATCCATCAACTTGATTGAGGCATTTATTTCGTTAAATGAAGTCTTACTCTCTTGTGATCTTGCAGTAGTTTTTGCCTGCAATTTTGACTGCCCTGCGTAATTCTTTGGCTTTTTATCTGGTTTTGGCACTTTTGGCTGCATTTTTTCTGCCGAATTTTCCAGACTCGAACTATATATATACACATTATCCATGCTCCCATAGTAATCATCCTTAGCCCTCTGAGTTTCCTTTATTAATACAATTTGTAATTCGCTTATAAAAAAATCTAAGCAAATCCTCCATGATCACAAGTTCCATTTCCAGAAAATTCTATTACCATTATTAATTATTTAATATCTGTTTGGAGGAATCTTAAAAGAAGAAATAGAAGTAGTAGCTAGGTGACAAATAAATAAAGAAATCAATAAAAGGGAAAGTTAAGGCGGTGGTTGTAGTTGTTTGCATGGAAGTTGGATGTCACACGCACATAAAGCAAAAGGGGGAGACCTCATTGGTGGTAGTGAATTGAGCGATCAATTAATTACTGGGAATTCATATTTGGAATTAGGGGGAAAAAAAATTGAATTCCCATCAAGTACTGGCCTTTAGTTGTTTTCATAGCGATGGAAATGATCCATGCATGGAATGCAGTTGAGATCACTAATAGCAGAGGTGTTGGAGAGTCGTGTAGATGTTTTACTTAATAGTTTAAAATTTTAAATTAAAATAATTCTTTCGTATGATATCAGAGTTTTATTAACTAAATAATCATGAGTTCAATTCTTACTATAAAATTTTTTTCTTTAAAAGGGTGTATTAGAGATTTTTTTTTCAAATTAATTAAACATAAAATAGTATAAACATATACAAGTTTTAAGTCCAAAATATTTTTTTCTTGATAAGGTGTATTAGAGAATTATATAAAATCATTGATAAAACCTCACTTAACAATTTAAATTTTTAGGTTGAGATACTCATTTAGCAAGAGTAACGTTAAACAAAAACTATAAAGTTCTTAATCACTCTTGCCTAATCTCATTATCAATATCTGCCATGTTCATAATCATTCACTCTCATTTTAATATTTATAGATGGATTTGCTTTTTAAAATAGATTTACTATTGGATTACAGAAAAAGTTGCAAGAAAATTATGAATGCATTAAACAGAATGTGAATAGCTTTTCAAAATCTATTTAAAAACAAAAATTATTCTTGATACGTGAAATATAATATAAAAATCTCTTTAATATTGAAACAAAATAAAATATGTTTAACGTTTATAGATATCCTATCACCTAGGATTCATGAAGGACCTATATATATATATATATATATATAACCACATGGTGTTTTTCAAGTCGGTTTCCGTCGATTCGCGTTTCTTATCTCCTAAATCCGGCCAGCATAAAAGGAACACAGCTAGAGCTATTTTCTTTTGGGCTTTCTTAACTCTGTTCAATGCCGAAAGACAGATCATTTTTGAATAGTAAAAATAGTTGAGTTGTTCTTTACATTGGCCCAAAGAAATTACATGAGACATTATCATCATGCCCAGTACCTAGCCCCAGACAAAATCTAACAAGATCATGTAAGACAACTGGGCGAAGATCTAAGGAATGAAAAAACAAAATAGGTTAATGCTTGCAGTCTTTAAGAGTTCTCTCAGTTTCCCCATTTGTCATTCTGTTAAGATTTGGACCAAAGACACTAAATCTTACAGTTAAGTTTATAGAATTGTGACGAGTATCAAATAATTTAATTTCTTTTTTTACGGAATAGAAATAAATGAATTTTGAAAAAGGAAAAAAATTGATAAATAAATAGCTATATAAATTGTCAAAACCCTCAATTCTCTCTCCTTTAGCCATAATTTCTCTTCTCAGTTGATGATTCACTCCTTCTCTTCTCATCATTTCTTTTGTCCATTCTTTATTAGTTTAGTGAAGTTGAAATTACCAATTAAAATCATCAAGAAAATCCAAATGTCATAAAACAAAAGAGATGATTTGTACCTCAAGTGCTATAATTTTTAATTAACTCTCTCATATCTAGATGCTCAATTTTAATTTTTTATGTGCGTGGTCTTTCCATATTGTAGTTTTGAGAAAGATAAAGACATGTAGGCGATGATTGAAAATGTGAAAAAGATATTTTTAATTGTGATTGGTTGAGTGACCACAATGATGAAGAGGTGTAACAGGAAAAAGACTTGTTAAAAGTGTAATAGCTTGATTAAAAAAAAAAAAAAAAAGTCAAGTTAAAAAGATAACATTGAAATAGGAAGGAGAATGAAAATATGGAAGGGACCACAGACATAAAAACTTAAAAAAGGGTGCATCTAGACATGAGAGAGTTCAATATAAGAAAGAGAGTTTATTAAAAATTAAGTTTTGCCTATAAATGGTACCTTTACTTTTTATTTTTATTTTTTAATTGAGATCATTTATTTTTTTTCTTATTAATTGAGTCTCTCTATTCTATATTTTATTTTTCTTATAATATCGATAGTTTGTGAGTTGACATGATATATCACACTCTTAAATACATGACATATGTTACACGTGAGAATTCAATAGAAGAACTCAATCAAAATAATTAAAAAAAAAATGATACATCATTCAAAACATTTTGAAAAGTAAATAGACAAAATTATTATTATTTTTTCTTTTTTAACTTCTATGCTGTTGTTTTTTTAATACTTGATCTTAGCTGTTGCGAAACTTATAATATGTAGCATTTAAAAAAAAAAAACTTTGAAGATTTTTTTTAATTATTATAATAATTTAAAAATAAAAATACGTGCTAAATGAATATAAAATGTAATTAAAAAAATAAATTACAAATATATTGGTTAAAAATAAAATAAAAATAATAGTAATGTTGAGTATAGATAATTTAATATAGCAATTATTTATATTAAGAAAAAAAAAGGGGTGCAATCCTTAGTTTTTTTGACAGAGCAATTATATTTTTTACTTTGAATTAATCAAATACTCAAAACCAAAGAGCTTATAGCCCAAGGATAGTGCTTTTTTATAAGAGGTCAAGAGTTTAAATCCTAATAGATTATAAATAATTTAATATAGCTAATGATCTATATTAAAAAAAAAAGTGGTGCAATCCTTAATTTTTTTTTTTTTTTTTTTTTTAGGGAGCAATTCTATTTTTCACTTTGAATTGATCAAATACTCGGAACCAAAGAGCTTATAGCCCAATAGTTTTTTTTTTTTTACAAGAAGTCAATGATTTAAATTCTAAAAGACTAGTTTTGTTAGGAGCCTTGGATGTATGTGTTGGTTATATAAGTTTTTTTTTTTTTTTTAAATAATCAAATACTCAGAATTTTTTAGTAGTTGGGTAGATTTGATCCATTAATTAAGAGTTTGTAACAAATCGATATTGGACATCACTATATTTTTGGTTAATAATTCTTGTTAGGTTCGTTTTTTTCTTTTATTAAAAATAATAACATGAAAATAGTAATAATAATTTGGAGCCTTGGATGTGTGTGTTGGGTATATGAGTTAAAAAAAAAAAAATTCAAATACTTAGGATTTTTTTAGTATTTGGGTTGATTTGATCCATTAATTAAGAGTTTTTAATTGATCGATGTTGGACATCACTATATCTTTGGTTAATAATTCTTGTTAGGTTCATTTTTTTAATTAAAAATAATAACATGAAAATAATAATAATAATTTGGTTCTTATAGTCTTTGAATTATTTTGATTGAATTTCTCTATTAAAGTCCTACATATGACATATTTAATGTATTTAGGAGTGTAACATGCTATGTTAACTTACAAATTAAAGGTGTCATAACGGAGAGACGATAACCCAATAAAATAAAAAATAGAGAGACTCAATCAATACGAAAAAAATACATAATCTAGATTAGAATAATTCAAAAAATACATAAACCATATATTAGCAAAATCCTTTAAAAACTATAATACCTAAAGATCTCCATAAACGAATCTTCTTTCTGTTTACTGGCATTTGGATTTCCTTAATAATTCCGATTGATAGCTTCAACTTCATTAAGTTAATGAGAGTCAAATGAAAAAAAGGATGAGAAGAAAGGGAATGAAAGGAATAAATAAGAAGAGAAATTAGAGTTAAAAGAAAGAGAATTGAGAGTTTTTGACTATTTATATAGCTTTTTTTATTTTTTATTTTTTGCCGCGGTTTTTATTTATATGAACCCGGAACAAAATAGATAAAAACATATGGATGATGACGTTTGCGGTTACGACATGTCTTCGCCTTGTGGATGCTTCTTTTTTGGTTCATATACTATGTTTCCGGGCTCTTTCCAATGGACAACGAAATCAGAATCATCTTAATTATAAAACATGTACATTTACAACTTGAATCACATACTATATATGTTTCTGGTCCCATCTTGTCTTGACGAAGACATGGATGAATGCTGTGTGGACCTTTTTTTATCTGCAAACTATTGTTAGTCAAGAATTAGTAACTAGAAATTAACCAAATATGAATTTGTGAAGGTAATGAAAAATTTAATCTTGCTATTTATATAGATATTCTAATCTAAGTGTTTTAAAACTTATATTTCTATTTCAATGTATATAGCTCTCTCTCTCTCTCTTAATTCAATTAACGGTGTTTATTTTAAAATTGTTAATGACATGTGATAAATTGATATATGCTGATTTTATAAGGTATTTTGTTTTTGGAGCTGTGAGGTAATTAAATGAATTATCTTGTTCTCGATCTAAATATTTTTTCTTTTTATTTTTTAATTGAAAACGTATTTAGTTCTAGTTTTATGATGATTTTTTAATAAGTTGGATTTTTCAAAGATTAGTATTTTGGGATTTAAATCTTCGATCTTTTTAACTTCAAATTTGATTTCTAGGTATCGTAAAAAATACATTACATTGCATTATTGATCAATTTTTTTATTATTTAGTTTTCACTAATTTCCAATAAAATTAATCTTTTTTTATTTGAATTACGACAAACTGTATATGTGGCATGATTTCTATCATTTATTTGAAGTTAATTAACCCCATTTGGTTAATGTAATAAATATAATGGAGATATACGGAGGAATTGAATTCATAAAAAAAATATTAATAAAAGGATTTCTCACTACCCGACATTTATGAGATTTCCAAAATTTATGATTATTGGTTGAAAATTTTGTTTGTTTGAAGATACGAGCTATTATTAATTTCGGAGTTAGTACATAGTATTAAAGGTAATTAGAAACCTAAAATGGACATTAGTTCGGTGATTCTAAGATAAGGAGTTGATTATGATTTTTAAAAAATATAAATCGCCCTATCCTTTCTTAGAAAAGGTTCGATGTCTAGTTTAGTCCTAAAGTTTATCTCCTAATTTTTTTTTTACCAAAATTAATCCTAAGTTGAAATTCCAAGTTTTATTTCCCAAGCCAATTGATTTATTTTTATTTGTGGAATCATATTGAATCAATCGTCGGACCCTATCGTCGAGAGTTTTCTCAATTCAACATCGGATCTAGTTTAAGTATCGATATAACCGGTATATTGAAGAATGGTCTAATTACTAAAATATGATTGATTTGAGTTAAGATTAATCCATATTAGATATGAGACTTTTTTAGTTTTCTCCTAGCATCTTCTCTATTTTTTCATCTTTTTTTTTTTTTCTTTTTTATGCCTTTTATTTTATTTTGATTTTTTTAGACTTTATGGAGAGTTGTCATCGAGTCCCTAGAAAATAAGAGACTCGACAATTCGTTCTACATTAATTACCTAATTTAATTATCAAAAGATATTAAAAACTATGCATTAAATTAAACAAATAAATAGGCATAAGGAACTTAACAATTCCAAAAAAAAAAAAAATCTAAACTAGGCATTAAAAGAAGAGGCATGTATTAAAATTTCAAAATTAATTTATCCAAGGAAACCTCTAATTAAAATGAAGAGTAAAAAAATAAGGGTATTGGGCTTTTGCACATAGTAAGCTTTCGAGCCATTGGGCCAAACTCGCTGGGTAGGTCTACTTTTTTCCTTTTGAGTTTGGGTTGGGCTAAGCTAGCCCATTCTCCCGGTACTAGGTCTTTCTCCACATAGGATGGGCCTTTTAGCCTTCAATTCTTCACCCACATTAGTCCTAGATGCTTCAAACACTTCCCCTAAGCTAGCCCCAAATCACCAAAATCAAGTCTCTAAGCCTTCGTCCTCTTCTCCAACTAAACCTTATGTTCTCATTCTCCCTCGACCTATCTTTTTTTATCTCTCAAACAAACTAAAGCCCTCATTAAATTCCCCTAATTTCCTTCTTTTCCACTTAAATAAGAAACCTCGAGCTTCATTTACTTCCTTAATCCGACCCTTATCCTAATTCAAAGCCTAAAATCAAATTGACTAACCCTAAAATTAGATCCTTCTAAGCAATACGAGGTTTTGCACGATGATTGTGATTTAAGTTGCAAATAAGTGAAGGAAAACAACAATTTCTTACTTGGGTGGTCAAGTGAGATAACTCGGCTTAAAGGCAAAGATTGATCGTGTGTGATTTACTACTTTGAAGGTAAAGAGATGCTCTTAGGTGGTCGATGAAAGGATCATGCATCCTATAGAAGTGTAGAGTAAAAAAAAATTTTTATTTCCTCCATCTAAAGTTTTCAAGATCAACCGTTGAATCGATTAATCATATAAATATAATAAGATAATAAGTAATTACCTCTTATAACGTAGAATTCAAATTTTATAGAAAGAAACATCCAAGAGTCCGGTCTCTACTAATGATCTATATAACTTAAACAACTATACGAGAAGCGAGTAGAAATCATAGAGTATTAGCTCTAATCCTTTTCTGCTATGCAAAATTTACACTAAAAAGTTGGTAAGGGTTTCATAATATTTTGCTAAAGAGGACTAGTAAATTTTTACCTTTTCTTAATTAAGAGAGACTCATTTTCTAATATTCTAAGTGAAAGATGCGTAAAGCCATTTTTTTTTATGTCCGAATCATCTCTCTCTCCCTATCTCTATTTATAAGTGGCGGGAACAACTCCTTTTAGAAAAAGAGTTGTTGCTAATATAGGCTTATCTAACCTTATCCTTGTAAACCCGAGTCTTATCCTTTATTTCTCAAGATTATCCATCCACAAAAAATATCTTACGAGCTTTTTAATTAACCTATTAGCCCAAACTCCTTTGGTCAATTAATTACTAATTAATTTGGGCCATCTATATAAATTAGATCGGATATTTTTAGATAGGCTCGTATCGGGAAATAATTTCCTAAGTTATCCTTTAACTTAAATTAGGAAATTCGTTTCCATTTTAGATAATCGACTTTCAAATTTGGAAACCGATTTCCAAATTAGAAAATTGATTTCTAAAATAAGAAATTGATTTCCATTTTAGGAAACTGATTTTTCAAAAAAGAAAACTTTTTTTTTTTTTTATAACATTTGCTTCTCTTTTATTGTGTGAATGTTATGCATATGATCCAATAGGTTTCTAGATATATTAGTAATGTATCGAGAAGATAAAAGACACCTCTTTTATCTCTTGATACATAAATTAAGATTGGCCTCTAGCATGACATCATGACTATCCAACTCTTTAAAAGGATTAATTAATCCACAATTACCTTTTATGAGTATGGTTTTCATTCAATTTAGTTTTCGTGTCAATTTATCATAGTATTATCTTGAGCTAGGTTTATAGTCTATTCGATTGTGATCACATAAGTTTTCTTTAATCTCCAAATGTCTTAGCTCTCAAGTAAATCAAATATATTCTATTGGTATATTTTCATCGTGACCATAGATTTTTTGAGTAGTCATTCATCGAAATGTTATGTGATAACTCATTTAGCGTGTAGGAAATAACATGTCATA
The DNA here is from genome assembly GCA_963924115.1 of Dovyalis caffra. Lineage (NCBI taxonomy): Eukaryota > Viridiplantae > Streptophyta > Magnoliopsida > Malpighiales > Salicaceae > Dovyalis > Dovyalis caffra. The sequence goes on along the minus strand of CAWUPB010001194.1, from coordinate 13,429,139 downwards.
TTTTAGTCATCCACTTATCTTTATTAGATTCCCAATTTACCTAATGAATCGTTCACATGCAGCTCTTTTTTGAACCTATTAAAATGAATGTCAAAGTTCATCAATCCTTTAATGAGATAATCATGATGAATTCAAGTCAAAACACTACATGTACCCATCTCGTATGAGATTCCCATAGGTAATACCAAATGAGTTCTCATAGTGAGTCATGTCTAGTGATATGTTCTCTAATATTATTCACTCGAGTGCTTACTTTGACTTCACCATGCTAATAGGTTTAAGATCTCTTATTGCTATCTTATAACAAGAGCATAACACTCATAAATTTTGTCGTATGTTATCGGTGTTTATTCTTGACAATACTACAACTTGGGATATTTAATGATATCATTTAAATACATTGATGTTCATCTCACATCTATTGATCAAATATTAATGCAATGCATATCATATGAACTTTTATATAATTCTATCAAATTATAAATAACAAGAATTAATAAAAATACTTCTTTATTAATATTAAAACCAATGATGTAATAAATCAAACAATCCAAACAAATTGGATCTAGGGAACCTTCACTAACAATCTCCTACTTGTACAAGAGTCAATTAGCCATGTCACATATGTTTAACGATCAAATAAGGGTTTCATGTTTTTACAATGATAACGACTTAGTCAAGGGGTCTGCTATGATAAAGACTTAGTCAAGAGGTCTACTATGTTGTCATCGGTGTGAATATTTTATATCCTTATGTCACCATGATCGATAATCTCTCTAATCGAGTGGTAATGTCATAGTACATGCTTAAACTATTGATGAGACCTTGGTTCCTTAGCTTGCTCTATGGCTTCATTGTTGTTGTTTATCAAGGTATGTGGCATTAAAAGAAGTCCTTTCTTTGATTCTTCCATACTAAACCTTTTTGTACTTTATCAATGTATGCATTTCGTAAGAGCCATAACATTCTACGTTATCTATCTATGCATATCTTTGTTCTTAGAATTTAGGCTACCCTCTCATATTTTGCATGAAGAAAGTCTTGAATACTTAATCTTTTATAGATTGCAAAATGATAATGTTATAGCCAGAAGCGATTCGATGTCTATATATGTAACAACAAAGATTACTAAGCTCCCACTAACCTTTTGTATACATAAGGTCATTTTATGAAAAACTAAACATTTTGATCATTTTATTAAAATATTGAATCTAACTCCTAGATGCATGCCTAAGTCCATAAATGGACCTTTGTAATTTGTAAATCATATTTGTATATACTTTGATGACAAAATTATCGGGATATGTCTTGTATACATCCTTATTCAAATTTTCATTAAGAAAAGCAGTTTTGAGATCCATTTGCCATATCTTAGAGTCAATGTTTAATATAACTTCTTCATAGGTATTAGGTTTGTCACCCTTATAGAATACACATCACGAGTGTGTAGAGATAAAAAAATCATATCTTTTCGACTTTTGATGAATTCTTTTAGACTTATGAAGTTTTTGTGCATTAGTTATGGGATAGTTACAACACTTTGTAACTTATCTACTTGGATTTTTACTAGTGCAATGTCAATTTGTGAGTCTTCTTGAATCTTATCGAGTTCAACTTTCCTCTCACTAGTTCTAGCATCTATAAATTTCTTCCGAAGGAATACAAAATACATGTCTATGAAAACCTTTTATTCTTATGGTTTATAAAAGTAATATCCACTTGTTTCTTTTATATATCTCATAAATTTACACTTTATTAATTGAGACTGTAGCTTGTCTCTATCTAAACATTTGACATATGCTTCATAGCCTCAAATCTTAAGAAAAGATAAATTTACTTTCTTTCCTTTTCATTTCTTATATGGAGTCCGATTAACAATTTTTTCTAAAACCCCATTCAAAATAAATGTTACAACAATGAGTGCATATCCCTAAAATAAAATGAGAATAACAATTCGACTCCATCATGAATCAAACCATGTTTAATAGCATCTTATTTCTCTTTTCGGACACATCATTCATTTGTGATGTTTCGAGTAGAGTCCATTGAAAGAAATCTCATTCTTTTTTAGGTGATCTAAAAATTTATTGCTCAAGTATTTAACACTATGATTAGATTAGAACTCTTAATAATTTTACCAGTTTGTTTCTCGACCTCAAATCTAAATTTTTTGAGCTTTTCAAATGCTTTAGATTTATTTCTCATTAGATATATATAACCAAAGCGTAATCTATCATCAATAAAGGTTATAAAGTAATTATGTCCTTCTATTGTTTGGGTGAACATAGGCCTACATACATCACTATGTATAAGGCCTAACAAATCATCAGTCTTTTCTCCTTTTCCATTAAAAAAGGAGTTTGTTATTTTGTCAAGTAGACAAGATTCACAAACATCATAATATTCATAATCACATTACTCCAAATATCCATTTTTATATAGTTTGGATATTCATTTCTCGTTTATATAGCCATGTCGACAACAACACAAATATATTTTGTTTATATCATTTGTTTGGAGTTTTTTGGTGTTTATGCTATAAATGGGCCTATCTATGTTTAAAACATACAAACTATTATTAATAACAACATTTTTGTATAAAAATTTATCTTTACAAAGAATAAATATCATTCTTACATAAAAATGAAAAACACCTTGGTCCAAACAAGAAATGAAATTAATATTCTTAATCTATACTAGGAATGTAATAATAGTTATCAAGTCTAAGCATAAGCGCATATGGCGGTGCTAACTTATAAGTGCCTACAGCTATGGTACAACTATTGGTTCATTGCCAATGTGTAGGTCAACCTCCATTAAAGCACTCTTCATATTCTTTTTAAGCCTTTGCACATTTGTATAAATGTGACCACTAAAGGATCATGCATCCTATGGAGGTGTGGAATAAAATAAAATTTTTTTCTCTATCTAGGGTCCTTAAGATCATGTCGTTGAATCAACTAATCATATATTAACATGAATATAAATAGGGAGAAAAATTACCTTTTATAGTGTAGAAAATAATTAAGTGGAAATGGAACTGTCTAAGTGTCCAATCTCTATTAATTATCCATGTAGCTTAAACACCTATAAAATAAGCTATATAAATCATATAGTGCTAGCTTTAATCCTTTTATGTAATTAATTTTTCTCTAAAAATCTATATGGGTAATTTGTGTCAATTATTGACTTTGATAAGGAAGGGTACGACAACTAGGGTCTTTAGGAGAAAATGTTTTTCTTTTCCTTTTTTTTGCTTACGTCATTTTTTCTTTTCTTTTTCTAATGTATGTTGTCGCCTCTCTCACCTCTCGTTTATATGCGAGAGGCAACATCTCCTAGTAGGTTAAGGAGATATTGCCTATATGGGTTTTATCTAACCTTATATTTGTAAATCCCGATCCTTATCCAATAGCGCTCAAGTTTATCCTTCTACCAAAATATCTTGTAGGTTTTTAAATTAGGCCTATTAGTATAAAATCTTTTAATCTAATTAATTATCAATTAATTTAGACCATCCAAATAAATTGGATCAGATATTTTAGGAGGTCCACATTAGGAATTAATTTTCCAAATTACCTTTAAATCTAAATTAGAAAACTAATTTCTAAAATATGAAACTAACTTTTCATTTAGGAAACTAACTTTTCAAAACATGAAACTTTTCATTTTAGGAAATATTTTTCAAAATAGGAAACTTTCTAAAAATAGGAAACCTTTTCCAAAATCTTTGCTTCTCTTTTATTGTGTGAATATTTAAACTTATGCGTGTGACTCAATAGGCTCCTAGATATATTGCCAATGTGTTAAAAATAAGAGACACCTCTTTTATCTCCCGATACATAAATCAAGATTGACCTCTAGTAAGACATCATGACTACCTAATTCTCTAGGATGATTAATTAATCTGAAATTATATTTCATTAGCATGGTTACCATACAATTTAATCCTCATATCAATTTATCACAATATGATCTCAAACTTGGTTTATAGTCCGTTTGATTATGATCACACAAGTTTTCTTCAATTTTCAAATGTCTTAGGTCTAAAGTAAACCAACTATGCTCTATTGGTATACTCTTATTGTGGCCATAGATTTCTTGAGTAGACATTTATCGATGTGCAATGTGATAACTCTTTTAGCTTATAAGGAATGACATATCTTATCTTAGTCATCCACCTATCTTTATTAGATTCTTAACACACCTAATGAATCACCCACGTGCAGCTTTAGACTAAGCACATCAAAATAAGTGTACACCAATTTTCTAATGAGATAATCGTAATGAATTCAAGTCAAAGGACCAGTTATACCTATCTTGTATGAGATTCCTATAGACTAAAATAAATGGGTTCCCATGATGAGTCAAGTTTAGTGATATATTATCTAACATTAATCATCTAAGTGCTTGGTTTTGGCATTACCATGTTAACGAGTGTGAGTTATCCTACTACTATCTTATAGCATTAGCATAACACTCATAAGTCTTACTCGTGTATTGTCAATATCTATTTTTAAAAATGCTATGGCTTAGAACATTTAATGATATCATTTAAGTGCATTAAAATATTTATCTCACATCTTTCGATCAATCATTAATGCAATGCATATCATATGGACTTCTACATAATTCTATCGAATTATAAATAATAAGAATTAATAGAAAGAATTCTTTTATTAATAAATAAAAATAAAACATTATAATGTATTAAACCATCTAAATAAAGTTAGATCTATGACATCTACACTAACAAGCACCATATTTAGTATCATATACCCATAAGGTGAGATTAAAAGTAAAAAAATTAACTTTACTAATATAAATGCTTGATGTCATAGTAGAACTTTTCTTTTTCACCTCTTTTAGGTGCTCTTTGTAGTTGCGCTTCCAATGCCCTTTCTTATTGCAATAAAAGCGGATCGCATCCTTTGGGTTATTTTGAGTCTCATACTTTTTCAACCCTCTTTTTGGTGTAATAGAAGGCTTCTTTTGGTGCTTGGGGGTGTTTGTTGCCATTCACCTTGCCTTTGCCCTTATTAATAAGAAGTATAAAACTCTTATTTTTTATTTATCTCATACTCAACTTCCTTAAACATGGACAATAACTCTCCATGAGTCTTTTACATATGCATCATATTAAATTTCATGATGAACTATCCAAAGCTATTAGAAGACAATTACAATATCGGATCAATGGATAACTCTGTATCCATTTCAACTTCAAGCTCAACTAGCTTATCGATATAGCCTGTTTCTTAGTGACATGCTTATCGACATTGGATCCTTTATCCATTCTAGCTATAAAAAGCTCTCTGTCTATCTCATAGTGCTCATATCTAGTATTTTTCTCAAATAATTTTTTTACCTTTACTATGTTATCAAAGAAGCTTGTGCTTTTATATTGGAACTTATGCTCTAATGTCATAACAGACCAGCATGATGCTCTAAGAGGTGATTACATCATCTCTATCTTTGAGTCATGTTGTATAAGCTTCGGTTTAATCCCGAGAAGGCTCGATGAGGAGATGTGTTTCTATCATATAGAGGGTTTTCTTATGTTGGAGGACTATCCTCATATTCATTTTTTAGTCAAGGAAGTTTGTGCCATTAAAGGCATTACTTTCATCAACTATTGATTAAATTTATATATTGCTAATCATACTATGTAATATCCGGTATGATAAAAAACATATGGTTTGGTTAATTGATTTGCATTTTAAAAAACAAAAGCATAAATTAAGAAGTGAAATCTATATTCGTTTTCATTATTTTTTTTTCAAGTTCTATAACCTTCAATATAGAACTTGAGAAAACTTTTCATTTTATTTTCCTTAATAGGTTAGGATCCCATATACAAATATGCATTAATTTTGAGTTACCTCAATACGTCATACATGGAAGGATTACGTAGGTAACTCGTTACCAATTACATCTAATGCAATTCCAAATCTATTTGGTATGATAACTCCTTATCATCTCACATCTTATATAAATACTAATCTTTGTTTATGAATTCATGGGACCTTAAGTTATCTCCACAAACCCAATAATCCATTTTAAGTTGGACCCAAACATTCGTGGATATCGTATGGCCCATGATTTGATTCCCTCAAGTAAGAAGTGACCTTGAGTTATCTTAACAAGTCAATAAAGATTAAGAGAGTTCTATCCTTTTAACATTGAAAGGCATATAACTTGATATTTGTTTGAATGATTTTATATTCTATGGTCTCATTATTTTAATCCTAACATGCATACTAAATTTTAATTGCATTAATCTCATACTACCATGCATATTATATTTCAATCATATCATAATCATGCATATTAGAGTTTAATCGCATCAATGTCTTACATGACTCAAGGACTCATGAAAGGTAATGAATTTTTATTACTACTTTCCTCAAGCTATATGAAGATTAATGGGTCATATACCTAGGAATAAAATTATTACATTTTCTTTAGAATTGTTTTCTCTTCTTGTCGCCTTGTCCCTATTTCTCTAATCTATCTTCTACTTTTATAATTTTTGGATAAGAAATCTCAAGTTACATTCGACGAAAGTAAGATAAGAAGAGAAATACACTAGAATAAAAGGGAAGATAGGACATGCAAGTTCAATTTAATAAAAAATTTACAAGCATACATTTTTAAAAACTAGATCAACTTGTCCATACCATTTACTCATGCTTCAATCATATTGATATATCACATATACATAAAAGAAACAAATTTCATTTTAATATAATTATGAATCTATAATTTTGGTCATTTTATAAAACATTAAAATTTCTTTAAATTCTAATTTTTTAGACTTTTGGGCCTTGGGCCCATAGGGTTTTAAGCCTTGGAGGCCCACATGCTAGCCTACATCAATTGTCTGGTTAGTGCCTAGTACTAGCATGGCACCCTAACTAGCCAATGCCGGCACCCGACACTAGCCTTGCCTTTTATAGTTAGTGTCCAACATTGGCCTAGCACATGCCTTTGTGCACCGGCAAGGCACTATCCTTGCATGTGCAAGGCATGTCTAGCTTGGGGTTGGCCTTGCATGTGCGAGGCACGCCCGGCCTAGGATCGGCTCGGTAGTGCTCGATGCACTCGTGCATCCGGCTTGCTTATTGCTTGGCGCGTTCGCCCGTACATGGCTTGCCATTGGCCTAGAATATGTGAGGCAAGTTTGGTCCGGCACATGCCATAGCCAACACCTAGCATTGGCCTCGCGCGTACCCTCCCTCTAGCCTAAAGTTAGATTTTAAAAAATTATAAAATACCAAAATCATTAGATTTATACAACAACAATTATTATAGTTAATCAAAATTAACATCAAAGCAATTAAAGATTTAATGGGACTCGATATCGGTTGAAATGATTATGCATCCTATGAAGATACGGAATAAAATAAAAATTTTGTTTCCTCCATCTAAAGTTTTCAAGATCAATTGATGAATTGACTAATCATATAAATATAATAAGATAACAAGTAATTAACTCTTGTAGTGCGGAATTCAAATTTTATAAAAAGAATCGTTTAAGTATCGGATCTCTACCGATGATCTATATAACTTAAACATCCACATAAGAAGCAACATAAATCATAGAGTACTAGCTCTAATCCTTTTATGCTATGCAAAATTGACACTAAAAAATCAGCAAGGGTTGTGTAATATTTTGTTAGAGACAACTTTTGTACCTTTTCTTAATTAGGAGAGATATATTTTTCTAATTTTTTATGTGAGAGACGCATAAAGCCCTTTTCTTATTTTTTTTTTTATGTCGAGTCGTCTCTCTCTTCCTCTCTTATTTATAAGTGGTGGCAATAACTCGTTTTTAGGAAATGAGTTATTGCTTATGTAGGCTTTTCTAATTTTATTCTTGTAAACCCAAAACCTTATCCTTTAGTGCTTTAATTAACCTATTGGCCTAAACTTCTTTGATTCAATTAATTACTAATTAGTTTGGACCATCTACATAAATCGGATTAGATATTTTTAGGTAGATCCATATTAGAAATAATTTTTCAACCTACCCTTTAATCTAAATTAGAAAAATGAATTTCATTTCAAGTAACTGACTTTCAAATTAGAAAACTAATTCCAAATTAGCAAACTAATATCTAAAATAGAAAACTGATTTTTATTTTAAGAAGCTAATTTTTTAAATAGAAAAATTTTCCAAAAAAGAAAATTTTTTCCATAACTTTTGCTTCTTTTTTATCATGTGAATATTTAAATCTATATGTGTGACTCAATGGGCTCCTAGATATGTTGACAATATATCAAGAAGATAAAAGACACCTCTTTTATATTTTGATATGTAAATCAAGATTGCCTCTAGTAATTACTATCCAATTCTCTAGAAAGATTAATTAATCTGTAATTACTTTTCACGAGTATGATTTTCATATAATTCATTCCTCATGTTAATTTATCACAATGTGATCTCGAACTTAGTTTATAGTCTATTTAATTATGATCACATATATTTTCTTTAATCTCCAAATGGCTTATCTCTTAAATAAATCAACTATGCTCATTGGTATATTTCCACTTGTGACCATAAATTCTTTAAACAAACATGCATCGAAGTGCAATATGATAACTCCTTTAGCATAGAAGGAATGAGATGCCCTATCTTAGTCATTTATTTATCTCTATTAGTTTCTAATGTACCTAACGAATCACCTACATGCAACTCTTTACTAAATCCATTAAAACGAATGTCAAAGTACATTAATCCTCTAATGAGATAATCATGATGACTTCAAGTCAAAGGATTGCTTATACCTTTCTTGTATGAGATTCTCATATACAGTACCAAATGAGTTCTCATGGTGAGTCTTGTTTAGTGATATATCTCTAATATTATTCACCTAAATACTTGCTTTGGCATCACCATGTCGATAGGTATGAGATCTCCAACTGCTATCTCACGGTAGGAGTATAGTACTTATAAGTCTTATTGTATGTTGTCTATGTCTATTCTTGATAGTGCTTCAACTTAGGATATTTAATGATATCATTTAAATGCATAGATGCTCGGTCTCACATCTATTGATCAAACATTAATACAATGCATATCATATGAACTTCTATCTAATTTTATCAAATGATAAATAACAAGAATTAATAGAAAGACCTCTTTATTAATATTGAAATACAATGATGTAATAAATCAAACCATCCAAATAAGTTAGATTTATGGCACCTACACTAACAGATTGATCGATGGAGTCTAGTTCGAGGTGAACGATTGACAATAGATGGTTGTTGCTATAATTAGTGAGAAGGTATTCTTTCGAGACCTAGAAACCAACGAAGCTAGTTTGGTGCTATTATTTTCGAAATCCCCTTCTTCCAAAAACTTAGTAAGAACCTTAAGCTTTCTCTCTAAAATTTCCCTCTCGACCTAATGCCTTTAAATTTATTTGAAATTTCCTAATTTGATCAAATCTATCCCAATTCCTTCAATTCCTCCGGTTGCATTTCTTCTCTATTTTTCTCCTTCATTTTTTTTAACTAAAATTCAATCCTATTTATAGTGGAATTCCTTCTCCTCTACCATTTGATCCCATTCTACCTAATCTTGTGACTTTCGTTATCGCTAAATTCACCAAGCTCCTCTCTTATTGTCTTATGTCTCCCATATTTTTTGTGTTTTACTTGTATGATGCATCATGATAGAGGGGTGATACACTACATTTCCCGACTAAAAATGCGAGTATAATGAGCATCCGCCTTAGGATAAGAGTCTAAAACCCGATGGCAACTGCTCATCCTTGGTTGCGTGTGTGCGAGTGAAGCCAAAGGGAAGATGAACATTGTTGTGCTACCGGCAATTGGATCGAGGCCCGGACAATAGGTTGTTTGGAATGGTTCTAGATTGGTCTTGTCACCATACCTTTCTTTTATTTGGGTCCATATGTATCTAAAACCCGTCTCAATTGTACTCCTTAGGCATAACATTTTAATCCTTAGTTCTTTTTAATTTTTTTCATTGGGTCCTTGTATCTTTCAATTTTAGTTCTTGGGTTTTGAATTGTTTCAATCATGTCCTTAATTGTTACCAATTGAATTTCATTTCCATTCAATTACACCAATTGGAACTAAAATTAAAATAAAACTAAATAAAGGATAAAATAAAATAATAAAAATGATAAAATAGAAATAATAAAAGTGGGATAAAGAAACCAAAATCATATAAAGAAGTCAAAATAATTAAAAATAAAAATAAAAATACATTCGAAGTGATTTTGTTATAGGTTTATCGATAAATTTTATCTTCATTCTATTATGATTTGATAATTTCGGGCATTGAGTTCTAAATTGTGTAATTTTAACACCGAACTATTGATTTTTGGGAAAAATTTATCAAATGTTTCTAATTGTCATTATATATAACGATTAACTGGGTTGACATTTACATGGAATGTCAAAATGATGTCATTTTGCCATTCTCGCTATTAATTATATTTTTTAAAAAAAATTTTAAATATTTTTAACCCTCTAATCTAGAAATTTTTTTAAAAAACTTTTTTTTTCTTTTAAAAAATTATACACATTTTAATATATATATATATATATATATATTTTAACTCTCCTAATTTTGAACTTTTTTTATATTTTTATTTTAAAATATTATGAATATTTTATAAAAAATGTTTTTTTTATATAATTTATAATTTATAAAATTAGGGATGTCAATCCTTAATTATGCTTATTTTAATTTATATAATATTTTTTAAAGGTCCGAAATTGCGAATTGTTAATAATGTTTGTTTACCATATTTTTTTTTATAAAATTTTTATAATATCCAATGAGTATTAAAATGTTTATAATATAAATTATAAATTTTTATAAATTAAAATGAGCATAATTAAGGGTTGATCACCCTAATTTTATAAATTATATAAAGAAAATTATAGAATGTTGATAATATTTAATTAAAAAAGTTTTTTTAAAAATTCAAAATTAGGAGGTTAAAAATTTTTAAAAATATATTTTTTTGTATCATTTATAAAATTTTTATAATATTTTATAAGATTTTTTTTTAAAAAAATTCAAAAGGGTCAAAAATATTTTTAAAATATTTAAAAACATAATTAATAGCAAAATGTCAAGACAACGAGCATTTCAAATAATGGTTAACTTAATTGACCTTTACATATAAGAATAATTAGATAAATTGGATCAATTTTATCCAAAAATTAATAATTTAATGTTTTAATTATGTAATTTGATACTAAGTATTTAAAATTATCAAATCAATAAGGATAAAATCATTAAACTTTTTATTGTAGAGACACATGTGGGCAATATAGCAGTATTAAGATACCCCTTTGATTCTTTCGCTGTCCCTACTCCTGAAAAGAAATACTTGGATCAGCGGTCGGTCAATAGTACCCCACAGGCCACAATATTTCAACAATGTTCTTCATTTTAATTAACATATGGTAATGTATAAGGAACTTTCTCAGTAGCACCCTTTTTTGAGTCAACAATCCGGAAGACTAAAAGAGAAAAAAGGAAATTGAAAAAAAAAAAAAAAGAAAGATAAAGTTGGGGGAAAACTCGTCAATTGTGGTGCAAATATGGAGAAATTTCATGGTGGCTCCACTCTGTGGAAAGTCGATGTCTCCTCCCTCATTATTAATTTCTTCTTGTCCAACCTCTCTCTGCAACTCCAAATTCCTTCCAAAGGACTAACTTTCCTTCTTTCTCATGCCCCAAACTCCACACATGGATCGACGGCTCCATGAGGCCATCCTGAAAGGAGAGGTCCCTGCCTTCCATGGTCTGATTCAAGAAAATGAACATATTATTAATCAAACAATTCCAGGGTCGTTAAGCACCATTTTACACTTAGCATCACGTTTTGGGCACGTAGAATTGGCTAAGGAGATTGTGAAGTTGAGGCCGGAATTGGTGTTCGAGGTGAATGAGACGTTGGAGACCCCATTGCATGAAGCTTGCAGAGAAGGGAAGATGGAAATGGTGAAGTTCTTGGTGGAGACTGACCCTTGGCTGGTTTACAAGGTGAATCAAGACAACGAGAGTGCCCTAATTGTGGCATGTGAAAGAGGGAAACTTGATGTTGTGGACTATCTCTTGAATTTTCAAAAACTACTAATGTTGGAACTTGATGGCTTCACTACTTCTCTTCATGTTGCAGCTGCAGGAGGTCATACAGGTATTTAACTCTACTAACTTGGTAGTATGAATTTTGGTAACCATGCCTTTTATATTATAACCAAGATAATTCTAAAAAAAAAAAAAAAAAAAAAAAAAATCGGTTTGGACTTATTTAGAATATTGGTTTGGACTTATTTAGATTCTAAATTAGGCCTTTCCCCCTCCTTTGATTAGAAACTAGAACAAAAACAATTTTAAATTAAACCTCTGTTTTTTTTTTCCTGTAATATAATAGGTTACATTTTATTGAAATTTGCAAATAATAATAATAAAAAACTCAAGATAAGTGGTCAGAAAAAAGACGAAGATAAAGTCTTTAGGTAATTCTAAAAAAGTTTGGGATCCCAAGAAGAATTTATCTTTTGGATAAGTGAAGAATATATAATTAGAGTAATACTAATCATCCATAATATTCTTACAAAATTTATCTATAAAAAAATATCAACCACTAAATCCATGAAAATTATTTTCGAAATCCATTATTTATTCATATATATATATATATTACTATACTTCTACCGTATGTATATCGTAGCAACTAGGAAAGATATATAGCATAATTTTCTTTCGGTAATTTTAATAGTTTTAGCAAAATTAAATGTTAATTTTTGAAATTACATCATAAAATCTTACAAGGAAATATTAACGAAAAAGTCTGAAAATTCATGGACTGAAATATGATTTGAAATTACGTCATAAAATCTTACAAGGAAATATTAACGAAAAAAATCTGAAAATTCATGGACTGAAATATGATTTATACTTTTAATCTCAATTTATCAACCACTGAAACAATGGCCAAAGCTCAAGTTATCAGCGAACCTATTAGAGCTAAGCCCATACGACATTTCACCTTCTCAGGAGGAATAAATCTACATATACCAGGAGTTCCTCATGAAAAATCTTTCTACCAATAGATTTTTCATTTTTTTTTCGATAAGAAATTAACTTTTTTAAAATTAATTTGACATGTTTTTCGACTGTAGTTTAGCACATAATTTAGTTAGAGGTACTTTTTAGAAATTAATTTGACAAGTCAGTCTAAATTAGTTGTACGTAGTATTACTTTGTGATGAGTAGAATTCTGAAATTCTCCTATTCATTTTCAGACATTGTAAAGTTAATCTTGAAGGCACGCCCGGAATTTTCTGGGAAAAAGGATGTTCAGGGATGCACACCTTTACACCTATGTTGCAAGAAAGGCCACCTTGAAGTAACCAGGGAGCTATTGAGGTTTGACTCTGACCTCTCTTCCTTGCAAGACAATGATGGCCGAACCCCACTTCATTGGGCAGCAATCAAAGGAAGAGTGAACATCATCGACGAGATACTCTCAACAAGTCTTGAATCTGCTGAACTGATTACTAAACATGGAGAGACAGTTCTCCATCTGGGGGTGAAAAACAATCAATATGAAGCTGTTAAGTATCTTACCGAGATGCTCAACATCACAAAGCTTGTTGACAAGCCGGATAATGACGGGAATACAGTTCTGCATCTAGCTACTGCTGGGAAGCTTAGTACTGTAAGACCTTTTGCTCATGAACTTGTTGTTTAACAAAAAAGAAGAGTAAATTTCACATTGATAAAATCAAATTGCTTGCCTAATTTATAATTCTGATCAAGGGGTTCAATCTAATTTGACTTTTTTTTTCTGTTGGTATTCGATCTTTGGTTTGAGAATAGATGGTCATCTACTTATTGAAGCTTGGTGCTGATGTCAATGCTATAAACCGAAGGGGACAAACCGCTCTTGATGTAGTTGAGTCTGATGTGAGCAATTCTGGTGCTCTTTTGATTCTACCTGCATTACACGATGCTGGAGGCAGGAGAAGCGATCAATTGCCACCAAGTTCACTTGAACTTCAACTAATAGAACAGGAAAAGAGTTTGCCTTCTTCATCACCAAAGCGAATGCCTGAATATACCACTAAGCATCACCGTCGTTCTCAGCATCGCCGCCGAGAGAAGCAGCTAGAGCTTCAGACTGAGGGTCTACGAAATGCTCGTAACACGATTACTGTTGTGGCAGTTTTGATAGCCACCGTTACATTTGCTGCTGGGATAAACCCTCCGGGGGGTTTTAGACAAGAGACAGGGGAAAGCATAATGGGGAGGCATACTTCTTTCAAGGTCTTTGTGGTGTGCAACATCGTGGCATTATTCTTGTCCCTTGGCATTGTTGTTTTCCTAGTCAGCATTGTCCCATTTCAGCGAAAATCCATGATGAAATTGTTGGCGGTGACACATAAGGTTATGTGGCTGTCCACGTCGTTCATGGCGGCCGCTTATATTGCTGCCATGTGGGCTACTTTGCCACACCGGCCAGGGCGGGGGATGAAATGGGTGTTTGTGGCAATAGTGGCTATTGGGGGAGGGTGCACCATGGCAATTTTTGTGGGCTTGGGGGTTATGCTTGCAAAGCACTGGCTCAGGAAATGGGAATGGAGGCGAAGGAAGGAAAAAAGGAAGAACGAAAGCCCAACTAGTAGCGTCAGTCGTGTTGAAGAACTAGGTATGATGAGAAAAGGAAGCCACGACTCTAGTAATTCAGATGTTGATAGCTCCGATAAAGGGGGTTACCACTTGTATTAGAAGTATGCAGAAAGGTTTAGGCAGAATTTGTATCATAAATTGTTAGATGAAGCCCAGGACTAGTCCCGCAAGTGCACACCATCAGCCGTCTTACCGTGCATGCAGCTAGCCTCTTTCGCTGTAGGCAGATAGCATTTAGCTGGGTATAGCACTTTCTTTATTGCCAATGTTTATTTATCATCTATTCTCCATTTATTAACAGCTAGTTCTCAATAAAGATAGGATACAAATATATTGGTTCATTACATCCAATATTGTAAAATATATATTTTTGCTGCAATAAACAGTCCATATAAATAAACCTTTGTGAAAGCAACTTTCCAATTTACAAGTAATAGCTCTGTCTCTCCAATACATAAGCCTTGGAAACATCTATATGGATGCTATTTCAGGCAAGGAATATTTTGTGCTATCTTTTTAAGGTTTTAATTGTTGGGTTGGATACTTCTTCATGTGAGGTTCAAAATCCATTTATATAAAATACGAATATATATAAGATTTTCTAAACAAAAATTCACTTACGTGACTTAACGTATGAAAAAGGCCAATTTGACTTATTGGTAACTGCCAGCATCAACAAAAGAAAAAAGGGAAAAAAGACAAAAAGAAGAGTGCAGCTGAGAAAGAGGGAAGAAAAGTTTGTTGTCTCTTTTTATTGTCTTAATTGTACGGTGATTTTAAATCCGATGGAGTTTGAATTTTGACATATTGTTTTTAACAATGAGTTTTTATTGAGATTTTTTTTATCTTTGGATATTTTTTAAAAAATCTATTTAGTGAAATTAATTTATTCTTTTTTTTTTTTTAATTATTGGAATTCATCTTCAGAGATTGACTTTTTGTTGGCTATTCGGTTAGTTCAATCATCGATAAAGAAGATGGGCTCTTATAGTACTTTGGTTGCAGCGATTCAGGAGATTTTAGTAAGAAGCTAGCAAATACATCTCACTCATGGTTATAGGGAAGCAAATAGATTGGTACATCGGCTAGCATCTCTTGCTTTTTTCTTACCTTTTGGTGTCACATATTTTTCTAATGTACGGGTGCTTATGTGAAACTATTTCAAGAGGACATCGGGAGAATAGCTTTCTCAAGATATTGTACTAGTCGGTTATGCTGTCTAAAGCTATGGCTCTCCATCCGATCCAAAAAAAAAAAAAAAAAAAAAAGAAAAAAAAAAAAAAAAAGAAAAAGAAAAAAAAATCATGCATCCCATTATTTAATACGGTAGAAGAGTTTGAGTGGACCACAGTCTCATTTTTTTGTAACCCACGTAAAAATTCGTGTGTTGATTGTAGTTGTATTTATGTATTAATCATTATTGATTGGTTTGTCTTAATTTTAAATCCCTAAAGAGGAAAAAGAATTAAGACTTGTGCTTTGTGGTTTTGGTTCATACATATGTCTTTTTCCAATAGAGTTATATTAGAACTTTGGATTGTGTAGATTGTTTTTTTCATATGTACTTAAACTAGAGAAGGAAGATCGGGTATGATAAAGCTAAAAGTCTCCAATTATCTTCTATAGAAAACATTGATGGAGGATCACTTTTACTATAATGATTTGACTTTTCTATTTGAGTGTAAAGTCGAGAAGCCTACCAATATGAAAAAGGTGTAATGAAAGTTGGTCAATAAAAAAGCTACAACTACTCGTTAGAGAACAGGTATCTTCTAGATTCATCAATCATATTTCTCTAAAACTTGGCTACTATGAAGTTTTGAAATTACTATAAGAAATCCTTGCCAGAAGAGAACCAAAACAAAACTTTCGTGATCGGAGACATAGAAAACTTAAAGTAAAAGAATGGTGAAGATGCTTCGGTGCATTTAATTATTAGTGTAGGTTTCTAAGATCCAACCATGTTTGGATATGCTTGAATTATTGTATTATTTATTTTATTAATAATAAAAAAGTCTTTCTATTAATTCTTATATCTTATATTTATTTATTGAATACAATTAGATATAATTTCTTATGATATGCGTTTGCATTAATGATTGATCGAAAGATGTGAGACAAACACTAATGAACATAAATGATATCATTAAAAATCCAAAGTCGTAGCATTGTAAAGAATAGACATTGACTATATGCGATTAGACTTGCTAGTACTATGCTTATGCTATATGATAACGAGTAAAAGATCTCACACCTATTGATATGATGATGTCAAAGCAAGCACTTAGGTGATTTATGTTAGAAAAAATATCACCTGGACTTGACTCGCCATGAAAACCTATTTGGTTTAGTCTATGGAAATCTTATACAAGATAGGTACAATCGATCCTTAGATTTGAAGTCATCATGGTTATCTCATTAGAGGATTTACATATTTTGACACTCATTTCAATGGATCTAGTGAAGGATTACACATGAGTGATTTGTTAGGTGCACTAGGAATCTAATGGAGGTAGGTGGATTACTAAGATAGGACATGTCGGTCCTTATATGCTTGAAGGAGTTATCACATTGCACTTCGATGACTAAAGAAATTTATGCCCTCGGTAGGAGTACATCAATAGAGCATAGTTGATTTACTTTAAAAGCTAAGACATTTAGGAATCGAAGAAAACTTGCATGATCATAATCGAAAAAGACTAATAACTAAGTTTGAAATCACACTATGATAAGTTGACATGAAGACCGAATTGTATGATAACCATGGTTGTGAAGGGTAATTATGGATTCATTAATCCTTCTAACGAATTGGGTAGTCATGATGTCTTACTAGAGGCTAATCTTGATTTATGTATCAAGAGATAAAAGAAGTATATTTTATTCTTGATAAATTGCCAACATATGTAGGAGTTTATTAAGTCACACATATAAGTTCAAGAATTCACATAATAAAAGAGAAGCAAAGATGTTGGAAAATTTTTTCAATTTTGAAAGCTTCCTATTTTGGAAAAGGTTTTTGAAAATGGAAAGTTTCATAAAATGAAAGTTTCCTAAATAGAAAGTTTCTTATTTTGGAAATCCATTTTCTAATTTAGAAGTCAGTTCTAAATTTGAAAGTAAATAACCTAAAAGGAAATTAGTTTTCTAATTTAGGTTTAAGGGTAATTTAGAAAATTGTTTCCTAATATAAGCCTCCTAAAATTATCTAACCTAATTTATTGAGATAGTCCAAATTAATTAATTGAGAAAAAATAGTTTGAACTAATAGGTTTAATTAAAAGTTTGAAAGATATTTTGATGAGAGGATAAACATGAACCCCATTGGATAAGGATAAATGCTTTAAAGAATAAGATCAAAAAGCCCACATGCATAATAGCTCCTAATCCTTGAAAGATTAGGAAGAAGAAACGAAGAATCCTTTTTAGGACTAATTGCCACCCCTCCTTGTCCTTGGAGGATAAGAAAAACTCTCCCCTTATAAATAAGAGAAGAGGTGTGGCAATATACGAGATATTTTTTTAGAGAGAAAAATGGCACAAAGCAAGAAAAATTAAGGCACATAGCATTAAGCAAAAAATAAGGAGAAAATAGTTTTCTCCCTAACCCTAACACACACCACTTTTCTTTTTTTCTTTTATGGTTGTCGTAAAATTACCTTTATTAGATTTCAAAAGGAAAAACATCAAACAAGTCAAAAAAGGTAAAGCTAGCACTCTATCAATTTTAAGTGCTTCTTTTGTGGGTGCTTGGACTGCGTGGATTATCGATAAAGGCCAAACACTTGGATGACTCTTTTTTTTACAAAGGTTTAAATCTACACTATAAGAGATAATTCTTTATTAAACACTTTAATTCATGAATATTTGGTTAGTTGATTCAACGAAATGATCTTAAGCCCTTTAGATGGGGGAATTTTTTTTTTTATTTTGCACCTCTATAGGATGCATGATCTTTCATTAATAACTTATAAAAGTTCTTGAATCAGTTGTCATTAATGAATCTTGATTTAACTAACGAGATATAAGCACTAATTGTATTGAGTTTATTGTCAAATAGTTGAAAGATTTTGATGACGCCACTTAGAAACTTTACTCTAAATGGAAAGCTCACTTTGAAGATAATGAAGGATAATATTCTTAATGAAGAAAAACATAGAAAAGGGCCAATCACTTTAGAGTTAGAGTATATTTTCTTACGATAAGCGAGGATAAAAAGTCTAGTGATAGAAAAGACAAATCAAAGTCTAGAAGAAGATCTTAGTCAAGAAAAGAAATAAAATATTATTATAAATATTATTATTATTATGAAAGATCTAGATATCTAAAGGAATTGCAAAAAGTAAAAGAGAGATAATATACGTAAAGCCATGATAAGAATGAACAGAACAATATAGATATGGTTGTTAATGATAATGATGTTGTCATTGTTTACGATGATGGTTGTGTAAATCTTGTTTGTCGAATACCAAGGATTATGGTTTTGAATGCTTTTTATCATGTTACATTATGTTAGGATTTCTTTACATTTTATACTAGTGGAGGCTTTTTTCAAGTTAGGAAAGGAAATTAAAGGATGGTCGGTGTTGTGAGCATTAGAGATATTTGGTTAAAAACCAATACCAAGAGCAAGTTACTTCTTAAAAATTTCTCATTAGAATACCACCTAGATTGTGAATTTGACTACTTTTTATGATGTGACATTCTGTAGGATTTCTTTACATCCTACACTAGTAGAGACTTTGGTCAAGTTAGGAAAAAAAATTAAAAGATGGTTAGTGTTTTGAGCATTGGAGGTAGTTGGTTAGGCATGTGCTCGATATCCACCAATACTTGATCTCTATAGGCACTTAGTGAAGAAGGCTATCACAATTTCTTTATAAATAGAAAATAAAAGCTCTCAAATGGTTCTTTAATTGTTGTTAAAGACAATATGATGGGTTTATATGTTTCACAAGCTAATATGATTAAAGAAGAAGTAAATGCAATTGAAGATAATTTATGATATATGAGGATTGGATAATTGAGTGAGAAAGACTTTAATATCCTTGTCAAGAAGAGCCTTATTCGTTTAAAAGGTATGAACTTGAAGACGTGCACTCACCGTTCAATTTGGTAAACAAGTCTGGTAAACAATATAGTGTCATTTCATAGATCACCTCTACATAGAACTTATATTCTTAACTTAGTTCATACTAATATTTTCTCTATAGTTGATAAGCATTTTAAAGGCATTTTATACTTTGTTAGTTTTATTGATGAGTATCTAGAAAAATTTAGGTCATTTATTTGAAATCCAAAGATCAAATGCTTTTGATATCTTTAAGATTTCTAAGCCGAATTGAAAAAAAAAACTTACAAAAAGCTTAAATGTGTTTGAGTGGAAAATAGAGGTGAATACAAGGGTCCATTTGAGAAGTATTGTAAGAAACATAACATTAAGTTTGAGAAGATAGTTTTGAAGACTCCATAATAGAATAAAATGATATAGAGAATGAATATAAATATTATTGGAAAAATCATATGTATGTTCTCTTATGCCAAATTGCCTAAGTTCTTTTATAGTGAGGTAATGATGACTACAATTGCCATTATCAACTTTTCTCCATCGGTTTCTCTTGAATTAATGTTCTAGAGAGAGTATGAAAGAAAAAAAGGTGTTTCTTATGCATATTTAAAGTATTTGGTTACAAGGTATTTGTATATATTTTCGGAGAAAAATAGTCGAAGCTTGATAACAAGATAAAATATTGTGTTTTTCCGAGTTATAGATATGATAAGTTTGACTATTAGTTATGGAATCCAAAAAAAAATAAAAAAAATAAAAAATAAAAAAAAAGATGTTGTTTTCTTTGAACATTAAACTATTAAATATTATAAACAAAAGAAGAAAATATAGTCCTCTAATTATACTCTTGCTAGTTTAAATCCAGAACCTATTTCATAGTTACCTTTTGATGTCTTCTAATCATAGGGAGATTTAGAGAATGATTGTAGTGGTGGTTTATCCTTTGATCCATTAGTTAATGATCTTAAGATAGCTAATGATGATGATGATGACATTATTGATTTTGAACAGGTTGTTCAAGAAGAAGTAGATGAGCCATAGTTAAAGAGGTTGACTAGATCTCACCAAGCTTCCACAAAATGAGTTTGTGTTGGTTACTAATGGGAAAGAGCCGAATACTTTGATGAAACTATGTCATGAGAGAAGAAAAAAAGATTGAAAGCCATACAAGACAAGATAAAATTCTTACATAAGAACCACATTTTCAAGTTAGTCAAGCCTCTTAAGAGTAAGAGAGCACTCAAGAACAAATAAGTGTTTTCATTGAAAAAAAAAAAAAAAAACTTAGAGCCAAGGTATAAGGCAAGATTGGTTGAGAAGGATTTTAGTAGGAAATTTTCTCACCTCGTGGTCAAATTGACTTTAATTTGAGTTATGCATGGTCTAATTGCTAGCTTAAGTCCCGAAGTTAAACAACTTAATGTGAAAACTGGCTTCCTTTATGAGGATTTAGATGAAGAGATGTATATAGAATAACTCTGAAGGGTTTGAAATAAAAGGCAAGGAGCAACCAGTTTGCAAGCTAAAAAAGAGACTGGATGAGTTGAAGCAATCTCCAAGACAATAGTATAAGAAATTTTATTTCTTCATAATAGAGTATGGTTATGGTAAAACAACTTTTGATTGTTGTGTGTTATGGAAAAATTTACCGGTGACAACTTTGTTATTCTCGTACTACATATGGATAATATGTTGATACTTGATCATGACATTAGAAAGATTCAAAATCTAAAAGGAAAGTTGAGCAAGTCTTTCATAATGAAAGATTGGGACCTGTAAAATAGATTTTTGGCATAAAAATTACTTATGATAGGAAGAATGAGAAACTTCGACTATTTCTAAGAGAGATATGTTAAAAAAGTCCAAAAACTCCAAACCTTTTTCTTCTTCACTTGCAAGCCACTTTAAGCTAAGTTTTAAACAATGTCTTTTAAGTGATGAAGAAAGAAATGAGATGAAGAGGCTTTATTATGCATCCGTAGTTAGTAGCTTGATGTATGCCATAGTTTGATAAGGTCTCATCTAGCTCATATAGTTGGTGTAGCGAGTCGGCTCCTATCCAATCTTGCTAAAGAACACTAGTTATTAGTGAAATGAATTATTTTCAAAAATCCACCTTGGGATACTTAATGAATTTTGTTGCTAAGTGACATTTACGAGGATTTCTAAAATTATTTTATGCTTAAGGAAAAAGAATTAAGAAAGGTTTTGAAGTCAACACCTAGTATTGAAGAGAATTAAGAAACCTAAACAAGGACACTCGGATTCGGAGATTCCGGATAAGGAGTTGGTTATGTTTTTAGAAAGATAATAATCACCCACAAACACTTTTTTGAGGAAAGGTAGCAAATTTGGTTTAATCCTAAAAATATCTCCTAAGAATTATGTTTGCAAAATTATTTCTAAGTCTATTTTCAAGTTTATTTATCATCTAAGACAAATTATTTTTTTTATTTTTTATTATGGTATCTTATTAAATTGACATTGGACCTTAAAACTAAGAGTCTCATGAATTTAACATCGGATCTAATTACATCCCGACATGAACGACATTGAGGATTGACTTAATTAGCTAAAGGTGTTTAAAATTGATATCTATTTATCCTAGCTAAATTTTTTTCTCCTTTTTTTGTTTTTTAAAAAATTTCTATTAAAGTGTCGAGACCAACGTCTCTCTTTATTAAATAGAAGACTTGTTAGCTCAACTTAATTTTATTAATTAATATAAAATCTAATTTTTTTTGTTAATTATAACCAAGATTTTATATGAAATTATCATCGGTCTCTAGAATCTAGTAGACTCAATAATTCAACATGCTACATGATAAATGCAATAATAATAAAAATAAATTTAAATAAAATGTCAAAACTCATCTTAAAATTCGAAAATTTTAAACATAACTCAAGGATAGATAGAATATGATCATATGAAAAAAAATCAAAATGTCGAAACATCTAACATGTCAAACATGAAAATACCAAAACAACCAATTTCAATTTGACATAATGCTCGTTGTTCTACCCGATAAGATGATTTAAATGGATAATTATCTTATATATTAGAAATATAAAATTTCACAAAACAATTAGGGACACATAGATGATGTTAATAAAAAAATTCATGAGATACAAATAACTAATGCTACCTCAAACATATAAAACATGATAGAAAATATTTATGACTTGAGAAATCACTACTACTATAACCACTATGATGATTTAAATGAGAACCCATTATAAATCATCAAAATATAAAATTTCATACATGGATTAGAGAAAAATAGATTACATTCATAAAAAAAAAAACAAAAAAGTAAAAGCATCAAGGGCTATACCAAAAAATGAAACACAAAACGAGTAGCCATTTTCAGCTTGAAAAATCGGTATTTTATTAGCCAACAAAATAACTTAAATGGAAAATCATCCTACCACAAAAGATCTAATATTCCACAAATAAATTATAGAAAAGTATATGTTGTTCATAAAAAAAATTCAGAACATAAAAACACCTAAGGCCATTCTAAACATTTAAAACATGACGAGTTATTATTTTTTATTCAAATGACTACCACGGGAGTGACTAATAAGATTATATAAATGAGAAATCATCTTAAATTCCAAAGATCTAAAATTTTACACATGAATTGCAGACAAGTAGATGGTTTTCTTTTAAAAAATAAAAGCTAAAAACATTTAAAAGTGTGCCAAACATGTAAAACATAACCAACATCTATATTCATTAGGATTTAGGTTGACTATGAGACCTCTTAGTATCACTTGGACATCCAAATGTATTTTTTGCACACTAAGGTTGATAAAGAATGAAGTAAAATGATTAGGGGATTGCCAATTAAAGTAAAGAAATGTTAAGGAGCTTTAAGATGATAGATTAGTTTATTTTCAAACTTGCTTGAGATGCTTAGATGGTATTTTCTCCTTTTCTTTTCATTTTTTCTTTTATTTTCCTCTTTAAGCTCTTCTTTTTCTTCCATAAAAATTCTTTCTCATTTTGATTCTATCTTTATCTCTTTTCTCTCTTGTTCTCACTTTTTCTATCTTAAAAAGCTGTAGCCACCCTTTAAAAATTCTACTCCCTTCTTTCTCTCTCCTTTCTCTTCGTTTTTAACTTGTCTTAGCTTCATTCTCCAACCTTAAATCATTCTCTCTTAATTTTATCCCTTCTCTTTTGATGAGTATAACAAACTCCACCTTGTCCCCTTATCCTTTCTACTTTGCATGCTATTTTGTGTGTTGTCCTTATAAGGTTAGGAGTTGAGGGAATCCGGAGATGCTTAAGGATAAATTTTGTTGTCATGTGTTTTTGTTTTGGAAGTTGGATAGATGAGGTTCATACATAAGATGTGAATGTGAATACGGATGCCAAAAAGGTTAGAGGAGGGAAAGGAGGTGTGGTTTTTGGGAGGTTTTAGTGGGTTGAAAATAGTCCCCCTATTTGTGGTCTTCTTCTATTTTAGTCTCGTTGCTTATCTCATTTTTTGCAATCAAGTCCCTTTTTAGAGCATTTGATCCCTCTTGTTCAAATTTCTACGAACCGACTCTTAATCACTCTTGATTATTTCCCCACTATTTCTATTGTTTTCTAATTGACCCACACAACTTTTAAAATATTCACAATTAAAATCCTTAGTAAAAATCTGAAATTAATTCTATTTTCTTTTCATTTTCAATTTTTGTTTTGTTTTCAACTTCTATTTTTCAATTTTTTTATTTATTTGTGAAAAAAAATAAATATAATTAAAAACAATTATAATCCGATGGTAGTCAAAATTAAAAAAATAATAATAAAATTAAAATTCATGGGAAACCTACCCTATGTAAATTAAAAGTAGGATCTAAAATAATGATGGTAGTCAAAATTGGGTTATGACAACTCGCCTTTACTTTACAATGCTTATGTCATAAAATCCGATGACAAAGTGTTTTTCATCGGCTTTGCATAATAAGCTTGTAGAGAACAAATTCTTGGATGAAAAAATTAGTGTAGTTGTTCCTGGTGACATACCTATTGGTCATGTTTGCAAGAGCCACCTGCCATATTTGATTATCTTGTTCTAAAGAGTGACCTACTCTATTTAATGGTCTTATTCTCAAGGGAAGCCTATTCGATTTGATGGTCTTGTTTTCATGGACAACCTCGTCTTAAATAATGGTCCTCGTTCTTAAAGAAGATCTATCTTAAATGATTATCTTATTCTCAAAGGTAACCTATCCTAAATGTCGGTTTAGCTAGGGAGTACTAATGTCCGAAAATGAAAAATGATCATTAGACAGTCTTGCCTAAGACAATGAATTACATTAGGAAATAATGAATTATAAAATAAAAATTATTCAAACATATGATACTTTAGGTGATTGACTTTTTGAAAATGAGATGAGAAATAAACCACTAATGGCCGATTTGATCCAAAAAGATATACGAACCGAGCTTAGGTAATTATTTTTGGAAACGGGATGGGAGAAACTAGCCTTTATGGTGGGTGATCCAATAAAAAATATTAAATATACGAATCATTTTGGATGATTAGTTTTGAAAACGAGATTAGAAAAACAAACCTTAAATAGGTAATTCAATAAAAAAACATTAAATATATGAACTAGCTTAGGTGATTATTTTTGAAAAAAAGATTGAAGAAATGAACCTCCGATGGATGATCGGATATATATATACACGAAACATTTTGGGTGAATATTTTTTGAAAAAAGGATTAGAGAAACAAACCTCTAGTGGGGCGATTTGATCCAAAAAGGTTAAACAATATGAACCCTTTTGGTCGAGTTGATGAGATATTTTCTTATCTTTTTGAAAGAACACTTGAATTTTGAGTGACCGAAATGCATTTTTACTGCTTTGAATGGTATTCTTAAAATATATCAACGAAATTAATTAAACATAGTTTTTTACCTCCGAGAAATATAGGCTACACTTTGAAAGCTCAACTTTTCTTACGTCGACTCACTACTAGTAAAGCTAAATCTAAATTATACAAGATCATTAGCTTTGGGTTTGCGTAAGATAACTCCATTGTCCTATGGTTTGTTTGGGATAGCTCTACTACCCTTCGGTTTGGTCGTTATCGACTACTTTGATTAATTCTCTAGAATTGCTTGTTAGACTCTTGTTGCATGGAGACATCTTATCTTAAGACTGCTTTCCTCCTAGTTTGGTCGCTTTGACTAATCGTTGTAGTGCTTACTTTTTCAAGCTCTCCTTTATTCGAAAGGCTAAATGATATTCTTTATCCAATCATTGAACCCGATTCAAGTCATAAAATCATTAGCATTTCCCCTAATGTTCTTAATTTTTTAGATTATTATTTAGATTGGATCATAGCATGCTCTTAAGTATTGGTTGAGACTATACATTGGTCACTTCTTTTGCACAATCACTACTTGTGTTCAACTTTCATTTTTTTGATGCTTATTCCTTAATTTTCCAACTAGTCTTAGAAATTTTATTGCATTTTGAGAAAAATGATTGGATAAATATTTTGATTTGTTATGGAATTCATAAACTTGAATGATTCTTTTAAAGATAATTCAAATCATTCAAACGAAATGTAGAGATATTCAAATAAAAGTACTTTCATTCATGAAGATGTTCGAATTGATTTAGCCAATAGCCAAAACATGACATTTAAATGTTTTGATGCGATTTCCATAAGGTGTTATTATCTTTGGCTAGATGGGCCAAATGCATTTGGATCATACAAGACTTCAGAGAAAATTGGATTTTTTTGATGTGATTGAAGGCAAATTGTCAAAAGCTAAGTCTATTTTGAAGAATGAGAATGATTAAGTTGAAAGTATTTATAAAAAATTAGACATGTATGTCATCAAATTTTTGCCTTTGCCCATCAATTTTCTTGTGTAGAACATTTAGAATTTTTTTTTATCCATTTATGAAATAGTGGACACTAAAGATGGATTTTTTTTGACACTCGAGTACCAATATACTTGGTGAATTCAAGCACCTTGAACTTCTTAGGAATCAACACGTCTTGCATGAGGTACATCTCGATAGGTCTCATATAGTCATATAAATCCATGTCCTCTATTCCCTTTAGATGTTCTTTAATAGTAGAAAACTTCTCTTGCTTAGATTCTTTTATTAGTTTGGGTTTCTTGATTTCTTTAGCTATGGAGTCTATGGTAGAAGGAGCCTTTGTATATGGTGCTTGTAGAAATTAAGCCTTTAGAGCAAGGCTCGGTGCCCTCTAATTGGTATGCGGTACCAAGGATGACCATGATGTCCTTTGATCATTTAGTAGAGGAGCAAGTTATGGTATTTTTATCGAGGCTTGTCTCTTACTTGAAATATCTTTCCTAAAAGGTGGGGCTTGCTCGAGCGGACGTATAAGTTGGTCCATTTTACCCCTCATAGTGTCTATCTCTTTTTGATGGTTTTGTTCTAGTTGTGCCCTTTATTTGATTTCTATTTCTTATTAAGCTTTGAAATTAAAGAGAGTTGAGCTCTCATTAAGTATAACCTTTATTTCTTTAGTCCTGTTTATCCTTATAAAAGAAATATATACAATAAATATACAAAACAAAAATGTTTATATGCAAAAATGTGAACCAAGTACTCGTTGATGGTACGACACTTACGGATACTTTGAGCGATTCAAAAAGCATATCTACCCTACATTTTTTTTTACTAAGATCTAGAGCAAAGAGCATATCTTGTAACTATATACATAAAAGAAATTGAAATTTAGACTTCTAACACATTCGCATGTGACTTAAAGCCATTTTTCATTGAAAGATAAAAATAATACAAGCTGTTTAAGATTTATATGATAATGCTTATTGGAAAAAAAATCTATAACTACTTAATTTATATTACGGTGATCATAGTATTTTTTATTACATAACATATCCTTATTGTACTCTCTCTATAATCTTGGACTATGATATGAGGCAGCAGTAGCTATGAGGTTTCTAAGTCTTTTGTAGAAATTATGAGCTCATTTTCGGTAGAGTACTTGTTACTTTTAGTTACCTAACCGTGTAAAGTATTGTGAGGGCATAATGTTTGGTACTCGATCTTGTAAGTGATATTCTATGGTCCGAGATCCCCATTGAGCCACATCTCTTCTTCCAATATCCATTTCTTTAACTAGTATCTAGATGGTCAAAGCATACTTCTCTTGTATCTTGGTTATTTCTTCATGACTATCCTAATTCATCTCATCTAATTCCCTAAAGTGGATGTTCAACTATTGGATTATATGAGCTTGACTTATAACTTGATCTTTAGTGGTAGTTTTGACTTTTTCTAGATTTTTTCTCACCTTAAGTTCTTCTATCTCATCTTGAAGCTCTTATTTCTTGAAATCAAGTTTAGCCACCTCCTTGATCATTATGGTATTAAATTCGGTTAGACCCTCATATTGTAAGCCTAATGTCCGATGCTTATCCCTCAATTACCTTAAAATGTTCTCGATTTTTTAGAGTTAAACTTGAAGTTCCTCTTTTTCTTTCTCTAAGGAACTCACTTGTTTGGTCATGATCTTCTAAATTCTCTTTTAACTTCCTCTTCTTCATTTTTAACTCTCTCTTATTGGAGTTCGAGTTTTCATGATATATTTCATGCTACGCATTCACTTCTTAGTAGATATCTTTTATGGTCTCACTTATCAACTTTGATGAACCCTCAAAAGATAGGACTCAATATCTTTTTCCTTTAGTTTGCTGGCATTTTGGATAACTAAGAAAAGTCTTTTCGTTAGCTCTTCTTATAGTAGTGACGATTCCTTTATATTGCTAAGATCTTTTAGCTTACTCCAAAGCCTATTGGAAGTTCTAAATCTTCATAAAATTCTATCAATCTAGTAGTCCCCGGAATAAATTGCTTGAATCTCAACTGTATCAAAAATATATTCGAGCAATAGCTAATATAGCATCAAACTCGATTAAAGATACCCAATAAAAGCTACCATAGTAAGCCAAATAGAAGTGAAAAAACCCATAATATACTCTTTAATGAAGCTCAAACTGTTCTAACCGAGAAACATTCTAGTCCAAGTAACCTTTCCAAGCTCATTGAGAGGATGATCAATAAAATTCTTTAATTATGAATACATGTCATGGTGCTCTAAAGATTCTAGTTTTTTTTTTTTAGTCACCATATGACTGATATTCCAAACAAACAACAATGGAACACAACATCTTAGGTATCTCTCACCTTTGTTCCTACAAAAATTTAATGAAGAAAGGATTTTAGCTAAAATTACCATTGAAGTGTTGACTTTAAATGACATAACACTTTTGAATATGTTGATTGCCTTAATGCTGATCATGCCCTTAGTTGACGAAGTACTACTAGCCCATATATTGCTAATTCTAAAATCCTCAACCTTATGGTGTTGTCAAGGTTATCTAGATACCTTTTTAATTTTGACTAAAGTAGACTCCAAAACCACCATTGACTCTAACCCTTCTTTGTTGCTTGCTTAGTCACCATCATAGGATCAAGTCCAATTGTCTATATAAAGTTGGAGGGTACTCGCATCCGTGGGCTATAAAAGTATAGAGCTGATTTAGGGCATGCCAATATAGCCTCATACTTCTCAAGTGTTGGTAAGAGGCCTACATTTCCAAATGTGAAGCAACAATACTCAACATCCCAATACCCTATCATGGCTTAAAAGTGTGAAATTTAAGTTTTCACGTTAGGTAGTTGAGCTATGTCACCATATAATTTTCAAAAGTCGATCGATCTTAAGGGGTAGGCATTCTTAGCGATCAAAAGGAAGACCCACGTTAGCTAACCTATCGGGAAGTCTCACCTTCTCTAATAGTTTTGATATAAAACCCGAGGCTAGATAGTCTTCCTCCTTAAACCGAGCCTACTTTGACTCGGCTTTAAAAACCCTTAATATTATACTCCACTCTCTATTTTATGATTTATTTTGGTAGAAATCTTTCCAAATAAAGGTTAACGTAGGCAACATTGTGAAATTCATTTGTTTCTTAACGAGTCATTCTTATCAAATAGGATCTAACTTTTCTAATAATGTTTTGCCAAAGTCGTCTATTCCTAACGACTTATTAAGTTCCTAGACTATCTAGATTACTCATAAAGTAATTCGGCTCGTAATATCATTCCACAATTTCCCATATATAGGGTAAGTTTCAATCTAAATGAGAGTTTATATGAGCATCAATAGACTTTCGTCACACTCGCCATCTAAATCTCCCTATCCAAATTCTAAAGGGTCTTAACTCGGTTCATAGTTTTTTCGGGCTTTTTTTTATCATGTGTGTGTACTAACACAAAATAAATATATCCAACGTAGTTCATAATATGCATGAAAAAGAATACAAAAATTTAAATACATGAAAATAAATTATATAAAGTAAATGACTTGGAATTAAATAAACAATAAATACTTGGAAGGTAAATAACTTAAAGATAAATGGAAAATACAACTATATGAGATAAATTTAGCAAAAAGACTAAGCCTATGGGCTAACTCCGAATCCCTAATAGAGTTGTCATGCTTGTCATTACATAATATTTACAAGACTTCCAAAAATTATTTTATGATTGAAGGGAAAAAGAATTAAGAAAGGTTTTGGAGTCACCACCTAGAATTGAAAAGAATTAGGAAACCTAAAGAAAGGCATTGGATTTAGAGATTCTAGGTAAGGAGTTAGTTATATCTTTGGAAATATAACAATCACCTAAAGCCACCCTTTTTGAGAAAAGGTATCAAGTTTGGTTTAATCCTAAAAATATCTCCTAAGAATTATGTTTGCTAAATTATTTTCTAAGTCTATTTTAAAATTTATTTATCATCTAAGTCAAATTAATTTTTATTTTTTTATTATGGTATCATATTAAATTGATGTCGAGCTCCAAAATTGAGAGCCTCGTTAATTTAGCATCAAATCTAATTATATCCCGATATGAACGACACATTAAGAAAAGACCTAATAGCTAAAGGTGTTTAAAATTGATATGTATTTATCCTAGCTAATTTTTTTCTCCTTTCTTTTTTTATTTTTATTTAGGTTTCAAGACTAACATTTTTCTATATTAAATAGAGACTTGTTAGCTCCACTTCATTAATCTAAAATTCATTTTTTATTAATTATAACCAAAATTCTATATAAAATTTTCTTTGGTCTTTAGAATTTAGGAGACTCGACCATTCCATATCTTACAAGATAAATGCAACAACAATAAAAATAAATTTAAATAAAATTCCAAAAAAAAAAATGTTAAAATTCTAAAATTTTAAACATAACTCAAGGATAGGTATAATATGATCATATGAAAATAAAAGAATCTAAAAACATCTCACATGTCAAACATGTAAAACACTACAACAACCAATTTCGAGTTTGACATAATATTCGTCGCCCTAGCTAACAAGATGATTTAAACAGACAACCATATTATGTACTAAAAATGTAAAATTTCACACAAAGATTAGGAACAAATATATTATGTTCATAAAAAAAAATCAAAAGGTAAAAATATCTAAGGCTAACTTAAATATACAAACCATCACATAAAATATTTAAGGCTTGAGAAATCACTACTATAGTAACCAACAAGGTGATTTAAATGAGAATGCATCATAAATCATAAAAATATGAAATTTAATAGATGTATTGGAGATAAGTAGATTATGTTCATACAAAAAAATAGAAGGTAAAAGCATCAAGGGTTGTAGCAAAAATGTAACACAAAGCAAGTAGCTATTTTTAGTCGAAGCATCTATACCTGTAGTAGCCAACAAAAGAACTTAAATTAAAAATCATCCTACAACATAAAAATATAAAATTCCATAAATTTAACATGGACAAGTATCTAGTGTTCATAAAAAAAATATATTCAAAACATAAAAACACTCAAGGCCGTGCTAAACATTTGAAACATGATAGTTGCAATTTTTTTACTAGAATGACTACCACTACGAGTGACCAACAAGGTGATTTAAATGAGAACCGATCCTAAATCCCGAAGATCCAAAATTTAAAAAAAAGATTAAAGACATATTGATGGTTTTATTTCAAAAGTAAATAAATAAATAAATAATAAAAAACATCTAGAAGTGTGCCAAACACGCAAAACACAACTAACATCTATATTCATTATGATTTAGGTTGACTATAAGATTTATTGGCATCAATGGACATCCAAATGCATTTCTACCTACTAAGGTTGAAAAGGAGTGAATTGAAATGAGTGGAGGATTACCTATTAAAGTTAAATAATCATTAAGAAGCTCAAAGTTGAGAGATTAGTTTGTTTCCAAACTTGTCGAGATGTTTGGATGGTGTTTTCTCCTTTTCTTTTCCTTTGTTCTTCCATTTTCCTCTTCAAGCTCTTCTTTTTCTTCCACAAACCCTTTTTTCTCTTTGTGATTTTGTCTTTCTCTCTTTTCTCTCTTGCTTTCACTCTTTTCTCTTAAAAAAACATAGCCACCCTTAAAAAATGCTATTCCTTTCTTTCTCTCTCATTTCTCTTGGTTTTTATCATATCTTAGCTTCTTTCTCCACCCTTAGACCATTCACTCTTAATCTCATCCCTTCCCTTTTAATGAGTATAGGACACTTGGCCTTGTCCCCTTATCCTCTCTCATGTGCATGCTATTTTATGTGTTGTCCTTACAAGGTTAGGAATGGAGGAAATCAAGGGATGTTAAAGACAAATTTTGCTCTCTTGTTTTTTTTTTTTTTTTTTTTTTGGGTGTTGGAGAGATAAGGTTGATGTATGAGGTATGGATGTGGATAAGGATTCCAACAAAGTTAGAAGAAAGAGATGAGGTATGGTTTTTAAGAGGTTAAAAATAGTCCCCATATTCGTAATCTTTTTCCATTTTAGTCTCATTGCTCTTTAATTTTTCTATAATCAAGTCCTTTTGTTTAGAGCATTTTGGTCCCTCTTGTTCTAATTTCTATGAATTGACGCTCAATTACTCTTGATTATTTCCCCAATGTTTCTATTATTTCCTAATTGAGCCACATAACTTTTAAATTATTCACAATTAAAACCCTTAATAAAAATGCAAAATTAATTCTATTTTCGTTTCTTTTTTCATTTTTTTTCGTGTTTTCTTCTTCTCTTTTTTTATATATTTACTCTCTCTCTCTCTCTCTCTCTCTCTCTCTCTCTCTCTCTTGTATTTACAACAAAACGATAAATATAATTAAACCAAAATTAAAATCCAATGATAAAATAAAATTAATAATAATACAATTAAATTTCATGGGAAACCTACACTATATAAATAAAAAGAAAGATCTAAAATAATTATGGGAGGTCAAAATTGGATTATGACAACTTTTATAGAGAAAGTAGTTTCATAACGAGTTAAGATTGTGGAAATGAATTGCGCTATCCATTACAAAGGTTAAACACATTGCTCTTACTGAACATGCAAAGAGTTACTTATGGGCAAAAAACTTCTTAAATAAACTCGGACTAAAACAAGAGAACTTTAAGCCGCTTAGCAATAGCTAGAGTGCAATCAATCTCAACAAGTATCTTACTTTTCATTCTAAAGCGAAGCACATTAAGGTCGGATACCAATGGATTTGAGATGCTACAAAGATAAAATTTTTCGTTATTGAGAAGACTTATGCCGACAAGAATTGATTAGATATGATGACGAAGCCTTTATCGAAAAAAATAATGGAGTTACACAAAAGACAAGTACGCTTGGTGGAGCCCTCTAAATGAGTCGAAGGAGGAGAATTGTTGAGTTAGATCCCTCCTTATTTAGGGCTCAAAACCCAAGTAAACTAAATAAGAAAAACGAATTATACAAAATTACAAAAAAAAAAAAAAAAAAAAGAAAAAGAAAAGAAAAGAAAAGAAAAGAAACGAAAAAAAAAACAAAAAAAAAAAAAAACAAAGGATTTCCTAAACTAAAACTCATTTATGTGATTTAATTTATAAAAAGCCAATTTGGCTTGTTGGTAACTACTAATAGTAACAAAAGATAAAGGGAAAAAAGGAGAATGCAATCAAGAAGGAGAAGAAAAGTTTTCTTTTTATCGTTATTGTTTTGACCGGACGATGATTTTAAACACGATTGAGATGAAATTTAATATGTT
The DNA here is from genome assembly GCA_963924115.1 of Dovyalis caffra. Lineage (NCBI taxonomy): Eukaryota > Viridiplantae > Streptophyta > Magnoliopsida > Malpighiales > Salicaceae > Dovyalis > Dovyalis caffra. The sequence continues at coordinate 13,395,288 of CAWUPB010001194.1, read as the reverse complement.
ATTTTGAATGACGAACTCTTTGGCTTTAAGGATTTTAGTTGTTGAGAAGTTTTCACCTTTAGGTGTGTTTTAAAATTCTATTTGGTAGATCTAGTCTAGTTTTTTATTATTATTTTTGGAATCCATTTTTGTGATGATGACTTTAATGTTTTGATGTATATTTTTTGATATAATGGAAGAGTTTAAATAGAATACGGTCTTGTGGTTTCTTTCATATTAGGGTTTCTACGTAAAAAAAATTAGTGTGTTGATTGTGGTTGTGTTATTTATTTTTGCATTAATTATTATTGCTTGGTTGATCCTAATTTTAATTGTACAAAAAGGAAAAAAGTATTGAAATATCTGATTTATGATTTTAGTTGGTACAAGTGCCTTTTTTCAATATTAATGTTGCTTTCTTTTGTTGCATCTTCTTACGGAATGCATTGACTCATTTTATTCATTATTCAATCATACTTAACGTTCGATAAGAAGTTGGATGTTTAATTGAAGTGGTAAATTAGGATAATAATATGCAAGTACTTGTCTATTGGGTTTCTTATAACAATGTTTTTGCGCCTCTTGTCATATTGCTCTTGTTCTTGGCCAACGGGGAGGAATACTTGCACCCGTTTGTGCTTGAAACAGAGGTCTATCAAGCAATTGAGACCAACGCATTATAAGTTCGTAAATCAATCTTGCCCACTACTATATCGAAAATTTTGGCATGTTCACTTCCAAAAACTATGTCTAAAAATGTGAGATTCCAAGAACAAATGCCAAGGATTGTCATATGAATTTCAGAAGTCTTATGCTGTCTCACATCAATGATGATGAATAAAATTTTCAAATTTCTTGATTGCACATGATTAGCAACAACAACTGAATGAGACAATTCCATCACCAAAATTTCCTGTCATCTTATAACTTGAAAGCTGTTAGCAACATTTGAAAATTTACAAATTAACCTTGTAAAGATGCTGCTAACATGAAAATCACACGTTCGATGCTTGTCTTTCGTACTCTAATTGTTGTAAGTTTCTTTCCCTACCAGCAAACCATTGTATTGTTCGCCGTGCTATAGGCAGCCAAAGCATTCTGAGTCTCTCATCTTTTCCACTATTCCCAGGGGATGCAGAGTCTTTTGCTTTGTTCTTTACACTTAGCTGTCTGAACCTTGAAAGAATTGTGATCTCAGACATTGATCTCTTCCCCACCGGATTAAGCATTTTTGAAGAATTTAAGCTTGAACTTGGAACAGAATTACTTCTGTCAACTGTAGTAAACTTGGACTCGAACAATCTCTTTCTTTCTATATCCTCCTTAATCTTTTCTAAATTTTCATTCCTGGACAACCCGTTGTAGAATCTTGCGCTACTTGATTTCGAAGGAGAAAATCTGTTGCTTGACATGACTCTAAGCATCTCAGTGTTCAAGGACAAAAAATCTGAAGAATTAACATCGCTCCATCGATTCTTGATAAGAACATCCGAAATAATGATCTTGTGCTTGAATTTATGCAAGAATTTCGTGTTATCATCAGCATTACTACCTGCTTGAATCAGCAACTTTTCTTTTTTTCCTTTGTTATTGCTAATTTGAAAGCTGCTTCCTTGGTTAGACCATGATGAACCTCGATGATCGTGCTCTCTTTCGACAAAGATATCAAGATTAGGATCCTCTGATAGATTTGAAGGACTTTGCAAGTACCTCCAACTTTTTGAGTAAGTGAAGCTCCTAAGGTCTTTAGGATCTAACTTGTACCTGCAAAGAGGACAGCTAGAGTGACTTTTCAGCCATTGGTCGATGCAGTTCTTGTGAAATGCATGCTTGCACCCAGGCAAAAGTCTGAGAACCTCAGAATCTTCGAACTTTGATATGCAAACTGCACATTCCAGGCCTTCTTTTGAGCCCTTAAGTGAAGAAAACTGGAAGAAAGGCAGGGAATTGATCAGTTCTTCATCGATCCCTGAAAATCTAGACCTTGATCGAATAAGTCCATGAAAATTCTGGTGATGGGGATTACGGCCTAATAAATTATTTCGGTTTCTCCCGCAGTATTTTGCATAGGCAAGTATGAGAAATGTTATAGACAGCATGATCGACATGATGCCCAGGACTATTGCAAGGTTTGGATGTAGTGGTTTGAGGATACCCCTATCTGAACCCGAAGTGATTTGGGCTTTGACATGGAAGAACAAACTAAGAATTATGATGAGGAGTAACTGATTCATAGAGACAGGCACACTCTATGCTGTCAAAGTTTCTGTATATAATTCCTATGCTTCTTCAGTGGCATTCTGAAGGAAAAATGTTTCTTGTGAAAGAATCTATTAAACTCCAAAAACATAAGATACCATTTTTCTATTTTATCAAGATGATTTTTGTTCTTTTGATGTCTAATTCTGGTTTGTCGATTGAGGCTGTCTTCGTGTGCCGCATTTGATAGACAAGTTTCAATAGTTTATCTGATTGTCGTGTCCGACGGCAAAATGTAATTTAGAATTGGTACCTTGTCCTATAAGGAGATGGCGGCCTGCATATGGTCCTGATGACACTAGCGAAAACTAGTTAAAGTTTGTTAAAGAGGGAAAGGTTGACAAGAACCACTTTGGCCTGCCTCCACATTGCAATTGAAAGACTTGCAGGCCAAATTAGATTACAATATTTTCTTTTTCTTCCCACTTAAGTCCCTGTCTGCTCGGATAGAAATTTAAAAAAAAAAAAAATTTAGAGAGACAATTTAAATAGATTTAGCGGTTAATTAGCACAAAGAAGTAGCAAAAGAGACATGTTTGAGCAGGTTTTTATTTGGTCATCACTCACTCCATATTTACAAATGACCATTGGCATTGCTGTGGCTAAATAGACTGGTGAACATTAGTTATTTGCTTGTTATAAGAAAAGGCGAGAACAGTTTCAGGATTACTTTCAGTGACATTGAAACCGATCCTTAATGAATGATGACGATAACATTCTCTTTTCAGTTCTCACTACTAGTTAAGTGCCAAACTAATCGAACAGCAATTTTCGATTAACTACTTGTTGATTTTTCCGACAACACATCTGTTAATCTATTTAGAAAAAAATCTCCTGTTGCTCAGGACAGCAGGAGTTCCTCCAATCCAATGGTAAGTAGCCATATTGCTATGTGTAGATATATTTAATTATTTAGCCAAAAAAAAAAAAAAAAAAAGGTTGCCATGATTAAAAAACAAGAAAGTTTTGCAATGGAAACGGAAAAACTAAAGAAGAAAAGAGACATGATATTTAATAACTTTAATTATTTGCTTAATAATTGATTTTTTTTTTACCTTAGGTTAAAGGAATTCCTGCTGTCTAGGGGAGCGGGAAATTTTTAAGTTTACTGTTCTATTTAGTTATTTTTTTATTTTTTTTATAAAATAACTCCGCTTTGCTGTCTTTTCTTTGGGTGTATATATATATATATATATATATATATATATATAGAGAGAGAGAGAGAGAGAGAGAGAGAGAGAGAGAGAGAGAGAGAGAGAGGGAGAGGGAGAGAGAGAGAGATTGTTGTTCTGTTTTTGTTTAAAAAATCTCAATTCAGTTCCAAATTATAAACTCTTTCTCAATTGCATTCCAAACCTATACATTTTATCAATCAAGTCCTAAACGTTTTCTACTTTCTCTTCGTCCATGTCCTCTTATCAAATTTTTTATTAGTTTATGTCTAATGTGCATTTTTTATATACTAAAAAAATGTTGATTAAAAAAAAACAAATTGATAGAAAAGTTTATTAACATTAACATTTTCTATCTAATGTGTATATTTATGCACTAAAAAAAAACATTAATTTAAAGAAAATTTGACAAAAATATTGATGAACATTAACAATGGAGAATTTTTTAAAATGTTTCAAAATTTTTTTTTATAGATTTGGGAGTCAATTGAGAATAAGTATATATATTTGGGACTAAATTGAGTTTCTCCCCCACCCTCCTTTTTTTAATAAAAAATATTGGATACCCATATGAGTGGTAAATATTTTATATTGAAAAAGAATGAGAAAAAAATATTAATAAATAAGATAAATTCATAACCCATTATTCTAGATTTTTACATTAAAATAAAGTTCATCCTTAAACATAAACTTGAAGCGCAATTATTTATATTAATTAGTTAAAAAAAAGTGTAGTACAAAATAATTCCAAAATTACAACCAGACAATGGATTCCTTATTCCTTTAAGACTTTCTTTAGCTAAAAAGTATCCGGTGTTACTTTCTCTAGGGACATGACTCGAAGGATAGGGGTGTTCGTTCGGTAATTTAGTTCGGTTTCGAACTTTTTTGATCGATTTTTGGTTAACCAAATTGCCTAAAAAATAACCAAAACCGAACCGAATTATTATTCATTTTTTTTATTCGGTTTTGAAATATATCGGTTTTTTTATTCGGTAATTCGATTTTCACTCGTAATTATCTATACTTTTGATTTTTGAAAGGATCATGCACTTTCGCAAAAATAAATTTAGTATTTGCATTACGATTTTTAGGCTATGTTCCTATATGTATACGTTTTTCAATCTCATTGAACTCTGTCTATTTATTATTATTTTACTACTCCTTAATAGGCAGTACTAATATAATATCAATTGATATATATATATATATATATATATATATATATATATATATATATATATATATATATATATATATATAATACGAGATGTCATCATTATCATATAAAGTCTAATAGTATATAATAGATGTTATTGTCTATCAGTATCGGTAAATAATACCGTCAAATATGTGTTACAATTAAGACATTTTAACAATTCCTTCTAAAAAGAAACAGAGCATGCTTTGAAGCTCAAGTATAATCGACTTATTTGTCTTTATGAAAGACACTTTTAATTAACTTGACGTAATTAGAACTAATAATTTTGGGTAACTTATTAAACACTACGACCATAAGCTAACCTTTGCTAATTAAATGGCAATGTTGTTTTTGAACAATGAAGAACATTAAAACTTTAAACACTCAATTTTCTTTAGTGCAATTTTAAATTATATGTGTTTACTAAAAAGAGACATACTAATTATTATCAAGATCCATAAATTAACTAGTTTTCTTTCACATAGAAAAAAAAACACCATCTCACATCTTTTTTTTAAAAACAACTATAAATTGAATCAAGAAAGAAATTATGTACCTCCTTGGGCAATTATAAACAAGAATTGGTTATGGTCATTTGACGTTAGACTAGTTGGCTCATGTAATCAATGCAACAAGAATTGGTTATGAGCTAATTGATTTAACTCTAATTAGCTTAGGTTTACATGAGGGTGAGGTGAGGGTGTAAGGATTGGAATGAACGACGTCGTTCATTGATGAATTTAAAAAAAAAATTAATAATTTTGGTTATTTGGTTTTAATCGAATTAAAAAAAAAACCAAAACTCGAAATAAAAAACCGGCTATATTTCGGTTCGATTTTTTTTTTTTAGTTTCTAAAAAAACCGCACCAAAATTGATATTTTGGTGCGGTTCGATTCGGTTATTCGGTTTTCACCGAATAGTGAACACCCCTACCGAAGGAGACAGAGTTTAAAGCCTTGATCATTATCGAGATGCAATTGTTTATGCAGCTTTTTGGTTCATCCAGGTAATAGCATTTAGAATCAGATTTTACTATCCATTTCACTTGATTAGGAAAGAGAGAAGCACTAATGCTTGCTTGATCGCAAGCTCCTATACAGCTATGCTTCACTCGATCCTTTAAAACTAGTAGCTTGCGAGAGCGAGAAAAACAACATGAGATTCTACCCTCATCATCTCGTAAGACCCCTCTCGTTCTCGGTAAGCTCGGCTTTCCCAATGAAGCTCATCGGTATTCCATTACAAATAACCATTAGGTGGTTTGATCAAGTCATTGGTAGGTCAAGCTTTGACCATGTTAGGCCATAATTTCACTCCATCCGCACTTCTTTCAAGGTCATAATGTTAAGCTATGGAGATTAATACGGATGTCCTCTCCCTATATTTAAATTTTATGTTGTCTTCAATGTAAAACACATAACCATCAATAATCATGAACATATAAAATTAAAAGAGATAAGGTAAGAGAATAAATCCGGACGTGACTTTTTAGCCACTCTTAGGTTACCTCTCAAACATCGCATTTGTTTAACATTGTTAGCCCAATGTAGAAAGAGCTTAATTCTTATCCATTTTCATGTTGTATTGCTTGATCATCCAAAAAACCTTTTGCTCAATCTCTATTTCCATTGCTATTGTCACCGTCATTCGTCGCTATTAGTGGTTTCACAGCCTATTAATGCAAATTATGTCACCATCGACCTTCATGGTAAGGGTACATTTCCCAACATTCATGTTGGTTTAGGCTTTAAAAAGGTCGTCCTAGGAGGATTGAAGGTAAATTTGATAAATTTTCTCCCTCCATACTAGCACATAGATATCTACGGGAAAAACTAACCCATTGATCTGCAAAGAAAACATCCTTTACAATCACTTCATGGTAGTCATTAGATCTATCTACTAATTGAATTATAACATCAGTTTCTTTTAATGCTTCAAATTTAGAGAAGCATAAATTAAATATGGCATTACATTAATTGAAACTCCTAAATCTAACATGGCTTTTTCAAACCTACTTTTGCCTATCACATAAGAAATTAAAAATGTATCTAGATCTTTCTACTTTGGAGAAAGTTTTCTTTGAGTAATTGTAGACACATTCTCTCTCATACTTACCTTTTCATTTCCTTTTAGCTTGCATTTGAAAATGAACAACTCTTGGCATACCTCAAAACTTGCTTAATCGCATTAATTATAGGTATGTTCACCTTAACCTTTCGAAACATCTTTAAAATCTCCTTATCTTGGTTATTTTTCTTTGACTTAGCAAATCTACTAGAAAAAAAGAGTTAAAGTATTATCCAAATCTTTATTTATAGAGATTGGAGAACTTACCTTGGCTTTAATTTCGGGCTCTTTGGAAGCAAGTTCCATTTCAATCTCTTCATCATCCACCACTAGAGGAGTCTTACATTGTGCCTCTATTTCTATGACACTTCTCAAAGTGATTGCACTTATAGTTTCTTTTGGGTTCACAATCATTTGATATGGTAACCTCCCTCCTTCAATTCTAGCTTCATTCTACTAACAACGGTGGCAATCTAACTTATTTGAGTCTCTAAGTTCTAAATGTTAGCTCTAGTTTGCTATTGTAATTACATGGTGTTACTTTAAAGTCAGGCTGTATTCTAGACTAGTTCTTTCACCATGTCTCCCAATAAAGAGTTAGAACTTGAAGGTTGAATTAGTTGAATTGGTTATCGCGTTTGGAGTGGTGGTTTGGTAAGGCTTTTACTGCGATTGACTATCTTAATTCTCATAGCTCGGAATGGGATGATCCCTCCATCTAGGATTGTATGAGTTAGAGTAGGGATCATATCTCCTTTGTAGATACCTAGGGAAACCACCAATACCATTAACTTGCTCCAATCGTTCATCTTGCAAGGTAGGACACATATTAGTAACATGTTCCATAACCGAACAAGTACGACTTGCCTTGATTTTTGAAGCACCTGCTATCGCCATTTGTCTCACCATAAAAGCTAATCGAACTATTTATTGCCCAAGCATGGAAGTATTGATCTTATTGACTTTCTTTGGTGAAGGGTCTTGTCTAAGGTCGAATTGTTGAGAGTTGGTAGCCATGTTAGAGTTCAAATTTCTAACGACTTCAAATGTCTTATCTACCAAGGCACTACCACTTATGACATATATCATGCTCCTATCTTAGAAAAGGAGTCCCTAATAGAAGTATTGCATCAAAAACTGTTCAATGATTTGACAATCGAACAACCAAGCATGTAGCTTTTTGAATTGCTCTCAATACTCATATAAAATCTCTCCACTCGTATTGTTTAATCCCACATATCTCCTTTTAAATATTCATAACTTGAAAAGTTAGGAAATATTTCTCCAAAAAGAGCTTCTTCATCTCATTCCATGTGTTGATTGATCCGAAGGGCAAGTAGTAGAGCCACTATTTGGTAAGTGTCTATCGAAAATAAAGGAAAAGCCCTAAGCTTGATCCGATCTTTAATTATCCTATCCGATTTCATAATTAAATAGATCACATGAAACTATTTAAGATGCTTGTGAGGATACTCACTTGGAAAGCCTTAAAAATTAGGTAAAAGATAGATTAAACTAGACTTGAGTTCAAAAGCAACATGAATGGCATGATATTCAATACATAAAGGTTGAATGTTAAGATCAAGCATAGCAACTCCATTAAAATATGATTATCATTTTGATAGCCATAAGAAGATCAATTTTAAAATCACTAGAAGAATTTGAAATTAAATCTAGAGCTACATTAACTCCAAGTGAAGAAACTAATGTCCTATTAAAATCACCTAAAATTTGTCAAGCCTCTCTTTTCAATATGAAATGTTTTTTCAATTTCGAATCGATTCTAATTTCCTAAAGTTGGAGGATTGATTCATGAACCATAAATAGACCAAAGGTGATAAAAAAAACATGCAAAAAAAATATGAAAAAATAAAAATTTTAGAACCGAAAACACAAAAATGCCAAAAAAACCCTAGGTAAATGATAGAATTTGGCCTCGAAAGGGTAGGGCTAGTGGTAAAACCACCGGTTCTATGCAAAATTTCATTTCCTTCATAAAACATCTAGACTCATTTCCTAATTCCTTGTAGATCACTTGATCACACTACACCGATGACATCTATGACACCTAAAAAAAAAAAAACTAAACTAAAATGATCAAAAAAACAATATTAAGCATAAACGAATAAAAAAATAAGTAAACTCAGCCAAACAATAAAGAATAGTCCTCGAAAATGATGCCAAAATATGATAGAATGTCGTAGCGCCATAAAATTAATTCACTAAATGTCACTATTATAGCTAACGGTAAGTCTAAGTTGATCCCACATAGACTAATTTAATTGCTATTCGATTCTACTCATGCTTAATTCAAATAACAAAATAAAAAGAAAGGGGGTTTCGGTTGAAATTGCTCATAATAATTAAGAAAAACAAGTAATCGAAAATTTGTTGAATTAATCAAGTAAAAAGCATTAGGTCTAATAGTAATCTTTACCTTCGAATTGCCGACTAATCATTGATGACACTTAAAGATTCTATTCATGATTTACCATTTGGTGTCTATTAATTATAAAGCATAGATTAACTTTCTTCATCTTACTTAATCATCAAACATATGAAACATGTAATTTGAATCCTAATTATTAAACCATATGGGACAATATCTCTACATACAATTCAATAACACCATTAACTATTTAAAAAACAACCAAAACATATAATCAACACGTAAGTTGGTAAGTTTAATATGCACTTTTTTTTTCTAGAGTTATAATGATATCAATATTAGCAATCACTTAACCTATTGCTACTCATGAATAACGATTACGTATTATAAATCCTAATCTAGCAATTATTCATTGATCACAATTAGCTAGTAGAGCTCCTAAACAATTACAAATAAGATTATAATTCAATTCGAAGAAGAATAAGAGATAATAAATATGAATAAATTATAAAATTAAATAAAAAATTCTTATAGTTTGTTCTTTGAAGTCACATTTCGCTTGAACCGAATAGGAAGAATTAGCCTTGCATCTAATTAAAAGTAAAAACATCAAAAATAATGTAAGTTCTCTCTAAAGTCAAAAGGCATCCGATTATGTAGCCCTAGAGGCTATTTAGAAATACCAAAATATAAATATGATAGCCAACAAGTCCTATTTTAGCTTGTTTTCAAATTTGACTAGGTCTTGTTTTCTCGAATAGGACTCTAGGTTATATTCTAAAATTTTTAAATTAATTTAGGATTAGAGGTCATGGAATCTGGACTTAGGCTCTTAATAAAGATTATAAGCTTTTATGTCTTTTTTCTTTAGGAATTTGGATCATCTTAATCTAATAGGTATAACTCTAGATATGATAAAAAAAAAAAAAAAAACTAGGCAAGTATTCTCGATTGTCATGGAATCCAAATTTCGTTTCTAATTTTGCAACCAACTTTGATGACTTCAAAACAAAATGGATTTATGCATTTAAACCCACTCGAAAAGCTTAAGGTGTCTATTTTGATTCTTGAAAAGGCTTATTTCATGTTCTAGAGCTCTAAGGATGTGAAATTCCTATTTATTCATTTAAAGGTCAATATGTTAGAATTTGAATTTCACCCAAATTAACATACTTTTGCTCATTTGAGTCCAATCATCTCTTAAATCACAAAATAAACTTAATTCAGTATATAGAACCTAAAATCACATTTAAGATACTAAATATAAGAAAATAAATATCATCAATAATACACACTATCAAGCCTACTCGTTTAGTGTGCTATTAAGAGCTAGCATATTGAATAAGAACTCTTAGCGCAGTACTGTGGACTAGGCATAATTTTTGAACCATGTAAATATTTTTTTATGATTGTTCTTGTCTTTCTACTTTATTTTTTCTTGTTTGATTCGTATCCTAACACAAAACCCTTGTAAGGAACAACTCGTCAATAAACCTAATCTAATAGGCATCTCCATAAAAGACAAATGAAAACATCATGTCCCAATCTAGCATGATGTTATTGAATATACCATGTCATTTATAGTAATCAAAATCAACCACAAAGCTTATATTTTATAGGTTCTTGCATGTAATTTTTGGGATGTCTTCATCAAAGCTTTGATGGAATGCACGGTTTATGTCACAAGTCGTAAATGCCCATTACCTTAATTAACATCATCACGTTTTGTCTTATACTCGCTACTACTATTAATTAATTTTCAACTAGTAATATTTCTATTTAGCCACTTTGATACTCCTCCCAAAATATTTGATACTCCCCCAAAATAGATGGTGGAGTCCCTTAAATTAATTAGACGAAAACGGAAAGCTAAGAAGCAAAGAGGTTTGAGAATTAGGATCTCATTTATCTAAACTCTTTCCTTAACTTTGGAAGTCGAGATGATCATCCAACTTTCTCATATTCACTCCACTACTAGAAGTTCAACTAGGATTACGAGCATGATTTTCCTTCATTATTTATTTATTTAGCAAAGCTATAGATTATAGGTATAGTAATAATTATAACAATATGTGATGAGGATAGGTTCATAAGACACTTGTTGTCTTCATGTAGTCCAAAAGAGAGAGCCCACAAATACGCATACCACCAAACCCGTCAAGCTCAACTTAGTATCATAGATTCTTTTGTGTTACCTTTAATTAGAGGATTTTGAAACAAAAAGTTTATAAGAGGGTTAGAAGGCGATCTGCTAGGTAGTGTATCTCCTAATTTTTGAACTAGAAGGCTAAATTTATCAAGCAAGGTTATCCTACTTATGTTTTTAAAAATATTTAAATGTTCCAAATACAACTTAGCTACTGTCTATACTCAAATATAATAACCTAAATGTTAGTGTAGGTGCCCAAGATTCAATCATTTTTGGATAGATTTATCTTATTATATTACTACATCATTTATTTTATTGATACCAAAAGAAGTCTTTCTATTAATTCTTATGTCTTATGTTTATTGAATAAAATTAGATAGAAGTTCATATGATATACATTTTCCTTAGTAATTGATCAAAAGATGTGACATTGTCTTATGTTTATTGAATAGAACTGGATAGAAATTCATATGATATGCATTTGCATTAGTAATTGATCAAAAGATGTGACACAAATAATAATGCATATAAATAATATTGTTAAATATCTCAAGTCATAATATTATCAAGAATTGACATTGACTATATACGGTTAAACTTATGATTGTTATGCTCATGCTATATGATCGCAATAGGAGATCTCACACGTATTAGCATAATGATGCCAAAGCAAGTACTTTGGTGATTTATGTTAGAGAACATATCACTAGGCTTGACTTACCATGAGAACCCATTTGGTTTAGTCTATTAGAATCTCATACGATATAGGTACAATTGGTCATTGAACTTGAAACTATCATGATTATCTTATTGGAAGATTTATGTACTTTGCCACTCGTTTCAATGGACCCAAGCAAAGAGTTGCACGTGGATGATTTGTTGGGTGCACTAGGAATCTAATAGAGATAGGTGGATGACTAAGATAAGACATGTCATTCCTTATATGCTAAAGGAGTTATAACATTGCACTTCGATGAATGTCTCCTCAAGAAATCTATGACTATAGTAAAGTACACCAAAAGAGTATAATGAGTTTACTTTAAGAGCTAAGACATTTGGGAATTGAATAAAACTTGTATAATCATGATCGAATAAGACTAATAACCAAGTTTGAGATCACACTCGTGATAAGTTAACATGAGGACTAAATTATATGGTAACCATGCTCGTGAATGATAATTATATATTAATTAATCCTCCTAGAGAATTAGGTAGTCAAGATATTTTACTAGATGTAAATCTTGATTTATGTATCAAGAGATAAAAGAGGTGTCTTTTATTCTTGATACATTGCCAACATATTTAGGAGCCTATTGAGTCACACGTATAAGTTTAAGTATTCACATAATAAAAGAGAAGCAAAAATGTTGGAAAAAATTTTCAATTTAAAAGTTTTCTATTTTGCAAAAAGTTTTTGAAAATGAAAAGTTTTCTAAAATGAATTTTTTTTTATTTTAGAAATTAGTTTCTTAATTTAGAAGTTAGTTCCAAATTTGGAAGTAAATAACCTAAAAAAAAATTACTTTTCTAGTTTAGGTTTAAGGATATTTTGGAAAAATTACTTCCTAATGTGGGTAACCTAAAATTATCTAACTTAATTTGTTTGGATAGTCCAAATTAATTAATTGGGTCAAAAATAGTTTGGGCTAATAGGTTGAATTAAAAGCTTGAAAGATATTTTGGTGGGAGGATAAACATGAACCTTATTAGATTAAGATGAATGTTTTAGAGGATAAGATCAAAAACCTCACATGCACAATAACTCCTAATCCTTGGAGGATTAAGAAGCAACAACCTAGCGTTCATTGGCGACTCATTGTAACCTTTTCCTTATCCTTGGAGGACAAGGAAGCCTTTCCTCTATATATATGGGAAAGAGGTATGGCAAGAACAAGAGAAAAATAGTATAAAAGAAAAGAAAAAAATTAGGACACGACATTGAGCAAAGAAAAAGAAAAAAATAGTTTTCTCCTCAAAAACCTTAGCACACATCATTTTCACTTTCTCTCTTAGGGTTGTCGCAAAATTACCCCGATTATATTTTAAAAGAAAACACTAAACAAGTTAGAAAGGGGGAACTAACACTCTACCGATTTTGAATGCTTATTATATGGTGCTTGGATTGTGTGGATTATCAATAGAGGCTAGACATTTCGATGGCTCCTTTCTCTACTAAAGAATTTAAATCTATGCTACAAGATATAATTTTTTATTTAATGCTTTAATTCATGAATATATGGTTATTTGATTCAATAACATGATCTTCAACCCTTTAGATGGAGGAAAAAATTTTTATTTCACACCTCCATAGGATGCATGATCCTTCAATTGGTATCATAGCCTCGGTTGAATCTTTGATTATATGTTTTGTTAATTATGATTAACTACATAAATTAACTATTTCTTATTATAAATCTTATATTTTTGGTGTTGTATATACATTTAAAATTGAAAATTGTGTTTAAATTGAGTAAGGGCATGTGAGACCAACGTTGGACGTTGGTGCTCATGCGTACGAAGTTGGTCGGTTGGTCGGGTGATAGCCTTGGCCGCTTATACGCTGGATCCATGACAACCATGGCTCGTTCATGTGTTGGGCGCGCGAGTAGGCTAGGCCATTCGCACGTTAGGTGCGTAACAAGTCAAGCCCATTAGCCAAATAGTAGTGCGACAAACTAAAAACCCCACAAGGCAATTGCACGTAAGGCCCTCCGACCAAAGCTAGTCACGCACGAGGTGCGCGACGAGCCAAGCTTGTTAGGCGGGCTAGTCTCACTTTAAGCGTGACATGACAGGCATGCACCGGACGCACACCAAGGTTAAAACCAAGCCATGACGTGTTTAAAGCACATGAGAAACATTCTAGACGTGCGCATGGCTTAGGCCTCGTTGTGAGTTGGGCATGCATATACACCGAGTAACAATTTTATGCATCCACACACCCAACAGTCGCATGCTCCAAGCCATAGGCCATGTGCTCACCCACGCCGAGCTAAAGGCTAGGCGCTTTCATGCTTCGTGCCGTAAGCCGGGCGCCCAAGCACGTCATGGCTAGGGGCTCATACATGGCCAAGTGTCCATAAGCACAACAAGCCGCAGGCTTAGGCATTGAAGCACATGAGCCCTCGAGGCCCAAAAGCCGATGAGCTTGAGGAGTGAAAAGTCTTAAAATTGAAAATTTAGAGAAATTTTTATAAATTTATAAAATGGTCAAAAACATAGATTATAATTATGACTTGAATGAAATGTATTTCATTAGTATGTCATGTATCAATCTTATTGAAGCATGTGTGAATGGTATGGATGAGGCGACCTAGTTTGTGGGAATGAATGTTTATAATTTTTTGGATAAATAGAACTTATGCATCCCGCCTTCTCTATTACTCTATTGTATTTCTTTTCTCATCTTACTCTCCTCGAATATAACTCGAGGTTTTTATTTAAAGAAATGCAAAAGTAAAAGATAGGAATTAGAATAGATGCGAAGAAGAAGCCAAGAGAAAAACACTATCCTAAAGAAGTTGTAATTATATTTCACCTAGATATGTGACCTATTAGTCTCCTTATATCTCTAGGGGTTAGTATTAGAGATCCATCACCATTCATCGATCTTTATGTCATGCATGAAATGTATGTATTTATATTATGCGATTGATGTTAGTATGCATGTTAGAACTAATATGATTATTGATTAGTATGCATGCTAGGATTAGACCTACCAAATTAAAATCCTTTAAATTAAATATTAAGTTAATTGTCTTCCAATGTTATGAGGAAGGAACTCTCTTAGTCGTTGTTGGCTTATTAAGATAACTCAAGGTCACTTCTTCCTCGAGAAAAACAAATCATAGGCCATACGATGTCTCCAAACATTAGGTCTAACTTGAAATGAGTTGTTAGATTTATTGAGATAACTTAAGGTCCAATAAACTTATAGGCAAAGATTGGTATTCACATAAAATGTGATATGACAAGGAGTTGTAATGCTAATGAGACTAGGAATTGCATATGATACAATTGGTAAGGAGTTACCTACCTAATTCTTTATGTATAACTTGTTGAGATAACTCAAATTTATTAGAGGATGGGATCCTAAACCACTAAGAAAAATAAATCAAAAATTTTTCTCGAGTCCTATATTGAAGGTTATAGAACTTGAAGAAAAATAGTGAGAGGAGAACATAGATTTTACTTCTTTTATTTATGCTATGTTTTATTTTATGTAATTTAATTAACCAAACTCTATATTTTTCTATCCCGTTAGATTGTATAGTATGATTGGCAACATATCGATACGATCAATTATTGATGAAAGTAATCCTTCAATGGCACGAACTTCCTCGATTAAAAAATGAATCGAAGATAGTCCTCCAACATGATAAAATTCTTTATACGATAGAGAAATCTCTCCCAACTAAGCATCATCGGGAATGAAGTCGAAGCTCATATAGTATGGATCAAACATAAGGATGATGCAATTGTCTCTCAAAGTATCATACTCGGTCGCTATAACATTGGAGCATAAGCACCAAGACAAAGGCATGAATGCCTTTGATATCATAGTAAAGCTTAAAAACTTGTTTAAGGGGAATACTAGGCATGAATGCTATGAGATAGTGAGGAAGCTCTTTAGAGCTAGAATGGATGAGGGATCTAACATCAAAAAGAACGTCATTGAGATGATAGGCTAGCCAAGTCGAAGGTTGGAATGGATGCTAAATTGTCCATGGACCTAGTATTGCAATCGTTGCCCAACACTTTTTGGACGAGTTCGTCATTAACTTTAACATGATGCATAAGAAAAAGACTCTTGGCGAGTTTTTGTTCATGTTAAAGGAAGCTCATCTTGAAATTAATAAGAAGAACAAGAGTTGTTTACTTCTTGTTAATAAGAGAAATGGCATGGTAAAGGGTAAGAAAAAGCCCAAGCAAAAGAAAAAAAAGTCTTTAACCGCACCTAGTAGAGGGGTGAAAAAGCTCGAGGCTTAGAATAGCCCAAAGGATGCGGTCCGCTTTCATTGCAATAAGAAAGAGCATTGGAAGTGCAACTACGAGTACCTAGAAGAGGTGAAGAAAAAGAGTTCTATAACTACCTCAAGTATTTATATTATTTAGGTTAATTTTTCTATTTCTAATCTCACACCATGGGTATATGATACTAGATATGATGCTCACATTTTTGAAATGTATAGAAGTTTAGAAAAGGAAAGAAGATAACTTCAAGGGAGATGACCTACATGACAATAATGGATCAAAAGTTGGATCATTTATTATAGGCATTTATGAGCTAACATTACCATATAGGTATGTGCTTAAGACTCAATTATTATTATTTTAGTAGAGACTAAGGATGTTATTTTCATGTTTTGTTTTGAACAAGTTTTTTATTTTTAAGAATAATGGTTATTTTTAAAGATGAGGTTTATATCAAAATGTCTTGATTGATAATAATTATATATTTTGAACATAACTCTCATGTATGTAACATAAATACTAAAAAAGTCAATTAAGCTAAATAAATAATTATGGCATTGAAAAATTGGCTATATAAACAAGAATCTAATGAATACATAGAATCATTTGATGATGTCTATGAATCTTGTTTACTTGGCAAAATGACACGAATCTCTTTTTAGTGGAAAAGGAGAAAAAATACTATTAATTAGTTTGGCTTTATACATAGAGATGTATTTAGGACCATGTTCACCCATATAAGAGAAGGACATGATTATTTCATAATCTTTAATGATAATAAATCATGTTTCAAATAATCATGTTTTGTTTATGTAAATGAGACATAAATCGAAGCTTTTGAAAAGTTCAAAGACTTTAGATTTAAAGTCAAGAAATAAACTAGCAAAAGTATTAAAGCATTTCGATAAGATTGAGGTGATGAATATTAAAGCAATAAATGTTAGATCACCTAAAAGAGAATGAGATTCTCTATTAATGTATACCACATGTTGGACATGGTTGGGTCCATAATAAGTCAAAAATTATATTCACATCTCTTTTTGGGATATACACTACTTACTACAACCTTTATTTTGAATAGGATTCTAATTAAACCTATTTGATTAGGCTTCATATGAGATATAGAAAGGAAAAAAATGAATATATCTTTCCTTGATGATTTGAAGCTATAAAACATGTGTCAAATGGTTTGATAAAGAAAAGTAAAAGCCCAAATCAATGAAATGTAAATAAATGAGATATCCAAAAGAAACAGATGGATATTTCTTAACACTAAAAAAAGTGATATTTATGACTAGGCATGTTATTTTCCTTGGGAAAGACTTTATGGATACTAAAAATGGTGGAAGAAAATTAGAACTCAAAGGAATTCGAGTAGACTCATAAATTAACACTTCATTAATAGAACTTCAAGTAGATAGGTTATAAAATGTTGTAACCGCCTACAAACAAAAACAAAAGAACTTCATAAGTCTAAAAGGGGTTCGTCAAAGGGTAAAAGAATATTATCTTCTTATCTTAACACATGATGATGTGTACTTTAAAAGTGACGACGAAGCTAACACTTATAAAAAAGCAATGTTAAACATTGCCTCCTAAAAATATCAAACGAAAAGGATGTGTATATGACTTAGTTTGATGGTTCTAAAGAACATGAAAATAAGATTTACAAGATGCAAAGGTTCATTTATGGACTTAAGCATGCCTCTAGGAATGACAATAAATGTTTTGATGAAATAATCAAAGAGTTTGATATTTTCACAAAAACAAAGATAAACTTTGTGTATACAAAAGGTTAGTGAGAGCCTCCAAGTCATTGTTATTCTACATAAAAGAAAAAATAAAATAAAAACTACTTCTTAGCTTTTAAATATTATCATAATAAATTTAGATATCTAAAAGGAATTTCGTCAAGTATGACGTGAGAGAGCAACCTACATGCTAAGAGTCAAGATCTATAGAGATAAATCACTTAGAATGCGATGGGTCTCCCAAGAAAGATACAATGACAAGATACTAAAAGGTTTAGTATGAAAACATCAAAGAAAGATTTACTCTAATGCTATATAACTTGATGGCCAAATACAACGGATCTATAGAGTAAGTTAAGGAACCAAGGTTTCAACAACGATCCAAGCATGTATTGCAATGCTACAATCCGATTAAATGATTATCATTCATAGTGATATAAGGATATAAATGGTCCATACTAACGACAATATAGCTAACCCCTTGACTAAGCCTTTGTTGTAGCTGAAACATGAGACCCTTACTCAATCATTAGGATTAAGAGACATGGCTAGTTGGCTCTAGTGCAAGTAGAAGATTGTTAGCGTAGTTGCCTAAGATCTAACCTTTTTTGGATAAGTTTGAATTATTATATTATTGCATCACTTATTTTATTAATAATAAAAAAATCTTTCTATTAATTCTTATATCTTATATTTATTAAATAGAATTAGATAGAAGTTCATATGATATGTATTTACATTAGTAATTGATCAAAAAATATGAGACAAACACTAATGCATATAAATGATATCATTAAATATCCCAAGTCGTAGCATTATCAAGAATGGATATTGACTATATACGAGTTAGACTTATGAGTACTATGCTCACGCTATATGATAGTAGTAGAAGATCTCACACATATTAGCATGATAATGCCAAAGCAAGCACTTGGGTGATTTATGTTAGAGAACATATCACTCGGGCTTGACTCGCCATGAGAACCCATTTGGTTTAGTTTATGAGAATCTCTTACGAGATGAGTACAAATGATCCTTAGACTTGAAGTCATCATGATTATCTCATTGAAGGATTTATGTACTTTGACACTCATTTCAATAGACCTAGTAAAAGTTTTCACGTAGGTGATTTGTTGGGTGTACTAGGAATCTAATGGAGGTAGGTGGATGAATAAGATAAGACATGTCATTTCTTATATGCTAAATGAGCTATCATATTACACTTCGATAAATGTCCGCTTAAGAAATCTATGGCCACAGTAGAAGTACACCAATAGAGCATAGTTTACTCTAAGAGTTAAGACATTTGAAAATTGAATAAAACTTATGCAATCATGATCGAACAAGACTAAAAATCAAGTTTGAGATCACACTATGATAAGTTGACATAAAAACTAAATTGTATGGTAATCATGCTCGTGAAAAGTAATTACGAATTAATTAATCCTCCTAAAGAATTAGGTAGTAATGATGTCTTACTAGAGGTTAATCTTGATTTATGTCTCAAGACATAAAAGAGGTGTCTTTTATCTTTGATACATTGCCAACATATCTTGGAGCCTATTGAGTCACACATATAAGTTTAAGCATTCACATAATTAAAGAGAACCAAAGATGTTGAAAAAAGTTTCCATTTAAAAGTTTCCTATTTTGGAAAAAGTTTTTGAAAATGACAAGTTTCCTAAAATCAAAAGTTTTCTATTTTAGAAATCAGCTTTCTAATTTGGAAGTCGGTTCCAAATTTGAAAGTAAATAACCTAAAAGGAAATTAGTTTCCTAATTTAGGTTTAATACTATTTTGAAAAATTATTTTCCAATATGGGTCACCTAAAATTATATAACCTAATTTATTTAAATAGTCCAAATTAATTAATTGGGCCAAAGTAATTTAGGCCAATAGGTTTAATTAAAAGCCCGAAAGATATTTTGATGGGAGAATAAATATGAACCTTATTGGATAAGAATGAATGTTTCGAGAGGATAAGATCAAAAAACTCATATGCATAATAACTCCTAATCCTTCAAGGATTAGAAAGCAACAACCTACAATCCTTTAAGGACTCATTGCCACCCCTTCCTTGTCCTTAGAGGACAAGGAAGCCTCTCCTCTATATACATGGGAGAGAGGTGCAACAACAACAAGAGAAAAGAGAGAAGAAATGACATAAAAGAAAGGAAAAAAAAATAAGGTACTTGGCATTGAGTAAGGAAAAAAGAGAAAATAGCTTTCTCTCTAAAAACCTTAGCACACACCATTTTCACTTTCTCTCTTAGGGTTGTCAAAAAATTACCTTGATTATATTTCAAAAGAAAACACTAAAAAGTCGAAAAAGAGGGGCTAAACAAAAGATATTGTGAGTATTTCTAAATCAATTGACATTACCATCTCAATATAATTGCATTGTTTTAATATCAACAAAAAAAATTATATTTATATATCAAAGTTATCATATAAACCATATTATGATTTTTTTTTAACAAATTTTTGTACATAAATATATTAATAGATATTTAGAATATTTATATAATCTTGATAGAAAATTTAAATATTTCAAACATGCAAATAATTTTTGTGTGCATAAATTACTTACAATCTAATTGATAACTAAATAAATTGACACCAACACTTGACAAACTATATGTTCTAATGGACACATTAGATTAAAAAAAAAAAAAAAGCATGTCCTTATACAATATATTTTCAATAAATCCGATTGGTTCCCTATACTCGTTAGAATCGTCCCAAGAATATCCTTATACAATATATTTTCATTAAATGTCATATCCTTATGCCTTATGATCTTCTTAATCCGATCCTCCTAAAACCGATAACCAAAATCATCGAACCATAACCAATGAAGTAACACTTTCTAGTCTTAAGATCAAGCTTATATATATCATTAGTTCTTGCATGTACATATGAAACACAACTAAAGGTTCTCAAGTGTGAGAAATTTATCTCATTTTCTTATCATACTTTCTCGGATAATTTGAACCCTAATGAAACCGAAGGTTCTCTATTTATGAGGTAAGCTATTTTATTCACTCCATTAGCCTAGAATACATTGAGCAAACCAGAGTGAGATCTCATGCTCCTTGCTCACTCATTCAAAATTCTAATCATTCTTTTAGCTATACCATTTTGCTCTAGTGTCATAGAAACTATCTTAATCATTTTGATCCTATTGCTCGAATAGTAATCTTTGAGTTATGTGTTAACATACTCTCCTTTGTTGTCCGACCTCAAGTCTTTGATCTTCAAACCAATTTGATTTTTAACTTCAACCTTTCAATTTTTGAATGCAACAAACAAATTAGATTTATTTTTCAAAAAATAAACCCATACCTTTCTAGTGGAGTCATAAAACAAAATGATATAATAGCGTGAGCCTTTAAGAGAAGTCATAGGGATCGGTCCCTATACATCTATATGCATCAATTCTAGCTTTTATTCATTTAAGGATCTATCAAACTTTAAGAAACGAGACTCTCTTCTATTTTTCGTAGATACAAGCCTAAAATAAACCAACATTAACATGTTTTAACTCTAGTAATTTTCCCATTGATACTAATTATTTCAAACTCTTTTCATTGATGTGCCTAAGCCTTCAATGCCATCGTATTAAATCACCATCACCATCAAAATTAGCCACTATTGTTGTATCTCTTGTTATAGCAATCATATGCAAAGTTTCAACCTTAGTGCCATATGCTACAACCATATTTTCCTTTGTTATCTTCCATGATCCACTCCAAAACATTGTTGTGTAACCAACATCATCGAGTTTACTCATAGAAATTAGATTATTTCTAAGACCTGGAATACATCTAACATTTTGCGGTTTCTATTACATTATGTTGGCGCTTCCGACACTAACCTCACCTCTTTCCATGATGTCCGGGTTTATCATTTGTATGATAAATTTTTCCAAAATTTCTGTAACATATTTTTGTAGAAAATCTTTATATGGAGTACAATAAAACGATGCACTTGAATCTAGAATCCAAGACTCAATAGGACTATCCACACTACAAATTAATTCATATGGGATTTCATTAGTCGTTGCATATGCGAGTCATCATCTTAATTATTCTTCTTATTAGGAGCCTTACATTTATTTTTAAAGTGCCTTTTTTTGTTACAATTCTAGTAAGTGATCTCTTTACGATTTTTGAATTTCCCTATATCCTTTGATTTTGACCGATCATGACTACGATTATGACCTCGCTAAAAGTCCCTTCCTCCGATATTAGTACTCGATTAGAACCCGAAAGTTCCTTAACTCACTCCTGCGAAGATCTTCACCGACCATTAAATCTCAAACATCATCGAATTTTAGTTTCTTGTTCCTTGATGAATTGTTTATTGTTGTTACCATTCTAGACCGACTCTCACGTAAAGAAGATAAAAAAAAATAGTTCCATAACTTCATCATCAACCCAATCGAGGTTAGTGTGTAGCTTCTTTTGGTATAGATAATTTTCAATCTACATCTTCTAGAACCCAAAGTCTTTGCCATCACACATATCAATCCTGATTTTTCCTTCTTCCGCCATCGTTCCTACTTACCCCGCTAACTTAGGATTCTAATACCAGTTGTTAAGAAACAAATCAAGCAAAAGAATATAGTAGAAAGATAAGCACAATCACACATTACAAAAATTTTATGTGATTCGGCAATGATACCTACTCCATATCCGCACTAGGAGTTCTTATTAGGGTTTATCAAGTGACGGCTACAAATATTACGAGCTTCTATTCACATCGGTCTCCACAACTTAACACTTAGGACATAGGGAGTACATAGAAAGTTTCGACAAATAAACCAGGATATTACAGCAAAAGCCAAACTCAGAACACGCATAAGGCTACAATTATTGAGCATAATTTACAAGATTAAAGGATCAACAAATAAAATACTGCTAAGCTTGAGCAGGCATGGAGACAAAGGTTCCATGGAATCCATAAGGCACCCTCCGGGGCAGCGTTATTATAGCTGTTGGCTCACTTCCAAACCTCTTTGCATCAATTAGGTAAGCCTGGAAGAAAAGGCAATTAATTAAATTACGAGCTAATGCAAATTAACAAGTGCAGAAGTAACTGCATACGTTCTTACTTGAGAGACATTGTTCTCTTCATTGTGAACGTAAGTAATTATCCAGCCATCATCTTCTTCAACGCGTCCCTCTTTAGGAACAAAGGCAATTCCAGTGCAAAATATATTTTCAGCAAAATTATGGTATTCTACTCTTATCAGCTGCTCATCTCTCTTCTCCTCTCCCTGCTTTATTACCGTTTGTTGTATAGATTGTTGTTCATGAAAGTACAATTTGGCGACGCCTCCATATTTAGCAATGCCTGGCAGGAAAACAAAAGGTATACATATGATGCAAAATGCAGTAACTAACATAAATGTTCATGAAAAAATTGATCATTTGTTACCAGAAGTAGAGCTTGCCACAGAATCAATAACTTGAGCGTAACCATACTTGTGTTTTAGTCCAGTGAATTCTCCATTGACCAAAGGAAAATCCATGGAGAAATCGGTTCCGGTAAGATTTTTCTCCTTAACTTCTCCGGTTAACAGGTTTAATCTCCACTCGTATGCTCGATGGAAGAGATATCCATCTTCTGTTGAACCATCAGCATAATTTTCAAAATTAAATCCTTTTGAGAACCAATCGAACTTTTTTTGACCCCAGTCAGGACCTGGCAAGATTGCAGCAAGAGCCCTGCACCCCCTCACTACAACCTATTCTCGGTTTACACATGACGCTAGCTATTATCAATCTGAGGCCTTTAACTGCAAGTAAATATTATCAATGCATAGAGCAACTATTTACCTCCTGATCACCATCCTCGAAACAATTGAGAATGTGAAATGTACAATTTGGTTCTACCTCAAACCACTTGACAGAATCTGCATCACCGTAACGAGGCATTATTCCAATCCTTGCAGGCCCTTCCTTATCATAATATAATAGTCTGCACATATGAGCATAGTTGCCTATGTGAAATTGGGATACACTACTTAGAATAATTTTATGCGAATAACAAAATGGCCTTAATTTACTCACCCAGCACCCTTGTAAAGTCTACCGGTGTCGATTATGAGTGGATGATCAATGATTATATTATACCTGCAGATGCAAGAAGAGGAAAAAGTTTCATTGTACTAAGGACATGTCTCGAAATTTATATTTTCCATTGCCTAGGACAAAAATTTCCTTACTTACTGCTTTGTAACCCCTATATCATGGCTTAGGGCACATCTATCAAACTTTAGATCAACTTTATGCAACAGCTTCTTCCCGTCGGCTGGAAAAAAGTAATTCAATCTGATCCACCTTAACATGCCAACTTCACTTTGGCTTAAAAAAATTACAAAATCACAAGAACCACCACAAAACTATTTAAATGGATGGAGTACTAGATGTACCGGATATAACTCCTACTACGTAGTAAGGTTTCTGAGCATCAATCCCCATTATAACCAGCTCCCTGGATTCTGGAGCTCTCTGTACCAAGTACGTCAACAATATTGTCAGCAATGTTATTATCCAACAAGAAAAAAAAAGAAAGAAAGGAGATTGTGATAAGAACCTTAGGATGGCTCGTAAAAGGCCGAGTCCAACCTCCATCGACATCCCAATCCTCCAAACTTTCTAGTGTAGAAATATCAACTTCTTGAGGCAAGTGGTTCTCAGCAATTGCATATAGCTTTCCTGAATGCTCAAAAACACTAGTGTTGCGCAAGTACTTATTAGGAACGCCAAACCTCCACTGCAAAGATACAGATTAAATCAATTTCATCAGGTTTGTCCCATTTTCAATTAACGTTTTTTTGCAACAAGTTCCAACCTAGCTACTAGTTATCACCAGCTTCATCCTGAAGGCCAAAATTTTTACTATAGCTGCAGTACTATGCAATACATACTGTATTTAGAACCAATGATGATAAAATTGCTAGTGAATCTCCTTCTATAGCAGGAAGGAAAGATGGTTTGTTTAATTGTGTCTCTATCGTGAATGTTTCTGACTCAACATATCTATTGTTATAAGATATGGTCCACTCTCCGTCAGGTTTCTTTTTGAAATGCAGTGCATGAAGCATTCCTTCTCCCTCTGCCCAGACGTGGCTTGATCTTCCAAAAATTGAAACTGTTGATTTTAGGCCTCCAAAAAGAGGATTTGGACCTGCATTGGTTAGCCACACAACAACATAAATAAATTAACGATGCCATTGAACTTCGAAAAAGGAAAAAAGAAAAATCACGAACACATGTTTCTTGATGTAAAAACTGTAATATATTAATACCTTATTTTGGGGTAAAAATAGCTTAATTAATCAGTTTGTATCTTAGAGAGATTCAGATTAATTATTTGAATTGTTCAGGGATATTCTAAAGTAAGGAATGAACGATAGTTCAGTCCTTACATTTTGTTCAAATCTCAACTACTTCCCTAAGTTCAAATTCCTTCTAATTCCTGAACTAACAGCATGCAATAATTCGATTTAATCCTTCTATCATCCTATGTCAATGAAATGTGGTAAAAACTGTGAGGCTTATATGTGTCTATGATGTTTTATATATACATAGGGCTGATCAAAAAGATTAATAAGAAAGAAATTAAGTAATTAAGTTGTGTTATGGAACTAAATGCAGAGAATTCATGGAACTAATTATGTAGGCATGGAGCACTTAGATTACAGGCTGCTAATTCGATGTCAGGTAATATTATGTTTCACGTGGATTTTTACACTTCGCCTATAATAAAATTATATTACTATGAAATAAATAAGGAAAATGCAATTGTTTATTATTCAGAGATGAATTTGAATTAGAGACCAAATTGAAATAGAAGTAACTTTTGATGGTGAAATTACAAGTCCTCAAAATTTGAGGACTGATTTGAAGAGGAAATGAGATTCAGCAATCCTTGTTATCTTTGTGAAATCTTTTTTACATACCCTATTAGTTTTTCTTCTTGATTTTTTCATCATAATTATACCCTTTTAACTAGTTGGTTGCTTTCGAGTTAATCTCCTCTTCAGGATTTGGTCATGGATTTACCTTAATCATGTAAAACATGTTCATATTAAAGATGGAGATATTTAGCATACCATTTCTTACGTAAACACCCTCCTGCAAATCTGTCGGAATCTCCCCCTCAGTGCAAGTAACCTCAACAGCTTCTACAGTTTCATCCACAGGTGCAAAGTTGCTCTGCAATGAGCAACTGAAATGTTAATCGCCTAGAATTGGATTAATGAAAAAAAACCAAAAAAACAAAGCATGTTGTGATTGCACTAATATATAGGAAGTTAATTACTAATAAGCAAGCATTTCAATTAACATATGGTACTTCTTACTGAAATTTCAAGCCAAGTAGCTCACAGATATAGAGGAAACATATATTATACCTGTGATGAGAGTAAGGGCTGATCAACAAACCGGAACATGGTATCCACCAATGTATCCAAAATTCTGCTAGAAGTGCTTTGGATCAATGTACGAGAAAAATCTACCTTCGTTGGCAATTTCTGCAACTCCTTAATTAAAGGCTGGACACAACATTATAATTAACCAAGTCAGCATTTATGCATAAGAGGTATGTTTAATGCAATGTAGTTTTAATTAAAAAAAAGCATAAGAAGAGACTGATATACCTTAAATGTTGAGGAAAGTGAAGTTCTGAGATGATCAAGGTTGTGAGAGACAGAATGTTTGTGAATAGACCCATTTACTTGCAAAGCAAAAGTAAAGGCTGCCATCTTAATTAGTTACTACTAATTTCCTCCCTCGTATATATATAGACAAAGAACGTGATTCTTCTTAATTTTTTTGTGTGTGGGGACAGGATGTAAATTCAAGGAACTAAGGTTCATTCACCCTATAGACATTAAGAATTATCAGTACTCTTCTATGTTCAAACTCTTAACATCCTTGTTAGTGTAGATGAAAGAGAGTAAATTACCAGCTAGATCACAGGTTCTGGTGGTAAACTAATATGTAAATATTTTTTGTAAATACTTTTTTTCCCATTTCTATCAAAGGTTAATTAGAGTTTAGAAGATGAAAGAGTATTAATCATACTATATTTGTTTACGGGCTAATGTTATTATATAAGCACAAATGATCAAAACGCACTGAATACCAGCAGGATGTCATGATGAAAAGACCAATGCTAGTGATTGATATATCTCGAAATTGATGTAAGATAAACATCACAATGATAATTAATTTCACTCGTGAAAATATAAAGTCACGTTGGTACGGCTTAGTTGGATTAAACCTGTAATTTAGTTGCTAACTCATACTCCAAAAGAATAAATCATTAATCATTAGTAGTAGTATAAACCAGTTAGGCCAACAAGATGGAATATTTTTACTGCATAAGCAAGCATCATAACCTTCGCAAAACGATAAATCATTAATCATTAATAGTAGTATAAACCACGTTGGCCAAAAAGATGGAATATTTTTTATTGCATAAGTAAGCGTGGTAACCTTCCTCGCAAAAGGATAAATTTGTGCTACCAATGTAACGTGCTACCTATATATATATATATATATAATGAAATATTTTTGAATTAAATTTTATATTAATTTAAATTAAGTCCATCATGATTTTATGATTTAGATTAAATCAATGTTAAATTTTTTATCAATCATTGAACTTCTTGTTACACCAAATATAACGTGGTACCTATATTATGTGGTCCTCCAAGTTTAGATCTTGATCATACATCTTAGCCTCTCTACTATAATTCTGGACATCTCAACTCTCACAATTCCAATTTGCTGGTCCTTGTGTTAAATTCAATTACGTAGATGGCTGCCACATATGTACTGTGTATGTGTGAAGATTCGTCAGTTATATTCTGAATTAATAAAATTGATTTTTTTAGAGTTTTTAGATGCTAACAAATACTAACAATCATATATTATTAAATACCATTATATTCATCAGGCCAGTGCAATTAATTTGAGTAAATTATAAATTATCTCTCTAGTTTTAAGAAATAATTTAATTAGCATTTTTATTTTAATAATTAAATATTCCATTTCTTAATCAATATTGACCACATTTAATTTAATATTATTTTATCTCAAAAATTCTTCTTTTTTTTTCCATCAAATTTTCCATAATATCTATTTAATTTTTTTTATATTTAAAAAAAATTAAAAAAGAATATAAAATAGATAAAAAGGACTAAATGATTAGTTGTTAAAAATAAAAAAGCTAATTAATTTGTTTCTCAAAAGTAAAGGGACTAATTTAGAACTTACTCAATTAAATTAGTAAATCAAACTTTGTTTTGTTTTATATACGTCAGACCACATGTATGTCGAGCGTGCTAGTTTATTTATTTGGTATTTGATGCCAAGATGCTAGGTTAAGATAGTCAAACATTTTCTGAAGACCTTGAAGAGCTACAAAGATGCCTTTATTATGTTATTCTCATTAATTTTTTATATTAAAAAAAGATAAAAATGGAAAAGGAATCCATGTATACCATGTTCAATTATTCTTAGATTTTGATTTGATTAATCAGTGCACCATGCATGAAATGGTATCATTACCGCAATGGAAATAATTTTCATGTAAGCCCTAAAATGTCATGTATGTGTAACAGATTCCTATCAATTTTCTCATTATTTCATTATGCAAAGTGCAACTTTTCAATCAAGCTAAAATTTACAATCATATACAGCAACAAACAAAGACAAAATCCGGATGCCACTCAAATTGTACAACTTATAATCAAATTAAGTGCTAGAGAAGGCTAAATTTCTGACCAAAAGTGGTACCATTAACATTATAATGCTGTCAAATTTTGCAGGAGGATTGGCATGAAATGACGAGGGGTGTTAGGTTGGAAGGCCTGGATCAGCTAGAGTCTATGACGAGGAGGCAACTAAAATTACAGCATTTATTTAGTATCTTAGTTTCTATATTTATCTCTAGCTTTAATTATTCTGTAAAGTATTTAAGGGTAATATTATGACTCTTATATAAGTCAAGAGTTGGAAACTCTAGGCAACTTCTAAGATATTATATACAGACTTTTGCTTTGCTTTGAATTTCAAAAACTTGAGTTTTCTACATCCTCTTTTTTCAATTTTCAAGTTTCAAAATAGATGGTAATAGAAGCTTGAGTTTTTGTTCAACTTGCTTAAGCTTCTTACGGAAGTTTAATTTTGCACACTCACTACGTTAGTTGGTATCAAAGTAAGGCTGCTCATCTAATGGCAAATGTTCGGATTACGGTAGGCAACAATCTTTAGGATGATGATTGAAAGGTTGAGATCCTAGACTTTGAGGTGGCATTGACAGCTTTAAAGCAATGAATGGATCACAAATTCTAGCATTTAGAAAGGTGTTTTTAAGAGATTGTAGATTGGTTAGATGTTTTAGGAATAGATGCCAACGGGAATCGGAATGATGATAGGCCACGCACCAAAGAAGATGTCGCTCACGGACATCCTATTATCAAACATGCCCCTGGTGTTCAAGGACATAGACAACAATTTTATGAGGGAGAGTTAGATGATGAGGAAGAATATATTGATGAACCTATTATGAGGCATGCTGGCCAAAGGAGGTGTGATTATGGTGATAGGAAATCAATTGCTTTAAGCTAAAGGTGGATACCCCTTGTTTTAATGGAAATCTAAATATTAAAGAATTCATATATTGGATTGCAAATATAGAAAAATTCTTTAAATACATGGAGATTCTAAAAGGGAGAAGTGTGAGAATAGTTGCATGTAGACTAAAGGGTGGAACTTCGCATGGTAAGAAAGGCTACAAATTAGGAGGAATCGTGAGGCGAAGGCATCGGTTAGGACTTAGTACCGAATGAAGCAGACTTTTAATAAGGAATTTTATGAAAGAACAAAAACCTTAAGATAAACTAGTTTTATTAATTTCATCCATACTAATGATTACGAGTGCATACTAAGGTATATACGGTAGCTCTATTTACAAGATAATCTTAACTTGCGAGATAAGAACCTTAGTTAAGCTTGAACATAAAGAAACCGTATAGTAGATAAAGACTTTGAGTTTGTTAAGAGAGGAGTTATCGTTGTGACTTCGATAGAGAGTGTTATGGATGAGGATGGTTAGTAACATCATCCTTAACATGCCTTTATAAGCCGAGTATAGTATCCACAACACACATTTTGAATCTATGAGCTTCATGCATATGTAGAGAAAGAGGCTCGGTTAAAAAGTTAGCAAGCTAATCTTGGGAGGCAACATAAACAACATGTAGACTCGTTGGCTTATACTTGAGCACGAATGAATTGAAAATCAAGGCTAATGTGTTTCATCCTGCTATGGAAGACGGGGTTTTTACACAAGTAAATAGTGTCAATATTATCACAAAAGACTGTTGGAGTTGAATTGAGAACTAGATGAAGCTCAATGAGTAAATTTTGGAACCCGAGTTGATTTTAGTTACTAAGGCTACAACGAGCACGATACTCAACTTCGGTTGATATTGTGTGTTGTTTCTTAGAGCACCAACCGATGCGTTTGACTCCTATAAACACAACATATGTTGAAGTTGAAGTGCGATCATTAAGATCTCTTACCCAATCGACGTCGGAGTAAGCATGAAGGTCTAGGGTTAAGGAAGCTTGAAGATGGATGCCAAAGGAGATAGTCTATTTAAGATAGCGAAGAACTCGTTTGGCAACCGTCCAATAAGAGGTCCGAGGATTGTGTATGAATTGAGATAGCTTGTTCACGGCATAACGGATGTCAAGACGTATGAGAGAGAGGTATTACGGAGCCTTAATAATCATATGAAATTGTTTAGCATATGTGAGGGGTTGACTATTGTTAGTAAAAAGTTTTTCGAAGTGGACATTGGATTATGAACTTTCTTTGTTTCAAGCATGTTGTGCTTGTGTAGGAGATTAGTGATGTATTTCTACTATGGGAGGAATAGCTCGTGTTTATTGTGTATAACCTCAATGCCAAGAAAGAAAGGGAGATCCCTAAGATCCTTAAATGAAAAATAAGTAGCAAGATCATGAACTACCGTATCAATTACGAGTACAAGAGTTTCTTATAAGTATAAGTATAATATCGTCTATAAATACTACCAAAAATAGACGAGTACTACCCTTGGAAAATATGAAAAGAGAGGTATCTAAATAAGAGTTTTTGGGATCCATAGGAGAGACGAAAGGTCTTGAGTTCTTAGTACCACACCCTAAGTGCCTACTTAAGGCCATAAATAGCTTTACGAAAGTAGCATGCATGGTCCGAAAATTATAGGTGTGTGAACCTAGAGGGTTGCATTATGAACGCACATTCACTAAGACTTGCTTTGGAGAAAGGCATTATTGATATCTAGTTGGAGCAAAGGACAATGCTACTAGATAGCAAGAACCAATATCAAACGGACTATGGTGGGCTTGATAACGGGACTCTATGTTTCAAAAAAATCTACTCCAAGTTATTGCTTAAACCGTTATGTAACTAATCGAGCTTTATAATGCTCAATGGTCCTATTAGGCTTGGGTTTAATTTTGTATACCTACCGGCAACCCATAAGATTTTGAGAGGAGTTAGGAGCAATAAAATCCCTTTGTGATTATGGACTAAGACATCAAATTCTGTGTTCATAGCTTGATGCTAATTATGGTGTTTTTGAGCTTACAAAAAAAGTGAAAAGAGTAATATCAATAGTAACTACAACGTAATCAAATATAGCCTTGAGTTTGAAAATATGATTTTTTCATCTAGTGATAATACCCGAGGGTTTTGGATGAATAGGAGAGCTAACTAGTGAAGGAGTCGGACTATGATGAACGCTCGTAAAGGCCTCGGTAGGAGATGTGGAGGTTGTGACAGATTGGGCTAGAGACTCAATAGAGATAGGAATGGGGAAAGGAATTATAGCAATGGCATCATGAGGTATCGATTAATTGGGGTGGGCTGAGGAGGAGAGTAATGACATACCGGTATAGATGTCTAGCTAGAAAAATGAGATGGAGTGACACGAGCTACATGAGAGGAATTAGTTATAAAAAGAAATATGTTTTCAATAAAAAGTGGCGATATAAATAAATATGAGAAGTAGTAGGATCCAAGCATTGATAAAAATGGTGAGACTTAGAATAACCGGGAAAGACATATGGGGAAGATTTGGGTTCAATTTTGTGATGGAGATGAGGTTTGAGCCATGGATAACATAGACAACCAAAGACATAGAGGTTATGATAGTTAGGAGACTATTAAAAAAGAGAAACAAATGGTAAGGTATTTTGAAGAATAGGAGTGTGCATGCAATTTATGAGATAGATAGCAATCTAACATGCAAAGGTCTAGAATTGTAGTAATGTAGAGGAATGATGAAGAAGAGTAAGTTTAGTTTCAAGGATATGACAATGACGACGCTTGACAACCCTAACATTAGCCGATAAGAAGTGGGTAAGGCCAAGGTACTCACTACCTCCATCCGAGTATACTTGTTATAATGGGTAAATGAAAATTTTTTTCCTCAAGTAATTTAAAAGGCTAAAAAATAGGAGTAACCTTATATTTTTGTTTAATCGGATATAGCCGGATGTATTTAATATAGTGATCAACAAAAATAATATAATAGCGAAAACTATCAAAGGACATAATAAGAACTAAGCCCTAAACATCTATATAAATAAGTTCAAGTGGCCTAGATCTTTTTAAAGATGAAACACCAAATAGTAATTTGTGACTCTTATTACAAAGGTAGGAATTGTAAGAATTTAAAATGAAAGATTTAAAGAATGGGAGATTATGATCGATAATAACTTATTGAAAAGTGCATAGATTGAGATGACCAAGACATTGATGCCATAATGAGTATGTATGTCTTTGGCTTGCAAAAAAGGCTGGAATGAAAGTAGATGTGGTTGAGCTTAGCCATTCATAAATGTCCTTTACTTCAGACCTCAAACAAGAATTGCACTCGTGGTCAAATCCTTCAAAAGAAAGAAAGAGAGAAAAAATTCAATGAACGTGTTATTAGGGGTGCAAAATTAAGACAAAAAGTAAATTGTGTTGAATTTTAAGAGAATATAAGACATTCTGAAGAGTAAAAGAATGAGTGGGGGTAACAAGTCAGGCGGAACTCATGTGAGAAATTAGAATGTTATTACCATCTCCAATAATGATGTCATTACTACCATTATAATCGGAATGAATAAACAAATTCGAAGGTTAGAGATAATGTGATGTAAGACAATTGAATAAAAAACCTAGTTACCTTCAAGCAGGGACTAATGTACGTCCAAGTAAAATTAACTTGTGGCTAAAAAAAATGTGACTTACAAGCTTAAGCAATGTGACCATATTTGTCACATATTTGACACTCGCACCTTGTGCTTCTTGAAATGCATGAAGGATGATCTGCTAGTGAGAGCTATGATAGTTCAATAAGTAATACCTTTATTGTAAGGAATATGAAGAATTTTTGGTATTATTATGACTGTCATGAGGTTTGTTGTAGGAAGAAAAATTGTTGTGTTTAGTGCCTCTACGAGGTTTGTTAAAGTTGTTACACTAGTGAAATTGTATAATAATAGGAGAGGAGTCTTTCTTCACTTTGTCGTGTATTAAAAAAATTTCATGATCGAGAGCTTGTTAAATAGCTCTTCATAGGTGATAGAAATATCCAAAGTGCGGATAGTTATACCGATTACTTTATAATCGGATCCGAGACCACCGAAGATGTTGATCATGAGCTTATCATTGTCGACGGAGGAGCCACCTATGGCTAGTTCATCTACAATTGCATTTATATCCCGTAGATAATCTACTATAGGTTTGGTGTCCTTAAACATTTTAGCCAAGCTTGGTTTCAAACCATAAATTCTAGTATGAGACTTATTAGCATTAAGATATAGAAATGTTATCCCATGCCTGTTTGGACATAGAAGCTACTACAATTACATGTGCAATTATAGCATCAATTGAGGACAAAATGGCATTACGTAATAAGTTATCTTATCTCTTCCATAATTTAAACTCTGGATTAGGGATAGTATGATCATCATGTTGAATGGTACTGGTTATGCAAGTGTGGGACCCATCCATGTAGCTCATGAAATCATATCTATGTAGAAGGGTAGTAAGTTGTGCCTTCCATATTAGATAAGTGCTACTATTGGTGAGCTTAAAGGGGATTTGAACAGCTACATTGAAGGTGATTAGGTTAGGGAAGGATGCAACTTGGGTTACTATGGTTGAAGTAGGGGTAATTTATGTTTGGATATTTCCATTGGAGGAAGAGACAGACTTCCATGGTTTGTATTTTAGATCCGGCTCACTTGGAGCTTAATGATGCTTTAATACCATTACAAAACAAGAACCTTAAAGTAAAGTTTTTTTATTTATTTCAACCACACTAATGATTGTAGTATATGCTAAGTTATATACTGCAACTATATTTACAAGATAATCTTGTCTTGTAGATAAGAACGTTAGCTAAGCCTCGAATGCAAGGAAAATGCACAATAGATAAGGATCTGTGAGTTTGTTGAGAGAGGAGTTATCCCTATGACTTCGATATAGAGTGCAATGGATGAGGATGGTTACTAAAAACATCCTTAACATTTTCTTCCTTCGATTATGAGCAAATTTTATTCTAGCGAGTACCGGAGGTGCTATCGGGGTCGGAAGACGATGCATAAGTACATTATACCGACCTTATGAGGCTAGCCAAAAGGAATGACTTAGGAGAGAATGAAGGGCAATAAGTTGCTAGATATTTAGAGAGTCTAAAATCACTTATCAAAGATAAAATAAGGGTACAAGTAATGAGAACCCTATTCGAGGCTTGAAATATGGCTTTAAAAACTAAACCGATGTTACGAGAAAAGAGCATACCAGATTATTCTCGTAGAAGTTATAATAGAGATAATTATAGAACCTTTAATGATATGAACAAGTCCATATAGGATGTCCCTACACGTATTGATAGGCATAAAGAAGACAAAGCTTTGGGAAAACAAAAGGTTGCGAGAGGTGAAAGAGGTTTAGAGGATCACGAACCCATATGTTAAACCAATTTTGTGTAAATGTTTCAAATGCAACCAACTTGGTCATAGGTCTAATGATTGTCTCCTTAGAAAGTTTGTTCATATGGTAGCATGAAAGGAAATGGATGGTGAAATTTGTTGTTAGCCTAATAGAGACAATAATGAATATAAGAAGGATGATGATTGCAAAAGTTATACGATGAAAGAGGATGATGCTAACACCAAAGCTAGAAAACAACACACAACAACATCAATTGTTTCGAACCGGATGTATTATCAATAACTAATTATTTGATGTCATTATCTCGTAGTGACAGCTATAAAAATATTATAGGTACGAATGTTGTGGGCAAGCCGGGATTGAAAGTGGAGAAACATATTAATCCTTATTCAATCGACTAGATCTTGTTAGTTGATGTTGTAGACATGGATGCTTACTATTTGGTATATAACGGACCTTCGTAGTTTGATGTTGTAATATAACATGATGAAAGATAAAATTATATAGATTAGAAAAAGAGGGTGAGAAGTTTACTTTACTACCTATAATTAAAGGGAAGTTCCATATCTAAAACCCCTAAGGTGGAGAATGAGACTCTCTTTATGCTCAATCATTCAGGTATAGGAGATGGAGGTTATGGCTAAGGAGTCCAAAGAGATTTATATGGTGATTGTGAAATTGGCCTTGACGAGTTGAGAGTGAAGCCTAGATTATAGAATACCCAAAAGAAATATAATCATTATTAAAGGAATTTAAAGGGGTCATTTTACAAGATTTACTAGAAGGCTTGCCTCCTATGAGAAACATTCAAGCACCATATTAATCCGGTTCCTGGTCCCATTTTACTAAATTTACATTGTTATAGGATAAACCAAAGGAGAGCAAGATTTTGAAGAAAATGGTTGAAGAATTAGTATGCAAGGGGAAAATCCAAGAGAGCATAAGTCCTTGTATAGTACCTACATTACTAACCTTAAAGAAAGATGAGAACTTAAGGATATACATTGATAGTCGAGCCATTAACACAATTATCATGGGATATAATTTTTCAATTCCCATACTCGAATGATATGCTTGACTTGTTACATGGTGCTAAGGTGTTTTTGAAGATTGATCTTCAAATTCGATACGACCAGATTCAAATTAGACTTGGAGATGAATGGAAGATAGCTTTCAAGACCAAAGAAGGACCATATAAATGGATTGTGATGCCATTCGAGCTAACTAATGCTCCAAGCACCTTTATAAGGTTAATGAATCAAGTACTAAAACCTTTCATTGGTAAATTTATAATAGTTTATTTCAATGATATCCTCATCTATAGTTGGTCAAAGAAGAGTATATTTTGCATTTGTTAGAAGTTTTAATAGTATTACAGGAAAATAAATTATATGCTAACTTGAAGAAGTGCAACTTCATGACCAATAAGTTCGTTATTTTTTGGTTATATAGTTGGTGTTGATAGTATTTAGGTAGATGAACAAAAGCTTCAAGCTATTAGAGAATGACCCACTCCTAAAATAGTAACCAATGCTTTCATAGGTTAGCAACATTCTATAGGCGAGTTCATTAAGAACTTTAGTAGTGTTACAACACCTATCACAGAGTGTTTGAAAAAAGGAAAATTCCAATGGAGTGAAGAAGTTGTCAATATTTTTGTTGTTTTGAAGGAGAAGTTGTGTACTCGCACATGTCTTATTATTACCGGAATTTGAAGTGTTGTTTGAAGTCTGTGTGATGCTAGTGATGTAGGGATACGTGTTGTTCATTCTCAAAGAAAAAGACTAGTAGCCTATTTTAGTGGAAGCTTAGTGATACAAGAAGAAAGGGCTATGAATGATAAAAAAATTATACTCTATTATGTGTGTTTTGAAGACGTGAAAGGATTATTTGATTGGTAGAAAGTTCATCTTATATTCGGATCATGATGCTTTAAAGTATTTAGCTAACCGAGAGATGGATTGTCTCTAGGTGGTCCTATTTCTTGAAAAAAAATCATGTTCTCTTTGAAGCATACGGCTAGGATACAAAATAAGGCAGTCGATGCCTTGAGCGGATGTGTAGAGCTTATATGAGACATATGCGGACTTTGGTAGTATATGGAAGAAATGTGTTGCTAACCAATTTGTTGAGGATTTCCACATTTATGATGGTTTCCTTATGTGAGAAAATCAACTCGCGTGCCTCAAACTTCTTTAATGCATAAATTGATCCATGATCCACGTTGGGGAGGCCTTGCGGACTTAGGCCATGAGAAGATCATTATTATAGTACGGAAGAGGTTTTATTGGTTGTATTTGAGAAGGGATGAATCCAAAATTATGCAAAGGTGCTATGTGTGTCAAACAACAAAAAGATAGTCTCAAAATACTAGGTTATATATATCTTTACCTATTTTAGAAAAAAATATGGAAGGATCTCTCTATAGACTTTATGTAAGGTTTGCCATAGACACAAAAAGGTATGGATTTCGTTTTTGTGATTATTGACGATTTTGTGAAAATGGCACATTTTATATCTTGTAAGAAGACCTCGGATGCCAATGGGATAGCCGGGTTGTTTTTTAAAAAGGTTGTTCGATTACATGGCATGCCTAAAACCATTACCTTAGACCATGACATCAAGTTTCTTGGCTATTTTTGGAAGACATTATGGAGGCTATTTGACTCTATTAGGAGATGAATCAAGTAAGAAAATTGAGTAAAAAGATAAAAATAATCACACAACACAAAAATTTACATGGTTCGATAATTGTATCTACTTTACACTCGTACTAGAATTTATTCTTAGGGTTTTTATCAATTGACAACTATAAAAACAACTATAAATATAAATAAGTGATGTTGTCTTTATTTATAATAAGACTGCCATATGCATAACGCTCTATACTACAAGTCCCTATCCACATCGGTCTTTATAACTTAATAGATTCCTCACTTAATTTCAGCAGTATGGCTCACCCGGGGACAGATGGACAAGCTGAATCAGTAACAGGACTTTCGACAACTTGATTCGAAGTATTTGTGGAGATAGATGCGGTTCATATTGCCACTGGGAAATCTCCCTTTTCTATTATGTATATGTCACCACTATATCATGCTTTTGATTGATCAAGCTTCCTCGTACCTATGGAGCTAGCGTGGCTATGAAGAACCTAGCAGACTAATAGCAAGCTGTTCAGATTTCAGATAAGGTACGACAGAAATTGGAGAAGGCTAATGTTAAGTATAAGAAGGCAGCTGACCAACATTGTCGAAAGCAAGTCTTTGAAGTTGGTGATGGCATTCCTGTGCAAATAGAGGTTTCCAATGGATACTTATAGCGAGCTACAACCTAAGAAACATGGTCCTTATAAGGTGTTTGAGAAAATCAATGATAACACATATGTTGTGGACCTGCCAAACACAATGGGCATTTCCAAAATGTTTAATGTGGTAGACATTTATCCATTTTATTCTTCAACCGTTATGACCAAATGCACAAGATAACTAAAGGTCGAGCTCTTTTCAATTAGAGGGGACTGACAAGGGCGTTAGACTGGAGGGTCTGGATCACCTAGAGTCCGTGAAAAGGAGGCAACTAAAATTGCAGCATTTGTTTCGTATCTTAGTTTTTGTATTTACCTCTAGCTTTAACTATTCTTTAAAGTCTTTTAGGGTAATATTATGAGTCCTATATATGTCAAGAGTTGGAAAACTCTTGGGAAAATTTAGAGATATTACATACATACTTTTGCTTTGTTTTGAATCTGAGAAACTTTTCTACATCCTTTGTTTTCAAGTTTCAAAACAGAGGGCAACAGAGACTGACGTTTTTTTGTTCAACTTGCTTAAGCTTCCTGCGAAAGCTTTATTTTGCTTACTCGCTGCGTCATGAAAGCTCCGTGAAATCCATATAGGACTCTGCAAGGCAATGCTATTTTGGCAACTGGCTCACTTGTGAACTTTTTTGTGTCAATTATATAAGCCTATAAAGAAGTAAAACAAATACATTAGATATAATTACTCATCCAATACTATGATTATTACTTACAGAAAGCAAGATTGACTTACTTTAGACATGTTTGTATCTTCATTGTGGACAAAAGTGATGATCCAACCATCATCATCTTCTTGACTTCCTAGTTTAGGAACAAAGGCAGCTCCAGTGCAGAAAGTATTCTGCTCGAATTTATGGTATTCCACCTTTATCAGCTCTTCAGATTGGCCCTCTTTCTAGTTCACAGAACCAAAATAGTATCAGGAAAAATTTTGAAGTGTTATAAAAGAATGTTAATAACATATAAGAGTGTAATTAATTACAGGATTGGTTTTATCAGTTTTTGGCTCTTCAAAGTATAGTTTTGCTAGACTTCCATATTTAGCCATACCTGAAATGTCAAGTGTTAGTAAATTAATCATCAGGATTATAGTAGATTTCTATAAAAATAAAAATGTTATTTATAATCAATCACCTGAGTCAGAGCTAGCACTGGAATCGGTAACTTGGGTATAGCCATATTTATTTTTAACACCAGTAAAATCTCTATTGATCATTGGAAAATCCATAGAGAATTCAGTTCCTGTCAGGTATCTTTCCTTAACATCTTCAGTTTCCATATTTAATCTCCACTCATAGCAACGAGTAAAAAGCGATCCTTCCTCTGAATCAGTATACTCATCAATTGATTCTACATGCTTAAGCCTACTTGAAAACCACTTAAATTTATTCAGACCCATATCAGGTCCTGGTATGATTGAATCAAGAGCCTTACATGCCCTCACAACAACCTGTTCAACCTCATAAAATCACATTTATTTATCAGAATTAACTTAAAAAGGTTATAACCAAGTTAAGGCCTTAAATGACGTAAATAGTTTATATAATGTTTCTACTAATTATCATACCTAATCACCATCCTTAAAACAATTAAGAAGGTGAAATGTGCAATTTGATTCAACATGAAACCACTTGATTGAGTCTACATCGCCATAGCGAGACATGATTCCAATTCTTGTATATTCTGACTTGTTAAATTTTATTAACCTATATTTACACACATCAGGGTCCATAACAGATATTACAAGCTCAGCTCTCATGTCATGTACCGTACGTATGAAGTACAGAAGGGTGTTTAGTACTCACGGGCCACCTTTAAGGAGTCTGTGTAGGTCTATAGTGAGTGGAAAATCCATGATCACATTGTACCTACAAACACAAATTCATCTTGACAATACAGCTTTTAATTTCCTCTTATAATGTCCATGTTTCCATAACAAAAAAAGATCGGATGATAATTTACCTCTGTGTAACTCTTATGTCATGAGAAAGGGAACACCTATTGAATTTGAGATCAACTTTATGAACTAATCTCTTTCCATCAGCTAAACATTTTGAAGTTAAATTAGTACATAGAGAATGTCACAAGGCTTTTAAAAACTTTCATTAAGCAAAATTTGTTTTCAGTACTGTTCTAATTGAAATGCATATACCTGAGACTATTCCTAATTCCATGAAAGGTTTTCTTGCATCCACCCCCATTATAACCAGCTCCCCTATTTCTGGGGCTCTCTGCAACGAGGAAAAAAAGAAGAAAAAGAAAAAAAAGCTATTTAGATAGAAAAAAATATGGTATCTTAACATTTCAAGTCATATGGAAGGACATGAACCTTGGGATGGTTGGTAAAAGGCCGATTCCAAGCTCCATTGACATCCC
The DNA here is from genome assembly GCA_963924115.1 of Dovyalis caffra. Lineage (NCBI taxonomy): Eukaryota > Viridiplantae > Streptophyta > Magnoliopsida > Malpighiales > Salicaceae > Dovyalis > Dovyalis caffra. Next base: position 13,354,603 of record CAWUPB010001194.1, on the reverse strand, counting down.
AATTTCCTGAAGTGTCAAGTGTGAAGATGTTGATTTCTTGAGGCACGTGATTTTCAGCAACTGAGTAGTACTTCCCTGAATGCTCAAAAACGTTGGTGTTGCTAATATACTTGTTAATTTTGCCAAATCGTAGTTGCATATCCAGTTAGGAAGGCATGATCAGCTAATAAGCCATGGCCATAAAGCCTTCAGCAATTAATTTTAGTCCTATTTTAATTTGCACCAGGGTACATGATTGAAAAAAAAATTGTTTTTTGCATATATATGCCCACCCACCAAATTTAGCAAGTAAGCTGATAATATTGTTGTGGAAGTGCCTTCTATTGCAGGAAGAAAAGATGGCTTGTTTCTTTGTTTTTCTAACTTGAATGTTTCGATTTCAACATATTTGTTGTTGTAGGTGACTGTCCAGCTTCCATCACTAACTTTATCAAAATACAAAGCATGAAGCATCCCTTCTCCTTCGACCCAAATGTGACTTGATCGTCCAAACATAGATACAGTTGATTTTAGTCCTCCAAAAAGAGGATTTGATCCTACAATGTACATATTTTTCAACATCTAAATAATATCACTAGCCTTTTGTGTGTAAAAACAAGCACTTGCAAGGTTAGCAGATTTATTCATCCATATATATATATATATATATATACATACATGTATACATGTAAAAATATGTATGTATGTATATGTATATACATATACAGATATATAGATATATGTGTGTGTGTGTGTGTGTGTGTATATGAGAAGAAAACTGGTAGGGAACACTACTCTTATCCCAGGTTCCTTGAAATATACTCTCTGTAAAAGAGAGAATTTTTGCCCTTTTAACCCAAGATTGGAAACTTACAACACCAAAAAACCTCTGGAGAGTAAGATAGGGAAATTATAAGAGTAAAAAATTAGATTAATAGACATTTCAAATTCATTGATCATCATGATGTTAACAATTTGCTTGCTTCCAACTTTTATTAAATATATGTATATAGAGTTATACAATCAACAATTAATTAATAATAAAAAGTGAGCAAACTTATTTTAACAAGCACCAAAAAAATGAGCTAAAAAAAACAAAAATACAAGACCTAGGTAACCATATATCAGCAGCAATTTTTACTTACTCATAACTAAGTCAACAGTTTATGCTTTGGGAAAAAAAACTAGGTTAAATGGTCCAGTCGTATTCATAATGTTGTAAGAAAAGATCTTTAAAGGCATGTTTTCAAGAGGACAAATAACAACTAGAACTTGGAAATTTCTAATCAGGGTATCCTTTCAAATCTGAAGATGGGGTATGTAGGAGATTCGGAGACTAGTGGAGGTGTGGAGGGGCACCTCCTCTTGCTTAAGGTCTTCCATAAACAAATAAATACAAGTCATATAAATTATAGTATTAAATAGTTAATTAAATAAACTAGTTCAAGACAACGAGGCACGCTCAGCACCAGTGGTCTAGTGGTAGAATAGTACCCTGCCACGGTACAGACCCGGGTTCGATTCCCGGCTGGTGCATTCCTTCCTTTTTTGGCTCCCAAAAAAGAGAAAAATTAAAGGATAAATCAAACTAGTAGGCCTGATTTTGAAGTCATTAGATATTACCTAAAAACCAAATAATACCATTCAAAAACAGCAAGTGTTCTTCATTGAAGCAACGCAATCTCTATGTGTTTTTTAATTACGTTAACGTCTTCCTATGTTTGATGCTATTATATGGATGTATTCCACGAACCAAATTCCAAAGCAACTTTCCACTGTTTGTCTTCAGTAATGGCATTTCTTTTATTGGATTATTTAGGCACACAATGAGGATAAAAATAATCAAGAAAACGGACCATTTCTTATATATTCACCTTCTGGGAAATCACTTGGAACTTTTCCTTCGATGCTGGTGACAACAACAGCTTCCTGTAGTTCATCAACTGGAGCAAAGTTTCTCTGCAGGTGCATGCATTAATTGTAGTCAAGTTATCTAGCAATGGACGCAGATTCACATTTACGTATACCTGAGAGGGGAGCAATGGCTGGTCAACAAACTCGAACATGGAATCAACAAAAACATCCAGTAATCTCAAACAAGTGTTCTTGACGGTTTTGGAAACATCAATTTGCATAGAAAGTTGTTCCAACTCTACGAAGAATGGCTGCTCATGGGGGATGAGAACAGTATGTCAGTATTAATAGGTGAAATCATGAGCTGGAATATCTTATATATCAATATCTGATTCATTTCAAAGAGCTTTCTTCACGAAAAACCTTAATTAGCTCATCGAGATCTAGAGAAACTTACCTTGATAAAAGAAGAGAGTGAAGTTTTCAAATTATGAAAATTTTCTGAAACAGAAGGCCTCTGTATACAACACTTCACTTGAAAAGCCAAATGCGATGAAGATGCCATTTCTCCCGCTTGCTACCACCTCTGTACAAGAAGCGGGTTGAAATGATGTACAATCTACGGGCCATAAATAGTCAGGGGTCGTATTTATAGAGGCCCCTAAACATTAAAATAATACTTTAGTTTTAAGAAATTTTGAAGAATTTAATTGGCATTTTAGTACATGAATAATGAACTGTTTAAAAAATAACTTATATTAATTTTAAAATTTTAATAAAAGAAAGAAAGTAGGTAAAAGACTTGAGAGACCCCTCATATACGATATATGTACCTTTTTCAAAATAAACTTAATCTGTTTCTGATTTTTATTTTTTTTTACTAATTTTTGATAATATCAATAGCAAGTACCACCCGCCTTCTTTAACAAATTGCGGGAACAAAATCCCACATTGAATTACGAGTCGAATATTCAATCTACAATACAAAAACAAAATTCTTAAATTTATCTCAATATTTATGTCAATTATTTATTTTTATTATTGTATTTTTAACTTGATCAATTAATTTTTATATTCTTTGAATTTGTTCAGTTGATGAATAACTACTTAAATCTCAACATTAACTGTGCATATTAATTATGTGTTAACTAAATACTTTTCATTTTGAGATATTTTTTATATTTATATGGACCCTATGTCATTACATAAATTGTTTTAGATTTATTTTTTTTAAAAGACAATTGATCAATATATCAATTTATATGTATAAGACAATTTATCTGATAATATAAATCTTACACGAATATAGAAAATCATTTCATAAATAAAAAAATATTTAATAATATCATATTCATGTTCACGGGAGAATCAAAATTGATAAAAATTAGAAATTGCATCAATTTGATAAATTTAAAAACCACAAGAAATAATTGAACAATTTTAAAGAATACAAAATTTAATTGACCAAATAAAAAAAATATTGAAATAAAAATGAATAATTTACACAGACACAAAGGTAAAATTACTTAAGAGTTTTCCTAAAAACAAAAATCACAAAAACAATAATTCATGCAAAAGAATAAAGGAATAATTTCATTTTTATTTTTTTTCATTTAAACTGATCAATCAATTATTATTTTTTGACATTGATGCTAATTTTCACCAGTTCGCAAATTGATAGATAGAAATGACAAAGGAAATAATATAAAGGATGGATTATAATTATGGCATGACTTTGAACATTTGAGATTACCCAATAGAATACTATTGTTTATAGAATACTATTGTTTAGATTAGAGTGACTATTTTTTTTATCCGCGCTACGTTTATAGTTAGACAAAAGATATCAAATTATTTTTAAAAAATTATTTCACTTTGATATCTCATATTATATTATATGTTCATCAAAATATATCAAATCAAAACTAAATAAAACTTTATTTAATTTTATCATTTTTTTAATCAAAATTTTGTATTTGATTAATTATTTTTTATATTTTCATAAATTTTTTTATTAAAAAATATCATTTATTTATCTCTATCCATATTTTTAACTAAAAATTTATTCTGTAATTTTTTTTCTAAAAATCTTTTGCCTTAAAATTTTTAATTAAAAAAATCAAAGAAAAAAGAAGTAAGGACTAAAATGACCAAAATCAAATAAAAAAATTTACAGATTAAAAACATAATATTTTAAAAAAGATCAAATTATAATGTTATGAAAATTTTCGTAATAAATATTTTAAAAATATTTAAAAATTATAAAAATATCACTTTACAATAGACAAAATAACATATCTAAATTTAGATAAATAGTATATATGAATCTGAATAATTAATATTTGAAATAATATAATAAATAATAAACTTATGTTTTGATTTATTATTATCATAATCATCATTATTATTTAATAGATGGTCAATAGTATACAGTTGCCGATATGAGCATCTTAGACCTTTTAAAATGCCTCCTGACATTTCCGTCGTCCCATGAGTGTGTTTACTTTATATTTTTGGACGCATTGGGAGTTAGAAAACCAATGGAATATGCTTTAGTTTCTGAAATTTCTATTGGCAGATCAGATCAAGAAAAATCATTTTATTTGGAATAAATGATCACCGTCATCTTCCTGCACTAGCTGAAACCCTAAGTAAGACTCAAAATCACACATCCAACTTAGGTAAGGATCGGAGCTGTGCAATCAGTGGTTTGTTAACAAATATGACATTAGAGCTTAGCTGATAGTAACTAAATGTTTTCTTTAATTTATTGCCGAGTGCATTCAATTTGACTCTCAATTTTTATAAAAGAAATGATTCCTTCATTAAAAGATGAGATAAGAATTTCACTTTCCACAAATACGTAAAAAGGCTTCTTCTTTTTTTAAAAAAAATAATAATTCTTGTTGACCATCACTGCTATCGCTTGTAGATTCGATTTCAATTTACAGTTACAACAAGTTTATTATACATCTGTTCGGAGTTTATCTCTTCTGTACTCGAAAAATATTTGCTGGAATTCCTTATCATAAAAATAAATAAATAACAATATGTATGGGTAGAATTTTTATTTAATATCATCAAAGCCCAGAACGACACGTCCAGCTTAATGTTTCAATGGTGCCCCCACAGCCCACAAAATGACAAAAAGCGTCTTGTGTTATTTAAGAGTAAATTATAAATTACTCCCAGTAATTTCGAAAAGAAAAATTAATTAATTCTTTTTTTCAAAAACTAATTATTCAATTCTCAAAATTCTAAATTTTATTATAATTTAATATTTTTATCATTTTTTAAGTTTTTTAATTTTTTATTTTAAAAAATAAAAAGTAAAAAATATGGAATTGGTGATGAGAAAAAAATAACTTTTTAAAATAAAATAATATAAAATTAAGTATATAAAATTAAGTATGTTAAATATTGATTAAATACTTAAATAATCAATTTTTAAAATAAGAAAGATTAATTTATTTATTTCTCAAAATTATAGAAATTAATTTATAATTTACTCTGTTAGTTAATTAGTTATATTTCGAAAAAAGAAAACGACGACCATCTCTGAAGTCATATTGCAGCTGCTTTATTAACGCAACCATTGGGCTACAATGTAAGGACAGATCTCCTAATACAAGGACAGATCAAGTGATTATTATTATTATTTTGAAAGTGTAAAATACTACAACCTCGTGACATGATGATAATTAAAATTTATATTTTTAAAAATAAAATTTACAAATATGAAAAATTGTATTTTCTACTTTTACGATGATAATTTCATTTGAATAAAATCAATATTTACAAAATACATAATAATTAAGAAAAAAAATTAAAAGAGATATTCACTCGTTTATTACTATTCATTACTATTCATTTACCGTAATTTAGCTTCTTTTTTTTTTTTTTAACTTTTTTGGGCAATAATATGAAAGTTATACAAATTTTTATACTTTAATCCATGATATATTTGAAAATTTTATTTCGATCCATATCTTTATTTATGGATACATTTTGGTCCCTAAGTATAGATAGAAGAGAGAAAAGAAGAGAGAGACAAGAGGAGTTAGAGAGTATCGGCCAACTTTATTTAGGCCACTTTGACGAGAGAAACTCTATTAGATTTTTTTTACCTATGAGAGATGAGTTTATTCATAGTGATTTTAAGCAATTAAATAATTAGAGGATGTAGATTTGAGACAAAAAACAAAATCGATTTGATTATGTATTTTTTTAATATGCATAAAAATGATTTTTAAGACTTAAAAGTATTTATTGATTTTATTTCAATTATTTAGAGGTGTTTAATAGAAAAAATAATGTAAAAATTGGTTTCTTGGGGTCTGAATTTTTTTTTTTACACTTACACATCCAAAGCTCCTAGCAGGATCTATTAGGATTAGAACCAATGACATCTTTTTGCAAAAGACTATTACCACTAGGCTACAAGCTTATTGGTGGTCTAAAAATTGATCTATGATTTTTCGATCAAGCTTCGGCGAGCTATTGCAAGTTTTTCTTTTCTTTTCTTTTCTTTTGTTTTTGCACTTGCTTGGCTGCACATGCCTAGCCTTTTTTTTTTTCTTCTTTGGGCTAGCCGGTAGCCTAGGCTTGGAGTGGAGAAGTAGGCTTAAGCGACCTTAGCGCACGAGGCTTGACTTGTAGGGCCACCGGACCGAGCTAGCCGGGTTGCACATGTTTGACCTTTTTTTTTTTTTCAATAATTTATTTTTATATTTTTTTATCATGAAATTAGGTGTGAAAATATAAAAAATAAATCGTTATTTTTTTTTTTAGTTTTAAGTATAGTTTGACGTAATATAATATACATGATATTTTTTAATATTTTAGTTTGAATATATATATATATTATTCTTATTATTTAAAATTCATTTCTTCGATTGCTTGTTTTTTATTAAAATTATCATCCAATTAATTTTTTAATTTTTTGATATAATTTATTTGTTAACAAAATTTTTTTAAATGGATTTTGAAATAAAATTCTAGAACGTCATTGTTTTTTTTAAAAAAATATATTATTATAATTTTTATGATTGATTATTTTTATAATTTTTAAATGAGAATAGCATAGTTGCATGTATAAATTCTAATGTGAGAGAGAGAGAGAGAGAGAGAGAGAGAGCTAAAAGTGTGTTTTAGATAATTTGACTCAATTTTTTTTAAAAAAATTAATAATTTGTTAAAAAAAAGAATTTTTAGGTTTTATTTGCTTTATATATATAACTAGAATTTATCAAAACCAATTTTATAGTAGTTTTTATTTAAATCTATTCACTTTGATATATTTTATGCGATTTAGATGGGCATTTTTGTATATTTATTTATTTATTTTATATACTTTGAATTTGCACACATAATATCAATTATTTGTTCTTTATTTTTTTTCATGTTCTAAAATATATATTTTTAAATAAAATAATTTAATTAATGTTTTGAAAGAATCTCCCATTATTCAAATATAAATTTTTATGCTAATATCACAAATTATTTTGTTAATATATATATATATAAATTAAAAAATTTACTCAATATATAGATTCGATTTACATTAATCTCGAAACAAAACTTATACTCACACCATACTATACGAATAATTAACTCTACATAGATAACGATTGTCCGACCGTAACGTAGTATAGATATCTAACTAGTTATAAACTATTTTATAAATGAGAAAAATTGGACAGTAAAAAAAGATTATTTTAAAGAAAAATAAGAGAAAAGAAAAAAAATTAATTAGTAATTTTTTAAAATACATAAAGAGAGTAAAATAGGCGAGCATAATTACATATGAATTTTATTTGAAAATAAACTTTAAAACTGAACTTATTGATTTAAAAAAATTATCATCGAACTTATTAGTAATTTGCTTTTCAAAGTGAACTTATATGTACTTATCTCTTATTTTTAACACTTGTTTTTTGTTAATTTTTTTTCATGCATTTTATTTATTATGTTTAGGTTTTCTTTAAAGTGTTATTTTTTTCTTTTTAATTTCAACTTGAATGTATGGTGTAGTAACGGAATAAAAATTGTTCCTTTTTCAATGTTTTATTTTATTTTATTTTTTATTTTTTATTTCCTTGCTCCCTTTTTCTTTCCATATCTTTAAGTGCTACTCGAAGATATTTGAATATTAAGAAATATTATTTAATATTTTTTATGATTTTTTTTAGTATATAAAGAGGCTATTATCTAGAAAAAAAGAAAAGAAAAGAAAAGAAAACTTTTGTTGTTTGTCATAACCCAAAATTTTGGGTATATTCATTTTATGTATTTTTTATTTTTGTTATTTCCTTTATTTATCTTTTATTTATCATCATCATTTATCATATAGTTTCTTTTATTTTTATCCCATTTTCTATTTTTTTTACTTTTATTTTCGCTTCATTTTATCCTTTATTTAGCTCCATTCTAATTTTAAGATCCTTTATTTTGGTCATAAACAAAAAAATGTATCACAAAGTCCGAAGGGTAAATTGAATGGAAATAGAATGAAATTGGAAATAAATAGGAATAAAATTGAAGCAATTAAAAGTCTTGGAATTGAAATTGAGGGACACAGGCATCCAATTGAAAAAGTTCAAAGAACTAGGGACCAAAATCCCAAGCGTAAAGGACCTAATTGGGGAAAAAAATGAAATCCATAGGGACTAAATTGAGAATGAAGAGTGAATAATAGGATAAAAAACGTCGGTTGCCACAACCCAAATCGATTCCTCCCTTGGTCGTTCATCGTCTTCTTCATTGAAGACAAGCAACATAATAGACGATTCTCGGTTGGCAATTGTACAAGTCAAGAATCGTGCTACACACCCGTAATACCATATTGGCACCACACCTACACACACATTGCAATTTTTGTGTTAATTTTTACCCTATCCATAAAAGGCCAAGAACACCGGGAACGTGTTCTTTGATTTTAGTGGGCAATAGCTATGATTGATTGGGGGTGATCCTAGGATGGAGGATGAATTAATTTTGGCTATAAATGGAGGCTGCATTGAGATGAATTGAGGGAAGTATTAGAGGAAATGTTTGGAGGAATTGGATTTTCCGGGTTTCGGACATTTTCTTTTACGGGTTTCAATTTTCTAGATTAAGAAGAATTATGGGTTTTAGAAGGGTTTCTTAGGTTTCACATAAGGATTTTTCGGGTTTACAAAGGGCAATTTCTATGTTTTAAAGAAGAAAGTCTTGGGTGTTTGAAATAGGGGATAACCACCTCACTCGTCACCCATTCATCCATACCTAACTTCATCAATTGGGTACACTAGGTAAATACTTTATATCCTTCACCTTATTTGCTTCCAATTCCTTTGATTTTACCACTAGTTTGTTCCGGAACAAACGATGACACCGACTTTGTCATCTGTCATCGTGCAACACCTATCAATCGACCAACTACCCCCTCCCCCACTAGCCTAAGCTTGTTGAATGAATGTAAGATGAAGTATGAGAGGCTTCAATATTAGGAAATTAGGTTTCGAGTTCATGTGGAGAGGAAAGTTTGATAGAGGATGGGTGCTTGTGGTTTAGAACGGAAGAAAAGGAAGAAGGAATGAAAAGGAAGGAAGGTCGCTCGAGCCGGGGAAAGAGAAGTGTTTAAGGCTTTAGGTCAGAGTTTGTGTTTGTGGTTAGGCTTAGGTTGGGTTAGGATGGGTCGGGCTAAGAGATGTTGGGGTCGGCTAGGCTAGGCTAGTCTAACGAGGCTTAGGTTTAGTTTGAGAGATGGGCTCTAGGTAGAGGTTGTGTTTGGTTTAGGCTTAGGTTGGTTTCAACAAGCTTGGGCTTAAGGTTAGGCTGGTCTATAAAAAAAGTGAGCCTAATGGGTTTGACCTAATGCGCCAAGAGCCCAATGGACCTAAAGGCCCATTTGGCTTTCAAACTTTTATGATTTATTTAACTACTTTTCCATACTCAATTTAATCTGAAATTTTTGTGTGTGTTGCATAAGGTTATTTTTAGTTTAAGTTTAATTTTTCAAAATTTTTAAGTTCATTTTCCCATTTTTTTTGAATTTATTTAATTTCATACCTAATTGTTCATTTCTTTAATCATTTAAATGCTAGTTTAGCCAATTTGTTAAAAGGTTATTTAAATATAAATTTTTTAGTGGATGATTATAGGCTTGTATATAGGTTGTGTGTTAAATTTTTTAATTTTGTGAATTAATTTCTGATTTATTTAGCATTAAACATTACTTGATATTCATTAGTTTAATTAGGAAATTAATATGATGGTGTATCGTCGAGTCTCCTAAATTTTAGGGATTGAAGACAATTCCCAACCAACTTTGAAAAAATATTAAAAAAAGAAAAATACAAATGATAGGAAAAAAAAGGCATAAAAAGAAAAGAAAAAAAAAGGAAAAGAATAAAAAAATACATAGAAAATCACTAGGTTAATTATAGCAAATCTCATATTTGATAGGAACTGATGTTATCATTGGATTAAAATCTATTACCTTAATAATTAAGTCTTTCTTTGAAATACCGAGTTATGTTGAGACCTAAACTTGGATCTAATGTTGATTTGACAAGACTCCCAATGATAGGTTCCGATGATTGATTCAATATGATACAACCAAAAATAAAGTTAAAAAATTAATTTGACTTAGATAATAAATTTGGAGTTTTTACTTGAGAATTAACTTGACAAAAAATTAAAATTCTTAGAAGATAAACTTTTAGAATTAGACCGGATATGGCTCCTTTTCTCACAAAGGATGTCTTTGGGTGATTGATATCTTTCTAGAGGTATATCCAACTCCTTATCCTAAAATCTCTAAACCAATATCATTTTTAGATTTTCTAATTTATTTTAATACTAGGTGACGACTCCAAAATATGGTTTAACTCACATTCCCGGTAAATAACCTAAATAACCAATTTTTTAATAGAATTTGAGGAAGTCTCCTAAATATTGGATAACGACATTATTGATAAAAAAAATTACTAAAACATTAAGAGAATTAAATTGAATTTGATGAAATCCCCGAAAAAATAATGGAGCATGTTACCATTTAAAGTAAAAAACAAATAGATTAGCTAGGCAATTAATCACGAGTTGATATTAGTAAGAATATGTAGAGATGGCATAATTACTAGTTTTGATGGATACTCGATAAAACTTTATCTAATAGTGATGTAAAAAGTTATTATTCGATAAATTTTCACATACTATAGTGGTTTATATATATATATATATATATATATATATATATATATATATATATATATATATATATATATCTAATATAAGAGTGCATAGATAACTATATTTTACATATTTTAATTTTGTAGAGTCCTAGTCTATCTATAGGTATAGTTTGAATATTAAATCTATCTAGTTCAAGTGTATCATAACAAACCGAGCATAAAATCACCTGAATTGTCAACTCGGGCATGCAAAAACTAAAAGCGACGTTTGGACAAAGCCTTTGTCAAACAATCAACAATTTGATCTTCTATTAAAATATAATGAATTAGTAAATCACCGGTACTCATACGTTTACGAACAAAGTGAAAATTAATCTCTAAATATTGGATCAAAAGTCGAACACTTGGATTATGAGTGAGGTAGGTAGCATTAAGATTGTGACATCACAAGATGGGAGCAGCAAAAGGTGATAAATGTAACTCATTGAGCAACAATAGTAACCAAAATACTTCAAAAGTAGCGAGTAGATAAAAACCTATGTTCGATCTCGGTAGGAGATTTGGACACTATGTGTTTTTTGTTAGAACTTTAGGAAATGAGATTAGTGCCAAGAAAAATTGCATAGCATATGGTGGACTTATGGTCATTAATACTCCCTGCCTAATCAGCATCACTATAGGTGGAGAAAGTAAAAGAATGACAAATTAGTAGGCCATGAGTTCTAGTAGCTGCCTAGGATGCCAATGAAATCTTTGAGCAATAAGTCAAGCTTTATAGCGCTCAATACCATTATGAACGTGTTGTTTGGTATGAAACTCCCATTTATAGTCCACCATAGTTTATGAGGGGGTAGCTGGTACCAAGTTCCAAGTATCGTTACCGATTAGAGTATTAATCTCTTCCCTCGTAGCCTTTCTCTAGTTAATATCCTTCACTACCTAAGAGTAAGTTAATGGTCCAAAATAGGTCAAGAAGAGGCAATAAAAGATTTGGGCTACAAGCCGCCCATCTTGGATCGAATGACCATGTGATGACACCCATTAGACCGTTAGGCTAAAGATTCGACAATAAAAAATAGAGGATGAATAGACTTGGTTGGGAACAAGAGGATACACAAGTGCGTTTAGATATGGGTCGGCATTCCGTACACCAAGAGAGTTATATTCGTAGGTGATGTGATGGCGCCCACCAAACTACTAGGCCAAAGATTCTGCAATATAAGGAGTGAGAAAATAGGCTTAAGTCGGAACCAAAGAATGTATAAGTATGGGCGATTGCAGGATAGATGGTTGTGTAAAAGGAGAGCCGGGCCCGTGAGCTTAGAAGGTAGCTATGGACTCTACAATAAGGAAGATAGGCTAGCCTCCTATGGGTTGAACTATAGGAGAACTATGCTAAGGAACTAGAATACTTGGAAAAGAGTGCTTGGATTATAGGTTGGGTTGAGGGAGGGTAGCACGTGAAGTCTAGTACAAAATTAGCTCTAAAACTAGAATATGGATTATTTTGCATACTCCTGTTGGACAATGGCAGTGGAGAAAGATCTGTTTTGGTAGTGGGAAGATGATGACCAACACGAGGTCTAAAATGAAGTAAAGGTGAATTTAATAATGGATGAAATAGAAGCAGATTGCATGGTATTTGTTGAGGGCGACGAGCACTTGTTCTCGACTAAAGGAAACTTGTGTTCATAAAATTTGATATGGTGTGAGATATAAATCTTTGCGGTAATAATATCTAAATAGAAGTAGCCTTTATGAATTTCCTATAGCCTATAAACACACATTTATGAGAACAAGGTTCTAATCTATTTGAAGTATAAGGTCCTAGCAAGGGATAGGAAGCACAACCAAACACTTTAAGAGAGGCATAATCGGTAAATTGTTGAAATAAAACCTTACAATAAACTTTATGGAATAAAGTTAGTGTTTGAAGCCTATTGATAATATAAATTACTATTTCGAAGGCGTACCTCCAATATTGTAAAGGAACCTATGCATGGTATAACATAGCTAGACTATCGCCAACCACATGTCAATATTTATGTTCGAGTACATCCATTTTGCTCTAGAGTATTAGGACAAGAGCTTCTCGTCTAATACTATTATTAGAGAAATACTTTATGAGTGCTCGATAATCACCACCGCAATCCGCCTAAAATGATTTAATAGGATATCTAAAAATTTTCTTTATCATATGTTAAAACTTAATGAAGGTACTGATTACTTCAAACTTGTATTTAGTAAAACAAATCCAAGTATATTTACTAAAATGATTAGAAAAAAAGATATAATATTTAGCACCGAGTAACAAAAGCAACATAAGATGGACCCCAAACATCCAAACAGAATAATTCAAGAGGTGCTTGTGATTGAAAACTAGATTTAATAAAAGATAGTCTAGTACTTTTTCTAATACTATATGAATGACAAAGTGGAATAAAATCCTTATAAGAAAATATAATAGTATTAGTACGAAGAACTTAACAAATAGTTTGAAGAGAGGTATGACCTAGACATGCATGCTAGGATGAAAAAAAAAGTCAACAAAGCATGAGTAGTAGTGAGAGATAGACAAGCACCGGAAGGACGATCGGAGGATGGCAAGATATACAAACCCCGTTTATTTTTTTCGATGTAAAGTACAATCTTCGTGTGGATATACTTAGTCAAAAAATAAGTCGAAAAGAATTTAATAGACACGAAATTAGCTTTGGTAAAAGAACTTACTAATAACAAGTTCGGACAAGCGAAGTCATATATAAAATATTCGATAAGTCATAATTATGATCATTTAAAGTAAGAACAAGACTACCCAATATGAAAGATAGGGAGAGTATTACCATTTTCAATAGTGACTTCTTCGGGTATAGTGTATTATGAATGGTAGCTTAAGTTGTCCATATTTATTGTATTATGAATGGTAGCTTAAGTTGTCTATATTTGTTGTGAGATGATGTGTAGCCCTCAAATCAATAATCCAAGACATATATGATAACTATCTAGTAGTAGCAATAAGGCCAATAGGTTTGAACTCGAGAGGTCGTCGAAAGCCGAGCTTTGGTTTGGAGGAGGGGACACTATAGTGCAAGATGGATATGCCCACAACAATTGTGGCATATAATGGTATTGTTGTTTGTAGCTGAATGGTCCGGAGATAAAGTAGAAGAAGTGAAAAAAGAAGAATGGCATTATGAATTACCAAGTATAAAGACCGAGATTGCACTAATTACGACCCTACTGGCCATAACCACTCGTCGTGAAAAGAGCTAACACCATGAGTAGAAAAGTGAGCGAGATGAGGCATTTTCTCTCGATAAATTATAAAACTATTATATGTATTAAAAGTATTTTATTGGTAAATAGTAAACATATTGTCTCATGTTAAAAAAATAAAAAAATAATTCCTCCCATAAAAATTAAAGAATTCTACTCAATCTACAAAACAAAAAAAAAATATTAAATTTTTTTTTTTTTTTTGCATAATAGTACAAAATATATGTCAATATGTAATTCAACTCTATCTCTAATTAAGAAAAAGACTAAAACATGAGTATAGTTTCTAAAAAATAGTTTAATTTTGTTTTTCTGTTTTATGGCTATTTATACATCAAAGAGAATATTAAATAATATAAATAACCATCTTAAATCACACTTAGCCGACGTAGTACTTTATTTGAAATTTATTTTGACTATCAAAACTCTAACAATACTTACAAATAGATCAACCAATGCTAACAACTAAAATATAAAAAATCATAAAAATTATATTAAAATTTATTAAACTATTAAATCAAATTCATAGTTTTTTATATGGGATCTTGGTTGTTTTTTTTATGTTATCTTTGACTCCTTAGACAAAAAAATTGATAAATGTTTTGTTATTCTTTTTATAATTACTGCTAAAGGCTAAAACATCAATATAATTGCTAATAAATTTTTCGTTTGTTTGTTTATACATCACATACAACCTTAAATAATATAAAATAAAATTTTAAATCACCTCTTAACTCTGTATAATTCATTTATCCGACACTTTATTTTGACTACCTAAACTCTAAAAATGCTTTTTTTAAAAAAAAACCCTATGGTACATGATAAATTTTATGAGATAAAATAAAGTTGGAGGGAGACCGAAAATTCAGTGCCTTATCCTCCATAAAAGTGGCAAAACATGCTAGGTAACAACCAATCCAAGCAAGCTAGAATAAGGAACAAGTATCAAAACAAGGACATACCCCTCACTCGATACTACAAAACTATAATCTTCTAAAAACATAAATATCGTTACAACCTCTGTCATAATCATTTTTAATCGTCCAATGAATTTTTATTTTTATACAAAATTCCAAAAAAAAATTCAAAAATTGAATGTTGTATAGTTTCTTGATTTTTCCATGATTTTAGGTATTTTTATAAAATTTTAAGATTATCATCTAATTTTAATAAAATAAAATAAAATAAAATAAAATAAATAGAGAAGACAGAAAAGAAAAAAAATTGAAAAGATGATTTGGGATTCAATTAAAAAAGATGTGAGAGGTGAGGACCAAATAACAACCAATTAAAAGTAGAATTGAAAGAGAATAAAAAATCAAGGGCCTTAATTAAATATTAATTTGGATGGAATGAAAAGAAATTAAAAAAAAGACTAAATAATTTCAATTAGAGTGTGATTGATGAGAAAATAATGAGACGTTGAACAAAATTGAAAAAAGTGAAAGAATGGAGGATTAAGCCGAATTTTACCCACAATCCTAAAAAACTCACTATAAAAATCCTCTTTTTCTCAAGGGGCTGCCACTATTCACCCTTCCAAAAAAATACCTTAGAGGGAGGTCATTCATCTTTTAGAGAAAGAATCCTAAAGAGAAGAAAAGAAAAACTCTCTCCGCTTATCTCTCCGACAAAACCACCACCATCAACCATAAAATAAAATAAAATAAAATAAAATCTTCCGCTCATCATCTATGGCCACCATAATTTAAGCCAAACAAAACCCTTAAATCATCCCTTAAACCCTAAACCAAAATTTTGTATTAGTTGTTTCAAAATTTAATTATTTGGTCTAGTTTTTTATTTTATTTTAATATGAAAATTTTAGGATTTGTAAATATACTTATCCTTTACTTTTTTTTTTTTTTAAATTTAGGAGTCCATTTTCTATTTATAATTTATTTATTATTCTGTTGTTATTTCAATTATTAGTATGAGTTGTTTCAAAATTTAATTATTTGGTCTATTGTCTAATTTCATTTAACTCTAAAATTTTTAGGGTTTTCACATACACTTTTTTTTTTATTATTATATTGTGTTTTAAATTTCATAATTTTAGGAGTCTATTTGCTATTTATTTACAATTTATTTATTATTCTGCCTTATTTTTAATTATTAGTGTAGTTTTTTTTAATGGAATTTAATTATTTATCCTAATGTTTAATTTTATTTTAATATGAAACTTTTAGAATATGTTCATATGTTGTTCCTTAGTATGTATTCTGAATTACACGACTCAAGCTCGCCCTCAACCAAGCATGGGCTGGGCTTAGCCCGACCCAAGCCCAAGACGAGGAAGGGAAAGGATGGCACGCCTGACGAAACCCGACCACTAGGCCTAGCCCAATGGGCTTAAAGGGCCCAATAACCCTATATTTAGCCTTCTATTTGGTAAATCAATTTTGAATTTATCTTAAACACTTGTTTTTATTTCATGCCTAATCTAGGTTTAATATTTTGAAATATCGTGTTTGTTTTTATTTACGACAAAATATTTAATTTTTAGATTTTATTTTCATAATTAGATTAGATAATTAGTAGGTGGACAAATCGTCGAGTCTCTTAATTTTTAGGGACTAGTGACAATTCTCCACCAACATATATATATAAAGAAAAAAAAGATGAAAAATGATTAGATAAAAAAGAAGAAGAAAGTAATAAAAAATAAGAAGATAAAAAAAAAAGGAGAAGAAAAAGAGAGAGAGAGAGGGAAAAAAAGGACGAGAAAATGTTTGGTGTAAATTAACAAAGTCTCTTATCTAATTGGAACTTATATCGGTTCAAATCAATCACATTTTAGTAATTAGGTCATTCTCTCACATATCGGTTATATCAAGATTTAAACAAAATTCGATATTAAATTGATGAGATGTCCGACGAAGGGATCCGATGATGGATTTAATATGATGCCACAAAAAAAAAAATTATTTGGCATAAGAAATAAAATTTGAAATTTTGACTTAGGTTCAATCTTTGCAAAAAATAAAAATTTTTAGGAGATAAAATTTAGGACTAAATTAGACGTGATATCTTTCCTAGAAAAGAGTGTTTTTAGGTGATTGATATCTTTCCAAATGTATAATGAACTCCTTACTCAAAAATCTTTGAACCAATATCCATTTTATGTTTCTAATTCTTATAATACTAGATGACGACTTTGAAACTAATAATAACTTATATTTTTAAACAAATAAAAAATTTGAAAAAATAAATTTTAAAATTTTGGGAGTCTCGTGAACGTCGAGTAGCGATATCATTAGTGCCACATCATTTCTAATTTACCACATCATCACTTAATATCCATGTCATGATTCGTCAACACTTAAATGACATCTCATCAATATATTCATGTTATACATGCTACCTCTTCAAATTATTTCACTTAATTGCTGCAATTTTGATCCACACATCCATTTTGAAGAAATAAATTGACATACTCAATTATAAAAATTTCAAAGTACATCCCCTTATTATGTCATTATATCTGTAAAAACTATAATGTTAATATCATCATGTTAAAAATTAATGGAGCCCTATATAAAAATTTATTCATGTCATGTACTTTATATATATATATATATTCAAGATAAAAGGGGGTCAAATTCGGCTTCTTCGTACTCCCTGAAAGTCCTTTAAAAGCTTTTCAAATTATAGCTTATGAGAATACAGTTTGAAAGTAATATATATAAAGGCAAAAGAGATTCATATTCGGCTTCTTTATGGACCCTCAAAGTCCCTTAAACGCTTTTCAAAATATAGTTTACGAAAAATACATGTTTGAAAGTAACATATATATATATATATATATATATATATATATATATATGAGAGTATATTTCGGCTAAGGTCATTAGCATCCTATGCCTTTTTCTTTATTATAAATATATTATAATGGGTGTTGGTTCTAGTGCGTTTTGGTCCATACGGTGCAATTAATGGTTTTTTAGATATGACTTGGGAGTTTGGGTTAGGAGAGATAAAATTTCTCTTTGAATGATGTTTCCCTGATCCTAAGAGGCGGCCGTAGCATAGTTGATATGATAATTGAATTATTGTTATTGACTAACCTTTGTTTTTTAAAGTTATATTGTAACTTAAGTCCAAATTCCGTCTGGTTTGATTGTGTGGTGTGATATAAGACTTGGTTTATGAATCCGGTGTAATGTGGAATATTTAGTTACAGATTACATGGTAGATCGATAGACAAAAAACTAATAAAAGACAGGAATTTGAGTGTTATCACTCGATTTTAAAATTGCCTCATAGGAGATTAGAATGCCTTAATAACAAAACCCATTAGATAGGATTAGAATAACTTGGTATAAAAATGACTGAATAAATGAAAATCCTCGAAGGTTTTTAAGCTGTAACAACTCTCGAACAGTATAAGTGACAGAATGACATTGCTCTTGTTTCCTATCACACAAGCAGTTCCCTTATCTTTCTCAATTATTACATTAACTCTAAACAAAAACTAAATGGTTACTTTAATTTTTTGTGAAGCTTTTTTTTTTTAATCACCTAAATGTTTGTCGGGGGAAATGACATGTACAGTTAATTGTGCAATGGGATTGGCATAAATGCTCCATGAAATCCATATGGGACTCTGCAGGGGAATGTAATTTTGGCAACTGGCTCACTTGTGAAATTCTTTGTGTCAATTATGTAAACCTGAAGGGAAAAAAAGAATAGAATTTTAATGACTAGGGACCACGGTATAGAATTGCAAAAGTAGTTCTACGCGATTGGTTTCCAGCGATAAGATTAACTTACTTTAGATGTATTTGTGTCTTCATCATGAACAAAAGTGATAATCCAGCCATCATCTTCTTCTAGACCACCTTCTTTAGGGACAAAGGCAGCTCCAGTGCAGAAGGTGTTTCCCCCGAATTCATGGTATTCCACCTTTATATGCCCTTCAGATTCCTCCCCTTCCTAGATCACAGAATCATAATTTAGATTAGCATAAATTTATTTATGAAAGTAAAGAAATAATAATGAGATAATAAAACTGGACTAGCTATACGGCAATTTAATTACCTCATTCTCAGTCTCTTCAAAGTACAACTTGGCTAGACCTCCAAATTTTGGCATGCCTAAAACAATCAAATTGCAATCTTACTTAATATGAAATGGTGAGGGTTATAATAAAATTTCAAATATTGAGAATAAAGAATTCGGAATTTATAACTGACCTGATGAAATACTTGCTGGTTCATGAACAGTTTGGGTGAAGCCAAATTTATTTTTTACACCATTGACATTTGGATTGATCATAGGAAACTCTAGGGAGATTTTAGTTCCAGAGAGATTTCTCTCTACAGCCTCTCCCGTTTTCATGTTTAATCTCCATTCGTAAGATCGGCTGAACAATAATTCATCATTGGACGAATATTTAGCATCTTGTACGACAGGCTCTTTACTTCTAAGTCTTCCTGAAACCCATTCAGATTTGTCCAATTCCATACCAAGAGATTCTGATAGGATCGATTCAAGGGACCTGCATCCTCTCACTACAACCTGCTCAAAAAATAAATAAAATTGTTTCATTGCAGTACTGAATTGTGGCTAATTATAATTTAGTTCTAGCTAACAAAAAAAAATGGTGTTTATATGACTTACCTCATCTCCTTCTTCAAAACAATTGATAATGTGAAATGTGCAATTTGGTTCCACCTCAAACCAACGGATTGAGTCGGCATCACCGTACCGGGGCATAATCCCAATTCTTGCATAGTCTTCCTTATCAAACTTTATTAATCTACAAATTGGCATCATAAGCGAGATTAGTAAACTTCACGTAGGTGTAATACTATTTAGATCAGAAGATACTGATAAATTGATCAGAACTAATATCTATACTCACGGGCCTCCCTTGATGAGTCTCATTATGTCTATTGTTAGTGGAAAATCCATGATCACATTATACCTGCAGACCAAAATAATAATAATAATAATAACAAGAAGAAGAAGAAGAAGAAGAAAGGATAATTCTTCTTATATTCAACAGTATACTTCCTTTTTGTTTTTGTTTTGTTTTTCTTTAAATTTAGTTAATTTCTGGTAATGAAAAAACACTTAATTTCGTAGCGATTTCATCACTTACCTCTCTGTAACCCCTATGTCATGACAAAGGGTGCACCTATTCAACTTGAGATCAGCCTTGTGAACTAGTCTTTTTCCATCAGCTTAAAATTGAGTTTGCAAGTAGTTAAAAATTGTTCCCAATTTTTGTAAATACTTTTTTTTTTAATTAGTCAAATGCATGGAAAATGAATATATACCAGAAACAATTCCCACTTCCATGTAAGGTTTTAATGCATCCACTCCAAATACAACCAGCTCTCCAGTGCCTGGTGCTATCTGAAACAAACAAGAAAAAAGATAAGCTGTGTTTTCTTTTCCATGTTGAACATACAAATACTTATATGAGACTTTTTTACAAGCTATTAAAAAAAAAAAAGAAAACCTTTGGGTGGCTGTTGAAAGGTCGATGCCAGGTTCCATTGATATCCCAATCGCGTAAAGTCTGAAGGGAAAAGATGTCAATCTCTTGAGGAAGGTGATTTTCAGAAATTGAGTAGAACTTCCCGGAATGCTCGAAAACATTGGTGTTGCTAAGATCTTTGTTGACCTTCCCAAATCGCAGCTGAAACATACAAAAAATTAACAAGTATTAGAAAACCTTAATCACCAAGTAATTAGGGGAAAAGAAAAAAAAAGAAAAAAAAAGGCACATGTCATATATACCATTTGTTCATACAAATTCGTAGGGTCAAGTTTTGAATAAGTATAAACCATGCGCATAGACTTCCATAATTTTGTGAATTCATCCAACACGTTATCTTTTTGGGAAACAAACAATAAAGATTAATATCATTATGCACCCTTTTCATGAACAAATACTCCTTTTTAGACTTCGCAACTAATTAAAACAAGAAACAAGAAGTCTTTATGACAATTGAATTTTTCCTTTAGAACATTCTATTAAAAAATTTAAATCCTAAGTTTATTAGTTCAAAATCATATATATATATATATATATATATATATATATATATATATATATATATATATATATCAAGAAATGTTTAAGATTAATAATTCTCAAGGAAAAAAATTAAAAACGGAGAGAAGGGAAAGGCTTAGGACTCGTAGGCCCACCATGTTGAACAAGTATGCTAACAAAATGGCGGGCGGACTGCCTTCTATGGCTGGAAGAAATGATGGCTTGTTTCTTTGTTTTTCAATCTTGAACGTTTCGGTTTCAACATATTTATTGTTGTAGCGGACCGTCCAGCTTCCACCATCACCGCCTTTATCAAAGTATAAAGCATGAAGCATTCCTTCTCCTTCAATCCAAATGTGTGCTGTCTTTCCAAATATGGAGTTCGTTGATTTTAGACCACCAAATAGTGGATTTGGTCCTGAAATTATACATATTTTGAACCTATTAGCGGTCTTCAATGGCAGTTGCCCAACGCAAAACAAATAGAGAAAATTTTTGAACAATCAAAAGACTTGACATGACTGTCCAAATTCAATTGTTCAACAATCTAAATTCTCAAGTTGGTTTTATTGAAAAAGTACTGTTTTCATATATTTACAAGCATAGAGACAAAAAGGAAAGTAAGGTATTGGGTTCAAGAAGAGACCATTTCTTATGTAGACACCTTCCGGAAAATCATCTGGAATTTTCCCTTCAATGCTGGTGATAACGAAAGGTTCGTTCAATTCATCAACCGGCCCAAAGTTACTCTGCAAGAACAAAAACAGCCGATTAGCAAATAATTCATCAAATCCTTAATGCTACGTCCTGAAGAGGTGAGTAGTTAATCAAGTTTTTATGGTTTAAACACTACCTGAGAAGGAAGAACGCGCTGGTCAGCAAACTGAAACGTCGAATCCACAAATGCATCTAAAAGTTTGGCTGAAGCGTTCTTGATGCATTTGGGAACATCAAGTTGCACAGGAAGTTGCTGCAACCCTTTCAGTAATGGCTGCTCAAATTCAAAACAAACACATCATTGTATATCCGTTAAATCTTGTTTGATCAAAGAGACCAAGACTGATTACCTTGTAAGAAGAAGGGAACCTAGTCTTAACGCGATCTATGTTTTCCAGGAGAGAAGGCCGACTTTGTGCAGAGCAATTCATTCGGAAAGCCATTTTTGATGTAAATGCCATCTCTCTCTCTGTCTTAACTAGTATTCCCCTCAAGGGTAGCTATTACAATGATGTGTTTGATTCAGTATCTATATATATATTCAACTTCCTAATTAATATTAAAGAATATAGATTTGTATCCTGCGTTTTCTTTTGTCATGTTTTATTAAATTTTAAATTCGTAAATTCAGATTGAATGTACATAATAAAAATAAAAATAATTTAATTAAGAAAAATCATTAGATTCAAAGTTAAAAATTAATTTAAGATTTTTTTCCTTATATGATTTAGAGTGCAGGATATACAGCAGGATAACCACTGCATACCTATAACTACACGCATCTATAAAATCCACATAATAGGGTTTTCCTTATATATATGCTTTTGTTTCTACATGAGAATGCAGGATACTGCGTACCTATAACTACACGCATCATAAGTGTGTATAAGGATGGTATCTTATCCTATATATACATAGAACAATTTTTAGTTTCTTTGCATAGAAATATTGTACCTTATGTAATACTTTTGCCATACAAAACCATTGAACTCCATGTCGAAACATTTTATTTTTAATATTTTTAATTTTAAAAACTATATATCTATCACATATATTAAAAGGATTTTATTGATAATACTAAATATATTATTTTACTTTAAAAAGTTTTTACATGCCAAAATAAAAAGAATTATATCCAATATATTTGATTTCTAGTAAAATTATGGAATATAATTTTTCCTTGTATGCTTTAGTTTCCACTTTAAAGTGTCGGATATTATTGAACGTATATCCCAAGGACAGCTATTATCCGAAAATTTATATAAAAATTTCTAAAAAAGTTTTATCTATTAGTTTAAATTTTTAGATTAAAATGATTTTTTGAAGTGGACTTAGAGCTTTAATGACTATTACAAAGTTGATATAAAACTATTCATGAGGCCTCGGCTTAAGTTTTTAAATTAAAATGATTTTT
Source organism: Dovyalis caffra (assembly GCA_963924115.1). NCBI lineage: Eukaryota > Viridiplantae > Streptophyta > Magnoliopsida > Malpighiales > Salicaceae > Dovyalis > Dovyalis caffra. Next base: position 13,331,178 of record CAWUPB010001194.1, on the reverse strand, counting down.
TGATATGGTATTAAAATCTTAATGCCAAAATGATCAAGGGTTTGAATCTCACCAACGCATTCACTAAAATTAAAGTTAAAATTAAACACACGATAATGGTGGATCAATGCAAGTGCTAAATTTAAAAAACTTTAACTTAAGGAGCTGCCATAAAAAATTTATATAAAGCAATTCTTGAGACTAACCTAACCTAATAAGAGTCTTAAATAGATCCAACTGACCAAGTAGTAATCTTAAAATCTAATCCACTTGACAATTATAAAATATAGATTGTATTAATTGAAAGAAAAAGTGTTAGGAAATTATCATACATCGAATAAATACAAGAAAACAAAGTAATATAAAAGATTGAGAATGAACCACATGCTAAATGACTTTAGCGACGGATTAGAAACAAAATCTAATCCATTGCTAACATTGTGATTACTATTTTTTTAGCGATGAAATTTATTTTTCATCGTTATTTTGTTGATATTCTATCGTTAAATGGTTCCAAATCAAGCGTCTCTAACATCTCATATCCATTGCTAATCATCCTTACTTCTACTTATTTTCGTCTCTAAATAACGACGAATTATGTAGTTGTTATTTTTTAGTCACTAATATCCTCGTAATTCCGTTGCTACTTAGCGATTGAATATCATCCGTCTCTAATTATCATCTCTATTTCATCACTAAATCCGTTGGTATTTTTATTTTATTTTTTTAATGAAATATCGTTTATTGGTAATTTTAATAACAAACAAATATAAACAACTCCTTATTAAAACATACTATATTATTATATAAAATTAAAATTATATAAATTAAAATAGCCTAAACATATAAATGTGTTAAGATGTATAGAAATAATAAAAACTTAAAAAAATAAGAAATTTAGTCATCATTATCACTATCTCCTGCATCATTTTACGCCTATTGGCTATTGAGAGAAACGACTGACCATTGGGCTATGGATGGGTAAGCGGAAGGGACGAGAGGCGACTAAAGGTTCTCTAATAATCCCAAAATGCTTAACAAGCGAGTTTGCATTCTTTTAACTTTACTAGCCTATTGTTGGATGGTAGCCTCCATCCCTTTGATCCGATCTTCGTGCGGGCGAAACTTTTTGGATATTACCATCGGGATACTGCGAGGTGGCGAGAGGAGGAGCCGGTGCGAGAATATGAGTAAAATTGGGACACATAAGTTTTGATGTCGTATACTCTTAGCTTCTTCTTCCTTCCGAAAACGTCCAAATATATCTTGGACATGTTGAGATCTTGAGACAATACATCACCTTCCTATCGCTTTTTAGCAGTTGCTTTTTACATTAATTGCAAGTGCTTCTAAGTCATTGAATTAATAATAATATTAAATATTAATATATTTCTTAGATTATATTGGTAGATGTATACATATTTTTTTAAAAAATAAAGCCTTATCATTACTCGTTTGCGATCACCTATTAATGAATGTCTTATCCTTACGCTTGTGAATGGTCACAAACCACTTGTAAGGATTTGGGTTACAACCCAATTTATAACACTAAAAAAAAAAAATGAGATGAAATAAATCAAAAAATTAATTTGTAACATAATAAATAATATAGTATTTACCAAATGCTTAGCGTACTTGATCAAAAAGATGACCCTTCGGTATTCTTAGATAGGCCAACACCGACACAACTCGTCCTTAACTTGTTGTTTTGAGATTTCTACTAAGATCGGGTCCGATACTAGGGAGTGACCCAATCCTAGTGTCATGCTTCCTACACCTCATGTTTAATATACATAGATCTATTATCCTAATTCTTTAGCTGGTTGAGCATGTCATTGTATTGCCTCCATGCCGGACTCTCTTGCACATCCTTAAACAATGCGTCGATAGTTGCATTCCATAAAAATTACTTCTTCCTAAGGAAAAAAAAATAATATTAGTACTTTTTATGTTAAATTAACACTTCAAATAAAATATAAGCAAATAATTAGTATATTAACCTAAACTCATTGAAGTAGAAGTCTTTCATCTCTGTGTAGATGGACTTTCATGTTGAGCTAGTGACGTCAAACGAGTTCTTTGAAAATTACAATGATTTTTATAAAGCACTTGCTTGATAGAACCAAAATGTCGAATAAAATAAATAAATAATAAATAAGTGAATTAATGATTCTATTATAATATATAAAAATATAAAACTAATTATTATTTATAAAACATATTACTTACTAGTTATTTATGATTCGGATGGCTCATCTATCATCAAATCTAATAGAATTTCTTGGAGTTGAAGAAACCATAGTGGGAACATTCACGATAAGAGGCACTCGTTGACGGAGGCATTATCGGAATGGATGCGGACATGCTTACACCACTATCAAATGTGCGACCCCGACTAATTGGACCGAGTAGTGCTAAGTACACCACCATTATCAATCACATGGTTAACATAAGAGCCACTAATATCGTGATCAGATTTGCTCAATTCATGAGGCATGACTAAAGAATAGCACATGAAACGAGTTTAACAAATAAATAATAATTCGACGGAAAATATATTATAAATTATTATGAATTAAAACAAACAAAATTCAACACATCTAAAATGTATAACAAACATAAAAAAATGCTTTCATTCATGATTTGACCTCATTATTTTGTTGCTATATTTTTGAGGCAACACAAAAATATTTAATTAATAATTTTCTTAAATATCTAATAAATTTTGACAAAACCTCTCCTATAAATTACACCTTTTTCAATTAATTAATATTCTAAATGATCACACAAATATTATGCACATTGAGACCAACAATTATCTCGGATACTTCATCAAAATTAAATCACAAACTCTTCCTCTCAATTTCATCATATAGTTTTAAACCAACCTTATTTATTCTCAATTCTATAAGGTCTCTAACCCTTCAATTTTGATACATAGTAGCATATCTCGACACACTTTAATAATTATATACAAAATAATTAAACTAATTAATTCTAATTATAACCAATTAAAAATAAAAATAAAAATAAATTAAAATTTTTTTTATAAATAAAGTTATAATTCAACCAATTTAACATAATTAACATAATTAATTAATTAACTAAGCATAAATCAAATTAACTTAATTAATTATAATTCTAACAAAATTAAATTTAAAATAACAATTAAATAGACTTAATTAACAAAAAATTTTCATTTAATTAAAAAAATTAGAATTAGTAGAAAAAATATTCTAATCTAACCAATTAAACAAATTTAACATAATTTATTAATCTATCTAAGCATAATTCAAATTGAATTAATTAATTCTAATTGTAAGCAAATTAAATCTAAAATAATAATTAAATTAAATTAATTAAAAAATTTACATTTAATTAACAAAATAATAATTAAGTAACAAATTTATTCTAATCCAACCAATTAAACATAATTTAGCTAATTAATTAATCAACTAAAGATAAATTAGACTAACTTAATTAATTCTATTTCTAACCAAATTAAATTCAAAATAACAATTAAATTAACTTAATTAACAAATGTTTTACAATTAATAAAATAAAAATTAATAAAATAAATTGAATTAATTATAAATTGATTATGATTAACTTTACATTATATTTAATTAACAAATTAACCTAATAATTAACAAATTAATCTAATAAATTAACAAAAATTAACAATGTAACAAATAAATGAACAAACAAACAATTAAATATATACATAATTATAAATCAAGCAATTATACTTAAAATTAACCTATAATTTTAGAAAAAATTACTAAGATTAATTAAGAAAATAAAAGAGATACAAAAAAAAAACTAACCTAATTCTAGTGAAATTAGCAGAAATAAAGGATGAAAACACTGGATTTTTTGAACAAAACGAGGTTTAAAAAGGTTATGGATTGGTAAGGAGTGGATTAGGGGAGTTAGGGGCGAGGCGAGTAGCCTTAGGGAGGAAGAGAAACGGGGAAAACGAGAGGGGAGGGATTCCGTTTGGGTTTAAAGAAATCCAAATCAACAACAAAAACGATCCCATCGCTAATCCATCACTATTTAGCGATTGAAATTAGTGTTTTTTCACTAAATAACAACATTTGGCATGCCTTTAAATATCCAAAGGTTGCCCAAAAAATTCAACAAGTTGTCGCTATAGTGAAGTACTTTTATTTGTCGTAAAATTAGCGATGGATAAGTTATCATTATATTGAAGTACTTTCATTGCTAATATAATGTAAATAATGAATTTGTAGTTGTAACATCTATCGCAACACCATCGGTAAGTTGTTTTATTTCCATCGCTATATAGAGACGAAAATCTCTTGTAGAATTTGGTCATTAAATGTGGTCAATAAATTGTTGCTTGGTGTCACTAATGTACCAATAAATTTTTTGTCATCCTTTAGTGATTTGCCAATGGAATCTATCACTTGTTGGTCGATCATATAGAGATAGATTCCGCGAGTTATCCATCAATAGTTGAGATAATTTAATCTTTTTTTTTCATCTTTAGTCGGTTGTTGATCTCTCGCTATTGAAAGAAATATTTTTTTTAATTCATTATTGGTTGTTTAATGTTTAATTATAGTAGCAAACAACTAAAAATAAAATTATAACATGAAATATTATTATGTACAATAAAAATAATATAAAATCAAATCCAATATTAAAAAAATAAGTTCTAGTATACAAAAATAATAAAAAGTTATAAAAAGAACTAGTCCGATCGAGAGAGTACAAGTGAGAGATCGTCATCATCATCAAACGGTTGCTATGTATAGAGGAAAAAACGGTTATTGGGTATGAGGAGGAAAGGGCGACTTTTGGGTATTGGGAGGATAACAAGGAGGGTAGGACATGTGAATGTGGGTCCGCATCTATCATAATAGCTGTAACATCATTTGCATTTATTGCTCATGTTGTTGAGCCACCTTCTGTCGCTCCTACCAAGTCCCATGTAACTTTTGCTAGAGAAGCTAGTAGTCCATCTTGTGTTCCTCTTAGATCTCTTGATCGGTTGAGCCCAATCATAATTTATTTCCACTCAAAGTCTGTTATTGGTATTGCTCATCATCTCACTCGTATACCACCATAAAACCGCAATGTGGCGAGAGGATGGGTTAGTGCTAGAATAGGATTAATACTAAGACATCTATGATCCAAGCTCATACATTTTATGTTTCTTCTTTCCTTCTACAACCTTAAGATATTCGATCTATATTGATGTCCGATAGTGATGAAGAATCCTCTAGTGCCTAGCTAGTAGTCGCCTCACATAATGAGCCCATTTGCTCCTACGTAATTATAAAAATTATAACATTAAATAATAAATTTAATTTTTAGATTAAATTGCTATATATATTATTAAAAAAGTAAAACATTTACCTTAAATCATCTTCGATCGCGTATCGATGAATGACCTATCCAATCACACGTTAGTTCTCATGAATAACTTGTAAGGATTTAGGTCATACTTAACTCCTTAGCCTAAAAAAGTTGACATAAATAATATGAGTTGCAATAATTGTAAATAATAATTTATAATATAATGATAAAAGGATTTACAATACGTGTAGTGTGCTCAATATGTGAGATAGAACTCCTTGTATGTTTAGTGGGCTAGCACTTGTTCTATTTATCTCACTCATGTGATTTCGAGCCGTCCGCTTAGAACAAGCTCGAACTTAGGTGTGGCCCATTATCGTCGCCATCCCCCCCCACACTCGCTCTAGGATAAACGAAGGTTTGGTCCCCTTCCTCTTCTAGCTACTCGGCATATCAACATATTGCCTACATGCCTAACGCTCCTAAGCTATTTTAACCGAGTCCATCGATACCTTCCTCCCACGTAAAGTACTTTATAAGAAGAAGAAAAAAATAGTAGTACATTTCATGTTAGATTTACTATAATAATTTAAAAATGACATAAATAACTAATAAATATGTTATCTTAAACTCATTTCGGTAGACGTCTTTGGCCTCATGGGAGACCGACTTCAACATAGAGTTAGAGAGGTTTAATTGCTTTACGAAAATGACGATGGTCCACTAAGAGCACCGACTAAATGGATTCAACCCGCAAAACATGACAAATAAAGAAATAATAAGTGAATTTATAAATAAAATAACATATAAATATATAAATAACTATGAACTACAAAATAAAGACAATATTATTTATATTGGTCGCAGTCGGTATTAGTCTTACAATTGTCATTTGGAGCGAAGAAACCATTGATGCAACCTTCGTCACCTAGCTCTATATAGGCTAACACTCATCCTATAGGGGATACAATGAGGGTGAGAGCATTATTGTTGAAAATGGAGTAAAAGTTAGCACTAGTTATGAGGAAGGAAGGGGGATGCTAGTGAAGTAGAAGTGTTGGGCACGTGTCCTAGATCAAAAGCAAGACCATAGCCATAACCACTACCGTTGTCATTATCACTATCGTGACCACATCCATCCGATCCGGCCAAATGGGATGCTCTATAGAGATAGCTTAAACCATGAGTCATCTCTTATACAATATCACAGGATATGGTTTAATAAATATAATAAATAAAAAAATCTCTATTATCTCAAAAACTTTAATTACTTTGATTTTACATATAAATCTAATCATTACCAGTTTCATAATTACTACTTGCATAATCATCATCTAAATCTCCCTAATTCAAATTCACTCTCATCTTTTTTTATTAGCTTCAACCCCTTCTATATCTACAAACATTCAATTTGGATGAGTCAACGACCGATCCTCATCATCCACTTGGATCACAATGTGTTAGACTTTCATATCATCCTCCCGAAATAGTTTTGCACTTTGTTGGACTACGACAAATGATTTTGGCACATCCATCCTATTGTTAGTCGTTATCTTACAAACAGTACGACCAATCACACTTGTTTCACTTCAAGCTAGGATATGTGGCATAATACACGTGTCTTGCTAGAATAAAAGGTTTGTATCTATTGAACCTCCTTTTATAATTTGCTCTCACTAGTCTATATAGCTTATGAACATTCCGTGAAGGATCAAACCATTCATCTTTGAATAATATCGTTCTCTTAATTGTAATATAGAATACTCTAATTATAGTATATCAATCAAAATCTAATAATAATTTTTTCATTTACGTTGTAATTAGATCTTTTTATACACACTCTATCATTCATTTGCTCTAACTGAACCATACCCTTCGATACGAAACCTATATCCATTTGTAATGTATTTTAGATATGATATCACTATTCATAAATGACTTTTTATAAGATATTTTATAGTCTATCATAGAATTAGATTGTGCATAATATGCATATAAAATCAATATCCACGCCTAAAATTTTAGTTAATAATTAATAATTACAACTTATCAATAAAATGAGGTCTAAAATCAAAATACTCATATATTTACTAAACCGAAGGAAAACTCATTTTCAAGTTGAGTACCAACTCCATGCTAGGTATGTATGGATTAATTTGTTACCATTTGACAATGTATATGATTTTGAGAAAAAAAACAACACATGCGAGTGAGTATCTTTATGATGGCTAACTAATGAGGTAGAATATTGATAATAAATCATACGAGTTTTTTTTTATACTTACTTAATGTAAGGTTTAACTTTTTCATGATTTAATAATATGTACTGATGGGTTGCATGGTATTCTTTTCTTGTCATCCTCGATACTTTTGCTCGACCAATTGGTCAATCTTGAGGTTTGAATATAGAAAGTGTCTCTTCAATATCACCATGTGCTTCTCCATCACACTCAACATTATGTGGAACTTTCCATGCTTAGTATTCATATGATGCTTGATGTAGTCCAAATAGAACGATGATGTTTCTTCTACTAATATGCATTGCATATTGATCCTTTTGCGATTTTTCTTTATTCCTTACATTACTTTTAGGTTTTTGAAGATACATAAAACATTAATTAGGAAAATTATTGATAGTTACACATTTATTTAATTTAACATTTAAAATCAATATCATTACCTTTTAAATAGATACTTCTATTGATATTTCACTAGCCTTGCTAACCTTGCATAATATGTCATGTGGATTGGAAAATTTTCTATGGATTCATAGAAACTTGATGGAAATATATGCTTTAATTTAAATAAAATTATAGGTATCCCTACTTCAATGTGCGTCATATCTTCTACCTATAAGTAGAAGTTAATTTCTTAAAGAATAAACACAACTCTATAATTGCTGGCCAAATATTTATTGGTAATAACTCTCGAAATGCAATATGTAATAATATATGTATAAACATTTGATAGTCATAAATTTTTATGCCATACAATTTATGTTTATTCATATCCATATATTTAGTCATGTTTGACATATTTGTCGAGAAATGTGAGTTTTCTAATCTAGTCAAGTAATATTATTTTCTCGTTGTTTGTCTAATGTGAAACATGTTTCGGGATATTTTATTCTAAGACTTCATGTCTTGCTAATTTTGGCTCCCGAAAAAAAAATTCAAGTCTTCTCTTCTTCTATAGAGTTAGTATTGTTTTTTATTTTTTTCAGCATATTCATTAATGTATTAAACACATTGTTGAAGATATTTTTCAATATGTATTACATATAAATTATGTTGAATGAGATTATACTCCAATATCATAAATTTCATAATATACTCCATTTTTTACCAACCATACAATCTAGATATTCTACTATCATACTCATTGGCACCTTGTTCTATGACTTTTATCAACTTCAATTATTTATCTAGTTTAAAATCTTCATTTCGGACCAAATTAGGGCAATATTATCATTCATAACTTTATTTTTTATGAATGAGTTCTTGTTCCTCATAAATGGATGATCCGTAGGTAGAAACTTAGGGTGATTATCAAACCATGATAATTTCTTTCAATAGAGAGGGTGATACATCGGAATTTTTCATGCAATAAGAACATGCTAATTTTCCGATAGTAATCCAATCAAACAATATTTAATAGATAAGAAAGTCATTGATTGTCTATATAACTATGATGCACATCAGGAAAATCTATTTTTGAGACACATTATAGGTCCCTTTCTATATGTTCATTAAATTTCTTGGTCCCGAGATAATTACGGTTAAGATCATATATTCTTTCTTTATATATATTTATAGTAGCAAATTATACGGCTTGATAATTATGAGCCACAAAAATTATACACACTAGGTTGACCAAAAGGTTGAAACTCATTAGTTTAAACTCTTAATCTAAAACTTCTTTCTTCGATACAAAAAAAAAAAAAAAGAATGTGTGAGATTAAAATACCACCATGCAATAGAGTCAAAGCAATCATGCCTTAACTTTAAGCTCGGTGTGTCATGCTATGTCCTTAGCTATGGCATTCGACATATACAATCTTTTTAATCACGAGTGAGCAAAAAATCATATTTTTCTATAAAGCATATTTTTCTTCTATTGATCCCCATCTCGATCTTTGATATCAAGGATGAATGTAAAACTTGCAAGAAGTTTATTTACTATCTTCACTCTAATAAATCATGCCGCTATTGTTATAATAATAGATCTTTTCACTCGATAAACCCATCCCTTCACCTAATTTTTTGTCTATATAAGTTCTTTGTGATACAATTATATCCAATCATTAACTCCTTCATTAGTTGACATAAGTCATAACATCTTTAAGAAAAATGATGTTCAACTTAAGATTTAACATACAAGCCAATAAAAATAAATATGAGTGATTTCCACTTCTAAGCTAAATCTCTCTATTCGATGTATAAAACATGTCATAAAAAGCCTATGCATCCGGATTTAGCACTTTGTCAATGTTAGACAAATTAAATGATTGACCAGCTACATTCACTATTGTTTAATATGTATTAAATAGTTCATTAAATTTTTTTTCTTTTATCATAATTTTTCAACTCACAATGCCTCTCCGACTCATTTTCTTTATGATGCTCATAATATCATAACATAAAAATCATTTCACCAAATGATTGTCAATCTCTTCATATCTATAGTTCTAACACTTACGACAATTATAAAGATCCCTTATCTTACTTCCATCCATAATTTCGGGATGACTAACGAGTAAATGCAAAAAACTTCTTTAACCTCATTCATTAAATTTTGATTTAAAATCCCTTTGGTAAGCTTAAAGTCGATCCATGTAAGATTTAGCCTCATTTTTTCCTTCGGTATATCATAGCACACTCATAATTATTTAATTATCATAATTTTCGATTATGTAGAGAACCAAAGAAAAGGTTTTATATATTTTTTTCCTAAAAATATAACAAAATTTTAGCGAGTCATCTTTGCAAATTAGATATTTTTCAATTATCAAAGACTTCACCAATATAGAAAAACAATAAATTCAAAATACACAATACATGCAACACTAGGGGTGAACAAATGGTCCGATTAATCAAAAACCCAAATCAAACCAAACTGAATTATATATTTCAATTTGAGTTTGAATTTATATTTATAAAATTAAAAGTCAAATGAAAATACTAAAATTATTTTAATTCGGTTTAGTTTTTGGAAAAAAAAAATTGGTTTCTATAAAAAATCAAAAACATTAACGATAAAAAAAGTTCCTAACTTCTTAACTAACTAACTTCACTTTTTAGTTTTCAGCCGTATCTCCCTAGCTCCCCATCCTTCATTCCTTTTTCTCTAGTTCTTTTTCATCGGGCCTTCTACCTCAGCAAGACAACAACACATCAACTACCAAACCACCGAATCCTCATCATTCAATTAGTCACCATCCACCTCTCTATCATCTTCCTTTGATCTCATCGATCGATCAACACTCACCTTTCGGCTCTCTCGTCCTCCTCCAATCTCACTAGTCATTACCTACCTTTTTGCCATCTTCCTCTAATCTCACAATCATTGGTCATTAGTCATTACCAACACCCTCATCCTCCTACTCTTCATCTTTTCCTCTACTCACGAGTTACCTTAAGGTCGAGCTTTTTTTTTCATTTAGATACCCATGTGATTTGGATTAAAAGATTTCATGGGTTTTGATCTTTTTTTCTTTTACGTGATGTAAAAAAATATATTGTCCTTACAAATGAAAAATTCATAAGTAGCATAGAGAATTATTTTAAAGAATTTTTGATTTGTGGTGTTAAGAGCTAATAAAATTTTCCCTACTATTAAGCGAGCATCTTAAATTGAAAAAAAAAATTCTATAATTTCATATGTGAATATATGAATTTTTAATTTATGATATGAATTATAGTATAACATTTTCTTGTTTTAATTATATATGTGGAGACTAGAGCCTATGGTTGCCTATATGCATTGGTGTATTGCTTGGCCTTTATAGCCATTAATTTGTTCTATTTTCCTTTATAGAGAGGTTTTTATCTCCTCAAAAAAGATATAAAAAAAGTGAAGTTTTTTCACTTCTTTCAAATTCCATCTTCCTTTACTGAAATTGAAGGGGCAAAGGTGATAATAATAATAATAAAAAAAAGAACTAAGAATCTTTTAATTTTGAACTTGTTTCTATTTAATATGGAACAAGTTGTTTCGCCATCAAGGTCGCTAATTTTATTGTCCTATGAAATCAATTTATTCTAGATTTTGGGTGGTGAACTAGTTTAGATGAAGGACTTTAAAAATGTGTGTATTCTATGTCTACCTTAAGATTACTGAAATCGTTAAACCTAGATATATTTTTTTTATGGCCTAAAGAGTGTGAAGCTTAATACTCTTTGTCCTTCGTTATTTATGTAGATGTCACAATCCAAATAGATGAATTATGAAAGTAAGAATTCAAGCAATCCATAATCAAGTATAGCCACTAATTAACACTTAATAAGCTGACAAAGGAAAGAAGAGGAAACCAATAAAGCTAAGATCAATGGATTGGGACAATTTCACAAAGTTTGAAGATGAGAATAAAGACATGAAAGCTAAATGTAATTATTGTGATAAGGTATTTGCTTGTAATCCTTTAAAAATGGGATGACCTCACTTAAGTCTCATGTTTTGACTTGTAAAAAAAATCCCTTATAGTTCTATTGATTTTACACAAACTCAGTTAGACCTTAGAAGGCTTAAAGGAGGAGAAAACACTCTTAGCCTATAAAAGTTTGATCAAAATATTACTAGAAAAGACTTAGATGAAATGATCATTATAGATGCAATTCCATTTAAGTTTGTAGAAGGCAAAAGGTTCAAAAACGTTTTGTCTAATAAGTAACCTAGATTTAAACTTCCATCATGTTTTACGATTTTAAGAGATTGCTACCAGCTTTATTTAGATGAGAAAATAAAATTGATGTAATTTTTTAAGTAAAATTATTACGGAATTTTCCTTACTACGGACACATGAACATCTATTCAAAAAATCAATTACATATGTTTAACGATTCATTTTATTGATAATGATTTGAAGTTGTATAAAAAGATCTTGAATTTTTATCCAATTGATAGTCATAAGGGAGTAGATTTAGGTATTATCATTGAGAAATGCTTGATTGATTAGGGAATTGAGAATGTTTTTGCTGTTACAATTGGCAATACAAGCTCGAATGATATGAAAATTAGACATTTAAAAGATATTATTAAGAATTATGGTCATAGCATCTTAGATGGAGAATTCATTCATATGAGATGTGTGACACATACTTTGAATCTAGTTGTTATTGATGGATTGAAACATTTTAATCCTTCAATCATTTATATTCGATTGGTCGTTATGTTTATGAGAAAATCTCTATTTAGGTTGAGAAGATTTAAGAAATGCATTCAATTTGAAAAGATTGATTTTAAGAGTTTGTTACAACTAGATGTCACAACTAAGTGGAATTTAACAAATTTGATGTTAGATTTGGCTCTAAATTTTAAGAGAGCTTTTAAGAGATATGAATAAATTGATCATTTATATATGAGTGAATTTGATGTAGATCATGGTGATAATATTATTGGGCCACCTAATGTTGATGATTGGAAGGCTTATAAGAAGATGGTGAGCATGTTGAAATTTCTTTAGAACCTTACTTTGCTTATTTCGAGTTCTTCGTATGTGACTTCAAATATTTATTTTGAAGAGATTTATACACTTGAACATGTTTTGAAAAAATGATAGCAAAGTGGGGATTTTGATAATTTTTCATTGGCTAGTAAAATAAAAGACACGTTTGAGAAGTATTTAGGGAGATATTAAGAAAATGAACAAGTTGATTTATATTGTGATGATACTTATCCTAGGCATAAACTTGTATTTATTGAATTTTCAATCAAAAAATTGTATGGTGACTTAGAGGGTTAAAATATGACAAATATTATGAAGGAATCTATATATGACATATATGATTTTTATTATCATTTGATAACACCTTTAGATCAAATTAGACAAAATGGTGAGAGAATATATGTGGATTGTGCAAATGATGAAATGGTTGACTAAGGGAAAAATAAAGTAAAATTGGAGATAATGATGTATTTTGAAAAATACAAGTGTGACATTGGAGGTGGAGGAAATAAAACAGAGTTGGATAAATATCTTGGTGAAAGTGTTGAAAATAATAGTACATATTTTAATATTTTTAAAGTGATGGAAAAACAATTCTCTTCGATTTCCTATCTTTTCACAAATGGCTCATGATGTATTAACAATTCTTGTTTCAACTATTTTCTTATAATCGACATTTATCATCGAAGGAAGAGTTCTTGATTCCTTTAAGAGTTCTTTAATTCCTACCTTAGTGGAATCATCATATGTACTCAAGATTAGTTTAAAAATTCATCAACACTAATTATTGAAGTAAATTTACAAGATATTGAGAAAATACAACCCGGTAATTTCTATAAATCTATATTTTCATTTATTATTTCATTTCTCTATAATAATTTTAAAGTGTTAATTTTTTTATCTTATATTTTTAAAATTTAGCAATCGCCACTACCTCAACTATAAATGTTTGATGGGTTGATGGTGTTTTAGCTTTTTCGGTGACATGCATAAGTTTTTAATTTTGATTCTATTCTTAGTTGGAATATGTTGATGGTTATGTGATGCAAAAGTACATGTACTTGTTATTTAAGTTTTCATGATCAATAAATTTTTTAGTTTATTTAGGTACTCAAGCTACTCAAAGGAACAAGGGAGTTGTAGTAGCAAGAAAACACTAAAGCTTGCTGATTTTTTGTTATCCATTTCCTCGATATTGATGTGTATGTTTGGCATTTCCATATGGTTTATTTTTCTTATGAATTTGTTTGCTTACGAAGCGAAACTTATAGTCTATTTGGTAGTATGTTTGTGGATGATTCTGTCAAATTTGTTTGCTTTTGCATTTAGATTTTGTGTATGGTGAAATCGGGATTGCTCGTTTATTGATTTTCTAGTGTAAAATGCATGCACTAAGTTTGGGGTCGCTCATGAAAGATGATGAAGATAAGGAAGAGGGTGAAACATTAGATATATCAAATCTTGCGAATGAAGTAGAAAAAAGAGATATTGATTGGATTATGAAACTTTGTTTATCATGATGAATCAAGGAGCAACACTTTTGACCTCTAATTAGGGAAATGTCATAGCATAAGCAATTCGAATGGCTATCTAAGCGATTAGGGGTCCTTTCCTTTACAAGATGAACTCTTAGATAGTGAATAGAACTATATACACCCTAGATGTATAAATATGGTATTCATGCACTATGTGGTAGATTTAGAAATTTAATCTAATGAATGAGCTTGTTTTTAGGCCATGGGAAGATATGATCTAGTGCGGTCCGAGTTTGGTTAAGAGAATAAAAACCGTTATTGATGAGTAGTAGAAAGTCGTGTTAAGACTTGGTTTTATCTAAGAAAAGTTAAGCTTATATACAACCATGTGAACCCAATATGATATCTCATAACTATAGATTGGGAGATACTTTCTTTGGGTGACCTTGCCATTAATCGGGAAATTGTTATCTCTATGTAGTATTATTGTTAGGATTATATTATGTGTTCTTATTAGAAAGGTAATGGGATCAATTTTTGGTAGCTTGTGCTTTGATGCTAATGGTGGTTTAATGATCTTATTATCGGTTCGATGGCTCTTAGGGGTCTTTATGCAATTGATTTAGGTTTAGTAGCTTTTAAGTGCTCAAAGGTAAAATTTTGTTCTCCTTGTTTGGTTTTCAATAAAGTAATTGAGCCTGGTTGTAGTGATTGTTGATTTAGAGGATATGTCTCGACAGAGCAATTATTGTTATAGATAGAGATATGATGTTGGGGGATTTCTATCATATGGTGGTGCTTTAAGTGAGCTTTCATCTCGAGCAATGGCTAGGATGTCTACTATCCATTTGGAGTATGGAATTTCTGGTTTCTTTTATGGATTCTTGGCCTATTCAAAGCCCTCTATTGTGCTCCAACTTGATTTCCCAATCATCCAAACATGCCTTTTATATTGATTATATCATCATACATCTTCTCTCTCTCTATCTATATAAATATGTCAAGGACATTAACCAATGTGCACTTTGCTTCATCTAAAGCATTCTCAATCAGCTTCCCTCTCTCTTCATAAAAACTTTAACTTCTCTAATTTTGTTCCCACTTTTAAGGTAGGTTTTTTTCTTACAGACAAATTATTTCGATTAAAATCGAAGTTTTATGAAACCAAACCAAAATAATTTAGTTTCAAACCAAACTTATCGAACTTATTTTGGTTCAAATTTGGTTTTGATTTTTCTTAATTTGGTTAATCAAAAATCAAAATGAATTTGTACAAAATCGAACCGTTTAACCGTTTGCTCACTTTTGTGCACCAAAGTCCCTATATAGGAATCCTCAACTAGTAATATCAACACGCAAATGAATCTATAGTAATTAACTTCAAGTATACTTAAATCACATAAAATAAAATTAATGTATTAACTACAATTTAAACTGAAAAAAGCAAATAGATAAATAAAAAATCTAGATCGATACATGTATTGTTCAATGAGACGATTGTTGGTGCTCAAAGTTTTACCATCGGATATCGGTGCTACAAAATAATAAATAAATAAATATGCCACATTTCACATTAATTAATTAATTAACCCCAAAAATAATCTAACTAATATAACAATTATTTTTTTTAATTAAGAAAAAAATTAATAAAATTAATAATCACAACTAATTAAAAACTAATGAAAATAATAATTACAATTAAATTATTACATTTACTACTAATTGGCATAAATAAGTATATGATAAACAATTAATAACACAACCAATTAATAGCAATAATTAGATCTAGAACTAATTACAACTAATTAACTAATAGAAATACAAACAAAAAAAATGTAAATATTAAACATAAGAAAAATAAAAGCTGTAAAAAAATCTCAACTAATTAAGTACATAAATTAACTTATATTAACACCACTAATTAATAATAATAATAATTAGATTTAGAAATAATTAACATCAAATAACAGGCATTAAACTATAAATAATAACTAATAAAAACAATAATAAAAAATATTATTAATTGAAATTTTTTTAAAATATAAATAAACTAAAAACGTACCTAGCAACGGATGAGTTATTGCTTGGAGAAGAAAAGGTCGGAGTTAAGGGTTGATCGTCGAAGATCCACGCTAAAAAAGCTATATATATATATATATATATATATATATATATATATATATATATATATATTGAATAAATTATACAAACAAAAAATTATCGGGGAAGAGGAGAGGCATGGAAAAACAAAAGGTGAAGGAGGAGCGAGGCATTGTCGTCAATCGTGTGAGGTAACTGGACGAAGAAGGAAAGGGAGGCGAGAGGTTTTTGAGTGAGGGAGGAGAAGAAAATAAAGGAAGGAGGCTACTCTAAGATTAAGCTTTTATTAATGATAGGGTGTGATTCCATTGCTATTCATAACTCGTCGATCATTGTTTGGATTTACCAAATTGCACTATTTTTCTCTTATTGGCGATGAAATATTTAGTCGCTAAATTTACTACAAAACATTAACCAATCACAATCCATCGTTGTATTATGACGGAATAATAGTCCTTAATGGAGAAAAAGCATCATTAAAGCATCTCACATTTATAGAAAATTATCGTGCCAAATCTCGCCAAAATTAGCGACGACTAATATCATCCATCGCTAAATACTCGTTGCAAAGTAGTTGGTAATTTGTTATTGAATTAATCGCAAACGTTTATCGTATAATTCAATGATGGTAGTGTTCCATCGTTGAATTTCGTCATAAATTTATCGGTTCTCCATCACTATTTATCCAAAATGTCCGAAAAATTGATAACAATCGTTACTTATTCATTAATTTGTTGTTGTATACCAATAATTTCATGTCCTTCGCCGATGTCTCGTCTCTATTTAGCTATCTTTTTGTAATATTTTTTTCTATATAAATTCGTTTTTCTATTAAAAGTAGAGAATATTTTTTTTATTGTAGGATTTGATTTCTAATTTAGAGTGCAAGATACTACTTACCATATATAAATAAGACATATATTAGTTTCCTTATGTCTAAGCACTGTATTGATAAATTAATATTTTGAAATGTCATCTTCTACTCTTGTATATACATACGACATATATTAGGTTTTTAATTTAGATTACATTAATGTTTTAAAAGTAAATTAAAATAACTCCTAAACTTTGAATTAAATTTGCTGTTCAAAAGTTTGAAAATTTGATAGAGTAACTCATTTATACCCAAACCACTCTTAATTAGTATTTTAAAAAGGATAGTTAAATTCAATAAAAAATGAAAAACTATAGAAAATATTTAAATAATGATCATGATTAAGTTTTTGGTAGATGAAAAATATTAATTTCGTCATTTAATTTGTTGAATTTTGGTTTAATTGTTTTTAAATATCTTTCTCTCTTATTTTTTAATAGGGATGTTTTTTATATAAAGAGTTTGGTGGTATTTTTTTTTTTTTTTAATGTTAAGGGGGCTTCTAACAAATTTTTAAACTTTTATACTCTAACTATAAGTAATATTAAGATGCCTTATGGAATTTATTATAATTTATCCTAATTTTCATTATTTTATTATAGATCTAGTCTCGAATTTTGATCTATAAGGTCGATTCTCAATTTTTAATTATTTTTTCCCCGTTCATTGTGATTTTTCAATTTATTTTTATTTTATACAATATCAATAAAATTGCTACCTTCTAGAACAAAATGCAAATTTGTCAATGAAACAATAATCTACACTTACATACATAGATATTAAATGTTCCACATTTGAATAAATTTTAAATACTTATCTATTTTTTTAAAAGCTATGAATTTTTCTCGGTTCTAATGTTGCAACGTAGAATATGTGACTGGTTTTTTTTTTTTTTTTTTCAATTGATGATATCAAAGTTAATAACAACTCACTATTTTATAAATCAAATTAATTGTACAAGTATTATTATTAAACAAAAGCTCCTATTATGAAGATAAACTAACACTTAGCTTTAAATTAAAGAACACAAGATAATAAAAGTCATATGAAAATCGAAGAATCACAATTGAAATAGAATTGGAGGTTTTTAATTGCTTTTTAGAATCAATTTTTTAGTAATTGAATTATAAGTAAAATAAAATTGATAGGTGTTTATATCATATGTAAATAAAGTGGAACACACATACATAAGCTTGATTACAAAATCTCTCTTGGTTGTGGTTTCATATTATGTCATTTAATTTTAGTTTTAATTTTACTTTCAAGTGTGAAACATGTAAACATACTCATTGAACTGTTTTCAATTTTCAAGAGTTTGCTTGTGTGTTATAATGTTTTGTGTTTTTTTCTTCTATTGTAGCTAGGATTTATAGGTTTTTTGGTTCTTCTATGATCTTCTATGGTAACCACTTTCGCTTGCGCATTTTATAGTGCTTTGTGTTCTTTTTTTGCAATGCAATGCATCCATTTTTTTTTTCTTTTTGCATTGCAGTACACCATGTTCATTGCCTAATCTATTATTCTTGTACGACAATCTTTCACCTCTTTTTAACTGTCTTAGATCATACTCTTATTACTACTAGAATTATCTTATTCTTTAAATTTATACTACTTATTGTTGATTACTTTCCTCTTAAAATAGGACTTTTTCCCACGTTTTCTCTTAGTTTTGCTTTATTGGGAATCCTTCTTCCGTCGACTTCTCCTTGGCAAAATTGAAAGGGCTCCACAATCTTATATGAACTGATTTGTTGGGCCTAATGCTGCTGTTGGGTTTAATGAGTTAGGAATGACTTTTTTTTTTTTTTAATATGAAATATCTAATGGGTTTTTAAGTGAAACCAATTAAAAAGAATCTATTAAAGATCTTGATGAGTTTTTTACATCTTTTCTATCTAATTTATTAGGTCAATGCCCAAAATAAATTTGGACATAACAGCATGATGATTAATGAAGTTTATTTCCATACTTGAAATTTTAGGATCAGTATAAAGAAGAATTTATTAAATTCTTCTTAATGCATGCATTATGTCAGTATGATGTATGTGTTTTTAAGATTGTTCACAAAATACTAACGTTTTCGGATAGAAAAAAAAAAAAAAAGGAAAATGTTTTTTTTTGGTCACCAAAACCGTGACACAAACATGTCATGAAGAAGAATGGTATCCACAAAGCATCACTCAATAACAAATCTCTTTTCATAATACTGCATAACATAAATTAAACTCTGAATTCCAACATGATGAAATGCTTTTTTCGTTTTCCTTCCTTTACACTAAACAAAAAATTTATTATGAATCGCATTTATTCAATACCCGAAAATTCATTAGGTACTCTAACCGAAAAAAATAGTTGATTAGATATATGAAAATATAAATATAAGAAATTATATTCCTCAGAAGGCAAACAATTATCTTCCTCTCTTATTCATAAATTTTTTATCATAATTTTTTTATATATATATAATTTCTAACGTGAAATAATAATGTTTTCTCTTTGTTGTTGACTTAATTTTTTGCCTGTATCTTCTCATGACTACATGAGAATACAACATCAAATTAATTAATTGTTATATGGTTTGTCGCTACCCGACTTTCAACAAAAATTTCAAAAAATTCTAATTCAAAAATATTTGTATGTTTATTGTTTTACTAGGGGCGTGACTTAAATCATGTTTTGGAGTCGTTATCTAATATTAAAGGAACTAGAAAACCTAACAAAAATACTAGATCAAAGATTTTAGGATAAAGAGTTGGTTATGTTTTTTGAAAGATATCAATTACCCAAAAGTTTCAAAACCATCCTTTTTGAGGAAAAATACCACATCTAGTTTAACCCTAAAATTTTATCTCATTAAAATTTCTAGTTTTGCCAAAATTATTCCTAATTCAAAATTCCATGTTTTATTTTCTAAACCAATTGATTTTTTTTTTATTTGTGATATCATATTGAATCGATCATCAAACCCCATCGTAAGAAGTCTCATCAATTCAATATCGAATTTAATTTAAGTCTCGGCTTAGCCGATATGTTGGAAAATGACCTAATTAATAAAATGTGATTTATTTGAATTAACATTAGTCCTTATTAGATAGGAGACTTGTTAATTTTCACCTAATTTTTCTCTATATATTTTGTTTTTTTTTTTTGTTATTTTCTTTTCATGTCTTTTTTTTATTATTATTTTCCTTTCATTTTTTTCAAGTTGATGGAGAATCGTCATTAGTCCCTCAAAAATAGAAGACTCAACGATTCATCCATCTATTAGTTACCTAATTTAACTAAGGGTTATTCAAGCCATCTTTAATATTAAATAAAAATTGAAAATTAAATTAATAATCCCAACATATTTATAGGAGTCTAAAATCTTATCACAAATTTTAAACTTAATTAATACTAAATATTAAACTAAGCACGAAATTTAATTATTGAAAGAAATTAAAGACTAAGCATTAAACTAAATAAATTGAAATAAATCAGCAAAAGGAGCCCAAAAATTCAAAAAATAAATAAATAAGTATAAACTATGCATGAAAATAAGAGACATGTATTAAAATTTTAGATTTAATTTACCTAGAGAAATAGTTAAAAAAAATGAAGAGTGAGGAAAATAAGGGTCATTGGGCCTTTGGGTTGTAGTAGGCTTTTGGCCCATTAGGCCAAGCCGACTAGGCGAGCTCGCTTCCTTCCCCTCTCGAGTTTGGGCTGGGCTAAACTTAACCCACTCGATCACATAGGTTAGGCCAAACCTAGCCCACTTCTTCCCCCACATGGGCTTACTTAAGCCCGACTCTTTAATCTTTAACTTCTTCAATAGCCTAGCCACAAAAACAAAAGATAAAAAATATCAAACACTCCAAGCATTTCATCTTTTTTCCAATTCCTCTTCTTCCCCAAACCAATTCTCTAGATTTAGACCCATCACTAAAATCATACGATCTCCTCTCTTTCCTCTCCCACAAGAAACACTAAGCCATCTCTTCTTCCTTTTTTTTTCTCTAATTTTCAAACAAGCCAATCCTTTACCAAAGCATCCCGATCTCCTCTCCTTCTATCAAACTAGAAACCCTAGGTTTTATCTCCTTCCTTAATCTCATCCATATCTTAAATTAAAACCCAAAACCAAAAGGGACTAAATCCTAAAATCAAATCATTTCAAGCCATCAAACTTTTTCTCTCCTTCTCATCACAAATTTAAACACACACAAAGAAAATTTATGGTAGTGGGAGGTTTGCATGATGACAATGATAAAATCACTATCATTGCTCTTTTTTTTTTCTTAATTGACAACTAATTAAAGCTACAAATGAAATAAGGAAGTAAAAAATTTTAATTGGATGTAAGATTGATGAGCCTAGCTTGAGAGGAACGATTGCCGGTGGATGATTTCCACTTCGAGGGGTGAGAGTGTTCTTTCAAACGCCCATATACAACTACTAACCTAATGACCTCTCATAGGAAACCATGAGCTCGTTTACCCGAAGCCTTAAAACTTTCCTTCTTCAAAAACATAATAAGAACCATAAGTTTCTGTCTAATCCTCTATTGAAATTCTTTCCGTCTCTTATGCCTCAATGAGGATTTTAAAATCCTTTTTGCATAGAGAACCAATAGGAACCCTAGCCTTTCTCTTTGAAATACCCCACAATTCCTCTCTTTACCTCTTTTTCTCTAAATTATATCTACCTTTTTCCTCTAAAAATTTCCATAATTCCCTCTCTCCCCTCCACCTAAAACCCTAATTTGACCTCTATTTATACCCAAAAGTCTTTTATCTTCAACCTTGGGATCAATTCCGTTAAACCCAATCTCCCCTACGACAAAAAGAACTCTCCATCCTTGTTTTCATACAAAGCTAAAACCTATATTTTATGTGTGTGTTTTTGCTTTGCTCGTTTGGTTTTTTGTTGTGTGCGTTGTTACAAGTGCGAGTTATGGTTTGTCTCTCTAACATGTTGTCTTAATCGATGAAGATGAACGAGTGTCAAAGGGTGGGGTAGTACAAGGCAAGTGTGCCATGGCAAAGCTAGAAGAATTCAAACGACAAGTCATTCCGTGATTCTAAATTAGTCCCGTTGTTCATGTCCTATGTCAATTTAGGTCTCTATAAGTTTACTTTTATTTCGATTGTACCATCCAAGCGCATCGTTATAGTTCCTATGCTTTTAATTTTTTCAATTGTATCCCTATATCTTTCAATTTCAATTCTAATATTTTGAATTATCCTAATTATGTCCTTAATTGTTTCCAATTACATTTAATTTTCATTCGAGTGCACCCTTGATCGAAACCAAGAAATACACCTAAATAAAAGGATAAAATAAGATAAATAGTAAAATGTGATAAATAAATTATAAAAAGAAAAGACAAGGCAAATTAAAATGATAAAATTTATTTGATTTTTTTCTTTCTTTTTTTCTTATGAAATAAAATATAAATTAAACCTATAAACTAACATAAAGATGAAAATAGCCGAAAAACTACTATAACCCAAATTTTGGGTTATGATTCATGTACCTTTTGAATTCTTTTGATTAAAACTCCGTATTCTTTTTCATATTGATCGAGTTCCTCTATTTTTTTTTTTAATTTCATTTCTCCATTATAATGTTGTTAGTTGTCATGAGTCGATGTGTACTAATATGGTGCGTCTATTTCTAAAAACATGACATGTGTTATACATGATATGTTTCGAGCATTCAAGATAGGGTCTTAA
The DNA here is from genome assembly GCA_963924115.1 of Dovyalis caffra. Lineage (NCBI taxonomy): Eukaryota > Viridiplantae > Streptophyta > Magnoliopsida > Malpighiales > Salicaceae > Dovyalis > Dovyalis caffra. Next base: position 13,308,042 of record CAWUPB010001194.1, on the reverse strand, counting down.
AAACACAATAACCTAGAAATTAAAAAAAAAATTGATCCTTGAACTCTTTGAATTATTTTGATTAAAACTTTATACTTTTTGAATTATTTTAATTGAATCCTTCCATTAGAGTTCCATGTATAACATGTGTTATATTTTCAAGAGTGGGCAAGTGAGCTTACAACTAATGGTGTTGTAACATAGGAATGGAAAGAAAACAAGATGAAAAATATAGGAACTCAATAAACACGAACAAAAGTATAGAATGTCATTCAAAATAATTCAAAAAGTAGAGAAATCAAATCACATATGGGCAAAACTCATTAACCAAAACATATATAGAAAAATTTTGAAGAATAGATAAAAATTATCTTGATTTAAAAAATATTCACGCCTACTAGTGCCTTATGCTTTTAACTAACTTGAGATGACATTTAAGATGAAAAATTTATGTTACTTTAAAAGTAATTAATAATACTTACTTCATATATATATAAAAGGTATTGCTAAATTCATTAACCAAATTGTTATTCCCACCACTTGTTTTTCAAAAAATTACCAAGACATTCTTCACCAATTACCAATAACTACTATATAACACATATTAATGGAGGGTGTATTGACAATGTTTTGAAAAAATGAGTGGGAATAACAATATGAGTGGTGAATTTAGCAATAAAAAGAAGAAGATAAATATAAAAAGAGAGAGAAACAAGAGAGAGAACGAAAAAAAATTGAATCTTATCACTTTTTGTGGTTGGAGATATGATTTTTTCTATATCTATCTATTTTCTTAAAATAAGTACATAAAATAAATATTATTAATTAATCATTAATTATCATTTGTCTCTATTTTATTGTTGGATATATATATATATATATAGAAAATACAAGTGGACATAAAAATAACAAAAGGATAATCTCTAACAAATAATTGATATCTTTATTAGATAAAGGAATTATTTAAACTCCAACATACATATTTAGGTCCTTAGACTCATATATACATGCATTGATGCCTACTTGTATGCATGTTAATTACACACTAGGCCTTGCCATTTAATTAGATTTTATTTTATTCTACTGTAATAGTCTAAAATATTTAACCCTACCTAATTAATTGTATTAATCCACTTCCACAGCTTAATTTCCAAATTGCTCGATTGCTTAACTACTCTAAAATCCTTTAACTACTTAATTGCATCCAAGACTGTGGTCAAGTCGGCTAATTTCTCCACAAAGTTAATGGGGCTTCCATGATAAGATGTTGTCCCATTAATTGTGCAATGGGATTGGCATAAATGCTCCATGAAATCCATATGGGACCCTGCATGGCAATGTGATTTTGGCAACTGGCTCACTTGTGAAATTGTTTGTGTCAATTATATAGACCTGAAGGGAGAGGAAAAAAAGAAGGAATTTTAATGATTAGATCTAGAGACCAAGTTATAGAATTGCAAAAATAGCTCTACGCGATTGCTTTCCAGCTATAAAATGAACTTACTTTAGATGTATTAGTGTCTTCGTCATGAACAAAAGTGATAATCCAGCCATCATCTTCTTCTAGACCACCTTCTTTAGGGACAAAGGCAGCTCCAGTGCCGAAGGTGTTTCCCTCAAATTCATGGTATTCTACCTTTATCTGCCCTTCACGTTCCTCCCGTTCCTGGATCACAGAATCATAATCTAGATTAGCATAAACTGATTCATTTGTGAAAGTAAGGAAATAATAATGAGATAATGAAATTGGACTAGCTACTACAGCAATTTAATTACCTTACTCTCATACTCGTCAAAGTATAACTTAGCTAGACCTCCAAATTTTGGCATGCCTGAAACAGACAAATTGAAAACTTACTTAACATATATGAAACGGTCAGGGTTATAGTAAGTTTTAAATGGGAAGATAAATGAATTCAGGATTTATAATTGACCTGAACTAGCACTTGCACTGTCGTGCACAAATTGGGCGTAGCCAAATTTATTTTTGACACCATTAAAATTTGGATTGATCATAGGAAATTCCATAGAGAATTCAGTTCCAGTGAGGTTTCTCTCTGTAACTCCTCCGGTTCTCATGTTTAATCTCCATTCATAAAATCTGCAGAACAACAATTCATCTTTTGAAGAAAATTTAGCTTCTTGCTCCGCAGGATTCTTATTCCTAAGCCTTCCAGAAACCCACTCGGACTTGTCCAAATCCATATCCCAAGATTCTGATATGACTGATTCCAGTGACCTGCATCCCCTCACTACAACCTATTCCAATAAATAAATAAAGATTAGTTTCATTACAACGCATGCATTGTGATTATAATTTAGTTCTACATCTAATTATTTAATTAAATTAAGCTAAAACGTTTTCTTATTACTTACCTCATCGCCTTCCTCAAAACAATTGAGAATGTGAAATGTGCAATTTGGTTCCACCTCAAACCAACGGATTGAGTCGGCATCACCGTACCGGGGCATAATCCCAATTCTTGCATAGTCTTCCTTATCAAACTTTATTAATCTACAAATTGGCATCATAAGCCAGATTAGTAAACTTCACGTAGATTTAATAGTATTTAGACCAGAAGATACTGATAAATTGATCAGAACTAATATCTATACTCACGGGCCTCCTTTGATGAGTCTCAGTATGTCTATTGTTAGGGGAAAATCCATGATCACATTATACCTGCAAAATAAATAAATAATAAAGGTTAATTTTTCGCATATTCAATAGTATCTTTGTTTTTTTTTTTAATTAATTATTTTTTTTCCAATAGTGACAGAGACTGTTGATGGTGATATATATGATCACTAACCTCTCTGTAACCCCCATGTCATGACTAAGGGTGCACCTATTCAACTTGACATCAACCTTGTGAATCAGTCTCTTTCCATCGGCTGAAAATTGGGTTTGCAAGTTCAATTGTCAAATAAGTAATTAAAAATTGTTCTCAATTTTGGTTAAATACTTTTTTTTTCCATTCGTCAAAAGCATGGAAAATGAATATATACCAGAAACAACTCCGACTTCCATGAAAGGTTTTACTGCATCCACCCCAAAGACGACCAACTCTCCGGTAACAGGTGCTCTCTGAAATAAACAAGAAAAAAAAAAACAGAGAGAGATTTAGAAAAAAGAAATTAAGTAAGTCAAACTGTGAATTATATATGGAGCTTTTTTAACAAGTACTAAAAATAAATAAATAAATAAACCTTTGGGTGGCTGTTGAAAGGTCGATGCCAGGATCCATTGATATCCCAATCTCCTAAAGTCTGAAGGGAGAAGATGTCAATCTCTTGAGGAATGTGATGTTCAGCAATCGAGTAGAACTTCCCTGAATGCTCAAAAACATTGGTGTTGCTAAGATCTTTGTTGACTTTTCCAAATCGCATCTGAAATTAATTATCAGACAAAAAAATAAAGATTAATATCTTTCTGCTCTCTTTTCGTGAACAAGTACTCCTTTTTGGAATTCGCAATTAATCAAAACGAGAAAAACAGGTCTAGTTGAGAATTATAATATTTTTTTTATCATGGAGAATTTTATTAAGTATAATAACCAGAGATTCTACCAATTTTAATTGCTTCTTGTTGATGATAATGGTTTTCTCCTATATAACATTCTAATAAAAATTCAATTCCTAAATTAATCTCAAAACAAATAATTGGTTTTTGTTTTTAGCATAAGTTAAAAAGGCATGCACATTCTTTTTCAAAAAAAAAAAAAAAAAAAACCATGCAACGTAATTGTTCGTTATCTCACGGAATTAATTTTGATTGCTCCATATCTTGGCTTTTTATATGCGCATGGCAGATATTTTGTGAGAAATGAAAGAAATGTTAAAGAACGATACTTTTCAAAATATAATAATAACAAAGAGTTATGATCAATTGGCCCACCATATTCAACAGGTATGATAACAAAACTGCTGGCGGATTGCCTTCTACTGCTGGAAGAAAAGATGGCTTGTTTCGTTTTTTCTCAAGCTTGAATGTTTCGGTTTCCACATGTCTACTGTTGTAGAGGACCGTCCAGCTTCCAATATTGCTCTCTTTATTAAAATACAAAGCATGAAGCATTCCTTCTCCTTCTATCCATATGTGACCAGTCTTCCCAAACATGGAAGTCGTAGATTTTAGACCCCCAAATAGTGGATTTGGTCCTGAAATTATATATATCGTTTGAACTAGCTAGTTAGCGGTCTTCAATGGCAATTGATCGTAATAACGACTAGAGGAAAGTTTATTGAATAATTATAATTGACTTGACTTCAACAGTCCAATTCGTGATAAATAATAACAAGTTGATCGTACCAACCAACTCTGCTCGTAATTACTTAGAGAATAGACAAAAATAAATCGCACATACAGTATGGTCAAGTTGTTGTAATTGTCCACAACTCCATACTAGTCAAGTTGATCGTACCAACCAACTCTTCTCGTTTTAAACGAGGTATTTACCTATTTTTTTCAAAATAAAAATAATAAGATTTAATATTTTTCAATAAATATAAATTCATAATTCGAACATATAAAAAAAAATTTTTAAAATAGTTTGTTTACCATCGGATAACTTATTAGTTTTAGCAGTCACAACTTTCATATATACAAATGTCCTGCACACATTAAATACATAGTAGTTTCCGATTTTTATGTCCAACAACGATATTTCTTCCTTTAGATTTATTGGAAAAGCTAAAAAAAGTCTATTTTAGGATATCCACAAGCGAAAGAGGACACAAATTAAATAAAGGGTTGATTTCAAGAAGAGACCATTTCTTATGTAAACACCCCCGGGAAAATCATCTGGGACTTTGCCTTCAATGCTGGTGATAACGAAAGCTTCGTTCAATTCATCAACTGGCGCAAAGTTGCTCTGCAAAAAAACTCACAAACAGCCGATTAGCAAATGATTCATCAATCCTTAACGCTATTGGAGAGGCGAGTACTTAGTCAAGGTTTCGTGGTTTTATTACCTGAGAAGGAAGAATGGGCTGGTCAGCAAACTGAAACATCGAATCCACGAATGCATCCAAAAGTTTGCCTGAAGCATTTTTTATACTTTTGGAAACATCAAGTTGCAAGGGAAGTTGCTGCAAGTCTTTCAATAATGGCTGCATGCTCAAAATATCATTGTATTTATGTTAGATCCAGTTCTAGCAAACAAAACATGAATGGTACAGTACATATGATCAAAGAACCAATTACTATGTGTGTCATTGATCTAATCACGTATATAAACTGGTGACAATAAATAAGGATTCAGTAAATTAATATTTGATCTACATGCCTTTGGACAGAATGACAAAGAGAGACTAGGATTAATTACCTTGTAAGATGAAGACAACCTAGTCTTAAAACGATCAATGTTTTCGAAGAGAGAAGGCCGACTTTGTACAGAGCAATTCACGTGAAAAGCCATTGTTGATGTATACGGCATCTCTCTCTCTCTCTCCCGCTCTTTACTACTATCACCTTCAAAGGATAGCTTAGTCTCTATTTGTACAACTGATCCTAGATATGTAGGCTTTATAGGAATTCAGGGTCTTGATTTAGACGGATAGATTATAAATTAGTCCCTCTAATTTTGGAAAAAAAATTAATTAGTCTTCTTGTTTTAAAAATTAATTATTTATCCTTTATATTTTAAAATTTTCTTGTAACTTATTTTTTTTCTTTTCAATTTATTTTGATGTTAAAACTAATTACTTAATCTTTGTATCTTAAGATTTTTTTATAACTTAACCTTTTTTTCTTTTTTTCAATTTATTTTGAGTTTTTATTTCAAGAAAAAGAAAAAAAGTAAAAAATATGAAAGGATTGATGAAAAAATAAAATTAAACATAGTTAACATTAGTCAAAAAAATTAAATAATTTATTTTTAAAAAAGAATTAATTTATTTATTTTGAAAAAACAAAGGGACTAATTTATCTAATATGAACTTTGTTACAAAATGAAACAAAAGAAGGGCCTTAAATTAGACCATGCTTGTAGTCATGGCTGACCGAAACTTGTACGCATCAAGACTTATCTATAGTTTATGCTATGGAGCCCACGCAGTTCCACAATCATGTTTTTTAATCATTATTTATTTCTTTCTCGTGAGCAGATGTTGAAGGGAAATGATCATTGACTAAGGCTGTGTTTGTCTGAAAGGAAAGAATTTTTCTTTATTTTTTCATACTCATTTTGTATTTAGAAAAAAAGTCAACGAAAAATGATTCCCAATCAATAAAAAATAATATAGTAATTTTAGAAAAGTATTTTTCAAGTTAAAAAAGAAAAAAATATTTTTTATCTCTCTCACAAGTCTGTCTCGTTCTCAAGTTATTCACCTCTTTCTCGATATATTTTAATAATTTTTTCTTTATCTTCTTTTTATTTAAAATATATCAAATTAATTTTTAATTATTTTTAATTTTTAATTTTTAATTTTTAATTATTTAATTATTTTTTATTTCTACTAATATTTGATTTTTCGATCTATAAATACATTAAATATTCTTAAAAATCATTTTTAAACCTTAAAATTATTTTTATAATAAATATTTTAATAATTTATCTCTATTTTTTCCCCATTATCCTAAACACTACCTAAGTTATACTTAAATGATTGAAAATTATTATTATAAGACTCGTAATCATTTGCTAAAAATTTAGAATTCATTAATTCATTAATAAATACATTATTTTCCTAAAACTATTCATTTGCAACTAAATCAATAATTTGTGATTAATTTTAATCAATTGTAAAATTTTGTCGAAAACTCGTAGTCAATAATTAGTTACAAATTATTCCAACATTAATCTTTTGAAACCAAATGAATAATTATCTACAAATGATAACTAATAATTTATAAAATTATTTTTTACACTAAATTATCACATCAATTTCCAAAAAAAAAAAAAAAAAATTCTTAATTGAGTTACCAAAATAATAATGTTAGGATCACTTAAATTTTTTTTATTATTAAATGTGAATATTGACTTGATTTTGTCCCAAGTAGTTTTGATGAATTGGTTTGATAGTTAAAAATACAAATTTTATTTTTTTATTTTTTGAATTTAAATCTTAGAATTAATATTTATAAAAAATTATTAAATTTTTCTAAATGCATCTTATATTGTGAAATTGTGAATATATCTTATTGAAGTATCCTTAAAACTCGTTGTTATAACAATCACAACCTCGTTTTTGTATTTTAGTTTTCCGTATCAAACAAATGTTGAAATATTTTTTTGAGAAGTTTTTTCATGTAATTGTCAAACATCGGAAAATACTTTTTTGAAAAATAATTTCCTGAAAAATAGTTTCTCTAAAATTGATTTTCTTATTGAAAGTTGTTTTCCTCTAAACAAATGGAACCAAAGATTTGGATTTAAAAGTGAAATACATAAAAATGTGAAAAATATTAACAAATAGTTGAAGAAACTAGAACCATTGGTAAAGTTAAAAATGATGAACATGTTGAGTGAGATTTAGACGGGAAAATGATCCTAGACTTACTCAATTTTTTCTTTTCTTTCTAGTTCCCTAAAATTTGTAATGTATATAAAGCTTGTGGAATTGTGAAAAAGTCAAGTACCGATCTCACATTAGCTTTTATTTATTTATTTATTTTGAAAATGATTTTTAAAAGAAAATTTGTAAGATAATAATTATTATTCGTAGTAGTACTAGTAGTAGTGAATTACAATTGTACTCTACGTGAAAAAAGATATTAAAAAATAGTTGCTCTTCAAGCTTTCTTTAATTTGCTTTATTTTCAAGTTTATTCTTATAGTTTCTTATGATGACACTCTTACTTAAAAATTTCTTGTATTGCCTTTCCCCATATGTTACTTACTTAATTACTAAAGAGGAATTATTATTCTTTTTCTCAAAGAATATAGGTATCATTCTTTAAAAAAATCTTTTCAACAACTTAACAATCTAGATTAAAATTATTCCATTCTTATCTAGTTACTCTTTTACTTTAATAAGAAAAAAACTTGAAAATTCTAGATTTGGGTTATTATGGAAGCAAATTATAGTGTGCTATGCATCCATATATACTATTTACAATTCTTAACTATTTCTCAGAAATCTTTTAGGAAAATATAGCTATGAATTTTTTTAAGGAATATGCTTTTACTAGTCAAGGTAACCAATTCATCTTTTAAGTTCTTAGGTTTTTCTCTAGGTTTTGCGTATATCGTGACCTTGTACAATTCAAATTTTTTTTATCCAATTTAAGAGTTCTACTCTTAAGTTATTGTTTCGAGAACCTAATGTGTCATATAAGCACACATGATAAGGTCCACCCAATGATAAATTGAAACATGTCATGGTGGGTCCAAATTGATTGTTAACAAAAATTAAAAAATTAATGATGGTTTTTTAATAACTTAAAAAATAATAAACCTAAAAATAGGTTATGAAAATACTAATCTACGCTTACCCACTAAACCTAAAAATTCCCTAAATCCCTCCCCTCTCTCCCCATTCGTTTTAGTTTTTCTTCTCTCCTTCCTCTACCTCCGATTGAAATCAACAATCAACCTCATTTCCCTAATTTTGCAAAACCCAAACCCTAATCCTCATTCCCCTAATTTCTCCTTCTACTTTCTATTTTTTAATCCCTAATTCTCAAATTGTGATTCCAAAAAGAAATGACTTCATGTCATTGACATCCTCTTCATCTTCCAAGCGTTCATCAATTTTTTGTTTCTCTTTACCTCCTTCCATTGCAATCAACTTACAATTCCTAAATCGTAAATTTCAAACCCACATACCTAATCCTTAATTTCCCAATTATAAACCCTAGTTCTCATTCCCTCTTAACTTTTCCTCTCTATTTCTTCTTCTATTACATTTTCTAATCCCTAATTCCTAAATTGTGATTCTAGAACAGAATGATTTTGTCATCGATATCCTCTTCCTCTTCCAAGCATTCATCAATTTATGCTCTCAATGATGAAGAATTACAATGGAATGAGAAAGAACCTATAATTTCGTGTATTATGGCATGAAAACAAGTAAGTCGGTGTACGAGAGTGATGACCACCCAAGTGTAAAGTATTATGTTTGTGCACTCAATTCAAAGCTAAAGGTAGAAAAGATGTTGGGTGTAATTTTAAAGTGTGGTTCTAAGAAGAGTTAGATGGCAGAGTTAAAGATATTGTTTTGGTTTGCAAAATTGCTAACAAGAAATACATACGGAGAACTCAAGATTGATTTTGAAAAATGTTAGATTAAATGAAGAAATTAATATGTTAAGAAGTGAGAATGAAGAATTATTCATTGAATTAGAGACTGTGAGAATTAAGAATAATGCTTATAATGAACAAAAATAGAAGGAGAAAAAAGGTTATACTATTGGAGATTAAAGACCTAAAGTTGAGTTATGCTTATTTAATCTTGTTATCTAGAATTAGTAGAGTTCTAAAGCTATTTTGTACAATGATTTTCATTACGATTGTAAAATTTTATGTTTAATTATATGGAATGGACAATAATTCTTTGCCTTATGATTGTAGTCCGGAACCATAATTTGTAGATGCATATTATATGAAAATCTTACATTTTGATATCTTCATTGAGGTTATGAGATGCAAATCCTACACTTTGATATGAAGCCTCATAACATCACCTACACAAAAATTTCACACCAAAAGTTTCGAATTGTCCCTAACGAATGGCAGCATCACATCTCTTATAGCAACGAAAGGGCATAATAAGATACATGACCTTATTCAAAAACACTAGACTTGTCTAAAAAAATATTGAACTTGTCTCAAACAAAGTTGATGTTTATAGCTTTGAAATGTTGCTCGTTGGAAATGGCGAGGCGAAAGGAAAAATCATCCTTGTCTAATGATTCTATCGAATCTATAAGTTTGGTTGAAATAGATACCAAGTGATATAATATAAGGAATGCTCTACTCATATGCAGGAGAAATGATAGAAAAAGAGTGCTTTCTATTTTAGTTATTTGTTAAAAAACATTACGATAAATGGTAAGAATTCTTTTTTATCTACTATATGAAATTATATATATATATAAAGTTTACAGATTGTATTCGAACATTATAAATTGAAAAATTACATGTTCATAACTCGTCAAATATTCTTTATCAACTCATGGCATATTGCATGTTTTTTAGCAACATCCCAAAAGTTAATAACACTAAGCTAATATTAGATGTTGTTTATCCCAATACTTACTCTTGCAACCCTCTTGTCTTGAGTTTAATCTAGTCACCAAACGTTTTAGAACAAAACTTCAACCAACCTTTTCCTTGCTATTCTATTCTAATTTATCAACATCATTTTTTTTCTTTTTCTTTTTTTGACTTTGTACATCCTCCTCCTCCTTCTGCTTGCCTTTGTTATTCATAAGTCCATCATCATTTTTTTCTCTTCCTACATACAACTCCAATCTTCCGATTTCCCTTCCTCTAAAACCAAACAAACTATTGGTTCCATCATAACATAACTAACTTGAAAACCAATTTAATTTCCAATTAAAAATAAAAAAATTATTAGTTATACATGATCAATGGTGATAGGTTCCATCATAACAGAACTAATTCCATTAAAGGAAGCAGACTCCAACCTTCGCTTTCCTTTTCTCATATATCAAATATACAAACAAATATAAACAATGCTTATAATTAAATTGAAACAAAAAGATTGTAAAAACTAAATAAAAAAAATCATTTTATACCCGACCAATGGTAACAAGTTCCATCATGACAAAACCAATTCCATTAAAGGAAACACCTCCAACCTTCTACTTTCATTTCCTCTAATACCAAATAAAAAAACAAATATAAACAATGCTTGGAATTAAATGAAAGCAAAAAAATTGTAAAAACTAAAAAAAAAATCATATATACCAAACAATGGTGATAGATTTCACCATAAAATAAGTAATTCCGAAACTGATTCCGCCAACCTTCTCTTTGCCCTTGCCCTTACCCTTATTACTCACAAACATATCTTTATTCCTTTTTCGCTTTTCGAACTCTAACCTTTTTTTTTCTTTCCTTTAATACCAAATAAACAAATAAATATAAATAATGCATCATAATTAGATTGAAGCAAAAAGATTGTAAGAATAAGTAAAATAATCATTTTTACCCGACCACTTGTGACAAGTTCCATCATAACATAACAAAATTCTAAAACATGTTGAATTAGATCTTGTTCAACCTCAACATTAGTTGATCCAGTGAGGTTCAGTACCACCATCATCAACCTTCACATGAGAGTGACAAATGTAAATTAAAAAACATAAATAGAAATGCATAAATACACAAACATAAATAGGTTCTACAATTAAAAATAATAACTTTCTTATTCTTGAGATTCTCTAGACATGTAGACCTATAGTGTCCTTTTATGAAACAGATTTTATAAGTCATCCTCTTTTCTCTTCTTAACATTTTAGTTCCAATGGATGATTGCTATGATTTTAAACATCTCTTCTTCTTTTTCTTTTCATGTTGTTTCATTATCTTTAGAGGTAGTGTCTCTACTTTTGATGTCTTAGGTCAATATTTTCACCATTTGTTGGCTTAATTGACTTTTGGTATGCAAATAAAAACATATTCTTGGAATACCAATGTACAAGATAATTATCAAAATTTCACTTTCTAGCTATACAAACGGCTACAGCATGTGGACATGGTGTACCATTCATTTCAAATAACCTATATGTTTATGTTTTTCTCTCCATATGCACTATGTATTTATCATTGAAATTATATATGTTTGTGGTCTCATACCTATCATCACCATTATGCAATGTTCTAAAATTTGAAATTAGATCTCTATATTCTTATACCTTTTCCTAAATCTTAGGCCTAAAATTCTCCTTATACCTAAATACAAACAATCTCCTAGAAATAGTTCTTTTCATAACATGAATCTTAATCTCCTCTAATAAAGACACAATACTTTTGATGTCTTGTTGTAAAATAAATCCATTATATGTTTTACACGAGTTATTGTCAACTACATCGGATTTAACATGTGTTTGAAAGTATGTCTTACATCATTTTTATAGACACTCTTTTATGAAATCTTCAAGTGTTTCTTTGTTGTACTTCCCCAATTACTCAAGATTTTCTTCTAAATCTAGTATGGTACTTGATTTGGCACATATTGAAAACTACTTCTCAACATCTTCACCATTATATGATTTCTTCCATTTAGCAAAAATATGTCTAAGCACACCACCTATGTTTTGCTCTAGGTACCAATTCCTTTAGAACAAGACATAATCCCCGTACATATACATAATTAGTTAGATTAAGAAGACTAACTAAAATAAAAAGAATGCCAATGAACAATGTATATTTACTAACCTTTTGTCTATCTATTGTGAAAGTCCATCCTTATCCCTTTCTATATGGAATCCCAACATCTTCCATAAAAAAATTGGATGAATCGGATCTAGTTATCTTTATTTTTCCACTTCATAATAGCTCTACACAAAGGATATATTTGATTGCTTGTATCCATACCAACGAGTTGACAACACTTTTCTTTTCAATGGATACCTCAAGAAAGCCATCTTTCACACCATGAAAACCCATTCATTCTTTTAAACTCGTTTAAATTTTCATCATTGTCTTCTGTTTCAAGAATGACAATATTGTTGTCATTACATCTTCTCAACTGGGTTGCATGATCTTCAAGTCTCATAAACTCATCCTTCATATGTCTAGAATAAATCAACTACATCAAACCCTTTGCATGTTTGGCTTCGATAGTGTAATCTACACTTTTATATCTAACATAATGCCTTCTACAATCTCACTCGGCTTTTTAATTAGTGTAGTTCTTTCAAGCTTCTTCATAATATACTTAGCGATAAATCTATAAGTAACACCATAATTTGTGAATGACTAATCACATGTGTGTTGCGCATCATAAGTCTTCACCACCCATCCTCTCATCAATAAAAATTAACGAACTTTCAAGGACAAGGGTTATTTATACTAATAAATCTATACCTATATTTATCATTCCTAGTCAACTTCAAATATCTCCTACCGTTGATGGCACACTTAATCATAGCAACTCTAACTTTCTTCTTATTTTTAAAAATCATATGAAGCTGGAAATACAGAGGATCTAAAGCTAGGTCAAACTTAACAAGTCTCGTTTCCCTTGCTTATGCCTAACTCTTCATCATTAATGCTATAGTAGTAATCCTCCCCTTCATTCAAATTATAATACTCCTCATTCAATTCTTTTTCTAGTTGTTTCAACTCTTTTATTAATTTTCTTCTCTCCTTATTCCCTTTTACAATTTTGTCTAAATTTTTCTCCATATTTCCTTATAAGTTTCCTTCTATATTTGTCCCTAGATTTCCCTCCACGTTTCTCCTTAAGTTTCCCCCACATTTCTATCTAAGTGTCTCTCCAAATTTCCACTAAATTTCCCTCCACGATCACTTTACTTTTACTAATTGACACTCTTTTTATCTTTTTCAAACATTTTTGAATCTCTTTATCTTCCTCATCACCCGACACTCACTCTACATCACCCAATATTTTGCATCTTCCACATCATGATATGGCTTATCATCAACTTCTAAACCACAAACCATCACACTCTCTTTATTGATATTCCTACTACCCATCACAAGTCTCTTTATTTAAAGTCTCACTACCTACCACATACCCTTTATTTAAAGTCTCGCTACCTACCACACACCCTTTATTAACCTATCCAAATTGACCTACATTGACACTATTATCCTTATCAATTTTAGCAATACCATGGTCGCCCACAAAGACAGTATTACCCACAACACTATCCATTTTTTTATCAATTACTTCATGTTCAGAACTACCCTCACCAACCCACTACCTAAGTTCATTTAGTCCTAGCCTTTTACATATAATTTTTTTATTATAATAACCAAATAATGATGGGCTAAATCATTTCTCTCATAATATATGTCAACCACTAATCCTTTACGAACATATTATATGTATGTAAACAACATTTATAATCATTAACTTCTATAAGCCTTTGTTCAAAATTTAATTAAGGGTTTAACTTCCTATAATAAATAGCCTTGCATTTTTCATATCCATAATTATCAACATATTCTAAAAGCCCTCTAAATTGTATTAAATAAGGATCTACATTACTTTTCTCAATAACCTCAACTTCATTAATAGACAAAATTTCCCTTTGCCTTCCTCCGTAATTTAACCCCAAATTGAAACCTTAATGTTGACATTATAAGTCTTATAATCTTTGAGGAGACGGAAAGGAAACAAAAAACGAAAGGAAAATGTTTAGAAAATTTCACGGTTTAGTAGGACCACATCAAAATCAACACACTATCAAAGACAAAGTCAAAGGAAAAAACAAAAGTTTAAACAATAAAAAATACAAAATGAAACCCATACAAACCTAAATGATAACTACCAAACAAATCCATATAATTTATTCAAAAATTAAAATTGTTTCCTAAACTATAGAAGAAAACTTCAAAGACCATAAATTCATATTTAAATAACATATAAACATAACAAAATATAAAACCCATACAAGAACTACCAAAATTTTTCACTAAATTGTAGGTAAAAACTTCAACGACCACAAATTAATATTTAAATAATAAATAAACATAACAAAATACAAAACCCATACAATAACAACATATTTTGACAAAACTCATAATGAAATTCCACCAAATATACAAAATTAATTAAAAAAAAAAAAGAAAACATATTGGTTACCCTATTATTGGAATCACGATTTGTTTTAATCGAAGATGAAAGTTAAATAAAATAAAAAGCAAAAGGAGAAAGAGAGAGGAAAGGTTACGGGGGAAAGATGAATAGGGTTTGGGTTTTGTGAAATAAAAGGAATGAGAATTAGGGTTTGGGTTTTGCAAAATTTAGAACATGAGGTTGATTGTTTATTTCAATCAAAGGTGGAGGAAAGAGAGAAGAAAAAATTGAAACGAATGGGGAGAGAAGGGAGGAATTTGAGGAATTTTTAGGTTTAGTGGGTAATGGTAGATTGGTATTTTCATAACTATTTTTAGGTTTATTATTTGTTAAATTACTAAAAAATCATCAAAAAAATTTTTAATTTTTGCTAAAAATCAATTTGGACCATTATGACATGTGTCAATCCGTAACACTCCCAATCTAGAGCCTAATAGGTTAAGAATATTACTATCATTAACCCATATTTGAAGTGTAATGAATGTAAGCTAACAAAACACTATGATCTTTCTATAACTTATTTAGGTAAATTTATGCTGCGAAAGTCCTCTAATAATGATTAGGTCCTGTACTTTAACTAAAAAGTCGTTATAAATTTTTCGCATCTAATTGATTTATTCACATTCTTTAATCTACCTTGCTTGGATTCATGACTCTTTATTGATTTAATTCCTTTCTCAATTAACTATTGTGATTGATTTACATATAATTCCTTATTATTATTATTATTATATTTCTTACTTTCTTTTCTATTTATTTCTCTCTCTCTCTCTCTCTTTTACTTAATGAGTGCTTAAGAACTTAGCTCGAACCGTCCAACGGTACTAGCATGCGATGGATACTTTAAACTAACTACACTACTACCATTACTCTACAATTTTACTATTAGTGGTTCAATTAAATACATTCACTATTTACTTACAAAACCAATTTTATGCCAACTACTACAAAATTATCTTATTTATTACCATGTCATGGCTTGCTCCTACCCTTTCATCTACTCGGTTGATAGCTTTAATTACTAAATAAAAGAATATGGCCATTGCTATAAAGTAAACTAAAATACCTAATATAACTAAAGACATCGTGTGTATTAGGCCCTTACGTTAACCACATCCCACATATGTGCTACACATGCCATCCTCGATAGTCGGTTCAAATGTCGTGAACAACATCTTTACTTAGATTATCTACATCACAAGCATATTAGTAAGTGATAACTCGGTAGTTAACCGGTGTATGTAGTCTATGTATATGCATATATAAAAGATGGGTATATGCTTAATAAATTCCCTTTTTCCCCATGTTGTACAAATTTCATAAAATAGTCCGAAATTCGTTTTTCCGTCTTTGAATATGTCTCATTTAGACACTTCGTGGTTTCCATAATATATGTTTGGTGAATCGGACTCGTTCACGCATGCTCGCTACCGAGCCTCTAAAGGTATACATCTGCATTTGCCTAGTCCTAAACCATTACCATTTCTATATGAAAAACCCATGAAGCCTTTTCCTCAATCAAATCCCTCAAAGTCATGAAAATCCTTTTTCTTTAAAATAATTTCGATCGCTATCGTAAAATCATGACATGAAATACATTTTCATGACTTGAAACACCTTTCATAACTTTGGCATGCTTATGCATTTTAGATGAAAATGCATAAATAATATTGATTCATAAATTCATGCCCTAAATGTTTATGTAGCCATGTCATAAAAATATGTATAAAATTAGGCAGACATACCGACATTAGTAAAATTACCTCATATCAATCATTTCCACCGTCATATACCATACCATACCATTTAAGAATACAACTTCACAATCAAAAAAATTTCAACCATATGCCGTATTCATAATTCAAAGATAATTTTCACCATTCAAGAACACCATTAAACATGAAAATCAAGCAAAACCATTCAAAATTCCATTTTTCTTTGTTAAGGCCAAATGATGCCCTATTTCAAGCTATCTCGTTTTCTTCCCAATTTTTTATTTCCATTATGACTAAAATCTTAACCCACTATAATTAGGTATGGTTTAATTGAATTATTAGGTTTTAATCTTAGTTTGGGCCTTAATGGGCCTAAACATCAAGTTGACTAACATTAGTGAATTTTTACGTTTTCTTCTCATTTTATTCCATAATTTTAATATGATATAGCATGAATACACATCAACCATATGAATTAATTTAATTGATATTCGTGGTACAAATTCCCGCCCAAACCCGTATTGGGCCGAACTTGGGCTCAAGCTCTTTTAATCAATTTTCTTCAATTTCTACAAAATTTTTCATTCCTACACATCAAAAAATACTCATTCAAGTGTAAATTAAACATCAAAACATAAATTAGATGCATAAAACTCAAATCCTAAAAATTTCTATTTAGATCGAATATACTCTTTGCATTTTCATGAATTTTTCTTCAATTCAAGTGTAATTTTTCATTTCTAAACACTAATTCAAACCTAATTAAAGCATATTCAAGTTCTAGAATATCAATTACATAAAGGCAGTAAAAACCCCCAAATAGGGATTTTGGCCGAATAGGATACCTTAAACGACCATAGGAATTTTTGAGTTTTAAACCTAAATTTTCAGTCTAATCAACCTATTTCCATCTCAATTGCATGTATTACAAGCTTAAAATCATTTCCTCCAATTTTGGTTTATCAAGAACCCTAACCCTAATTATTCTTTAATTAAGCAATTAACTTAAAAATTAAGCAATTAAACATCAAATTGACATGAAATTAGACATGTTTATGATGTTGATGAGGTTAACGTACCTAATTGAGCTTCAATTCAATCTTGAAAAGCTAGGTTGTTTGAAATTTTCCCTTCTCTTTCTTTTGCTTCTAGATTTGAATTAATTCCTTAAAATTTCTCCTTCAAAATCTTTGGCCCCTAAATTGAAATTGAAGTTGAATCCACTTATTTGGAAGGTTTAAAATTTATTAGAACTGTTTTGGGTGAATTTTAGATGGAATTTTTACAAGGGTCTCCCTTGTGTTTTCCTATTTTCTTGACATTTTTAATTTTTATAGCAATATCATTTATAGGCCAATTTTGCAAACTTTTTTACTTGATCTCTACCCTTAATTTGGGTGAATCTCAACCCTTAAATTTAATTTTCAATTATAAATTTTCATTTGGCCAATTTTTGGCTATCTATCCCTCTTTTTATTTAATGCATCCATCCTCGCTTGATTTTAGCCACAACTTTTACTGGAAATTAGACTCATTTATAGCACTAAGTCGGTAAATTTTGGTGGAAAAAAATTAATCTTGGTCCCTCAAATTGCTAGAAGTTTTCATGACCTATTCTTTCCCAAATCCTTTTTTTTTATTCAAATAATCACTTTTAATCCTCCCTTTTTCATCTTTATGGCTAACTTTTTTCCCTTTAAATTTCTCTTTCAAAATCTTTGGCCCCCAAGTTGAAATTGAAGTTGAATCCACTGATTTTGAGGGTTTAAAATTTGTTAGAAGTGTTTTGGGTGAATTTTAGATGGAATTTTTGCAAAGGTCTCCCTTGTGTTTCCCTATTTTCTTGACATTTTTAATTTTTCCAACGAGTACTATTTAAAGGCCAAATTTGTAGACTTTTTGACTTGATCTCCACCCTTAATTCGGGTGAATGTCAACCCTTCATTTAATTTCCAATTATAAATTTTCATTTGGCTAAATTTTTTGCCATTTATCCCTCTTTTTATTTAATGCATCCATCTTGCTTGATTTTAGCCACAACTTTTACTAGAAGTCGGACTCATTTGTAGCACTAAGTCGGCAAATTTTGATGAAAAAATAATTACTTTTGGTCCCTCAAATTGTTAGAAGTTTTCATGGCCTATTCTTTCCCAAACCCTTCTTTTATTCAAATAATCACTTTTAATCCTCCCTTTTCGGTCTTCGTGGCCACCTTTTGACCCCTTAAATTTCTCTTTGAAAATATTTGGCCTCCAAGTTAAAATTGAAGTTGAATCCTCTGATTTGGAGGGTTTAAAAATTATTGAAAGTGTTTTGGGTGAATTTTAGATGGAATTTTTGCAAGGGTCTCCCTTGTGTTTTCCTATTTTCTAGACAATTTTAATTTTTCCAGCAACACTATTTATAGGCTAATTATTTAGGCTTTTTGAATTGATCTCCACTCTTAATTTGGATGAATCTAGCCCTTAATTTAATTTTCAATTATAAATTTTCACTTGGAAAAAGTTTTGGGCCATTTATCCCTTTTTTATTTATTCAATGAGTCCATCTTGCTTGATTTTAGCCACAACTTTTACTAGAAGTCAGACTCATTTATAGCACTAAGTTGGCAAATTTTGGTGGAAAAACAATTAATTTTGGTGCCTCAAATTGCTAGAAGTTTTCATGCCCTATTCTTTCCCAAACCCTTCTTTTATTCAAATAATCACTTTTAATCCTCCTTTTTCAGTCTTTATGGCCAAATTTTGGCCTTTAAAATTTCTATATAATTTAATTTGAGAACTTAGACTTTTAATTTTGCGTACTTGAATCCTTAATTTTATGCAATTTAGTCCCTAGAACCAAAATTGCATCCTACATCTTTTAAAATTCCAATTTCTTGCTAGAATAAATTCAAAGACTTATTAATAGAATTTCATCTAAATTTCCATAATTTTATAATTTCATTTAGGCCTCCAAATAAATTATTTAGTAGAAAAATTATAATATTACCTATAAGAAATATTCCCCGTATATTGAAAAAGTAATTAAAATTTATTTGACACTCCTACACACCTTGAGTGATTTTTCCATGCCCATTAAAAAAAAAAAAAAAATTCCTAATCCCTTTAAAATGTCTAATTTAATTTTTCTATCTCTAAAACACTATTTCCATGCATAGAATTTAAAGAAAATATTAACACCACATCAAAAAATTCACATAATCACATAAAATAATACAACACCCCTCTAAAAATTATTCTACGCAAACAAAATATTTTTCATGCAAAAACTACTATTCATATATCATAAAATCAATAAAATATTTCTTAAGCATGGAAAAACTATTTTAACTATTGTAAATATTCTTTTAAGTTCCTATGGATTATTTCTCACTCTCAAAATATGTTTCATATTTATTTAATATTAAATTTTTATTTAATTCAACTTCAACAACTACTAGTTATTACACAATCTATCATTGAGTAGGCCTTGTCATGTGTGTTTATGTGACATATTAGGGTTTGAAGCAATAATTTAAAAGTAGAATTTTTAAATTGGATGAAAAAAAATTAAAATTTCAATAAAATAAAAAATTGAATTGTGCGAGTCTCAATATATGCTAAAACCCGTTTTTCTCTTTTACTAAACTAGAAATTTTAATAATAATTCTATCTCTTAAAAGTTATTTTAATAAATAAAGAATTGAACTATGTTAGATATGAGCATTAAGGATCTGCTTGTCCATCAACAATTAAATATTATAGAATGTATTATTAGCCTTTTCCTTGAAAAAATGAACTCGCTGAGCATTTTCCGCGATTGGACTACACCCGGATCTCTTGACATCAAATCAAGGATGGAAGTTTATATGTTTTCAAAAATGTTTTCCATGCCATGGTTGGTGGAAGACCGAGAAATTTAGTAATTAATAGTATTTATTTAATAGGTTTATTTTGAGAAGAGATAAAAAAAAATCATGAATGATCATATTTTCAAAGAGACCGCTGCCCATGAATGATCATTTTCAATGTCTTGTCCCAAGTGAGTGGGTTTGGATGACAGATGGAGTTGTATTGTAGGATTCCTCTGAATTCAACTTAGATGACTGAAATTTCTACTATATCAACCCTTACATCAGCAATAGACTATGTATCTGAATTCAGTTCCGCAATTTCTAAAGGCAACCCAAATTGACCAATCAATGATTTAGAGTATTACAAGAAGTTTCTTATGTACTTACAACAAAAATAATAATAGAGAGAGACATAAAACTAGGGGTTGCGCAACCAAAGTTTGACCAATCAAAGACAGTGTTGCCAAGAAATTCATTAAGGAATGATTCATTATGCAGACGACGAATAGAAGACCAGATTGGCGTCAACAACCGATGCATTCAGCAAAGGTTTCTGCACTTGAAAGGAATATGGAGGGGTCAGGTGGGACTGTAATTTAACTTGCTTCTTCTCTTGACTATAGCAGCAGCGGTCCATTGATCCTCTTTATTATTATTATTATTATTATTATTTTAATTGATGGTAAGATGCATTTTTAGACAATTTTAAGGATATATCCCTCTCAATTAACCTTAATATATTTTAAAATAATAAATTTAGAAAAATCTAATTTGTAGGCCCTATGTTTGCATTAAATTGAAAAATTGAAATTTGTTTAAATAATTTTGCAAATTCAATCATATAATCGTTACATTTAGACAATTTAATCCAACTATTTTCATTTATTAATAAAAATTCATTTTTTATTTTAAAATTTTTTGAATTGGAAAATATTTGCCATCTGCAGCATGATTTTGACCAAGTTATTTATCTTTAATTTTTAAAAGAATTAAAAAAAAATATTAAAACAAATAAAATAAATCAAAAGATTTACAAGTTATTTTCTTTCTTTCTTTCTTTCTTTTCCTTTCAAATATGCTATTTGAACGGTTTTACTAGGGATTTGCATGAGTGACATGTGATTCAATGGTGAGCTAAAATTTAGACGGAATATTTTTCTCAATATGGTGTGTTATTGTTACATAGATTTCTATTAACAGTTAAACTGAGTCGGATAAAAAATGCCTAATATGATGAGAATAGATTCGATTTTGCAAAATTAATTACCCATGTTTCAATTTGCTGATTTGATACAAACTCATGATCTCAAAATATGTTTCTTTTTTCAATAAATCATCTTAAAATACTCGTCTCAATATTCAAATTCTCAAAGTCTAAAGAGTAAGCAAACCCCCTTAATCATCTTTAATCTTGATGTTGATTGTTAATTAATTATATCATCTTACCATATGTGTCAATTTTTTATATGGAATTATTTGGATTGTAGGAGGACTCTTCCTCTTAATTAGTATTTTCAAACTAAAGGTTAGGTGTGATTTGTCAAATAACTATTTCAATTCAAAAGCTTAACTTTTTAGGTGAGGCTTCAAAAATGGTTTTATATGACTCTCTTACACATTTCTTTAAGTGAAAACCCTTTGAGCTTAAAACTTACACATTTTCATACTACCTTGTGTTTAATTAATTAAAAGAGAATGAGAGTGGTGAGATTTGAACTCATGACCTCTTAGTCAACAAATTTCTAATACCATGTATGTAGCGATCCAACGTTCGCGAGACTCCTAAAAAAATTTTAAGATTTAGTTGAAAGTTTTATTTATTTGAGAATGTAAGTTATTTATTAATTTCGAAGTCATCGCCTAGTATTAAAGAAACTAAGAACTTAAAATAAGTACTAGTTCGGAGCTTCTCAAGTAAGAATTTGGTTATGTCTTTGAAAAGATATCAATCACTCAAAAACACTATTTCCTAAGAAATGTACACATTTAGTTTAGTCTTAATGTTTATCTCGCTAAAAATTTTTATTTTTTCCAAGATTGATGCTAAGTCAAAATTCCAAGTTTTATTTCCTATGTCAAATTAATTTTTCATTTTTGTTTATGGCATCGTATTGAACCGATCATCGGACTCCTCCATCTAACGTCTCATCAATTCAATATTAGATCCAGCTTTAAGTCGCAACATAATCGGTATGTTGAAAAATAACCTAATTATGAAATTGTGATCGATTTAGGCTAACATCGGTCCCTATTAGATATAAATTTTTTTTTTCACCTAGTATTTTCTATATTTTTTAATTTTTCTCTTCTTTTCTTCCTTCTTTTTTTTTAATTTTTTTATTTTATATATATATATATAATTTTTTCTCTTCTTTTTTTAATCTTACCTAGCATTTGTTCTTTTTCTTTCTTTGCTTGTTGTTTTCTTTATCTATTACCTAGCATTCTCTCTCTCTCTCTCTCTCTCTCTCTCTCTCTCTCTCTCTCTCTCTCTCTCTCTCTCTCTCTCTCTCTCTATTTTTAGTTTTTTATCTTGAATTTTCTTTTTTTCTATTTATTTATTTATTTCAACTAATCATTTTTTATTTCTCATTTTTTGGGAAAATCATATCTAAAAATTAGGAGACTCGATGATTCGTCTACCTATAATTACCTAATTTAATTATTGAAATTAAACCTAAAATTAAACCTTTTTGACTAAGTACGTAAAAAAAACAATTAGCAATTCAAAATATTAAATATAAATCAGACATGAAATAAAAGGTAAATAAAAATAAAAATAAAGGCTAACTTAATTAAAAAAAAAAAGAAGAAGAAGAAGCTAAATTAGGGGTGTTAGGCCCTTTGGGCCCATTAATCCGGCATGTTGGACTAAACCCGCTCTATTGAGCCCACTCAATCTCTTTCCTTTCTATTTTTCTTTTTGGGTCGGGCTAGACCTAAGGCATTTTCTCTTCTCTCTCTCTCTCTTTTTTTCTTTCGAACTAGGCTAAGCCAAGTCCAACTCTATTCTTTTTGTCTCCTTTTTTTTTTTTGGACTAGGCTAAGTTGAGTCTAGCCATATTCTTTCTGTCTCCTTTTTTCGAATCGGGCTAAGCCCAATCCAATCTATTTTTTCTCGTCTCTTTTTTTTCTTGACTTGGCGTATGTTCTTTCCGTCTCCTTTTGTAGCCTAGTCTCTATTTTCTTTTTCTTTTTTTTTCCTTTCCCTCTATTTCTTTTCTTTCTCTTTTTCCTCTCTTTATCTCTTTCTCATAACACAAATACCAAAACTTGGACTAAGGCACTCTGTAGAAATCAACTAGCATTTTCCTCATCTTAACCTTGTTGATGAACTAGAATTCCAAACTCAAATAACAAGGAAATGAAAGATAGTACTAAAATGAATTGAAAATGAAAATGAAACTAGAACTAATCCAAGTTGCCCAAAAGGGATAAAGATTGTTTGTAGATTTGATTGATGATCGTAAGGTTTTTTTAGGGTTTGTTAGAAGCTGGGAGGCCTACTCGTTGGTGTTGAATGCCCGGGCTTGAGTAATGATACCCTTGCCACTAATTAGAAAATGTGGGTGAATGGTTAAACAGATTGGTTTTGGTTTTTATATGTTGAGAAAGGTTTAAAAAATACAAGTGGATTAAAGGTGGAAAGATTGTGTATTGAATAGCCACTTAAAGAGAAGGATTGATAATGCTTTTGAAAGCCAAAAAACTTAAAGGAAACCCAAAAATTCAAGAAACCAAGAAAACTTGAAGGAAAACCTAGAATTTCAAGGAACGTAGATTCCACTCTTCTCTCAATTCGATCCCATCTTCCTTAATTCCTCCATTTTTCCCTATTTTTAGCCAAATTCAAACCCATCACCACCCTAATATTGATCTTTAGTCAATCGAAACCATCGATCAATGAAGTTAAAAAAACATGCTTTTGTGTTCTTGATCGTGTTTGCAAACCGCAATTAAAGGAAAAGGATGCGGTGTGTGTGTGTGTGTGTGTGTGTGTATGTGTGTGTGTGTGTGATAACCCAAAAAAAAAACCGAGGCTAATAAAAAAGGAGCAATAACTACCCTTTTTCCAAATTTCTCCCCTCTTTTCTCTCCCTCTCTTACATATTTCTCTTCTAAAATATCTTCCCATTTTCACATCAATTCCTAAGCTAATTCATTGTTAAATTAGCTTACGAGAAACATACATTAGTTGATTTAAATGAAGCTTAGCTAAATTGGAGCTTAGGGAAGCTTAAAAGAATTTGAGATTTGAAAACGATAGTGTGAAGACAAGATTTTTTATCTACCGATCTTTAAATTGCGAAGTTTATGTGTACTTAATGATAATATTGAGATGCAATTGATTTGTGTTGTTAATCACTTAAGGAATTGATTAGATTAAGATTAGGGCTTTGAAATCAATTTGGAAAAAAGTTTGATTAAGTGGTCCTAAATGTTTACTTGATATTTAATTATCTTGTGTAAGTGAAATAAGAGGTTAATTTGAAGTAGAATCAAATGAATTTGAGAAATTAAGAGGTCGAAGATGATGAATAGTGACAAATCTGAATTTAAGTTTTAATTGAAAAGAATTTAAGAAAAATAAGGAATTAAGATATAAAACTATAATTAAAGATGAATAGAGTGATTATTGAATTAATTAGACTAGAATTAATCATTTAATCAATCAAGGATTGATTAATTAAAGGTTGATCTTTAAGGAATGAGTGAAAGATTGGCAATGGAATGTGATTAGATGATTATTTAGAATCAATTAAAGGATTATAGAGTTTAGTTAGATTATCGGATTGAGTCTTTTCAATCAATTTCATTTTTATTTGATAATCTTGTATTTCTAATTCTAGAATAATTCATTATTTGGATCATTCCTTGTTATGTGATATTGATGGATGATCCATCATCTTGTGATGCTAGATTCTTTGAAAGAGGCCACTCTATCCCAACCATATTGATTTTGTTCGATTCTCTCGTTTATACCGTGAGTGGATATTATATTGTGTACTATGTGTTAAAGTTTTTGAATTATCCATCATACATCATTGTTTATGAATGATTTATAAGGATTCTAGTAGAACTTAGATAGGAATGAACACTCTAAATATTTGAATTTTTTTCGTATCAAATGATTTGATGAGAATTGAAAAGAGATTTTAATGTGTTGGATAAATATGAATGGTTTGATATATGATTTTATGGATTTGAACATGACTATGTTGTCCCCCTATTTTGAGTATTCATGTAATTTGTGAAAATGCATGCAAGATATTTGAAATACCGATTTGAAGATATATAAGTATGTTTCATTTTCAAAAATATTTTTGAGACCTTGGGGAACCTAGCTATCAAAGGGATAGCCTTTGAGCTCAATGATACGAGGTTCCATCTAGTAGGAGAGGTGTAGTGCCGGATCGTATATCGACCAACATACGAAAACCTAGTCACATGAGGCGTGATCTTTAGGTGTTCACACCCAATGATATGTTATTACACCACGGGTATATAAAACCTATATATGTGTTTTCATATGAGTACGATATA
This sequence comes from Dovyalis caffra, assembly GCA_963924115.1. Classification (NCBI taxonomy): domain Eukaryota; kingdom Viridiplantae; phylum Streptophyta; class Magnoliopsida; order Malpighiales; family Salicaceae; genus Dovyalis; species Dovyalis caffra. Next base: position 13,282,224 of record CAWUPB010001194.1, on the reverse strand, counting down.
TGTATGTATGAATGCTTATACAAAATGGTTTTGAACCATTTGATTGTGATATGAAATGTGTTTGAGAAATGAGCATCGCATTTTGACATGGATTTGAGAACATTATTCATAATTTGTTTTTCTCTCTTAGTATATTATATAATGTCTACTCACTAAGCTATTGATTGCTTACCCCTCATTATTTTAGTTTTGTAAGATATTAAGGGATTATCTATTGCTTCTTTCGGATTCCCTTTCGTGAAGTCAATATTTTGGTCGTGTGACTTACCTTAATTGTAATTCCTTAGAACCTATGTATGTATTGATTATTTTTTTTATCCCAAATGATCTATAATTATAACTATGGGTAATGTAATATAATTTGATTAAGAATATTGAACTTATCTATTGAAATGAGAATACTATGGAATTTATGAAATGTGTTAATGTTGAAGAAATATCTATTAAGTTAAGATTATTGTGAAATGGAAATGATATTTGATATTGGTGATGATTTGAGGACTTTAGATTAGTAGTTGAGGCTTGCTTGTGTCAAGGTGGGCCTCATGGTTCCCTCGGTCTTTACACTAATCATGGCCTACTCTTGGGGTCATGACAAGTATTGTTATCAAGGCATAGGTTTTAGAGTCTAGGATAACTACAGAGCATATGTTTTATTCTAATTCATGTTTTTACCTTGAATCACATGTATCAATCTGTTAGTGTGCATTTTAGTCAATATGATTGCAATCTAGTATCACGTGTGAGAAGTAGGATTTTATTGCATGAAATTCCCTCACATGGCTTGCTTAAATTAACACACAACCGTGTCAATTTTTCCTCTCAAATCATGTTTATTGGTTACCGTCCGTGTGGCATTTCTTTCTTCTTTAGAGCAATTTTACATGACACACGACCGTGTCACTTTTGCCTACAAATCATGTAAATTATTTCTACCCATATGGCTTTCCTTTTTTATTTGAATTGTAATTTTATTGGTTAAACAAGGACATGTTGAATTTCTTCAACACATCGTGTTTGGACTCTTCCGTCCATGTCTCTCCTTTTGTTAAATACACATACGAGCATGTTAAATTTTTAAAGCAAATCATGTAGATTCTTTTTGCCCATGTCCGTCATTTTTTAAATTCATACATAAGCATGTTAATTTTTAAAGAAAATTGTGTGGATCAATTCTACCCGTGTCTTTTTTTTTTTGCCAATTCACGCATGGGTAGGTGAATTTTCAAAACAAACCATGTCTACTAGCTACTATTTATAAGACTTCTCGAGTTAAATCATGCATGGAAATGTCGATTTGTTCTTCAAATCGTGTGTCTTCTTTTCCGGCTATGTGCTTCTCTCTTTTAGCTTGATTATTCATGTTCATTTGTTTTGTTTCTTGTATTCTTGGACTTATAAATGTTTTGGTTTGGGTTTACTCATTTGAATTTATTAATTTTCTTTTGTAAACCCAAGATCATTATCTCATTTAAGTATAAACAAGTCTAATAAAAGAGGGGATAAGATTTATATGAATTAGGCATTAAGTATATTATCTTTTAAATTATACTAAATTGGAGTTATGCTTTGTAAAGACGACAATGGTCAAGACTAGGTCAAGTGATCATAGAGGAGGTGTCGAGGCTAAGGCATCATCTAGACTTTCACGATCTCATAGTAGGACTAGCCTTAGAGAAGAAGAAGACCCCGATATGAGACGTCGACTAATGTAATGTCTAGGTTTTATGCTATATATATATATATATATATATATATATATATATATATATGTATGATATCGATGTGAAATGGTTTTTAACCATTTAAGCTCGTGATGTATGATTTGGTTTTACGATATGCATTGATTTTGAAGAAGCTAATATTGCATATTGAGTTAAAATTTTAAGTTATCGTCCTTAGTCCATTTTCCTCCTTCGGATGTGTTATATAGTATCTACTCATTAAGCTATTGATTGTTCATTCCTCACTAAAATTTTAAAATTTTAAGTTAACTTTCTTAGTCCATTTTTCTCCTTTAGATGTGTTATATAGTATTTACTCACGAAGATGATGATTGCTCACCCCTCACTATTTCGGCTTACGGGATTTGTGAGGGTGCCTTTTTAGCTTCTATTCACTGCTTGTCTTGAAGTCGGCACATTAACTCGTGAGGTTTATGTTTGATCTTATTGTATTCTTAAAAGCTCTACAATTACAGCTTGTGGGTGTTGTATTAGAAATTGATTATGGATACCGATTGAGGAAATGTAAAAATAGCATTGAATTAGGATTTGTGTTGGAATTATAATATGACGAATATTAGTTAAGAATATTATAAATAAAATAATATTTGAGGTGATATTGGTTTTATGATTGTAGTAGAAGTATTTGAGGCTTGCTTGAGTCGAGGTGAACCTCACGATTCCTTCGATTCTTGCATCGATCATGGCCCACTCCTAGTGGTCGTGATAGAGTTGGTATCGGAGCATAGACTTTAGAGTCTAAGGTACCTATAGAGCATAGATTCTATTCTAATTCATGTTCTTATTTTGAATTACATGGATCAATCAATTAGTGTATACCCTAGCTCTTATGTTTATAGTCTTAAATTATATGCAAAAAGTAAGGTTTTATAATATATATTTCCTTATATGGTTTCCCTTCACCTTGGGTCTCTTAGCTATCGCTCGTGTCGTTTTTCTTTCTTCTTTGAGCAATTCTATGGTGAGAGACACGATTGTGTCAAATTTACTTTTTAACTTATGTCATCGCTCATCGCCCATGTGGTTTTTCTTTCTTTCTTGAACAATTTTATTGTGACACACTATCATGTCATATTTGCTCTTCAACCAGGTGTCTCTAAGCTTCTACTTGTGTGGCTTTTCTTTCTTTCTTAGATGACAACCTTATTAGTGAGACACGAGCGTGTCAATTGGTGTCCAAGCTATGGTAATGCCTACTAACCGTGTGTCTTCGAGCTAAATACACACACGAGCATGTCAATTTTTTTGCATAAACCATGCCTATTCCTTCTACCAATGTCTCTCTTTATGCCAAACACATGTACGGATGTATTAAAATTTTTATGCAAATCGTGTTTATTCTTTCGTTTCGTGTGTATTCTTATTCTAAAAATATGCATAGGCGTGTCATTTTTCTACATAAGCATTGCTTAACCCTACTACTCGTGTGACTTCTTATGATAAATACGCATATGGACATTGCTCTTTAAGCTATGTTTACCCCTTCTACCCATGTGTCTCCTTTCTCCAATTTGGTTTTTCATGTCATTTCTATTTTATCCTTTGTGTGTTCGGACTTATATGTGCTTTAGCTTGGGTTCACTCATGTTGATTTGTTATTTTCTTCTTGTAAACTCAAAAATTGTTACCATGTTCTTGAGAATAAGCAAGCCTAATGAAAGAGAGAATAAGAATTATATAAGATATGTATTGATTGCTTTATCTTCTTGAATTTATCCTTTTTGAAATATGTTGAACTTAAGTTATGTTTTGTATAGATTGCTATAGTGAGGACTAGGTCAAGTGATCATAGAGAAGGTATCGAGTTTGAGGTATCATATAAACCTTCAAGATCTTATGATAGATCTAGGGTTAGAGAAAAAGAAGACCCTAATATGATGGCATTAGTTAACATCATAGTTGGTTTTCATACTATACATCACACTCTGTGAGATACCGATCGATGGTATTCTTTAAATTTTTCAAGCTATGATAGGGTTAGTGTCCGCCAATCAAGGATTAGGTAAAGCAGGTACATCTACAACTAGTATCCAATAAAGGTTAGTGGGGTTTGACCCCTACATGGAAAATTTTTTGAGATTAAAGCCACTAATCTATTATGGTGATAAGGATGATAAAGATCAAATGCATTTTATAGATGAGATAAAGAAGAGGCTAATAGTGTTTTGATGTCTTGATGAGAGAAAGATTGAATTGGCAACAATTATGCTTGAAGGAAGTACTAGTGATTGGTATAAATGGGACGAGAAAACTTAATTGGCCATGGAAATAATTTATAGAAGCTTTTATAGACAAGTAATTACCCGAGAGTATCAGGAAAAAAGGAATAAGTAGTTTGAGAGACTAATACAAACTTCGACATGATGGTGAAAGAGTATGAGAGGAGGTTTATAAAATTATATCGTTATGCTCTAAAAATAATACCGACTAAGGCAAAAAAGGTGAAAAGATTTATGAATAGGCTAGTGAATCCACTCTTTATAGTTGTATTTCCCTAAAAGTTTTAGAGTTATTTAGAAGTAGTTGATTGAGCTCAAAAACTTAAGATGAGAAAGATGGAGAGTAGAGCAACCAAAGAGGGAAAAAAAGACTAAGATTGATGCCTCATCATCTCGGTGGGCATAAAGACCATAGTATTGGATCTAGTTGAGATATGAGTATTCGGAATTATTTTATCTCTCAAAAAAGAATTTTTAGACAGAATAGTTATGGTGGATCACGAATAAGCATAAGTCAAAGTTCATCTCACTCAATTCATCGGGGTTTTGGAAAAAGGTGCTCTGCTTATTAGGTTTAAGAGGTTAGGGTCGGATAAGTATTGGTGGTGACCGAGCTTGAGTTTTTACTATCACCCTACAGGATGCTCATACATTCAATACTATTATATTAAGTATCCTTTAAGTCTTCTCTTATGATGCAAGAGTACTATTTAAGTTAGGGCAACCTATTCTTTTGTGTCACCATATTTTGCTAAGAGATTCGAGTGTGAGTCCATGTATGTTAGAGTAGTTTTTCATGGTGTCAACATTAATGAAAGAATGCATAACAAGCTGATATGATTTTTAGAAATTATGATGTATGGGTGATAGGTAGAAATCTATTTATGGATTTGATATTGTTGGATATGATATGATTTTAGGAATTAACTAGTTAGCAAATTATCATTCTTCGCTAGATTGTTATAATAAGATAGCGTATTTTGAGGATTTAGGAGAAGAGAGATTGTTTTTTCAAAAAGAGCAGAGTGTAGCACCTTCCAATTTAATATCTATCATCAAGGCAAGTAAGATGATGAGAAAGGGGTTTATAGCCTATCTATCATATTTGGAGGAGATTGATGATAATGTGATCAGTTTGGACCAAGCTTTAGTTGTTAGAGATTTTCTCGATGTATTTTTAGTTGAGCTAATTGGTTTACCTTCGGATAGAGAAATAAAATTTGGTATTAAATTGCTTTTGGACATTGAACCTATCTCTACACCTCTCTATTGAATAACACCGAACTGAATTGAAGGAGTTGGAGATTCAACTTCAAGACTTATTAGATAAGGGTTTTATCTAACCTAGTGTTTCTCTATAGGGTGCTTTAATTTTTTTTGTTAAGAAAAAAGATGAAATTTTAAGGTTATGTATTGACTACCATCACAAGTTGTATACCAAGTTTTTTAAGTGTGAATTCTTATTAGAGGATTAGGCATTCCTAGGACACGTTGTGTCTAAAGAAGGGATTATGATTGATTCAAAGAAAGTAGAGGTAGTAAGCCATTAATCGAGACCTATTTTGGTGACTACAATTCATATCTTTTTGGGTCCGGCTAGGTATTACAAAAGATTTGTTCAAAACTTCTCAAGAATTGCAGTATCGTTGACTAAGTTGACTTAGAAAATTATAAAATTTTAGTGGTCGGATAAGTGTGAGGAGAGATTTTAGAAGCTAAAGATGTATTTAGCTATGACACCGATCCTTACCTTATCCTCAAGTAGAGGTGGATTTTCAATGTTTTATGATCCCTCGAGAGTAAGGTTAAAATGTGTGTTGATGTAGCATAATAGGGGTGATAGTTTATGCTTAGAGGTAGTTAAAGAAATATGAATAGAACTACCTTACACATGACTTGAAATTGGTAACGGTGGTTTTTGCCTTAAAGATTTAAAGACATTATCTATATGGAGAGACTTGTGAGATCTACCTAGATCATAAGAGTCTAAAGTACATATTTGATCAAAAGAATCTAAACTTGAGGCAAATGAGGTGGATGAAACTACTTAAGGATTATGACTATAATATCTTGTATTAGCCGTGTAAGGCTAATGTGGTAGCAGATGCTTTGAGTAGGAAGTCGGCTAGGAGCTTGGCTTATATATCGGAGGAGAAATGGGCATTGGTATTAGAAGTGAATAGATTATGAGATTCTAGAGTGGTGTTTAGAGTTAATGAATCGAGTTTTTTTTTTATCCCTATCGAAGGTAGGCTAGTTTTGGTGGATCAAATTCGAAAGGCTCAAATGAATGATGAGAATATATAAGAGATTTTCACTAAGATGTAAGGAGAAAAAAAGTACAAGTTTTAGAGTGGATGGTAGAGGTACCTTATGGTTTCATCGGAGGTTATGTGTGCCAAAGAATTCGAAGCTAAGAGAATAGATTTTGATAGAAGTTCACATTCTAGCTATGTCAAGATGTATAGTGATCTTCATGAACACTATTAGTAGATCGAAATGAAGAAAGATATTATGAAATTTGTTTCACGGTTTTTGACTTATCATTAAGTTAAATATGAGCATCAAAGGCTAGCAAGAATGTTACAAGAGTAGCCTATATCGAAGTGGAAGTGAAAAAGAGTGACAATGGATTTTTATGACATATTTTCCTTGAAGTTAATGGGGATATGATTTGATTTGGGTTATTATGGATAGATTAATTAAGTCCACCCATTTCCTATCTCGTAAAGACTACCTATAGGTATGCTCAATATGTCCAATTATATATTGATCGGATAGTGTCTTTACATAGCATTTCAACCTCTATCATTTCATATCAAGGTACTTAGTTTACTTCTCGATTCTAGACAAAATTACAAGAGGCACTTGATACGAGATTAGACTTCGGTATGAGATTTCATCCTCAAATAAATGGTCATTCAAAAAGGACAATTCAAACCTTGGAGGATATGTTTAGAGCATGTGTGATGGATCTAAGAAGTAATTGGGATCGTCACTTGCCATTAATCAAATTCTCGTACAAGTAACAACTATTACTCCAATATCGATATGGCTCCTTATAAGGCTTTGTATAGCCGAAAGTGCGGATCGCTAATATATTAGGTGGATGCTAGGGAAAAGAAAGCTTTAGGGCCAAAATTGATTCAACTCATTATTGAGAAGGTAAAGTTGATCTAAAAACGCCTTAGAATCGGGCATAGTAAACAAAAAAGTTATACATATCCTAAGCGAGAGACATGTGGAGTTTCAAAATAATGATTTTATGTTTCTTTGAGTTTCTCCAATAAAGGGATTAATGCAATTTGGTAAGAAGAAAAAGTTGATCCCGAGATATGTTGGACCATTTGAGATTATTGGTCGAATTGGAGCAATGACTTATGAGTTGATATTGCCGTCATAGTTTTCAAGTCTACATCAAGTGTTCTATATTTTCATACTAAGAAAATATGTATTAGAACCTTCTCACATTTTGGATTCGCAATTTATGGATTTAAATCCCGACTTGTCATACGAGAAGCAAATAATAGCAATAGTAGATCGTCAAGTTAAGAAATTGTGCAATAAGAAGATTGCGTCCGTTAAGATCATTTAGATAAATTATTTTACATAACTCTCTGACATGATCTATGCTGATCTAACTCAAAAAATAAATAAAAATAAATGTAACTCAAAAAATAAATAAAAATAAATGTAAATACATACGGTGTCCTAAAATTTAATCGGTTGGTGTTGACTTCGGTGGGCACGACAGGGGTTTAATCTGCAGATGGGCACTCAAATTCTACACCTCCACTTTAGGATGGTACGCGGAAACCAATGATCATTAATTTTGAACAAAAATATCTTTCTTTGAACTGCTTGTCAAATCAGGCGGCAAATTCTACATATATATATAGACAAAAAAAAAAAAAAAAAAAAAGGACTTCCCATTCTTCTCATTCACTTCCTTGTCTAACTCTTAGGCTCATTCCTTTTCTCATAAATATCAAGCAATGGACCCCCACTTTAGATTTTTTTTTAGGATAACAGCTATAATACTAACCATAGAGTTGCATCAGTCGGTGTTGGAAATTTAATTTGATTGTGTATAATTAAATTTTGTGAGAAAATAATTAAATCAAACATATACAATAATTAAAAATATAAAAATAATTAATTATAAGAATATAACTACAAAAAAATTAATTTATATGAAAATATTTTAATTGCAATTGAAAAAAATTAAAGGACCAATTCCGAAATAATTTACTATAATAAAGAAAACAATACAATCACAACTCCAAATAATTCATTATAATCAAGAAATAGTACAATTATTTTAATTTCATACTAGTTAAATACCTGTGCTACGTTACAGTCGGACAACCATTATATACACGGGGTTAACGATCCGGATGGTATGATGCGAGTAGATGTTTTGTTTTTAAAAATTAATGTAAATTAAATCAATATATTGAGCAAACTTGTTTGATTTATATATATTTATTAACAAAATAATGTATAATATTTGTATAAAAATTTATATTTGAATAATTAAAAGGTTCTTTCAAAACATTCATTAAATTATTTTATTTAAAAATACAGATTTTAGAACATGAAAAAAATAAATAACAAATAATTGATGTTATGTATGAAGATATAATTAATTTCTAATAAAACTATATATATTATACTTAGCAAATTTAGAGTATGTAAAATAAATATAAAATATATAAAAAAAAATCCACCTAAATCGCGCGGAATATATCGAAGTAAATAGATTTAAATGATAACTACTATAAAATTGGTTTTAATAAATTCTAATTATATATGTATAAAAGCAAATGAAACCTGTGAATTTTTTAAACTAATTATTATTTTTTTTAGAAAAATTGAGTCGAATTATTTTTTTAACTAATTATTATTTTTTTAACAAAATTAAATCAAAGTATCTAAAATACACTTTTAGCTCTCTTCCTCTCCCTCATTAGAATTCATACATGACAAAACTCTGTTTGTGTGTGTGTGTGTGTGTATCGTACTTAGTAGACTTAGTGTGTAGAAAATAAATTAAAAAATATATAAAAAAACCCACTTAAATTGCATGGAATATATCGAAGTGAATAGATTTAAATAAAAATTATTATAAAATTGGTTTCTATAAATTTTAATATATATATATATATAACCAAATAAAACTAGTGAATTTTTTAACTAATTATTATTTCAAAAAAAACAAGTCAAATTATTTTTTTAATCGAGTATTATTTTTTAAAAAAATTAAGTCAAATTATCTAAAACACACTTTTAGCTCTCTCTCCCTCATCGGAATTTATATATGCAACAATGTCATTTTTATTTCAAAATTATAAAAATAATCAATCATATCAATTGTAATAATATGTTTTAAAAAACAAAACAATCATGTCCTAAACTTTTATTTCAAAAGCCATATATTAAAAAAAAAATTATTAAAAAATAAAATTATATAAAATTTAAAAATTAATTCGATAAAAATTTTAATAAGGAACAAAAAATTGAAGAAATAAATTTTAAATAATAAAAATAATATAATCACACACACACACAATATATATATATATATATATATATATATATATATATATATATATATATATATATATATATATTCAAATTATAATCTTAAAAAATATCATATATATTCTATTTTTATCAAACTGTATGTAAAACTAAAAAAAATAACAATTATTTTTTTATATTTTCACACCTAATTTCATGATAAAAAAAATATAAAAAAATTATTTATATAGAAGGGGAACAATTGCTAGTAGAGAACATATAGAAACCGAAAACCCATCCTCCTTACTTTTCTCAATTGCCAACAACTCGACCTAAAAAAAAAAAAAAAATGGAACGCTATATGAAGGAATAGTTCCAAGCAGACCCAACCCTAATAATAATAATAATAATAATAATAATAATAATAATAATAATAATAATGCTACGATGAATGAACAGATTCTAAAAAAAAAAAAAAGTGATTTGTTATAATGAAAGAACAGTTCCAATAGCCTAGCCCTTTTAAAAAAAAAAAATTCAGTCATAAAAGAAAAGGTACCGTTAGAGTGAATGAACAGTCCCACCTTCAAATCTTTTAATTTTTTTTTAATAATGAACTTGAGAATATCTTTTTAGTTAAATCTGTCTCATTATGAAAATTTAAAATCTATAAAATATTTGTGTTTCTATAAAGTCCAATACTTGTATGAGATCATTACCTTGATCACCATAATTCTTTGCAATCGTATTACCCAAAAATAAATAAATAAAAAAACCTTGTTAAATTAGCTTAGAAAAATCATAAACAAGTAGATTTAAGTTAAGCTTGGTTGAAAAATCTTATTGGACGCAATTTTTTTTTTTTAAGTCCTCTACCCAATTCAAAATCCTATTTTAAATATACTAATGAAAATTTGAATATTAATTTAATTTTTATTAAATAGCAATTTCATTTTAAACATGTAATAATATTTAAGTAAAAAAATCTAGGTCTGGGTATAAAAAGGGGCAAAGCTGTCCTTTTTCTAGATTTTTTTTCTTCTCCTCTCATTCTCATGCTTTTTGTCTCCAAATTCCCCCCATCTCCATCCTTGAAATCCTAAGCTAAAAACCTTGTTAAATTAGCTTATAAAAACCATAAACAAGTAGATTTAAGTGAAGTTTAGTTGGATTGAAGTTTGGAAAGCTTTGAGAGTTGAAATAGAAATTGGGATTGAAGATCAAGTGTCAAAGGTAAGATTTTTGATCAATTGATCTTTAAATTGGAATGCTTATATGCATTTAGTGGTGATTTTAAAGTTAGATTACATTGGGTTTACTCGATTGAATGAGGAATTGATTAGATTAAGTTTAGAGTTTTTGAGACCCATTTGAAGAAAAATGGATTAAGTAATTCTAAGTCATTATATATATATATATATATATATATATATATACGATGATTTGATATGAAATGGTTTTAAACAATTAAGCTATGATGTATGATTTGGTTTTATGATATGTATTGGTTTTGAAGAAACTAGCATTGCATATTGAGCTACAATTTTAAGTTATTATTCTTAGTCGGTTTCCCTTCTTTAGATGTGTTATATAATATCTACTTACTTAGCTATTGATTGCTCACCCTTCGCTATTTCAATTTTGGAGGATTTGTGGAGGTGCTCTTTATCTTCCATTCGGCTATTTGTCTTCAAGTCGACACATTGATCGTGTGACTTATTTCCTCGTAATCTCTTAGAACTTATGTTTGATCCTATTGTATTCTTAAAAGCTCGCGAGTTATAGCTTGTGGGTGTTATATTAGAAATTGATTATGGATATTGATTTGAGAAATGTAAGAAAAACATTGAATTAGGATTTGTGTTAGAATTATAATGTGATGAATATTAGTTAATAATATTATAAATGAAATGATATTTGAGGTGATATTGGTTTGATGATTGTAGTATAAGTATTCGAGGCTTGCTTAAGTCGAGAAGGACCTCACGAGTTCCTTCGATTCTCGTGCTATTGAGAGAGATATTAAGAGAGATCAAGAATTCTCACTATTTCTTAAATTCATGGACCAATTCAATTTAGTCGATTTTTCATTCACATTTTTTTTTCATCAAGAATATTTTATAAAACTCTTGGACTCTCAAATTTGGAGGATCCTATTTTCATGCAATTTATAGGTTTCAACAAGCGAGTTGATATTTTATGATCAATGGTGTAGTACTAGTTGTAGTAGTGGTCCTTATATATCGTATTAACAATTGAAAGATGGTCGAAAGAAAAAAAAATCTCTATTTGATAGGGCTTCTTCCTATACCTATAAATTCAATTGGACCTAGAATTTTGAGTAATTCTCTACGATGTTTACAAGGTAAAACATTTTCAAGAACAAGTAAATCATAATTATTTTTGTTTTTATTTCTAGTTAAACTTTGATATATTACAATAGATTTGGTAAAATTCTTTTTATCAATATAACTTTTTTCTCTCGTACCTTTGATTAATTTGTTGTTTTCTCTTATGAACTAATAAAATATTTATGGTTTGATACATAATAAATTTCCATCATTTTTTACCGATAGACGGGCTAATTCAATAATCAATATTCCCTTTTTCATCAATTCTATGAGAGTTAATTCTTTCTGAATCATCAGAATATCTAGACTCAGCTCTCTCCTTTGAACGAGAGGATATAATAATTTCTCGTGGATTTGTCAATCTAAGCAGGAGACAATATACTTTGATATTATTGATTTGTTTTTTATTTAAAGAATCATCCCATCTTAATTGAAAGCATAAATACCTTTTAGCAAGAAATCAATCCTCGCTTCGTATTACTTTTTGTATCGGTGATACTAATAAGAAGTGAAACATTATGGCAAGGAAAAGTTTGATTTAGGTGCGGAATAAGAGGCAAAATTTGGGATAAAAATATCATTTGATTCATCGATCCTTAAAAAAATAAATAAGCAAAGTTCTGTCATTGAGTGATAAATGGGAAACTCATGGAAAGTTACAATCCTCTCCACGAAATAGTGTAGCAACACGTCTTCACCGAAGTTATTTTTTGACTAGAAGACCAAAAGCTAATTATTGAGATTTTGGGCTATCCGGACACATACTTCATGAAATGGTTCATGCATGTTTGTTGCTGGGGGCAACAAGATCAAGTTGGTAAAGATTCAAAATTTTTCTTCATTTTTCTAGTCATTTGTATGATCATCGATCATAAAGGAGCCTCTTTACCATTCCGTATAAATGCGCATTCAATCCTTGTTTGTCCATTAGTTCCCACTTCTTCTTTCCATCATGCGAGGTAGAGTAGCTTTGTAGCTCACAAGGCTCATAACCATGAGGTCATGGATTCAAATCCCATCTCCACAATATTTTCTTGATAAAAAAAAAATGAGGATTGTCCTCGTTAGCTAGTAAGTAATTAATTACCATTTTTTTAAAACGGAGAAAAGAGGGTAGGGGAGAAAACAATTATTATAGAATCATTTAATAAAATAGTGACCTTATTAGTACCTATTCTAGCAAAACCGCCTATGAGACCCATCGTTAACCATTGGTCGTTAAGGCGTATTCTCAAAATACCGATATCAATGGTTGTGGCAATAGGCGCGTGATTGGGTAATACACCAATTTGCCCATTATTATTAGATAAGTTTGTAGCCTTCGCAATAGCTTCATTAATGTTTCATGACCTACTTTCGGGGTCGTGACAAAACACGACACCATTAAATCATAAATTTTCGAAACATTTAAATCATTTTATAATTTTCAATATAATAGAAACTAAATATTTCAGTCCAATTAAATACTTTGAATAAAATCTTGATTTATGTATTGGAATTAAGTTAATAGTTGACACAATTTTTACCTCACAAAAAGAAAAGAATAATGTTTTCTTATATGGGATAATTACACTATAAGTATACCAATTTTTAATTTTTTTCTCAATCGAGTACATGAGCTTTAATTCTTATGTTTTTTTTAGTACATCAATTTTTTCAAAACTATCAATTAATTACTTCTATCAATTTTTTCCTTAACTAATAACATGTCCGTTATCTTCAAAATACCAAATTATAATTTTATCATTTTTCTCAATCGAGTACAAGAACTTTAATTATTATTTTTTTAATACATCAACTTTTTTAAAACTATCAATCAAATACTTATATTACTTTTTTCGTTAGTTGATATGTATTCGAATATCAAATTTTAATTTTATCATTTTTTGTTGAAAAACAACTTTCTCCTCAAATTATTTTTCTATTTCAAAATTTGATGAATGATTAAAAAAATTATTTTTTATATATAAAATTCTAAAATAAACTCAATTAGATTTTTGTTAAAAAAGACGCAATTATGTTTAAGAGTGAAAATTAAAGAAAAACACAAATGAATCTTTTTAATGAAAAATCTCACTTGTGTTTCTTTCAATTTTCAAGTTCAAAATCTAACCGATTTTTTTTAACGAGTAAATCTTACTAAACTTAGTTTGAGATTTTATAATTAAAAATATATTTTTAATTCTTTATCAAATTTTAAGATGATAGAATAAATTAAGGAGAAAGTTCCTTACAATGAAAGATGAAAAAATATAATTTGGTATTTAGACACATTATTAATTAATGAAGAAATTGATGAAAGTACTTGATTGATAATTTTTTTTAAAATGGTGTACTCAATCTGAAAAAAAATTAAAGTTCATATATTCTATTGAGAAGAAAAGGGGTAAAATTGTAATTTGATATTCTGAAGATAAAAAGCACATCATCACTTAACGTAAAAATTGACGAAAGTACTTGATTAGTAATTTTGAAAAAATTATTATACTCAAACAAAAGAAATAATAAAGTTGATATACGTATATTATAATTATCTCATTCTTATATCATTTAAAAAGTCATGCTTAAAATATGTTTACAATAAAACTTCCATCTATTTGTTCAAAAAATAAATAAAAATAAAAATTTCCACGCATCTTAATACGATCTAAACAGACTTAGTATTCTTTATATATTAACAAAAATGTATAAAAACAAACCTAAAAAAAAAAATGAAACAACCGTCAAATTTCAACTAGAATCTCTCAGGAATAAATATATGTTTTCTCAGGAAAAATAAAAAGTTTCGTTATTATATAAATCCCACAAATAAACAAGTTAAAATCAAGGGAAAACAAGTTGTCCACTTCCTTTTACGATCCCAAACAAAGCAGCCAGGGAGTCTTTCATGTTTTTCGCGCCAAGTTGTGCGTGCAACTTCCAGATTCTAGTATTCTACGGCTTCATGCTGATTCCATTAGTAAGTTTAAAGTATTTTTATTTTTTTTTCCTCCGAAATAAGATACAGTGTATACATATTTAAGTTTAACAGTAAACAAGACGATGAGATGGTCATATGATTGCTAGAAAAATGTAGTGATGTGAGTATTTTTAAATAAATATAAAAAGAAATTGCATTGAATATGTTTGGCTGAAAGTGTCATAAATGTCAAGTTTATGGATATCAATGCATCTCTAGCTCTCTTGTATAATATTGTATCACATTGGTTATTTGCAATATGGGATTTAAATGTTATCAGATCAATAATATGACAAAAAAAGTGATGAGTATAGTTTTATTTTAGTTGCAATAGATTATTTTACCAAATAGGTACAAGCTACATCGCTACATCTTATGTTGTGTCACCTAAAAAATGCTTATTCAAGTCATAAAAAAGAAATTGACTCGACTCGTATGTTTTGCCAAAAACACGATAACCAATAATGCTTAGAACTTCAATAAAAAGTTGATTGTCGAGCTCTACAAATAGTGGAAAATCAAATATCGAATTCTTCCTTTTACATACCAAAGATGGATGGTGTAGTCGATGATGCTAATAAGAATATCAAGAAAATTATACAAAAGATGGTGATCCCTTATAAGGATTGACATGAGACACTATCTTATGCTTTGCATGCCTATCGAACGACAATGAGAACATCCTTATAAGAAACTCTATATTCCTTGATTTATAAAATGAAAACGGTCATGCTTTTGAAAGTCGAAATCCTCTCTTTACGAGTATTATGGGAACAAAGTTATCGGAGACCAAATGGAATTGAGAGGATTGAAGAAGAGAATGAGGAAGAATGAGCGAGAAATGTAGAATGAAGAAGAATGCAAGACAGAGAAGATAGAGAGAATAAAGTTTGTTAAATTTCGATATGTTATCGTTACACTCGGTATTAACTTTTAAGGAACACATTTCCTTTTGTGCCGCTGCACTGGAATTGTAACCGAATGAAACAGGAAGTAAGAAAGAAGCTAAATAAATTACTATGCGTGATTAGACCATAATACCCCTTCGGTTGTTACAATATTTGAGCTACAACTAGGGATGGCAATGGGGTAGGGCGGGGACGGGGATGGCAATAGGGCGGGGCGGGGCGGGGATGGGGATCGCCATCCCCATCCTTGCCCCGCCCCGTGCTCCAAACGGGGATCCCCGTCCTCGCCCGACCTTTAAAAAATTTTCCCTTTCCTCCGAATGGGGCAAAATTTTCTCACCCCGCACGGGGCATAAACAGGGCAATTTTTTTTTTTTTTCGTCTAATTTTATCCAATTTTACTACCAAATTTTAAATTATAGCAAAAAAAAATGATAATTTATATAGAAAATAAACCCTAAAAGTCATTAATTATAGATTTTATATGGAGTATAATTATAATTTTAATGAAAAAAAAAAGAAATGGGGCAAATGGGACAAACGAGCAAATCCCATCCTTGCCCCGCCCGTTTCTCGATCAACGTGAGGAATCCCCGCGTTGATCGGGAAAAATTGACATAAGACAGGGCGGGGCAAATTGCCATCACTAGCTATAACCAAAATAAGTGGACGACGACCCTTTAGTTCCTTCTTATCGTTTGGGTCCCCGACAAAAGTTTGAAGAGACAGAATGAGCCAATATCTAACACGAATAGTTGAAAATGATTAATGAGCAGAAATTGGCTATGATATCGGAGAAGAATGGTTAGAACATATGACAAAAAAATGTGTCCTAGAGAATTTTGAGATGGAGACCTAATGCTCAAGAAGATTTTGGCAACATAAATAAATTATAAAAAAAAAAAAAGTAGAAGAAAGTAGACTTCTAATTACAAAGATCGGTGAAGAAGATATTTTTAAGAGGAGTACTTATTTTATCTAACATAAATGAATAACCTTTTTGAATACAAAATAAAAATTACAGGAATTTACGAAACCAATTAACTCCTTATTAAAACTAATATTTGTAAAGAAATAATGCATAAAAACATAGTATTACGTATCTTTTGAAGCTCTATTCATACTTCATAACACTCAATTTCCTATATAATACTACACATAAATACATCAGTGTGAAGCCCTAATTAAGAATTTCTTGAACCATGACTTATAATTGTCATCGGCCAAATCCTTCATCTGCAATAATGCTCTCTTCTTCTTCCTCGCAAGGATCGTAAGACTTGCTACAAACAAGATAATATATGAAGTTAACAAAGCTCATACATGCAAGAAGCCAATAACAATAATCATAATGCCCCTTATTGATGTTGCTTGCAACCCAACTCCCCTGACCTTCTTCTTGCGTAAAATCCCGAACGGTACTAACTATAGAACTGGATACCAAGTTTGCGGCAGACATTCCTATCCCATAAAGAGTGGAGGCTAAACTAGACATGCTTTTAGGCAACTTCGTTCTGTCCAATAGTATTGAAAGCCTCAGATAATCCACAGAGGCTAAGAAATGGCAATAACCACATTGCAGAAATGTGCAATCCGGCTTCAGGATTGTCTGAAAATCCTTCCTTGATTGCAGTTTCCCTGAGAACACTTTCAGCAATTGTCAATGCTGCCATGGAGGTAGTGGATAATAGAATTCTGATTCCCAATCTTCTTTTCAAGCTAAGACGAACTGTTTTTGCCTTGATTTTTTATATTAGGGGCATAACAACGCTATCACAGAGAGCAACCCATATGATTAAAACGAGAACCAAAATTGAGGTGAAGATGGCCACAGGAATTTCAAATTTTGAAGGGATGTGCCGGTCCATGGTGGATGCCTGGAGAACTATAAAAGAGCCTTGGCTTACATTCACAGACATCAACATTCCTGCTGACCATATTGGGATTACCTTGATCAATGCTTTTAGATCTTCTACTTGATCTACTGTACAAAGACTCCATGGATCTAAAGCTTTTCCATCCGCAGTCAAGTCTTCTTGAAGATTTATAATAATGCAAGCTTTGTTGAAAAAACTAATTACACAGGGTAAAGGAAAAAAAAAAAAAAAAAAAAAAAAAAGCTTAATGGGAATAAAAAACAACAAATATATTCCCAAGCCTATGAAGTTATTTCGAATAAAAACAATTCACAAAACAAAAGCTTCGATGCGCATCTTAGATTCAAAACGTCCTTAACTTTGTTTATTTTACATGCGTCAATAAAGAAAACTATTTGACGCATAATTTGTATTGTATTCAAGTAAAATATACAGCAGGATATTCAGGACATAGTTTATAAATTCTGTAGTGATGATACGTCAATCTTTCACTTGACCCGAGAAGCATCGATCCCTTTGTATGATAGCGGACCTCAACTGTGGCTTGGGTTGATAATTTGATACTTCTATTTCTAAAGAAAGCCATAACAACTTGAGCCAACCCAGGGATCCAACTTGCCTTAGGCTTCAACTTGACATAAAAAGGAGAAGCCAAGAAGAATGAAAGAGCTGAGAAGATCATGACCACTACAGGAACTCCAAAACCCACCATCCACCCCAGGTTATCTTGAATGTACACAATACAAGTCATTGCAACAAATACCGAAGCTGAGACTGTAACATAATACCAGCTGAAACAGATTGTCTCTGGAGCTCAACTGATCAGCACCGAAGGCCAAGGAAGACGTTCTTATGCCACCAGCTCCAATGGCCATGAGACCAAAAGCTGTATTATAAAAGCAAAAGCTGTAATGTAGTTCTGGAATTGCAACAGTCACCGAGTTGGACACAAGGAGGTTGTCTTTCTTCAGGAAATGTTGTTAACCACAGCAGAACCATTCCTTGTACCATGAAAAAGTACTAAATTCTAAATTCTTCCATCTTTGAGGTGTGATGACTACTAGACAAGTTCTTCCATTTACTCATGTAAGTAGAAAGTAAGTAATATAGCAGTGAGGTATATATATTTGACTAATGGACAAACTGTTTTCTTTCTTAAAACTAAATATTTTGATCTACATGACCTACTGCTCAATGACTGTAAAAGAAAACAATTATATTATTATTTACATCTTTAAAATTAATTGATTAAGAACAAAGAACTTGAAATTATAACACATCTAAATACAAACATCTTAAATTTTCATGCGCACTCTTGCATACGTACAAAGGTGAATCAATGTCATTTATATTCACTTTATCGTTTCATCAGAAAGCTCATCCTGAATTTCAAACTAACATTTATAGTTTACAACTCTTAATTTAATCAATTGATGTATGTATAAGGAGACTTCCAATTATAATATTGCAAAAAGACAAATTCAACATTCGACTTCAATTTAGCCTATAACGTATTACCTTATTATAAATCAAGTATCAAATGTTTTGATTTTATCAATTTCACTCCAGAAAATTGCATCCTTATTTTTCTATTTATAGAAATTTATTGTCCTGAAATTTCTTGGTTTTGAATAATATCTAGTAACCTCTGCTTGTCTTCTAGAGAAGGTCCCCCAAAACACTATCAACGGAAAATGTCAAAAACTCTGTTTTTGTTTTCTGCGGCAGGAAAAAAAGTCCATGTTAACAGAGACAACATTACACTTACGGAGCAAATGATTGATGAGACATTGAAAAAGAAACAGAACACACATACTTTAACAATAAATATACGTGGGCTTCTAGCCTCCTTTTTTCGTAATATATATGGGAGAAAGAAAAAAGGTTAACAACAAATATCCGTGGCCCTCTAGCCTCCTTTTTTCGTAATAGTCCGTACTATTTCGAACTCTATATATTTAAATTAAGATATTATATAATTTCGTATTCTATCTATTAAATTAAAATATGTGTTTTAATTTATATGAATGAAATACAAGTACTGATTACTATTGTAAATACTTTCGATAGACATGAAAAAATATATTTATAAGAAGATAAAAAAAATACAGTGGATAGAAAGCGAGGAAAGGAAATATTAATTACCAAAACGCTAATAATAATAAAGATAAGAGCTTCAGTCTTATACTTTCTCCTTTATTTTAACTCTTATCTTTATCTAAATTACTTGATATAACAAACCAATGCTTATCATTATTGATTGTATCTATATAAATACACTTGTAATACCCCGTATTATGTAAGTGAATATACGGAACTTTACATGGTACCAAAGCGAGTAAAGTGACTTAACAATCTTTTTTTTTTTCCTCTCTTTCATATCTCTCTTCTTCTTCCTTACACCATATTTGCTGAAACATTAGAACGGACTGCGGTCACAACTTCATCTTCTTCCCCGGCCCCTCCTTCCATGAGTTCTTTTTCCATGACTTCTTCTTCCCTTCCCAATCTCAATACTCACTTTTTCCTTAAACTCACACCTACCAACTTTATTCTTTAGAAAACACGAGTCCAACCCTTGCTACATTGCCTCGGTTTGCTACCCCATATTGATGGCTCTCGACGAACCACTTGTTTCCACCATCAATGATGAACCAAATCTTACATATGTGTAGTGGGAACACAATGATCGGTTAGTTCTCACTTGGATCATTAGCTTCCTCTCGAAACAATTCTACCTTTGGTGGTTAGTGCTATTACTATTCATGCTGCATGGCTCAAACTACTTACTTGGATATGGTTCTAGTATGAGGATGCGGATCAACCACCTTAAAGGCGACTTTTATCGCCTTGATTAACGACCCAATAAGTCTATTCCTTAGTTCTTCCAATGACAAAATAGTATATTTGATACCCTTTAATCCTCGGCTCGGCTTTGCCTATTGATGATTTAGTACAAGCATCGTTACGTGGCTTCAACACTCCTTATAAGCCCTTCATTCATTCCATTGAGTCCGGACATGAACCTACCAGCTATGAAACCTTATATGCTCTTGCCCTCGGTGAAGAACTCCAGCTGCAATAGAGCATTAAACCAATTAACACACCCATATCGATGCACTATACTCATCATCACTCTTCTCATCATGGCAAAGGTCGTCATGGTGCATGACTAGTTGCTACTAGTTCACGACATGGGAATAATTTTTCCCCTCATATGAGGCTCGATTCCGATCCTATACTATGTTACAATTATAATGGTGTAGGTAGGTCACCTAGCAAATGTCTATCCATCTCCGAGGTCTCACCCCACCAACCATCTCCCTAAACCTCCTTCTAACATTGTATACTCTCACTCTTTTAACTAATTATGGATCGTGAATACCGGTGCCACTCATTATTTAACGAGCGTAATTGGATAATCTTATCATTCACAACAAGTATAATATCTCGAAGAACTGTACTTAACTAATGGTAAACACGTTCTCATATCTCATATTGGTTCTACTTCTTTGCAATTGCATAATCATTTTTTTCTTTTAGTAATATTTTACATGTCCCTTCTAGCACTCAAAATTTACTATCCGTGAGTAGTTTTACAAAACATAACTCTTGTTATGTAGAATTTTTCCCCGATGAATTCTTTATAAAAGATTTGGCTTCTTAGAAACTACCACATGTCGGACCTCTTGACAATGGTCTCTACACCTTCTCCCTAGATCATGCCTTAGGTCATCCTTTCTCCATTCAAGCTCACAATGCTACCTTAGAAACATAGCATGCTTGGTTTGGGCATGCTTCATTTAAGACTGTTCACCAAGCTTTAAAGAATTCTCAATTTGTTATTCCTTATCCCAATGTTTATTCATTATGTCATACTTGTTCTCGTAGTAAAATTCATAAACTACCTTTTTCGTTATCTAGTTATAAGGCTAAGACACCATTAGAATTAATTTATTCGACTTTAAAGACCTTCTCATGTTTCATCTATAGATGGTTATTCGTATTATGTTCTTTAATATGAGCATTATAGTAAGTATTACTTGGTTATTCTTTCTTTGTTATAAATCGGAGGTTCTTAGTTGTTTTATCGAATTCAAAGACACTATTGAAAAAAAATTTTGATAGGTTCATCAAACAGTTTCAATATGATTGGGGAGGAGAATACCAAGCCCTAATAAAATACCTAAATGAAAATGGAATTTCTCAAAGAATTATCCGTCCCAAAACACACACAAAAAAAAAATGATTGCAGCTGAGAGGAAACATTATCATATAGTAAAAACAAGCTTAGCCCTTCTTAACCATGCTTTTGTTCCATTACATTTTTGGATTTATGGTTTTGCTGTTATTTACACTATTAACCATCTTCCCACACCTAAACTAAATAACCATTCCCTTTATTTCACCCTTTTTGGTAATAGTCCTCCCTATAATGAGTTAAAAAAATATGGTTACTTATGTTACCTGTGATTAAAACCATATGCCATTTATAAATTAACAACTAAATCCTCTACTTGTGTTTTTTTTTAAGATATAACAAAACTTCTAAAGGCTATCCGTGTTATGATTTATCTACTAAGAAATTTCATATCTCGCATCATGTCTTATTTGATGAACAAGTTTTTCCTTTTGTATTGCCAAATCGAGTTCACCGAGTTTTGCATAATCCACCATAAATAGTTTCTATTCTATTGCCTTCACCAAATGACACCCTCCCACAAACAACTACACCACTACTTGTCCCATATACAACCTACCCGAAAAGTCTATACTACACTAGAGGTATCCACCCCACATTTATCCATTCCAAAACCCCACTCACCACAAGTCCTTTCCTCTCCAAGCAAACAAACACTTACAACAACTAACAATAGTTTTAAATTCTCTACGACTCCCTACTATAGTCATGCAACCATATCCAAGCACAAAACACATAGCATTTCTTTCCCTCATCGACAAGCACACACCTACGACCACCGACAATAGTTTTAGATTTTGCACAGACACCTTCCTTAAGCCATGCAACCACATCTAACACAAAACAAGCAGCCTTTAGCCCCACACATAAACTTCCTAGTAGCCACCTTCGAGCATGTCAAACACTCAATCACCCTCCCGTTAACCTTACTCTTGATCTCGGCCACCACTCGATGATCAACCCTAACGATTCTTCGGTAAGCAAACCAACTCCAACTCCTTCTCATAGAGTGCTTACTCATGTCAAAACTTTCAACTTAAAGCCATGAACTTTTTAGCCATTGTCCTTCCCTTTAAACCTCAATGATAATTTTAGGCTCAATCTCAACCACACTAGTAGGTCGTAATACCTGCTGAAATGCAAGCTTTACTCCAAAATGATATATGGGATCTTATTCCTTGTCATCCCTTATACAATGTCATTGGTAATAAATGAGTGTATAAGGTTAAAACTAAGTTTGATGGTACCCTTGATCAATATAAGGTACGTTTGTAGCGAAAGGCTTCAACCAACATCCTACTATAAACTTCAATGACATCTACGAGCCTGTGATCAAACCGAGTAGCTCTCCGATTGGTTCTTTCTTTTATTTTTTCTCTTAGCTAGTTAATAGAACAACTAAATGCTTTAAATGCCTTTCTTTATAGACCTTTGGAAGAAGATGTCTACATGACCCAACCAATGGGCTTTGTTAACACTATGAGACCGACTCACGTTTGTTAGTTGAAGCGGTCATTATATGGCTTAAAACAAGTACCACGCTAATGGTTTAAATGCCTTACGGATAAGTTACTATCTTTAGGCTTTACTAGCTCTCAAATAGACATATCTTTGTTCTTCGGGAAGTCCGGTAATGATATCACCTTTTGCCTGGTTTATGTTGATGATTTACTTGTAATGGGCAGCAATGGTCCTATACTCAACTCTATAATTTTGGCTTTACAATTTACTTTTGCCGTTAAACATTTAGGGCATGTACATTAATTTCTTAGGATATAAGCACATTGCCAATCGGGTGGTCTCTTCTTAGGTGGTCTCTTCTTACTCAACAAAAATATGCTACCGAACTTCGTTGTGAGCTCACATGCATCTACTAAGGGAGTCGGTACACCCGAATGTCCTAACACCAAACTAAGCAATAAGTCAAGCACGATATTTTCGGATCCCTTCCTTTATAGAAGTGTTGTAGGTGGGGTGCAATATCCGGGTATTACTAGACTCGATTTAGTCTACTTTATAAATAAGATGGCCTAATATATGCATGCTTCCACTCGAAGCTTATTGGGTTATTGTTAAAAGGATCCTTTTTTATCTTCGAGGTTACCAAGGACCATGGATTGTTTATTCAAAAATCATCTCCATTCTCGATTGATGCATATACGGACGTTGATTAGGTCTGGTGATGTAGATGATCACAAAAGCACGTCAAGCTTTGCCATCTATCTCGATAAAAATCTAATTTATTGACGATCTAGGAAACGATGAATCGTTGCTTGCTTCTTTATTGAAGTCGAATATCGAGCCTCGGCTACAAGTCGTGAGGAGGTGGATTGGATAGAGTCTCTCTTACGGAAAATTGGGATAATGTGTCCTACTCCATCCATAATTTGGTGTGATAATGTCTCTGTCACTTATCTCACTACCACTCCCGTTTTTCACTCACGGTCCAAACATCTTGAAATTGATTTTTATTTTGTGAGAGATAAAGTCAAACAAAAGGCACTCCAAGTTTTTCATCCGTTTACTACTCGATCTTATTACAAATATCCTAACTAAGCTATTATCCAAAGCTCTATTTCATAAGTTCAAATCCAAGTTGTGCATTCTTTCAGCTCCTACACAACTTGAGGAAGGGTGATAAGGATAAGAGTTTCGGTCATATGCTTTCTTCTTTATTTTAGCTCTTATCCTTACTTAAACTATTTGATATAACAAATCAATGCTTATCACCATTGATTGTAACTATATAAATGCACTTGTAATATATCATATTATGCAAGTACTTTACAAACAATACATCGAAAAACTATCATCAGATACCGACCCACATAAGAATCAGCAAGGAAAGCCCCAAGAATTGGCGAGAAATTTGTGGCAGATGACAAAAAAAACAGTACTTGAGCACCTTGAGCAGCATCCATGGCATATTCTCTTGGCAAATACGATATCACATTTGTCAATAGCCCAAAACTTGCTACCCTCTCAAATGCCTCATTTGCTGTCGCAAAATTGAAAACACGTAATCGTATCATCATCCCATAATTCTTGAAAAGATGATCATGATAGCATAGCAAGGTTATTACATATTCTTGTGCATGTACGTATATATAGATATGGTACCTGATTCAGGTAATCTGAATGCTTTTGTATGTATGTGTATGTGTACCTATGATGAAAGGTAAGGTCTGAAGCCACCCTTTGGGTTGCTGTTCAAGAGTGGCTCTGTAATCGTCTTCTTATGATCCGATGGATCTTCCATCTTCTTCTGTGATAATAATATATAGTTAAGCCCTCTTCTCCACCGTGAAGAAAGAAAGAGGTTGAGAGGGAGTGGAAAGTTGAAATGGAAACTCATTGGGACATTGATCTTTTATTAAATACTTACTTGGTGGGCATTTAACTTTTACTGTATGCTATTGGACGCATTTTTTTTTTTTTATATATCTGTTTTAAAATGTTTGTATATCAAAATTTTAAATAATATATTTTTTATAAATATTTTTAATTAAAAATTATTTTATAAAAAATTATACAAATATAATTTTTAAAAAAGAATATTTTTGAAAAACGCAAATATAATATGTCGATATAATATAATAATGAATAATTCTCTTAAACTATATAAAAAGTTAAAAGGAATTTTTATTTATATATGTTCCAAAATATTTATTTGGTATTTATTAAAATTAGGATTATAGATTAAGATAAACTTACCATATATATATATATATATGCATTTCAATAAACTCATATTTAATTACTTTTATTCTATTACTTCTATTATCATTTCAATATTTATATATGTTCCAAGAGTATTCTTCTTTTTTTATTACTTCTATTACTTTCCTTTCCTTTTTTGCAAATCCCTATTAAATCCACATGATTCCAATTACCAAGGTGTGCCACTTCCAGATTCTAGTATTCTACGGCTTCATTGGTAAGTTTGAAGCATCTTTTCCCGAAATGAAATACAAAGTACACACATTTAGTTTTAGCAATAAACAAGACACTGAAGGTTTTGCTTTAGATAGAAACAACTATTCCCAAACTTGGTTAGGATTCACAAAGACTGAATGCGGGATTAAAACTACAAACCACTGAATATAACGTAGTGTATACCACAAATATTAGGGTATCTCTTGTGTCAGTCGAATGCTTGTTGAGTTTACAGCTGCCAGTCAATATTCCTCGAATGGAGTTGAAACAGGCATGGCCAACCTTTGAAAGAACTCGGGGTAGTTATGGAATAATTCCAGCATATTTAAAATTACGCAGCTTTGGATGAGTCATTTGAAAGTTGTGATTGCAAGCTCCTCCTCAGAAAATCAGACAGTTTTGCACTGGCTGCACGCCCTCGTTCTAAACATTTGAGATATTCTTCCACTAAGGTACACATTCAAATGGAATTGCATTAGAACAAATCAGATGTCGCGAGCATAAAAGTTAAAGAAAAAGAAGATACAGTTTGACAAGTCATGGACCAAATTGCGTAATAAAGACACTTATTGAGTTACATGATTAATATATTCAAACCTCCCCAGATTTAACCTATTCAAAAATATCATATATGTCAGGATCACATGATTAAGTTACCGTACCTGACATTACACCATGGGTGACAGAGGTGATGATTCCATTTTCCATAGGTTCACCTTCCACAAGTGATGAACCTTCGGGCAGAACTGAGAGAACTGAGTTTGGGAAGACTAAATATGCAAATCCCCTCATTTTCTGCCAAAAAAAAATAAAATAAGTGTAAGCAAGGGGAACTTGGGAAGAACAATGAAGCACAGAATAATTGTACCTCCACCATGCATACAGCTTTGCACTCCACACAGGCAGTCAGGCACTAAGTATGTTACTTATAAGTTTGAAACCTAAATTTAAACAAATATTAAGGGCTTGTGCAGAAACTTATGCAGAGCTAAGACTTTTTCGTTGCTTTCTTTTCCCTTCATTCCAAAAGACTTCCATTCTAGATGGATGAACCTCAAGTAACTCAACTTAGTACTAAAACATGTTGAAATAACAAAATTTACTATGGAAAATTAAGATCATAAATAAATTTATGATACTAACCAGCTCTTCTAACTTGGTAGGATCCAATATAACATATCCACTTTCAGCCAAACAACAACATATTGCAACTGCAGAAGGCAGTATGGCATCAGTCACCCAAACGTTAAATTAATATGAACTACAAAAAGATGACTAAAAAGTTTTAATTACCAGCAAGATGCTTCATAGGAATTCCAGCATCTACAAGGGCAGCACATGCTGCATTTATGGCACAGACTAGAAGCTACGAATATTTCAGTCAAGGAAATAGCAATCATATCAACTGTTCAAACCAAACATATGAAATGCAAGAGTTAGGGACAGCTCCCTGCTTAGATCCAGCAAATGCATATTGCATAGTTGTTAAGAGAATCTGCAAATTGTTTTTCTATACCCCTAAATGGAATGATATCATCATCTTATAGTGTCTTCATGGACAAAAAAAATTCCCTAGCTGCAAATAAAATTGGATTTATTGCCCACGAGAATTGACCAACAGAATGCACATCGTAAAATAAACTCATTTCACAGGCCAAAGGACAAGATATAATAGTGAAAGCACTGAAGCTAGCAAAAAATCTTTTTCTTTTTCACATGATCATTTAATGAAAGAAACACAAAAAGGCCCATTGTTTCTTGGCAGAGAGCTCAGCAAGACAGAGAAAAATAGAACATCATGGTCTCACACAAATAAAGGGGACGATTGCTAATACCATGTAGAAAATTTCAAGAAGATAAAACGAGGCTGTAATTGCAAATTAGTTGGGTTGCAGTTCTAGTCCTATATCATATAGAAAGCACAAATAAATAGGATACAGCACCATCATCATTAACAACCTGCACAAGAAAGATAAGTACTCCATTATTGTGATGTATGAAACTGATCTGTATAATATTAGGAGACACATGAAATATGTATGCATCTTATCTTATAATTTTCATCACATAACGATGCAGCATTAACAACATAAAGATCACTCAAACAAAGATATAAGGATCAAGGAGTAATAACTTGAAAGGTGACAATGAGGGGCGGGTGACAATTTTTGGAACATAATCACTAAACTCCTGCCATGTATAGAAGTTTTAACCCATGCACCAACCCACTGACCTGAACTATAATTGATGTTGTGGTGTTTGGGTTCAGAGTCAAAATGCAGATACTTTGCAAAGTCCTCTTCAATATCATCTCATATTCCCTTTCCAGTTTTCCTGCACAATTGCTAAATTTTAGTAAAACAAAAAACTCAGATGAGCAGCAGTTTAAACCAAAAATACAATTGAAACAATAACGATTGACACAGCAAAGCAAGCGGCAACTGAAATGCTTCGCCAAGCACAGAAAAAATAATAATAATAATAAAATAACAATAACAATAACAATAATAACACTAACAATAATCATAATAATAATAAAACAATTCACTGTGTTTCATAGGGTATAAGATACTAAATCAAAAGTTTCTTTCCAAACTAAATATGGAAAGTATTCCTTGTCAAATTAACTTGTATTTGTGCTCTAAATAAATCAAAAGATTGTCACTTTAGTTTTCAAAGAAAATATTACAAGGTCTTAAATAAGATTTCTAGCAAGTTATATATTAATTTGTAATTTTCATTATTCAACAAGTAATCCCATGTACATGTCGATAAACAACCTTCAATAACAAAATTTAATCCCCAAAAAAAGAGAAAAAGCTAACCAATTTGTCCTGTTTTAGGCTTCCAAATAACTTCAATGCAAGCCTTCTCAGGGTTCTCATTCTTCTTTGTTCCAGCTTTAGGTCCATAAACAGCAGCTAAAACCTTTGTCTCCCCTTAAATAAAATCAACCGAAAAAAAAAACAAATATATTCAACACCCACTTAGCAATTTTCCACACCAAAAGTAAAACTAAAAGAAAAGCCAACAACCCAAATTTCCAAATTTGATAAATTATAATGACAACCAAAGAATCAACAACAAGATCAGAAAATATATAGAAAACAAAACCTATATATATATATATATGAAGGAAGTACCTTGAGACCAACTTGCAGAGCCATGGGCACGGTGGAGTACATTGCGAGAACAAGAGAGAGGTCTTAATTGGCTTGGTGAACGACCATGGTCTCTGTCTATCTCCATATTTTAATTCACTCTCACAAAACCCCACCACAAAGTTCCCTTTTTTATTACAGAATCTCGAATACAAATCAAAAAAATAAATAAAAAGAATGAATCTTTATTAATACTGTGAGCGTATAAACCAGAAGACAGGATTTAGTTTGAAGATTGTAAACAATCGATGCAGATTTGGGATGGTTTGGGGTTTAGGGTTTAAGAATTTGGATTTTGTTTCAATCTTTTTTAAAAACCTTTTCGGCTTTATGGGTATAATGATGGATCTTAGTTAGTGTTTGAAGACAAGCCCAGCAGACAGGTAAAAGGAAACAAAACGGCCCAAGTTTCTTTCTTGAAGGTTTTGATTTTTTTTTTCTTTTTTTTCTTTTTTTCTCCCCTTGCATAAAGGTTTTGATTTTGAACTGTCAATAGTGAAGTTTACACAGTTTTGAGTTAAGAGAAGAATGAGATAATTTTTTCATTTTTCATCAATGTATATGTTTAATTATGGAGCATTTGTATTGGAAAAATTTTGATTTCCATACAGAAACTTGATCATAAAATTAATACCCTAATTATTAGGGGAAAAAAACTAAATCAGCACATATTAATTCAAAACGTTAATCAGAATTCATTTGAAAATTATTTAATTTAAAATTTTGAACTTTATTTTATAGTTGCTGGCTTAAAATGTTGATTCTTTTGTACAAAAATGCAATATATATATATATATATATATATATATATATATGAAGCATCGTAAATGAAGAATTGACAAAACCCCTATTATATCCAAAATGTCCTTAACTACTATTTAGAAAAAAAAAAAAAAAACAATATATAAGTTGAGAAATTTAAAAAATTAGAGGAAGAGTATTAAAAGGGAAACTAAAAACAAAATTAAATTGGTTGAAATTAAGTAGCCAAATTGAAATTGTTCCTCTACTAAAAAAAAATATGTCCCACTTTTTTTTATATTTTTCTCTAGTTTTTTTTTTAATTTTTTAATTTAATTATATATTTTTAAATAGTAATTAAGGACGTCAAAATCGACAACATTTTCTTATATGTGGAGAGAGTTTTGTCAAATATTCAAAATTTTGAAATCTCTATAGTTCTATAGTACATTAAAGAGATTATTGTAATTTATTAAAAAATATAACATAAAGTGAATTAACCTTAGACTAGTACATTAAAGAGACTATCATTGTAATATATAGTATGGTATTTGTGGGACTTTTCGGGTTCTTACACCTAATCCATTAGATCAGCCAGAACAAGTCTAGTTTTTTCATAGATTATTAAGTTGACTTTTAAGTCAAATTAACTCAAATACAATAAAACTAAAAGATAATTATATCTAATTATCTATAGATAATAAATAATAAGAATTGTATATTATGAACTTATAGTTATTTATGAAGTCTGGCTTTGCAATAAGAAATTCATGGATCTATCCATTCATTTGATTAGCAGCGAAACTAGAAATTTAGCTGGGGTCGAATAAGAAAATTTGATTTTTGGGTGTATAACATGTAAAATTGAAGGGTATAAATAAACATTTTCAAAATTTAGGACTAAAATGTAAAATTTTATAAATTCAGGGGTGCGATGAGTACATAATATTCTCTCTTTTCGGATTACAGACTTACAGTCACAATAGAGCAAAAGTACTGAATCAAAATTCTACAGTCCATTCAAATATTCAATCTTTGTGTTTGCAAGATAACCTTTCTCCTTAGGAGCTAAGGTTATGGCTATTTTAAAGCAAGGTGGTAATTGATAGAGACGAACCTTGTGAATGGTAACAAGTGGATGAGCGTTACAAAAACGTGCTATGTGTCTGCCAAGGGCTGAGCAAGTGAAGTTAATATGTACAGTACTTAATAGTGACGTAGTCCAATGGTGATCACATGCAAACACGGACCACATGCAGAAATAGTAAGAGGACACGATTATAAACAGGTCCACAGACAACCTAAGTCCCAGAATATCAGAAAATCTTGTTCAAAAAAAAAAAAAAAACCGAAATCAGAATATCACCATTACTAAATAATTTATGAATGGGTTAGGCTCGTGCCGCTGTCCTCTAAAGGCCCCCACTTGATACGACACCAGATTATTAGTCACAATCTGGCTTGTGTTTTGCATGGATAACCAAAAAACGAGTAGTGCTTCTATTGGTTCAGCAAATAATGGATGTCTTTCGGTTCACTCTCTGGATAGGGACGTGGGAGCAACTTCCCCATCAGGCCACCAGGCAAGTAGCAAGGGCTGCTAAAGCTTCGGACCCTTTTCTTTTTTCATTTTTTATTTTTTGGATGAAAATGCGTTGAACCTTTATCATTGCCCTTCTGGAGTTTGTCCTTTGCCGAAATTTCTTTCCCTTTGTACACAGAGCTAGCATGTACTGCTGAAGAAGAAACCACACCTCTGCCTCTATCTCTGGCAATTTTTAGGAGTTATACTGATTTTGAATGTTTGTTTTGATATGTTTTGGCTGCTATTGTAGCATTTTCAGAAGGGTTTTGTGTGAATATGGTGTTCGTTACTTCTTCTTAGGAAAGAAAGAGATTTAATTCGTATGTCATTGGTGATTAAATTGATTTTTTTCAGTACATTGCATGTTGGTTTTGTTTTGCATTGACAAAAATTGGGAATTTTTCTTCTTTCTGGATTTGAGCGAAACTAAAGACCGTTAATTCCTGCTTATTTGAGAAGAAAGAGAAATAGTAGTAATCATTGGTGTATGCTCCATACGGAGGTTTTTTTTTCTTCTTTTTTTCCTCAGCGTTATAACTTAAAATTTGAGTTATATTTATTTTCTAATATTTTCTGCTAATTTATTTCTTTTATTTACTTTATTTTATTTTTCATGATCAATTTTACAAGTTTTATGTTTAATTTTAAGATTTTATTTTATTTTTTGTTTATTTTTTGTAAGAAAAGAAACACACACAAAAAGAGGAAGAAAAGAAAAATACAAAAAAAAATGGACTACATAATTAATTAGGTATGTAATTGACTATAATTGGATTGAAATTGAAAACAATTAGGGATGAAATTGAATGAAATAGGGACAAAACTGAATAAAATTAGGACTCGAAATCGAAAGCCAATATGGGTGAAATTGAATTGAAAACGAAGTGTAATTGCGAATAATTGAAACATGCAAGGACTAAATTGAAGTTGATGAGCGAACAACGGGACTAAAAAGTGAGCGAACGACCTATCGTTCGCTTCAACCCAAAATCAATTCCATCGTACTATTCATCTTCTTCCAAGAAAAACAAAATCATTCCTTACCAAATTCCTAGCTAGCATTCGTACTAGCTAGGAATCCAATCAGGAATCACGCTTTACACTTGCACCGTTGTACCACTTGCACCCACACACAAACCAAGCACTACACACTGATTTCATTTTTGCTCGATTTTATTTTGGTCATAAACAATAAAAAAACCACTATCGGTTTTGATTTTTAGCAATGAAGAGTTTCTATCATTTGGTGACGATCCTAGGATAGGAATTTAATGGAGTCGAGCTATAAATTGAGCTCATCGGGGATTGAGAGGAGAGGAAAAAGAGAGAGAGAATTATGGGTTTCTCAAATTTTTGGCTTTTTATTGGTTTTCTAGGTTTCAAGAAACTAAACAACCCTAATGTTTTCATCATCATTAGGATTACAAGGCATGTCTAGTCCATAATCACCCACAACAATACATTCCATAATCCCTAGGTCAAGCAATCATTCACAAACCCAAGCCTTCAATCATCATCATCAATCACCCGCAACAAAGGAAATCAAGACAACAACATCTATCATTTTAATTCATTTTAGTTTTTCAAGCATCACTCAAGTAACTCCGAATCCCTTCATTTATTTATGATGTTCGGTTAGTTCCTATTCCATTTTCAAAATGCACAAGGAAAAATGGCAATGATGAGCCATGTGGCTCAACCCCTTTAATCCATCTAGGATAGGGTAACAAGAAAAGGGTTCTAGGTCGACAGTTAACTTAGGGTTGTTCGGGGTCCTATTAAGGGAATTTCATTCAAGAAAGAAGGAAATTTTGAATAATCAATAATTTGACATTATGTCCAAGAGAAACAAGAAGGGGAGAAGCTCGGTTTCGGTTTGAATAAGTTATGTTTGGGTTGGTTGGACGAGTTGAATAAGGAAAACGAGAAGGGTTGGGCTTAGCCTAACTCGTGTAAGGCCAATAGGAATAGGTCGGGCTTAATCCAGCCCAAGGCAGAGAAGAAAGAGTAGGCTCGCCTAGAAAACCTCTCCAAGTAAGCCGACCTAATGGGCCTAAGGCCCATTGGGCCCAATAACCCTAATTTTAGTCATTTTTCTAAGTAAATTAATTATAAAATTTTAATACATGTGTTTTATTTTTAGGCCTAGAGATTTAATCTTTTGGAATTTCTAAGTTCTTTATGTTTATTTATTTAGTTAGTTAATTAATGCTTAGTTTTTTAATTTTCCTTCAATAATTAAATTAGGAATTAATAGATGGATGAGTCATTGAGTCATAATTTTTAGGGACCGAAGACAATTCCTCACCAACCAAAAACATAAAAAAAAAAATGACAATAAAAATAGAGAAAATAAAATAAAAAAAGATGGTAAAAAAAGAGACATAAAAAAAGAAAAGAAAAAAAAAGAGAAAATGCTTAGTGAAATTTGCCTTAGGAAGGTAGGATTAATTTTGTCCAAAATAATTTTTTTTAGGAATAAACTTTAGGACTAAACTAGACATAGTACTTTTCCTAGGAAATGGGTGCTTTAAGTGATTGATATTTTTCTAAAAGCATAATCAATTTTTTATTTTAGAATTTCGAACTAGTATCTATTTTAGGTTCCTAGTTATTTTAATACTAGGTGGGGACTTCAAAATTAATAATAGCTCGTATCCTCATTAAGTAACAAAATTTTCAAACAATAATAATCATAAATTTTGGAAGTCCCATAAAATTCGGTGGCGACGAATGATGACTCCATTGGAAACTTAGAGTTAAACCATAGATTTAGTCCTTTTTAATTTATCTCCTTTATTTTTTCATTTATTTTCAAAGTCATTTATTCTTGTTGTTAATCCTAAGTTATTTATTTTAATTATTGAATATATGTCAAATCTTTTAATTTATGCAATTTATTTTAATTTTTATACATAATTTGTGAACCGAGTTAGATGTGTTATTTTGAATCGTTGCACATACCATAAATGAAGCCTACGAAGCTCTATACCCAAGCTAAAAAAATCATTTTGTTTTAGATATAGAGATTTAGAAGCAAGTATGATGAAAGTCTATCGATGCTCATCCAAACTCTCATTTGGACTTAAACTCACCCTCTCGTATAGAAAATTATCGAATGACCTTCGCATGCCTCCAAGTTGCATAAAGTTAAAGACTAGATTACCCCACTAAGAATTTAGACAATCTAGAAACTTGAAATGACTTTAGAATTAGACACGTTTTGCACGAACCCCGTTTAAAAAAGCTAGATCCACTACATTATAGTTGACTTGTTTAAGACATAAACTATCTTTAAATGATGTCAATTTTAACCACCCTTGTTTTAATAGGCTACCACCAAAACAAATCATGACAAAGAGAATGGAAAATGTTATTGAGAATTTTAGAGTTAGATTAGAACTAGCCTAATTTAAGAAAGTAGATTGTCTATTTTCGGACTTTATGTCAAAGTCGTCAAAAAAGGTCGGACTTGTTGATAGAATGGATAATATCGACCCACTCTTTAATTTTTAGGAAATGCTTATTCCCCAAGACAAGATTGACTTCGAAAAGCATATGGTGACATCGCCAAACCGCTTAGGGAAAAGACCCAAATCTTATGCTTTCAAGCTATGAGAGGGCATTAAGACCCCGAATATCGTTGTTTCACATTCAAAAGTATGGATATGTCATCCACACTTGAAAAGTATAAGGCTTTATTGGCGCTTCTAGAAAAATATATAGTGTACCTTTATTGTTTACTCGAGCGAACACCTACAACCCTTACTTGATTAGTTAGAAATGATCTTGCAATCATAGAAAAGTAAGCAACTAAGAGGGGTTAGAGTCGGGATTGGTTTGAAATATGCTTTAAATAGAGTTCAAGAAACACTTGAATGACCATAATAACGATGTCAGATTGAGAATTTTGGCGCTAGCAATATATGTTTTGGTATTGTTGTCATTAGTCGAAAGCATGATTGATTTCGAGGCGATCAATGTGTTCAAAAGTGTTGTGTCCCTTAAAGTCAATCCCATAACCGCAATCATAGTAAAGATATTTTTATAACTAAATTTTTGAAGGGATGGTATGTGAGGTGATATGTCCAACTTTTGTTTATGTGGATGTAAGCCATGTGGTAATTAGGAAAGTCATTGAATCTTTTCAAACACCTTAGCACTTGTATTCTAAATTGGAGAACTTTGCTGACCACCCACTCAATAAGCTTAGAAAAAGCATCTAAACTAGAATTTTTTTAGTTTATAAGGGTTAAAATTCCACTAGAGGGCACACTATGCATTTTTCTCGCTTCTATTTGGCCTACAACAACAATTTTTCTTGGGTAACACTAATTGGAGCCAAATGTTGCATTAAATACTACCTAAACATATTTTGAAGATAGTTGGGATTTGAGAAGTTCATCCCAAGAACTATCGAATTGGTCGAGTATTATGTAGATTTCAAAACTTCTAAAAAAACTTCCAGGAGAAACTAAGACTACTTAGAGAAACAAAGGGATCGCCATCCTAACAAGAAGAGTGGATAAAAAGACTTCACCTAACTACCTAAAATGGCAATAAACTAGGTCTAAATGGTATCAAATTCTACATTTCGAGGGTCCACTTGATTGGTAAATGAAACGATGGAGGAAGTTTATCAATATATAAATGCCTAACATGAGCCCTATCATGAAAATATGAATTCTCAAATGAAAGAATTAAGGAAAAAAGAGAGAAATTTAGAAGAAAGCCTCAAGGATAAGAGCCACACAGTGGATGCCTTAGAGATAAAAAAAAAAAAAACAAAGAATTTCATGCCCAACTTCAACAAACTAAAAAGGTTCTAAGGCAATTATGAATAGACCATCAAACATTAGATGAAAAGTATCACAATGTAACCGATTTTGCATTTTTCTTGATCGAGGAACTAACCGAACTCGACCGTGAGAAGATAGAACTTTAAGATGAGACCGACGAGCTCAAAATTGAAAAGAAAGATCTCAAGGAGGTACAAGCTACCACTCAAGACCAAATCACAAACCAAGCTTAGATAATCCATCATTTGAACACTCATATGGAGGAGCTAAGGAGGAAGGATCATTCTAGCAAAAAAGAATCAACTAAGATTCAAGAAGAGCATGCTCGACCATTTGTGTAATGGTAAAAGGAAGGGGCAATTTGAGAAGAAAAGTGGCGGAATGAGAGTCTAGAACCATGAAGCACCACCTGCAAACTTAGAATGCTAAGAACTATGACATGCAAATGCATCCCACCATTGAGAACCTAACTAATAATAAGCGTCTTATTAATGAGAGAATCTAGCTCTTTTATGAGAGGCTCAAAAAGCTCATAGTCGATGTTACTTCTTACGAGGTCTTAAGGATATACTCGTGAGATAAAATAGTGATTTTCATGTAATATGTACCTTTATGTTATTTTTTCTTTTCAAAAATGGCTTTAATTCATATTTAAAATGTACTAGAAGTTAAAATTTTAGTTTTCTTAAAGATGCAATAGGATAGCTATTGTCTTCAATTTTCAATTAATGTAATATGAGACAAGTTGTACTTTTTTTGTTCAATAAAAAATAGCTTTAAGTCACATTTAGATTGTGCTAGAAGTCCAAATTTTAAATTTCTTCAGCTTTTCTTTCAAGTTTCAATTTCTTCAGTATATCACAAGATTCATAAATGCTCGAGTCATGAACAAAAATAGGGGTAGACATGCCTCCCAAATCTCCTAAGTATCTATGGAGTTGTACTCTTAATAAGTACTAAATCGATCCGACTTGTCCTCGACATAAACTTTATCTTGATTTAGTGTGCAACGAGTAAAGAAACATATCCAACCTAGTTCATATCATACATGTATATATTGTATATTCATTATTTATATATCTCTTTTGAATTTTTTTAACGAATTTGAAATATAAGTCCCTCCACCAAAACTCAACTCTCTTTTTAAATCCACCACATCCGACTTAGTCATCGTCAAATGATAAATAAAGAAAGAACACGATTGAAAGAGGCTCACCAATATGAGTTTAAGTTCATAAAAAAAGATGTTATTTACCTAATCGGCCTACTAAAAAAGGCTCTAAATGGGAGAACAATTCAAATCAAGGATAAACTCAAAATGATATGCCATATGTTCTTCTAGCAATTAACTTACAACTCGGGTCATCTACTATATCATATACTCGAGGGTAATAACATTTCATGTTGAAACTTTCTATCCTATTAGGCCATTTGCCTATGTAACGATTCGTGAGCTCGTATATACAAGGTGTGTCCATTGTAGACCTCCCTAACAAGGAAGCTATCAAATATAGGGTGACGGAGAGGTCGAATATGGATAAATTATCTATTATCAAGAACGTTCGAGAGCTATTGAAGGAGCTTACATTTATGACCCTATAACAACTTATGAGAAACTATTGATACACTTCTTTCACGAGAGCCTAAGAAGATCCGCATTAAGCTAGTATATAAGGCCGAAGGAGCTAAGATTAGAAAATAGAAAGACCTAGCTGGCATTTTTATCAAGTAGTACAAGTTTAATATGGATGTGGTTTTAAATCGATCCGACTTACGGTGGCATGAAAGAGGGACAAAAAGAGATAGTCAAGGAATACGCACAAAGGTGGCATGAAGTGGCCACCCAAATTCATCTATCTATGCCATAGTCAAAACTAATTTCAGTATTGTTCAACATATTTAAATCTCCTTACTTTGAATAATTGATCGATAATTGCTCATCGAATTTCACTAATATTGCAATCATTACATAAAGAGTTGAATTAGTAATCAAAGTCAAAAAGATCTCTAAGAGACTAAAAAGAAAACTAGTTTGGGTATAAAAAAAGAGGAGGAAGTTCATCAAGTGGAAACTCATCAACTCAAAAGCCGCTAGAATAATCAAAGAAGATATGCAAACCAAAACCACTATCATATCCAACCACCATGTTATTCTTAGATTCCTAACTACTTTACCAAACAGACTTCAATAGTAGCCACCTTTCCTACCACCCAAACATGACCTTATACTTCAAACAAAACATATCAACCTTAACAACTAAATCTACCAAATCAATACTATCTAACCTCTCCGTCTACCAAACCAATTACTACCCTCATTTAGCCAAACCATTTCGTAGTCCTTTGAATTTTAACAATCAAGGCCTATACAAATAATTTAACCATAATAACCATCAAAGAGCTTATAGCCCAAGTAGTAATGGTCTCTTACAATAAGAGGTCACGAGTTCAAATCTTACTAGACCAATTCTCGCTAAGAGTCTTGGATGTGTGAGTTAAAAAAATCATAATAATCCATACACTAGAGAAAACTTCAAACCACTCGCCTCTTCTCTTATTCTCTTTGAAGGAGTTATGCCAACATTGGGTTAGCATAGGATAAGTTATCCTAATCTTAGTAGAATCAATACAACCTCCATACCTGTCATGGTATAAAAAGGATGAGTAGTATGAATATCATGGAGGTATCATGGAACATTCCATAGAGGATTTTTAACCCTTCAAAAGAGAACTATGATCCCTCATCAAACATTAATAAATAAGTTTTAATGATCCACACATCCTAAATGTCAACACTAATCCACTCCTAAATCATGCTCGCTAAAGAAAAAGACGTGAGTATGATAACCTAGGAAGAGGCCGAGTTTGACAAGAGGAAGAAAGGTATGAATGTGTTAATGGACAAGCTTTACACTACGTTATCATAAACCGATTGTCTCAAAAAATTTATAGATAGTCAAGATGGAGGCGATGAAATATAATATTATTAATATCATAAAAGTTCAAGGCCATGATATTGATGATTGTAAGAAAATTTATGAGGCGATAAAAACCATGATTGTTTTGGGAACCCTACAAATTAAGAAAGGCCGAGAAAGACCGATGGTAGGAACGATGTCATAAAAAATGAGTCATATTGAAGTATACCGATATCAACCTACAAGTAATGAGCCCTTAAGGATGATTCCGTTAGTGTCAAAGAATCACTTGCTCTTTCATACATATCCAATTATGAACACATCCTTCAACATTGATGTTCTTGGTCTAACCTCAAAGTATGAGATGTTTTACACTCGAAGAGTTAAAAATACTAAGAAAGATCAAGTATAAAGAAGTGGTAGATTTGACTAAAATTGCTAAAGTAAACAAGCCAATGGATGATGAGGAAGCTATCAAGTTTTTAAATATATTGAGAAATAGCGACTACAATATGGTTGATAAGTTGAAGAAGACACCAATAAGAACCTCTCTATTTTCTTTAATTGTATGTTCTAAACCATATCAAAAAGCATTACAAAAAGTGTTGAATAAAGCATATGTTCCCGAAGATGTCACCTTTGATGCTATAGAGCATTTGGTGAGGAGAATCCAAGCTACCAATTATTTATCCTTTTGTAAAGATAAATTAGGCCCAAAAGACATTAGTCACAACAAAACCACTACATATCATAGTCATGTGCAAGGACTATGTGATCTTTAAGGTTTTGATCGACAATGGCTCGACTCTTAATGTTTTCTTTGGCATATCCTAAATCGTCTATCCGTGGATGCTTCTTACATGTATCAAAGCAACATAATGAAAAGAGCTTATGAAGGTTCTCCTAGGTAAGCAATAGAAGATATTAACATCAATCTAAAAATAGGATCTGAACAAATTTTAGGTCACTATTCGAGTCATTGACATTTAACCTTCTTACAGACATGCTTTTAGGTTGCCCCTAGATTCATTCAGCTATGGCTATGGCATCTTCATTATATTAAAGGATAAAAAATATAACCAAAGGTAAGCTGGTTATTATGATAACAAACGAAGGATAAAAAATATGACCAAAGGCAAAGTTGGTTATTTTGATAGCAAAAGAGGTGCTACTCATGTTGAAGAATGTATCGATGCCTTATATAGAAGCGAAGGAAGCCGAGATAGAAATCTACATGTTTTTGAGATTTTGAATGCAAAATTGATGCCTAAAATACTTTACTAAGGAAACTAAAAGTACCCAAGGCTATGAAAATAGTGACTAAATATTTGATAAAGTATGGATTTCCCTTACGTTATGGTTTTGGTAGTGGAATGTTAGGAGTAGTAAGCAACTTAAAAAGGGTAAATATTAATCATTGTTTTAGACTGGGATTCAAATCCAATAGGAAGAACCATTTGAGGGCAAATAAGAAGAAAAAAGAAAAGAGGTGAGCTAAAATTGAGGGTCGAGAGTCAAATGATAAGAGTATCTTCATTCCTCATTTTCGGGTAACCTTCCTCTACTTAACTTGTGTGATCACTCTAAATGAAAAAGTTATAAACTTATGAGTAGGAATGGTTGGCCTATCTATCAACTAGTTAGAGGCTAAGGAAGAAGGAAAATCTAAAGAAAGCATCTCGTCGTAAGTAGGTGGTGGTCATTTCTCAAATTATGGTCTTGTCTTAATTGACTATTAACACTCTTAAGAAGCTACCGCTAAACCAATCAACTAATCAAAAAATATGCTCGAGTGAGGAACTCAATAATTGAAAAAGAATAAGATTCATCTAGTTTATAATCTTAAGTAATCATAATGAAGGTATGGGATAGTGGTTCAAGAAAAATAGAGTTCATGTAATATTCCTCTTTGAAGGAATTTTTACCCCAAATAATGATCTTTGTACTTGTAAATTCCTATGTTGAAAGCAACAAGTCACTAAATGGAACTCACAAATCTCTTGTCCACTAATTAGTAATAGTGTCTATATGTTTATTTATGGAAAATTTTCTATCCCGAAAAATAGTCTTAAAGTTTGTAAGCATTGCGAGCCAAGGTTTTTGCAAAATACAAGCTAACAATAAATACCACGATTCGATAACTAAACCGAAGCATGTAGGGGATAGGGCTATCAAGGCTATAGATTATTTAAAAAACACTACCATATTGTTTTTTGCTATGAAAATGTCATTTATAACCACATAGTAGGGCATTTATGCTATCGTGTATCGACCTTATGTTAAACCTTATTATACATTATTAGTAACAATCTTGCTAGAGATTCTTATACGTAAATTGAAAGAAGTTCAAGACTTTTTAAGGTTGCCCTATAAAGAGCTTCGCAAGTCATCCCGTTAAGATGCAAAGAAGGCATTTATCAAAGTAAGTGCAAAACTGGGATGATATCCACAAAGTATTTAAAGGTACCATGTATGAGAGGTTTTTTCACTTGGACTATAAAAGATAAGTGCCGGCATTGTTAAGAATGATGTATAGAATCCGTTTTACAACAAGAAACAAATGATTCCAATTTTTTTCTTTTTTTTTCCTTTTTTTTTCCTTTTTCGGTTACTTTCTTTCCGCCTTTAATTAGTAGTAATTGAGCCAATGCATATGATTGGTAGGAAAGTATTTTTTCCTTCATGGATTATTTTTTTGTATCAAAAGAAAAAAATCAAGCACTTTGAATCCTATTGCTTGAAGTATGTAAACAAATACAAATTACTTGAAATATTTAAACAAATATAACTTACTCGAAATATATAAATAAAATATAAGCTTGAACCTTATTTTGCTCGTTACATTTCTAATTACATTATTTTAATGCAATATATTATCTCATATGCATATTACTTCTTTAAGATTTATCTAGTCTTACTTCTCTTTGATATTTTTATCAATTTTTTTCTTTTGACTTTGCTTGTATACAAGGATAATCGACTTCATTCTACATTTGCACCATCAACTTCTTCTATTTGGTGATTAGTTGAAAATTCCATGCTTTATTTATGTTTGTTCAAAAATTCATTTTCATTGCTTATGTTCGATTGCTAGAGTCGGTGTATTTTTTTTTATGATGATTTTCTTTTATTGGGCTTATTTGTTATGCAACTATTTTTACGAGTTGTTTATCATGCAATTCTTAACATGTGGACTACTTTGATCTTAGTTCTAGTATACTAGCTTCCTATAGTACTTATCGAACTTGCTTTTTTTTTTTTTTTGATATTGAATAGAGTGCTTATATGTTTAAAAATTAATATGGACAATACTTGTAGCCATTGAATTGATCGAAGTTGATGGCTATGTAGCATTGCAAATGAGATGGAGGATCGACTGAAGAACTTACTAGGTCAAGTATGTAATTCCAATCATTACTTCTTGATCCTTCAATCCTCTTATGTCAATTTATCACATTAGTTTGCAATTATCAACATGCCTTGTTGTGTTTACACATTTCTTCCAATCATATATTTATTTTGAAAAGAAAATAACTGGCTTGCATTTTGCAACCTTCATTTAAAGTGATTTTGAGATTGGCGAAGAATCGATTTGACATTAGAACACTAAATGAATTTAAGATGCATCATTTTTTATAATTACAAGGTTAACTTAATTCAATAAATGATTTTAATTCTGAATATTTTAGCTTTTTGTGCAATTTTATTAGGTGACTTTTTTATTTTCTCATCCTTTGAAAACCATGTTTATATAACCAAATAACGTCTTTGAAGGACATGCAAAGAAGCAAAAAAGAGATGGAAAAGATTGGAAAGGAGGTTGATTTTGTTTTCTTTTATGTAAAATTGCTCTCTTTAATGTTAATGATGGTTAATGTTTTTATTTTTTATGATAAATATATGCATCATTTTTTTGTTTTTGTATAGCATATTGTATCATAAACTCATGAACTTAATAATATATTTTTAATTATTTTAGCATTTTTTCAATGTTGGACAAAAAAAAAAAACATGAACTAAGCTTTTAGTAACAATATTAGCATGCAAAATTTTTTCTAAAAAAAATAATAATCTATTTTTAGATGACATGATGTGACAACTAGGATGTCACCAAGGATTAAAAATCACCTAGGATTTCACGTGACTAAAAATTAAAATTTCTCCCCAATTCGGACAACATGTCACTCAATTTTAATTGAGTTTTGATTCAAAATCCAAAAAATTCCCAAAACATAAACCTAATTCAAATACAAGAATTTAAAGTGAAATACAAACATGCAATTGACAAAACATGATACAAAATGGCAAAAACTAGCTTGGAAACTAAAATAGAACAAAATAAATACCAAAAAATAGAGAAAAAGAGTAGCATAGATTCAAGAAACCTAAAAAATAACTATCAATATTTGTCAAAAAAAAGAAAAAGAAAAAAGAAAATGAGTAGCATAGATTCAAGAAACCACAAAGAGTAGCACATATTCAAGAAACCTCAAGAGATTTGTCAAAAAAAAAAAAAAAGAAAAAAAGGAGCAACATGTATTCAAGAAATCTTAAAAGCTCAGAAATTGAAGTACAATTAGGATTTGTATGGCAAAAAGTGTCGCAATCATTAGAAAATGTTTTCTTGGGAGTGAAGTGACGAGTTTTAAGAAATAAAGAACAAGAATATATGAATTGATTTTTCTCCCTTCATTAGTAATTAAAACATCAAAAACTTTACATGGAGATTGAAGTTTAATAGTGATTACCAGGTCTAAGCCTTTGAATTCATTCATTAAAATCTTCCAAGCTATTTTTGATGTTGAGGCTACTTTAATAATTGGAAATATCTTCTTGCTAATTCTTTGTTTAATATATTGTAAGCCAATTGCATTCTTCAATCGATTTTCATCAAATTGCTCTTTTTTTCTTTTTTGTCATCATTAGATGTTAATCCAGCAACATTTGTGGGTCACTCATACCCATTTTGCACTGCATCTTAGAGCCCATATGAAATGAACAAATTTCATATTTGAATGCTCCAATCTTCATAAGCTTCTCCAAAAAATGGTATGTTAACTTGAAAATGATGGGGAGTGGCAAAGTTTGAGTTTGGTACAGTATGGGCAAACATGTTTGATTTCCTGGCTACATTTATTTCAGGAAAAGGATTAGAGATTTTTAGCATTTGAATTGGGTTTGTGTTTTAAAGATTTTTTGAAATTGAAATCAGAACTCAATTAAAATTGAATAACATGTCGCCTGAAATGGGAAGAAATTTTAA
Organism: Dovyalis caffra; assembly: GCA_963924115.1. Lineage (NCBI taxonomy): Eukaryota > Viridiplantae > Streptophyta > Magnoliopsida > Malpighiales > Salicaceae > Dovyalis > Dovyalis caffra. The sequence goes on along the minus strand of CAWUPB010001194.1, from coordinate 13,238,038 downwards.
TTTTTAGCCATGTGAAATCTTAGGTGGCTTTTGATTCTTGATGTCATCTTATATGTCATGTCACATCATCCGAAAATAGAATTTTGTTCGAAAAAAATGCTAATACGATTATCGGAAAATTAGTTCATATATTTTTTATCTAATACCGAAAGAACGTATAAAAATGATTAAAAAGTTTTAAGTCCATGATTTTTTGATACAGTAAGTTTTTTTTTAATTTGGGTGAAATATTATCATATTTTTTATCTTTAATTCATACTGGTTGGTGTTAATTCTACATCAAGAGATTGTATAAAAGTTAATAAAGGAGTTAAGGACTTTCAAGAAGCAGAAGCCGACGAAGAGAGATTAAGTTAGAGTAACAAAAAGTTGCATCTAAAGAAAGAAGTTGAAAATGCTCAAAGTGTACAGCGCAATTGATGTATCAATTTTCTCCGGTTAATACTTAATTTATTCTTTTTCTTCTCAAAATAATTGTTGTTTGAGTGCTTTTTTTTATCAACTATTAAAATTAATATTTGTCAATTTTTACATTATTAATTAAATATTTCCTCATTGTTTTTTTCTTCGTGATTAGCTAGCAAGTTTAAATATTTTTTTAATATTTTTGATTTGTTTATATATACTGCTAAATAAGTCATTGTTGTCTTTTTATTTATTTATTATTTATTTTTATGAATGATACCAAACATTTACTCATCAATGTCTAAAATAAAATATTTTTTCTGTAATCAATGCATAACAACAAAAAAAGTTATAAGAAAATATTGTAAATATTGTAACGTTCGTTGCTATTCTGAATTATTGGATGCAATATTAAAATGTTTGCTTAACAATCTTCATTCAACTCAACTCGATTCTCGTGAATAATATTCCACCACTCACATCATATTGCTAAGCGCCAACTAGTATTCTCTATTTTTGTATCATAATGGAGCAAAAGTAGTGAATCAGCCATTCAATAATTACGTTATCAAGGTGACACTAATTGATAGAAAGGAAGATGGCTAGGCTAGCTACCCATGAATAACAAGTGCATGAGTGTTGCATACACGTGTTAGGAGCCTTCATGGAATTATGAAGTTTATAGTATCAGTGAACTAGTCCAGTCCATAATATAATGGTGAATGGTGATCTCATCACATCACGGACCACCTGTAGAAAAAGTAAATCCCAAAACAATCATTTATCAATGAGGTCAGGTTCCTCTCCAAAGCCACCTTCAGAAAGATCAACACCAAATTATGAGTCTCAATCTGGCTTTGCGTTTTGCATGGCTGACAGGTTAAACCCAAAAAAATAATTTAAGTGCGCCCTTTCTTTTCTATTGATTAAACCAAATAATTTCAAGTCTCTCGAGAGGGACGTGGGAGCAAAGTTCCCATCAGGCTGCCAGCAAGGGCTGCTCGTTTTTTTGGAACTTGCCCACATTACTTAATATATTTTGGATTTGGTACCCTCTGGTGGGCATTTTTCTATTTATGGCTGGTAATGTGTTATGTTTCTCCCTTGGCCTTAACTTTGAAAGATTCTAAGTCAATGCTATTGGCTTCTTTATGAATAGTTAGTTAGTTTAAGGGGTCTTGTTGGTACGTAATCGTCAATTTAATTTAAGAACACGCTTCGTAGACTTTTATTTTTATATAAAATTCATTAATTCTCCTAAAAATTTTCAATTAATTTATTCTCATCATATTGATTTTTTTTCCTATTGAAATCATATGGATGAAGTAGAATATTTTCTTCTTCTTCTTCTTTTTTTTCTCGGTTATAATTGGGATTTTCATATCGACATTTTATTTTATATATCAAAAAATTTATTTAGTTCTCTTCATCTGTTAAAAAATATATCAATTTTGTTAAAATTACAAGATTTAATAAAATCCTTTTGATTTGTTATACTATCAATGATTTGAATCCTAAGAATAAAAAAATGAGAGCCTCTTTTCTTAATTACTAAATAATTTTCTTAATCATTATTTTGCTTCAACTTTTTTTTTGTCAATAACTAAAAAGTAATAATATTATTATTTTTTTCTGACGGTCATTAGAAGATACAATTTTTCAATAACTGGATGATTGGTCATTTATGTGAATGCTTTAAAAACTTACAATAAAATAGTATGTCTACATAAACATATTAATTATAACAACGAACGATCCTTAAAATAGTTATAATAAATAAAGTATTAAGCGGACACATTTTTATAGGCTTATTATACAAAAAAAAAAAAAAAACATAAGTTTTACACTTTTTAAGTATATTAACATGTTCTTTCAATATTAGATAAAAAAATACATAAATTAAACTTATGTTAATTTTATTAGCACACGTGATTTTTTTTCGATCAAAATTCCATAAACTTTTAACATGGCAATATTTTTTAATCCTTTTTATCAATATTTTTCTCCTACCAAATTAGATGTTAATGGAATTTTGACGGAAAAAAAATTGCACATGCTAACTGGTTAATAAAAACTTAATTTGTATACCTTCTATCCAACATTAAAAAAATAACTAATATAATTAAAAAAATATAAAATTTATGTTTTTTTTAGGATAATAAACAGGAAGTAAGAGACTTGAGAGGTTGGACTTGTATTAAAAAGGTATATATTTCGTTTTTAAATTGTTAGGATAAATATAAATTCTAAATCAGGCTAAAAATTTCATGAATTCTCAAATTTGTATATGGATAGCTTATTTTTTTTACTAAATTGAAGAAATGAATTTAATTTTGTTGTGCGAAAACTGTTTGTAAGACTTAAAAAAAAATTATTTTTTATTTTTTATAAACAAAAATTTTAGGGGTGGTTTGATATCATTTGCGGTTTTCATTTTTCGTTTTGGATTATTTTGTTGAAAAAAGAAAAACCACCACCTTCATCAACGTTTCTTAAAATCGTTTTATTTGGTTTTAAAAAATTTTGATGACAGGTTTTTGTTTAAAATAAAAAAAGAAAAAAAAACAGAAAAGGAATATGAAAATGATACGAAACAAAAAGTCACCATCCTTGACAAACTACTAAAATTCTAACACAACCACTAATTTGCCCAGCGCGTGGACTAATGCAAAAACCTGAACTAACAAACTAAGTCAAAACAGTGTAGCGTTGTGGTAAAAACGCCACTGAAAGGGCGGAGCAGCGCTTCATCATTCCCAAGAGAAAGAAGCAGGAGCAGATGATTAAACAACAAAACAGCAGAAGAAAACCCAGGTAAAATATTTCACTTTCACCGCCATACTAATCTTCTTTTAGTAACCATCAACTTAATTCTTTTAATAACAGGGAACAGTACTGTTTGGTGGCTGAGAATAAAAAAAAAAAAAAAGACTTGAAAGGGAATATAAGAAGGGAAAAGAAAGAAACTTGGAATCTGGTTTATTGTTTCAACAACTGGCAGTATTCACCGTACAAGGAAAATAAATTGTTAAGACTGATTAGCAGTCTTGAAAGGGAAAAGAAAGACTTCTCCTTTATTCTGCTACATTTTATATTCCCTTTCTAAACAGAGTTAGCATGTGTTATTGAAGAAGCAACGGCATCTCTGCCTCTGTCTCTGGTAATCTTTCAGAGTTATATTGATTCGTTTAAGCGTTTTGCATGTTGGTCTTGATTTGTTTTGGCTGTTATGGTAGAATTTTGATATGGGGTTTGTGTGAATGCGGTGTTCGTTTCTTCTTGCTAGGAAAGGAAGAGATTTGTGGAGTCGTTGGTGATTAAATCGATTTTTCTTTTATGTTGGTTTTGTTCTGCTTTGGCAAAAATTGGGATTTTTTTCTTTCTTTCTGGGATTTGTGTAAAGACTGTTGTTCTTCATGCTTGTCTGGAAAGAAAGAAAAGTATTAATCAATTATTAGTGTATGATTTGATTGGAGGATTTTGTTTTATCTTCTTTTTCTTTTTGCCAGGAATTGAGATTTCCTTCTGTTTGAATATTTTATCACTTGGTGTTTTGTTCTTGTCTCTGCAGTCTTTGTCTTTTATGAAATGCGTTTAACCTTTTTATTTGTGTTGTTCCTCATGAACGTTAGTGGCATTGGATATGGACTATACAGCTCAGTGATTTTTTTATTAATGTTTTAATTGTTTAGTCTGTGCTCAATGCTGATAAACCAGTGTGATTTGCTTGCTGCTTTAGCTTATTTCTTTCTACATTAACATAGTATAACTATCTTCAATTTATATTAACACTGCAGCTGCATTTCAATCACATTTTGTACAATAGATTTGAGTACTGGTTGTATTTGAAGGGTTAGTGCTTAGCGTTTTAAGTTTATCAATGTTTATGAAATGGACTTCATCTTTATTTAAGTGAAGGATTGAAAATGATATGCAGGGATGATATTTGTACAGAAAGTCAGCTGACCCTTAATCAAGTGGTTTTCCAATGGGCCAAGAATTTCGATATCCCTGTACAATCGAAATCTGGAAATTGCTATGGTTTATAGGAGTGGCAGTCGCTGTGGTTTTAACATTCCAACATTTTGAATTGCCTTATGGCAATATTATATCATCTTTGTCTTCTGCTCAGAAGGATCTAGGAGCGGGAAATAGCAGCTTGTTAACTCATGTTGCCTCATTAACACCAGAGATGGTTAATAACGTGACTCAATTAAATGGTTTGAATGCCACTGGTCTCTTCCCTGAGGGTGCTCAAGAGACTGATAACAATCATGTAACAGAAACCCCTGTGAATGTAAATACTGATTTTGTATTAGAAGGAAGGAGAGGCTTGAATGATTCTTCTATAATAGACAGCCGTGAAAAGGAGTCTTCACCAGAGAAGTTGGTGGACGCAAATACAAACTCCACCTCATATGTAAATAATGATGTTGTATCAGAAGGCATTAGTGGCTTGAACAAGTCCTCTGGAATAGACAACCACAGAAAGGAGTCTAAACCTGAACAGTTGGTAGATCGAAATGAAAATTCCACACTGGAACCTGTCAACAGTTTGGGTAATGGATCTGCTCCACAAGAAACTGAAAGAAGCCTTTCTCCTAGCATTATAGCTCCTGTTGTTCCTGTTGAGTCTAATACATCTATGATGGATAAAGATGCAGCACCCAGTTTAGACAATGATGGGAAAAGAGGAGAACAGCAGAATAATCCTAGTCTATTGCACAATAACTCTTCTGTGACTTCAGTTCCAGAAGTGAAGAAAGAACCTCAGATGCAATCCTCGGCAGTGGTTTCAATTTCAGAGATGAACAATTTGCAGCTTCAAAGATGGTCTTCTCCCAATTTGAGAGTATGTATAAACTTCTGCTCTGAGCTGTGTCACAGATTAATTTTTTTGAGGTAGTCACATAAACTTTTCTGTTCTTTCTGCCAACTTGTTTGTAGAGACCACAACGGCCTTCAGCAGTTGACCAAGGGCTGCTAAATGCAAAATTACAGATTCAGAATGCACCTATTGTAAAGAATGATCCTGTGCTTTATGCTCCTCTCTTTTGGAATGTCTCGAGGTTCAAAAAGTAAGCTTATTAAAATTGAAAATTTCCTTCTGCTTTAAACACATGTTCACATGCATTTTCTTCTATTTTTTAAGATAAGTACGTAGCAGGCTAGCAGGTTATGCATGATAATAGCACTTAGTGTAGCTGAAGAAAAAGCATTCAAGTGAAGAGGATTATATAGTAAAATTTTGCAATATCTTATTGCAGGAGCTATGAATTAATGGAGGACCTCCTGAAAGTATACATTTACAAGGAAGGAGAAAGGCCTATATTACATCAGGGCCCACTCAAGGGGATATATGCTTCTGAGGGATGGTTCATGAAATTGCTAGAGGGAAACAAAAAATTTGTTACAAAACACTCCAAAAAGGCTCACCTGTTTTTCCTACCATTCAGTTCTCGAAACTTAGAGACAAACTTGTATGTTCCTGATTCTCACAGTCATAGGAACCTCATAGGATATCTGAAGAAGTACTTGGATATGATCTCTGCGAAATATCCTTTTTGGAACAGAACTCGAGGTGCAGATCATTTTCTTGTTGCTTGTCATGACTGGGTATGGTCTTCTTGCTTCCTTTAGATTTACAATCTTCCATTTGAATCAAATTTGGGACTTTTGGAGTCTTCCAGCATTTCGAGTGATTCATCTCCTTTTGTGTAATTTCTAATAATTTGTTTTGTTTATTATAGTATTTCTTATGTGAAAGTCTACTTGTTGCTTGGCATGGTTCACTTCCACATTATTGAGTAATGACCAGTACTATTGTCTTTATTAGATATTTTTTTCTCACTAATTCTGGTGTTTATGATGCTATAGTGTATTTCTATCCTAAAGACCGGATATGTTAGTTGAAAATCTGAGTATAGCAAACTGAAATGATTTTTAAGTTTTAGTACACGCTAATTACATCAATTTGTTGTCTGTTTTTCTCAGGCGCCATCTGAAACAAGACAGTATATGGCCAATTGCATCAGAGCCCTTTGCAATGCTGATGCTAAACAAGATTTCGTGTTTGGCAAAGATGCATCTCTTCCTGAGACATATGTGCGAACACCTCAAAACCCTCTTAGAGATCTTGGAGGCAAACCTGCTTCCAAGAGATCAATCTTGGCTTTCTTTGCAGGTAGCATGCATGGCTATCTACGGCCAATTCTGTTACAGCACTGGGAAAACAAAGATCCTGACATGAAAATATTTGGTAAACTGCCTAAGGTCAAGAGCAGAGGCAAAATGAACTACATTCAGTACATGAAAAGCAGCAAGTACTGTATCTGCGCAAAAGGTTACGAAGTCAATAGTCCACGAGTCGTAGAGGCCATTTTCTATGAGTGTGTTCCAGTGATTATATCTGACAATTTTGTCCCTCCATTTTTGGAGGTTTTGAATTGGGAATCCTTTGCTCTTTTTGTCTTGGAGAAGGACATTCCAAACTTGAAGAACATACTCCTTTCAATCCCTCAGAAGAGGTATCGCCAGATGCAGATGAGGGTAAAAAAGGTACAACAGCATTTTCTTTGGCATCCTAGACCTGTGAAGTATGATATGTTTCATATGATACTGCACTCGGTCTGGTACAATAGAGTTTTCCAAATGCAGCCAAGATAACAGATGATTAAAAAAAAAAAAAAAAACAGCAGATATAGATCTTTCTTTTCATTGGAGGTAGTTTGAAAGAATCCCGTTGTGGCCTGCGGGGAAAGCAAAACAGGTTACTTGGACAGGTGGAAATAGAGGAATTTTGATCCTCCATAGTTATTACATTTGTTTTTTCTGTGGATAGATTTTAGCAAAATAAAGCTGGTTTGCTGTACATACCTCTCCTTTTCTCTGTTGTAAAGGGTTCTTCGTATTCACTCTCTTGAAGATGTATCTGATCTTTCACTGAAATAATGGTATTTGCACCTGATTACACAATCTGAGTCTAGGTCACAAACTACTGAGTTCTACTTTTGAAATTAAATAAATTACTTAGCAAACCACTTAGCTTTTGAAAGTGTTATTATATATATATATATATATGGGGGAGAGGCAAGCTTTAAGCAATATAGTCTCTTGCAAAAGACTAATACACCCTATAGGAACATACAAAATACGATTCTGAAAGAGACTATTCTGTAAATGTCCTCTAAAAAGAGATTAATACATACAACTTATAGTTATAGGAGCATGTATAAAATATGAAATTTCAATCAGAAGGGAACAAACATGAAAAACAAGTAGGAGGAGTATGCAAGCAGAGAAAAATCTTATTGATTTGCAATGCAAAGATCGTGATGGCTAGGAGACGTAGAGAATTATATAATGACTGGAACGAATTATATAATTTTTCCAATTGATGCATAATTTGCACTAAAAATATTTTAATTGTTAATTAAGTAGTAAAATAGTAACGTGGGATCACATGTATATGATAACTTCTACGTATCTCCATAGTTTTTGATGTTTTGAATTTTGTCAACCCAGTTGTTGGATTGAATCTCTTGATCACACCAGTCATCTTTGATAACTTTCAACTTAATTCCTTCTCAAAAATAATTTGTTTAAACTACCATCCATAAAATATAGAGAAAAACTTGAGTTTTAAAATGTTTGGTATTTAATTAATCAATATGAAATTTTACATGCATGTTCTATATAGTATCATATAGTTGGTTTTTGCAGTGTTGAATTTTGAATTTTTATTCTATTTTTTAATAAAAGATAATAATTTTATTGATGATATGAATCAAACATATACATCATAGTCTAATGATACCAAAAATTAAGAAGAGAATTGCAACTTTCGAAAAAATAGACAAAATCCATTTGCAATAATGATGAATAATAATCTTTTAATGGGAATGGTCCAAGATGAGGGTTTTTTTTTTTTTTTTTTTTTGCATACATAATTGAGCTTAGCACTATCATAAATCAACAGAGAATGAGCCGCATTATCAGAACTCATTGATGAAAAATTTTAAACAAATAAGGAACACAAACCACAACATAGTAAAAAAACATCAAAACTTTATTTAAAAAAAAAAAAACATCCTAGTAAAACAAAAATTTTGTGCACAAATCAAATCTAAATCTAAATTGTTAACACATTAAAAAAAAAAAAACAAAGAGAAAAAAAAAAGAAAAAAGGAAAAGGAAAAGGAGAGAGATGGCTAGGACATGGAAATATTATTACCAGATTTTTACTTGAAATTTTGGATTGAAACCCTTACAAAAAGGGACTTGAAAAAATAAAAAAAAAGCAGAGAGGTTTTTGGACTGTCTTGAAATTTTGTTAATATGATCCCTCTACTTGTTTTACTTAGTTGGTTCTTTACTTAAGACAATATTTAAATTTGCTCTCTCCATTTAATTTACTGTTAATTTTGGAAAGTTGACTGACATTGTTGGACACGTGTACACTTATTCTACCTGTCAAGAACTCACGGTACTTGAAACGTAGCTGAACAAGGGACTGTATGAAGAAATATTTTAGAATAAAGGGACAAACCAAATTAAAAAAGAGTCACATCCGTTAAATAATAATAGTACAGGGATTAAATATGCAATTGATACCTACCGGAATTTCAACAAACCAACAATAGCCTTTCCTTTAACCTTGTCAAGTTGAAGTACAGCAGTGTTTGTCTGAGAGAAAATAAGTTTCTCTCTTTTTTTTTTTTTTTCCTTAGTGTTTATTTTACATTTAGGAAAAAAATCAACGAAAAATAATTTTTAGTCAACGAAAAATGAAAGAATATTTTTTGAAAAATGTTTTTCTAATTTCAAAGGAGGAAAACATTTTCCTTCTCATAAGTTGTCTTGTTCTCTCGTTATTTACCTCTCTCTCGATATATTTTAACAATTTTTTTCTCTATCTTCTTTTTATTTAAAATATATCAGATTAATTTTTAATTATTCTTTATTAATTATTTAATTATTTAAAATTTTAGAGTTAGTATTTATGAAAATTTATTAAATTTTTCTAAATGTACCTTATATTGTAAAACCATGAATATGTCTTTTTTAAGTTTTCTCAAAATTTATTGATATAAAAATCACACATGTTTTTTTATTTTAATTTTTTATATCAAACAAACGTTAGAATATGTTTTCTAATAGTTTTTTCATGTAATTGCCAAACGACAGAAAGTATGTTTTTGGAAAACAATTTTTTGAAAAATAGTTTTTTCAGAAATTGATTTTCTATGGAACTTGCTTTTCTCCAAACAAACACAGCCTAAATTATAAATTAGTTTTTTTTTTAATTTCGAAAAATAAATTAATTAGTCTATTTTATTTAAAAAAATTAATTAATAAATTAATATTAATATTTTTTAATATTTTATTTTTTATTTTAAAAAATAAAAAAAATTAAAATACACAAGGATTGATAGAAAGAATATGAGTTTTTTTAAATAAAGAATTATTAAATTAAACATGATCAATATTTGGTTAATAAATTAAATAATTTTTTTTAAACTAAGAGAATTAATTTATTTGTTTTAAAAAACTAAAAGGACTAATTTATAATTTCCTCCATCACGTTGTAATCTTAATTCTTACCTCATAAAGATAAATCCTTTAAAAGAAACTTCATTCTTCTTCTGTTAAGATATTTAGCTTGATTTTTCCCTTGCCTTTTCTTGAAAAACAAAAGCTTAGAGAAAAAGGTGATGGGCCCGTTGAAGCCCCCTCCCCCGGTCCCACCTACACCTATCAAAGTAAAGCTGCATTCTTTCCCACTAACTCGAAAGCCACAGTTTCTGCCTTAAAAGTCTCACGATGACCATCACCAGTGACTAACTGAATCAGCTTTCGGTGTTTATCTTCATGTACGTCTGATATCTTTAAATCTGCGCATTCCCTTTTGTGTTTAAGATTTACTATGTTGTCTAATTTCTTCATAATGATCCTCTTAATTAACATCGCCTGCCGGAATTGGACAATATATGCCTTTCATTTCCCCTTTTGGATGTTGTCGGTGGCACCTCATTTTTGTTCTTCTTCTGATTTATTTATCTTTTAATTCCTGTTTTGGTTTGGTACCTAATCACATGATTTAGATTTTTGTTTCTCATTTACTGTTGTTTGTTTCCCTGTAAACTGCATGTAGTTGACAATATTGATGGAAGATATGTAAGTAGTTTTATCTCAAGTGCAATGCTAGATTTAGCTTGCAATTTCTTGGTGATGACTGATGGCATGATCCCAGCAGATATACTATGGCTCTGAGAATAATGCATATGTTGCTGAAGACGAAGATCTAACCTTTTTTTTTTTAATCATTTCATTTTCAGCTTTCGAAAGGGGAACATTTCTAGGGGTAAGGTAATTTGCATCTTATTAGAAGAATGTATTCAAATTTGGCATGCTCGGGTTTCTGGGAGGCTATGACCGTTGTTGTTTGAATATTGAATTCGAAAAAATGGAGTAGCAGAAAGAAAACTAAAAAATAAGAAGTGCTTATGGATGAATGGGGATTCTGTGATCATATGCATATAAGAGAACTTTTGGTCTTATCCATGTAAAGACGTTTAGCTATAGATAAATTTCGAAATTTAGGTTCTAGTTCATCTTATTTTTCAATATCAATGCCAAGACATTTTTGCTTTGGCTCTGAGATTGTCATTTGTTTTCTGGTTGAATTGACATTTGATATAATGCTAACAATTTTCTTACTATAGCTAGATTTTTGGAATTTCTGCAGTGCTGACAGAACTGATTTTGGCGACTCTTTCATTTGGATCAGACGTCATTTAATGTTCATGGATCAAGGATTTCAACTTTTGTGCCATGGGAAAGCAAGGAAATTGCTTTTTCTAATGGGAGCAACAGCTGCTATAGTTATAGTGGTTCAATATTTCGAATTTCCATCTAGTAGAGTATTGGTCTCTCTTTTCTCTGCTGTCAATAATAGAAACTTCCTGTCCAGAAATTCATTGACAGATCCAGAAGCGCTAAGTAACATGACACTTTCAAATGGTTTAAACACAACTAACGCAGGTATACTTCATGAGACAACAAATAGAGGTGAAGCCTCAGATAACAAGCAAGAAACAGCCGAAGTTGGCAAATCGAAAGAAAAGGAACGAAGTCCAAACAATAACAATGAATCGGAAAGGAAAAGAGGCTCAAGTTACAGTTTTAGCTTAGTTTCAAAAGAAACTACATCAGATGATCTTGCAAACCAGGACAAAATTTCCACATTGGAGAATGGCTTAAAGGCAATTAATGCCTCTGAAGAAGAGAAGGCTATGGCACCTGATATTTCCTATATAAATGTTGATAAAGACATTGCCCTAATATCAAGAAGAAACAGAAGCTCAGATGCTGACCTTGGATACCCTTCATCTGCACCACCAATGATGAATACATTCTCTGATAAAACATTTTCAGCTGATGAAAATTCAAATCCGATGAGTTTTGTGAGCTCAAATACCTCTTCAGTGAGAAAAGATGCAGCAGGAACACTTAACGGAGATGAGAATTCTGGATTATTGCCAGGTAATTATTCCCTATCCAGAAGTGGTTCTTTCTCATCGAAAGTTATTGCAGCAAAGAGGAAAAAGTCCAAGAAACCACCATCCAGAGTGATCTCAATACCTCAGATGAATGAATTGCTGCGACAGAGTCATGCTTCATCCTCTTCAGTGGTATGTAATAATATCCAATCCAAATTTGGATAAAGAGACCAAGCTCTATGCCAAATTTTTTATTAACGCCCCTTCACCCTTTTGTTTTCAGAAACCACTATGGCCTTCAGGAGTTGACCAGGAAATGCTATTTGCAAAATCACAGATTGAGAATGCACCCATAATAAAGAATGAACCTAGACTTTATGGACCTATATATCGCAATGTTTCCATATTTAGAAGGTACACTTTCATACATATAATATATTCAGTGAGTAGATTTTATTAAGTAACCTATTTATGTTCGGAATTGGCCCATGGAAAGAACTGTTATTGAACATGGTAATGCTGACTTCTGAGTCCCTAGACATCAAGTCTGGATAGATGGCTCCTTTTGGTTGGAAAGGATGGTTTGATAACTACATGCAATTTATACAGAATTGGGGTTCCGTACACATGTTGACAGAAGTTTCATCCCTCCATTTCTAAGACTCTTTTTACCTGACACTTTCAAATCCATGCCATGGTAGTGTAGAAAACCATAATCTGGGACACCGGGGAGATGGATTACCATGAACATGGTATATCAGGATTAGGAGAACCTCTTCAGGTAGTGGCAGTTTTATGACTTGAGATATAGTGGCATCATTACAAATAGATGGTAGAAAGCTGTTATGTCCTTGTAATCCCATGGAAATCATTCAGCATCGTCTAGAAATGTGTTTCTTCATTAGAGTGTTTTGCTTGTGTGAAGAAAATCTTTCAACTAATTTCTGGGACTACATTTTTGCAGCAATGATATTATGTTGAAACCACATTAGTTAGTGTTTCTCATGGTATTTGAGGAGTTCTGAATCAGGTTGCACTGGCAGGAGTTATGAACTAATGGAGAAGATGCTCAAAGTTTATGTCTACCAGGATGGTGAAAAACCCATCTTCCATCAGCCAATACTGGATGGAATATATGCATCAGAAGGATGGTTCATGATGCATATGGAAGCTAATAAAAATTTTGTTAGTAAAGACCCTGGAAAAGCTCACTTATTTTACCTTCCTTTCAGCTCGCGACTTCTTGAGTTGACACTTTATGTACGTCACTCACACAGTCGTACGAATCTTATCGAATACATGAGAAATTATGCAGACATGATAGCTGCAAAATATTCTTTCTGGAACAGAACTGGTGGAGCAGATCATTTTGTTGCTGCATGCCATGACTGGGTACACATTTCTGCCTTATTTTATGTCATCTTCTTTTTGGGGTTTACCCTAAGTTCTATATGTTAGTTCGTTTAATTTCTTGGTAATTTTTCCTCGTTCCAAAGAGAATTGTCTGCATCCTTGAGTTTATGGCTTATTTTGGCAAACCAACTCTTTTCTATTGAGAAACATTAACAGTACCTAAAGTGACGATACCAAGAACCCATGATGTATGGTGCAAGAAACACCCAATATATCTTTTCTAGCACTCTGCCTCCGTTATTTAAAGTAGAAAGTATCTAATAAAATGTCGTTTTATTAGGCACCTGCTGAAACTAGGGGACCTCTGCTCAATAGCATCAGAGCCCTCTGTAATGCTGATATTGAAGTAGGCTTCAGGATAGGGAAAGATGTGTCTCTTCCAGAAACATATGTACGCTCAGCTCAGAATCCTCTAAAAAATTTGGAAGGCAACCCTCCCTACCAAAGACCTGTCCTTGCTTTCTTTGCAGGCAACATGCATGGCTATGTCAGGCCAATCCTGCTGGAGCACTGGGGGAAAGATCCTGACATGAAAATATTTGGTCCAATGCCTCATGTCAAGGGTAATACAAACTACATTCAACACATGAAGAGCAGCAAGTTCTGCATATGTCCAAGAGGTCATGAAGTGAACAGCCCACGAATTGTGGAGGCTATATTCCATGAGTGTGTTCCAGTTATAATATCTGACAACTTTGTGCCTCCATTTTTTGAGGTTTTAGATTGGGAATCCTTTGCTGTTATTATCTTGGAGAAAGATATCCCAAATTTGAAGAATACACTCCTTTCAATATCAGAAGAGAAGTACATAGAAATGCATATGAGAGTGAAGAAGGTACAGCAGCATTTTCTTTGGCATACTAAGCCTGAGAAGTATGATTTATTTCATATGATTCTTCACTCAGTTTGGTACAACAGAATTTTTCGAATAAGACCTGCTTAAGACTTGCTGATTGGTAATTAAATTACCTGGAATTGGTTCTCTTTTTAGTCTAGGCATGAGGTGATTCAAGCATCTGGTTGTCGGAGCCTAAAATCTGTGGCCTTCTGTTTACGGACCCTGCTGCTTGCATGCTTTACGCCTCCTCTGACTGGAACTGTGTTGTTATCTCTATCCATATCCACAAATTTGTAGTCCTAGCAGCATCAACAAGGACAATAACAGACAGTTTTCACTCATATTAGAATTTTAGCTTGGAGAACTACAAAGTACTGTATCATAGTTTTAAATTGTAGACATGGTTGAGAAAACGGTCATGGTTGAGATTTAAAATTGCAGTTTATTACAGTAGTAAAATAACAATCATGTTCGTAAATAACAGTTGTTATATAGTGTCAATTAATGGTATAAGGTGTCTCAAAACTGTTATATAACAATCGTTACGTTATATTACAGTTATGTTATGTTATATTACAGTTATCTTACGAATGATGGAACGCTGAATTTAGCTAAATGGCAAAGATGAGACCTGTTGCTCCCCAACTAATACTGATGCTTGTTTGCATGTGTTCCTTGACAGCTCTTACGGCATCTCTGCATGAGCATGGTTGAATGCTGCTAGTAATGGCAAAGAAAGCATTTATATGATGAGAATCTTCATATCTACAATAATAAACGAAATAAAATAAAATGCATGCATCTCTCCAGCATGTTTGACAGGTCTCAAGAAAAACAATGCATGCCTGCAGGTAAACCTTGATAAATAATAAATAATAAAATAAATGAAATAAATTTGAGAGATTTGCTGAATGTAGAAATTAGAAAGAAAAAAAAAAGAAAAAGAAAGTTAATGTAGTTTTTATATATTGGCCAAAATCATCCAATACAACTTATTATGCAATTAGTGAAAATCTTGACATTATTGCAATATAAGCTTCAAAAACCCTTCTCTCTCATTGATTCCAAAGCTGACAGAGATCTCAATTATTTAATAGCAACCCTAAATGAGATCATCAGCTAACCCAAATTGGACCTTCTCTTTTCTTGCAATCTGGACGCCACTCAGAATTTTTGTATCCTAGCTGTCTAGTTGAGAGCAAAACGTGTTCTCTCTCTCTCTCTCTCTTTTATCAACTTCAGTACGCAACCAATTTTTTTTTTTTTTTTTCAAACTGGTATCGCACATCGAATATTTTCAAATCCGATCAGATTTCACATATTAAATTGTGTTTTCTCTTAGGCCTTAGATATATTGGATCCTGACTAGTTTTTATTAAATATATATATATATATATTCACAAGAAAGAAACAAATCAGCCTTACCCATGAGAGAGAGGGAGACAAGTAAACCTAACTCATATTCAATAGTACTACATGAATGGTAGGATGGGAAAATATAAAAACCTCACCTATCATGCCTACAAGCAGTTTTGATATCTCGAGAATGGTCATGGTTATTGAAAATTTGTCTAGTATCTGCATGAATATATGCATGTAGGTTTTAGATATAACATTAAATTAATTTAATATATATTCAACAAAGGTGATTTTTAAATTTTAATCATAAAAAAAAAGTAATTATATTTTTTAAGTATTATTTATTAATTAACATTGTGTTGGGGGCTCCGTTCATAAAGCTAGTGAATTTTTTTTCCTTTGTTATCATTGAGAGTTTAAATTTGAAAGAAGTAAGAATTTCATGTGGTTTGGTAGAGATTAAATCTTATATGTAATACATAAACTAATTTGAAGATATTTTTATCATTGAAAAAAAAAATAATAAAAGAAAATAGCTAGAATTTGAAGTAAATTATAAATTAATCTCTGTATTTTTTAAAAATACATTAATTAATTCTTATTATTACAAAAACTAATTATTTAATTGTTTATATATATATTTTGTAACGTAATCATTTACACTCATTTTCAATAAAATAGAAAACAGAAACAAATAAAAAAATTGATAAGAAAAAATAACATTTTATGAAATAAAATAATATTAAATTAAAATTAGTAAACACTAGTTATGGAATTAAAAAATTAATTTTTAAAACAAATGAGACTAATTAATTTATTTCTTAGAAATAGAGGGACTAATCTATAATTTACTCCTAGAATATGTAATTCCGTTTTTTACAACGGATCATCAGTTAAAAAAGTCAACGAAGCACGTGTTCAAACTTAACTGGCGTGAAAATCAGTGAAAGCAAGATTCTTACCATAAAATCAATCAAAAAACAAATGTAAAGCAAACACTCTCACAAGAAATCCGTGAGCTCTTCATCCAATAACCGTCCGATCACATTTTCCCTTACACTTGTAACACCGTTTTTAGAAAATCCGAAGCATCGTTCCCTTTTACAGTGACATCCCCCGTACCTTAACTTTACTAATAAACCGTGGGTATTCTAAACGACCATTTTAACCTTCATAATATAACTTAATATTAGATTAACAGGGGCAAATGCATAAATTCGCGGTACTTTATCCACAGGACAACCTTAAAAAACAAAAAAAACAGTTCCATGAAACGGCAATAAACGGCAAACTTCACATTTTCTTCTTTATTTACCTAATTTTACTGAATTCATCATTTTTTTTTCCTTGTAATTCTTGGTTTCAAAAGTTGTTAGATTTTAAGATCAAAATCAAAGACAATAAAACGATAAAGAAAAAGAAGAATTCGTGAATGATTGATAGATATGGCTACAGAAGGCAAGCAAAGTGTGGTGAAAGTGAAGGCAAGCAGTAGTATTTTTGATGGTTCCAAGGGAAAGATTGAATCTTCAATGAAAGCTAAGAAAATTGAGAGCTCAAACAAACAAAAACAACCTGCTGTTGATACAAAGCGTAAATCTGTCTCAGCTGTAACTAAAACTGAGGTAAGGTATCCCATCTCTCAAATTTTCTTATATTTTTCATTTTTTTCTCTGTATTTTGATCCTAAATTGGCAATTTTTGTTATTGATTTGTCAATTTAGTCTTTTGCATCAGGGTTTTGATTTTTTTTATATAGTGGAATAGGAGATTTGGTTGTTGCCAGGTTCTTAAGGTTTTTTTCAGTCAATTGAATGATATGGATTTATTGCTTGATTTGGATAGTTGAATATGTATAATCTGGAATGAATTGGTTGATGTGGATGTGGTGTTTTCTGTGTTAATATTACTAATCTGTAGTGAATTGGTTGATTTTGGGATGTTACTTTTATCTGGGTTCTTGATAGGTTTGGTTCAGGTATCTCATTTTTGGGTTTCATGAGGTTTGCGTATGTTTTGTTTGCATCTGAAGGTAAAATCAAAATCAGCACCGAGTTCATCAAAATCAGCACCGAGGTCGTCAAAAACCACGACGACGACCACAACTACCAGAGTAAGACAGAAGAAAGTATTCTCCTTGCCTGGTCAGAGATATGATCCTCCTGAAGGGGTTTGGCTTTGAAATTTTAATTTTCTTGTGTTGTTTTGGATAATGAGTTTTGCGCGTTGAAAGTGCCATTCATTCTTATGTTTACTGCTCTTTTGTTTTGACAGAGAGAACCACTTAGGATATTCTACGAGTCGCTGTCTAAACAGATTCCAACTAGTGAAATGGCAGAATTTTGGTGAGTTTTCCCTCATTGACTGCTTGATCTTATATGTTTTCTGGTAAAGGTGTTGCACCCTTTAATGTTGTGCTTTCCTGTAATGGGAGTGAGGCCTGGTGCTCATTGCGATTTGTTGTTGCATTGCTTACTCTGCATCATTGCCATGTTTAACCATCCTATTAGCTGTTCTAATTTTTCTGTTTGTCTAGATAAGGTGCTCAAAGGACTTGGTTTGGTTCACTTCTTTGCTTTTAGCCTTTGTTGGGATTATGCAACATTTATTTGACTAGCACATTACCGCTCTAGGAATTTGTGATGAGAAGATTAACTGCTTTGAAATGATAGATTTCTTAATTTTATAGTATTTCTTTGTACACAACACATGTTTTTCTGAATGCTAAAACTTTCGGATGAGTATAATTTTCATGTTTGATTGTAGGGAATTAGATGCTGCTTTGTGTCCATTTCCTGTTGCCATGGTACATTTTAGATGCTCTGAACGTTAGCTATCCATAGCCATGCACGTCAGAAGACTTGGAACATTTTAAGCTTAGAGTTAGAGCTAGATGTTATATCCATATCTGTCATTTTCTCAGCAGACTTTGAATCCTTTAGCAAACTTGATTGCAATGGAGCCTGGTTCTTCAGTGCACACTTGTGCTATAATGCTTAGTCATTGTACGTATGTCCAACATGAACCCCAGCAAATTAGAGGCTAGTGATGTTCTTCAAACTAAGCATTTCTACGTCAACAGTTAATAAACTTAGTAACCTACTAGATAAACCAGTGATCTCGAGCACGTGCAATTGAGCGTTTAGATGCCTTAGATGCCTCCATTGCTATAATGAATTGCAATGCCTTAGTGTAAGTTTCGCACCCATGAGTTTGTTAGTCTCAACTTCAACTGAAAAATGAACCGCAAAGTGTAGGAAAAAATGGATGACCAGAATGGTATAAAGTGACTTATCTAAGCCTGCTTCTTTCATTGCTTGTACTACTGTGCATGGTCTGTAAAATATTTGAACCTGCTTTCTTTCTTAATCTACAAAGTAGCTTAGTAACTGAACTCCCTTCAAATTTTTTCACTGGGGATGTCTTTTCAATTACTATAAAAGGGATAATTTGTTTCTCAAATTGTGGTCAATGACCGAATGTTAACTTATCTTATTTAGCGTTTGACCTGTCTTGCTTCAATGAGTATTTTCACTTTCCTGGATTCTTGGGCTTAATTCATTCGAGGAAAAATAAGATCAAGAAAAGATTTCAATGCCTTTTAAAGATATTCTGGACATGTTACATGGTAACAAAGCGTCTTACACATACAAAGGATACAATTACACTAAACTTAAAAAAAAAAATCCTCTTTCCACCTTGGCTGGATATCATGTGTTAGATATCCACTGCCAACCATGTGAAATTCATTTCCATTTTCACTAACAATTAAGGAATTCAGCAGTAATTCATTTGAGAGGAATGGCAAAATTCAATTTGCAGGATGATGGAACATGGCTTACTATCTCCAGAGAGAGCCAAAAAGGCATATGAGAAGAAACAAAGAAAGCAAAAAATGCAACGATTGGGAACTCCCATTAAATCTACCAAACCATCCACTAGTAAACCTGAGAGTTATCAAAAGAAGCAACAGGCATCAAAGAATGGTGACCTTAAAGCCAAGAGGAAAATCAGCAATGACAGTGACGATGACGACTTTATTTTAAGTCCCAAAAGAAGGAAAGGGTAAGAAATAAAAGTTCAATTGGTATGTGTAACAACATGTTTCCAGAAACAATTTCATTTAATTTTCTTTGCATTGAACTGCAAAACGGCAAGTGTTCTAGAAAACTTGACAACTGATAGATTGAGACATTCTTTATATTTTCTAACTTTTGGAAACTAAGTGTAGATAAATTTCCCAATTCTTGTGCATTCCTTATTACCCGCTTTAACTTGGCAATGCTAATAACTGCTTTTGACAATATATGTTCAGGAATTTGGAAGAGGGAGCATTTAATTATGCTTTAATTTTGGTAATTAATTTTCTGGGAAAGAATTATCACTTCAAAAGATAGATTAACAGTCAAATCCTACTGGGCTTTCCCTAGTCATAGCCGATAACCTGATCTTTCTTGTCCTTAGGCTGGGCTTTGAAGTTAGTCCTTGATCTAACATTAAGAGAGTAATATGTAGACATAAAGTTCTACATCACTGCTCTTTCCTTTCAGATTGAGCTCCCAAATATCTATCCACAGACCATGCATGGTAGCTAATTGTTTAAACTGGGATTCCAAAGTATTGGAGGCTAGGTTAAATGAATAATCTCCATCCGTTCCACTTTGCTTAAAACTGTAGATATTCTCCACCGGACTTAACAAGTAAAAAATAAAATATTTCCTTGCTACTTCAATCTATGTCCTTTCTATTGACGGTTCAGTATATGACTAAGAATTTTTAATGGCCTGCCATCACTTTTTCCTCGAACGTGTAACATCACCTTCTGTCAAATGTATTTATTCCTTATTCCACACACATCATAATTATTTCTAAGATACTTGCATATGTTATCCACGTTTTGGAACAGATTAAAAAGGAAATGAAAGACAAACCATAAATCATGAACTTCTCTTGGATTTGCTCAAGACTAAGAAAGAATACATCTCTTTCGAATATCAAGCAACAAGGTGTTGTTTCTTCATGTTTAGTAGTTAGTACTCCCTGCACTAAAATATAACTGGCTTTATTGTAGTCCTAAAAATTTCATTCTTCAGCTTATCTATCTCTGCCCATATTTTTGCTAACAAATTTAATCTTAAATAGAAAGCATCCAGACACTTTTTTCTTGCTGAGTATGCATTAATTGGTCAGTCAGATGATTTTTTTTTTTTCCAACTAAATATGTTTATATCTTAAGATGAATTCCTGACTACGGATAAGTTGTGATGAGATAGTAAGAGTTGCCTCCTGAATGCATCCGACATGGTGTGATTCGTGCCTTTAGCTCATACAGACTTTAATGGCAAGTTGATAGAAAGACTAGAAGAAACCTGTAATCAATTGTGAAAAGTATTATGGACCAGAATTTATGAATGCAACACTGTCACGCATAGCAGAGCAGTCATATGCTTCATATCAGGACTTTTAACAGTGAGATCTGTCTGCATACAAGCAGTATAGGGCCTCTCTCTGGCGTCTGTGCATAAATATTGAAACCTTTAAGACCTACATGAGTATTGTTTGCACATGAGTAGTTGCAGGTGAATGAAACACGAGATAACTAACAGCTGTATGATGTATGAAGATCGATGATGGTGGAGAAATATATGATTTTGAACTTATAAGGTCCCACAGACTATGCAAGAAATTTAATGTCCATGTATGGGCAATACATGTGACAAACAAGCGTTGAATCCGCATGATCCAGAGTCCAGACTGTTTTGCCATATTCGGCCACTATAAATTTTGGATCCAGTTAATGCAAAGTGTCACCGGTCAATAAAGACAGTGAAAGAGGTGGTTTTAACTGTTTGATTATCTGATCTGCCATAGAAATGTCTTGTGTGGCTTTGGTGAAAGAAGGGTCTGTTTTCTGTACCGTGCCCAAAGTTGCCACTGCATTGCCTCAGGTAAAAAAGGTTTTGACTGCATGTGAGAGTGAGCCATGTTGATTGTTATTGAATGTTCAGGGGACAGTTCCTGGTTGCAGTAAACAATCATAAGAAAAATCTTGCATTATTTTATTATCCTATCTTTCACAAAATGAGAATTTTGAGTTTTTCACATTACGCTCAAATTTCATGCATGTCAACTCCTTAGAAGCATTCAAGATGAAAGGCATAGTTACCTTAATTTCATGAGTTCTTTCAAAATTGAGAAAAGGTTGGACAGCACTTCAAAAATTCTAACCACAAGAGATTTCCTCTTTCCTTTTCTTCTTAGTAATTGCTAACTTAATTTCCTGATACACCAATGATGTCTTGCAAAAGATTTTCTTCAGTTTCCTTTTAACTTGTTCTGAAACATTAGTGCTAGCCTTGTCACGGAAAACAAAAGGGGCTTCACTATTCTTGGCAAACTTTTCAGAATGTGTTCCACCTGCTTCGTCAGTACCTTCCTTTTCCTTGCGCAAGAACTTGGCATTCCCTGAGGAAATAGATTCCTGCAATCAATGACCCCTGATTTATACAATGTTTTGTTTATAGACCAAATCTTTGTTCTTGATATAACATCACTGATTATACCCTCTTCCAAGAAAGAGAAAGGTACCTCAAGTACCTGATGGAGTTCAGGATCAGGGCATGCTTTCTGTTCTTCCTTGGTTTTTTTTTTTTTTTTTTTTGTTTTAATCAAGCTGTCCATCTGTTATTCCCTTGGTGGTACTTGCCAAGTTTGTCGAGACTCAAGAGTTCCATATCACCCTTTTTGAATGAGTTAGTGCTTAAACAGTGTTTGTCGTACCAATCGATGCCTCTCTCTCCAGCAAAATCAATGTCAGTGGTATAATGGGGCTAAATTTACAGCCATAGCTAGCTAGCTAGCTAGCTAGCATGACAGGGAAAAGTGAATTTATTGCCCAATGAATCTTTTCAGGGTTTTGGATAAACCCCGTGGACTTTCTATTTATTTTGCCAGGTTTTTTCACTTTGCAGCACCAGCTTTACTCTGCCTTGAAATTGGTTGGTTCAAGTTGTTCACCACAGTTTCTCTCCTTCGTGCCGGTGTGTCTTGTAGTTATATATATATATAAAATAAACTAAAAGATTAATATGCTATTCAGTATATTATTCTGAATACTATTTATCTATATTTATATACATTATTCGCCTGGACTCAAATATATTATTCTTTTTATTATATAAAAATATTTTTATAATTTTTAAATATTTTAAAAATATTTATTATGAAAATTTTTATGACATTAAATTTTAATTTTTTTTAAATATTATTTTTTAATATATAAATATTTTTTATTTAATTTTGATTTTTTTATTTCATTTTAGTCATTTTGATCCTTATTTGTTTCTCTAATTTTTTAATTAAAAATGTTAAGATAAAAAGATGTTTAAAAAAATAATTTACAAAATAAGTTTTTAGCTAGAAATGTGGATAGAGATAAATAAATAATTTTTTTAATAAAAAATTTATGAAAATATAAAAAATAATTAATCAAATATAAAATTTTGATTACAAAATGATAAAATTAAATAAAATTTTATTTATTTTTAATTTGATATATTTTAATAAATGTATAATATAATACAGAACATTAAAATAAAATAATTTTATATATTTTATTTAATTCTTAATATGGAATGGATATAAATATTAGATAATTAACTAATCAGGTAATTTTGGGAACTTGTGCTCATTAAAACAAGAAAATTAGAAAAAGAAAAAGAAAAAAGTTGCCTAAATGTGTAATCAATTTACAAAATGTCAGTTCCAGAAACAGCAAAAGAAAACGTCATTTCTTAGGGATAAGTCATGCATAAAGTAAAATAGCCTGTGATTAGTCTTCTAAGGGTTGATTTAATAATTAAGAAATATGCTTCCTCTTTGGTTGTTGAAGAAGATCGCTGATCATGAAGTAACATTTCTGTGAATCATCTTGATATATGTAATTTGGTAGATGATATCATCAATAGAAGAAGAACAACATGCAACTAATAATGCCGTATCTATATACTTTTGCAGGACTAAAACATGATTACTTACGCATATGCATGATCAAAACGAATTATCATTGTTTGAAGTAAAAAAAAAACTCCTCTTTGAAATTTGAGAGAAAAAAAATTCAATTTGGTCTGCCCAATTAATTGTCCTATGGTATGTCATGTAATTCTGCCAACTATCCATAGATATATTTCAGGGTCCAAGATTAATCTATGATAATTAGCTACGAATAGAAGATCTACGTATTCTTTGGCTGATAAATGCCCTTACGTTGATTGTTTCCTTGATGCCCTATGATTAACTGAAATCCCCGGTGCTATTTTTTTTTTTTTAAAAACTCTGATAACAATTTAGATTTATATTTTAAACTTAAATTTGATTTGTTCATAAATTTTATATTCCATTAGACTGTTTTATTTTTGGAATTATTCCTTTGTTAGATTATGGTAAGTGTTTTTAATTGATAGAAAAAAATTGATGTTTTTTCTGTAATTTTGGATGAATGAGATTTTCTACCAAAAAAGCTTGATGGTACCAACCGTTCTGTATTGATTTATAGTGGCATTAAAATCAATAGTTTATATGATATAAAGATAAAATTTCATCTTAGACAATTCTCATCAAGAAATTTCAGTAAATTTTTGTTAAAGTTCATGCAAAAAGAATATATACTACTTGGAATATCATTATTTATTATTATTATTATAAAAATTGTCTAATTTTTTTTAAGGTGACAAGTTGCAATTCTCTTCTAACAGTTTTATATAATTATGCTACAAAAGTAATAATGTGTTTATTTAATTTGTATCAATAATGAAATTACTATCTTTTATATAATAAAAAAAAAGAAAGAAAGAAGTTACTATATAGAGAGAGAGAGAGAGGATGCCAGCTGGATAATATGATGCGGTAATATAAATGTCGGATTTTGGTGTTAGATTTTTCAAGATTTGAGACAAAAAATGTCGTAACATTAAGGCAAATAGCTATTCGCCGAGTAAAATGTGTGGCTGTGGACTTGAAGATCCAAACCAATCATATCATTCACCAGTAAATACAGTATATCTTATACGGATTTACAATTTTCACTAAAAATCGATTACGGGTGCAAATGTTTGTCCATTATAAACAGCTTGGATAGGTATTGGTGTAGCCTCTTCTGCAAGTACGCTGGAGGCATCAGAGACATTTTGTTCACTTAAAAGAAAACATAACAAAAAGGTTACATTGGAAAGATATCAAGAAACAACGTATTAATTCATTAAAAATTAGTTGCATAATGTCCAATTTCGGTTGACTGTTGAGCTAGGTTTTTTTGTGCTGCCATCGCGGTATAGGTGAGCATGATGGATTGATACTTTGCATTAGAAAATATTTTGAGGAGAAAATTATGTAGGAATCAGATGCAATAATCAAATGAGATAATTAAAAAAATCAATGAAGAAAATCAAATATTATTTATTGATTTTCTTGTTAATTATATGGATTGTTTCCATATTTTCCTCATTGTATTTTTATAGAAACCTTAAAAGAGAATGTTTGTACACGCATCAATTAATTAATTAATTTTTCATTTTATTTTTCTTCATGGTATCATTTGAGATCATTTCATAATCAATATTCTAATTTGTCATTTTCATTGTTTTTAGAAGAGATTTTGTGAAAGAATGTGAAGAGTTAGAAGATGCATGAGTCTATATTACAAGTACAAGTTCTTTTACAACACTCGTCAAACCTAAAGGCAAAGTATCAATTCAAGTATTTGGTATTCCCGGAATAGTACAGCTTGTCCAAATCCAAATAGTGTGGGTTCATAAAAAATATATTCATTTTTTATTTTCAAACCAAGTTATGGGATGCTAGATGTTTACTATAGTTTATGCTTGTCTTCAAGCCATTGGGTGAGAAGCTAGGCAAACTTGAAGAGTTATTGTGATAGTGTTACTCGTGTCATGGATGCTCATTAGGGACTTTAATAATTATGCCAACCATAGA
The DNA here is from genome assembly GCA_963924115.1 of Dovyalis caffra. Taxonomy (NCBI): domain Eukaryota; kingdom Viridiplantae; phylum Streptophyta; class Magnoliopsida; order Malpighiales; family Salicaceae; genus Dovyalis; species Dovyalis caffra. The sequence goes on along the minus strand of CAWUPB010001194.1, from coordinate 13,212,532 downwards.
GAAGAGAGGGGGTCGTTTTTACTTGGCTAGAGTATACAAATTTCGGGATAATTTGCGGCTTTACGATCTAATTGATTTGGGTTTCAAAGGCACTCCATACACTTACCGTAAAAGACAACACGTAACGATTTCAACTCCGGCAAGACTTGATCATATAGTCCGCAACGAGTGATTGACACTTATTATTTCCAAAAATTTCTATCCATCACCTCTTTAGAATGTTTTCAAATTATAATCCAATCCCCCTACAACTTCATGGATTTATGTCACCCTTTTCCCTAAAGCCTTTCCATTTCTAAGATGCTCGGCCTTTATACCTTGACTTTAGTCGACTTGTCAATGATACTTAGAATATCGCTTTTAGTTCTCTTCATGATGTTTTAAATGACATGGATGCTATTGCCACTCACTTCAATAACCACACCTTTGGTAATATCTTTTGTAGAAAAAGAACTCTTGGCGGAATTGATGGGATTTAGCGATCTTTGTCCTCTCGAATTTCATAATTTTTTATTAAGCTTCGGGTGGACTTGCGGAAAGAATACTTAGAAATTCTCGACCAAGAAGTGTTGTTTTGATTCCAAAAATCTAGGGTCCAATGGACTTAGCATGGAGATAGGTGTATTCATTTCTTCTATGCCACAATCATTGATAGGATGAAATGAAACAAAATTAAGAGGCTTCACTTAGGAAAATGTCATTTGGATATCGGATTCGAATGTAATACATAAGGAGGTCCTTTCTTTCTTTCGAAACTTATGTTGTACTATAGATAACATCTCTACTTTTATCCCACCTCTAATAGGTAACCTTACACTTGACTAGTTTTAGATAGAGGACTTGTTACGATTTATTACTAGAGTTGAAGTACTCACTCGTTGTTAAATCCATGAAACCTTACAAGCTCCTAGCCTAAATGGTTTTCAACATGTGTTCTACCATAAGTATTGGTATATTATTGGAGACTCTACTTTTCGGATGGTTTAGGAAGCCTTCAATTCTAGTGTTTGCTCCTCACAAATACTATAGACCTCGATTGTTTTGATCTCGAAAGAGTAACATCCAGTGAGTATGAAGCAGTTTAGACCTATAAGCCTCCGTAATGTGAGTTATAAAATTCTTACAAAGGTATTAGTTTAAGTAATCAAACCCATGATGGACCAGTTGATTAGCCCTCTACAAAGTGCTTTTATTTCGGGTCATACGAGTACATATACTATTTTATTAGCCTAGGAGCTAATGCACACCATTCGAGAGAATAAATAAGAGATTGGACTCCCTTGCAGTTAAAATTGACTCGGCTAAAGCTTAAGACAAGGTTGATTGGCAGTTTCTATGTCAAACCTTGATTGATTTTGACCTCTCATCTAAATATGTTCAGCTCATTATGCCATGCACTTCCAATTCCTTTTTGTCCCCTCTATGAAATGGTAAAAGATGTTGAGATTTAATCCAAAGAAAGGGCTTTGCCAAGGTGACACTCTCTCTCTTTATCTCGTTTGTTTTATGTATGGAGAAGCTTTTATTATTTGTGAACACCAAAGTGGCTAGCAATATATGAAAACAATCCTTGTTTCGCATGGTGGCTTAGTAGTATCTCACTTCTTTTTGTCGATGATGTGATACTTTTCTCTCATGCTTCTCATCAACACTACAAGTTGGTATTAGATACTATAAAACAACTCCGTACAAGCTTAGGGATGCTATTTAATGATCTAAAAACTTATATCTATATCTCTCCTTACACATCTTGTCGGCACCAAAAGGAATTAAAGAGACGTCCGAACTTCTACTTTACTTTTAACTTGAGAAGTTACTTAGAAGTCTCTTTTTTTATGATAAGGAATGAATCATCTTTCAAGCACATCATTGAAAAGATTCATTATCATCTAACAGAATGGAAATCTAAGTTACTTGGCAAGGTTGGTCGTTACTTTCGATTCGGTCACTTTCAACCACCCTTATCTACACAATGTAGTTGGTACGACTTCCTTTCAACTTTTTTTAATATGATTGATCTTCTTGCTAGGGGAATTTTTTAGGGGTCTCTTAAGGATGATTCCGGCATTCATTTAATCAATTGAGAATCTATTATTACTTTTAAAAAGAGAGGTGGTTTGGGTTTTCGGTTAGCAAGGAACAATACCATTACTATATTGGGAAAACTAGGATGAGTTTGATTTAGGAGATGGATAAACTCTAGATTCGTATTCTGTCTCAAAAATACTTACATGGTGAGTAGCTCATGGTTTATCATCACCCTTAAACAGCCTCTCCAACATGGAACACTATCTATAAGTCTTTTTTTACTTGAAAGATGGTTATATGTGGCGTATCGATGATGGCTAGAAGATCTCTTTATGGTTTGATATATGGTTTAAGCCTATTCCATTAAAGCATTATGTGGCTAACATTGATATAGAAGAGAGGGAGTTTTTTATTACGGATATCATTTCGAAATCTGGACATTAACATATATCTCATCTTTGAATTTCTCTACTTGCTCATATTCATACATCTTTATTAGCTACCTCTCTTACCGAGTCTTCTCTTTAACAAACAGATTAGCTTGGGGTAAAAATAGTTCGGGGTATTATATTGCTAAGTTTGGATATGAGTCCATCACTTGGGTTCCTTATCCAATAGAGTTGAACACCCAATGAAAGAGCATTTAGAGTCTAAAATTAGCACAAAAGCATCATTTTTTCTTATGGCAATTGAAGTGGCAATGTCTCCCATAATGCTCCCCGTTTCCACGAGGGCATGTCCACTTCCCTTATATGTTAAAGATCCGGTATGGTTCAAGAAACAATGGTACATCTTTTTTCATGATTGTGTTTGGGCTCAAAATATTTAGTAACAACAACATTGTATAACTATTTTTACTGATTTCTTCTCGGCTTTATGAGAGGACTAGTTCCATGGCAATGCCTTTTGCTCTTCTCGCTCTTTGGCACCAATGCTAGTTCTTTATTCTTATATGTTGGATTATTTAGTATGCACATAATAAAGAAGTTATTCAAAGTGTTATACTTCCATTCGGATGTCAAGTAAGGCTAATTCACTCTCTAGTTCATAACTTTATTCTAGCTTTTGAATTTTCATCTCCCGCCCATCAACCATTTTCCTAATGTTGGGTTTCTTGGTTAGCCCCCTCCCAAGACTCGGTTAATGTAATATTGATGGAATTTTTCTCGCCTTAACTACCCGTGCTAAGATTGGGAGTCTTATTCAAGACTATTATGGTGTGTGAAAAATTAGTCTTTTAGGTTAACTTAGGTTCATCTATTATGATGGTAAAGTTACAAATAATTTGTTAAGGTCTCGTTCTTTCTTAGGATTGTGGTTTTCAAAAAAGTGACTATAAAGACCGACTCTAAAGAAGTAGTCAATGCTATCTATAATTATGTTCTTCGGACTCATCCCTATTATATTATTATTATAGACATCCGTTTCTCTCGTCAAATGTGGTGGTATATATCCGTTAATCATACCTTGAAGGAAAGTAATCGGAGCGCCAACCATCTTGCTCGTATTGGTTTGTCGAATGATACTCTTTTTGAATTTGGAATCATCCTCCATCATGTATTGGAGACATTTTTTCCAATGATGCTACTAATTTTTGTTTCTTAAAGCCTTAGCTTTGCCTCCCTCCTTTGTACTAAAAAAAAAGTACAAGTTCTTTTTGTGTTTTTGGTCATTATAGGCTTTTGTTTTCCCAAAGAGGTTTTAGCCCTCAAACATCCTTTTTTTTTTTTTTTACTCCCTATGGAGGCTTATCTTCTCAATTCTATTCACAATTTCATTGCCATGAACGATATTTGGAAGTGTATTTTCTTTTTTTTTTTTCAATATCAAGATCTTATTTTTATGATCAAATCCAAAGAGATTTGTTCTAAATAAATATGAATTTGACAAAATATGTTAGAAAATATTATAAAGATAAGATTATGTAGCAATGGAATGGAGCAATCAAATAAACAATCCAGAAAATCAAATATTATTTATTAATTTTCTTGTTAATTATATGGATTGTTTCCATACTTTTCTTATTGTACACATCAATTAATCAATAAAGTTCTCATTTTATTTTCTAACCGTTTACACCGATTTCATTCCAACTAATGCTATTGAGGTTTTATTTGACATAAAGGATAAATAAAAAATAAGGAAAGAATTACGATAAACCTCAAGTTAGTCTCAACATATAATCTAAATCTCAATCAACTCCTTGAATAATATTTTATCTCAATTGGATACCCAAATTTTTTTTTTAAAAAAAAATCATTGATCTTTTAAAAATTCTCAATGGAATTTTCCATGGAAATTCCTAGCTCTTCATAAATATGTAATAATAGTAATGAAAGAAACGAGCTCCAATAGAAAGAATTTTCTAATTAAACTTTAAAAATCTTTGATTGAACCAATAAAGAAGAAGAACTATTTAGAGACACAATTGTTGAAGGCTTACTTTATGGTTTACCAAACATAAGGTGTTATCTCATTGGTAAGCAAGTGTCGACTTATAGGTTAGGTATAGAGTTTGATTCTTATGATTAGTATTTCGAGAATAAATATGATATCGTGGTTTGACAAGTGCCTCTTGGTTTATTTCAAAAAGAGATTGATGAAATATGCAAAAACCGATCCGAAAACACTTTTATTGCTGAATCTAAAAAAAAAACCTTTATGGTTTGCCTAAAGAATGAGGTATTAGAAGTAGTCCATAGTATTAAGGAACTACTTTCATTATATGGTAATTAATATTAATTGCTTGTGGATTGAAAGAGTTCATCTTTTAGAATTGATCAAATACTAGACATGATTCAATGATGATGATTTAAACCAAAAAGTAATACATTTAGATTCAATTGAGGAGAAGGTTAGATTAAAAAATACCTCACTACCTATAGTAATAATAATAATAAAAAGTATTAAAAAAATTTGCTTTTGCATATAATAAAAAACCTTTAATTTTTTTAAAAAATTAACATGAAAGATATCCTTTATATTTGCACTAGACTTCGTTATTTTGAAAATGTATTCCACGAGATTCATGAATTTAGCATATATTTATTACTATTTATGTTGAAATTAATTTATAAATATAAAAAATATTCATAATTTAAATTTCTAACTAGTGTTATAGAATTCTATATATATATATGGAGAAGGTCATAACTTAGTTTTTATATTTCAGCAATATGTAATAATTTTGACAATTATTAGTTTAACATTAAGATTTTTTTTTTAAAAAAAAAGACAAGAAGCAAAAAGGTTATGTTAAATTCATCATGTTGATCTATGTATTTTTTCCCTCCGGATTATTGATTTGTCCATAAAGAATTAGTTTAATTAATTTAATTAATTATGTATTAATTCATGTTATTTTTACTTGATTTGGCATGGATCCAAAAATAAATGGATTAGACTAACATTGAGATTCATCCAAGTACAAGATTTGGGTCGTATAAAGATGGATACCAATATTCTAACAGATTTAATGTTCATGTTTTATCTTTAGAGGACTCGAACAAAGTTCATTAAAAACAAATGACTCAATTGTTACTTCATTTAATTTTTACTAATAAGTTGAAGTAGTTTAACTAAAAAAAAACTCTTTTTTTTAGCCCATTTCCTCCAATTTGGCTTAAATACTATCGTCTAAATATGGATGATGTGGCATAATACTAACTATCGGGAGCCATCATTGTTCCTCTAGAAATACCAAAGGAATTCTAATCATTATTGACTTTATTTATCTAAAACTCTAAACGTTTTCTCTTAGAGCTCTCCAACATTCATATCATCCAACTGCTAAAGTTTCTCTTTCTAAGACCTTAACTACTCACCTATCTACCACATGTATGTCACTTGACTTGTATTTTGTTAGCATTACCTTGTTTTCTTTCCATACCTCTTACTACTAGCACCTATTCTACTTGATTAATGTATCACTACTTTTATAGGTCACAATACTATCTCTTAATTATTTGATCTATTTACCGATCTCGTCATTGACTTGTTATTGAAAACCTCTCACGGACCTCGATCCATTTGATTTGAATAAATTAAAAACCCCGAACTTGTATATAATATATCGAGATGACTAGAAAATTAGTTTTCAATGATACATTATTAGCGATTAATTTGGTTTGTTAATACATGGTTGCATGTTAACAATTTGTCACTTTCTTATGTGAAGTTACATTTTTCGTAATATATCATCCACTACGGTAAGTATTTGATATTTATATAGCACAATTAAATTGAATATGTTTATATAAAACCATAATATCAATTAAAATCTGTATAAAAAAATCAAATATGCTCATAAAATCTATTATAATGATATTTGATCACTAAATATATCACAAACATCATCATTTGTTCAAGGAAATCAATTATCATTATCATCAATTCATTTTATAAGAAGAGATATATAAGGAAGATTATGGTTTGGAAGGATATTTAAATTTCCAAAAGAAATTAACTTTTACCTTTTTAATTATTTAACTTATTAAAATTATTATGTCTAATAAAAAAATTAATTATTTTTAAATTAAGAATCAAAGAAATATTTTTAAAAATATATTTTTAAGTATTTCTAAGGGAAATGAATTTTTTAAACGTATATTTTGGTTCAATTTTTGAATAAAAAATAAACAAAAATTCATTTTTTTGAAAATTTTTATTTATTTCCATATAATTTCAAACAATTTTTTTAAAATCCAAATCAAAACTAAATTAATTGCTTAATATTTTAGTCATCATATAGAAATTTTAATCGACGTAATTTTTATATTTTTGCATTTGAAATAATAAAAAAATTCAAGTAGAAAATAATTTTTATTTTAGATATTCCATCAAAAGATTTCAATCAAAAATTAAAGATCATTTTTTCTTGTAGTGGTTACATGTTCAAGCTAAATAAATTCAAGAAACTACCTTGCCCTTAAATTCTCATACAATGGTTGTCTCCAACCCGAAAAGAGATTAATCATACTAGGTAATATATATAAGTAGCAATCTTATCCTCTAAAATTGCTAGATAATCAATACACACATAACCTCTTGGCAATAATCTTATCGTGTTGAGAAATTTTTTATAAGGATTGTTAGTATCTAATTTTTACCTCAATTAATTTTTTTAAATTCATGAATTAAAATAAAATACAAAAAAGAGGGAGAAAAGAAAGGAAAAAAAGAGAGAATTATTTGAAAAGAAAAATAATTTGGAGGGTCTAATTAAAAAAATGCGAAGTGTAGGATTGAAGAAATCTCAATTGTTGGTGCACTTGAAAAGATTAAGACCCAAGATTTTAATTACAAAAGGGAAAGGTACTATCGAGGAAAAAAAACAATCAAATCAACACTAAAATTAAAAACGGGGAGAAACTAAGAATCAAAATTAGTGTTTTTTCAAAACCTTAAATTTCTTCTATCAATACTCAACCCTTTCAGCCATTTAAACTGGACACAAATCTCATAAAGAAAAGAACTAAAAAAAAACCTTAAAAAACCTACCAAACGACCCTCAAGAGCATAATTCGACTTGTTTACTCGCTAGATCCGTTTTCGATTCTTCTCACCAATCAACCAATTTCTAGCAAAATCGAACTCCCATAACAACCTAGAAATGTTCCCTACCCAAATTTGACCAAAACCCCTCAAGAAATGTAGCCAAAACAAAAAAAAAAAAACCATCCGAAATTGCCAAAAATCATTAAAGAAGTGTTCGACCGATCTGTTTCCTCTCACATGGATTTGGCCATTTTCAACAAATTAAAAGCCGCCATTACCACAAAAGGCTTCGTCAAGACTCCATTAACCATTTTCCTCTTGTAATTGTGGAAGAAACCAGCTAAATCAATGAAGATTGATCGACGGATCAATCTTGACTCGTTTAACGAACCGAATCAAATCTTCCATTTTTTATTAGATTGAACTCCTAACCACCATATAAATACTCCTCATGGTCCCTTGATCGATTGGTATCCTTAAAATCCCTTACCACCCTTACTCGAATCTTCATTAGAAATAGAAAAAGACTTGGTCGAAACTTTATTACTATCGATCTCTCTCCTCAATCGATAGCAACGATGACCACCTCCACAAAAAGATATAGGAAGTCCTTCTCCACCTTATAGGCCAGTCCATATGCCTAAAGATGGCTATAGTAGTCGCCAATGATAACTCGGATAGTGATGACACGCATAGTGCACATGTAGAGGTAGTTTGGTAATTTATGTATAGAGATATTTTGACCATTTCATAACCAACCCGAGGCATTTCGATCACTCTTACAACCTCTTGAACACTTAAATTGGTAGCTACTCTCCTTTCTTAATTAATTGAACAATTAGTTTTTATCGAAGAGGAAGAGAGTAGAGTCGACCTTAAATAGAGTTTTTTTGTGACTTCGACATCTTTTGACTTATTTTTGATAGCATTTAAAAATTTATACCAATTTGATATTATTGATTAAACTATTTTATTTTATAATGTAAAATTTTCTTGATCGTGGTCGATGACTTCCCACTTATATAGTTGAAGCCGTCTATGGCTTTCAAATCTTTTTCTTTTCAAATGATTTTTGTTATGGGCTTGAGTCATAAGAGACTCACCACTTTTATTCTATCAAAAACTTCTATTATGAGCTTGAGTCACGAGAGACTCGTCAATTTTATTCCGTCAAATGATTTATGTTATGGGCTTGAGTCATAAGAGATTCTATCAAATGATTTCTATTGTGGATTTAAGTCACGAGAGACTCGCTTTTCTTACTCTATCAAATGATTTCGTTGTGGGGTTAAGTCATAAAAAACTCACCACTTTTATCCCGTCAAATGATCCATGTCATAGGTTTAAGTCATGAGAGACTCTCCACTTTTATCTTGTAAAATGATTTCTGTCATGGGTTGCAATTGCAAGGGACTCGCCATTTATTATTTCAATGATTTCTTTTATGGGATACGATTGCAAGAGACTCATAATTTTTATTTTATTTAAATGATTTTTTATATTGTTGGTGGCATTCCATTTATGTGAATGGAGTCACCGACGTCGCCCTCCTCGCCCTACCTATTTACTTTTGTGAATAGAAATTGTTAAATGACTCCCTATTTATATAGACGAAGTAATCCTAAAAGACTCACCTTTTGCCAATACAAGTTTGTAGTCATTAGGATTTTAGCCAAAATTCTAATTTCTATCCATTTTGCTCTTTTGAGTATGGATATTGGTTTTGGACTCGACTCGAATCCCGATTCACTCTGCTATTCCATCCCAATAAAATAAATTCTCTCAAATAGGCGTAGCGACATAACATAGTAAAACTAGACTTTTATTTTCACATACAAATAATACAATCTACCTCGGACATGACGAGATGATGGTGATGTTATATCTTCCTTATATATAATCAACTCTTTACCCAAATATCTATACAAGCCAGTTTGTTCAAGATTTTCTAGTTTTTATTATTATTATTTAGATGACGATTCCATCTTTCTTGCCTTTTATAGTTTTTTCGATTATTTAGATGACGATTTCATCTTTCACGCCTTCTTGTTAGCCACTGTCGACAGGGATTATACAATTTTTTTTTCAGAAAATAAAAACCATATGTGTTATAGTTTCTAGGGAAATAGAGGAAACTTTTCGTCCTTACAGAGTTTAATGACGTTGAGAGAATACCTTAAAGGAAAAAAAAATTAGTTTAAATTTGCATGAATCGAATTGAAAATGTGTGAAAACATGACAACATTCAACTATTTTTCCTAAATTTTCAATTTACAATAAAAAAATAAAATTCTTATGGTACATTCATCATGATATGATGTAACCATGACGATTCATGAAGATCACGCAAATGGAAATTTTGCAGAACCATATGGAAGAAAGGGCCATTAGATTTCGGGCAAGGAGTGGGGTAAAGTTCATTCATTAACATTAAGCTGCATCGTTAACATAACCACTCCACGTTTCTGGCAAGAAATAGGGTTGGGACCCAAATGAGAGAGTGACTCATATTTAGTTTGGTTGCTGAGAGTTGCTGATCAATGCAACCACTACCCAAAATCACTCATGGAAACCCCACATTGGACCCCAGCCATTTAAGGAAGGAAGATCTCTTCCTTGTTCTGGAATTGGACTCATAAAATTTGGAGGTCAAGTGAAAAGAAAAATGGATGAAAGTAAAGGTCCAATGTATCAATGTGAACTGCATTTTAAAGTCCTTTCTAGCTTTATTTCGGCACATTAAATACTTTATTTAATTAAGATTAAATAGGTAAAATCTCGCTTTAATTTTAATTTATTAGAAAACTGATCTTTTAACTCCTAATTTCGGGTTTGACATTTTTTGAATTTTAAAATTTATTTATTTATTATTTTCATCTATCATTTCTCCTTTAAAAAAATAATTTATTTTTGATATTTTTGCACACACATTAGAAAAAATTCAATCATTTTTATGAAAAATCCTAGAATATTTTAAAGTTCGGATAATATATATATATATATATATATATATATATATATATAACATTAAAAATTTATAAAAGCAAAAAAATTATAAATAACCTACAAGGATCTTAATTTTTTTGAAGAACTCTAGATAAATTTTATTAAATAATTTTTATCATAATATTATTTATGTGACTGTTATTTTTTATTAAAAAAATAAAATATAAATTAAATCTTTTAAAAAATAAATTTTAGGGTAAGTCAAATTCAAAATTAGAAAATAAAAAACTGATTTTAAGATAAATTAAAGTTTGGGAAGAGGTTTAACTAACCCATTTAGAATTAATGGTCAAGGCATTATCAGTGTGATAAGCTTAGAAGAAGCATTTTGAGTTGTGGAAATAATAGAATGAAAAGAGATTCCGAGTTGAATTGTTACCAACAGAAATAAAAAATATAAAATACGAGGATCATCTCCTACTGATATTTCTTGCTTTTCAAACTGCATCCGTTTTGATTGTACCTTCCCATTAGGGCGCAATATTTCAACATAAAAGTTGGGTTAATTCCAAATTTATGATTACATAATAGTACAGAATGACACTGTTATATATAGATAATTGTGTACAGTACTAATTGGGAAAGGAGTCTTATTTCAGGTTCGAAACTTGTGCTGTCATTGCCCTTTTTTTTTTTTTCCAAACGACAAATTGACTAATCATTCAAAGCCAAATATGCTGGAGGGAAGGCTTTGTATCCAATTATTTGGACAACGCAATTCCCTTAAGCTCGAAACTTGTCATCGTAGGAGCTTTGAAAAAAAGCAGGTTAATTGAAACATTCATTTATAACCGACCAGGCTCAATCCATGTTAATCCTAATTAATAAGTAGTATACTATACATACCAAAATAGAATGAAAATAATATTTCGAACACTACAATAAAACCAAAAAATAATCTAGTGTGAGATTACCTCATATTTCTAACTTATGAGAATTTATTCTTATAAATCTATATTTGTGTCCTCTTTTTTATCTTGAATCGTTAATTGATTATTAGGTTTTTTTAACCAATCTTACAAGAAGTGATTTAAAAACTAAAAGACTTAGTTTCGACCTCAAATGTTATTGGATTTTTGGAGTCTATTTAAAGAAGTGAAAGTGAGAAATTAAAGTCTACTTACAAATTAAACAACTCAAGTCATATATATATTCAAAGTTCAAAACTTCCTAATAAAAATGCAACATAATAAGAACATAAGCCTTGAGTCTATGTCCTTCTTAAATAGTAAATTTGATGCATTGCTAACATCTAGCTTTCTTAAGAAGGATAAAAAGATGAATATTGTATGGTTCATAAAGTGTACAACCATATGATGGAAAATTATAAAGCTTTGAAGGATGAGATAAAGTAGAAGGTGTTTAAGGGTATTTATTGAGTGAGATCGAGTTCATAATAATGGTTAAAGAAAAATGGAAAGGAGAACGAACTAGAGAAAAAGGTTGGGTTTGAGAGGAGGACGCCTTTTTGGAAGTTGGGGTGAAAAGTTTAGTAGAAGGAGAGAAATTTTGATAATAGATCGAAAAGAATAAGTCCTAACAAGAGAGGAGATCATAAAAAGAAAAGCGGGAAGCTCAACGATACTAATGAGAGTGATAAATTAAGCTCATTATAGATGGCTTGGGTATCAAAATGGAAAATGGTTTAAATCGAAAAGCATACAAAAGGTCGGTGATGAATGCAAAAGTAGCTATTACCAAAAAGAGTAAAGCGAACGTAAGGATTTTTCTTGACACCAATGACTTGATAGGAGTACGGACCTAATGGTATACCATACATACTAAAATATAACACAATGATAATAATATTCCAAAAGATAAGGAGGGTATCATGCCATGTTTGGTGTAATACAATAATGTCTAGACAATTTTGAATGATATATGGTTTGAAATGTAGAATTACCACTTAATTTTTTAAAAGATAAAAATTAAGAAAAACTTGACACTAATCTAAAGAGTTCTATCTAAAGGAAGTTTGTTACACAACTAGGAAATATCAATCACCCTAGTGTACTCTCAAAATGAGGTTTCTTCATATTTCTAACTTATGAGAATTTATTCATGTAAGTCTATTTTATGTCCTCTTTTTTTTATCTTGGATCGTTAGTTGATTATTAGGTCTTTTTGAATCAATCCTATGTGAATTGATTTAGAAACTGAAAGTAGACTAGGTCTCTCACCTTAAATGTTATTGGACTTTTGAAGCCTATTTAAAGAGGTGAAAATGAGAGATTAAATCCCATTTGTAAATTAAACAACTTAAGCTAATATATATATATATATATATATATATATATATATATATATATATATATATATATATATCGTATGTGTGTGTGTGTGTGTGTGTGTGTGTGTGTGTGTGTATGTAAGGAAGAAAAAAAATTAGACCTTAGGCCAAATTTCTCTTAAAATAAAAATTCAAATTTCAAAACATCCTAATAAGAAAGGCTCAACATAATAAAAGCATAGATCTTAAGTCTATGTCCTTATTAAAGTGTAAACTTAATACATAGCTAACATTTAGCACTAGCATCTTAAGAAGGATAAAAAGAAAAATATTGTATGTTTTATAAAGGGTACAACCATATGATGAAACATTATAAGGCTTTGAAGATGAGATTGAAAATCTTAAAAGTAGAAGGTGTTTGAGGGCATTTATTGATGAGATCGAGTTCATAATATTGGTTAGAGACAAAAGGAAAGGAGAAGGGACTAGAGAAGAAGGTTAGGTACGAGAGGAGGATGCCTTTTTGAAAGTCGAAGTGAAAAGTTTAGTAGAAAGAGAGAAATTTTGATAATAGATCAAAAAGAAAAGGTCTTAATAGGAGAAGAGATCGTAAAGAGACAAACGAGAACTTAACGAATTTACTAATGAGAATGATAAAGGTCATTATTGGAGGCTTGGGTATTATAATAGAAAGTGGTTTAAATTGAAAAGCATAAAAAAGGTTGGTGATGAAGAAAGAACTAACTATTACCAAAAAGAGTAGATCGGATCCGAGGATTTTTCTCAACAACGATGACTTGATAGGAGTACAAATCCAATGGTATACCATTGATGAGGAGTGTTAGACTAATAAGTACAAAGAGTAGAATCACAATTTAAAACAAGCTAGGACATTTTAAATTTAGCATTTATTTTTAATATCATAGTTTTAGTGTTTGTTTCTGTTTTAGTATTTATATCTACCTAAAACACTCTTTTAAGGTATGGTAGTTACTAGTTAAAAGGAGTATTGTAGACTCTATTTTTTAGCTTGAGAGTTTGATAAAAATATTAAAGTTTCTCTACCTTTTATTTTGGAGTTTCAAAAGAGGGACTAAATTCTTCTATACTCTATTTCCCCGTTCCGAAATAGAGGTTTATTTTTTTGCCTTTTTGCTATGTCAATTGGTATCGAGCAAGGCTCGTTCGTATATTCCGATGACAAGTGTCCCGGTTACACTAGGTTGGTAACGATCCTCAAGGTGAATATCGAAGGGTTGAGATCCCAAACTTTGAGGTGGCATTGATGGCTTTTAGAGTAATAAATGGATTGCAGATTCTAGCATTTAAAAGGACACATTAAAGTGTTTATGGATTGATTAGATACTTTAGGAATAAATGAAAATAAGAACTGGAATGATGATAGGCCACATACCGGAAAAGATATCACTCATAGGTAGGCTATTAATAAACCCGCTCCCGTGTTCACGGACATAAGAAAAAAATTTATGAGGATGATTCGGATGAAGATGAGTATTTTAATGAACCTATATTGAGGTGTGTAACGCACCAAAGGAGGCGTGATTATAGAGATAGGGAAAACAATAGTTTCAAGTTGAAAGTTGACATTCCTTATTTTAATAGAAATCTCAATATTGAAGAATTCATGAATTGGGTTGCTGATATAGAAAATTTCTTTGAATACATGGAGATCCCCGAAGGAAGGAGAGTGAGGCTAGTTGCATACGAGTTAAAAGAGAGAGCCTCGCTTAGTGGGAAAGGTTGCGAGGTTAGGAGGAATCTTGAGGGAAATGCATAAATTAGAACTTGATACCGAATGAAATAACTCATGATGAAGGATTTTTCCTCCTAATTATGAATAGATTCTTTCCCACCAATACCGGAGGTGCCATCAAGGCTAGAAGATAGTGCATAAATACATTATCGGGATTATGAGATTAGCAGAAAGGAATGACTTGAGGGAGACTAAAGGGCAACAAATTGCTAAGTACTTAGAGGGATTAAAACTAACCATTAAAGAAAAAATGAGGGTGTAAGTAATGAGAACTTTATCCGCGACTCGAAATATGACACTAAAGGCTGAACTAATGTTGCAAAAAGAAGAAGACCTTATTACTCTAGTAGAAGTTACAGTGGGGATAATTATAGAACCTTTAGTGACAAAAACAAGATCGTATAGGTTGCCGTTGCCCTAGCATGCAATGAACTTCTTATGGAAGATAAAACCATGAGAAAATAGAAGGTTATGAGAGGTGAAAAAAGGTCGGAGGGCCATGAACCCCTATGCTAAGCCAATCATAGGTAAGTGTTTCAAATACAACCAACTTGGGTATATGTCTAGTGATTGTCCTTTTAGAAAGGCGATATATGTGGTTGAGCGAGATGAGAAAGATGGTGAAATATGTTATGAACCAAATGGAGATGACAATGAATGACAATGAATATGAAGAAGATGAATGTGAAAGCTATATGGTGAGGAGAATGATGTTGACACCAAAATTAAAGGATAACACTCGGTGACTTCAATTGTTTCGAACTAGATTTACTATTAATAACCATCTATTTGATGCCATTATTGATAGTGGTAGTTTTGAAAACATTATAGGTAAGGATGTGGTGGAAAGATTGAGGTTGAAAGTAGAAAAACACCCTAATCCTTATTCAATCGGCTAGATTATGGTAGGAAAAAAGATTCGAGTGTCAAAATGATGTTTGATACTTTTTTCTATTGGCAAATATATAGATGAAATATATTTTAATATAATGGATATAGATGCATTTCACTTGTTATTTGGTAGGCCCCGACAGTTTGATGTTACTTGCACTGATATGGTGGGAGAAAAAATATATATAGGTTGGAGAAAGGACAAAAAAAAGTTTTTTAAAAATTTTTACTTTGCTACCAATGAAAGGAAGTTCTAAAACTAAAGCTTCTAAAGTGGAGGGAGGACTTTCTTCACCCTTACTCATTTAGAGCAAGAGATAGAAGTCATTGTTAAAGAGTCCAAGCAAATTCATATTCTAACTGGAAAGCAAGTGTAAATAGTTGAAGGGAAGAGACAAGAAGTGGCATATCTATACACTATCAAAATATTGTTAAAAGAGTTCGAAGAGATTATCTTGGAAGAGTTACCGACAGGGTTTACCCCTACGAGGGTCATTCAACACAATATTGATTTGGTTTTTAGGGCCGGTTTACTACATCTTCCCCATTATTGCGAAGCCCAAAAAGAGTGAGATTTTGAGGGAGATGGTAAAATAATTACTATGAAAAAGGTAAATCCAAGAAAGCTCGAGTCAACGTGCGGTACCAACTTTACTAACACCAAAAGAAGATGAAAACCGAAGAATGTGTATTGATAGTAGGGCTATTAATAAGATTATAGTGGGATACAAGTTTTCAATTTTAAAACTAGATGATATGCTTAACATGTTATATGATGCGGAGGTGTTTACAAAGATTGATCTTCGAAGTGGGTACTACTAAATCCAAATCAAGCTTAGGGATGAATGGAAGACGACTTTCAAAACCAATGAAGGGCTTTAATAATGGTTGGTAATGCCTTTTTATTTGATTAATGCTCCAAGAACTTTTATGATGATGATGAACTAGGTATTAAAATCATTCATTGGCAAATTTATAGTTGTTTACTTCAATGACATCCCGATTTATATCGGTAAAAAAGAGCATATTTCACATTTATGAAAAGTTTTAACAATCTTATAGGATAATAAATTATATGTTAATTTGAAGAAGTGCATCTTCCTAGGCTATATAGTGGTAGCAGATGGTATCTAAGTAGATGAATAAAAGATTTAGGCTATTAGAGATTGGCCTATTCCTAAAATAATAACTAAAGTTAGGAGCTTTTATGGATTAGCAATATTTTATAGAAGGTTTATTCAAAATTTCGAGTAGCATCACAACGCCTATTACAGATTGTGTAAAGAAGGGTAAATTCCATTGAAGTGAAGAAGTTGAAACTAGTTTTGCCATTTTAAAAGAAAAGTTATATACTATACCAATTTTATTCTTACTAGACTTTGAGAATTTGTTTGAAGTTGGATGTGATGCTAATGGTGTGGAAATAGGAGTTATTCCGTTTTAAAAGATCCAGATTATTAGAGAATAACCTATTTCTAAAACAATAACCGAAGTTAGGAGCTTTCATGGATGACTAACATTTTATAGAAGGTTTATTCAAAATTTTAGTAGCATTGCAACCCCTATTATAGAGTGTCTAAAAAAGGGTCAATTCTAATGGAGTGAAAAAGCTATAACTAGTTTTTCCATTTTAAAAGAAAAGTTATATACTTGTAACAATTTTATCCTTACTAGACTTTGAGACTTTGTTTGAAGTTGAATGTGATGTTATTGTTGTGGGAATAGGAGTTGTTTTGTCTCAAAAGAAAAAACGAGTGGCTTATTTTAGTGAAAAGCTTAGTGAAACATGACGAAAGTGGGCAACTTATGACAAGGAATTCTACTATATCATGTGTGGTTAAAGAATTAGGAGTATAATTTGATTGGTAAGGTGTTCACATTATATTCAAATCATGATGTTTTGAAATACTTAAATAGTAAAAAACGAGTTCGGAGAGACATGCATACAAAGTGATCCTAATTCCTACACAAAATTCATATTTGGTTTGAAATATAAGCTAGGAGTACAAAATAAAGCGAGTTGATACCTTGAGCGAGACATGTAGAGTTAATGGTGCTTTTGAAGTAAGACATTGTCGAATTTGAAGAGGTGAAAAGTTTGTATGAAAAAAATGTAGACTTTGGTAGTTTATAGGAGAAGTGCATTACCAATCAATTTGCTAAGGATTTCCACATTTATGACGATTTCCTCATGTGAGAAAATCAACTCGTATTCTAAAAACTTCCTTAAGGAAAAAATTAAATTGTGATTTACATAGGGAGGTCTTGTAATTCACTTAGTTTGTGACAAGACTATTGCTACTCGTGGGGGAGAGAGGTTTAATTGGCCATAGGCGAGGGGGATATGGTTAGAATTGTATAAAGGTGCTATGTGTGTCAAACCATAAAAGGGTTGTCCCAAAATACTAAGTTGTATATGCCTTTACCGAGTTCCGGAGAACATTTGGAAAGACCTCTCTATGGATTTTGTACTTGGGTTGCCCCGAACACAAAGGGGTATGAATTTAGTTTTTGTGGTTGCTAATAAGTTTTCAAAAATAGCACATTTTATCCTCTCGTAAGAAGACTTCGGATGCCAATGGGGTAGCTAAGTTTTTTTCAAAGAAATCACGCGTCCGCTTGGTGTACATAAAACCATTACTTTCAATAGGGACAATAAGTTTCTTGGACATTTTTGGAGGATATTATGGAAGCTATTTGACTCCTCGATTAATTTCAACGAGCATAACTTACCCATAAATAGGTGGGCAAACCGAATCGGTAAATGGAACCCTCGATAACTTGGTTTGTTGTATTTATAGGGATAAACCAAAGCATTGAGATTCGGTTTTCGCACAAGCAAAGTTTGGCTACAATAATGTTGTCCACAATGCTATGGAAAAATCTCTTTTTTCTATTATGTACATCAAGTCGCTATAACATGCTCTTGATTTGATCAAGCTACCTCGAGTTTCTAGAGTTAGTGTAGCTATAGAAAAATTAGCTAACCGAGTGGTAAGATATGCAAATAGAGGTGCAACAAAAGGTTAACGCTAAATATAAGACGGCAGTGATAAATATCGTAGAAGATAAGTTTTTGAAGTGGGAGATTAGGTGATGGTGTTTCGCGTAAAGAGAGGTTTCTAGTGGGGAGTTATAACAAACTACGACCCAAAAAGTGTGGCCCTTACTAAATATTGAAGAAGATCAATGATAATGCATATATTGTGGGTTTGCTGAATACAATGAGAATTTCTAAAACCTTTAATGTGGAAGATATCTATTCTTTTCATTCTTCGGAGGAACCTTTGTATCCAAATGTCCGAGTTAACATGAGGATGAGTTTTCTTCAAATGGAGGGGATTGATGAGGAGTGCTAGATTGATAAGTACAAAGAGCATAATCATAGTTTAAAACAAGCTAGGACATTTTAAATTTACATTTATTTTTAATACCTTAGTTTTAGTGTTTTTTTTCTATTTTAGTATTTGCATCTACCTAAAACACTCGTTAGGGTAGGATAGTCGCTATTTAAGAGGAGTATTGCAAACTTTATTTTTTTGGCTTTGGAATTTGATAAAAATGTTAGAGTTTCTTTACCCTCTATTTTGGAGTTTCAAAACAAGGACTAAATTCTTCTATACTTTGTTTCACGATTCTAAAACGAGTTTTTTTTTTTTTTTTTTACATAAACCATATATACTAAAATATAACACAATGATAATAATACCTCAAAAGATAAGGAGGGTATCATGCCATGTTTGATGTAATACAATTATGTTTAGACAATTTTGAATGATACGTGGTTTGAAATGTAGAATTACCACTCAATTTTTTAAAAGATAAAAATCAAGAAAAACTTGACACTAATTTAAAGAGTTCTATCTAAGGAAGTTTTTTTTACGCAACTACGAAACATCACAATCACTCTAAGTATGCTCTCACAATGAGGTTACTTCATATTTCTAACTTTTGAGAATTTATTCATGAAAGTCTATTTTTTTATGTCCTTTTTTTTTTTCCCCTCTTATCTTGGATCATTAGTTGATTATTTTGTCTTTTTGAACTTCTCTTACATACGAGTGATTTAAAAATTGAAAAAAGACTTAGTCTCTTAGTTAAAATGTGAAAGTAAGAGACTAAAACAAACTTAGAAATCAAACAATTCGGGCATATATATAGGCCTATGATCTTATTATGTGGAGTTTTTCTTATCGGAATTTTGTACTAAGGTCCAAATTGTATTTTATTCACATATAAATTTGTATTATATATATATATATGTGTGTGTGTGTGTGTGTGTGTGTGAATAAAATATAATTTGGACCTTAAGTCAAAATTATGATAAGAAAAACTTTACTTAATAAGATCATAGGCCTTGAGTCTATGTCCTTATTAAAGAGTAAATTTGATGCATAGCTAATATCTATCACCGGCTTCTTCCCCCTCCCCTGACGTACCTCGAAGAGTAAATTGGTTTCATTTATAAAAAAGATCAAGCCCAAGCATTACAAACACATTGACTTGAACAAAGATATAAACATAAAATATAATAATATCGGGTGATTGTTTAAAATTGTTATGTTTTTAAATCACAACTATTTTTAACTCGTTTTTGTTGTAAAAATAGTGTTCGTTCAATATCATTTTTTTTTAAAATCAAAACAAGGGTTAATTTTTTTTTTAAAAAAAAAAACTTATTTTCTTTTAAAACAAAACTACCCTTTGTTTTGTTTTTTTGTTTTTGCCAAAAACATTGTTGTTTATTGTGGGATCTTTGTTTTTAATTAAAATGACAACATTTTTTATTATTGTTTTGTGTTTTATGTAATTCTATTTTTTCTTTTTCTTTTTTATATTATTGATTGTATTAAAATGATGTGCCTCTATATAATACCATCCTATTTAACATTTTTTTTTCTTTTTCAAACTTTAACAATTGTCCTCACAACAAATATGCACATGACAGAATTTGTAAGTCATTTAATATAAATAAAATATATTTGCTAACCAAAAAGCAGAATGTAGGAAGTCATTTTAGCTAATGGATGCTTTCCACGCTTTTTCATCCTCAACTATAATTAAATTGCCTTGTTGTTTTAAGCATATGTGAGAAATCTTATGTGGTGATCTTGATCGAACAACTCTGATATTCTTTCCAAAGGCTCTTAGGGACTAGCTTCTATCATGAACTCCTAATGCAATTAATTAGTTGAAGAAAAATAACTTTCCTGACAAGCCAAATCAATGCAATTAATTATTTCTTATTTTTATTACCTAGAGATAAGATGGACTTGGGTCGTAGACTGTATTTTGGTTTGGACTTACACAGAAAATGCAGTTAATTATTTCTTATTGTTATTACTCTTCGATAAGAGGAGGGAAAGAAAAAAGAAGGAAAAAAACAAAAACAAAAAGAAGAAGAAGAAGAAGAAGAAGAGAGAATATGGTGCTAGATGTTACTACGTTAAGGCCTTGGCTACTTGGGTCGGTTCATACAATGCATGCTGTCGATTGAGTTGCCCTCCCTCTTCCACGTTGGGACAGGATAATTATGGGCCTTAAATTTTAGCCAAGTGGACAATGAAAACCCTTAGTTTTCTACCTGAAAATATCAAACAGAACCATGTTGACTAAAAAGACCTCAATAATATAACATTGGAACAGATCATCAATTCATCATGCAATAGATTAAGACAGAAAGTGGCACTGTATAAATCTAGATTGCTGCCTCACAGTATATCTAATATAAGATTATCAAATCTCCACCAACCAATCTATAGGGAAAGTAGTGATGGAGATATCTATAATCCTACAGAGAGGGGCAAAATGGTGACATGAACATATTCTTATGGGGTTTGATAAAGGCAGTGAGAGAGGTAGCTAGAAGATAAGGGACAAATGAACAGAGAAAACGGGTTAAAAAGGAAAAACAGATCAAAGGGTTGCGTGGTACTATAGAAAGGGACCCCATTGTACCATTGGGTCTAGCAGGGTGTCCCATTTCTCCTCTGGCTCCACCTCCTTCACTATCCCTCTCTCTTCCTTTCAATGCTTATAAGTGTTGAATGAGTCATTGGGAAATGATGTGATAAAAGGCAATGCCCTTGTTCATCAAGTATCCATAGCCAGCTTCCCATGGTTCAATGTGCAATAACTCTCTAGCTCCTTCTTGTTGTCCTGCTGATTTTGCTACAACCCTTTTTCTTTCTCTCCTCTTTCAAGGCTCAAACTTCAATCTTTCTTTGCAGAAACAAGCAGGCACCAGTTGTGATAGATTCTCCCCTATCTACAACTCCACCCTATAGTGCCACATCCTTCCATTATTCCACTCTTCCAATAACAACAACACACGCTCTCTCTCTCTCTTTTGCTCCGAAGCAACAATCTTCCTTGGTTTTGCTCTCTTTTCTCTCAAAACACACACCAACCATTTTGACTAATTTCTCCCGTACTTCTCTATTTTGCTCATTAAATACTTAGAGCTTAAGTACATCCATCTTTCGCTCATTTTGGCACATGATTATCCTTTTTAAAAAGACTAATCACCCTTAGGAAAAATGAGTGATCATCAACAACAAAATTCAGAGACAGAAAGTAGCTCAACAAACTCATTCTCACCACCCTCACCTTCTTCACCATCCTCCAACTCTACCCCATCAAAGAAGCATCAACAAGACCAAGATTTCGCTCCCTCTAAGAAAATAAAAACAATAAGAGACTCAAACAAGCATCCAGTCTATCGTGGAGTTCGGATGAGAAACTGGGGCAAATGGGTGTCTGAAATTCGTGAGCCACGCAAAAAGTCTCGCATTTGGTTAGGGACTTTTCCGACACCAGAAATGGCAGCTCGTGCACATGATGTAGCTGCTTTAAGCATCAAAGGAAACTCAGCTATTCTTAATTTCCCTGAGCTCGCCAACTCTTTACCTCGACCAGCTTCACTTGCTCCTCGTGATGTTCAAGCAGCCGCTGCCAAAGCTGCCCAAATGGACAAGTTTGACCAAAAATGTGAAACAACAACACCAACCTCTTCATCTTCTTCTTTGACATCTCTCGTTTCTTTGATGGACTTGTCGTCGCCAGAGGAAGAGTTAAGCGAGATTATTGAGTTGCCAAGTCTTGAGACGAGCTATGATGTTTTAAACAATGATTTTGTTTACTTTGACTCGGTTGATGGGTGGATGTACCCTCCACCGTGGATGCAAAGCGTGGAGAATCACTGTTTCAGCGACGGTGGTGGGTATGCTTGTGATGATTTTACAGTGCCGGATGAGAGTAGTGTTTTATGGAATTATTAGTGTTTCTTTCTTTCTATGAATGTGTGTATGTGTATATCTGCGTGTGTTAATTCCTAATTTCTTTCTCTGTTTTTTCTTTTCCTTGTTTTTTTTATCCGATGAAGATTTTTCAGCCCTTCTTGTTTTTCTTTGAAGGGTTGCAAATTCTCCCTCTTTTCCTTTTTTGTTTTGTTTTGTTGTCTTCTTATTTTCCTCTTGTGGTTATGTAACATTATGACTTCTGTGAATGAATCTAACTGTACAGTTTTTGGAAAGATGGAAAATGTGTGATAAATTCCTTTGCTTTAAGTTAGTTAGTGTAAACGCATTACAGATTACTAGTTTCATCTCAATTCTCAAACTTTCAAGAATTCGTATATGAAAATTCTGTCCTTTATGTTTGTACCTTCGAGGTCATAAATCTGTAAAAATTCTGGTAAAAGTTGAACTTGTTGTATCGACTTTTTTGCCATTAAAACGAGTAGATTATAAATTAGTCCTTCTAGTTTTTTGTAAATGAATTGAATGGTCCCTTAAGTTTTTGTAACTAATTAATTAGTCTCTATCTTTTGTACTTAATCTATTCCATCCTTTTTTCAATTTATTTTATCCTTTTGTTTTAATAAATAGAAAAATAAAAAAAATAAGTAAAAAAATATATAGAAAGGTTGGTGAGAAAAAAATGTATTCTTTTGAAATAAAATGATATTGAATTTACCATAGTCAATAGTTTTAAAGAACTAATTAATTAATTTTTTTTTTAAAAAACACTATTTAATATCATAGATGAACTGTGTTGGTTCAGTCAATATCTGTTTGGATTTATGCTCTTTTCTTTAGCCAGAGAGGATATAGAATGGTGGCTGTCAATTCTGTGGCTTCTAGTACATATGCTTCGACATTTTCCCTACCCCTTTTGTGGCAAGAGACAAATCACTGGAACATCTCTTGAACCTAGGCCGAGAAGGCACCACCTTTAATTGTGAAAGCAAGAGACCCACCAAGTAAAAACAATCAATACTCTTTCTATCTAGGTCAACAATAATTATTTGTCGAAAGCTGACAATTTATATGTTCTACTAGTAGCTAATTTATATATAAATTACTGAGTTAAATATGAGATGCATCAGGGATTTTTCTTTTTCTTGTGCAAGGCACTGTCTGCAGGTTGAAAAGGTCGAGGCCAAAAACGTGCCTTCCCTTCAGCTCCTTCAGCTTTTCGTTTGTTTATTCTTGGAAAAATTGAAAACATGCAAGCTTATTAATTCCTTCCTGGCCTACTATAGAATAAAGGAGAAGTTCATGGGCGTGTCAAACAAAATTCCCAAGACTCCACAGCCTAAATAACATGCCAGGGTCCGTCCATATTTGATTTCACGGTTGACCTCTTACCAACGTTCTTAAAATCTTATGGTTGGATGGCAATATCAAGATCCCCACACAGTGCACTTGGCCAGTGCTGACCCGCACCCAATCACACTCCCTATAAGAGGCCATGACTTGCATAGTGTATTGAGATGGCAGGAAACTATTGAGTTTTGATGGTAAAGGAAGCCAAATTTGTCAGTAACAGTGACTTACAATTATTAGCAAGAATGGTCCCTTTTCATGTCTTTTTTTGAAGCACATTTTCATGCCTTTTATTCTTGCTTTTCTTTTGCAAGAAAAGAATTGTGTTACAAAAGAGCAGCTCTTTTCATTTTGTCTGATTGCTAAAATGGCACAACTAGCAGATTCATGTTTTAGAAATGAAGCATGTGGGGGAGAAAAGTTGTGCCAAGTAAATTCCATTTTCTTTAAACCTTGTGTGATTTTTACACTACAGCCTTGGCCTAGCTAGTTGCAAAAGCTGGCAACTTTCAATGCTTATTTCGCAATTTTTTATTTTTTGAGACTTTTTCTGTCCTTCTGTAAATTTCACATAATTTTAACAAACATGGCATACTTGATGACTTTTCTACCGGATGATGGAGATATAGAATCACAACCGGTGAAGAATTAGTGTAGTAGCTGTCCGATGACCCCATATCCGGCAGTAGTTAAGAAGAAGGCAGCAGTAGTCCTTTCAAGCAATCAGGCAATTCAGGAGACGCATTGATTCTTGATGCACTAGTTTGAGTCTCTGGTTTAGACGTACGATCAGAATTTAATTCGACCCAACAAAATCTGGCCTATCGACCAAAAAATGGAATTCCCAGCAACCCTTTTAAGCACAGGGCAAAGGGTTGCGCTTTACTTTCTTTAGAACTTCTACGCATAAATCATTAATTTATTATACATATATATACAGACAATCCGACTTTCTCTGGTGTCGGGATTGTGGAGGCAAAGTTTTGACCAAGCTACTCTTGTTACCATTCCTACGTGAATTAGAAATACCTTTGGAGTTTGATTCTTATATTGCATAATTAATCCTTATGGAATAAAATTGGGTATTTAAAATTGAGAATAAGCTGTTTAACTGTTTTAAAACTTAATTTATTTGGATAACACCTAAATTCAATGATTTGAAAGTTTTTTTAAAGTTTTAACCATTCTGTAATAATTATAAAACCGAAACCTCTTGATCACATAAAGAACATGGATTGTTGATATAAAAACTTAATTCTTTTGACGAAAACTCAAAATTAATGGCATTTATATTTCAAATTTGCTAATACATGTGATTCTACATTTGAGCTATGCCTACCCACCTTGGTTTCGTCTTTAACTTAACATAAGTAAGCATCAATTTATATACGTATAGACAACACACACGTGTTATACACATACACCATGTATAGTGCTAAAAAAAACTTTCATATCCAAATTGTTGGGAATTTAATCTCATTCAGTGTAAATTAGATTCTATTAAAAAATAATTAAACCAAATACATAAAATAATCAATGGCACAACCACAAAAGACCAAATTTATGTGAAAAATCCTCTCTATCACCAAATTTATATATAGTGCTAGTATTGTTTTCTCTTTGTGCCTATCATCACAACCACACTAGTACCTAATTTATTTTTCTCGCACGCTATTAATTTTGTGAACATATCAACATAATTTTTATTTTAAAGAATCATTCTTAGCATCATCAATTGTTTTTTCATTGCCTCACAAAACCAATGACATCACCAATCATTAAATTTTAATTCCTTACTCTTATCATAAGTCAAAATATTACATAAACTATTTAGCAATTCCCTTCATCTATCAATAAGATATTATTAAACTTGAAATTTTAATAAAAGAATAATATTGACCAATAGATCTACTCACTTGAGACTCTATATATTAAAGTAAATTGTCCTGCTCTCTCTACTTAGCACTACTCTTATATATATCATCATCATTAGCAACCGTTGAATAATATCAATTCCATGTTTATCATTCAATGCTCCACTATATGTGGCAATCTCTTTGGCAAAAGTAACACAATACTTCTTTGCCAATCTTTTTTATTCACTTGAGCCTAAACCATAACTTTGAAGAAATTTTATATCCAATTGCACTCTTCTTAGTTCGATAAACTAAATCTTTGTCTAGTACAAGTTATCACAAATGTTACCTTTAACAATAATCATTGATCCATTAGTGAGTTTCCATCTCTCACCATCAAGATGATTGTAGTGTTTGGTAATGTTCAAGACACGAGTAGAATTAGATCTAGGTATAAATCCAATACATGCATCCTATCTTTCAAACTCAATGTATAACTTATATATGTATTTATACATACATCACTAACTTTAAGAAGACTAACATAACTATTATTGTTTATCTTTGTTTTATCAAAGTCTTCTACTTTGTAAATAGTAAATATTTTCTTCTTAAAAATAGCATCATACACGAGTCCTTAAGTTAGCACCATTCAACATAAGGATTTGCAATTTTACACTTATTCTCTCTATATGAGAGCAACGTCATTTCCTAGTCCGACGTGAATACTGCAATGATGTTCTCATTATTTTTTTTTCAAATTCTTCTTGTTTTTTCTTTCAAGCCATGAAATTTCTCTTGATGTGACATTTTCTTCCGTAGTGATGATATTTAAAACTACCATTTGTCTATGGTCTACCTCTCGGATTTACTATGCCTACTAAAATTTATATTCCTTCTCCTCCTTTTATTCTCTATGACAGGAGTTTGTGCTTCATCCACTACCACTTTGTCTTGTTTCTTCATTGAACAATCAATCTTTAACCATAAAAAAATAATAAAACACGATTCAAAGAAAAATTATCAAGTGTCACAACCAACGTCTTGCAACTATCTAGCAAAGTCCCCGATAACAATAGTGCTTGTACTCGTCATCTAGTAACGGTGCTTTTAAATCGTCATCTAATATTATTTTTATGGTCATCAATTGATTAATCAAATCATGAAATCCATTCAAGTGTTCAACAACGGACATTCCATCTTGATATTTCAAATTCACAAACTTTATAATCAAAGAAGCTTTATTCTATATAGTTTTTCTTTCATACATACTCTTTAATTTTTTTTTCATATATCTTGGCTATTTGCCTCTTTGGATACATTGTAAAATACAATATCTTCCATTCATTGTTTGACACCTCTAATAGCTTGTCTATGCTCCTTTCTCCAAGCATCATCGAGTCTTGAGTTTACGTAATTCAATCGGATCAAACAAATTATGATAATAAAGAAGATCCTCCATCAACCGCTTTCAAATCGAATAACTCAAAGTTGTTAGTTTGATCATGGTTTTCGAATTTAATTTTTCTCAATCTAATTTACACAAATGTTTCAACAAAAGCTCTAATACTACTATTGGAAATTTAATCCCAATTAGTGTAAATTAGATTTTATTAGAAATTAATCAAATCAAACATACACAATAATCAAGAGTACAAAATAAATCAATTATAAAAATACAATTACAAGAATATTAAATTTACGTGAAAACCCTCTCTATCTTAAAGATAAAATTATGAAACAAACTCTAAAATAATCAATTATAATAAAGAAAATAATACAATCACTTAAGTTTTTTTGTAAACTTGAAAAGCAAAACTGTCGACGACAATACAAATTACTTCTCTAATTAAATTCGTCCCACTATAAAAACTTACAATATGTGAAACCTCTATTTTTTCAATAAAACCAAACACTATATAAGATTATCACTTTAATACTGCAATTCTCAATGGTTATAGTACTAAAAAAATCAATACCAAAGAAAATCTCAAATCCTTGCCTTTTTATTATAGCAATACCCACTTGTTTTTCTCTCCTCTTAAATTTCCTTCTCCTCTAGACAGCTTTCGCTCTCCTTAACTTTCCTTCTTCTCTCGACAGCTACGTCTGTTCTGACAAAAAAATATGCATCTTTCTTTTATACTTGCAAATGTCGGCAAAGTCTAAAACCAAACCAGAAAAGGTAAAATCAAAACCTTTTCTTTTCCATCACCACTTCTTAACACACATCACAATTTGATCTTTAATTTTCTTTCCTTTTCAATTTAGTATTTTTTCTATTCAATTTTTTCCTAATCAATATTTTTTCTAAATTTATTTTTTGATGAATTTTACTAAGGTCATTCATGGACTGAACCTATAACATATACCCAACACAAATGCTTGTAGAAGAATTAGATTGTATCAATAGCAAAATTGAAAATCATGATTTGTCAAATGTAAATGATCAAACATAAATATACTACTTAAAAAATAGTCAATGTAAAAATCAAACATAAGCGTTCAAGCTAAACAAATCTTTTCATTTTGACTCGAACCAACCTTTTAAAGGCAGGATTTTATAAGAGTACTCAAAAGATTAGTGGAACGAAAAATCATTAAATACTCTCATTATCAAAAATTAATATATTTTTGATATCACAATTTCCAAATTCAATTATTATTATTATTATTATTATTTTAGGATAATGCTGGAGATACTTGATATTTTTGTTAATTTTTTTTAGTAAGTTATGTGGTATCATTTGATTGGTGCTTTATTAATTGCTCAATTCCTTAATTATAATTATCCAATTAGATGTGATACGATTTGCATTCCATTATTTGAAAATTATTTTTTTGGAATAGATGCCACATCATTTAATAAGCAAAATTTATTAAAAGAATTTAAGACCTCTAACTTTTGTGCTTGTTTTCATGTACCAATAGAACCTTGAGAGGGCTTTCGTCCATCCACATTCGGATTGGTAAATTAACAAAAAAAAAAAAAAAATGCTTTTCTAGGCTGTGATGGAGCTTGTCACGCGGTGGCCGTGGGCCCTTGAATTTTTTAAGAAGTTGATTTTGACTGTTATAACTAAGAATTATTTTAATTAGGCTATTTAAAAAGTTAATTTTGACTTTTATATTTAAGGATTATTTCAATTTGACCCTTTAAGTTTGCTTATTCTAAATGACCTTTTTTTTTTTAAAAAAAAAAAACTTTATATTCATGCTTATATTTTTTTCATATGCCCTCCCTTGTTTATTTTACTCAATATACACTGCACCTTCGACCATTCTTTTAAGATTTTGAACCCTACATGAAAAAGAAAATAATAAACTCATTGGTCAATTATGCTAAGCCCTAAAACATAATTCCATCAAACACAACAAAGTTTAGTGCAATAGCAAACTAATTAATGTATAAGAAGAAGGAAAAAAAAAAAAACAAAACAAAACAAAGAAACGTAACATAGGTGTGAAAATAGCCAACCAAGAAAGTGTTTGGACTATTGAGCTTATACAACTATTTTATGGACACAAAAGGATAAAGTATAATAATAGAGGGGCTGATTTACAGTTAACCCAAAAATCTTGCATCAAAAACCAAACACCAATTATGATGTTTTTTTTGGGCAAATACCGTGAAGGGATGCAAAGATGACAACTTAAATCCATCTATCATGAGATTCTCTCGTCACGTGTACAAAAATATGTGATGGAGCAATGAACTAGACTACCTTTTCTCGTAATTGATTCAGATATATACACGAATAGATATGCTATAATTTTATTTTTTATTTTTTATTTTTTGTCAAAATATACTCATACGAGTATTTAGAAGTACTCCACATTTTGTCGTTATACGTGTGGAAAGACAGAAATGGTGGAGAAGAATTTATTAAATTAAATATCCATCATGTATGGCCAGCATTTACGTAGATTTGTTTTGTAGGGCATAAAATATTTATCACAGAGGACAGAAAATTAAGGCATATGCAGAAGCACAGGGATGCCATATATAGTACTAGCTAGGAGAATACTTAACTATGATTTTTTTTTTTTTTTATAAATTATAGCTAGATCAAGATCAATGTTAAGAATATTTCTGATTCATTGCATCAAGATAATAATAATAATAATAATAATAAAGAACTGACGAAATAATTGAGTAGAATAATTAACAAAGATTTCATCTCTTTTTTTTTTTTTCCTAATTAATGATTTTTCATTTGAACAATAAGTTTAGTT
Organism: Dovyalis caffra; assembly: GCA_963924115.1. Classification (NCBI taxonomy): domain Eukaryota; kingdom Viridiplantae; phylum Streptophyta; class Magnoliopsida; order Malpighiales; family Salicaceae; genus Dovyalis; species Dovyalis caffra. Next base: position 13,182,406 of record CAWUPB010001194.1, on the reverse strand, counting down.
CAGCCTTTAGAATATTCCCGATCCACTACACCATAATAATAATTGAAAAGAACTGACCAAATTGAGTGAAATAAAAAAAAAAAACATTTTTAAAATCTAAAAAATTGTATGTAATCAAATATATACCTAATGAGCATTATAATTACAAGGATGTTATAACTGTCGAAATAGCGGTTGATGATTGTTGCCTTTCCTTGCGCCTGACCATTTTTGTGAGATAAGATTCTCCGGTTATGACTAAACCATTTTCTCTTTATGTCCAAAGAGAATGTACGTGTTTGTGTGCTATAGAAGGGATATGGTAGTTAATTTATCATGTTTTCCCCCTCTAATATAAAGAAGAGATTTGAGTCATAAAATCTTTTAGGATATGGGATATAAAAATAAATATGAATTAATTTTTGATGCAATAATAATGAGATTTTTGTACTTATAAAAAGTTACATGCTTAAATTCTTTTTTTTTTTTTTTTTGAAATATTTAAATCTAAAAAGGTGTAATTACAAGTAAACATTGAGTAATTTTTTATTTTTATAGTGGTAGTTAATTTTATTTTTTTGTCCTGATAAATACTACTGTTAAATACTAACTGCTAACCGTTATCCTCATGTTATATATATATATATAAATATATTACTTCTTTGCCATGTATACAATGATTATTTCAAATAATTTAGTTAGTGTCTTTTTTTCCCCTTTCTTGTGCTTGCATTATTATGAAGCATTAATTTGGGAACCATTTCATCTTCATGGAACACAAGCATTCTATCATCTGGTAAAACTCGTAAAGAGTAGACTTTTACTTTTTGTTCACCACCGCCCCACTTTTATTTTTGCTCCCTTTTCACCTCTACCGTTGGCCATGCACTTAGAAATTTGTGGTGCAGAAAGGCCCGGGTAATATATGGGACGGATGGCAAAAAAAAAAAAAATCTTATTTAATAATTGGGAAGAGGGAAAGAAAAAAATAAAGTGTAAATTCGTTTCTTGGTAATCAATAGGGTTTGAATTTTGAATTGAATCAATGATGCCATTATGCCTATTTAATAATTGTACCTCAGACAAGGATGGTGTCATAACCCCCAGTTTTCCATAGGTAAGAAGATTTGTAAGGACATGAAAATAATTGTAGGATTTGCTTGAAGCTAGACTATTAGACTATTACACTATTTGTCTCTGTTTCAGGACCATTTAGTCCACCAAAGCTACAGAAAATACTATTCTTACCCTTCGCATGCATTACATATTAATTTTTTTTTATCAAAAGACATAAATATATTTATATATAATTCTTTACAAACAAAATGCACTTTTATCAACTTGCCAATGCCCATAAGAGGTAGCATCTACAATAAGATAGAACACTATCAATCCTTGAAATTTCCTAACACGTGCAAACAATTTTTTTTGTTCATATCTCGTCTTGACAGCTTGAGAAAGCCCACCATTGCCGATTGATGTCTTGTTCATATCGCCGAAGACAATGCCTACGCTTTATACACCCCAAATAATCTATCAGAAAGCTCAAAGAAAAAGCTTTCTGATGATGAATATGTCTCGGCATCCCACCCCGTATCAGACACCAAAATCTGGACACCCACTTCCCTCTCTTCATGGAAGCGCGTTTTCTCTATACCCATGGAAGAGATCTAGTTGTACGAGAAACAAAATCTACACTACCCCATTCTAGATGTGGAACCTTTTTATCTGCAGGGCCCTTTCGAAAGCAATTGAAGGCCCCATCTCATGTCTCCTTTCACATTTTTGTCTTTTTTTCATTCATAATTTGCGAACCACGTAAGCCTGTTAGATTTATTGTTGAATTAACCATTTTAGTGGGAAATTGAAGATAGTAGATTCAACACACCACTACAAACAATTCAATTCAATCAAAAGAAAAGATAAAATCTTGCCTATTCCACAAAGTCAAGAATAATCTTTTATTGAGAAAAAAATTAATACAATAATATAATTATAATTTTTATATTTAAAACTCAATCTCAAAACCTTTTGCCCTTTATGTTCGTTTTTTATGTTTACTCCCAGTGAAGAGTGAATAAGGCTTGGAGATTGATAACGAATTTTGCAAAAGAGTATTCCCGATCATAGGAGTTTTATTAGTATGAAAACTTGTATAGACATATTAATTAGGGCAGGCGGATCTCTTTATCATAGTTTGACGAGAGACACATGTTAAGTGGTATTTTTCTAGATATATTAGTTATTTCATTCTAAACATTGAGTGATTAACATAATTTATCATTTGAATAATTATGGATATTAAGATAGAATAGAGAATGATTTTAATCTATAAGGAAAAATTGAGCCATTTTTCTTAAATGGGTTTTTTCCTTTTTACTTTACTTTATTGTTGTTACAGAATGTAAGTATAATTTATTGTGAAGATGATAGATTAAAAAATCTCAATAAACTATTGTACCTTCAAATTAGTAAATGATTGACATTGAACTTTATAGTTTTTCAATTTGACCTCTTCAAAAATTACATCTTTATTTGAAATCCTGTTGTTTTAAATTTGGCCCCTCAACAATTTTAATCACTCACTATTGCCAAGAATTTTATTTCTTTTATGTATTTAGGATTACTATTGTGAAAAAATTTTATTTTTATTTATGCTAGAAATTAAATTTGTTTACAATTTATGCAAGAGAAGTATAAAGTTAGACTCTCAATTTTATTGTGACAGATTAATTCCTTAGAATGGTGAGTATTAAGTTTTGTTTTCTCTCTTATCAATGCTTATCCTTCCTCCTTTTTTATGCACGTGTATAAATCTATTAATTATAGTTAGTTTAATTATTTAATGCTTAACTATAGTTAGTTTTTTGTTTGTACAATTTATTTCATAGTTAAGGTTAGTTAGAAGTAAAATTAGTTTTGCTTTTGCTACCTTTATATATAAGAAGTTAGAAGACAAGAAATAATAACAAGCTCTTTCTCTCAAAATCTTGATATGGTATTAGAGCATATTCTTTCTAGAGCTTTCTGTTTGCTTTCTTAAATTTTTTTGAGCAACCAAACACTTATCTTTCTTTCTCGCTTTTCTTCCTTTCTTCTATAAATCCTTGTTTTCACTACAATGACTATACCTCTTGTTACTTCTTTTTCGAGTTCTATGATTTCCAAACCCGAAGAGCATATGTCTAGCCCTTATTTTTTTTCATCCCAATGAGAATCCTTCTCTTGTGCTAGTTTCTCCTCTACTTTTTGATTCCAATTATCACTCATGGCATCAATCTATAAGGATGTCTCTCCTCTCTAAAAATATGTTACGAGTTCATTGATGGAACTATCAAAGTTCCAAACAAGTCTAATTCTATTTATTTCACTTGAGAGAGATACAATACAATAATGCTATCTTGACTTATTCAAGCTCTTTCCTATGAGTTGCACATAGTGTTCTTTGGTTAGATATTACCTAGAAGTCTGGAAAGATCCACGAGAACATTTTTCTCATGATGACTATTTCAAAGCAACGAGCTTCAAGAGAAAATCTATTCCTATAACCAAGGTTTACTTCCTATTACTCAATATTTCACACATTTACGAGTACTATGGGATGAGTTTTCAAATTTAAGAACCATACCTCTATGTTCCTGTGATCCTTAATGTCATTGTAAAGCTTTTAAGAGAATTAGAGATTTTCAAAATTATGACTATATGATCGAGTTCTTAAAAGGTTTAATAATTTTACAACTATGAGATCTCAAATCTTGTTAATAGATCCTCTTCGATCCATTAACAAATTTTTTCCATGGTCATTCAATATGAACGACAACTAAGTGTGAGCTTTGGTATACGAGTTCTACTAGTAACACCGATCCTAGTACTATTTTTTTAAAATAAATTTGTTTCTCAATATGGTAGTAGAGGCTTTCCTTTCTTTAGCAAAGGTGGTTTTCTTAGAAGAGGTGGTTTTTCTAGTAAAAGAAAGTCGGTTTACAATGGGATATCTAAGTTTCGAGTGTGTTTTTTATGCCTTCGGGGGCATACTGTGGATAGGTGTTACAAGAAACATAAGTTTCCACCAAGATGCAAGCCTTTTGACAAATCTCTAGTTGTTTTTAATGGACTTGCTAATCGAGTTGAGACCTCGTATGGTACCGATTCTTTACGAGAATGTTTTGGAGAATACTCTAATAATTTTTCAAAAAGTCATCCTAGCATAACATCTCATGTTTCGATTCTATTGGCATATAGAGTTCTTTTCCTAAAGCTACTAGTTCTTTTACTAGTTTGGGTTCCGATACTCGGCTTACTACTTTTGGTAATTCTAGTTCTATGCGACCCTCTTTATTACATATCAATATTCTAAACTTTTAGCCTTCATTCAACCTCTTTCGCGAGTCCTCTACTTCGTTGATATTAATGTCTTGTCCATTAATTTTTCTTCCATAGCGAGTACATATAATTCTTTCTATGGTTCTATCATTCATAATCTAACATTATAGATATTAGGCATTGGTATTACAAATCACATTATTTGTTCTTTATAATTTTTTCATATATATACCCCGAGTTTTCCATGTCTTTGTCAAATTACCTATTGGTCAATAAGTGTTAGTTACACATGTTGGCATAATTAAAGTTATTCTACACTTACATTGCTTAATGCTCTTTTTATTCTTAGTTTTTCTTTCAACGTTATTTCTATCTACTAGTTGACCAAGACTTCAAATTGTTCTTTGTTATTTCATTCTAATTTCAATGCCATACAAGAGCATCAATCCAAGAGGATGATTGGTACAAGCGAGAAGAAGCGAGGGTTTGTATCGGTTGATAACTCTATTTTCTTCTTTAACTACTTTCAATACTCTTCATCATTCCGTTTCTAATAGAACTATTATTCCTATTGCCAATAACTTTTTTGATGTATGGCATTATAGGCTTGGTCATTTTTCTCATTCCGGACTAGTTGTTTTATATTCTTTTTGTAAAGATGTTCCTATTAATATCTCTAATAAACAATATGATGTTTGTCATTATGTAAAACAAAAATGATTTCCTTTTCCCATTAGTTCATCTTATTCCATAAAATGCTTTGAACTTGTTCATATTGATATCCGATGGCTTATGGAACTTCTTTTTTTTGTTCGGATATCAATATTTTCTCACCATAGTTAATGATTATAGTAGAACAACTTGGGTTTTCCATATAAGACACAAGTCTAAAACCAAAAAACATATTTAGAACTTTTATACTCTTGTTAACACCTAGTTTTTTGCCAAAATTCTCACTATTAGAATAGACAATGGTCAAGAATTTAACATATCTTCTATTCTTTGCTTCAAAAGGTACCTTACATCAAACTTCTTGTGTTAAAACACCACAATAAAACAGTATTATTGAAAGAAAATATCAATATATACTAAATGTTGCCAAGGCCCTTTAATTTCAAGCACATCTTCCACTTACATTTGGGGTAGATTCTTTTCGCATGTAGTACATTTGATCAACAAACTTCCCATAATTATTTTAGATAATAAAACCCCTTTTGAAATCTTATTTGGCAAACTTCCTACTTATTCCAATCTTAAAGTCTTTGGTTGTCTTTATTTTGCGTCTAACCTTGATCATAATGCTAAATTCGATGCCGGATCTTCTAAATGTATTTTTTTAGTGTTTTCTCCTAGAACAAAAGTCATAAACTATACAATCTTCATAATGGCAATATCTTAGTGTCTGGAGATATTATTTTTTATGAAAACATCTTTCTATTTGCTTATTCCTCAATACATTCGACTCTTCTTTAGATTTTGTGCTTCCTAGCATTCTTCTTGATTCTTTTTTTGACATTTATAATTCTTTTTCTTCTTCTTTTCCTATTACATTGTTTATGTCGGAAAATGTCATAAATTCATTTGATTCCATATTGTCTTCTACTTCGTTCTTTCTTCAAATTCTTCACCTTTGAAACCTTCTCAAGCTCCTCCAAGATGATCTATAAGATCTAAAATTGCACCCACATATCTTCAAGATTATCATTGTGCTTCACATAGTCATTTTCTTAAGCTTTATCTCTTGTTGGTTGTACTTTTCTTCCTCAAATAGGTTCTACTCCTTATCTTTTATCTTCTATTTTGTCTTATTCTCATTGTTCACCTTTACATAAAGTCTTTAGTGTTTATATTTTTGCTATCATAAAACCTAAAACTTATCATTAGGAAGTTAAGTATGACTGCTAGAAAATAGCTATGGATGCAAAAATTAAGGCTTTATAGAAAAATCATACTTCGAAACTTACTAATCTACCTATTACCAAACAAAGCATAAGATGCCTATTACCAAACAAAGCATAAGGTGCAAATGGGTGTACAAAATAAAGTATAAAGTCGATGGATCTATTGAAAGGTATAAAGCTCGATTTGTGGCTAAAGGATATGCACTGACAAGTAAGTGTGTATGACACTAGATACCTTCTCTACAGTGGCTAAAATGACTACTATCGAAGCTTATTAGCGAGTAGCAACTATCGATAATTGGCACCTATACCAATTAGACATTAATAATACATTTCTTTATGGAGATCTTGAAGAAGAAATGTAAATGGATTTACCATTGGGATTTCACGGTTCCAAACTAGGACAAGTTTGCGGGTTATCGAAGTCTCTTTATGGATTTAAGTTAGCAAGTAGGTAGTGGTATGCTAAATTATCTACTGGTTTTATTACTAAGGATTTCATTCGAGGTGCTTCTAATCCTACTATATTTGTGAGGTCTACGAGCCCTTCTTTAAATGTTTTACTCACTTATGTTGATGATGTCATTTTAGCAAGTAATGAAATGAGAGAAATGACAATAATCAAGACTTTTCCATATGAAGAATTCGGAATAAAAAACTTAGGTGATTTAAAATATTTCTTAGACCTTGAGGTTGTAAGATGTTCTAAAGGGATTAGTTTATGCCGAAGGAAATAAGCTTCGAAGTTATTGTAAGATACAAGTTTTATTGGTGCAAAGCCTATTAAATCTCCTATACTAGTTACTTGTCAAATTAAGTGCTAGAGATGGCACTCTTCTTTCGACATCACCGACTATAAAAGGTTGGTAGGCGACTACTCTATTTGACCAATACTAAGCCTCGATTTGTAATATGTTGTTCAATAATTATCTTAGTTTTTAAACAAGTCAACTTAGGCACACCTTATTACAACATATCAAATCTTTTGATATATCAAAGGTGCTTTTAGATAAGGATTTTTTTTTCCTTTCACTAATCACTTAAGCTCAAAGGGTTCTCTAATTCAAATTGGGTTGCTTATGTGGACACTAGAAGATCCGTAACTAAATATTGTATTTTTTCTTGGTTCATCTCTTATATCTTAAAAATCTACGAAGCAATTGATAGTCTCTAAATCTTCATTAGAGGTAGAGTATAGAGCTTTTACAATAAAGAATTGTGAACTACAATGGCTTTTACACTTAATGACGGTTCTTCTCGTTCCTCATCCTCAATCAACATTGACCTTATGTGATAATCAATCTATAATTCTCATAGCCAAAAATCTTATATTTCATAAGAAGACTAAACATATAGATATTGATTATCACATTATGAAGGAAAAACGCATGCAAGGTGTTGTGCATCTTCTTCTAGTTCGTTTAGCTAATCAATTTGCTTGATTGCTTCATGAAACCTTTCGCTCTTATAAGCTTTTTCATGCAAATATCCAAGCTAGGCATCTTGGATCTTTATGCTCCAGCTTGAGAGGGGTATCGGTGCTTATCCTTCCTTCTTTTTTATACACGTGTACAAATTTATTAACTATAGTTAGTTTAGTTGTTTAATTTTTAACTATAGTTATTTTTCTATTTGTATAGTTTATTTTGTAGTTAAGGTTAATTAGAAGTAAAGTTAGTTTTTGCTTTTTTTACCTTTGTATATAAGAAGTTAGAAGAGAATAAATAATATACAAGCTCTTTCTCTCAAAATCCGGATATCTTTTCTAACATGAATAACTAACTGCTAATTTATATTGACTTGTCAAAAATAAATAAATAAAATTATTTATCAATGATTCCTTGTTTGATCGACCAAGTATTTTTCGATATAGAATTTTTGTCAAGAATTCCAAACTAGTGGTTTATCACCAATGGATTCTCTTTCATTCATCATTATCTAGGTTTTGCTACTCCTCGATGGTTTACCATGGAGAGGTATAACTATTGGCATTCATTGAGGTGTTTTCTTCATCTTTTTCTCTCTTTTTTTTGTTTTTGTTTTGTTTTTTTTTTGTATCATGACTAACTTCACTAAGATTAAGACATACCAATAATAAAACACAAGTTGGTATTCTATTGGTAAGTAAGCATCGAATTATGAGTCGGATTTAGGATTCAATCTTTGTGACCATCATTCTTGAGAATTATTCTAAGAATACTCAAAATCATGCATTAGGGAGTACTCCTTAGCCACATCCAGGAAATGATTAATCTTGAGGTACATAAAAACTAGTATGGAGACATCCTTACTCGTTGAGCCTAAAAAAAAAAAAGCAAAAAGGCATAACAAAAATAAGATATGAATTTTTATATATTCTAGCTCCATTTTTATTAACCATTTCTTACATATTTTATTTTCTTTTTTCTATTTATGTGAGAGATATTTTAAAGTTGGCTATTTTTATATTTTTTACTCTCGCTTTAAATGAAAGTAGGCAAGCAATTTTACACATAAATAATAATATAGTTCTTTTGCCTTTTTAGGATACAACAAGTATGGTTATGCATTCCTTTTCTTATGAGGACTTAGGGTATCCAATGGCCAATTTTAGGCAAGAATGAAACTAAATATGATGTAAACCTTATATATATATATATAATTAATTAATTAAAGTGGAAAAAAATCTAGTTTATCAATGAATTATTGAAAAATTTCAAGTGTAAAAAAATAGCTTAATAAGCAATTATTAAATGAAAGAGCATTATACATAAATAGAAAAACCAAAACCAATGTACCTACATGACATTTACTACAACAAAACTAGGATTTAGCGATGGATTTTAGTGATGGATTATAGTCTATAGATAAATAATGAACAAATAGTGATTGAGTAGTATTTGTGGAATTTAGAGATGGCATAGAGACGATTTGTCGATGGTTTATTAGCAATGGATAAAGATCCATCACTATTTATGGACCAAAATCTTCCTAGGTGTTTAAGTGATGGGTTAGAGATGGCATTGCTAAGGAATTCAACAACATACTATTTGTCCATAGCTATTTTTTATGTTTGGTTTAAGAGACGACGGATCCATCATTAAAGAACTTTTCCCTCATATAGTTAGTGATGGATGCATCCGTTGTTAATTCTAAAAAAATGGACAACCTTTTGGAATTAAAAAGCCACCCATCTAACAATGACTTAGCAACATACACTTATGTTCATCACTAAATAACAACTAATCGGTGATGAGATCGCATCCATCACTATATGAATCCTTAATTAAATTCTTTTTCCTTTTATTCTCCTCCTATTTTCTTTTTCCTCTCCTTCTCCTCCCCTAGCAGTCGGTCCTTCCCCTACCCAAAACCACCATAAAACTTCACTCCTCATCTCCTCATCAATCCACACCACTCCAAATCTCGTTCTCCCAAAAAACTCTCGCTTTCCCTACATTCGTCATGTTCTCTAACCCCCGAATTAGGTAAGTATTCTCACTATTTGTTTCTCAATAAAAGTTAGAATTTATCATAATTATTAGGTTAATTTTTAATGTAATCGATCGATTTAGAATTTTGTATATATTTAATGGTTAAGTTATTTATAATTTGTTAATTTTTATTTTTTATTAATTGGTAAGTTAATTTGTTAATTAATTTGTTATTTTAATTAGATTTGAATTATAGTTAATTTGATATAGGTTTAAATTTAATTAGGTTAGAATTAGAATTAGTTAAGTTAATTTGATTTAGGTTTAATTAATTAATTTGGTTCATTTTGATTAATTGATTGATTTTTAATTTTATTTATATTAGAAATTGTTAATTATTTTTTATTTTAAATTTAATTAAGTTTGAATTAGAATTGATTAAGTTAATTTGATTTAGGTTTAAATTTAATTCGGGAGGATGATTTGAAAATTCAACATAATTTGATATAAGAAGATGGTGAGAAGTAGTTATTGAATGATCCAAATGGATCGTTTATAGATATAAAAGTAATTGAAACTAATGAAGAAGATAAAAGTGAATATGTATCATAATTGACTAAGAGAGAGAAAAACTTAAAAGATGATTATGATAGTTGTAATTGAGGATCAATTTTATTTATTGTATTTGTTAAATTATATCATGCATTTTTTAGATGTTTGTCTGTGCATTTTGGATGTTTTGTATTTTGTACGAGTGACGTCTTTAGTAATAAAGGAATATCCACTTTACGGGGAGACAATGCCGAATTTTTATTTGTTTTTTTTTTTGTGAAAATAATTTATAATATATTTTCAGTTGAATTGTTATTCATTTGTTGTATTTATTAAATTTTTTTAAAGGTTATTCTAGAGTTATGTCTTATGGATTGATCTGTTTTAAATGTTATTATAAAGTTATACCTTATGGATTGGGCGGATCTAGTCATGGTATCCGTGCTCTTGACTTTGATAATGATAATGTCTATTGTCGTTGCATTAATAATGGTTGTATCCATGATCGTGCCACCGATAGTGGCATTATACGTAGATGTGACACTACTAGTACAAGTGTCTAGGGTCTTAGACTTGATAGTGGCACCGGTACTTCTACATTCCCACCGGTAATGACCTTTCGGTAGTGCTTTCATTAGTAATGCCCCCGCTAGTAGTGCCCACGATCGCCGAGGTCCTCGTGATAGTTTCCTTAGCTTTAAAAAGCTCTACTAGATTTGATATCTGGATGGACCATTTGGATTATGAATAACCGATAAGTAATATGCTTACATGTGGTAATTAGTTTTATCTTTTTATATATTATATTAAAATCATTAATTTACTTATTTATTAGTTTTGTTTAAAAACTTGGTTCCATTAAGTAAGTGCTCCACAAAAAAAAACCCATAATTTTTAAAGAGCAAATTGGACATCGCCGGCTCCATAAGAAAGTTTATCTTGATAGAGACGAAAGACTTCTACTTTAATGAGTTTAGGTAATATATTAATTAATTATTTATATTTTATTTAAAGTATTAATTTAACATGAAATGTACTAGTATTATTTTTCTTCTTCATGTATAAGTACTTTTTATAAGATGTGGTTGTCAATGTGTTGATTGAAGATGCATGTAATAGTCCGGCATGAAGACGGTATGGCGATATGCTAAACTAGTCGAAGCAAAAGATTAACGAATTGCATTTGTTAAATAGCAGGTGTGGGATGCATGTCACTAGTGGTTGGGCAACACCCGAGTTTCAAGCTCGATCTTAATAGAAGTCTCAAAACCATAGGTCGGAGATGGATGGTGACGATGTCGGCCCATCCAAGCATACGAAGGGGGTCCATCTCTTTGATTAAGTATGCTAAATGTTTAGTAAACCCTATTATCTATTGTATTATAAATTAATTTTTTATTTATTGATTGCATCTCATATTATTTTGTTGATTTTTTTAATATATTGGGTCGTAACCCAAATTCTTACAAGCTACTTCGAACCCCTTATAAGCAAAAAGATGGATCATTCATTGACAAATGATCACAAAAAATGATGGTAAGTTTTTTTTTAAAAAAATATACATATATCAATATAATCTTAAAAATATATTTATGATTTAATATTTTAATTATTTCAATGACATAGGAGCACGTGCGATCAATGCAAAAGCAATTGCTAAGGAACCATAGGACGGTGATTCATACTCCAAACATCGATATGATCAAAATACATTTGGATGTTATAGGAGGGGAGAAGAAATAGAGAGTGTATGGACTTAGATAACAAGGGTCTCGGTATTACTCCCATTCCGGTGCCAACTCCTCTCTACCACTTCGCGGTATCTTGAGGGTAATATTTAGGAGATTTCGTTTAATACGAAGATAAGATCAATGGGATAGAGGTTACCATCTAAGAATAGATAGGTAAATTCAACACTCTCTAGAGTCAAATAGAGATAGTGATAGGGTTGTTACGAGACCTAAACTAAACTTGCATCCTTTCTACTCGAGTCCTCCATAACCTAGGAGTCAACTATTCCTCTCAATACCTAATAGCCCAAAGAAGGGAATCTAAAAACCTTAAGTTTTTTTTATATCTATTTATTAAATATAAAATTATAAACATTATATTATCTTTAGTTTTCAATTACGGAAGAAGAGAATGTAACATAAATGCTACGACCTACGGATGAGTGCATAATTAACATGATTTTTATGTTCTTTTACATTGAACTTTTTAGTGTTTATTATATTATATTTAGTAAATAAAGATATAAAAGATCATGCATCCTATAAAGGTGGGGAATAAATAAAAATTTTCCTCCATCTAAGGCCTTAAGATTAAGCCGTTAAATCTATTAACCATATATACATGAATAATAAGCTATAAGGAAATGATTACCTCTCTTAAATTATTTTTCAACAAAGCAGTCTAAGTATCCACAAAGAAGCACTCAAAATTAATGAGGTGCTAGCTCCACCTTTTTTGATTTAGTATTTCCTCTAGAAATCAATCCCGTAAAATTTTACGACAACCTTAAAAGAGAGGGATAGAGTGTTTCTTGCTACGGTTTAGGAGATAACTATTTTCTTCTTATTTTTTCACTCTTAGCTGTGTGCCCTAATTTTATTTTTGGTCGGCTGAATTTTTTCTCTCCTTTTTCTTTTTATATTAGCTGAATTTTCTCTCTCCCTTCTATATATTTATAAGAGAGTTTCCTTGTTCTCCAAGGATAAGGAGAGGGTGACTATGAGTCCATAAAGGACTATAGGTTGTTACTTCCTTATCTTCCAAGGATGAAGAGTTATTTTATATGTGGATAACTTGATTATTATTTTTAAAACATTCAAGCTTATCCAACAAGGTTAATGTTTATCTTTAAAACATTCAACCTTATCCAATAAGGTTGATGTTTATCCTCCCACTAAAATTATCTCAAAGCTTTTAATTAAATATAATAGACCAAAACTATTTTAGCCTAATTAATTTATTTGGACCATCCAAATAAATATTCTTAGATTATTTTGAAAGGGTCCACATTATGAAACAATTTTTTCAAAATACCCTTTAAACTAAATTAAGAAACTCCTTTCCTTTTAGGTTTTTAATTTCCAAATTTAAAGCTAACTTCTAAATTAGGAAACTGATTTCTAAAATAGAAAACTTTTCATTTTAGGAAACTTTCCATTTTTAAAACTCTTTCTAAAATAGAAAACTTTTATAATTGGAAACCTTTTTCCAATGTATTTGCTTCCCATTTGTAATGTAAATACTTAAACTTATGCATATACTTCCCATTTGTAATGTGAATACTTAAAATTATGCGTATGACTCAATAGATTCCTAAATATGTTGGTAATGTATCAAAAATAAAAGACTCCTCTTTTATCTCTTGATATATAAATCAAGATTAGCCTCACAGCAAGACATCATGACTATCCAATTCTCTAAGAGGATTAGTTAATCCATTATTACCTTTCACGAGCATGGTTACTATACAATTCGAGTCCTCATGTCAACTTATCATAATGTGATCTCGAGCTTGGTTATTAGTCTTATTCGATTATGATTACATAAGTTTTCTTCGATTCCTAAATGTCTTAGCTCCTAAAGTAAACCAACTATGCTCTATTGTGTACTCCTATTATGGTCATAGATTTCTTGAGCGTACATTTATCGAAGTGCAATGTGATAACTCTTTTATCATACAAGGAATGACATCTCCTATCTTAGTCATACACCTATCTCCATTGAATTCCTAATGCACCCAACGAATCGCTCATGTGCAACCTATAAATGGGTCCATCGAAATGAGTGTCAAAGTACATAAGTCCTCCAATAAGATAACCGTGATGACCTTAAGTCTAAGGACCATTTGTACCCATCTCGTATGAGATTCCCATAAACTAAAACCAAATGGATTCTCATGATGAGTCAAGTCCAGGTGATACGTTCTCTAACATAAATCACCTAAGTACTTGCTTTGACATCACCATATCAATAGGTGTGAGATCTCCTACTCCTATCATATAGCATGAGCATAGCACTCATAAGTCTATTCGTATTTTGTCAATCTCCATTATTGACAATGCTACGACTTGAGACATTTAATGATATCATTTCTATGTATCGGTATTGTCTCACATCTTTCGATCAATCATTATTGCAAATGCATATCATAAGGACTTCTATCTAATTCTACTAAATTTATCAACATGTCAACATAAGAATTAATAGAATGATGACTTCTTTATTATTATTAAATAAATGATATAATAATACATTAATATGAGCCTATCCAAACATGATTGGATATTAAGCACCAACACCGACAAGATCAAGATAACAATTTCAAGTTTTATAGAAAAACTAGTGAATTGATGTAAAGAAACCCAAGACAAAACAAGGAGAAGTAAAAGTCACCAAGGAAGCTTAGGAGTCACACAATCTTGTGCACTATTAAGGGAAAAAGCTACCGTCCATGTGAAATAAAGGACGAAGCCGTGTGGTTATTCAACAACAAAGCCACATAGATAGTAGCCTTCCACATGGCCGAGCAAGAAAAGCAACATGCTCGTGTGTGTGTCAAAACTAAATTATCTTCTCTAAGAGGAAAGAAGCAATACATAGGCGGTAGTCATTCATATGAAATGTATTGAAGAAGAGACACACCCATGTGTGTCTAAGCAAGAATTACTCTAAGAGGCACATAAATAAAATGATGCAACGTGGGATGATGATTTAATTTCACACAATCGTGCACCTCCGACCAGTAAGCTATGTAATGCCAACTCTCTAAAGCTCTAAAACATGTGAAATAGAGGAGCAAACTATATGTCTTTACTAAGCAATTCATATGGTCATATGGGAGTAACATGCATGTATTGTAACATGCTTTTAGCTATAAATACTAAGGTTAGGATTTTATTTTAAGATTGTTATTTTTATCTACCATCCTTACAAGGAAATTCTTTCTTGTAATCAATCATGAACAACTAAACATCTATCTTGGTTGAAGGAAGGTTGATGCTTTTGGCTAAATAATTGTAAGATCATAACAAGTTTTTTTCTCTAAACGTATTATTTATGAGTTTTTTGTGTTTTTCTTTTTTATTTGATTATGATTGTATGATTAAATTAATTAGAGTACAAACTAGTTATTTGATCATCATAATCTTTTGCTAGATAAGTATTTAAATTCATGTAATTGCTTATCTAAACTTATGTATGGTAGTAACTAGGGGTTAATAATTATAAATATATTTTCATTTAATCCCTTGAAAACCATATAATTAGATTAAATCTTTCTAACGTCCGGAAGGATGGTTTAGATTCACTTGTCTTGCTCTACTTTAATACTTGCTATTAAATTAAATCTAGCTAGCGTCTACTACGTTATTTAATAGCAAAAGAATTAATCAAGTAGTGTTTATGTAGTTAAAATCACTAAGAAAATATTAGGATAACATACATGTTGTTGTCCTACCGTGAATATTCATGTGAATCGATAGGTTAATAATTGAATCAATGATCAACGATTAAACCAAAAGTCGATCACCGAACTTCAACCAAGGCTTTTTTTATTATTGTTATTTATATTTTCTTTTGATTGCTTACAAATCACAATAAACATAAACCCCCATTATAGAACATACGGACAATAAAAATCATTAATTAGGCCACTCCCTTATAGATTTGACCCTTTCTTTCCCTAGCTACACTCTTGTGGTTAGATTCCATAAGAAAAATAAACAAATAACTAATTTGTTAGTGGTACAACATACCACCAAATTTTGGCATCATTGCTAAAGAACTCGGGTCAAGTTGATAGTTTTTTAGCATTTTGATTGTTTGTTTCCTCCGGTGACTTTGAAGAGGAATCATGGCCAATCCATATAAGAATCACATACTCAAAGAATTAGTTGCTCCAATTTGAATTTACAACCTTTATATATTGATTATCTTGACATTGAGGTAGCTTTTGAGCTTAAATCTAACTTAATCCATATTTTGCCTAGTTTTCATGGTTTGTTAGGTGGAGATCCTCACAAGTGTTTAAAGGAATTTTATATAGTCCGTTCTAGCATGAACCCGGTAAGGATATCCCGGGATCGGATTAAGTCGAAGGCTTTTCCCTTTTCATTGGCTGACTTGGGTCAAGGATTGACTCTACTACTTACCATCCAAATTAATCAACACTTGGAATGAAATGAAGAGATTATTTTTGAAAAAAGCTTTTCTCATATCTCGAGCTACAAACATTTGTAAGGAGATATGTGGGATTAGATAATTTAGAAAGGAGAAATTATATAAGTATTGGGAGAAATTCAAAAAACTATATACTAGTTGTCCTTACCATCAAATCAATGAGTAACTCCTAATCTAGTAATTTTATGAGCGACTCTTTCTATAGGACAAGGCCATGATAGATGCAGCCAATAGAGGTGTTCGATAGATAAAACATCAAAAATAGTAAGGATTTTATTGCTAACATGATTGCTAACTCTCAATAGTTCAATATTTGAAATGATCACCCTTCCGCAAAAGAAGGTGAATGAAATCAACATCTCCACACTTGAGCAACAAATTATAGGATTGATCTTCCCGATAAGACAAATGGTAGTAAATAGTATATAGTAAGTAAATACATATGATATTTGTTTAGTTATAGGGCACACCACTGATATGTGTCCCGCCTTACAAGATGATTTTATTGAATAAGTTAATGCTATAAGTGAGTTCTTAGGATTGCCATAATGAAGAAGGTATGATGTCCATTCTTAATGGAGGGATAACCCTTATTAAAATAATTGAGGTCGTAAACAATAGCAAAGGCCTTACCAACTACCATTCTAAGAGCAATAAGTTTCCACTTCAAGGTTTAACTCATCCATTGAAGATATGGTTAAAGTATTGATTCAAAATATCGCTCGACTTCGAATAACACCATGGAATTCCAATAGCAAATAAGAACCGGTATTAAGAACTTAAAGACTCAAATGAGTCGGATTGCTACCATTGTGCATAGATTATAAGCCTAAAATTTAGGCATACTTCCTCCTACAACATTTGTGAACCAAAAAGAAAATACAAGTGCCATAACATTTCAAAGTAAGAAAGAGATAGAGGCATAACGTAAGGCTCCTCTAGTGGAAGATCAAGATGAGGTAGAAAAAGAACTTGAAGTGCTCTCGACTGATTCTAAGGTAAACTCTTTAACTATTTTGAATAAAGATTTAGTTAACTCTTTACCTCCTTTCCAAACAGATTTGTTAAACTAAAGAAAAAAGGATAAAGATAAGAAAATATTAGAGATGCTTAGAAAGGTTGATGTAAACATACCTCTCATTGATGCAATTAAGCAAGTTTCAAGATATGTAAAATTCTTGAAGGAGCTTTATACTTCTAAAAGGAAGTTGAAGGGGAACAAAAAGGTAAGTATGGAAGAAAATATTTCGTAATTATTCAAAAAAACTTCCCCCAAAGTGCAAAGATCCTAGTACATTTACTATTTCTTATGTGATAGATAACACAAGATTTGAAAAGGCCATGCGAGATTTAGGAGCTTTAGTTAATGTTATGCCATATTCCATTTATTTAATTTTGAAATTAAGGCCTTTAAAAGAAACCAATATGATTATTCAATTAGCAAATAGATTTATTGCCTATCCCGAAGGGCTAGTTGAGAATGTTTTGGTACGAGTCAATGAGTTTGGGTTTGTAGTGGACTTCATGTTCCGAGGATGGAGGAGAAAATTCACCAACTTCCTCACCCTTGTTGTTAGGTAGACCATTTTTAAGGACAACAAGGACAAAAATAGATGTGTATGAAGGAACATTGATAATGGAATTTAATGGTGAAACAATTCAGTTCAATATTTTTAAAGCATTTAGGTATCCTAGTGTTGTTAATTCCGTACTATCTATTGATATTATTGATTACTTGTCACAAGACGTGTGTGATCTAGAGAATCGGGATAAGTTAGAAGTCTGTAATCGGTATGAGTTTAGAAAAAAATACTTTACGGACTTCTAACTTTACTTTGAAGGATGAGATAGAAGAAATGGTGTTGGCCTTAGATTCCATGCCTTCAATCTTCATTAGATTTGAAGTTGCTAAAATTGATTTACTTTTATTCCACTCAAAATTACTTCTTTTTGTTATACAATTATCGGTTATTGAACTCAAACCATTATCGAGCACATTTGAAGTATGTTTTCTTAGGAGAGGAGAAAACATTTTCGATAATCATAGTAAGCAACTTAATCGCATGACATGAGGAGAAAATCATTCGAGTGCTTAGGAAGCACAAAAGAAACATACGATGGACCATAATTGACATTAAAGGTCTTAATCCTTCCACATGTATGCACAAAATATTCTAGAGGAGGGTTCCAAGCCAATAAGAGAAGTGCAAAAGAAGATTGCCCCTATGATGATGGAAATGGTAAAGAAAGAAATTCTAAAATTACTAGATGTTGGTATAATCTACCCAATATTAAATAGTAAATGGGTATGTCAAGTTCAAGTAGTCCTAGAAAAAACAAGAATCATAGTGGTTAAAAATCAAATTAATGAATTGATAACTATAAGAGTTCAAAATGGATGGCATGTTTGCATGGATTATCGAAAGTCGAATACTACGACATGCAAGAATCACTTCCCTTCCTATTTATTGATCAAATGCTTAAACGAGTAACAAGTAAATCTTATTAATTTTTTTCTTAATGGCTATTCTGGATATAATCAAATTACCATAGCTTTGGAATACCAAGAGAAAACAACTTTCACATGCCCGTCCGATACCTTTGCTTATAGATGGATGCCTCTAGGTCTTTGTAATGCCTCGATCATATTTGAAAGGTGTATGGTAAGTATTTTTTAGAATATATTGAGCATAACATTGAAGTATTTATGGATGATTTCACTATTCATTGAGACTTATTTGATGCATGTTTAGATGATCTGAATTATGTGCTTGAATGATGTATATAAACTAACCTTATTCTAAACTCTAAAAAATATCATTTTATGATAGAACAAAAGTAGTTTTAAGACATGTCATCTCATCTAAGGGAATTGAGGTTGATAAAGCTAAGCTAGATATTATACAAAGCTTAACTTATCCCTCAAGTGTGAGGGAGAGGGAGATTCATTTTTTTATTAGTCATGCGGGTTTCTATAAGAGGTTCATCAAGACCTTCTCAAAAATTTTCCCGACCTTATATACTTTTTTATAAAAGGATGTATCATTTGAATTCAAGGAAAGGGTACAAAAAAGCTTTTGATAAGTTAAAAGAGATGCTTATATCAGCACCAATCATTTAATCTTTGAATTGAAGCCGACCCTTTGAGATCATATATGATGCAAGCAACTTCACTATAAGAGCTATCCTTAGTCAGAGAATAGGGAAAATGGCGCATTCCATTTACTATACATCCCAAATACTTAGTCCTACATAATGCAATTTCTCTACTATGAAGAAAGAACTTTTGGCTATTGTATTCACTTTTGATAAGTTTAGACATTATTTACTTAGTTTAAAAGTTATTATCCATTCTCACCATACAACATTGAGGTATCTCCTATCTAAAAAGGAAGCCAAACCAAGGTTGGTTAGGTGGATCCTCTTATTCTAAGAATTTGATTTGGAGATCAAAGATAAGAAGGGAATAAAGAATTTAGTGATTGGTAATTTAAGTCAAATAGTAAAGGAAGATGATATAATACCCTTGCATGAGTTGTTCTCAAATGAACAACTACTAACACTTCAAGGGACCCATCGTATGTTGATATTCTAAATTATCTTATCAAGCATGAAATACCTATTAGTTTTAATAGAGCTCATAGAGATAAAATAAAAAGTGATGCTAAATGTTATTTATGGGATGATCCTTATCTATGGAAATGTTGCTCCGACCATATGATTAGGAGATGTGTGCTCGAATATGAATTTGAGTCTATTTTGATATTTTGTCATGTACATACTTATGGTAAGAATTTCGGGCTCAACGGAAGCTGTTAGGAAAGCATTCGATGTGATTTTTATTGGCCAAGTTTGTTTTATGATTTCTATATGTTCTACAAGGCATGTGAACAACATCTAAAGTAGGCGAAATCAAATGCCATTGTCCCTTATACTTATTTGTAAAAAATTTTATGTATGAGGTACCGATTTTATGGGACTTTTTCCCTCTTCATTTTGTTTTGCTTAGATTATTTTGGTTATGGATTATGTATCTAAGTAGGCGAAAGCTAAAGCCACTCGAACTAATGATGCTAACGTTGTTATAGATTTTGTCAAGACTAACATTTTTACCACATTTAGAACACCAAAAGCATTAATTAATGATCGAGCTATGTACTTTTGCAATCGAGTAGTAGCTAATTTGCTAAAGAAATACCATGTTACGCTCAAGGTATCCACATCCTATCATCCATAGATGAATAGGTGGGCTGAAATATCAAATAGAGATATTAAGTCTATTTTAAAGAAAATGGTGAACTCCAACCGTAAAGATTAGAGCGAGAGACTTAATAATGCTCTCTAGGCATATCGAGACAGCCTTTAAGACATCGATTGGCATGTCTCCCTACCACTTAGTTTATAGAAAGTCTTGTCATCTTCGATTGGAAATTGAACATATGGCTTTTTGAGCGATCAAACAATGCAACATGAGAAGGGATGAAGTAGGTGAGCAAAAGAAGTTATAACTACTTTTAGCCATAAATAATGAGGTTATGATTTTATTTTGGGAAATAGAAGAGCAAATAATGTGTCTTTACTACGAAATTTGTATGGCCATATGGGACTAACATTTGTGGGTCGTAACCCTACTTTTAGCCATAAATAATGAGGTTACGATTTCATTTTGGGATTCCCACTTTTAGTAGCTAACCTTAGAAGGAAATTCTATTGTTTAACTAGTTATGAACAACTAAACACTTATCTTAGTTGAAGAAAGGTTGATAAGTTTAGTTAAATCATTGTGAGATCGTTATGGGTTTTTATTCTAAACTTATTCTTTATGGGTATTTTATGTTTTCTATGTTATTTGCTTATGATTATGTGATTAAATTAATTAGAGTGCACACTAGTTTTTTGTTCATCATAATCTATTGCTAGTTAAGTATTTAAGTCTTTGTAATTACTTGTCTAAACTTGCCTACTATAGTAACTAGGGGTTGATGATTATAAGTACATTTTGATTTAATTTCTTAGAAAATATAGAACTAGATTGCATCTTTCTAGCATCTAGAAGGGTAGTTTAGCTTCACCTTTCTTTTTCTAATTTAATTCCGCTATTGGATTAAATCTACCTAGTGTCTATTAGGTTGTTCAATAGATAGAAAATTAATCAAGTATCATCTATTTGGTTAACAAATCAATAAGGAAAGATTGAGGATAGCATACAGATTGTTGTCCTAAGGTGAATATTCATGTTAAGGATTGGTTAATAATTGAATCAATGATCAATGACTAAACCGAAAGTGGATACTAAACTTCAACCAAGGCTTTTCCTATTATTATTATTATTATTATTATTATTATTATTATTATTATATATTTACTTTTTATTGATTACAAATCATAACAAACACAAACACAATCTCTTTACGGAACATTCACACAATAAAAACCATTGATTAGGCCACTTTTTTATATGCTCGACTCTTGCTTGCCCTATCTACACCCTTGTCATTGGGTTTTATGTATCGTCGAGAAGGCATCTTCCTCCTCGTTAACCGATTAGAGAAAATTAAATAAATAACTAATTTATTAATGGTATGATACGCCACCACCTACAATTGGCCATGAAAAGAAATTTTAGGTTTTGTTTTGACTTTTGTAAGTAAACCTTTTGTTTTGTCTTTTCAAATTAGGGCATGATAATTTTTGACTTTTCACAAATAAAATAAGTAAATAATTGTATCTATATAGTGGGTTATTTGGGACTTTGGATGACTATTTATTCATAAACTTAGGTAGGCATAAGGGTGCCGAGTGCCACCGCCCCGCCAATGGAGGTATCCTCTTATACAAAACTATCTTATATCTAAAAAATATAAAAAATACAAAATATTATGAGTTAGAAGATCATAAAACTATCTAAATAGCTCATCAATAATAGAAGAATGAATTTTATGAGTTTAGATGATTTGAATAATTATTGGTAAGTGAATTTTATTTTGGCAAGCTAAAAATTAGATAAGGTAAGTGGATGATTTATAAAAAAGAATGAAAGTTATGAATTTGATGGGAAATATAATAAAATTTTCTCATATTGAAATTAGATTAAGACAATTAGTTAATTCTCATATGAGTAATTATAATTTTATATGTTAGGATTGAGAAGATTGGATTGAAAATTATGAATTAAATAAGGGGCAAGAAGATAAATTTGTCACATGTTAGAATTAGATGAGAACAATCTATGAAAAGAAGAAGTCCAACTAATCTAACTAACTAATGATTAGTAAACTTAACTAAATGTAAAGTTAATTAGTTAGTTAGTTAGCTTAACTAACTATTAGTTATGTTAGTAAGATAATTAAATCAGTTAGTTTAGTTAGTTCAAAGGTTAGTATATATAATAGATGAGGTTCATTTTTCGTATAGAAAAAGAGAATAAAATTTCATCATTTTTCTCTTCAATGTTTCTCTCGTAACTCTTCTCTCTATCTTCTCATTCTTCTAAAATGGTATGAGAGCAATTGATCCTTTAGGGTTTTATGAACTATTATAGTTCATCATTTTCTTTAATTGAATTGATTTGATTCATAAATCAATTGATCTTGTCAATCAATTGAATCATATTTCTTTTTTCTTCTTTATTAAATTCCAACATTGTATTAATCCATGGCTTTAAGAATAGTTGATTCCGTAATTTTTCTAATGGAAGATCATGTTTTGTTGTATTATTTACATCATTCTGATCATCATGAATTAGTTATGATTTCACTCGAAATTACATCAAGTTACTATACAACTTGGAGTAGTTCATTTTTGCTTGAACTCTCGATTATGAATAAGACTAAATTTTTGGATGGTTCGATTAAGCAATTAAAAGTTACCGATCCTTTGTACAATGCCCGGGTAAGGTGTAATAATCTTATAGGTTCTTGGTTATTGAGATCAATTTCATTAGCTATTACAACTACAGTATTCTACATTGATTCGAGTAGCTAAGATATGGATAAATTTGAAGAAAAGGTTTTCACGACTCGATGATGCAAGAATCTATAATTTATAGATGTCTTTGTGTAATATTTCTCAAGAAAACAGGTACGTAGAGGAATATTTCGCGAGTTAAATTGTGTTTGGGAGGAATTAAGAAACTATAAACCCTTGCCTTATTGTCTTTATGGAAGATGCAAAAAAAAAAAAAAATCAAAAGTTTATTAATATGCACTAGAAAGAACATGTGTTTAGGTTCATAAATGGACTAAATGAATCCCATGCTTCACTCAAATCGTAAATCCCGGTTATGAAACCTTTGCCAATTTTGGATGAAGTGTATAACCTAATTTTAAGAGAGGAAAATCAAAGATCTATACACAGTTTATGTCAACTTATCATAAAAAAATATGGCTATAATAGTTATGATTAACACAAAGAAAAAGTCAATATCCGACTTGGTGTGTGAATATTGTGGGGAAATTAAGCATACTAAGAATGGATGCTACAAGTCGATCAGTTTTTCAACAAATTTCAAGTTTAGAAGAAACAAATTTTCAATTTCTTCCCTTATATCCGCACCTTGACATATGGCCAACAATGTGACTAAATTAATAGAGTTTGAAAAAGGCATTAGTGATACACGATTTTCTTGATTAAAGATCAATATCAAAAACTCATGGTCCTTTTGAATGAGCAAAATTCATCAATTTTAATTCCCATACTCGTCAATTCTCATTCAGTTTCTAATGTTGTGGTAATAGTGTCTCTAATACAATCTATTTATCTAAAGCATATGCTTTTCGCATAATTTTTTTATCAAACACTTATGCATATCAATATATCCGAATTGTAGATACCGGTGCAACGAGATCACATTACTTCTTTCTTGGACTTGTTTGATTACTATTAGTAATACGTTTATGCAATTACCAAATAGAAATAGAGTTGTTGTTACACATATTGGTAATGTCATAATATTTTTGAAATTGATTCTATCCAAGTATCTTGTTTGTTCCCGATTTTTGGTATAACCTTTTTTTAGTAAGCAAAATTACTATATCTAAACACTATTGACTGATCTTTGTTGGAAATACTTATCTTATTGAGGACCTTCATTCATAGGCGATGATTGGACTTGCTAAACTCAATTCGAGTTAGTTTATAATACGGTTTAAAGTACATGATCATTCTTTAATTTCTACTCTCTTTTTTCATCCACAACATAGTTCTCCATGAATAATCTTTCTTAAAAAACTTCTGATTTATGGCACTTCGATTAGGACATGCTTTAGTTGATGAAGCTCAAACTTTACAGCAATGTCATTCTTAAATACATTGTAATTCAGATTTTCCTTTTACTATTTTTCCCCGAGCTAAAAGAAAAAAGATTACCTTTCTAATACATGTTAAAAATGCTGCCAAACCTTTAGAACTTATTCATATGGATATTTAAGGTCCATATTCAATTCCTACTATATATGTTTTTTGTTATTTCCTTACCATTGTAGATGATTTCACAAGAAATACTTGGGTTTTATAATGAGAACCAAGGCTAATGTTTCTCATCTTATGCCTACACTTTACGGTCTAATAAAAGTCGGTTTGATTGAAATATTCTTCAACTTAGATCCGATAATGGTCCAGAATTTAATCTTACTGACTTTTATCAATCTAAGGATATTATAAATAAAAAATCTTATGTTGAAACACCATAATTAAATGCAATGGTAGAAAGGAAGCATCAAAATCTTCTTGTTGTGGCTAAGTCTCTTCTTTTCTAAGCATCACTCCTTATCAAATTTTAGAGAAATGCTATTTTGAATGCCACATATATAATTAATAGACTCCTTAGTTCCATTCTATAAAATATTTCACCACATGAGTTTTTTTTTTCATAAATCTCTAGCTTATAATCATTTCGAGTGTTTGGATCTTCTTTTTTTTTTTTTCACTCTATTATAACGAGAAAGATATTTGATTCATGAGCTAGACAATGCATCTTAATTGGCTATCCTATTGGAATCAAAGAATACAAACTTTATGATCTTCAAAATCATGCTACCTTTGTTTCTAAAGATGTTGTATTTCATGAATATTTTTTCCCTACTCTATACAATCTTTCAATCATAATCCTCCTAATAATACTCAATCAAAATTCGTTTCCTTTTTTTATTTTTTCTAAAATAGTTCTTATGCATAATGTCTTTGATCATTCTAATTGTGTTGTTTCTTTTATATCATCCTCTCTACATAGCCAAAATTATAATCCTTCTTCTATTCATTTTGATAATAATTATGTTAAGTTTAATGACAATGTTGATCATATTGATAATCAATCCAAGTACTACTTCTCCTTCTTATGTTACAACTATACCTATAATAACATCCACTCATAATCCTACCGTAATAAATATTGCTCATTCTATTCAACCATTGAGAAACTTCCATATCACCAACTTATCTTAATGATTATGAACATAATCTTGGTCATTTGGTGTCTTCCGCATGTCAAACTCCATATCGTTTACATGATAATGTTTCTAATGTTCACTTATCCATATCTCATAAGACATTCAATAATTCTTTATCTTCCATCTGCGAACCTCAAACTTATTATCAAGCTATGAAATTTACTCATGGGAGAGAGGCCATGCAATCTGAAATTGATGCTTTAGACGAGAATCATACATGAGAGGTAGTATCTTTACCTAATGGACAACATTCCATTGGCTGCAAATAGGTGTATAAGGTGAAGTTAAAGTTTGATGGACATGTTGAAAGGTATAAGGCTAGGTAAGTAGCCAAAGGGTATAGTCAAAGATAAGGTTTTAAGTTCCAAGAAACATTTAGCCTTGTGGATCAAAACTAGTTTCTACACCTATGGATCAAAATCATAAACTATCCAAATGGGAAATACATAATTGTTATACTCTACTACATATAGAAAAGTGGTTGAAAAATTGTTATATCTTACTTTTACTAAACTTGATATAGCTCTATGCAACACATGTTTAATCTCATTTTGTTAATAAACTTATAGGAAAACATATGTAAGTTACTAATAGAGTGTTGAGATATTTGAAAAATGCTCCAGAGTTAAGGTTGTTGTTTCCTGTAGATTTAGAGATACATTTAAAGGCTCACCGAGATAGTGACTAGGTAGACTATCTAGATACAAGAAAATCAGTCTTGAACAATTTATTGGTTAGATGGAAATTAAAGAAATAGTCATTAGTGGCTAGAAGTTCAACGAAGTAGCGTGTAGATTAATGGCTTCCACAACTTATGAAATTGTTTGGTTGCTTATTATTGTTGTCAAATTTTGGATATTCAAGCATTCAACTTACAACTTTGTATTGTTATAATATGTTAGCTTTACATATATGAAAAAATCCAGTGTTTCATGAAAGAACAAAACACATAAAGATTGAATGTCATTTTGTGATAGAGAAAGCCTTGGTAGCGATCATCAAACTAGAGTACATTTTGACACAAGCATCGATTGCGGACATTCTCATATAAAGTCCGCATCCGAGGCAATTCTAGCTTCTCTTAAGCCGGATGAACATCACCAATATATTGTTGTTGTCCATTTTGAGGGGGAATGTGAAAAGAAGAAGTCCAACTAATCTAAATAAGTAACGATTAGTAAACTTAACTCAATGTAAAGTTAATTAGTTAGTTAGTTAGCTCAACTAACTTAGTTATGTTGGTTAGATAATTAAATCAATTAGTTTAGTTAGTTAAAAGGTTACTATATATATCTGGATGAGGTGCATTTTCTGTAATAAAAAATGAGAATAAAATTTCATCTTTTTCCTCTTCATTGTTTATCCGCAACTCTTCTCTCTTTCTTCTAAAACAATTAGTTAATTGTCCAAAATAGTTATTTTCTTTTTATATGTCTTAGGACACTTATTTTTAAACTCGGTATAAATATGTAATAACTTTTTTGTAAGAAGACATCTAGATCAATCAAATAAATCAATAAAAATTACCTTTTTCAATTATTATAGCATTAGTCATTAGAATTAATCTTTAGTGTAATCTTTAGAATAGATCTCATCACTTTTCTTTCGATCTCGTGATTGAAACCGACTAACCATAATTGTTTGGTCATTTTATTGTTAACTCTCCGTGATAAGAGAATGATTATGGACTACTTGTCATGACAATTAAGTTTATTAAGATAAAATTCAAACTCGACTATCTAATTGTATATTCTCATACCAATTTATATATTAATTAAGATTAAATTTTCTCTTCAAATGATTTTAATGATGTATTTTCACATCCACATGATGCATTAAGACAAATAAAATCTTCTACACATTAGCCCAAATATTCGAACTCAAGAAATAATAATAATAATAATAAAGTAACAAACCTTCTTAACTATCAAGCTTATACCTTGGAATTACGATTATAAATTTATATATACATATGAAAACCGGTTGACAAGCGATACATACTCTTCCTTTCGTCCCAAAAAAAAAAAAAATCTATTAGACTTTTGACACATTAAAAAATATATTAAATACTATGTCAACTCAAACTCTTTTTATTCTATTTACTACAATATCTTTTAAAATTAAATATAGTTTAACATATATATATATATATATATATATATATATATATATTGACTTTTGACAGATTAAAAAATATATTAAATACTATGTCAACTCATACT
The DNA here is from genome assembly GCA_963924115.1 of Dovyalis caffra. Classification (NCBI taxonomy): domain Eukaryota; kingdom Viridiplantae; phylum Streptophyta; class Magnoliopsida; order Malpighiales; family Salicaceae; genus Dovyalis; species Dovyalis caffra. The sequence continues at coordinate 13,154,381 of CAWUPB010001194.1, read as the reverse complement.
CTTTTTATTCTATTTACTACAATATCTTTTAAAATTAACTATAGTTTAACACACACACACACACATATATATATATATGCATGCGGTCACAAATTCAATTATTAAAGGAGGAAATTTAATACTCAATTTTTTAATAAGAAACATACATTTAGAGACATTTAAATAAATAAAGAAATACTCTTTTTGAGAGAGAGAGAGAGAGGAATATTGTTCACGAACAAAAAATAAAATTAAGCAAATTAAAGGTTGATTTGATATAATTTCTATCATCAGATTTTAATTTAATTTTTCAAAAATTTAAAAACAAAAACAGAAAACCTTTTATTTATTTATTTATTTTAACCATAGAAAACTAGTTGACAAAGGGTTGTGAAAATTATTAAAGACAAATAAAATGGTTTTTAATTAAATAAACAAGTTTTCTATTTTTATTTTCGAAAATCTGAAAATATAATTAAAAACCGAAACCTGAAACCTCACACCCCAAATTGAAGCTGAATTGTAGGACATGTTGTGAAAATTGTGAACAGGTTTCCATAATGCAGACAACAACGTCAATTACATGTTTATATCAGTAATTCTTCACGAGCCACGTACGTAATATAGATCATGCTAAACTCGTAATTGTCATTAGCTTTATTAAATGTGTCAAATCAATCACCTAATCATTCTTCTCTCCGACCAAAATCTTCTATTTTATTACCAATTACATCATGCAATTAGTGAGCTGTAGTATTGGCCCACTCTCGACTAAAACACCAAGCAAGTAAGCACTTAAAAATTTCATTTCTCTTTTAACTTCAAGCCTCAAACCATAATTTTATTCGTGTGGGAGCTAGCAAGATTCTTGCTGCCGAGCATGTGATTTTACTATAAATAATCTTATGATTATAAAAATCGGATAAAGAAGCTTTTGAAAGAGATCCATCATTTTTGTTTTATTCTTTTTGGAGAATGTTGAAGGAGATAATCTTTAATAAAGTAGGTAATTATGAATTTCAGGAAAATTATTAGTTTTATTTTAATATGTATGGTACATGTTTTTCAATCGGGTGTCTAATCGGGCAATGCATTGTCTCGCTCGGCAACTTGATATTTCAGATCATACCAAATAAAGAAATCCCACTATCAAGTCCCAACTGACAGGGTTTATATATATATAATTACAACCTGATTTGAGTATACGATCCAACATATAATGTGGCAAATAACACAGATTAATTCATAAAAAAATGGGAAAGTGTCTGTTAAAAAGTTAAAACAACAGTAATAAAGAGTACCAATATTCAATCAAAGTGCATGACAAGTATAATCAGCTGCTTTCTTTTTCTTTTTTCTTTTTTTTATTATTATTATTATTATTATTTAGGTCTAAAATTTCTATCATTGGAACTTCTGATCAAAACTTGAACAGTACGACAATTTATATCAAATTTACTTTTATAGAAAAGCAGGTTGACTTAAAATATTAATTTTTGTATTCATCAGCTGCAATATATACAGTAAACAGATATGCTTGGGATTTTTTTTTTAATTTTTAATGAATGAGATCGATGCTTTATTAATTATAATCATGAGATAATAAATAAATAAAATTCCAAACCATAGAGGAGAGATGGCTAGACCAGCAAATTCAACAAAAACAAACCTTGAGGCTAAGCAGCGAGATGATCATGGTCCAGCACTCAAAATTAAAGCAGCCAAAAATAGCTTCCGAATAAGTATCATGTCCGGAGAAGTTCAAAAAAATATACTACAAAGTATCACAACTGAATAATCTTAGAGTTCTATCTACATTTGAATTCAATATTCCTTGTATCCTATCTCACACCTTTCTTTGTTTCTTCCATAACTTAAAAATGATTGATTAAAGCAACAAGCTAGCAGGAAAATAAATAGCAAGGAGAGAGAGCACATGAACCAATTAAGGAAAGTCTGGCAGAAAAAAACAAAGCAAGACACCTAACAATCCTTAAAATTTTAGTAGCTTTAATTTTTATGAAAAACTGATTTTCTTTTTCTCACTTACTTTAGAAAAATAATACTCTTCTCTCTGTCAAATAAAAAGAATCTTATTGAATTTTCAACATAGATTAAAAAAAAACATTAAATACTATATCATTTCATGTATTTTTATTGTATTTACTACATTATCCTTGAAAATTAAAAGTAGTTGAATAATATATATATATATATATATATTTTTAAAGAAGAAAGAAGTAGTAAAATTTGGTGTTCAATTTTTTTGACTTTTTGATAAAAGATATATAAACATTTTTTAGACATTAAAAAAAACATTTAAATAAAGAAAGAAAGAGACTTTACTATGTGGGACAGAACGAGTAAATTTTAATTAGATTGACAACTAAAAAAAGTTAAGTAAATTTGGGCAAAATAGCTCTAATAATATTCATGTTAATTATTTGTAATATTATAGATTTTGTGATGAATTGACAGTGACAATAACAACGCAGAAGAATGTGCTGGTATGTGGCGTTCTATTTGCTTAATTTACAGAAGTAGATGAGTTTTCCACGCATAACTTGTGGACAAAAATAAGCAACCACACTATAAAAATTAAGAATTAACCTCTGCAATTTTGGTTAAAAGATACTAGGCTGATATGCCCTGGTGATGGTGGTTGGGATATGATTTGATGGGTACAGGGTGAACCCTAAAAGGTTGGGCACTATTAATAATTTAATTCTAGAAAGAAGCATATAGGTGATCTTTTACAAGGATCACACCATTTTCTAAACCCTTCATGACATGTCTTTCAATGCCTAGCTGTGCGACTTGTATGACCCATGCATGGACCAATTTGTTATACAACAGACAAGAAGTTGACAGTGATATATCACACCCTCTGGTTTCATTATAGAAGGTCGGACTTGGACATGATCATTCAAGGCATGAGGGCTATATATGCTCCCACTTCCTCCATTTATCTCTGCAATCAAATCAAGAAAGACTATATATTTGGAATAACGAGGCTAAGTGACAACGATATTAAAGAGTTATGGCACCTCTCCATACAAGTGACCCAACCAAAGAATGGCATACTCTCTCTTTCTCTCCTCGATAATCATTTTAACATCACAAACACTTTATATTCCACAAATCTCATCGAGTCCTTTGCGAAATTATGTTCATTTGATGCGTTGGCGAAACTTCCATTCATGACTACAGTTGCAACGTCCACGTGGGCTGCAACTTAAAGATTAAAAAAAAAAAAAAAAAAGATTATCAAAACTTCCATTTAATAACCTAACCATATTGCAGTCTCTGGCCAGTCCCCACAACAACTTATTGATCAATTCAAATATCTAATGTCTAATATCCTGGTCCCTGTGAATTAAATGCCTTTGTTCTCTAGGAAGAAAACAAATGGGTTCTTCCTCAAATTAATTTACTCTTATTTTTATATATAGATATGGGTAATTTTGGTTTCTAGGTGTTAGTGTTTGATGCAAGGAAGAAATTAAACCCAGGTGATACTGCAGGCAATCGCAGTTTGTTAGAGAACAAGTTGCACCAATATGTCGAGAAGAAGTTGCATGAGTTTTAATTTTTTATACATAGAGATGGGATATTTTGATCTCTAGGTGTGAGTGTTAATTTGATGGAAGGAAGAAATTAGCTCTGTTGATATTGCAGGCAATAGCAATTTGTTAGAGAACAAGTTGCACCAATGTGTCGAGAAGAAGTTGCATGAGTTTTAATTTATTCTTCTTCTTACTAATATATTTTGATATAGAAAAGAAATTCAAAGAGGAAATTATATATATAAAAAATAGTATTTGCTATAAGATATGTATTTATTTCAATCTAAAAATTTAAATTATTATATGAGATTTCATAATATGATTTATAACATTTTCTAGTGTATTTTCTCAAGTGGAATCACTTTGGATTTAAAATTTGCACCAAATTGTGCTTAATTATTTAATTTTAATGAAAAAAAAGTAAGGTTGGTATGATTTGAACTCATGATCGCTTGGTTAGTAAATCTCTTATAACATGCTAAAAAATTATTTCAATCTAAAAGTTTAAGTTATTAGTGTATATATAGCTCTAATTTTAAACTCGAGTTTTGATACCATGTTAAAAAACTATTTAACCCAAAATGTTAATCTCTCTCTCTCTCTCTCTCTCTCTCTCTCTCTCTCTCTCTCTCTCTCATATATATATATATATATATATATATATATATATATATATATATATATATATATTACTACCCAACATATGGAACTTTCAATGATTAAAGATAAGAATTAAAATTTTATTCTAATCACCTAGAGGTATCCTTTTAGAAGAAAAGTTACGAAATTTATTCTAATCTTAAAAAACATATCGTAAATGTACCATTTGCCGAATATTTCTAAGTCTATTTTCAAGCTTATTGATAGAGCGAGTTATCATAAATTTGAAACTAATCTAAGGATTAATAATCTTCGTATTTTCCTATAGTGGTCATTATGAAAAACAAGATTTTTTTTATTTAATACTGAAATCATATTAAATTGATGTCAAATCCCCAAACTAGGAGCCGTATCAATTTAGCATCGAATCTAGTTAAGTCCCGACACAAAATTAATTAATTAAGCCCCACTAATATAGCTAGCGACAAGTCTAAATCGATCCCATATAGACTAATTTGATTGTTATTCTATTTCTATTTATGCTTAATTTAGACAATTAAATAAAAGAAAATATGGTTTTTCAATTGAATCTGCTCACAATAATTAAGAACACGGTAGCAAAATTTTAAGGAATTAATCAATTACAAAGCATTCGAAGAGTAAATTTTACCTTCAAATTGCAAGTCGATCATTAAAGATATTTAAAGACTCCATTCATGATTTGCTATTTGGTCTATATTAACTATAAAGTATAGGTTAACTCGTTCTTCTTAATCATCAAATACATGAATCATGTAATTTGAATCCTAATTACGAGCCATATAGGACAAGATCTCTATATATAATTCTATAACAACAATAATGATTTAAAGAACAACCAAAACGGATAATCAACACGAAGCTAGTTGGTATAACATGTACTCTTTTCTCCTAGAATTCTAATGATATCGGTATCGAAATCACTTAATTCTATTGTTACTAATAAATAGGTTTGATAATGATTATGTATTATAAACCCTAATCTAATAGTTATTTATTGATCACAATTATCTAGTAGTGCTCCTAAGTAATTTTAAATATGATTACAATTTGATTCATTTAAAAGAATAAGAGATAATAAAGATGAATAGATTATGAAATTAAATGAAAAGAATCTTACGACTTGTTCTTCAAAGTCATGTTACTCTTGAACCAAAAAAGAAAGGCTTAGCTTTGCATCTTTAAGAAAAATGCAAAAGAATAAATTAACTTCTCTCTAAAATAGAAGGTATCTTAATGGTCGACTACTAGAGGCTATTTATATATGTCAAGAGATAAATATGACCACTAACAAAATATATTTAAACTTGTTTCCAAAATTGACGAAGACTTTTCGCTGAATAGAACTCTAGATTATGTTACGAAACTTATAAATTGATAATTTTTTTGACAAGATATATATGGACCATTACGAAGGATGGAGACGGACTAAACAACACCAAGCAATCCATCCATACAACTAGAAGTGAACCTAGCTTTATTAATGAATTTGTAAGTAACCAACTCTAACACATGAAAATGTATGCTTGTTTGTGTCCTAGCTAGGAAAAGCCTTTAATGTACCAAAATTATGTTTTTAGAATGAACTTAATAACGATCAACTTCATAGTTATATGATAATATTTTAGATAGCTAGTTATGGATACTCGATCTTTGATCACAAACCATTTAATGGTAGTTGTTATCTATAAAAATTTTAATACATTTCATTGTCACATTTAAAACCTTTTCAAAGACATTTACAAAGAAAATTTTGAACTAGCCTAGCTCCGAAGCATTTGATATTTCATCACCTTTATTCATGATCACAAGCATTTTGGTCATGTGCATTTAATAGCTCATAAATTTGATGTGTTAGATTGTTTTGTAAGGTTTTTGAATCTTGTTGAGAATCAATTAGACCAAAGGGTCAAGGTTTTAAGACTTAACGGTGGGCATGAATACTTATCTGATCTACTTAAACATTTATGTGATGAAAAAGGGGTAGCAAGGTAATTATCTATGATAGCCCAAATGAATTTTCTTATGATTTTTTTTTTTAGAGTGATGCTCTTGTAATCGTTGTTTATATTTTGAATTATGTGATCACCAAATCAGTTTTCTCCACTCCATATAAGATATGGAAAGGCCGAAAGCACAATTTGAGTAATATGAAACCATAGGGATGTTCGGCTTACATGCATAACACATCTCATCAGCATGGTAAATTAGGCCCGAGGGACAAGAAATATACTTTCATTTGTTACTCAAACCATTTAAAAGGTTATGTGTTCATTAGATAACACAAAGATGAAGGGTATATTGAATTTAAATGTAGGAATGTTATATTTCTTAAGGGCTAGTTTCCTAGTAAAAAAAGAAACAAATGTGGAATTATCTCTCTTTGAGATGGCATATTATGATGACCTAATCCCATCATTGGATAGCATACCTTTAGTTGTGCTAAGGCCATCTGATCCGAGTGGGAGCAATTCGAGACACAATGAGTTTGTTTTTCAAGATTCTCATTTAAGGAGAAGTACTCATGAAAACATTCCCCAATGTCATTTTGATGACATTAAAGGGAGAAGTTTTTTAGTTACCCCACTACAAGACGATGAACCTAGCAATTTTAATGAAGTCTTGTTATCTCCTAAAAAAGAACACTAACTTAATGCAATGAAAGAAGAAATGGAGTCCATAAGATCAAAAAATGTTTAGGAATTGGTTAACCTCTCTATGAGATGAATGGCCATTGGGAATAAGTGGGTTCTCAAAATCAAGCACAAGGTTGATAGTTCCATTGAATGGTACAAAGCTCAACTTGTGGCTAAAGGCGTATACACAATACAAAGGTATTGACTATGAGAAGATTTTCTCACCTGTTGTGAGATTTGCCTCCTTTCGCCTCATTTTGGTTATTGTGGCAATCTTAGATTTGGAATTACATCAAATAGATGTAAAGAATGCTTTCCTTAATAGAGAACTTGAGGAAGAAATTTACATAGAACAACCTATAAGGTTTGTCGAAAAAGGACAATAACATAGTGGTTGTAGGCTTATGAGATTAATATATAGTCTTAAGCGAGTCATCTAAATAGTGATACTTAAGGTTTCATAGAATAAGTGTCTCATATGACTTTGTTCAAATGGATAAGTATCGTTGTATTTATGTTAAAAATTATAAATACAGATTTTTATTGTATCATTTTACGTAGATAACATCCTATTAACTAGTAATGATATTAAGTTTTTAAAGAATAATTATCATTTAATTTTGAAATGAAGGGCATGGAAGAAGTTGTATATATTCATGGTGTTAAAATTAAGAGGGATTGTTCTAAGAGATTATTGGCTCTTTCAAAAGAACAATACATTAATAAAGTTTTGAACGATTTAATAAATAGAATTTTAATCTTATACACACGCATATAACAAAATAGGATGCTTCAAGTTTAAAAGCATGCCCTAAGACTCCAAAAGAAAAAGAACAAATGGAAAAAGGTTCCTTATGCCGGGGTAGTTAGGAGTTTGATGTACACTATGTCATGTACTAAACCTAATATTTGCTATGTTGTTGGGATGATAAGTAGTTATTAACCAAACCTAGGCTAGGCTTATTGGAATAAAGTCAAGATAATCTTGAGATATTTAAAAGGCGTAATGGATTATTCTTTATGCTATTGGGAAAAGGATGTACAACTTTATGGTTATGCGGATGTTGATTGGAGAGATGATTTAGATGAGAGAAAATTGACCTCGAGCTATGTCTTCTTGCTTGGTAATAGTGCTATCTTTTAATGCGAGTAAGAAACAAACATGTGTAGTGTTTTCTACCATAAAAGTTGAGTTCGGTGCATTATCGGCTACGAGTACAACAAGTTTTTTGGTTGAGGCATTTTATGGATGATATGGGGTTCCTACACGAAGCTAATGGACCTTTCATCATTCATAGTGATAGTCAAGAAACAATTATCTTCATAAAGGATCCTAAATATCATTCTAGGATCAAATACATAGATAATAAATATAACTTTATCGGGGACATTGTAGTACAAATGAAGGGTAGTGTGAAGTATATTTCTATATGTGAGATGTTAGTTGATCCATTTAACCACATATAAATATATTTGTTAAACATGTTAGTTCTCTAAGGATACGTAGGTTGTGATTTTGTATTACTTTGTTGAACCATATTTTTCCTTTAAATGAATAAGTTTGAGAAATGTTTTTCATTATCATATCCATGTTTTACTTGTAATGTTTTTTTAATGCACATATAAATTATGCTAAGTTAATGTATGTTAGACAAATTTTAAGTGATTAGCCTTCGCACACATGCAATCGTCCTCATTAGTTGAGAAAATAATTGAGCTTATTCAAATCCTCAAAACTCTTTATGCTCAACTAATACTTTTAACTTTATGTTGGAGTGAGGGCATAAGTGACCTTAGATATACAAATTTGAATATATACATTATCTATTTTAAAGCCATGTAGGATCCTGTAGAGAAAAGTAGTGTAGTGGATCCAAGCTAGACATTGAGTATATTTGAACCATTACCCGTACAATATTGTAAGAAAGACATAAGTTCCATAGGAAAAGGAATGAATACCGTAGTAAGTGTTTCATATCACTTGTGCTAAAAATCGATCAAATATGGTTTAAAAAATTTTGATCTCTACTTTCCGAGTGTGAGCCCTAAGATTAATAAATCTTAATAATATCCTTTAACTTTAGAGTGGTTCTCAAACTTTTAGCTTAGTGTATTGCTAACATGTCATGATTTATTCAACCTAGCAGAGCATATCTAGAAAAGTGACTAAGCTAGAAATTAGAGTTTTTACAAGAAGGATAAGACCACCTTGATGTTACATTTATATGTATTCATTGTTCGACCAATTATGTTAGTAAAACATAGATATAAGTATATAGTATGATCCATAAAGATCAAGAGATCATGAGATACTTAATGAAACATGGTCGAGTCTAGGGTATTGCATACTTACTCTACAAGGTATTTTATGTGAAAAGTGTCATCACATATTCATAATAAATATGTGGCATAAGGTTCTTGAGATCCATTAATATGCTAGTCATACGGCTTATGGACTAACATGAACCAAATATGAGGTGTCTTAGAAAATTATATGTTTGAGAGTCTCAAAGTGATGGTGTGCATATAACCATCATATGCGAGCAAGAGATGTTGGAATATAGGCCTTAGTTAGCCCAATTCGATCCGTTCATGATGAACCATTCTAAATCGAGTCTATTAATAGGACTTGATATATATTTCTAAAAACGAGATATGAATTAGCTATTGAAAAACTTAAATTTAATATTTAAATTATATTTGAGTTATTTGTAGAGAATTCAAACTCTTTATCGGATAAAAAGATATTTTTTTATAAATGTATCCGTTATACATGTAATCAAAAGTATATAACATAAACATAAACTCTCTGCTCATGAGTTGAGCTTGTCCTCTCTCCTCTCTCAAAAACTTTTGAATATATTAGGTTAGTTCGATAAGCTATGGACATTATTGGTGTAGTCCGTACGTGATTGTACTATCCGTCCAATGTACCAACTAATCCATTGATCAAACCATTTACGCACAATCGTATACTCGACGGATCTAAACTCAATAGAGGGACATATATTAATTAAAATGAGGATCAAGATCCTTCCTTAGGTTTGCATTGTATGGAATGGATGTTTTATGATATAACATGTCTATCGTTTTGTTTTGTTAGGTTTTTAGTGCTTTTAAAGTTTCATTTTGTATCTAGTGCTCTATTTTGTCTCGGTAAATGTATTATTAAGTCCTTCACAAGTTCATGTATTATGGCACATTGATAAAAATTTATAGCTCACCTCATAAAGCTTTGAATTTTATATAATAGGCTATTACTTATTGAAGTACATCAATGTCCCTTTTAAATTGATGAATATGAGTGGTATTGCCTTTAGAAAAACTATAACATCCCAACTTTGGAACATTCCTATGCATGTGTGTATGTTCATTTTGGTTTGAACATTCTCACGCACTAGTGAGCATGTGTGTTTTCATTGATTTTAATGTATGATCTTTGGTTAATACAAATGAGAGTTTGGTTTTGCGTTGTCTTGTTTAATTGTGTAAAAAATTTGATTGTGTTTGCATGAAAATTATGTTTTATATGTGCATTGATATTGTGCTTTATGTTGTTGTATTACTAAGTGGTTAGGTTTGCACATTTAATTGTCAAATATTATAAATGGGTGAGTAACCTAGAGACTTAATTGTAATAACCTAGGGACTTAATTGAAATAATTAGAAGTTTAGGTATTTGATTGAATCAAGAGGTAAATTTGAGGGACTATTATATAAACTTATAAAACCTAAGAATAAGGGTTTAATTGTAGCAATTAAAAGTTTAGGGATCAAAGTGTTAGGATTTGATTAAATTTAGTGATAAAGCATAGTGACCAAAATGAAAATTGAACAAACTTAGGAGAGCTTATAATTTTGTTAGAACATGAATTTCATGCATGAATTACAACACAAAAATGTATGAAGAGATAGAGAGAGAGAGCCAAATAATTCGGCTAAACTTGAGAGAAATAACAAGAAAAATCAAGAATTCTTTAGAAAATTAACGTAGCTAAGTAAATGGCATTAACTATACAAGTGTCTTATCATTTGGCAAAATCTTGCCTAATTGATCTAGCTCGATTAGCAAAAAGAGAAGAAACATAAGGAAAGAAACCAAGATCAACTAAGCACAAAATAAGCCTTACAAGCTTAAGAATTAACAAAGGAAAAAAACAAAAACCCACCTAAAAACTAGTGTGGCCATAAGTTTGAGAGGAAAATTAGCTAAAAGAAAGAGAGATAATTGTTGGTGTTTGGTTGTGAGGTTCACCGAGGAAAGGAGGAAGGATTTTCAAAGCTTACCAAGTTTAATCACATTTAAGGTAAGTGTAGTCTTAACTAAATAACAAGAATTTATTGGTTATGCTATTTGATGATTGATGTTTGGTGTTTTAGGATTGCTAGTTTAGTTGTTCAATTGATTTAGTTATGTTAAGCTATTTGATGTTCATGTTTAATTGATGAGTCAATTGATGTAGTCCTAATCTCAAGGCATGAACTTTAAGGAATTATTATGTTTAGAGATTTGATTAAGGCTTAACCGAGGATTCATTAGTGATGGTGTTGATTGACATATTCGGTCAAGATTAATGTTGGAATTGATTGATTTATTTTTATGTTTTGGTGGCGATTAATTATTTGTGAGGCTATATGGACTTGAATGATATGAGATTATTATGATTAAATCCTTGATTAAGGTTTGATTATCTATGATATTGCTTGATGGTGATATTCGATCAATATCAATCTTGGATTGGATTGGTTTAGTTTTATGTATTAATATTGATTGAATGTTTATGAGATTGTATGGACTTGAAATCATATGATAATTGGATAATTTAATCAGTAAATTAATTGATTGAATATTTTCCATGTCGAATGAGGAAATTTAGTTTTGGTGGATCTTTGGTGTCAATTGATTATGTTTTCTAATGGTTAGTGATTAATTGAAGTGCTAGTTGTTAATTCTAGGTTACATGATTACTTAAGGTTATTTGACAAGTGTTTAGGTGTTGAATGTTTGATGGGAATGCTTAGGAAATCTTTGGTGAGATTTGGCCTAAGCTTGAATTTCATGTTGATTGGGTTGTCTAGTCGTGTTATGTTTTTGCTAAGTGCTTAATTTCATGTTGTTTGATTTATGTTTGCGTAACTATTAAATATGTGTATATAATTGTCATATATGTTCATGCTAATGCTTAATATGTTTTTATTTATGTTTAGGAAATGCATTTCATTGCATTCATATGCATATCATTAAAGGTTTTTCTCATGATTTCAAGGGAAAAAAAAAAAAAGTAATGGTGTATGGTTTTTAAGGAAAATGGCTAGACACGTTCAAGAGGAATAGGCAAGGGGAATAATCAACCTCTTGTGAGGGAAAAGTATGAATGTGTGAATTATGCGGTTTTGGAAGAGAAAACATACAAATTTTACAATACTATATAGAAATTTTGCGATGAGTACAAGGATAATATAGGAATAGAACTAAAGCGTGGTTTGACAATAAGAAATGAAATGATAAAATAAGAACGCAAATTTTATTTTCACTTTATATGTGTTTGATTGAAAAAAATAAAGTAAGAATGAGAATAAAAATTAAATATAATTTTGTTCTTGTTCAAAGAGGTAAGGAGAACTATAACAAGAAATTATGATTAATTTTTTTTAATGATATAGTATTACTGTTCATTATATAACAATTACTTCCACCATCTCCATTAGTAACACCCCAACTATCATCATATGGTGATGATATTTTTTTTAAAAAATATATATATATATATATATATATATATTATTTTTATTGTTATAAATACTATGACTTCTATTGTTACACCGGCACGATAAGAAATAGATTGTTGCTATATCACCATTACTATTATAAATATCCTATACAATCTCTTTATGTTTCTTTTCATCCTTAATTTACACCGGTATCATCGCTGCTACAATTATTATTGATGAAATCATTTTTTTAATTATTACTTTTTTTGTCTCAAAAGATTGTCATATTTGACTTTTCATATAATTTTAAAAAAATCATTTATTATTATGTCATGTCATTTTTTTTATTCATGATTTTTTAAAGTACCCTTATTTTAATTATAATTCTCTTATAAAATAGATTTTAATTTGACTAAAACAAATTTGTTGGGACAAATAAACATAAGAAACAAGACAATCTATTTGAAATAAAGGAAGTATTATTTTTCTTCTTACAAAACACATTAAAATTTTTTAATTTTATTATAATTTTTTCATGCTTGAAACAAAATTGCCATGTTTGGAATAAAAATAAATGTTGCAAAGTAAAAAGATGCTGCAAATGAAGTACGCCATTGGATTCTGCAGAAGCAAAAGGGCTGAATCATGACTCATGTCTTAAGAGATGAAGACCTGACTAATGCTTGTGTTTGCAGTATGACTTGGAAGTCTAGAATTGATAGCGAAACGTACAGGAGAATATCCAAGAAAAAACAAAAGGCATCGTTTTTTGGATTTTGGAGATGAAAGCTTCAGTCCTAAATAATGGAGCTCCTGCGCTGGCATTAAGAAATTCGGGCCACATGTATATATTATGCATCTGTAAGTATAAGTGAGATGACAAAAAAATGAAAAAGAAAAGGAATTTGTTTAAGTTGTTAACTTGGTTGATGAATGAAGAGAGAGAGTTGAAATCACGAGACTCAGTCATTGACTCTCTTTGTCCAAGTGTCCTGATAAAATTAATGTGTTCTATCATCAACAGATAATTGATGATAAATTTCAAAGACAAGAGGTAGCATCTTTTTTTTTGCCGGTTTCTGACTTTTACTCAGCAATCATTTGGGCTACATTATTAATTCAGATCATTATTTCAAAATCCATACTGCATGTGGTGCATAATTCGATTTCTTATCTTACGTTCCATCAATAAATTGACATTTTAAAAAATGGGCTCCCATGCTTTATAGTTTTTTAATCATTAATTATTGTAAAAAAAATTAAATTTTATCGCTGTTTTATTCCAAAACATTATAGGACGAAGATATTTGAATAAAACAAAAAATAAATACTAAGAACAATCAATATTTTTGCCCGCTAGTAGATGTTCATCTAACCGTTTGTATATAAAGTATAAAATTAAGGATAACTACTCCACTTTATTTTAGGAGGATTAGGCCTTGTTATAAATAGGTATATGCTCCCAATCCTATTGTGGGGATTCGAATTTTATGATGAAAAAAAAAAAAAACCTTCAACATGCAAATAGTTGGCCTGCTTAAAAATAAATCTACAATGCATTATATCTTGGTATGTGAAAAAATAGTCAAAAAGATAACGTAGTGGTTGAACAAAAGTTTATCAGCTAGCATTACATTCTTGATATTCTTCTTATTATTGAATGTGATTAGTTTACTTAACAGAGAACATCGTTATTTGGAGTAATTACGCATTGATTTTTCCTGTATGGGAGGAAAAATGGTAGGAAAATTGTTTGAGCAGTTACTGACTTCTAATAAAAAAGATAAAGATATATATTTCCACTTGGCTTAAAAATTACATCCTTTTATTGGGTAATAGTAAATTTATACAATTTATTTTTTTTAATAAAAACAATAGCAACTTGTACATCATTTTGATGCCCTTTCGACATGTTCCAACCTCGAGGTTTGGTCCACCTAAAGCGAAAACAGAAGTCAACATATCTGCCATGGCACGAAAGTTACAATTTTTAAACACTAGCAAATAGTAATACTGCCTTATTTTCTTATCAGATGTTTCTAGTAAATTATCATAATTATTGTTTATACTTTTGTCCATTTAACTTTTGTGACAGTAAGATTCTTGATTATCGTTGGAGCTGGCTGGAGCATCCAAATTATTACCCGTTTAATGGTTATTATTATTATTATTCTTGAACTATTAGAGTTGTAGTATATTTAGGCTTGTACTATTAATTTTGTTAATTTTATTCTTGAACTATAATATTTTGATTCAATATTGTCTCTTCGTTTGATTTGTTAGAATAGTATTGAACAAAAAATCTTTTTTAAAAAATATATTTTGATATTTTGATATTAAATTTTTTATATATTCCAATAAAAATTCAACCGAGTAATTTCAAAATAATTTCAAAAAAATTTAAATCAAAAATTAATTTTTTATTTTATGAACAATAAAAATTTAATAAATTATAGAAAATAAAAAATAAGTTGCAATTATCTAAAAAAAATAATAAAAATTAAGAGCGATAAAGGAGGTCATACGAATTTACATATGTAATTCTATTGTGTTTCTCAAATTTTTTGATTTTATAATTTTTAAAATCAACCTATTTTAAGGTTAGTTAAGTGTTATGCATTCAACCATACAAATGAGTTGAAAATGATATTAAAACTATGGAGATAGATTTATACCATTTTTTAAAAGCTCCAAAAAGTTGGGTTATTGTTCCATTTTTATTTTTTGCATTTTTTTAATATTTAATGTTTAAGAATGCTTCTTGATCTAAAAATTTTTCAAAATTATTTTTAAAAATAAATTGATTTTTTTTTTTTTGGTATGTGAAATTTTTTAGCTTAAAGTGCTATTTTTTAAAAGGATTTTAATCAATGATAACGGTAGAATTAAATGGATAAACAGTATTTATCCAAAAATAATAGTTCAAGAATAAAATTAATTATATTGATGGTATTTCATTGTGCCAAAATCTCAGAAATTCAAAGGCAAGAGTAATACCATTACCATTAAACCAATTATTAACTGTCAGCTTCAAACGTGTTTGTTAATGTTTTCCATTGCTCTGATACGTTAGCTCCGTTGCATAAATATCACCGAATTGTTTGTACTTTTTTAGATTAATTAGTTATGTTTAATTGACGTACGTGGATCTAATGCTTTATCTGGAACTAAAAAAAGTACGTGCTCCCGTCTCTTTCATTTTGCAAAAGCAGGCAACGGCTATTATTATCATCTTCGTTCTTTTTTCCCCCCGTACAGTAATAAAATAGTACAGTTTAAAGAAAAACTATATTTATATTAGAAGATTCAAGCAAAAAAATAAATTAGAAATAAAAAAAAATCACACGTTATAAGGATTTTATGTGATTCAGTAATAATGCCTACTCCATAGCTGCTTTACTATTTTTTATTAAATTTTATTAAGTAAAGATTACAAATATAAGTGATGATATTTCTATTTATAATGTTGATAATTAGGATTATGAGAAAAAAAGACCTAACGAGCTTATGCATTAAGGGTAATATAATGCACGTTATATTTGTGCAGCCAAAATCATTAACTTTAAAATCAATAGTTTAGATTTAATTTAATATTTTAGAAAATCATAAACTATAAATGTTTTAATGATTTTAGCTCGTTATTTAAAAATTATATAGAAAGGTCACCAACTTAGCATTCAATAAAAATACTAGCATCAATTTAATTTTTTGACCAAAATTTCGATCAATACCGATATGGCAGGTGATGAACATGACACATGGACTTTAGCAAGCCACGTAGGATCCACATAATTGATTTTTCATGTCACTTCTTATGTTAATAGTTTCAAATATGCTATTGTTAAAATCAATTATTATTTTATCAAATTTTTTTCTTTTTTTCCCTTATCCTAGCATCCAAATGTATATCTATATCTCGTCAAGGTCTAGCTAGCTAGTTAACCCCATATGAGATTCTTTTTCCAAAACGTGTAATTTTTCAAATTCAAACTTCATACTTTGCATACCGATCCGCCTTTCCCCTACATTTGACTCCAAGCAAAGATTGGGTTGGGTCGATTTCTTATTCACACTTGCAATTTTTTTATAATGACTTATCAATTTTATTTTTGCATTATTCTTATTCCCAATTTCGAGGTTATTATTTAAAATTTCTCTTTAAGAAAATCACATGCCTCTTTCAATCTAGTTTCAAAAATCATTTGCCTCTTTTCCGATGACATTATCTTTAGAATTCAATAGTATCTCCTAAGGAATTGACTCTCTAAACCTTTATGTAATAAGAAGTTATACTATTTTATTTCCTTCCTCCCAATTAGCTGAGAGGGTGGTTTATTTGATTTTTTTGATGCCATAATCTTAAAAAGATTAATCTAGCACTCTTATTATGGTCACCAAAAGTTATATTGTGGTTGTTTTATGTTTGCTTTAATCAAGTGGACTTTGACTTATGGAAACAACTAATTACTTTCAAAACCAAATAAACAAAGAGCATACAAAAAGGAATCTACTTTTATAACATGAACAAGAATACATTATAAAGAACAAAGTCACTTACATTCATGGTGAAACAAATGGTACTTTTGTAATATCCATGTCCTAAAATTTTTACTATTTATACATACATGCATACATGAAGACATAAATGAATATAATTTATATACATATGACATGTTAGAGGGGTTTAAAAAATATATTTAGTGGTTAAGGGAGTAAAGTGTTAAATTGGACTTAGTTAAAGGACTTATTAAAACTTTGTCAAGACACCTACTTAAACTTATCTCCCAATATCATATTTTTGGTTTTATCATTATTATCATCATGGTCGACCACCCAAGAGAAGAAAGAGAGCGAGAGCTTAAGTGTCCAAAGCTAGTTAAGGAGAAAGGCAAGAGAAGTGTGGAAAATCTAAAGAAAAAAATCAAGAACAAGTGAGGAATCATGAAGGAAACTTAGTTTAGCAACCAAAACCAACCTCAAGCCATCTTGGAGCAAGAAGAATCAAAGGAAACGAGTTGATTTAAAGGAAGTTAATTTAAGATTTAGAGAAATTGAGTCAAGTTCTCGATCAATCTTGAAGAGAGGTGAGGTGTTTTGGAATTTTTAATATGTTTTTATTCTATCCCGATTGTGAATTGCAATTATCGATATTTTAGGTTTATAATCTAAGTCTTGTCACAAAATGAAAGTTTTAGATTATGATCTTATTTAGTAACCTACCAAATTTGAGCTAAAATGGACAAGTATATTTTCCTCTAAGCCTCTCCCCACCTAGCTATTACTTTTTGCGTAGAAAATTCTACAATAAAAGCTTATTTCATAAAATTACCATAAATTGTGTGCTTAGAAGTTAGGGTTGATTTTTGGATATGTTATAGTAATTTGTAGGGGTGAGCAAACGAGTTTTTCGATTCAATTTTTAACTATTTTGGTTCGATTTTGGGTTAACCAAACACAAAAAAATTACAACCGAACCGAACTAAATAACAATTCGGTAGATAAATTTCGGTTTCAAATTATTTCAGTTTTTATTTTTGTTTTTTTGGTATTAATCGAAATTATCAACACTACTACTCTTATCCAAAAGCAAAGTCGGAAAATGAAACCGAGAGCTCAAGTTCACCATCCCACAACCTATAATATTTATGAATATTTTTGAACTCATACATGAGTTCTTTTCCGATGTGGGATGATTTCAAATCTATTAGTTTCCGATGTGGGATGATTTCAAATCTATTAGTTTTGGTTAGTGAGATGGGTTATTTATAAACCTTTTCAAGTCTCAAAAGCATGTTTTTTTTCGATGTGGGATAGTGAACTCACCCTTTGAGCTTCCCTCTATCCCACATCGCTTAGTTTAGCTTTTGGAGGGTGGGGATAGGTTATAAATTAAGCTCGACTTGTCCTTTTTACTTATGGATTGTGATCCGTGTGGGCCTTGTCTTTTAAAGTTCATGGCATTTTATGGGTTGATGTTTGAATTTATAAAAGTCAAGCGAAAACCCAAAAGCCCAATTTCAATTAAATTTTATTTTTAAGCTTATTTTAATTTATATAAAATATAATTAGGTGAGGTGTTCGGTTTTCAATGGAAATCGATTTAAATTTTTAAAAACCGAACCCGAAACCGAAAAGTGATCAAATTTTGGTTCGTTTTTTTTTAATAAATTGAAATGAAAAACAAAACCAAATTAGATATTTTGGTTTGGTTGTATTCGATTTTCGGTTAATCGAACCATTTGCTCACCCCTATTAATTTGAGCCAAGTCTCATATAAAACTAGAATTAGGTCTTAGATTTATATTTTAAGAACTAAAGCTAAAAGAATAAAGAAAAGTACTACTACTGCTAAAAGGGCTAGGCTGACCAAGTTTCTTACTTTTAGAAGTTCTTAAAGCTCATAAATGATAAAATGACTTATGAGATGACCTATACATATATGTGTGTGTGTGTGTGTGTGTGTGTGTGTGTGTGTGTGTTTTAAATCCCAAGGAACACCAAATACAAGACATGGCACGCCGAAGAACGTCACGGGACTCCATTTTTATAAGTGGATATATTTGAGATATCTATTGATTGTTTAATGCGATACTTTCTTGGGTGTTACTTGATATTGATGACTTGTTTCAATTGTTATGGTGAATCAATTCTTGTATATGATTCATGATATGGCCACTGTATGACGATATGTACAATGTATATGTTATGTAAGACATTCATGATTTATACAAGATTAAAAAGGGTAAGGTTATGATTGACATGTTCGAGTATTTACAAATATAAGTTATAAGGAACCAATGGGTTAAAGAAAAGTTATAAGAGCCGGCCAACAATAAAAGTTTACAAGTTTCAAGTTACATGTTCTCAAGATGATACTTGACATATTTAGGTCATAATCAACAAGAAAATGATACATGTAACATGGTGATGTATGAATTTTTATGACTTAATTATATACTCCTAATTGGTCATATGAATGTGTGTTATAGTATCGATAATGATTATCCCTCATTGAGTAGTATCTCATTAAAAATGTAATTTCATTTTAGGTATCTAAAAGGCATAAAGATAAATTTCATCTCATTTCGTCGCTCATCAATTATTATGAGTGACAAGTCGACTAGCAACTTCCCTCTCCTCTCTCTCATCATAACAAGCATTTGTATTGCAATAAATTTTTTGATTTTATATATTCTCAAATGATGTAAATGTGACATGACAAAGAATTAAGGAAGGGTTAATTTCATAATAAATTTACTAGTAACCATAGTAGAAGAGATAGAAGTTATAAATGTATGAGTCAAGCTAGTATGTATATCAAACATCAAATTTTATTTTGGAAATTTTTCCTTGACACACACACACATGGGCACGTAAAATTGCCTCTCAACATCAAATTTTTTCTTTGAAATGACTTTCCTTATTTGAGATACAAACAAGTGTAATGATTTTTTTTTTCAAACCGTACCACATAACACTGCCCATGTGTCTCTTTTTCTCTTTGGATATGTGTTTCTTCATAGAAACACATATAGATGTGCTTAAGGGCCACTCTGCCCGTGTGCTTCTCTTCTCCCGAAATGTATGTTTCTTCATAGAAACACACACATGGGCGTGCTTAAGACCCATTACCCATATGCCTCTCTAACCTTTAAAGGGTACATTTTTTTTTATAAGTTACAAATGTTTTATGTAAATGCATGCATGCTAGAAAGTTAAAGGACATCACAACTTTGAACTCGTCAAATATTACAAATCTATTGACAAAAGCCTTAATTTTCATATTGTACAAGCCTCGTTGTTATTGATACATTCGTCCATACCTTCCTTCATTCATGAATGTTCTTTAAATACTTTTTACCTTCATTAACCATTTTCATCAACTACTCTAGAAGAACCACCCCTTAAATAACTAATTAATAATTCCTCACACGTTCTTTTTCACCCACCAATTCTTTATTAACATGTGTTAAGCTTCATATTTCTATACCATGATCCATTTCAAAGGGTTTTTCTTATTAAATTACTTTATTGTTCGTTACTCTGCATTACTCCCAACTCTACTTCGGAACTTAGATGGATGCACTTTGTGATTACTTGTCTAGCTACTCGGACTCCAAGTATGTCTATCAATTTTAATCAAGTCGTGATCCTCGAATTAATATTAATGGTTAGATGGCTTTTGATTTAGGTTAATCACATGGTTAGAAATGATTCGTCGTATGAAATATCAATGACGAGTACTTACAAAATAATTCCTCAATTAGTGTGATGATTTTTCAATGATGAAGTTAGTGTATCGAAAAAAATGGTTGTATTTGGTTTGAGTAGGCTTAAAAGTATTTTTCTTTTCTCTCTTTATAAGAGTAGATATGTGATATTATATCAACCATAGAGTTTAGGAGATAGAACATGTAACACATAGAGGTCAACATTTTATAGTAAAGGAGACACATCTTTAATATTGACTCTCGCTATTGAAATGGCAATTGTCCACTTATTAATCATTTCTAATGGGATTATGATGTGTGAGGGGAGTGTATTCATTAAAGAAACATATTCTTTACTTTGTATTTAGTGATGATTGGTGTGGAGTTCGTTGGAGAATTATCCTTGGTAGAATAGTCTCGATGTTTTGTATTTGTTAGCGGGGTTCCTTGTGATAGATCATGCGTAGCTAAGGGATTAGGCCTTCTTTTTCTAAGTGTTGTTAACGGGATAGCTTATTATTTTCTTTTGATATATTAGTTGCTTCCCGAAGTCCTTAGCGGTTTTTACAAGTGAAAACTTGATTTATGTTTTGGGTTTTATCTTGTTAGGAAGCAATTCAAGCAAGAAACATAAAGTAGAAAGACAAAAACAATTATACAATATAAAAATTTATGTGATTTGATAATTGTGCCTACTCTATGGTCGCGCTAGGAGTTCTTATTAGGGTTTTATCAAGTGGCAGTTTTTAATATAAGAGATGTTGTCATTATTTATAATGTGGACAACTAGAGTTACAAAAAAAAAAAAAAAAAAAGGAGGGGGGTTAATAGGTCTATACAACCGACCTAACATTTTGTAAACATTTTAAGAGCTTCGCCACTAAGCCTTTGCGAGTGGCGCCGCCCTTGACTATCATTCGCTAACTAGCTAGCGAGATCGTCATATGGGCTTTGTGTTGTTCACTAAACTATAACCCATATTCACATATGTCTTCACAACTTAACATATCCGTGTGCTATGGGCTAAACCCGTTTTTTTTTTTTTTTTTTTTGACCTTTGTATTAAAGGATTCCAAATAGGACGGCGTTTTTCTCTCGGGTGTAGAGTCATTGTAAAATTGTTGTCATTTTTTGATGAAATAAACGGATCCGTGCCAATTTACGGCTTTGGAAATTTTTGAAACTTTCGAGAGAACTTCAAAAAGATATCACACATCAAATCACTAGGAGTTTTTAGTTACCTAGATATGTGCTTGATTCTAACTAGATCTCTAATAATGGTTGGTTATCTTATGCATCTTTTAATTAGTAGTAGATAAGATGAAATAAAAAAAAAAAAGCAAGGGTTATAAATTTGGGAGTTTTTTTTTTTTTTTTTTTCTCATATCGTTTCTCATACTCATATCAATCCTTTATGTAATTTCTTCCTTCTCTCACTCAAGTAATTTCGAAGAGGGAAATCACCATATGTTTTTATCCTGTGTTGCTTGGTGAGCGTAGAGATTTGATTCAGGTAACTTTATTGCCCTTCTTTTGATATTTCAATTTAAAACATAGCTGACCTAGAGAGGATTAGATTTGGATCTAGTACTGATTTTATTGGTAGATCTAAGTCTTTTCTAGGGAAAGGGATGGAAGCATTGAGGGTTTCTTTGGAAGCAGCTAGGTCTCCTCGTTGCTGGCTTGAAGATGTTTATCCCAATGGTGTGAGAGAGACCGGAGGCATTTAGTAAGAAATTAAGCCCGGATTATATCGTGAGGGCACCTCTTACTAGCGATAGGGTAAGATTATATGGTGATGCACCTTCGTATTAGCGATACCATAAATAGGCAACTATCTACATATGTTCACTGATTTAGTGATATGTCATGCATGCATGTATGTTTAGGTGCAATTATATTTTTTTATATTTAATTTGTTGGTTGAATCGATGGACGACTATTAGATGACAACAATGCTTTCTCTTTTACAATAGTTTAGTTTGCACCAACCAAACATTGGGACTAAAAATCGTGGTTATTTAAATGATTAGTATATGTTTCCTGTTTTAAACTATCTTTTAGAATTTTATCTATCAATCTACTATATAAAATGAACCAGCTAGTTGTCCCACTTAAATATTACTACAAGAATTCAATCTCGTGATTCTCTTAAGCAAATCATTGACTCCACTTTTCCAAAAGCATATATTAATGCATATAACATTAATTTGCGAAAAAAAAAAGGTGAATGGAATGTACCTGGATGGCACCAACAAATACAGGGGTGCACCGTGGCGAGGGGAGCGGTCTTTAGTCACAATTGCTGTCTGTCTAGTCATGACCTGAAAGGGAAAGGAGCCAAAACCCTACCTCTGATAACGACTGTCGGCATTCGCATTCTATGCCACGTTTCCTGAGGTGAAACCCAGTTTTAATTTTTTGCTTATTTGGCATTTTCTTAGTTTTGTTCTTTTCCACCTTTTGTTATATATATATATATATATATACACATATTCTCAGGACTGTTTTCCATCCTCAACTAACTTTATTTCAATTCTGGTTTCAAGTAAATAATTTACAGTATATTTATAAGAAACTCATATACGAGATGAAACTTCTATAATTATCTGGTCTTAATTTATTTTTTCTACGAGTTAAAACTTAAAAAATGGAATATGTAATTTTCTAATTTTTTTTCACAAATAGAAATTTTATTAGATTGAAATTGATAAAAGCTTCTATAATTATATTTGAAGTCAACCAATATATGTAGAATTCTCTACAAGTAGACAACAAAAAGGACATACATGTCTCTAAGAGAACACTAAAAAAACATATAACTAAAATTTGAGGAAATAGCTAATATGTCCTTATATAATGATATGAGTTTTCAATATATCTTTATATCCTTAATTGAGCTAATTCTATCCTTATAAAATGAAAGAGTTTCCAAACCATCTTTCTATTAACTTATTCCATCCAAATGAACATAATTGATCATACATATGACTTAATATATATCAAAAATAGCAAGCCCGATGGAGGAATATAAGGGGTCATTGGAGGGAGGGAGGGAGGGAGAGAGAGAGAGAGAGAGAGAGAGACCTTTTTAAGAACCCCGAAAATAGCAACCCCAAAAATGTCATTAGGCCGTTGGAGCCTTTTAAGGAAGGTAAAAGTTAGGGCTTAAAGCCCATATCAAATTAAACCATAATCTCACAAAAAATCATAAAAATAAAACAAAATATAATGAACATGGATCATATGTCAAAATTCACCTACCAAACCACGAAATAAAATAATTACAAGTTTGTAATAATCTAAAAAATGGATATGGACCTCAAGCCCATATCACCATGCCACAACACCTTAAAATATTAAATTAGGTCCAAGGACAAATCAAGAGATAAATCTACGAGAATAAGAAGTTAGTGACACCACAAAAATAAATTAAAATTAACTATAGCAATAAAAATAAAATAAAATAAATAACAAGAAAAAGGTCTATCATTGGAACAAAATCAATTTCATGTCTTAAATCTATTCTATCTAGACTTACCTAGAAGAACACCACATAAAATAAACACATAAAGTGCAAGACATAAAATTAAGACATTTTTTAAAAAAATAAAAAATCACAAATCACATAAGACGACACCATGAAAAATAAAATAGTCAATCAGCCTCTACAAGGTCCTCCACATATTAATTTTGATTTGGTGTATTTTCATTTTCCAAAACAATTGCTAGCCTATTAGCAGCTTCATCATCAATCGACGGTTCCTCGGAGAATTTTTATATAGAAAATAAAAATAATATGTAATATATCTATAATAACTCATTTTGACATTTCACACCCCTCATGCACATTTATTTTCATACATATTTTTTTTAAAAGAAGAGAAATTAAAAAAAATTAAAAAAAAAGAAAGAATGTTGCATAGTTTGTCTTTTTCATAATTTTTAGGTATTTTTATAAATTTCTAGGATTTTAATTTCTTAGGATTAGTCCCCTTTTATTTAAAAAAAGAAAAAAAGAAGAAGAACAATAATAAAAAATAATTGAAGAAGACTTGGGATCCAATTGAAAATGATGTAAAAAGCAAGGACTAAGTGACATTCAATTAGGAACATAATTGAAAATGGATAAAAATCATGAAACTTGATTGAGAATTAATCAATGCGAAATTAAAAGAAATCAAGAGAATAGAGATTAAACAATTTCAATTATGGATTTAATTAAAGATAAATAATAACATATACATTGAAATTGACAAAAATAATCAAAAGAAGGACCTAAATTGATTTTATCCTAAACCTTACGAAATCCCTATGTAAACATCATTTCACCTCATTTTTAGGGTCTCCATAATTATTCTCCTATCCCAAAAACCCTAGCCTCCATCATTCATCTTTCTACAAAAAAACAAAACCTAGCCTTCATCACTTAACTTGTCTTAAAATAATATTTATGTTAAAAAAAAAAATTAAGGTCGGGTATATAAATGAGACGACTTGCTATTCCTTATGTTTTTTTTCCTTTCCCTCTCCTCCTCACGCAATCCTCTTTAATTTCCTCCCAATTCCCACCCTCAAATTCTAAGTTAAATCCTTGTTAAATTAACTTAAAAAAAATATAAACAAGTTGATTTAAGTGGATTTTATTTGGATTAAAGCTTAAAAAACATAGAGTTAGAATTGAAATTGGGTTGAAGAACCAATTCTTAAAGGTAAGAGTTCTAGTCAATTGGTCTTTAAATTATGGTGCTTATATGTATATATTGATAATATTGAAGTTGAATCATATTAGGTTTGTTGGAATGAACAATTTGATTAGATTAGTGTTAGGGTTTCGAGATCCATTTGGGGAGATGTTGATTAAGTGATTCCAAATCATTAAATGATGTTTAATTATTTTGGGTAAGTGGTTTATGAAGTTGAATTGAGTAAATTTGATTAATTAAGAGGTTAAAGATGATGAATAGTGAAAAAATATGAAATTAGATTTTGGATTGAAAAGAAATTAGGGAAAATGAAGAATTAAGTCATATAAATACAATTAAAGATGAATGGAATAAATAATGAGTGAATTAGAATAGAATTGATAATTTACTCAAGGATTGATTGTTTAAAGATTTAAATTGATTTTTTGAAAGATAGTATGCATGAAGGTTGATTGATGATGGGATATAGTTAGGCAATTATTTAAAATTGTTAGAGAGATTATAGAGTTAGTTAAAGTTATCGGTTTAAGTCTTTCGATCAATTTTTATTTTTATAGATAATCTTATATTCCTATTTCTAGAATAATTCATTGTTTTGAATTATTCTTCAATATGTGATATTGATTGTTATTATATCATCTTGTGCTATTAGATTATTCAAAGTAGGTGACTACCTTAATTTCATTCGATCCTTCATTTATATTATGAGTTGATAGTATATAGCATTTTATGCTTTAAAATTGCTTCGAAATATCTATCATGCATTATTGGTTTAAGTACAATTAAGCAAATTCATTAGAACTTAGACGGGAATAGATCCCTTATGCATTTAAAATGATTTTTTATTCAAAATAATTTGATATAAATTAAAAAAGAGTTTGAATATATGGTTGAACAAGTGTTTTGTTTATGATTGGATATGCAATTATAGATTTAAATGATAATTTACTTTAGATCGATATTTGATTATTCATATAATTTTTGTTAATGTTTATTTGATAATGAATTATACTATCAAATCTAATTTAAGCATGCATTGTATTTGATATATCGATTTGAATATTTTGGAATATGTGTAAGTTTAAATGGTTTCATTATGATTTGGTTATCTTGGGTACCTAGCTATGGGGAGCATAGTCTTTGAGCTCAATGGTACATTAAGCTCTAGCCGATAGGAGAGGTAGAGTGCTAGCCAATATGTTACCCAACATATAGAAACCTAGTCATAAGGGACATGACCTTTGGGTGTTTACATCCGATACGTTATATTTTCACCCCAAGTGTAATATAAACCCAAATTTATGATTTGATTCGATTATGATATATAAGTGTAATTCGATACTTAATTTGATTTAAGTATGATATATATACATATATGTTTTAATGATTTGATACGAATTGATTTTGAACCATTTAAGATTTGATATTTAAGATATGTATTTGGTTTGGAGAAATGAGCATCACATCTTGAGTCAAGTTTTAAGCTATCATCTTTAGTCCATTTCTCTCCATTAGATATGTTATATAATATCTACTCACCGAGCCATTGATTTGTTCACTCTATTATTCTTAGTTTTGCGAGTTTGTGAGATTGTCCTTTCTACTTCTATAAGGTTGTTGTCTTGAAGTCATCATATTCATCATGTAGCTTTTTTGCTTGCAATCTCTTAGAACTTGTGTTTGATTTTATTTTAATTCTTAGAAGCTCTGCATTTATATCTTGTGAGAGTTATATTAGAAATCGATTATGGATATCAATTTGAAAAATACAAGAATAGTATTGTCTTATCATTGTGTTAGAGTTAATAAGTAATGGCTATTAGGTTGGAATGTTATAAATTGAAATAATGTTTGATGTACTAATGGTTTGAGGATTTAAGTTTAGATATTCGAGGCTTACTTCGGTCAAGGTAGGCCCTAATAATTCTCTCGATTCTTATACCAGTCATGGCCTACTTTGGGGTCGTGACGAGTTGGTATTAGAGCATAAGCTTTAGAATCTAGGATAACTATAGAGCATAGGCTCTATTCTAATCCATGTCTTTATTTTGAATTACATGGATCAATCAATTAATGTATACCTTAGCTTCTATATTTAGAGTCATATGTCACATGTAAAAAAAATGGATTTTATCACACACAGTTGCCTCGGATGGTTTCGTTGGATTGTCACACATGATCGTATTAAATTTACTCTTCATCTCGTGTCATTTACTTTATACCCATGTGGTTTTCTTTCTTTAGGATGACAACTTCACGATTATGCATGATCATGTCATATTTTCCCTTCATCTCATTTCTTTGAGCTTCGCCTACGTGGCTTATCTTCCTTCATTGGACAATAACTCTATGGTGACACATAAATATGTCACTTTTCCGAACTAACCGTGCCTCGATCCTTCTACCCATGTGTTTTTTTATTCTAAGCACACACATGTATGTCAATTTTGGTGTTCGGACCGTGCTTATTCTTTTTATCCATATGTCTTCTTGTACTAAAAACACATACGGATGTATTAAATTTTTAACACAAGTCATGCTTGACCCTTCTACCAATGTCTCTTTTTATGCTTAACCTACACATGGCTTGCTTCTTTAATTCACATGGCCAGTAGCTTTTTCTTCTTTCAAGACACACGGTTATATGTCTCTTTTCTTTAATTTGGTTTTACATGTTATCTTCTTTGGGTTTGTTGTGCATTTGGATTTGTATGCACCTTGGCTTAGGTTTACTCCTTTTGATTGCCATTTTTTCGTAAACCCCAAATCGTTACCTTGTTCTTAAGTACTAGTAAACCTAACAAAAGAGGGAATAAATTTTAAATAAGTTATGCATTGATTATTATGCCCTTTTAAAATTTTATCTCTTGAAATGTGTTGAACTTAAGTTATGTTTCGTATAGATTGCTATGGTGAGGACTAGATCGGGTGATCATAAAGGTGGAGATGTCGAGGCACGTGCATATTCCGGACTTTTATGATCTCGTGGTAGATTTAGGGTTAGGGAAGAAGTAGACTCATATATGATATCGCTAGTTGACGTCATGGTTGGTTTTCATGCTATGCAACATAACATAAAGACGATGGCAGGGGGTATTCAATAAACCTTTCGTACTATAGTAGGATTGATGTCTCCTAATCAAGATTTGGGTAAGATAGGTACTTCTATAGCTAGCACCCAATCGAGATTAGTGAGATTTTACCCTTATGTTGCTGAATTTTTGAAATTAAAGCCGCCAACTTATTCTAGTGATAAGGATGATGAAGATACAAAGCACTTTATAGATGAAATAGAAACGAAGCTAGTTATGCTTCGATGTCCCGAGGAGAATGTGCTTCGATGTCCTAAGGGGAAAATGGTCTAGCTAGCAGTGTTTATACTTGAGGACAAGTGCTAGTGATTGGTATAAACGAGATAAGAAACTTGATTAGTATTGGGATTAATTTAAGGAAGCTTTTATAGAGGAGATATTACTTGAGAGTATTAACGAAGAAAGGGCAAAGGATTTTAAAAGATTAGTGCAAACTTCGACATGATATTTTATGCTTGAGGAGAGTGCCGAGTGATTGATATAAATGAGAAAAGAAACTTGATTAGTCTTGGGAGCAATTTAAGGAAAATTTTATAGAGGAGATGTTACTTGAAAGTATCAAGGGAAAAAGGCAAAAGAGTTTGAAAGATTAGTCCAAACTTCGACATGATAGTGATGGAGTATAAGAGAAAGTTTACAAAGCTAAGTTGTTATGTCCTAAAAATGATATCGAATGAAGCAAAAAGGGTGAACAGTGTTTATGAATGGGCTAGTAGATCCATTCTTTATGGTTGTATTTCCCTAAGGGTTTCGATTTATTTTGAAGTAGTTGATTGTGCTCGTAAGCTTGAGATAAGGAGGATGGAGAGTATAACAACTAAAGAGCAAAAGAAGAAGGCCAAGAGTGATGCCTCATCATCTATTAAGTATAAAGGTCGTAGTAGTGGATCTAGTCGAGACATTAGTATGCGAGTTATTCTAGACCTCAAAGGAGATTTTTGGGTAAAGTAGTCATGGTGGGTCATAAATGACCATGAGTCAAGGATCATGTCATTTAGTTCATCGTGGTTTTGAAAGAGGGTACTCGTTTGCCAAATATATGGTAAAACCTATCCGAGTATATGCTCTCGAGGGATATGGACATTTTTTTTTTGGTCATCAATAAAGATATCTAAAATATGATTGTCCTAGATACAAGATGGCACAAGGTACCGCTTCGGGAGTGGTATAGGTTTCTCCTATGGTCAATCCATCCCCGATCAATATGGTGGTAGATTTGGTTACTAGACTAGCCGAGGTTTTGGTAGTAAAGTGCATCAAGGTCAAAAACAAACCGGTAGGGATCATATAGGTTTAAGAGATCGTGGTCGGACGAGTACTAGTGGCGGCTAACCTCGAGTTTTTACCATCACCCAACATGATGCTCGGGCATTCGATGCCATTGTATTAGGTGTCCTCTAAGTCTTTTTTTATGATGTAAAAGTATTATTTGATTCAAAGGCAACTCATTCTTTTGCATTGCCATATTTTGCTATGAGATTCGAGCATAAGCCCATATGTGTTAGAGTGGTCTTTGATGGTGTCAACACCTATATGAGAATGTATGATAGCCGATTTGATTTATAAAAATTATGATGTATGGGTAATGGGTATAAATTCACTTATCAATTTGATATTATTAGCTATAAATGATTTTGATGTGATTTTAGGAATAGACCGATTAGTGAATTATCATGCTTCATTAGAATGTTATAATAAGGTGGTGTATTTTAAGAATTTAGGAGAAGATTAATTTTTTTAGAAAGCGTAGAGTGTAGCATCCTTTAACTTAGTATCCGTTATTAAGGCAAGTAAGCTGATAAGAAAGAAGTGTATGGCTTATTTGGCATGTATGAAGGAGATAGAAGATAATTTGGTTAGTTTAGACCAAGTCTTAATAGCTAGGGAGTTTTTCAATATATTTCTAAATGAACTATGTAGACTACCTCTAGATAGAGAAATAGAGTTCGGTATTAAATTGCTTTCGAGTACCGAACCTATCTCTATACCTCTCTATCGGATGGCATCGACTAAATTAAAGAAGTTTAAAATTCACTTCAAGACTTGTTGGAAAAAGGGTTTTATCTCGTTTTAGTGTCTTTTCATGGGGTGCTTCAATTTTGTTTGTCAAGAGAAAGGATGGAAGTTTTATAGTTATACATTGATTATCGTCGACTGAATAAAGTGAATATGAAGAATAGATATCCATTACTAAGGATTCATGACTTATTTGATGAGTTACAGGATGCAAAATATTTCCCTAAAATTGATTTGAGGTCTAAATCTCATTAGCTAAGTATTAAGAGGGGGCATTCTTAAAATTGCTTTTAGGATGTGGTATGGCCATTATGAATTTTTGACGATGTCGTTTGGCCCTACTACCTCTCCAACAACTATTATGAACTTAATGAATTGGATGTTTCATGCCTCGCCAATAATTTCATGATAGTGTTTATTGATGATATTTGGTGTACTTTAAGAATGAAAAGGAGCACGAAAATCATCCGAGATAGGTGTTATAAACATTGAAGAATTGTAAGTTATATACCAAGTTTTCAAATGTGAGTTCTATGTGGCATTCCTAAGACACATTATATCTAAAGAAGGGATTATATTTAACCCAAAGAAAATAGAGACAAGTAACCTATTGGTCGAGACCTATTTTGGTGACAAAGATTGTGCAAGAATTTTTAAGAATTATAAGTATCGTTGACTAAGTTGACTCCAAAGAATATGAAGTTTCGAGTGGTGAGATAAGTGTGAGGAGAGATTTTAGTAGCTAAAGACATGTTTGATCATGACACTAGTCCTTACCTTACCCTCGAGTAGTGATGGATTTTTTTATGTTTTGTGATGCCTCGAGAGTATGGTTATGATATATGTTGATGTAGCATGGTAAGATATTAGCTTTTTCTTCGAGATAGTAGAAGAAACATGAACATAACTATCCTACACATGACTTAGAATTAACGAGTAGTGGTTTTTTCTTTACAAATTTAAAGGCATTATTTGTATGAAGAAACTTACGAGATCCGCACAAATCATAAAAGTTTGAAGTACATATTTGATCGAAGGATTTAAATTTAAGATAGATGAGTTGGATGAAGTTTCTTAAAGATTATGATTATACTATTGTGTATCATACAAGTAAGGCTAATGTTATGATGGATGTCTTGAGTAAGAAGTTAGGAGGGAGTTTGGCTTATTTATCAAAGGAAAAGTGGCCGTTGGCATTAAAATGAATAGATTATGAGATTCTAGAGTGCTGTTTGGAGTCAACGAATCGGGTGTTCTTTTAGCCCATATTGAGGTTAGGCTAGTTTTAGTAAATTAGATTCGAAAGGTCCAAGTGAATGATGAAGAAATACAAGAGATTTTCACTAAGATGTATGAAGGAAAAAGTCTTTGGTTTAGAGTGTGGATGGTAGAGGTACTCTATGATTTCATCGGAGGTTGTGTGTGCCAAATCGGATTTTAAGAGACGATCATAATACGATCTATTCTAAACATCCTAGTTATTTTAAGTTGTATAATGATCTTTGTGAGCACTATTGATGGACTGAAATAAAGAAAGATATTATGAAATTTGTTTTAAGGTGTTTGACTTATTAGCAAGTAAAATATGAGCACTAGAGGCCAGCGGGAATGTTGCAAGAGTTACAACTATCGGAGTGGAAGTGGGAGAGAGTGATAATGGATTTTGTAATGGGTTTACCTCAAACCCAATGAGGTTATGATTCGATTTAGGTTATTATTGATAGATTAACAAATTTTTCTCATCTCTTGTTTGTAAAACAACATATAGGTATGTTCAATATGCCCAATTATATATTGATTGGATAGTATCCTTACATAGAATTCCAGTCTCCATCATTTCAAAATGAGGAACTCGGTTTACTTCTCGATTTTAGAGGAAATTATAAGAGGATCTTGGTATGAGATTAGACTTTAGTATAACATTCCATCCTTAAATAGATGGTCAATCAGTGAGAATGATTTAGACATTAGAGGATATGCTTAAAGCATGTGTGATCGATCTAAGCGATAGTTAGGGTTACAATTTACCATTAATCGAATTCTTATACAATAACATATATCACTCGGTATTGATACGGCACCATATGAAGCTTTGTATGGTTAGAAGTAGACCGCCAATATGTTCGGGAAAAAGCTAAGGAAAAGGAATCCTCATGACCAAAGTTAATTCGACTCACTACTAAGAAGGTGAAATTGATCGAAGAATGCCTTAGGACTCGTATATAGTCGACAAAAAATTATGCAAACCCTAAGGAGGTAGACAAAAGAAAAAAAGAAAAGCCAAACAACCTCTAAAAGAAGTTCTAAAGAGAGAAAAAAGATTTATTGAATCTAAAAGAAGTTCTAACCATCTTCTCCAAAAAAAAAAGCCACACAATCTCTAAAGAGAACCGATCAACACATCAACTCGTGGGTCGGACACCGCCGAATATCAAAACTTCTCCCTCAAATCGGGTGTCCTCCGAGTCAATATAGTTTTCGTCTATTACCACCAATCAGTATTCTAGCACCATACCCACCATTTTCGACCGATTAGAGAAGAAAAGGATGTCGAGGTGGATGAAAATTGAAGAAATTACGAAACCCCAACTTAGATAACAACCCAACATGTTTTTTGTTTTTCAACCACATCGATCACTTCCACCACTAGAGAAATACTCCTCTCTCTCCTAAAAGAAGTTCCCCTTAAAATCAAGGCTCAAGCATCATCAAAAATTAATCAAAATAAACAAAACAACAATCCTAACTAGTTTTTTAAAAACCCGACCAAATATTCCTTTTTTGATCATGTTGGACCTCCAAACCACTAGAAAATACTCCTTATGGTCATTTAAGTTGATTGGTATCCTCTCTAGCCCTCATCATGGTCAGAATCATGGTTGGAGAAGAAAAGGAAAATGGAATCCATCGCCTAATGCCAATCTCCCTTCTTTAGAATCCATGACCTACACCGCCCACTCCAAATGAATTAACAAGCCCCAATGCTCCTTCTCCAATGAGTCACATGGCAAGGGCTCACTAGATGACGATTGTGGATAGTGGTAGTAGCAGCTAGGGCTTTAAGAGGCACTTTTGTAATTTGCTTGGTGTATATACAACATGTGCCAACATTGTTTACACCCTAGAGGTATTTTGGTCATTTCTCATATCAAGGGCAATTTGGTCATTTTAATACCATCCCAATGGATATTTTGGTCACTCTTAGTGACCATTTGGTTTATTTTCTTACCTTTTTTAAGTATTTTGTGTTATTGTTCTATAATAATTTGTAATTTTATTTATGTTAGGAAATATAAAAATATTTTTTATTGTGAAATTTATTTTAATACATGGATTTGATTCGATTGTGATGTTAGACCAATGAATCATTTATTTATTAGGGATAGATGATGGCTTCAATACATTTTGTCCAATGTTAAAAATCCTACAAAATGATTGAAAAAATAATAAAGAGTCAAATCGAGTCAATTTTATTCGAGTATTTTGCATAAACATCTTTAGTTAACTTGGTTATTCCTCGACATACCAATCATGTCAAGACTTTAATTTGGATCCTATACTAATTTGACAAGACTCTTAAATTTTATGGCTCGACATTAATTTAATACGATGCTCGCAAATAAAAAAACAAAAAAATATTATTTTGATAATTTTTTTCTCGCATATCTTAAAATAGGTATGGTCGTGTGCCTCATTCTAACAAGACATGTGCCACTATCTCTCCAAGGCTCCAAATCATGTGAAACAAAAGAGAAAGCCATGTGCATTAGCCAAACAAACTGTATTGCCATTTGGGGCTACCATGTGTGTATTGTAACCTAACTTTTAGCTATGAATAGAAAAGTTAGGGTTCATTCTTGGGATTTTCCCATTCTTATAGCCACCATAGATAGAAATACTCTCCTATAAGAAAACTATTCATCATTAATAATCTTTCTTGGTTAAAGGGAAAGTTGAAGCTTTTGGTGCAATTCATTATAAGAACTAAATGGAGTTTATCTCTTATCCTATTCTTTTGAGTATTTTATTGTTTTTTATTTTATTTACATATAATTTTATGGTTGGTTGATTTATTAAAGTGCATACTAGTTAGTTAAACAATATAATCTATTGTTAGCCAAGTATTCAAGTTCGTAATTGCTTATCTAAACTTGCTTGTGGTAGCAACTAGTGGTTAATGATTATAAATAGGTTTTTGTTTAATACCTTAAAAAATATAAAACTAGAATAAATTCTTCTAAGTGTCTAGGAGGGTCGCTTAGCTTCATCTATCTTTCTATCATTTAATTCTATTGTTAGATTAAATATAGTTAGCATCTACTAGGTTGTTCAATAGTTAAGTATTAATTAAATAAGCATCTATTTAGTTAATTAATCACTAAGAAAGATTAAAGATAACATACATGTTATTGTCTTATAATGGATATTCATAATAAGAATGGATTAATGTATGAATTAATGATCAATAATTGAACTAGAAGTGGAGACCCACTTTCAACCAAGGGTTTCATTATTATTTTCATCTTTCTATTTAATGTTGTTCATTTGTACTACTCTCAATAAGCTAAAACTACCTTTTTCCTTTACTTTAGTTTGAGACAATCAAAACATAAAAGGCATTGATTGAACCATCTCTCTCGTGTGATCTATCTTCACTTGCCTTAACCGTAGTTTTATAATTGAGTCTAATGAGGAAAAATATAAATATATAAATTTACTAGTGGAGTGACACACCATCAATACCGAAGGGCGTAATGTAAAATCCATAAATGGTCAATGAAACTCTAAAAAAATTTTATCAAAAGAACCCAATCAATAATTCTAAAAATGAAAGGAAATGTAAAAAAAAAGTAAGCAAAAAAATAAAAAGAGCATTTCTAATACAAATTATAAGTCAAGATGGGAGTCAAAGTTCATATGAACAGCAATGAAAGTTGAGACTAGAAAATAAAGTCACCATCAAGATGACAAAGTCACCGTAGCAAACCTAGAAAAAAAAATCTCATGAATATCAAAATGACACAAAAGCCTAACTAATGGTTAAAGTGAAAAACTTCGAGCAACATTACTTAAAGTGACTTTTATAGACAACAAAATGATATTATGTCATGAGATTCTTACATACTTTTCGAGCCTTCATGTGTCAACATTTTTCATGACCCCAAGCTATAACCTATATTACATGCTTTTATAAATCATTTCTAATCAAACACAATTTACTTATGCTTGATGAATTTTAATCTCTAAAAAAAAAGATTGAAAAGAAAAAAAAATGACCGAGTTAGTGTTCTATTTGTCATTTGCATGACAACAAATCATGATTTTTTATCAACAAGATTATCCTTTAGAACCTAATTTTTCAAAATACTTTACGCTCAAGCCTTTTTCATTCACTTAAAATGGATTTATCATTTGACCAATCACCTTCAATCACATCAAAAACCAATTTTTATATAAAATCTTATATGATCCAAATATATTTTGTTTTCTTAATCTTAATAACATTCTTCATGAATGAACATACTTTTTTGGAACATCTCTCGTATTTTTTTTCAAATAATTTGAATTGTATTCAAAAAAATTATTCAAGTTTATAGCTTAATCTATGAAAACCAAATGTCTATTCAATTATCTTTCTCAAAATATAACAAAAATTTCAAGACCAATTTTTAAATTATGATGTAAACATCAAAAGATGAAATTTGAGGATAAATATTACTTATGCTAAGAGAACGACAAATATTTGATCTTAACCAATATTTGGATGCATCTCAAGACCTTACCTAAATGGTACTCCATAAAACTGAAAAACACTTAAAGGTAAGGCCAATAATCTAACAACTCTTAATGAGTTCAATAACTAGTCAAACAATGTCAAACGACGTGTGTCATAGGCTTCACCCCTTTCCTTCATGCCACCTCTTCTTTCACTATTGAAATCCTAGATTTTTTCTCTTAACCTTTACTTTTTAATTTTGTTTACCTTTCATCAAGATTGTTGAACATTAAAGATAATGTCCAATTTAAGTATGAGGGTGTATCTAGCATTTAGGCTTTCATTATTTTTGTGTTTATTTAAGTAAATTGTATGTTTATTTTTAGGTTATTCCCTTATAAAAAAATGAAACAAATTCCATGATTTTGTATGATGTTCTTCTTTATTGATGTTTAATGTTGAATTCGATGAGATAAATGAAAATGTTTGGGATATTATTATTGTGGATATGCATGCACGCTAGAAAACTTTATGTGTCTTCACGATGGAACATAATTTAGGTAGTAATACCAACTTTGGAAGAAAAATAAACCCTTTAGAAACTGACCTAAGCATGATTTGAATAAATGAGATTTCTTAATTTTATTTGAGAAAGAAATATGAAATGTTTCCTTAGGAATTTGGCCTAAGTAATTAAAAATTCTATTCAATAATTTGAGTTGCTTAGTAACTAGGAATATTCATCATAAATATTTACTTTTATTTTAAACGAAGGTTCAAATTATGAGCATGCAAAGCACTCTAGGTTGATGACTTACTAATTAACCGACTACCTTCATCACAAATGTTGATAATCATGTAAAATGACAAGTGAACATTTAGAGAAAAACTATAAAGGCCTTATAATAAAAATTTGGGATGTTTAAAATGAAAAAGTATTACTTAAAGAAGATCTTGATTTATTACCATGCAAGTGATCATTTGCAATTATGGTCTTTTAATTTTATCAAATTTTGAACTCTAATTCAAAAAAAAAAAAAACATTTTGGTTATGCATGGATTGACTCATGTCTTTAAATGAAGGAGTAACTCCTATTCACTTTCTATGATTGCAAAGTGTCCGATCCGAAATCAAGAGATGTTCATTTGAAAGTATCATTTGGCATTACATCTTTCTCTATCAAAAAAATATAATGAAAAATTCATTCAAAAATATTTAAAAGATTGATCAAATTTCAAAGCATGAAAAACAAATGCTAGAGATAATAATTTAATTCAATGAACCTAAAAATACATCCTCTTACTAATCTTTCTAAGGAGAAAGTAATGGGACAATCCCTTATTTTTTTGAAACCAAAAAACAAAAAAAACAAACAAAAAAAAACAAAACAAAACAAAAAATTTAAAAAATAATAAAATGTAATTCGGAAAGTAATCAAAATTGGGAGATACGATCGGATCTTTTTACGGGTTAGGTCGTTGTGGTCTAATCTTCGATTTCTCTCTCTTTCATGATTGTTTCTCTCTCTAATTGGTATGGATGGATCCATCTAGTGATGGGTTACGGATGGGTGTGTTGGTCGGGGTCAAAATGGATCAAAAACTCGATCAATTGGAGGGTGAAACGTTCAGCTGGGTAAATGGGTTTGGTGTATGGGTTAGGATGCGTTTGGCTTTTTTTTTTAGTTTTTTTTTTTTTTCATATGTGGCTTTTTTTTTCTTTGGCTCTCTAGCTGCCTTTTTTTCCCCTCCTTGTAAACCAAAATCCAAAGGCTTTTTATAGGTTGAAACTTCCTAAAATCTCTCCCAAAATCAGCCCATTCAAAATTAAATTCTAATTGTCAAATCTTAATTTTGAGATTTAATTAGCTAAAAATAAGGAGATTCCAATTCAAAAAAAGATTACTCGGAAGATTTTGACGGATCTTCGAGTGATTTTAGGAAGATTCGATATTTTTTATATTTTTTTTTTTTTGTATTTTTTTGAAGGAACCCAAAATTGGATTATGATGCTCATGGCCCGACTTGAATGATAATCCATTAAATTAAGAATAATTAAAGGCCAAACCAAGGGTCTAGCAACTTTAATCGAGTTTAACAACCGGTTAGATGATGGCATCACAATGTTAACAAGAGGAATAGAAGTCTAAATAGTAAGGTTTTTAGCATAAATAAAGCAATCAAAGCCATTAAGCAAGAGGATAAAGAGTAGTCCTGATGGAGGATAATGACCCAATCAAAGTTTGACAAACAATCAAAGTAGTCGGGTATGGTCTCACAGGGGTAAACCATACATATGAATGATTAACTACCTCAAAGATTAGAAAGTTCATCTATCTCAATTGATTAGAGAAAGTAAAAAGGACTTAAGTTCACAATAAATAGTGATCTAAGCCCGGGGTAAGGAAATTTCAACGAGTACTACTATATAAGATCCAATATATGAGTCCAAAACAAGGCACCAAAAGAGGGATTGAGTGCCGATAAGGTGGAGCGACCTATGTTTCTCTTAGGTAAGAAACTAACCATTGTTATCAACCTTATTGATATATTTCGAAACATTAACTCAAAGGAAACGATAGAACCATCATCCAAGTTTAAGTTTTTTTTTAAAAAAAAATGGACTCATGTTTTTCCCACTCATTCTTTCGGGCAAGATCACCTCACAATATATCATTCTTTCGGACAGTGTTTGCCTCATAATAGATTATTACTTTGGCAAAGTCACCTTACAATAGACCATCCTTTTAGGTAGGGTTGTCTTATAATATACCATTCACTTAGGTAGGGTTACCTAATTTTAATTCATCATTAAGGTAAAGTTTTCTAATGATCTTTTCATTTTCTAAGTAGGATTGCTTAATTCTAGTTCATCATTCAAGAAGAGTTACCTAATGATCTTTCGAGCGAGGTTGCCAAATTCTAATTCATCATTCAAGCATGATTGTCTAACGATCTTCTCATTTTCTAAGTAGGGTTACCTAATTTTATTTTATCATTCAAGCATGGTTTAGGTAGAGTTACTTAATGATCTTTTTTCAAGCAAGGTTGCCTAATTTTATTTTATCATACAAACGGGGTTACCTAATGATCTTCTCATTTTTCGGGACCATTTGCCTAATTTTAGTTCATCATTTAAGTAGGGTTGTATAATGATCTTCTTATTTTTTAGGTAGGGTTGCCTAATTTTAGTTTATCATTCAGTCATGGTTGCCTAATTATATTCTCATATTTAGGCAATCATTTAGGTAGGGTTACGTAATGATCTTTTCCAAGTAACGTTGTTTAATTTTAGTTTATCATTTAGGTATAGTTGCCTAATGCTCTTCTCGTTTTACAAGCATGGTTGTCTAATTTTAGTTCATCATTTAGGTAAGGTTGCCTAATGATCTTTTCATTTTCTAGTCGGGGTCACCTAATTTTATTTCATCATTCGGGTAGGGTTGCCTAATAATCTTCTCATTTTTTAGGTAGGATTGTCTAATTTTAGTTCATCATTCAAATAGGGTGATCTTCTCATTTTTCGGGTAAGGTCGTCTAATTTTAATTTATCATTCGGACGGGGTTGCCTAATGATTTTCTCATTCTTCTCATTTTTGAGGTAATGTTGCCTAATTTTAGTTCATCATTCAAACAAGATTGCCTAATGATCTTCTTATTTTTTAGGTAGGGTCGCTTGATTTGGTTCATCATTCGAGCGGGGTTGCCAAATGATCTTCTCATTTTTCGAGCGGGGTTGCCTAATTTTTAGTTAATCATTCACGCAGAGTTGCCTAACGATCTTCTCATTTTTCAAATAGGGTTACCTAATTTTAGTTCATCAATTAGGTAGAGTTGCCCAATTTTAGTTCATCAATCGGGGTTACCTAATGATCTTTTCATTTTTCGGGAAGGGTTACTTAATGATCTTCTCATTTTTCAAGAAGAATTGTCTAATTTTAGTTTATCATTCGGATAAGGTTACCTAATGATATTCTCATTTTTCAAGCGGGGTTGCCTATTTTGTCAATCTTTAGGTAGGACTATCTAATGATCTTTTCTTGGCAAGGTTGCCTAATTTTAATTTATCATTCGAGCAAGGTTACCTAATGATCTTCTCATTTTTCATGCAAGATTACCTATTTAGTCAATCGCTTCGGTAGGGTTACCTAACGATCTTTTTCGAGCAAGATTGCCTACTTTTGTTCATCATTCAAGTAAGGTTGCCTAATGATATTCTCATTTTAGGTAGGTTTGCCTTACCAGTTCATCATTTCATGTAGAGTTTCCTTGTGATCATTGTATATTTACTTTTTCAAGACATATGGCTTTAATCAACTTGGTCATGCACTCGCATATTTAATTTTTCATATACTCGTATATTTATATTTTCAAGACAGAGCCAACTTAATCAACTTGGCTATGAACTGCATATTTAGTTTTTCATATACAACATATTTACTTTTTTAAGACAAGCCTCCTTAATAATATAGCCATATAAAGCATACTTCATTTTCGGAGTGTGTCGTCTTTCATAATAAGGTCATCCTATCACATTTTTATTTTTCAATGAAGGTCATCCAAAACAACCAAATCAATCTTAAAAAAAAAAAAAAAAGAACAAAAAAAAATTTCTTTATAAGCTTATTATACAAAGTCATTGAAAAATATATATTTTTTTTCATTTGACTTTGTTTTTCAACGACTTTGTGCCATAAGCATTGTAAAGAGGGAGCAACTCGTCATAACTAAAAATGTTTTTAATATTTTTGTTGTTTTAATTATTTCTCATTTATTTTATTTTATCTCATTTTACTTTATTTTGAAATTTACTAAAAAAACTAGAAAAATGAAAAAGAAAAGAACAATATATATATATATATATATATATATATATATATTTCAAAATACACAAAAAGTAAAGAAAAATGACTCATTCCTCTCAACCCCTAAACTTCTTATATAAAACCAAACTTTTCCTTGATGTTTGAGGAAGCCACAAGAAAAGCCATAAAGAGGACCCTCCACGTTTTTCCTATATATAAAAAAAAAAACACTAGAACTCGGATATGTAGTCTTTACAAAAATAAAAAACTAAGCGACCACCTTCATTGAAAAAGGATGGCCGACATGGCTCTTCTAAACATGCCATCTTCCTCCCTCCTTCAAGCCATTACAAACCATCATCTCTAAATAGCCCTTCACAATCAAACTCATGGCTCCCTTCCATAACCACATCTAAAAAAAAAATTGATATCATCTTTAACATCTTACTATCTTCTTCCTCATAGTATCCATCCGTCCAAGTCGGTTGAACCCCCATTAAAACACAACTACTTCCACATCAAACCACCCATCCCTCAATATCTAGCAACCGGTGTTGGTACACCACCTTCTCCGCAACCATCTCTCACAAATAAAATCACAAACACTTGGCATGCATACCTCTCTACACCAATACCATTATTATCTTCTATTTTCACAACCCAAATACACTTCACACCCCTCTCACCTAGTAACTAGCACCATTTTTTCATCTCTATTGCTTCCACCATCATTTTATCACAAGTATCACATAACTCTTTTATAGGTAAATTTGTTCAAGGTAGAAAAATAGCATTTGATGAGCATGGTAGAGTATTTAGCATCCATATTTAGGATAGAGGAAGATAGAGTGAATTGTCCACTCTACTTCCATATCGAAGCTTGTAGACATGGTGATCGATGCTCCATACTCTACTAAAACCTCTCCGCATAGAAGAATAAAATCCAAACCCATAAAAAACATCACAATCGACCCTTTTTGTCTTTTGTTCACCCTCAAAACCCAATCCCTTCCCTTCATAACTCCTTTACTACCATAAATCTATCAAACCTAGTACTCTACCTTAACAAACCCATCCTCCTTCACCCACACCAAACCAAGTAGACCCTCCGTCCATTACCCATCCTTCACCGAACAACACCATCAATCTTTCATTACCCGACATTCGTTGTCTTTCACAAACCAAATCACAAACACGTGGTATGCATACCTTTTGAAACCCATAATACTCCACACCTAAATACCTAATAAACCACCGCTAATATCATTCATCTTCTTCATCAACACCCGTTAGCCATCGATCACACAAACTCTCTCCACCACATCATAAACTCAATTTTTATAACAAAAGAAGTGTGATTGTTGGCCACGAAAACAAAAGAGAAGAAAAGGGAGGTGGAAGATAAAAAGTGCATAATTACAAATGAAAAGAAATATGAAGCCATGGACCATTTTGGCAAGCAATATGGTTTTGGTCGATCGTCGTGGTTACAATCGCTCGGAGTATGCAATATGAAGTGGAAAGTATATTTTTCATTTTTGTTGGATTTGGTTCAATCGTAAAAAGAGGATATCGATGGCTTTTGCTTTTAAAAAAATGAAAAGGGGTTCGGGAAGTCTAGCTCTTAAGTAAGGTTGGATAAGTCCAACCCTTGATCGGTAAAAAAAAAAAGACAAGCTAGAACTAGTCCAGCCGATCAAGAAAGAGAAAGGGGCTAGAACTAAGCTAGCCCCCTCAAAAAGTTTAAACGAGCTAGGCAAAACTAAGCTCACGTGACCAAGGTTGGGCTATTTTCAACCTAGCCCATGCCCAAAAATCGATGAATGGCGAGCACTGTCTAGCAAGCTCGACCCTAGCCTAATAGGCTAATGACCCACCTTTAAAAAAAAGCCTAATACTTTTTTTTTTGTTTTAATTTTTTTATTTTATTTTATATAATATTTTCTTGAAAGTTCACTTATGCATGCTTACTCTCTGTTTAAATTAGATTTCAATAATCTACTTTTCTTAGAATTTTTATTTAGTTAGTTTTAATTAATTTTGTTTTTAAATTTTAATTTTCATAATTAGGTTAGATAATTAAATGTAGATGGATTGTTGAGTCTCCTAATTTTTAGGATCGATAATGATTTTCTATCAACAAAAAAAAATGATAAACAAAAAAAAAGGGAAAGCGTACTTTAATTTTTAGAATTTTCTTAGACAACTAAATGATATGTGAATTATCGAGTCTCTTAAATCTTAGGGACCGATGATGATTCCCTACCAAATCATAAGCCACCAATATTTAAATTAGCTCGGAAAATTATAGTTTAAATAAAAAATAACTTAGTAAAAATAAAGTACTTTTGAAAAAGAATTTAGAACTAAATTAGACGTGATACCTTTCTTAGAAAAGAGCATCTTTGGGTGACTGATTTCTTCTCAAAACGTAAACAACTTCTTATCTAAGAATATCTACATCGGTGCTATTTTAGATTCTTATTTTCTTTAATACTAGGTATGACTCTAAATTCAATAATAACTCACATCCCAAAAATAACTAACCAATACGATGCATAATCTTTGAAAGCCTAAAATTTTTCAAGAGTCTCATTCGACATCGGGTGGCGACAAACATAAATACAAATAAAAGAGACAAATAAAAGAAAAATACAAAAATAAATTGAAGCTAAAGTAAAAAATATTCTCATCGTTTTTTATAGGTTAGGATGTGATTTTTTTTCCTCTCTCTCTTTTTGAAATTAGACTCATTGAGTAACTATTGTAAGTATACAATAGTTGCTCTTAGATTATTTTAAAATTTCTCTCACACACACACACACATATATATAGGCACAATTTTAAGGGAAAGAGGAAGCTAGCCCTTAAAATTAAAAAAAAATCCATCTCCCATATCTTCATTGACACTAAAAAGGATATAGATTAGATAGGATGAACTTCAACTATACTCTTTCAATTTATAGTTACAACAAAGACCAATAGAATTTTCCTATAAATTCTCTTGTACACACATACTAAAATTCATTCAATATAATGACTCTTTCATGGTATCGAGCCATAAAAGGACTAAATTAGTCACCATCCCTTTTCTTTTCTCTTTTATATTTCTCCTTCCCTCTTTATGTCATTCTGACCTCTCTCTTTTCATTTCATCTATTACCCTCACTGCAGCTCCATAGTTCTAAATCTTCTAAATCCAAGATAGTTTTTGTTAAAATTTCTTCTACCTAGGTTACCTTCTATGGCATACCTAACAATATCCTCTCTCATATGGATAGACCGTAGTTTATCACATTGATGGCTCTATTAACACATACGTACATTTTTTTTTATCGACACAGCTTTGAATTCAAAATACTTTATTTGATCCTAAAATTATCAACTTATCTTAAGTTGGATTGCTTATTTCCTTGTAAAGCCTACACTCTCTCAAATTATAGGAGCAAAGACAACCTATGATACTCAATAAAAACTTCCCAAAACCTATGCCTTTGGCTCTACCACTCAAATTCACCAAATCAAACTCTTCTTACATAATCTTGATCATAAAAATGACTTAATCACTACCTACATAACTTGAGCTAAGACAATCTTTGATAACTCTCTACTCAAAATCTTTTAGTTGTTGAGGAT
The DNA here is from genome assembly GCA_963924115.1 of Dovyalis caffra. Taxonomy (NCBI): domain Eukaryota; kingdom Viridiplantae; phylum Streptophyta; class Magnoliopsida; order Malpighiales; family Salicaceae; genus Dovyalis; species Dovyalis caffra. The sequence goes on along the minus strand of CAWUPB010001194.1, from coordinate 13,109,668 downwards.
GATTTTATTTTAAACATTTTAATTGGTCTTAATTTTGCGTATCGCCTTTTTATTCATAACATTAAAGCAAAGCTTCAACTCTGTCTCCTTTGATGACCTATACGGTCTACTACTTAGTAAGAAGTCTCAACTAGCAAAGGAGAACCGAGTCCTTAAATCCATGTCACCATTAGTTCATTATTCTACCTAATATTCCAATAGTTGTGGGAGAGGTAAAAATCATAGCCACTTTAAGATGTGTGGTCGTGGACGTTTCTCCCTTTCCTCTCTAACTCAAACTAGTATGGGACATCAAAATACACAAGGCCTTCTTCTTTTACCCATTGGTTCCAACAATAACAAGTCTTTTTATGGCCTTATACAATATTTAAACTATCGTGGCCTTGGATATATGGCTTGTTATTTTCCTAGCCTAAAAATTCACCACTTTTCATCTTCAAGAAATAGACCTCTCATCTCCTTAATGGCATCTAGCTCTCAATCGTGGATTTTGTACTCAAGTGCAACCGATTATTTAACTACCGATTCGGAGAACCTTGGTATTCATTCCGAGCATATTGATCCCGAGGAAGTTCAAATAAGTAATGGTTCCAAACTCTTTATATTTAATGTCAGCCCTAGTTCTATCTCCTTTAGTAAAAATTCATTCCACTTGACTATTATCTTAGATTTTCTTGCCACTCATCATAATCTATTATCTCGTTTTGTCTTTTATCAAATCTAATAATATTCGTCGTTAATTTTTTTCCCTCTTACTTTGTTATCAAGGATATTTAGACGAAGAGAGAGCTTTACCATGGTCTAGTAAATAATGGCATTTACTCTCTATTCTATTCCTCTAGACCACTCGTCCATTCATGCCAATCTAACGTCTCTTTCCACATGGCATGCAAGACTTGACCATGCTTCATTTAGGACCATTCATTCCGCTTTAGTTAATTCCTCTATTTCTTTTTCTAATAATATACCTTCTAGTTTATGTTATGCTTGTTGTACTAAAAAGGCTAAGAATCTTCCTTTTTCCGATTCAAACTTTCAAACTAAATGCCCATCAAATTTATATGTTATGATTTATGGGGACCTTCTTCCTTTTGGTCTTCTAAAGAAACTCGATATTATATTTTATTCTTCGATCACTTTAGTAAGTATATTTGGATATTTTTTATTTGATTCAAATTAGAAGTTCCCAATGTGTTTATTAAATTTCATCGACTTGTTGAAAAAAATTTTAACCACCTAATTAAATCTTTTTTAACCAATTTAGTGACAAATACCAATCTTTAACCACTTGCTTAAGTGAAAATAGCATTACCTAATACCGCTCTTACCCCTACACATCTAAATAAAATAAATATGCCAAATACAAACATCGACACATCATTGAAACCGACCTTACCTTACTAAACCATTCCTTCATACCTCTCACCTATTGGCCCCAAGCCTTTGATACCGTAGCCTACATCATAAATTGCATTCTAACCCCTCTCATAAATCATAAAAGCTCGTTTGAAACATTACTACAAGCAATAACCCGACTACTTATTCTTAAAAAAAATTTGTTATTAATGTTACCTATGGTTACGCCCATATCCCTCTCATAAGTTAGCTTCTCTGTCCAAGTCTTGTGTTTTGTTAAGATACGATAAATTGCATAAAAGTTACAAATGATTAGATATTATAACCTTCAAAATCTATATGACACATCATGTTTTATTCAATGAATAGGTGTTCTCCTTTGAAGTAGTTAATAATGTGTTTGCACCAAGTCCAAAATCCATAACCACTCTCCTCAATTTTCTGCTAGCCACCAAATCAAATCCTACATATAGCCCATGTCCTAATTTTTCCTCATCAACTACGGCATGCTCGAAGCTACCAAGCCTAATTCCACATCCTACAAACAACCCATGTCCCAATTTCCCCTCATTAGCCATGATAAGTAATAGTTACTAAGCCCAATTCCAACCCAAGCCTTTTCCACGAGTCCATCTCCATATAACTCTACTCTACTATCCTAACAAATCCAAACCATTCTCCTCTACACTCTCACTCTATAAATGATACCTCCTAAAACTAAGACACATGCCCACCATAAATTCCTCTCACTATCAATATCTCATTATATAATCTCTACTCTAAAAATATTGCACCATTCACCAAACCGACGTATAAAACACACATCATGACATCGAAGGCTACCGATGACAAATTAAAACCCAAGACCCCCATAAACTCAATTGATCTTATTGTCCCGACATGCCACACTAAAGCTATCAAGGATTCCTCATGGCTTAATGCTATGCAAGTTAAGTTCAATGCCTCGATCTATAATGACACATGGAAACTTGTCCCTTGACAACAAGCTTCGAATATAATAGGTTATAAGTTGTGTTTCATGCAAAGGAAAAATATAATGGGAGAATAAAACATTATAAGGCTAGCCTCATTACCAAAGGGTTTCACCAATGTCTAGGTGTGGACTATGTCAAAACATTCGAGTCACATGATTAAGCTAGTCGCTATTCATTTAGTTCTTTCTTTAGTCATATCCCTTAGCTAGTCGATTCGATAGTTGGATGTGTTTAATGCTTTCCTTCGTGGCATCCTTGATAAGACCATCTTCATAGAGTAACCATTTGGATTTTAAGATAGCTCTAAACCAAGATATGTCTATAAACTTCAAAAATCATTATACAATTTAAAACAACCTTCAAGAATATGGTTTCATTGCCTTATAGATTTTCTCATAGATCTTTGCTTCTATGGCTCCAAAACAGATTGCTCTCTAAATTTACATCTCTCGACCTACGGAGATGTATTGCCTCATATATATTGATGATCTTATTCTTATAAAAAAATTATCCAAATAGTCCGACTATCATGATAAGCAAGCTTTAGCATAACTTTTCTCCGAAAGATCTCAAGGCCCTCAATTATTTCTTAGGCATCTAAGTGTCTTGGACCTCATTAAGACTTTTCCTCTCATAATAAAAATATATTCATGATTTATTTACTCATTGCGGGATGGATCATTATAGTTTAATCTCTAAACCGGCATGTTCAGCAACCAAGTTACAAGCCATTAGTTCCTAATTTTTAGATCACTATATGTACGAAGCATTATGGATGTCCTTTAATATTTATATATCACCGGACCAAACATATCCTCCGGAGTCAATCGAGTCACATAATATATGCAACATTCCATAGATGACTAGCGAAAAGATATTAAATATATCCTACGATACCTACAACAAACCTCAAAATATGGTCTTTTGCTTCACTAAAATCCCACATATCCGATATTAGCCTATAGTAATGCTAATTAGGATGGTTTCCCCAATGACAGGAAATGCTACATGTGCTTTGCCATCTATGTTGGCTCCAATCTCATTTCTTGGTGCTCTTGACAATAAAAAATAGTGGCAAGATCCTTTATAGAGACTAAATATAGAGCTCTTATTACAACATCATCCGAGGTATTATGGCTCTGTTCCCTTATTTATGGATTGGGTTTTGAACTTCGAAAAACTCTAATTTTATAGTGTGATAATATTAGTGCAATCTATCTTACTACTAATCTTGTTTTTCATTAAAACCAAGCATTTAGAAACAAATTTCCATTTTGTACGTGAAAAAGTTGTTGTCAAGGAACTTCAAGTCTTGTAAATATCCACCAACGACCAAATTGTGGATATTTTAATGAAACCAACATTCAAACAAAAGTTCTAACTTTTTAGACACAAATTGACCGCTCTTCCATCCGCCATCAACTCGAGGGGGAGTGGTAAAGATATTGTTGCTTAGAATTCGAATTCAAACATAGATTAGCTAAGATGAACTTCAAGTTTACTCTCTCAAATTATACTTATAACAAATAATGATAGAACTCTCCTATAAATTCTCTTATACACTCATATTACAATTCATTTAATAGATTAACTCTTTCATACACCCATCCAAATAAAACAAATTAAAGGATTTTTAGTGAAATGTTTCTTGATTTTGATAGCGTTACCTTGTACTCAATCTAGCATGTGTTTGAAAAAAAAAGGACAATAAAGAAATTACAAAGAAAAATTCATGTCCCCGATTTCATTTTTGAGAAGTTCGGCTATCCATATTACTATATATCTAAAAGAGATGGGGTTGTGACTCGTTCACAACTCTATTCACCCTCTCTCTCTCTCTCTCTCTCTCTCTCTCTCTCTATATATATATATATATATATATATATATATATATATAATTCAAGCATAAGATAGCATTTGTAGTCTAGTGGCTAGGATAAATGCCTTTAAAGCAATAAGTTGGAGTTTGACTCTAGCAGACGCATTTATGCTTTGATTTTTTTTCCTTTTTTTCATATGTGTGTGTGTGGGGGGGAGGGGTGTATTACTATATATCTAAAAAATATGGGGTTGTGATTGTTCACAACTCTGTTCATTTACTATATATCTAAAAAATATGGGGTTGTGATTGTTCACAACTCGTTCATCTCTTTTTTTCTATCCGAGTACTTTTAATTTTTTTCATCCACTTGTTCACCTTTTTTTTTTTTTTTAGTATTGTTTGCTTTTTTCTTTTTCTTTTTTCAAGTTATTGAGAATATGTCTTTTCTTTTTCTCCTCCTTTGTTTTTTTCCATCAAGTTAGGTTCTTTTTTTTTTTTTTTTTTGACTTTTTAGGTTGTTTCATTTTGGTCTCTAAAATTTTAAAATAAAACTTTTAATCCCCTAATTAATGCACTACTCATGCTTTTTTTTTCTTTTCTTTTTTTTTCTCCATTAATTTATGTTCTTTTTTCTAATTAGGTGTTAAAATTTTAAAAAATCAATCGTTACTTTTTGTTATACAAACGAGCAATTATAATATATACGATATTTTTATATTTATACAATATGTTTTTGGACTTTATTACGATATGTTTTTTTTTCTTCCTTTCTTTTTTTCAATTTTTTTTTTTTTACTATAGATGCATTTTTTTTCATCAATTTAGGCTTTTTTAAAAAATTAATTTATTTTTTAAAATTTTCGAGTTGTTTCATTTTGGCCTCTAAAAATTTAAATTAAAAAATTTAATCCTCTAACCGATGCACTACTTATGTCTTTTTTCATCAATTTATGGTTTTTTTAATTAAGTGTTAAAATTTTAAAAAATCAATCGCCCTCATGTTGTAACATTTTTTTTTAATCCTTAGTTTTTTTTTTTCATTTTCATATAGTACACACACACACACACACACACACACACACACTATCTTTTTATATTTTAAAATTAACATATACTTCATCTTTTATTACTCTTATCATTTAAATTTCATTCTTTGAATTTATCATTTTTGAATGAAAATTCTCATCTAATTAATATTTTATATAAGATTTTATTTACTCGATAAATATAATTTACTTTTCTCTATATTTTCATTATAGAATAAAATTTTGAAACATGATTGTTTTTTCTTTTTTAAAAAGTAAATTGGTATAATATATATCATAAATTCTTAAAATTTTTAAATGACAATTGCGCATATATAAATATATAATTATTTTCTTCTAAAAGCTTAAAAGTGTATTTCAAATAATTTATCTTAATTCACTAGGTATGATCAAGACATATAAAAAAACTATTGAATCATTAATTTTATTAAAAATTAACTATACATCTTCCAACATAATACAAATTATTTACTATGAATATATTGTGTTAACGTTATAGAACCAATTTATTTGAAACAAAATAATTAAAATAATTTTTTAAAGAAACTAACCAATTATTCAAATATAGTTTTTTATGCAAATGTTTTTTTATTATTTTGTAAACAAATATATATAGATCTAATGCATATACTTGAAAAAAAAAATCCCACCAACTTTAAATAAGAATAAATTTTTATTTTTGCATTGGTTAATTTTTATGCAAGTCTATACATTAATTGTAATTTTATTTTTTTGATACATTCTTATAAACAAATATAATTTTAAAGTATTTGCTTTTGAATTCTTAATTAATATTTCATGTTTAACTTATTAAAATTTTTTATTTAAGAATCCCTAAATAAAGAAGAATAAGTCATGTTTGTTAAGCAAAAAAATTATGAAAAACACACAAAAAAATAATTAAATAAAAAATTATAAATTTTTTTTAATGATTTTGCTCTATATACCTGTAGCATTATATGGATAATTTAAAAAATTAATCTTCTCATTAGCATTAAACAAGAATTTTTTTTATTTATTGATTTTTATAAAAGTATATCTATTAATTATAAATTTATTTTTTGAAATACAATACTATGAAAATTATACTTTTATAGTTTTTTTTAATTCTTGATTAATATTTTAGTTTAAATTATTATATTTTTTATTTTAAAATCAATACATAAAGAAGAATAATTTATGTTGTTTAAGTAAAAAAAATATTATAAAAAAATTAAATAATTAATTAAATAAAAAATTATAATTAAAAAAATAATTTTTTTTCTATCGCATCCGTAGAGTACAGTGTGGGTAAATGACTAGTACGTACTATCAAAATACTGCCATTTCATATTCAGAAAAGTTTCCCTTCCATATTAAGAAAAGTTGCCTCGCTATATGTGTAAGTGGCTATGGGCTAGGGCTATATTCCAATCCCTAACCTTTTTATTTTTTTTCGATCAACAAATGCCCTTACTTTTAAATTAGAGTAACATCATGGATCATGTACATTGGTGAAACTTGAACTTTTAATTTGAATTTCAGTCATTGAGATTTTATTCATATGAGTAAATGAATGGTTGATTTTTTCTTTTTAAGTTGGTGGTTAATTTTTTTTTAAAAAAAAATCTGATTTTACAAACATGAGTATTAATTATGTTATTTCAATTTAAAGGAAGCCAAATCCATTTATACATATGCTTTTTTTTTTTTTTTTGTTCATTAGGGTTTTCAGAGTCCTCTAAAAGTTCTAAGGTTTTATAATATTATGTGCCTCAATTAAGAATTGCAGTTGGCACTCAATTTGAATTATGAAGTTGACTTTCCATTAACAGATTTTATTTAAAAAAAAAAAAATCTAAGAGCAGACCCAGTATTTTTTATTAAATAACTAATAACCACATACAGACGTATGCGTCACTGAAGATAAGATTTTTGTCCATCTTTGTTCTAAAAAGCTTAAGAGGTCTAGAAATGAACACCCTGCTTGAATTGGGCTCCCCATGATTTTGAAACAGGACCAACTGTTTAATTATTGCTTGTGTATAATGTCATCAAGATTCTTTAAGTACATGATACTACCTACTTAATTTAGGGCACCACAAGTCATTAATCAATATATGGCTATATACATTCTTTCTCTAATTTTTAGTAGGTCCTTTGACATTGTAACCTCCATTACATTTTATTACATAATTATAACAAATTTTATAATACTTAAAGAGTAATTAGTAGAATCTATAGTAATTATTTAATTTTCTACATTCGTTTAATGTTTTTTAGTTTTCTTTCTTCTTTTTATATATTTATCTCTTTCATCAAAATGGATTCATAAAATAATTATTTTATATATCATTAATTATTTTTTAAATATTATAAAATTTTTCTATAATTATGACCTTTGTCTTGATTGACTCAAGTTGTTAAAATAATAATAATAATAATAATAAATTACATTTTATTACCATCAAATGATGCTTTGCTCCCCAAAGAACCACCATGCCCTTGGCTCGTGTGGTGGTCCACGGTGCTAGGAACCCAGAAGTAAGGTGCGTGAAACGGCCATGCATTGCCACGTTTAGATCCCAAGCTTCTGCTAAGCTATTTCCACGTGTAATTCAGATTTAAGAAACAACGAAAAAACCTGGTTAATTTTCTCTTCAACTGGTACGTAGTGCTGACATGAATGATGGCGTATAATTGGAGGGCAAAGGTTCCATAATTGGTATTATAGGACAGATGAGAGGTAAAATCATGTTGATGTTGATGAGATGATCTTTCCATAATGGGGCGTAGGGGACCATCTGTGGGGGCAGTGGGCTAGCAGATAACTATGGCTATTATCATGAATGGCTTGGTGACTTTATCATAATTTAGTTCTCATTATACTTAATTTGTTGTTTTCTTCTGGTTTCAAGTTTTTTTTTTTTTTTTTCAAGGATTTGTAATCTTCTTCACTTGCAGTCAATTAGTGCACTACAGGCCAGCTACATTAAATAAACTATTGTGATGGTGCATTAGGCATTAGGTTTTGGGGATTACATTAAAAAAAATATTGTGCACGAAGGCTTTTAGTCTGGAGTCTAGAAGTTCTAATTCAACTAGTTGCTAATTAAACAAATATGAAAGCTGAAGACCAAGATTCTGTGGGGATTTTATTGGTTAATTAATAAGCAATAAGATGGTGTCGCCAACACATATTTGAGTCAGCAATGCTATGTTTCTATTTTCTGTAGACGTAAATTTCTCCATTCAATCACGAAATAAACTAATGTGTAAGATTTGTGCAACTTGCAATAAATTATCATGATTCGTTTGAATGTCCTCCTTTTGGGCAATCCCAAGATGGGAATGATTTACCATTAACTCTCACTCTTCATTACATGTTTGATACAATTTAATACAATGTAATGTAATATAATGATTTTTTTTTTTTTTTTTTAATGAAAGTCACGTAATATAATGGATTAAGAATGAGATGTCATGGAATTCAATAATCCCTTATATTTTTTGTTGATTAGTGGTAAAATTTTATGTTATTATAATGTAGTTTTTAATAATTTAAAAAAGTTATTCTAGTTCTTATAATATAATTATATATATGGATTTATAAATAAGTCTTTATTTTGAAGTTCCTTTGGTTCTCTATATTTTCATTACGTTATGATGCATGCTATTTTTATCTACACCAAAAACTGTAATCCATACTGTATTGTAATCAGGATCTTGTAGCTAATTACCACATGGTAGAGAAGATGTTGTGTTTTATTTTCCTATTCCATCAAAGGTTAAAACGCTGATGATATAATATATTTCTTTAATTTAGGGAGAAATGAGGAATTATCAATGACACACATGCAAGAAACCCTACTGTGGATCTGTAAATCCTAGACCCACAAAAACCTACCATAACATTAATGGATGAATTTCGAACCCAGGTTCGAGCCATTGGCCTACACAAGAAATTCTTTCTACCCAACAAAGCTAGAAGTTGAAGGCATATACTATGCAGGCTTTATGGACTTGCATCTGCATTTAGTAAGTGTACACAAAGCCTCTTGAACTCAGAAAGGGCCAAGGAGGGAGTGCCATGGCATAGCTTGCAGGAGAGGTGACTCTCCTCCCCGTCCAAAGAAAAATGATTTGAAATTTTTTTTCAAAAAAAAAAAAAAAAAAAAAAAGAAGAAGCATTTTTCCTAAATTGCCCCTCCTCAATCAAATAAAATATTTTCCATATTATAATGTTATACTTTTTGAATTTTTTTTATCGACACCTTCTATTATTCGAAATTTCTTATTTTAGATCTTTTATTATAATGTTACTAATCGGTAATCGAAACATGATATTGTAAAATAATAAAACTCAAATAGTAAAGATGACATGTCGATTACCGATTGATGACGTTATAAGAGAAATGTTTGAAGTAAAAAATCTCGAAGTATACAGAGTCTTAATAAACTAATTCGAAGAGTACATGATCTAAATATAAAGAAAATTGAATAAAAAAATCAAAATAATATATATATATAATTAGACTTATTTTCTAGAATATATGAATAAAAAAGCTAGGAGATTATAATATCTCAAATGATCCGAATATAAAATAAAAGGAAAGTCTTCTTCTTTCAGTTGCACCAACTTTTATTTGTTTAAGATTTTTAACTTTTAGTTTATATATATATATATATATATATATATATATATAGTTAGTAGAGTATTGTCAAGTTATCTTCCATGTCAATTAAAATTAAATCTACTATTTTTCAGATTAAATTAACATAAAAATATATCTAACTTTTGATCAACTATTGAAGTGTCTTTTAGGCCAAACCAATCCAAATTAGATATTACTAAAAAATAATTATGACTAGTCATCTACAAATAATGAGAATTAAACTTTAATCTTAGGTAAATTAAAACAATTCTCTTACTGCTAAATCAGATTTCTTTGTAGTATCTTTTCCTTTAATTTCGTCACATTAAGTAGCATAAGCAAAACATATAAAAAATAAAAGGATAAAAATATGAAAGATCAAATTAAAATATATTTAAGGTTGCAGTACCTCAAGTAGTTTCTTCATGGCTAATGAACTCGCTAACCCCTCTATTTATTATTGTTTTTAAAGTGGTCCCTCAACAATTGTAAATCTACCCCCTGTAATTCAAAGTGCGTCTCTTACCGTAATTTCTCTATCTATTTCAATCTCAAACGGGGCTATTTTGACCATCAAATCCAAAATATATCTGAGAATATACGTGTTGTATTCCCGGTGTATTCCATAAAATATTTTTTTGATGTAATTTTTTAGTTTTATCTTGTATTACATAAAAATTTAATTTCCGATGTATGTCATGGTTAGCACGCATCAGAGTTCCAGACCAAGAAATATGAAAGAGGGAGATGGAGATTTTGTTGATGGTCGTACTGATGTTAAGACACTTGTTTTGTGGGTTAATAGTTGACGGAGCGATCACTTTGAAAGACAAACGACTTGAAGGAAAAGTCATGGATTAATAAATAAATAAATAAATAAAATTATAAGGGATGAATATATATAATGTAGAGGGATTGGCAAGCTCATTAGCCAGTCTTTTTGCCTACGGCCATTGCCTCTATATAATTTTATTTTATTTTTTTTAAAATACTTTTACTTAAGATAAGAAGTGCAAATAGAAGTAATTGATGTCTGAAGAATGGTTAATCTATTTATCTATCTAAGAATTTTGTGAACACTACAAAAGAAAATGTTTACATCACCATGTTGCAAATCAACAAGAAATCCCGTCTTATGATTGAACTTAAAAACCCATCAAGTTCTATGGCGGCTAATAGATGCTCTCTTTTTCTATAGCCAGTAAAATCCACAACATGACTTTAACCTACCAAGCACCCATGCAGCCTGCAATTTTCTTGAAACAAATAGAGTAAATTTAGAGCTTAGGAAAAGTATTAATATATCAATAGCATTATTTTTGCAAAGTGCTAGCCTAATAGTCTAGTTTCCACCAATCATATCACAAAAATTGTCTATTTTGATGTAAGATTGATGACAGCGTAACCAACTTCTTGTTTTTTCCCCTAAACAAAAATTGTCGTTGTTGTATCAAGAAAAGAATGATGTAGGAGAAGACTAGCTAGGTTTGTCTCCTCCATCCTTGAAATAGGCAAGCAAGAGAGAGTTCTGTGATGTAATGTCAATTCAATCGCCAGCATCAATATGATAGCCTTATATTTTGTCAATGTTATTCTCAATGGCATAACAAAATTGAGGGTTGTCATTAAAAATAGCAATTGGAATTGTGCACGGATATTTTGTGGAAATAAGAGTATCATATGACCATATGAAAAGAAAGTAGATGTTTTACTTAAAACATGATTAGAATAAACTTAGGTTTTTTTAAAAAAAATTATAAATAAAATTTTCAAACGGGAGGCTTTTGGTGGGGGTGGGAGGGAACGTTAATGTCAATTGAGTTATAGCTCCTTGGCAAAAAATAGTCCTGATAATATCATTAAGGACCCATTTAGTATCCTGTCAAGCATCAATGACAATAGGCAAGATACGAAATGGGTATGCTGCCCAGCCAATCTATTAATTATTTATTAAAATATCTTAATGAGTAATACATCAAATATGGATAGCAAAATTAGTCATTTATATTAATAGACAATTAACTTAAAAAAATGGATACAAAAAAAAAAAAACTAAACATTTATTTTTCGTGCAGGGCACAAATGCATGTCTAGTTTTAGTTAGCTTAACTGTTACTTTCAATTTTGGACTTTTCCGTAAGTAACAATGCCCAATTTTGAACAAGTAATTATTACGATATTTTATTTATATATGTGTTTCATGTAATGGGAAGTTAATACAGATGTTAGTAAAAAAAAATTCTTGGTTATTTTTGGGTTACTTTTACAAGACTTCACACCTGGTAGCTTCATCTATGTATGTTTACTGCTAATTAACTTTTACATACATGAAACTCATGTTTAATATCACTGTTTTTTTTAAAAAAATAATAAAATTAATTAGTATTAATTTCTGCGAATAGACATGATCATAATTCATTCAATCTTCTATATTTCTATCTCTAGACCTATTTAATAAAGAAGAAATTTGTTATCTTTTTTTTTTCAAAATAGTCTTCAAAAAAAAAAAAGTTTTCAATTAAAAAAATAATAAATATATAAATAAATTAGTAGGTAAATGGGTATGAACATAGTATATATAGGGTATGATATAACGGGTATGGATCGAATAAAGAAAGAGACAAGTGATTCTTAATGGATAATGAATAAGATAATGAATATAATAATTTTTAATGGATAGGATATGAGATTAATTTAATGAGTTGGGTACCCAACCCATTGTCATCCTTTATGTATCCAACTGACTAAGCAATAGAACTTAGGGGTGTCACTGGTTTGGTATCCTAATCCATTACCCAAGAACCTAAAAATTAGGTTCTATACTTCTACAAACCTGATCAATTCGAACTTAACAATTAAAAATCTATAAATGTGGTTAACCAAAGTTCAATTTTTAGGTTAACCTGAATCCATTTCTAAACATGTGCAATAATTCAAATAAAAACTTAAAAATCAAACTTTTGACACTAAAACTTTTTAAATTTGTTAATTAAAGATTCAAATTCTATAAATGTCACAGTTTGATATTAATTTTTGTTTTTTACACTATAAATATTTATAATTAATTTATTGACACTTGCATATTGTAATATTTTATATAACTAATGGAATAACATATCATTGTATAATCAATCAAATGATATATCATTAACTGTATACATGACATTATATGAATTAAGTACCAATTCCATGTACCACTCATGTGGTCGATTTTTTTAACTTAGCTAATATATAGTAAATGTGATTGATAAGAATATGATCATATCAACAAATATCATCATTATTTGTTATAAAATATCTATTTTTATATTTAGTTCATAGTTATTACTTAACTTAACAATAGTAAATATGAATTAAGATAATATGATCACGTTATCAAATATCGTTCATACTTATTGAACAATTAGTATATTCTCATAAGCTATCCATTCAAAATCTCTTTTATATTTGGTTATTATATTATTAATGGGGTTTACCCTATATTTGGTCCATATACTCTTCGATTTTTTTGTATTGAGAGCTTCTATTCTTTTTTTTATTTTTTTTATATTCGGACATTTCATTATAACGCTGTCAATTATTCATTCGACGTGACACATTATCGTTAATAATAACCAATAATTGAGCAACACATGATGATGTGAGTCTCATAATATAGTATTTCGTCTAAATTTAAAAAAAATTAAAAACTAATTTTAATAATAAATTAATACAAAAAAATGTGAAAAGACCAAAACTCCTATCATCATCATCATCAATAGCCACATACCCAAAAAGTGGTTTGGCTTGTCTCTTTCTCATTGTCGATTTCAACCACAACAAGGGAGGAAGAAGTTGACTATCGACTTAGAACACCTCCACGAGTCGTTCTCCGAGTCATTGGATGGTTTGATTTGCTTTAGAATAGACGATAGAGACGGGTCTTCAAAAATATATCATAATCAATTTCTTGTTCTATTAGACTAATTTCGACAAGTTTTCATTAGGATTTTAAGAGAAATCAGTTATTAAGGATGAAGAATGTTTTTCAAGTGGTTGTAGTTGTCGTCGTGGCTGGAAATGGAAGATCAATCGGGCATGTCTTTGGGTTGAGTTTTGTGGATGAGTTTGGTGATATTTTAATGTTTTCTTCCACTATTCTAAACAAAGAAAGGTTGTTAATTAGGTTGGTGACACTCGGTCCGTGGTGGTTTTGAGGTTGGGTGTTGGTTGAAGGGTGGTGTTTTTTGATGCCGATGTTGTTGTTGTTAATGATGATGATGATGTGGGGTTTTGGTGTTTTTTTTTTTTACTTTTTTTTGTATTAATTTATTAGTAAAATTAGTTTTTATTTTTTTAATTCAGACATAAATATTATATTTTGGGACCCAATTTGCTATGCATTGCTCAATGATTGATTGCCATTAATGATAACGTTTCATGTTGGATGAATAATTGATGATGTTATACCGAAAAATCTGAATCAATAAATATGAAAAAATAAAGGGTTTAAATTAAGCCAAAAAAAGTTAGAAGTTTCAATAAAAGAAATCGAAGAATATAAAGACCAAATATAAGATAAACTCATAATTAATGTCATAATACGAAGTAATTTAATGAAATAAAATTAACCTTACTAAGTTATTAATAATTTATATACTTATATATACTAATGTTTTACTAAAAAGTTAACCAAATTTAGTTATACACTAATTGTTCATCTATTTGTATTCTCATATACATTAAAACTCATAAAATTTATTGAAAGATTAACTAAAACGGACTTGTTATATATATATATATATATATATATATATAAACAAACCCGGATAAAGATTTCTTAATATCTAATGTTTCAATTAAATTAACCTAAAAAAAATAATTATTTGACATTCTAATAAAACAATAACTTGATCTTGTAAGTACATATGTTTGTGAAATTACTAAAAAAATTTCTTTTGATGTGATGTGATTGTACATTTTGTAGAGATTTTATATTTGTTTTGTATTGTAAATATAACTAGCAGTTATTAATTAATATGATTGAAGACTTATAGTAATAAGTTTATTAACTATAATTGGAATTAATATGAAAAATATTGTTTTTATCTCATATTACTATTGGGTATTGAGAAATTTACAAAAACAGGTTTTTTTTATTTTATTTTAAGTGATTATATATATATATATAATAGGTTAGGTTGGATTTGGAGAGCTTAGATTCGTAAATTAAAAACCTAGCTTAAACCTATAATTTGAAATTTATAGGTTCGATTAATCTGATTTTTAAATGTGGTTCAAGCAATTAAGGTTGATTATAAAGTTCATACGTTTTTTTGAACATCCCTAATAAAACTGGTTGAAAGAATTATTATAAGTGAGAGGCTAGAAGTCCAAAACCTGAAGTTCTTTTGCATTTATTCTTAACAACTTAAAGATCTATAACAAAAATCTTTATGTGTGGCGTAGGAATATATTTTAGAGTTTGGCAAGGTTATGAATATTAAGTAAATTTTACTTTCCATGTTATCTTTATTTTTGAGAAAAATTATCACAACAATTTTCACGAATCTTCTAATTTGATTACAGACAGTCCACCTGAAATCCGTGCTAAAAACAAGAGTGCCATGTTACTACAAGGTTATAGCTCTCGTCGGCACTGAAAATTTCAAAAAAAGAATTGTTTTTGTTCCCTCTACGAAAAGGTGTAAATCACTAGCTAGCATTTTGACTTCTCGAACACAACAGCTAAAAAGCCTTGTTTGAAATAGACCTCCTCCTCACATTCATTGTAAGGCCCAACAAGATCTAAGGGCTAGATTTCTTGATTGCTCGGGTCGGCCTACCATGAACAGGTGGACATAAGGTTGAATTTGAATTATTATCCTTTTAGTTATAAAAAAAAAAAAAGGGACTCCCATTTTTGCTTTTGGTGATGTTGATGTGTCCTCCATTCAGTGGCTGACCGTACGAACTCGCTGCTCCTTTGAACTTTTTTCAAAAGATAGAAAAGGATGGTGTTTTCGTCGGACACCTGTAATTGGTTGCTGGAATGTTGTTGTCAACGACAGTTCCACATGATGTCTGATTACCATGCACAGCCCCATCTTCTCATGCTAAAATTACTAATCTTAACTATTGAATTGCTGAATTCACTAATCAGATTCAATAAATTTTATAGTAATCATTATAGGTAGCTTTAATTAATAAAATTCTTCTTAATTCCATTAAACATTTAAAAAATCATTATCCACGTTTCAACTGTGATAATTACAATCTTCGTGAATGTAAATGAGTTTGCCATTAATTAATAGGATAAGCTGAAAAAAATAAAACAACAACACAGATAAATATTTATTCAAATTAAAAGAACATAATAATAAAAAGCATGAAAAAAATAAATTTATGTTGACCATAACCGACTTGGTAAGAAAATAATAAATAAATAAACCAATAAAATTACTACAAAAATTATAAGGTTTTGATTGAGATATTGGCATGGATATATATATATATATATATATGTTTGTGAGAGAGAGAGATAGAGAGATTAAATATTTTATTGAAAAATTGGATTATATAAAATTGTATACCAAAAAAAAAAAATCTTTGTGGTATTATCAATTTGCTATTTTTTTTTTTTTACATTTTAAAATTATTAATGAAAACTTATTTGGTTTACGACCAAGTGGAGGAAATTGAGTAATTCGACTTGTTTTTTTATTTCAACAAGTAATATTTTATTTTTATTTTCTTTTAAATTGAATAGATTGTTATTATTGTTTATTTTTTTTAACTTTTAATTTTATATAACTTGGTCAAAATGTAGCTTACATAAAATTGCATAGTTGACATTCGTTAGCTTTTTTCAAAAATATTAATAGAAACCATCGATAATATATACATATACTCAACTAAAAAAATTAAAATATAAATATTTAAATAAAAAGTAAAAATTATGTATACTCAAATAAAAATATAAAAATATACACATTCAATTAAAAATAAAGTGAAATGTTCAACTTTATATGAAAGACAGATCAGTATATTAACGCTTCAAGTTAACTAACATGTCTCAATCTGATTTAAACACTTGATTAAAAAAAAAATTAACACATATTTGAATAGAAAATATTAAAAAATTCATATATCAAATACATAATAATCTCGAATCTTGTCTGTTGTTAAATAACTCCTGTATGGAGTCAAAGTCATTGTCTGTCGGGCATAGTATTGGAGTAAATTATAAATTAGTCCCTTTATTTTTGGAAAATGAATTAAATAATTTTTATTTTATTTTAAAAACTAATTAATTATTCTTTTAGCCAGTGTTATCTATGGTTAATCTAATATCACTTTCTTCCAAAATATATATATATATATATATATATATATATATATATATATATATATTTCTTTTCTCATCAATATTTTCATATTTTTTTACTTCTTTTTCTTTTTCTTTTTTATTTCTTAAAAATACAAAATAAATTGAAAAATAACTAAAAGGATTAAGTTATAAATAAATTTTAAAAAATAGGGAGTAATTAATTATTTTTTAAAACTAAAAAGACTATATAATTTATTGTAGAAAACTAAATGGACTAATTTATAATTTACTTTATATAAGATAAAATATATGAAGGATTTGGCTTTACTATCTGAAGTAAAAGACAAAAACTTACATCGGCCAGCAAGCCTTAGACTAAGAGGGCTTAGCACCGTTTTCAAAGACAGAAAATGATACGACTACCTTTGTCGGATTGAGTTCATTTGTTGTCTGAGCAGGTAAAATCAGAATGGGAAAAGAATAGCAAAAGAAGGACAACAACGCGCATTCAGACACTCATTTAGGTTGTTGAATCAATGACCCAAAATTGTTCAAGGCTTCAAGCTGCAATTTAAACAGTCAGATACTCCTCCTCTCGTTCTTATCTGGTGATAACTTTACATGGACAAACTTAATTTCCCTCCTCTGATGGCAATTATTTCTAGCAAAATATCCAAAGAAGAGAAATTGAAAACTTGTTTCATCGTCCCATTTTGTTTGCAGAATGTGCGAAATACTGCATTGGTGTTAAATGTCAGCAATGTTTACGCTTAAACATAAACCTATTGTCGGATAGGTAGAAAGATAAAATTAGAGCCATGTGAGTGGCAGTAAGGACCCTAAGAACAAGTATTTTCCATGTGAACTTGACCCTTTACTGCTGCCAAATTCATTGCCATCAAATGTATTGATGATGTTCATGTCGGGTTCATTAAATGTTTTTCTTCATGTCTTTTCAAAACCTTTTGGAAATTGGTGGATAATACCATAGCATGGCACATCATGTTTTCTAGGACGTCTTAGGTGTTAGAGGCTTTTCAATAGGGCGAAAGCAAACAAATATATTTGCATGATCTTTTGTGAGTACTGCAGGTTGAACGGAATGGAGTTAGCCCAGCGACAAATTTGTGACAAGGCTTCAGATGAAGGACAATATATATGTCTCCAAAAAAAAAAAAAAAAAGGCAGTACGAAATGCAATGTACAATTAAATTGACATTATATGTCACCGACCCTTTGGTGCTTGTCATCAAGTGGAATATTTTTCCCTCTTGAATGGTGATTGCGGCAGATGAGGACTCAAAAGGGTTGAGCTTCGAGATCAACAGGGGAGGTTGGACTGGTTCTTTTATTGTATGAAAGGAAGAGACCCATGAAACCTATAATCCAACCTATATTTTTAAGCAATTTTGAAAACCCATTCTGCGTTAAGCAAGATTGGGCCGGGGCATTCAGTTTCTAGCAAGACAGATTTTCTGATAGCTAGCTCTGCGGAAACCCAAACCTTATTTCTGTTAGTCCATTAGGCCATTTAGTCCGGAATGCTAAACAAAATTCACAAATTGATTCTTCTTGGACCTTTTATTTGAGCAGTAGCTGTGACAGATTAAGGGAAATGAGAAATTTTATAATACCCAAGAAGTGGTTAAAGGTATATATAATAATTATTTTATAAATTTATTTTAAAGATAGAGATAGATATATAAAAAAATAAAAATAAAAATAAAAAAATTATACAAACGGTGGAAATTTTCTTATCACTTTTGATAGATTCGAATATTATATTTTTTTTATGTATCTATCGCTCTTCTCAAAGTGAAATTCATAAAGTAATTATTATCACTAGTTATTCCTTAAGTATTATAAAATTTCTCCTGTAAATGTACGAAACTTTTGCTTGTTACTTAGTTATTGTCATCTGAAATCAAATTTTGTACCAAAAAAGATTAAAGTTTAACCAAAAAAAAAAAAAAAACAACAACAACAAGAAGTGCTATTGATTTCATATATACTTGCACAAAGATACAAAAAATGCATTTGGAGCCATTTTCATCCAAAAAAAGATCCACCCTAGACATTATCAAAATACCCAAGAACAAGTAGACAAAACTCAATTATTCAAATTTAACGTTTTAATTTGTATGACACGCCCACCATAAAATGACAAAAACATAATCTTCCTTGGGTCATTTTGGTGTTGTATTTTTTGTGAAATTAATGGTCTTCATCCTATAGTCCTAATATTTCAGTCTTCTTCTCTATTTGTCCATATAAGCTAAGCAATTTCGTAAATGCCAATCTCGATTTCGGCTTACATAATATTTAGTGTCAGTATCGTGTTCGGCATTACTTTCTAAGTTTGGTAACGTAAGGAGATTTCTTTATTCAGTTTAGTAATATTTTATAGTTTTATTTGTGAGATATTTAACTCATTATTTCTGATCACTTACATATCTCTAATGGAGGATTTAATAGGGGGAAAAAAATTGTGGGGAATGCCTGGAAACTATGTTGAAGGAGAGATTCGAACTTGTGTGATAGTTTCCCGTTTTCCTTTTTCAATATGTTAATAAATGCAATGGAAATTTTTATTGGATATAATGTGATGGAAAATTTATTAATAAGAAAATATGTAGAAATTACAACAGAGAAAATATATCGAAACTCCATAGTTTCCATAAATAAAAAAATGTTCTTTCCAATATTATTTCTAATTAAAATATTAGGCATAATAATGTATATAATATAACATACACCAATCCTACAAACATTTTTACTAAATTTCAGAATTGAGTTTGGTTCAATTTTAAAAGATTTTAAATTTTTTTATGGATAATCTATTTTTAATTTTTTTAAAGTTTTTTTTTTTTTTTCATTTGATATGAGACAATTTTTCTAACAATCTACATGTATAATTTTTAAAGTAAGAAGTTGTATTAATTAAGAAGTTTTATTATTAATGATTATTTTTATGTTTATGACAGTAATGTGACCCAGCCTTTTATTTGGTTAACTTAATCTAAAAAAATAATATTGTTCTTGAAAAAAACTATTTTCCAAAAGTTACTGCAAACTAGAATTTGACTCTAAATATTATATTCAAGAAAATCAGTGTTTGTGGAGAAAAGGTATGTGAATATTTTTGTTTTCCTTTATAGGAAAGGCAATAGTTTGTTGATGCCAATTTTTGGATAAGCTATTTATATGGATTATGTGAAAAAACAGAATAATGTTTGGAGTATATTAGATGGGTTTATGGATATGCATGTGTTAGTTGAATCTCTTTAAGTTTATAAGGAAGGCTTAGCACCAAATGTCATTCTGATATGCAATGACATCCTTTTTGTTCAATTTGACATCTATTAAAAAAAAAAACAATAACAAATAAAACCTATAAGAAAGCAAAGAGCTAATAATTCCACACTAAAACATTAGCTTGTAAGTTTCACTTGTCCCATTAGTTTACTCTGCAAATATTTAATTGTTGAAAGCTATGGGGTTTATTTTTCTTTCTCTTATTTTTGGCGGATAGGAAGCTAAGAATTTGACTTTATACTAATGGCATTGATACTGTCTGTAGATTTTTTTTTTTTTGAATCTTTTAGAATATTTCAAATCGAAAGATCCGGACTAATATCTCACCATTCTATTGAACACACAAGACGAAAATAGTTATTTAAAAAAAATTTTACACACATAAAGAATCGAATAAGAAATCACTTGTTTAAATGACTCAAGTCCATTCCACTCAATCCAACTCTCTCTTTGCTAGAGAACATTTTAATATAAAATATAATATGTTACTAGTTTTTAATTCTCTTCGTTTATTTTAATCTTTTTTCTTTTTCCTCATAAACTAAAGAGTTTTATAGGATAAATTGGCTGTAGACAGAGTAGTTGGGGCACAATAATGATGAACTCGGTTGGCAATTAAAAAAAAATACAATATATTACTATTTCAATGCTCGTTGATTCAATTCGTTAAAAGTTGATGTGTAAGTTATCTTAATATTTTATTATTTGAAAGTTTCACTTTTAATTTTATCTATTTGAGATATTGATTTTTTTTTTTTCAATTCAATTGTATGCTGTTAATCCAATATATTACATGCTGGCATGTGTTATCTCGTGACACATGATAAAAAAAAAATGCTGACGAAAAAATTATGAAAAATCAAGAAGATAGAAAAAGGAATAAAGAATAAAAAAGAAGAAGTAAAAATTAGGATATAAAAAGAGAAGAAATAAAAAAATATCTAGGACTAGAAATTAACCTACATTTTTAAAATAAAATTAAATCAATACTATTATCAAACCCATTCCTAACATCACAACCAAGCTACTACTGTCAAACACCATGAACCATGGAGGTAGTAAAACCATTTCATTCCATCTTGGCATTAATTGTTTCATGTTGGTAATTGACATCAATAGATTATGGTGTTGGATATGTTTTTGAGAACGTTGTTGATTTAATTTTATTTTTCTAACGTAATACCTGAGACTTAGACATCGAATTCAAGTTTTGCTTTCTTTTCGTGGTCATTTTTTTTTCTTTTTCTTTTTTTCTTTTTTTTTTTTTTGATTTTTAGTTTCCTAATCTTTCATAATTTCTTCATCGGGGCTCACTTTGTATCTCACATATTGAATTAAGAGCATATATTTAAATAAGAAAAAAATCAATAATTCAAAAAGGTAAAATTAAAGGTTAAATACTTAAATAAAAACATAGAAAAATAACAAAAATTGGGCACCAAATATATAGTTTTGTATAATGATCCATCTTTTACACTGTTCAAATATATATATATTTCTTGCTAAATTAACAAATTAAAAGTAAAACTTAAATTTTTATTTTGATTTTAGTTATTTTCTTAATTAAAATCTTTTCCTAATTGTATTTATATATATATATATATATATATATATATATATATATATATATATATATATATATATCTTATAAACGTATTTCCTATCATATTGAACAGTGTATGAGAAGAAAAAATTTCACAACTATATGCATTCATATTAGTTCTTGTGTTGCAGGATAAACCATATCCATATGCATTCATTATTTCAATTTGTGGTCTTCAGTAAAATTATCTTGAAAGGAAGCTGCTACGAGTTATTGTTATCTGAAATCTAATTAATGTTACCTAAAAAAACGTTAAAGTTTCGCCAAAAAAAGGGGTAAAAGAAAAAAGAAAAAGAACAAGAAGTGAAATCAGGGTGTCAAAGCCCATTAAACTATACTTTTCCATTTATTCTATGGATAGATACATACACAAACATACAAAAGATCCATTTAATTTGTTCGACGCATACACCATAAATGGGACAAAAGATAATTTTCAATCGGTCATTTTCTTATTGCATTTTTTTATGAAATTAATGGTCTTCATCCTATAGTCATAATCTTCGAGGAGTCTTCTCTTTTTTTTTTTTTTTCTTCTTTTTTTTTTTTTTCATATAAGCTAAGCAATTTCCTAAATGCCAAGCTTAATGTGGGCTACATAATATGAGGATGTGTTGGGTATATTGAACAAAACTAGACTGGATAGGATAAAACAAGCTATACAATGTTTGATGATTATTTTGAACACGACAATGATTAATTCTTGTCATGTCCAATGTTATCACAAAAGCAAATTCTTATCCGGCTCGCCCATGTACAAAATAATACTCAATTTTTTTATTATTATCTGTTATCTATTTATCATTAATTTATTTTTTAATTTGGTTGACTAAAGTTTGATCAATTTTACATATATTTATTAAAATGAATTATTACATGCAGCGGCTTAATTGTGAAAAAAGAAAAAATTTTCTAATTCTGAAAAATGACAAGACTTTAAAACTTCATTAAGTACTAAAATGTTATGAAAATAAAATATATGAACTAAAATAAATTGAGTTTTGCACATATTGAGACTCCATACAATTCAAAAAAAATTTATTGAGACTTTAAGTGTTTTTTTTCTATCCAATTTAAGAGTTCAACTCTTATGTTGTTGTTTTAGATTCTAATATGCCACATAAGTACACATAGTAAAATGTTAGCAAGTTCTCGCTAATGACGACTTACCATATGTCATGGTGGGCTAAATTGAGTTTTAATGAAAATAAAAAAAATTTTCATGAATTTTAAATAACGAAAAAAATAATAAATCTAAAAACAGATTAAGAAAATACAATTCAACCTTTACCCACTAAAACTAAAAATCCCTTTCTCTCTCCTATTCATTTTTTTTCTTTCCTCCTTCGATTTGCAATCAAAAGTGACAATCCCTAATTCCCAAATTTCAAACACTCATACCTAATCCCTAATTTCCCAATTATTAACTTTAATCCTTATTTCCTCTTTAACCTTTCCTCTTTCTTTCTCTTTCGTTGTGTTTTTGTTACAACTCAAGTAGCAGAGACGAAGATAGGCAATAGATGAATGAAACTTGTTGTATTATCAATGAAGGAAAGTGTTTACAGTGATAGAATAAGGTACATTCAAGAGGGCCTACTCTCCAATATTCTCACTAGACCAAAATAGAAAATATGCCTCTCTCACCTCACTCATTCTCCTATTATACCCAGTAAAGTCGTCGGAGAATCCTAACAAACTTGCCACATCGGACTTCTAGATGGAAAAACCATTGACGCGACTTACTCAAGGACAACACAATAACGGAATAGAAATAATTAACAATAGCATAATTTGGGGCAATAGCATTCTCTCGGGCCTTTAAGCACGTCAAACTCCCTTAGCTACATTTGGGCCTCTCTTCTTCTTCCCGGCATATTGGAAGCGGATCGGAGGCTTATCAATACCCGCCTCTATAAGTTTCACCTTGTCCTTAAGGTGGAAAGAGGGAAATTGTTGATCAATGTGTGGTATGGTTCCCATGAGGCCTCAAAATCCGGCAAGCCCTTCCACTTGATTAACACTTCCGGATCGACCTTGGTTCCATTTCTCGTGCGTATATTCGCAACAAAAGCCGGTTCCACCCTCTATTCAAGGTCATCTTGCAGGGAGGGGGAAGGTCCTAGCTAGTTTTGTCCACCCCAATGGCCGCTTTGAGTTGAGAAACATAGAACACGAGGTGGATGAGGGATGACTCAAGTAGAGCTAACTTGTAAGCCACTTGGCCAATTTGTTATATAATTGGATAAGGACCAAAATAATCGGGGTGACAATTTTTCATTCAGCTTCCGAGCCAATGATTTATGGCGATATGGTTGAAGCTTTAAATAAACCAAGTCCCCTACTCGGAAATTCACATTACGTCGATGTTGATCTACTTGTTTCTTCATGCGTATTTGGGCTAATTGCAGTCTGCTCTTTCATTTTTTTGAGCATTAAGTCCCTAACTCGTAATTGCTCCTCCATGACAGAATCGTAGGTGCTCCGGCTCGAGAATTACAGCAGAGGTGGTGGATCCTATCCATATACAACCTTAAAAATGGAGTGAGCTTGGTGGAGGTGTGGAATGATGTATTGTACCAATACTCACACCAAGGCGACCAAAGACTCCAAGTTTTTGGTTGGGATTGCATAAAGCGACGTAAATAATTCTCAAGGCATCGCTTGACGACTTCGGTTTGTCCATCCGTTTGGGGATGATACGCAAGTGCTACGCTTCGACCTTGTCTGCTGGAGATGAAACAACTTAGTCCGGAAGGAGCTCATAAAGACTTTGTCATGGTCTAAAACAATAGAGCGGGGAAACCCATGAAGCTTGACAATGTTTTGCACAAAAATCTCTATGATTCTAATAGCTAAAAATGGGTGTTTTAAGGCCACGAAGTGGCCATATTTGCTAAAATGGTCCACCACTACCAACATCACATTATACCCCGAGGATTTGGGTAACCCCTCAATAAAATCCATAGACACATCTTTCCAAATCCGTTCGGAATCGTGAGGGGCTACAATAGGCCGACAGGAGATAACGATGAACTCTTATTTTGCTAACAAACCTCACAACTCTCCACATACTCTCCGCATTATACTTCGACCATTATTCTCTTATAAGTCTTGAGATAACCCGCCCGCCTCTACTAAACTTCTATGAAACTCAACAAGCAATACCGATATAGAAGGGGAGGCTTGAGAAATTATCAAGCGATTCTTGTATTGGAGCCGCCTTTGGATCAAATTTCAGCTCGGTTTGCAATCGGGATCCCGCTCGCAAAGCGCACTTGTTGGCTACCAACTTTGGATCCTTGTCCACCTCCTACATCAACTTTTCCATATCAAGGCATTGGGCCACCATCATATGCATGAGGGTTAGCAACCGAGATAGCGCGTCTACTCGCCTTATTTTTTAATTCAAGTTTGTATTCAATGTCAAAATCGAACCCTAAGAGCTTGGTTAACCATTTCTAGTGCTCCGTGGACATTAGTTGTCGTTCGAGGAGATGCTTGAGGCTTTAGGCTTTTTGATCGGTTTGGACTAAGAACTTTCTCTCCAATAAGTAGTGTCGCCATTTTTGCAATGCCAGCACTATGGCCATGAGTTCCCACTCATATAAGTATTTCAATTGAGCTCGCCCTTCGAGGGCTTGATCGTAATACGCAAGGGGTGATTTTGTTTCATCAATGCCGCCCCCAAAGCTAGTCCCCGAAGCATCCGTTTTGACAACAAAACCCTCCTCAAAATTTGATAGAGCTAAGGTAGGAAGGGCCACCATTGCTTGTTTCAAACTATGGATCGCAAGCAATGGTTTCATCACTCCATTTAAAGGCATCTTTCTTCAATAACTTGATCGGCGGTGCGGCTACCTTTCCATAATCCTTGACAAATCGACGATAATATCCGATGAGGCCCAAAAACCCACATAGTTCGTTAAGTTTTTCGAAACCGGCCACCGTGCTATGGCATTAATTTTCTCAAGGTCGGTTGTTACCCCTTCGCCATGATAATATGCCCAAGCTATTAAATCTTGTCTCGTCCGAAGCTATATTTTTTTAAATTGGCAAATAGCCTATTAGCCTTGAAAATCGATAGTACCCCTCTCAAATGTTGTTTGTGTTGCTCCTAGGAAGACACTGTAGACCAATATATCATCAAAAAACACCAATACTCCCTTTGTCAACATCGGCTCAAAGATGGAGTTCATAACTAATTGGAATGTGGTCGATGCATTCGTCAATCCAAAAAGCATCACTAAGAACTCGTAAGTTCTAGGTGGAAAACTTATGTTGGCTAAAGGTGTTTGTGTGGTTCCATGGGGCTTGGGTTCTCTTCATGGTCTTATTGGGCTCATGTTCTTGGGCCAGCCTCATCACTAAATTGCCATCCTCAATTCTTTAGGCCGATTCCATGACTTCCAACGTACTATCGCAACTCAACTTCAAGAGTTCTCCCCGGTTCTCTCTTCTAAGGCATTGATGAACACCGCCACAAGAGTATCATCATCCAAGTGTTTTAATGGGATGGATAAAGTATCAAAATCCCTCATGTATTGAACTATTGTTGAGGTTTGTCGCAGTGATAAGAGGCGTTGTTATTGGGTTCTTTTTCGTTTAGGCAAAAATCATCGCAGGAGTTGGTTTTTTAACTCTTCCCAAGTCGAGTAGGGACGTCGATTTTCCTCCCACCGCAATCATACCAGCGATGATCCTCCGAGGCGTACCCTCGCAGCCTTCAATTTCTCCGAGTCGGTCGACTTGTTCACCCCAAAATACCTCTCAACCTTGAATACCCATGGTGTTGGATCATCCTCCCTATCATAGGTAGGCATCTCCAGCTTCTTTTCCTACCTAGGGTGATAGGTGGGTACATGGGTGGCCATCCCTTCGTCAATGACGTCTCCTCCATCTCTATACCCACGGGCGTAGTCCCTTTTGCTCTATCGGACTCGCCTACGCTCTTCCCCGCAGGCGGTGCTCCTATGGATAACACTCAAGACCTCATCCATTTTTTGGGTGAATGAGGATTCAAGGCTTACCATTTGATTTTTAAGGGATGGAAGTTTTTCTTCCAAGTTTTCCACTCTTGACTCCATTATGTTTGCTAGCATTCCCAAGGATTCAAACACCACGCTCCGATACCAAAATGTTACAACTCAAGTAGCGAGAGACAGAGATAGGCAATAGATGAATGAAACTTGCCGTATTATCAATGAAAGAAAGTGTTTACGAGTGATAGAATAAGGCACATTCGAGAGGGCCTACTCTCTAATATTCCCACTAGACCAAAATAGAAAACATGCCTCTCTCACCTCACTCATTCCCCTATTATACCCAAGCAAAGCCGTCGTGGGATCCTAACAAACTTACCACATTAGCCTTCTAGATGGAAAAACCACCGACACGACTCTAC
This sequence comes from Dovyalis caffra, assembly GCA_963924115.1. Lineage (NCBI taxonomy): Eukaryota > Viridiplantae > Streptophyta > Magnoliopsida > Malpighiales > Salicaceae > Dovyalis > Dovyalis caffra. Next base: position 13,082,184 of record CAWUPB010001194.1, on the reverse strand, counting down.
TCAAGGACAACACAATAATAGAATGGAAATAATTGACAATAGCATAATTTGGGGCAAGTAACATTCTCTAGGCTTTTAAGCACGTCAAACTTCCCTAGCCGCATTTGGGCCTCTCTTCTTCTTCCTAGCATATTGGAAGTGGATCGGAGGCTTATCGCTTTCTAATCCCTAATTCTTAAATTACGATTCTAGAAAAGAATGACTTCTTCATCGACATCCTTTTCCTCTTCCAAGTATTCAGCAATTTATGCTCTTAATGATAAAGAATTATAATGGAATGAGAAAGAATCCATACATGCCGAGAACTCAAGATTGAGTTTTAATAATGTTAGATTGAATGAAAAAATTACTATGTTAAGAAATGAGAATGAAGAATTATTGATTGAATTAGAGAATATGAGAATTGAGAATCATGCTTAGAATGAGCAAAAATAGAAAGAGAAAGAGGTTCTACTACCGGAGATTAAAGATCCGAAGTTAAGTTCGCTAATTTAATGTTGTTTAAATATAGAATTAGTAATGCTCTTAAACTATTTTGTGCAATAATCATCATATGATTGTAATATTTTGGGTTTGATTATATGGAATGGATAACAATCCCTCGCTTTGTAATTGTATTCTAGAACTATAATTTGTAATATCATGTGCATTTTGTAAGTATCGTCGAGTGGTGGATAAATGATAAGTGAATTATAATTTATAATAGTCATCATCCTTTATTTGCAGATGACATCTTGTCTTTTGTAATGGTTCTAAGCGGTAGGTTGACAATCCGATGCATGTTATTTGGGTTTATTGTGAGGCTAGTGGTTAGTAGGTTAATTTAGCTAAGAGATCATTTATATGTAGTAAAAAATTAACAATGGTGAGAAGTCAACTTATCTCTCGGTGGTTTGGTTTCTCCTAGGCTCCAAATATCATCAAATATTTAAGGGTCCCGCTCTTTAAAAAAAGGCAAAAAATAGCACACTTCATGTATTTGGTGGACAAGGTTAAAGATAAACCGGCTAGCTAGCAGATCAAGATTATTATCCATAGGAGGTAAACTTACATTAATTCAAAGTGTCCTATGTTCTATTCCCGTATACACGATGGCGATGCTACCGACTCTTAGAACAATCTTAGATCGCTTACATAAACTCTTCTCGAATTTCTTTTGGAGTTATGACTCGGAAAGTCATCATCATTGGGTTGGGTGACAAACAATCTCGAAACTAGTTCTGGAAGGGGGACTAGGCATTAGGGATTTATTTGATGTTATTAGCTTAATGAAAGGGAAGCTAACATGGTCATTTTTACAAGGAAATTCTCTTTGGGCAAGTTTTATGTGGTCTAAATATGGATATCCATACAACTTTGAGACGACAAGAAACAAGAAAGGTTGGCATGTTTGAAAGTCATTAATTCCTTATATTGATAATGTGTTGCAATCTTCTATTCGGATAGCGTAAGAGGGCGAGATTGACATCATAAAGGATTACCGGACCGTTTTTCCTCTAACCAATCTAACTATAAATAGGTATGTTTCTATTAAATATGTAAAGCCCAACTAGGAGATTTTTAATTCCCTTCCAATACAAGTTCAAGAGGCATTACATCAAGTTGTGTTAAACCCTAATGCCAAGGACATGTTTTTATATACATGTCGATCTAATGGGTTGTTCTCTACCAAGTTGTATCATCATCAAATTCATGCGAGGGCTCGAAGCTTTGCTTGGTGGAGGATTCTATGGAACTAGTGGCTTTTAATAAAAATTATAGCTTTTTATTGAAAATTCTTTCATGGAGCCTCCTACTCACCGTGGTGTTTCTTTAGTTTCCAAATTTCAATGTTGTACACGATCCGGTATTGAAATGTTGGACCATTTATTTGTCTTCAAAGAGTCGGCCTTTAGTATCTAGAAGTATTTTAGCAAAATTCTGAATGTTGGTTCCTCCTATAATTCTCAGTAGCATTTGGTCGGTAATTGTTTATCAATGGGAAAGGTTAGGGATCAAAAATCCTTTGCTCGGTCAATGGTATGTAGCAACTTACTTTAAAATCAAATGTTGGCTAACCGACCTATGCATACTATTTCGAACTTTTGAATTGTTAGCACTACATGATCGGACTCGTCTTTAAGCGGTATACCATTCATCTCGGACAAACTCGCATGTTTTCCTCTTCATTTGCACAATATATTTATCATTGAAATTGTATATGTTTACGACCCCATACCTCTCATCACTATTATACAATACCCTAAACTTTGAACTTAGATCTCTAAATTCTTTTATCTTTTCCCAAATCTTAGACCTAAAATTCCCCTTATACCTAAATATAAAAAATCTCTTAACAATAATTCTTTCCACAAGAAGAATTTTAATCTCCTCTAATAAAGACACAATACTTTTATTTCTTGCTTGTAAAATAAATCTATTTCATATTTTACACAAGTTATTATCAACTACATCGGATTTAATATGTGTTTAAAAGTAAGCCTTATACCATTTTTGTGAATACTCTTTCATGACATCTTCAAGTGTTGTCTTGCTATACTTCCCCAATTGCTCAAGATTTTCTTCTAAATCGATATGGTACTTGATTTGACATATACCAAAAACTACTTCTCAACATCTTCATCATTATGTGTCTTCCTTTATTTAGCACAAATATGTCTAGCATAGCACCTATGTTACGCTCTAGGTACTAATTCCTCTAAAATAGCGTATAATTCCTATATATACAAACAGCTAATTAGATTAGGAAGACTAACTAAAATTAAAGGAATGCTAATGAACAATGCATACTTACTAACCGTTTGCCTATCCGTTATGAAAGTCCATTCATATTCATTTTCATATAGAATCCCAACATCTTCCATTGAAAGTTGGATGAACTAAATCTAATTATCTTTTTTTCCACTTCACAACAACCCAATATAAAGAATACATTTAATTGTTTACATCTTTGTCAACATTTAACAACACTACTCCTTTTAATGAATCCTTCAAGAATGCACAATCTAACCCAAGTAATTGGCTTGCACCTTACCTTAAAGCCTTCTTTCACAACATGAAAATATACCTACATTCTTTTAAACCTATTTAAACCTTCCTCGTTCTCTTCGTTTCAAGAATGACCGTATTATTATCATTACATCTTTTTAACTCGGTTTTATAAACTTCAAGCCTCCTAAACTCATCCTTCATATATCAAGAATTAATCGGATGCATCAAATCCTTTGCATTTTTGGCATGTGATAATGTAATCTACACTTTCATATCGGACATACTATTTTCTACAATCTCATGTAGCTTCTTATTCAATGCAGCTTTTCTAAACTTCTTCATAAAATACTCACTAATAAATCTATAAGTAACCCTAGAATTTGTAAAGAACTAATCACATATGTGTTATGTATCATAAGTCTTCACTATTAATTTTTTGGTCCTCCTTTCAATAGAACTAACGACTTCAAGAACAAGGGTCATTTTTGTAAATTCCTTTATTCTTATATTTATCATTCCTAATCAGCTTCAAATCTATTCTACTATTGATGACATAATTAATCATAATAGCTTTAACTTCTTTCTTGTTCTTAAAAATCATATAAAGTTAAAAATGAGGAGGATTTGAAGTCGGGCCAAACTCGACTAGTCCGTTTCTCTTTCTTATGCCTAAATCTTAATCATTGCTACTCGTAGTCTGCAGATCCTCCTCTTCATTTGAATTACAGTACTCCTTATTCAATTCTTGTTCTAGTAGTTCTAACTCTTCCGTTAATTTTCTCTTCTCATTTCCCTTCATATTTTCCTCTAAATTTTTTTTTTCATATTTCCCTATAAGTTTTCTTTCACATTTCTCCTTAAGTTTCCTCCCACATTTCCATCTAAGTTTTCCTCTAAATTTTTCACTAAATTTCCCTAACCTTACTTTTACTAGTTGATACTCGCTTTTATCTTTTTCAAACCTTCTCTAATTTCTCTAGCTTCCTCATCATCCGACACCCATTATGCATCCACTCAATATTTTGTATCTTCCACATCATTATATACTTTATCATTAGCTTCTAAATCATGCACTAGCTCATCCTCGTTATTGATATTCCTACTACCTATCACACTCTCTTTATTTACGAGTCTCACTAACCATCATACTTTTTTTATTTATGGTCTCACTATCCACCACTCTCTCCTTATTTACGAGTCTCATTACCCTTACTTATTCCCTCACACTTAACCTATCCAGATTGACCTACATTGACACTACTACCCTACTAATATTAGCAACACCATGGTAGCATACATGAACAAGTACTACCCATAACACTATCCATATTTTTATCATTTACTTTATGTTTAGAACTACCTTTACCAACCCATTGCCTATGTTCATTTATTCCTAGTCTTTTACATACAACTTTTGAGTTATAATAACCAATGAATGGGTGGACTCGAATTACTTCTTTCATAATATATGTCAATCAACAACCCTTTACACAACATATCATATATAGGCAAACAACTTTTATCATCCTTAAATACTACAAGACTTTGTTTAAAATTCAATTCAAGGTTTAACATCCTATAATAAAAAGCCTTGCATTTTTCATATCCCTAATCCTTAGCATATTCTAAAAACCCTCTAATTTGTATTAAATCGGGATCTACATTACTTCTCTCAATAACCTCAACTTCACTAAAAGACAAACTTTTCCTCTTTTATAATTTAACCCCAAAGTGAAGTCTTAATGTTGATCTTGTAAGTCCTATAGTCTTTGAGAAGATATAAAGGCAAAAAAAAAAAAAAAAGGAAAAAGTTTAGAGAATCTTATAGTTTATCAAAACCACATCATAATCAACATACTCGTCAATGACAAAGACAAAGGCAAATAAAAAAAATTTCAAATAATAAACAACCCAAAACAAAACCCATATAAACCTAAACAATATAACTACTAAACAAATCCATATAGTTTATTCAAGAATTAAAATTATTTCTTAAACTATAGACAAAAAGTTCAAAGAACACAAATTCATATTTAAATAACAAATAAACATAAACAAATATAAAACTCATACAAGTAACAACCTATTTTGATAAACCCATGATGCACCCAATATACGTAAATATAAAAAACAAAAAAAAGAAAAAACATATTGCTTACCTTGTTCCTAAAATTATGATTTATTTTAATCATAGATGAAAGTTAAATAAAACACAATAGAAGGAAAAAGATAAAGGGAAGGTTAAGGGAGAAATGATGATTATGATTTTTAATTTAGGAATTAGGGATTAGGTATCTAGGTCTGAAATTTAAGAACTAAGGATTGTAAGTTTCGATTTCGGATCGAAATAGGAGAAAAGAGAAAAAAAAAGCTGAAATGAATAAAAGAGAGAAATGGATTTTGTAGTTTTAGCGAATAAGGATTGAATTGTATTTTACTAACCTATTTTTAGGTTTATTATTTATTTAGTTATTTAAAATTCATCAAAAAAAATTATTTTTGTTAAAACCCAATGTAAGTCCACCATGATATGAGATAAGCTATTATTGGTTAGACTTTGTCATATTTTCTTACATGGCACATTAGGTTCGAAACAACAACAATAACAACATAAGAGTAGAACTCTTAAATTAGATAAAAAAATATATGGTCTCAATAAAAAAATTCAAATTGTACAGGATCTCAATATATGTAAAACCTAAAATAAGTTATTGAGAAATTTCTAGGATCAAAATAATTTTTTGTAAAAACTTTATCTATTCATATCATGTCCATCCTACCAAACATAGGAGAAGAAACATGTAATTATCCGGCTTAATCTTGTAAAATTCAATCTCATTTATTATCCAAACCCTCTCTAGTTCGATTTAATCCAATTCCAATTGTCCATTTTATTTAGCATACCAAACATAACGAGTAGTATCGGTATCGTGATCAACTTCATTTTTTATTGGTTCACCTAAAGAGATTTTTTTTTATTTAGTTCAAGTTATATTTTATATTGGTATTTGTAAGATGTTAGTTAAGAGAAATAATACAAAGAAAAAATATGAAAGAAACTCTTATAACAACGATAATTCATGATAGTTGTATCATATTGTATTTACATGTAGAGTTCAAGTATAATATAGGAAAGAATTATGCACAATATAGGAAATATCATAATACATATAACATAAGAAATATAGACAAGCAGTATAAAAAATTAAAATTTAGAAATTATGACTTAATATAGTTCTTAAAGTTGAGGAGAGTAAAGAATTACACATAAGAAACTTAAAAGTAAGTAGAAGAAATTGATCAACGGCTAAATGTTAGGAAATAACATTAGCAATTTGATCTTGAGAAGCAATGAACATGACATGAAGAAACTCATTGCATACTTCATCTTGGATAAAATGAAAGTCAACTTCGACATACTTAGTATGAGCATTGAATACATGATTGACTAATAAGTAGCATTAAGATTGTCACACTAAAGATTAGGTGGAGATAGAAGAGGAATAGCAAGTTCATGAAGAAGGGATTGAATCTAGAGTAGTTTGGTAGCACCGAGTAGCAAAAACTTGATGTTTGGTTTTAGTCAACAAATGAGTAATGACTTATTGCTTGCTAGATTTCTAGAAAACTAGATTATGCTCGAGAAAAATAGTAGCACCACACGTAGACTTGCTATTGTCAAGACCACCAGCCTAGTAAATACATAAGGAAAAAAATATGAGTGTCAATTGAAATAAAAACCATTATTAATAATGTGCTTGGAGACAGGGAAGGAATCGCTTAACAACCATGCAATGTTCTTTAGAAGGAGAATGCATAAATTGATAAGTTTTGTTAATAGAAAAATTGATATCCGGATGAGTAAGAGTCAAATATTATAAAAGATCAATAATAGAATGATACTTGGAAGACTCAACAAAGTGGACAAATCTTGGTAAAAGTGAAGGCCGAGTTAGCCACGGATTTATAGGTAGATATAACAACATAAGCAAGAATATCTTGGATGTTTTTCTTCCGACAAAAAAGAAGGTTTTGACTAATAGATGTCACCTCAACACTAAGAAATTAGGTAAAAAAAAAACAAAAACAAAAACAAAAACAAGATCAAGTAAGTGAAATTCAAGCAACGAGTAAGTGCAATGAAACTTGTAATATGAGAACGACTACTTTTTGTGATAAAAATATTATCAACATAAACCAAGATGAAGATGAAGATGAAAACCTTATAAGTAAGTAGAGTAAAGAGAGAAGTGTTATTTTTAGAGCTTGTCGATAGAGCCTCATGGGTGATGCATAGGAAACGAAGTCGCCACTTAGCTAATCGTAGAGAACTAAAAAACCCTAGATAAAATGGTTTGCATATATATATGGGTAAGGGATCAATTATGTATGAAAAGGATAAACATTATTTCCATCCCGTCCTACTTGATATATGCTATATTGTTTGCATGTAAAAATAAAAGTCTTGTTTTAATATATTATATTTCTATGCCTATTTAAGTGAAATTATTAAGCTAGGATGGAATGGCAAAGTAATTTAGAATCTAGGTCGGTTCAAGGCTAGTACTCATACTCAAAAGGAAAAGGTGAGAGAGATTGAAACTTTTGCTAATCACTAGAGAACCTAACCTAGATCGATAAATAAGTGACTTTCTAAAGATTGATAGCCTTTATTGATATGAACGAAAGTCACCACATAAGTGAGAGACCATCACCGACTTCGGATCATGGATTTAGAAAGCTACCGACAACTATCAAAAAACTAAAAAGCCACTAACAACTCCATTTCACTCAAGCAAAGAGAAGATAATTGGTTTGGAAGCCACTAGCAACGTCTTCACATAAGTGGAAAATTATCGATAACTTCATTTCAAACAAGCAAAAAATAGGTAAAACGACTTAAAACCATTAGTAAAAAAATAAAAATAAAAACGATTTCGAAACTACTAACAACTTCAAGCACATAAATAAAAAGCCACTACAACTTTATTTTGAATAAACAGAAAGCAAGTAAATTAATTTAGAAGCCACCGATGGCTTCATCTACACGAATGGAAAGCCACCAATAGCTTCATTTTAAACAAACAGAAAGTCGATAAATTGATTTGGAAGCTATAAACAACTTAAAAACATAAGTAGAAAAGTCATTAATAGTTTCAATTCGTACAAACGGACAATAAGTAAATTATTTTGGAAGCTATATAGAGTTTCGACCACACAAGTAGAAAGCCACCGCCGCCTACATTCGACAAATAGACAACGGATAAAAAATCTCAAGCATAATCGAAGTGAGACCATTTGATAGCTTAATTATCTATAACACCACATTTATATCATTTATTTATCATTTTAAACAATCTAAGTAAGTTTGAAAATTATCAAACATCATGAAAATGTTATAAGTCCCTTTTTTCTCGAATCGGTTTTACTTTTTTCAATCTTGATGAAGATTGATTATTTCAATCAATCGAGAAGCAAGAATAAACTATTTATATATTTTGAAACGATTGTTGTAAAATGACTAAAATGCCACCGGTTAGTTGTGAAATGAATAAAATTCCCCAACATAAAAGAAATTATAAAAATTCCCCTAATGCTTGTGTTACACATGTCGCCATTATCCAGCCATCATCGGCCATCGTTCCAACTAGACTAGGTGTGTGGAAGGGCTTGCATGATGAGGGAGGCTTGATTTACCTATTTGTGATGGTAGCATGAGTAGCCATTAACATAGAAGATCGATGACCTAAAAGTTTTGACCTAGAGCCCCTCTTCTACTCTATTTGATTCTAGCAAGGATGCTCGTTTTTGAAGCTCCAAATCTACATAGTAGATGTTCCTAGGATTGGTTAGAAGGTTCTAGGATTGATAGGTTTCCACTTAAAAATGATATGTAATAATAAAATATTAGGAAAAAAGTTATTATTATTTTAAAGACTTATGTATATTTATCCTAAATATTAATGCTAATTTTTGAATGATAATTCAAATTTTGTCTCTAATTTTTACTTTAAGTTTAGTAAAAAATTATTTTATAAGATTAAAAAAATCGGAGAGTAATATAAACCCTTTCTTAAGGCCTTATCCATTAGTTTAAGTTTTTGTGTTGAAATGATTTTAAAATATGGTATTAAAGTTTTGTTAACTAAGTGCTTACGAGTTCAAGTTTCACCACCTCCACTTTGTCTTCTCGCTTACCTTCACTTTCTTTTTTAATAATATCATTCATTAACTTAAACTTTTGAGTTGAGATGACTCTTTAATTAAAACAATTAATTTTAGCATATTTATAAAAAAAATTATGTAAAATTTTTTATTTGAGAATTATGTTTATTTAATAAACATTAATTCAAATTAATTCACTTATAAATAATTTAAAAAAATCTAATAGAAATTAAAAAAATATTTTTATAGATTAGTTAAATAATACATGAGTAAAGTATGTGCGAAAAAAATTAATTCTTCTTAAAATTATATGCTAAATTTTATACTTGATAGTCGAAAAGATTAATTTTGCTGAGCAAATCAAACATATAAACTAAGTACAAATTACATGAAAAGAAAAACAAAACAAAACTAATTCTCAAGTCTAAAGGTGTCAATTCATTTTTAACTTTCATGGAACCTTCATAAGCTGAATTAAGATAGATAAGTCATATATACATTTGATAATTAGGAACGCATCCATCAAATAGGTTTAAATAATTAGTCTTTTCATGTAATCATTCAAATAAATAGAACAGAAACATTGTTACACTTTCATAAATACATTAATTGTGAGCATATTCACACGATCGATGTGGTAGCACCTTATTAGTTCTTATTGGCGAATCCAAGATTAAACTCTCGAAAGAATTTGCCCTGCATGATCACTGCAGCCTAAAAGGTTGTTTTTACCCTTCATAAGATGATAAAAATTTTGGAAAATTTCATTTCAATCTTAAACTATATATATATATATATATATATATATATATATATATATATATATATATATATATATATATATATATATATATATATATATATATATATATATTCAATTAATTTTAGGACCTATAAATTTTATCAACTTGATTCCAAACATTTCATAAAATTATCAATTACGACTTTCTATTAATGTTTATCAATATTTTGTTTAGAATTTTCTTCAATTGTTGCTATTTTTTACTTAATAAAATATGCAAATCAAATTTAAAAAAATTATTAAAGTTCATTAACATTTTTATCAAAAAATTTCCAATTTTTTTTAAAAAAATTAACAATAGAATTCAATTGAGAAATATAGGAAACATTTAGAATCAAATTAATAAAATCTATAAGTTTGAGATATAATTGGGAATGAGTATAAATTTAAGATTAAATTGAGATTTTTCCTATCAATTTAGACACATTTTTGCTTTGGTGTCACCTAACACATTTGGAAGTGAGGAATTAAGCTTGAATGCTAAACATATACATTATACGGGAAATACTTCAAAATAATCATACAAATTTTATTAATCAAAGTTTATGTACCAAGTTAGGGCGAAGAGGATATTACGGGCAAGACTTTATATAGCCATTATGAAAATCAAAGTTGACTGGAAAAGGAAATAAAATTAAATTAGATACATAATCATTCCAAAGATAATGCTAGATTTTATGTTGGACAAAAATCTTTTAAGTTTTTTTCCAAACAAATCAAATAAAATTTTGTATATTATACAAACTAGATTAACAAAATTATTGTAAGGACTTTCATTATCTCGCATCAAAATGGTTTTCATTTTTTATCAAAGTAGTAATAAGGATACCTAGTGTCACTATACTTCTACTATCATCACATTTCTTGTAGCATACTAGTTTATTCCCTATAAGTTTACTTCATGTAACTAGTAGTCGTAGATAGTTAGTTAGTTTACTTTCTATAACTAATAAAAGTTTATTATGATTATACTTCTTGTAGATGTAGCCCTCTCAGCTATCATAAGTCGGTATGTATACCGACCTTTGTAATCGATTATAGTGTGGAAGCTAATAAACTCTTTCATGGTATCGAGCCTTTAGAGACTTAACAATCCACAATATATTTTTTTCTTTTTTAACTCACCATGGCAACCCCTACTACACCATCGGATCGAACCTTTTGCTAATTGCTCTTTCCTCATCGGCTTTAGTTTCATAACCTCTTCCTAATCTTTATAACCTATTCGAGTCTCAAACTTACTTCCAACACCAACAACTTCATCCTATGGCAAAAATAACTTCATCGACTTTTACACTCGTCATGGTCTTCTTCATCATGTTGATGCGTCAAATCCTCTACCCAATCATATGTTTGATAATAATGAACCCAATCCATCTTTTATCAATTAAGAACATCATGATTAACTCGTTCTCATCGGGATTATTAGTTATCTAATGAAGGATGTTCTTCCTATTGTTATTAGAGCTTATATAGCTCGAGAAGCTTGGTTGAAATTAATAGTTGCATATGGTTCCGGCACCAAAACCCGGATTAAACATTAAAAAACAACCTCTATCACCTTGTTCAATGAACATTTGAATCATCCAGTAGTACTTCCAATGTGGGAAAGCCATCTTTGATGTCCTACATTCTATTGGTTCCAACATTCCTATGGATAATCTTGTTCAAGCCTTACTCCAAGGTTTTAGTCCTACCTATAAGCCCTTCGTACCGGCTATTGAATCTCGCAATGAGACTATGTCTTATGAGACTCTCTGTGGTCTTGCTCTCGGTGAATAATTTTAACTTCATGACACTATTTAGCTTATAAAAGTTTCTATTTTAGTTTCCATCGATCCTTCACTTGTGGTCATGGTGGGCGTCCCTTTACATATGGTTCTCACCCAGGATCTCCTTATCCCCGTGACATGAACTCGATTCTAGTAGTGTGGTTTGCCATAATGGTAAATCTTGCTAACGTTTGTCCACCCTAAAAATCATGCCAATCTACTCATCAAATAATACCCTCCTCTCACTTTGCTCATTCCACCTCTCGTCATACCTAACTTTCAATGGATTATGGATATGGATGCTACTCATCATATGACGGTGCACTTGAAAAATCTGGCCATCCACAATGAATACTCTAGTCCGGAGAAAGTCCAATTAATAATGGTAAACATGTTTTTATCTCTCATGTTGGTTTTTCTCCTTTTCAAATTCATAATCGTACTTTTCATCTAAATAATGTCTTGCATGTTCCTTCGAGGAATCAAAATATTTTATTTTTTAGTAGCTTTACCAAACATAATTCGTATTCTATTAAATTCTTTCTTGATAAATTTTTAGTAAAGGACTTAGCTACATAGGACGTTCTCCACGGAGATCTACTTGACAATGGACTCTACACAATCTCCTCCAATCTAGCCCTAGTTCACCGTCCCTCAATTCAAGCTCACAATACTTCTCTGTCCACTTGGCATGCTTGACTTGGGCATACATCAACCAAGATCGTTCATCACATCATAAGACACTCTAGAATACATATTCCTTCATCAAAAGAATTTTCCTTATATCATGCAATAGTATAAGCAAAATTCATAAGTTACCTTTTCCTCGGTTTGATTTTTTAGCAAAATAACCATTAGAATTAGTTTGTTCTTATGTTTAAGGTTCTTTTCTTGTATCCTCAATTAATAGATATTCTCATTAAGTGCTTTTTTTATTATCACTTTAGAAAATATTATTGGTTGTTTTCCCTACGTTATAAATTAGAAGTCCCTAAGCACTTTCATTAAGTCTAGGCATCTAGTTGAAAATTCTTTGGAAAATCAATTAAACAATTCCAATCTGATTGGGAGGTGAGAATCAAGCATTAACAAAATTTCTAAATGCCAATGGCATCTCTCGGAGAAGTGCATGTCCAAAAACGCCTAAACAAAATAGTTGTGCCGAGCACAAACATCGCTATATAGTTGAAATTGGACTCACTCTTCTCCATCATGCCTCTGCTCCTTTATCCTTTTGGACCTATGCTTTGTATACCACTATTTACACTATAAATAGACTTCCTATACCTTACTTATAAAATAATTCACCTCTCTATATTCTTTTTGGAACACCTTCACTATCCAGTGAACTCAAAGTTTTTAGTTGCCTATGTTATCCCTAGTTATGCCCATATGTTTGCCATAAACTTACACCACGTTCCTCGATTTATGTTTTATTAGGCTACAATAAAGCTCATAAAGGGTATATTTTCTATTCTATTTCAAGCAAAAAAAAAAAAAAAAAACTTATCTCACGTCATATTTTATTTCATATATAGGTTTTTCCCTTTGCTATATCAAATCCAAGCTCATCCGTCAAGCATAATCCATCCGAGACTTCGCTATTCTAGTTTTAACCTCTCTCATATTTTGTGATACTCGTCTCTTTCTCTCTCAATTTAAACAAATCTCCTTTTTGTAATTCAATAACCTACCACCTCACACTAGCCTATCTAGCTCCCTTTTAAATACATACCAACCTTCTCCATCTCACACTAGCCCGACCCACACCACTTTACCTAAGCCCATCCAACTCCCTTTCAAATATGCAATAGCCCACTCCATATCAAAATAGCCTAGCCTCCATTCAACCCAGTCCGACTCATCTCATCAAGCCCACTCCATATCCATCCAACGACACTAATCCAGCCATAGACCAATAAAACTTAAGCCCATCTTCTCCCACCCGTAATAAAATACAATCCACCCAATACAACCAAACCACTAATCTACACTTAGCCACTATCCCCAAGCCCAACATTTAAATCTCATACTTTCCACCCTCAAATGTACACACCTCCCTTTCTGAAATTTGAAATAGATCTAAAAAAATATCACCTCTCACCCTAGCCTCACACACTATCTACTTCATCTCTCCCATCATATGCTTCCCAACTATCGGAGTAACAAATTTTGTTTCTTAAGCCATAGCCACCCAATGTGATAAATCTAGATTTGCCCAACCACCAGCCACGCCACCATCTTCCAGCCCATCCTAACCTCGACCTCCTTAACTAAAGCCTACTCTTGTCACCTTTGATAAGCTATAATTTCCTACCTCCTTTGTTCAGCTATCATGCCCTCCATCCATAACTATTGTATTGCCTCCTTAACCAAGAAGCTTAGCAATAACAATCAATTAACAATTGTTGTTGCTCCTAAGCATCCCATGGTAACTTGTGTAAAATCGAGCAACTTAAAGCCTCGAACATACTCAACCATGATCTCTCTAACTACTCCATCTTCATACTTATTGTAATATCCGTGACCTAAAACCCTCTTAGAAATATAATTATGATGTATGGATATTTTTTTAATTAATAAAAAATGTGTTCGTTGAATAATTGAGTAAGATTGAAGTTCAATTAAAGATAAAAGAAACACAAGTAAAATTAATAAAATGAGTTCATGGAATGATGAAAGGTTGAATTAGGAAATGCTACCGTTAATTGGTATGATTATGCATTGACATAAAGGTGCAATTATAAAACATAAGGGTATAATCATAAAGATTAAAGGTTTAAGCCCTTAATTGAGATAATTAAGAAACTTTATAGACTTGAACTAATTTTAGGATTAACCTAGATGAGGGTCAAATTGATGAAAATTATAAAGTTACTCGATCGAAATTATATGGGCAAATTACAATGATTAAAACTTGAAGGACCAAGGTATTAAGTATCTATAATGTGAAGGACCCCGTAGTTGAATTTAACGGACAAAAAGTAGAAAAAAATCGAGATTTCTAGATTTTTTAAAGAGAAAAATGGGGAGAGAGAAAAAAAGGGGAAAGAGATTAGAGAAAGAAGAAGAAGAGAAAATCTAGAGCAAAATCGAGAGATAGGGACTTCACCCATCCAAATCCATCACTCCCAATCACCTAAATCCATAAAGAAACACCTTAAATTAACCTTCAAACCATATTAGAAGATCAAGCAAGGAGAAAGGAATAATTTCTCCAATTTGGTCAAAATTTTGGGAAGAAAGAAAAAGGAAGAAGCCAAGGGAAAAGGAAGAGAATGAACCAAATTCTAAGTAAGGCAAGTATAATTCCTCACCTACACCTTAAGAGCTTGATGTTTGAGGTGTAATTTGGTGTTAATTTAGGGTTACTTGATGAAGAGATTGTAATTAGATTTATTTATGATTGAATTTGATTGATTCGTTATTCCCTATATGTGTATGATGTAAAGAAAAAATGATGTTAAGTGCTTGAATTAATATAAATGTTTATGTTGGATGTGTTCTTGTTCCATGAATAAGGTGGATGAGCAAACCATACATGTGTGTGTGTGTGTGTGTGTATAATTTGGTAGCTATTTTATCCGATGCCTACTTTGTGTTTGATGAAATGCCATAGAGGCATTCATAAGGCTAGATATTAAAAGAAATGATAGTTTTCCCGTCTTTTGGCCTAATTTGGTCAAGCATGGGAACAAAGAACAAAAGAATTAAATGTGATGCAAAAGCTTAATGTGAGATTTATAGGTATAAATGGTATGGAAAAGGTAATGTTCTTATGAGAAATGGATTGTTTATAATGTTTGTTTGATTGATTAGGATGTGATGTTCATCATGTTTATGGATGCTTGCATGATAGGTTTTTATGTTGCATGCATAATTAATTATTTGAAAGATGTGAAGGATTTATAATGGTTATACATGTTCTCGAGGTAAAATGGTATGCATGCCATAGTCATGTTTATTGTAATGCATTTCAATCAAATGCATATGCTTATGCATATCTTCATCGAGAGATTTGGTAAAAACCTCGACAATTGGGAGATTTAGTGAAAGCGTCAACTAAAGAAAACGATCCACTTCTTCATCCAGGGATTCGGTAAAACCTCAACGAGTTGGCGGATTTGGTAAAAGACCCAACTAAAGAATATGGTAAAGGCATTTCTTGGTTGAGGGATTTAGTAAAGGCCTCGATAATTGAGGGATTTAGTGAAGGCCCCAACCAAAAAAATGATAAAGAAAAGGGTGCACCCAAAAAGGAAAAGAAAAATGGTTTTAAAGGCATGAGAAAGATTTTATGAAATATGCATCATGTGTATTCATGTATAAAGAACATCACATGTATTGCATGAGTTATACTTACTGAACTTTATATTGCTCACCATTTATTTCTTATGGTGTAGGAAATGATTAAGATAAATGAAGGGTCGCTGCTAAGACGAGTGATGGACTTATCGTTTTGTGTTCTTTGGATTTGGATTAGTGAGTATGGGAAATCATGTATGGCTTAACTTGATTTTTGGATATATATATATAGCAAGGTAGGCGTTTTTGATATAAATATAAATCAATTAAAGAAATATTGTTTTGGGTGTAAATGAAAGTGTTAATTGAAGGTTAAGTTGTTATTATGTTAGTTTTTGTTAATATTAGCTTATAGGTGCTTAGATGACTAATATGACTAGGATGGTATAATTACTAGGATTGTGAAAATGGTTGTAATTCAAAAAGATAAGTAAAGAATTAGGTAAGAATGTTAAGGGTAAGACTAAAAGTAAATGAAACGGCTAAACTATTAGAGGAAGTTTAAATGAAGCTAGCAAATGCTTAAAAGAAACTAATGTTAGCTCAATCAAACTCAAGGTTAAGGAGGAAAAATTTATACCCATAGTAGGTTTAAGAAGACCTAGTACCCCATACTCCATAGGGACCTAATGTAGTAAATGCCTACTTTTGCCGATGAACTAGAATGTGAAAGAGAGAAGGCTTTTTGGCTTACATCCATTGCATGTTGAATGTACGTCAATGCTAGTAATACCTTCAACCTATCTAGGTCCTAGGACGAAGGTGTTACACTCATAAGCAAGCATAGATCCACAAGTGGCATGAAGCAATGGCCGGTGAACTACAAGCAATACTTGCTAATGACACATAGGAGTTTGTTCCTTGTCGACCTACTTACAATGTAATTGGTAACAAATGGGTTTACAAAGTGAAGACAAACTCGGATGGGTTTATTGATCGATACAAGGCACGATTGGTTACAAAAGGTTTTAATCGGTGTCCTAGTATGGATTTCACTAATACTTATAGTCTCGTTGTTAAACTTGTTGCCTTTCGTCCGATTCTTTCCATAGTTGTTTCTTTGAGTTAGAAGGTTGAGTAACTAGATATATTAAATGCTTTCCTTTATGTTCCACTAGATGAAGTGGTCTATATGTCTTAGTCGAAAGGTTCCGTTGATCAACAAAAACCAACACATGTTTATAGGTTAAAGAAGTCCCTATATGAGTTAAAAACATGTGCTTTGTCAATGGTTTAAGTGCCTCACGTGCAAGCTATTGTTTCGGGTTTTAAAAGCTCCCAAACCGATGTGTCTCTATTTTTTAGACAATCTAGAAAAGACATCACTTTTTGTCTAATTTATGTGGATGATTTGGTTGCTACTAGTAATAATGGAACCTTGATAGCTTTTTTTATTTCTACTCTACATTCTAGTTTCCTAATGAAACATCTTGGGAGGCTTCAATATTTTTTAGGGATAGAGGCTGAATAGGGAGCCATTAGCTTGTTTCTTCATCAACATAAGTATTTCAATTACTACTCGTTAAAAGCTAATATGCATCGGACTAATGTCGCTTGTCTTACCACTAAGTTGAAAACTACAAGTGGTATCATGTTTCCAAATTTGACCCTTTTATCATAGTCTAGTAGGTGGCTTACGGTATCTTTGAATCACTCGTCCAAACATCGCCTACTCTGTCAATGAAGTGGCACAAGTATATGCACTCACCAATAGAAACTCATTGGATTGCTTTGAAAAGAATGCTACATTATCTTCAAGCCATAAAACCATATGGGTTGCTTCTTAAAAAATCCCCTCACTTCTCTATTAATGCTTATATAGATTCTGGTTGGGGTGGGGACATTGATGACCACAAAAACACATTTGGTTATGCCATTTATTTTTGTCAAAATCTAATTTCATGACGATCTAGGAAACGAGTGCATCGTTGCCCGCTCATCCACTCGAAGCCGAATATCAAGCTCTAGCAACGACTTGCTCGAAGTTTAATGGATTAAATCTTTAACGAAGGAGATTAGTATATCTCGCTCCCACAAAACCGAAGCTTTGGTGTGACAATATCTCGACAACATATCTCATGACAATGCCTTTTTTTCCATTCGAGGTCCTAGCACATGGAAATTGATTTCCACTTTATACGAGATAAGGTTCATAACATTATGCTACAAGTCTGCTACTTACCCACCGGTGACCAAATTACGGACATTCTTACTAAGTCGTTATCCAAGGCAACGTTTCATAAGCTACGATCCAAGTTGCGTGTTCATTCCGGTCCTACTCAACTTGCGAGAGGATGATAAGGATACCTATTGTCACTATACTTCTACTGTCATCACACTTCCTGTAGCTAGCTAGTTCACTCCTTTTAAATTTACTTCCTATAACTAGTAGCTATAATTAGTTAGTTTATTTCCTGTAAATAGTAAAAGTTTACTATGATTATACTTCTTGTAGTTGTAGCTATCTCTAGCTGTTACAAGTTCGTGTACACACTAACCTTTGCAACCGATTATATTGTGGAAGCTAATAAACTCTTTCAAGTAGTAATCCTTAATTCATGAAAATATTATACGTGGATCATTTTGTATAGCATATGAATTTTAATTCAGCTGCAAAAGTCCTCGCCCTACTCAAGATTAAGACTAGCCAGCCAATTTATTAGCAGTTCATGTACGTATGTGTCGTTTGTGGCTGCCAACTAGAAAAATGTCCGTAGAAGAAGTTGAGAAGTAAAAATGGAGCATCTGTTTTTTGCGGCTCTTACTAGCTCTTAAAGCATCTAGACCTTGTGCATACCATTAATATTGCCTCAAAAAAATCATTATGGGGTAGCTCTTTTGTACTGTTCAGAATCAAGAGTTTTTGGATTCTGTTTCCTTTTCTCAAATCAAGACATAAATATTCATCATGGTTTGCTTTGTTTGACTCAACATGGCTTAGCTAACAAAATCAGATCTTCTATTCCCCATCTCTTTCAATCACATTTGCGTAAAAAAAAAAAAAAATGGCATTGCTAACACGTAAGCACATAATTTTGTTATATATATATATAATCTACCGCCTATGAAAATTAAACAATTTGTCGGCATGACACGTTAGTGGCATCATCACCGCCCACTTTATAGTCATGGTTTTTGGGCCCTCTCTCCACTAATTACTTTAATTTAATAGGGCACCAAGTTAATTAAGAGAAAGTGTTGCTTTTTGTGGGGAAACCCTAATTTTGTCTGCCATACGCTTGGACAGACTGATTGATCCATTGTGGGAATCAACAATAGGCAGGAAGAGACGTGAGCAACTACAAGGGTCTTGATTTCTCAACGAAATACAACCGGTCCTCCAGTGAAGTTAAACCAGACAATATGTTGAATTAAAGCACTTAGGGCAAGTGGGTGATTAATTGTTTTATTGTATAATTAATGTTTTTAAATCATCTGGTGATGACACAACGTTTATCCCCCATTTACGAAAGCTTGAATGATTTAATTTAGAACCTACATCTACATTTTATAGTGCAATAGATGTAATGGGATCAAACTGTATGCAAATATTACTCCTACTATTTACTAGAATATTATGCACAAGCTGGATTTCTATATATTTTTGCTGGTGCAGTTCGTTTCTGTTTGCTGGATGGTGGTTTTGTTCTATAACAATATAGGCATTTGCTTATAAAAGAAATTGAACTTTCTATACATATGTCTCATACCAAAAACAATTGTACTTCTCTAATATCGATTGTCTTTGTGTATTAATTGCTGTTTAATCATCGAATGTTATGCAAAATTAATTTCTCAAATTAAGATAAATAAATAAAATTGTTAGTGTGAAAATGATGTCATCCAGTCGATATTCTTCGGAAAATGACATCAACCATATATCAAGTGATTGATACCACTTGAAAATAGTACAATTCACATTTCAATGGGTATTTGAGAATGAATTATACCACCCATTATTCTTTGGTTAAAATACATAAGAGTAACATCATTATAAACTTCAGAGCTTCAATGGAGATGTTAAAAGCATAATATATTTCTAATTTGAGACTCGTATATCCCTTTGAGGAAAATATAAATAATTAATACTTTGTACAAAAAATGAAAGTGGGTGGCAAACATATGGACCCAGATTGCAATTAACTATGGTTAAACAAGTCCTCTAGTTATAGTAATAGTATCTAGTAAAGCTGCAAATAGGGGTTCCCCACTTTCCCAAAGAGGAATGGACTAAGAACTTGAGTGGAAAAATTAAACTCATGATCAATATAAATGTTTAATTCTTCATTCCAAAAACATCATTATTTCTTTGGAATTCAAATTGCTCAACCTTGTAATCCACCTCCACCATCAACTGTCGGATACTACATTACTTCTTGTCAATTTTCTCACTTTGGCTTTTCGATTTCCCATGTTTTATGAATCGGACAGTGACTTTGATTAATGTTCACTTGGACCAAAAATTTCAAACATTACTAGAGATACTTATAATTTTCTTGTTTCCACTATTCTCTTTCAGCTTCCTCAAATTTCTTGAAGTGTCAGTTATCGGCTCTCACACATTCTAAGCAAAATTAACTTTGTCCGCTCTAATTAATTTGGTGCGTTGTACGTGCTACATATATATACCATGATCTACATATGTCATTATTAAAGTTACAGATGTGATTGGAATATCCTAATTTCTAATCAAACTAATCCTGCTACGATATGAAGAAATTCTGATCCAGCTACTACTAACATTTTTTTTTATATTAACATTAAAGTTCGAAATATAAATTAAGATTGCATCACCAACCTTAATTATGCCCTGGATGTAATTAATCAGCAATATTTGTTATGTTATAGATTGCTAGATCACATCGCTCATCTTTTCCAATGTACAGCCAATGGCTAAGTGGTAAAAAAATTTAAAAAAAATAATGCAAGTTGAAGTTTCATTTATTTCGACTTGGATTTGGAAAAAGGAAAGAACAAAACAAAACAAAACGTACGCACAGCTTATGAAAGAATAAGTGCATCCCACGGTTTTGGGTCTCTTCCCTGACCCATTGTGCAAGATCGCAGCGAGGATATCACTCCAATAATTTATAATGGCACTCCAGAAACAATAGGGGAAAAAAATGAATATTAGCTAATGTGGAGTGGTTATATAAATTGATGGGGTGTCATTAATGATAATACTGTTTGTGCAAAATCCTCCTATCTTCATCCTTGAGACCACCAGTTGAGCTCACGGTGCATTTGTCTGGCGAAATGAATGCAACCTTAATTCACCCTGAATAAAATAAAACGAACTTATTGCAGTTAAATGGAACCTAGAGGCAATTAGCCCCTGATTCGTTTAGCAGCGGGTCATTGATTGCAGGAATAAGATTTTTAACATAGAGAATTGTTTCCAATGGTACGTAAAAAAATAAAAATAAAAAAAATGAAAAGACTCACGACGGAAAAACTGAGCTAGCTAGCTATATATAGCTAGAGGTCTAAGGCACTGTAATTTGGTCTTTCAATTCATATACGTTAAGTGAGAATAAAACATGGATATAAGTGGGTACAAAATGCCAAATTAAAACTGCAAACAACCACACTATGTGCAAATGAGGCCAGAAAAGGAACAACTACCCGTTGGTATAACAGCTTCAAAAGAAATGGAATCAGTAGTTGGACTTGCAATTATTGGCACTAACTACAAGGTTTTGTATAGCTACCCAACACTCAACTGTAAAATGTATACCAAATTATATCGAGTGTAAGGGAAAACCTTACCTCCACATCAAGAAACTAATAAGTAAGATGACCTAAAATCATGTAAGTAAGATTCAACATCAAATAGTTTGATAAAAATAATAATATGAGAGGAACTATTACTCGTGATAAGAATGTCATCAACATAAAATAAAATAAAGTTGAAAACCTTAGTAGTAAGCGGAATAAAGAGTGAAGTATCAATTTAGGACCTAACAAAACCAAGTTGTAAGAGAATTTGACTAAGCCAAGAGTACCAAATACATGATGCTTGTTTCAACCATATAGAGATTTGTGTAACTTATATATATGAGTGGAGCACATAGAATAGAAAAAAGCAAATTGGTTGCTCCATAAACACATTTTTAGTAAGGATATCATTTAGAAACAAGTTATAAATGTCAAGTTAACATAGTGGTCATTGCTTAGAAACGACAATGCTAAGAACAATGTGAATGATAGCATGATTAATAACAGGATCGAAAGTCTCAAAATAATCTACCCCTTTGTTATTGATGAAATTCCTTAGTCACAAGTTTGGCCTTATAAAGAGAACTATTAATCTTCTTTTTGACATAATAAACCCAAAGGACACCCAACAACATTCATATGAGAAAGCCAGGAAACAAAAGTTCATGTATGATTAGGATGTAAGGCATCTATTTTAACAAGTCTAGAATCATACCATTTACAATAAAGGTTAGCCTCTATGAAAGAGATTGGCTCACAATCTAAAAGAGTAAAGAGTCGAGAGTCAAAAGCACAAGAGTAAAAATAGTGCTTGAGATGAGATGTTGGTTTAGAATGGATAGAGGATGGAGAACCATGTTGTGTGTATGCTAAAAATAAGGAGTTGAATGTTGTGAGGACTACTAGAAAATGGTGCTACTAGGATGATGCTAGACAATGATAGTAAGAGAGGACAACTCGAAATGTCAAAAGGTCAATAATCAAGTTTAGGATAGGTGGCAAAGAGAGAAAGCCATATGTTGTTGGTTGCTCGAAAGACTTGGCAATAGAAAAAAGGCTAAGTAGCAACAAGCACGACCATAGTAGAAAGCTACTAGAGAAACTACTATACGAGTAGCAATGGCAATAAAACCAAAAGGTGGAAAAAAGCTAACACAAGTTGCAAAGAGTTGGAGATAAGAGGGGAAGATATGGTTCAGGACATATCAATAAGAACATAGAGCTTGGTTGATGGAAGGTTTGGTTTGAAAGTTGAAGATCCTTGTTCAACCTTGTAATAGAAAAGGCATTTTTGTGAAAACTTACATCTCATGCGAGTTTAAATTTTTTTGGTGGAAGTATCAACATAAACATACCTTAGATGATTAGAATCATAGCTAAGAAAAACAAATGGAGTAAAACAAAATTTTATTTTATGTTTGTTAAAAAGATGGAGAAACGAAAGTATAGACAACCAAATGCTCTAAGAAAATAATAATCAAGTTTAAGATGATAAAGACACTCAAGGGGAAATTTACTATTAAGAGTAGCAGTTGGCATATGATTGATCAAATCAACGATAGTAGTGAAAACAAAATTCAATATTTACGAGAAACGTTAGAATGACCAAGTAAAGTTAAACGTGTTTCAATAATGTGACGATGTTGATACTTGATAGAACCATTTTGTTCATGAGTGTGAGAATAGATGATGCAATAATGAATGCCAATATCAACAAAATTGATAAGTAATTTTTTATACTTACCATGCTAATTAGTTTGAATCATTTTAATTTTAGTTAAGAATTGGAGTTCGAGTAATTTTTTAAAATGAAAAAGATTTAAAAATATTTGATTTATTCAACAAGGAAAAAAAACAAATAAATTTAATGAACTTGTCAACAAAAATAACAAAATAGCAAAATTCATTGAATGAAATAACTAAAAATAGGTCCCATACATCATTGAAGACAAGATCTAATAGAAGTTAAACAAGGAATTTCTTTTCGAAAAAAGCTTAACTCAATATATGTGGAGTAGGATGCCAAAGTCGATGGTGTCATGGTTTCATGTTTCATCGAGAGCATGAGTTGTTAAAAGAGCTTAAGGAACAAAATAATTAAGCCTATTGGTAATTGGTCTTTCCTCAACTATATATGTTATTCATTTATTATTTATTTATTCGATATGGATTGGCTCTTTAACATTCCTCTTCACTCGTAGTCTATCATTTAGGGCTTATCAAGTTATTAGAACTCTAAAATCTTTATTGAATCATTGGACCTTCTTAAGACTCTAACACCATATCAAATAATCATCTTAACTTAAAATTTTAAACTAGATAAAACTCAATATATGATTTATATTATTCTTTAACATTTAATTAATTACTATAAACAAAATTTCCTCCTCATATTTTTTTATTATTTGATTACGAGTTCGCAATTTCTACTTTTCCATATTTTCTTCTCTATTTTGGATAGAAATATAGAAATTCAATAATAAAGATATAAATAAATCATTCATCTTGTACGAAGTTCTCCCTAAAGGAATAATCCAATAATCAATATTTGATTTTTTTTTTTTTTTTAGAAAAATCTTATAAAATCTAACAAAGGCAAAGAGGTCGGGTGATAGAAGGTTTGTTTGGAAGGTAAAGATCCTTGTTCAACCTTTGCAAAAAAAAAAAAAAGGCATTTTTGTGAACACTTACATCTTGTGCAATGTAAATCAGGTTAGTAGAAGTATCAAAATAAACATATATACCTTAGATGATTAGAATCATGGCAAAGAAAAACACATGGAGTAGAATGAAAATCCATTTTGTGTTTACTAAAAGAACGAAGAAACGAAAAAACATAAACATATAAATTTTTTGAGAAAATGATAATTAGGTTTGTGAGAAACATTAAAATGACCAAATAAAGTTAAACATGTTTCAACAATGTGATGATGTCGATGCTTGATAGACCCATTTTGTTCATGAGTATGAAAACAGATTATACGATGATGAATGCTAATATTAGTGAAATTAGTATGTAATTTTCGATACTCACCATCCTAATCAGTTTGAATTATTTTAATTTTAGTTGAGAATTGACATTCGACTAATTTTTGAAACTAAAGAAAGGTCTTAAAAATATTTGATTTATTCAAAATGGAATAAAATCAAATAAGTTTACTAAAGTCATTGATAAATTAAAATTATAAAATAGCAAAATTTATTGTACGAAATCATTAAAGACGGACCCCATACATCACTAAAGATGAGCTCTAATAAAAATTGAACATGAAATTATTTTTAAAGAACAAGTTGACTAAAAATGAGTGTAGTAGCATGTCCAAGCCAACGATGCCATGTTTCAACAGGGCACACAATTTGTTAAAAGATTTGATGAACAAAATAATTAAATCCTATGGTGGTTGATCTTTTTTCAAGTATATAAATTATTCATCTATTATTTACTTATTTGATATGATATAGATTTTTTAACATTCACATTCACTTACGAGTCCATCAATTGAGATCTATCAAGTTATTAGGGCTCTAGGATTTTTATTGAGTCATTAGACCTTTTTAAGATTCTAATATTATGTTAAAGAACTATTTTAACTCAAAAAAATTAAATTATTAAATAAGACTTTAAAATATAATTTATATTATTTTTTAATATTTAATTAGTCACTCCAAACAAAATGTCCTATTCACTTTTCTTTTCTTTTCTTTTCTTTTCTTTTCATTATTTATTACGAGTTAGCAACTTCTACTTTTCCATCTTGTCTTCTTTATTTTGGGTAGAATTATAAAAGGCCAATAATAAAGATCCCGAAACATCATTCATCTTGTAAGAAGTTCTCCTAAAAGAATAATCCAACAATCAACATTTGAAATTTTCTTTAGAAAATCTTATAAAATCCAAACCTTGAAAAATGTGAATTAAGGAGATCTAAGTATAGAAGAGACCTATTCTCATTATGATGAAACTAATTTAGTTCGAAACTGGTTGAACCTGTTGATAAAACAAGAAAAGATTTAAATTAAAAAAGAGATTAATATGCCAAATTTTGTGCCATTTCAATTGTGAAGATTTCAAGATATGTGGAAGAAGCTGTCACTTGAGCTTGGACATATATATAGCATCTTCTTATTTTCTTAATATGGAGAGACTCACACCAGATGAATCGACTCACACTAGATGAATTTCTTTTGATTAAAAAAGTACAAATAACGTAAGCAATGTCCTCTAGTGAGAAGGAATTCCACCAATTAAGATTCCAATATGAATCCCGGCCTACGTTTCCAACTTCAAATGTCTCCCAAGGTTTTACTATAAATACGTCTTTCTACAACCCTAGTTCTCTCAAAAATCATCTAAACACATAAATTCATTCACTCTCTTAATATTACTTAATTAATTCCATGGCTTCCTTCGCATTTTCCGCTGGTGTTGGTCGCTACATTTCACCATCAAATGCAATGGTTTCTGTTAACTGTGAGAACAGAAGTGAAGGGTTTTCATTAGGCGAGGGTATTTTTGCAAGAAAACGTGACCCTCGATACTCGGTGATCACGAAAGTTGCAACCCAAGCACCAACTATGGTTCCATCACTGGAGAAGGAACTTGCTATTGACCGGAATCATGTTGCATGGACAAGTGTCCGGCAAGAGAGGTGGGAAGGAGAGCTTGCTGTTCAAGGAGAAATTCCATTGTGGTTGGTATGTAAAATATTGCAAATGATATATCTATACTTAATTTTCCATGCTAGTAGAGATGAACTAATTTATACACCACCTTATATGAAGGTTTATATGATATCCATGTGGTTAAAAGTTCATCCATTTTTTCCCTAAACGATAGTTATTCTTATAGCTAGATTTTTTTAATTTTTTTTTTTATGACAATTAGCTAGGTTTTTTATTTTCTCATGAACACATATCCGTACATAGAGTTTACACCTTTTTTTTTCCTTCCTAATTTGTTTCTGTAACTTTTGCTTGGTTCTGATGCGGATCAATTAGTTTAACTTTTTGAAGTTGCAGCAAGCTTGAAACAGATGAAAGCGAACATAGACAGATGTTAGCTGCTTACCCTTTTCATTTTTTTTAATCCTCTCTTATTATGTTTTTCATGTTTGTACTTTAGACTACATGACATGAAAACATCGAATGCTTTTGTTAGGTTGCAATTGGTTCATTTTCTGCATAGTATAATGACCTGCATGTAGCTTTATCCTGTAATGGGTCCAAAATATGGGAGGAAAGAACAAAGCATATTCCTTGTTTTATTAACTTCATAAAAATTGTTGTACTCATATCATATGACTCATCATGGACCTGCAATATTCCATGTTCTACATTCAGATGCAAGATCTGGCTATTACGCACCCATATAAGATTTTTCAAATATTATAAATTAGGGAAATAAAAGACCATGCATGTTCTACTACATACAATACTACACTTATAGACAAAAAAAAAATGAATTTTTTGTTTTGATTAGTGTTGTTCAATCACCTGAGTTTGATTTCATGCAGAGTGGAACGTATCTTAGAAATGGTCCAGGCCTGTGGCACATAGAGAACTACAACTTCCGACACCTTTTCGATGGCTATGCCATGTTAGTCGGACTCCACTTTGAAAATGGTCGATTGATCGCTGGCCACCGCCAAATCCAATCAGAGGCTTATAAGGCTGCAAAGAAGAACAATAAATTATGTTACCGTGAATTTTCTGAGGTTCCAAAGCCTGACAATTTCCTAGCCTACGTAGGGGAACTAGCTAACCTCTTCTCCGGGGTATCACTGACCGATAACGCCAACACTGGCGTGGTCCGGCTTGGCGATGGCCGTGTTGTTTGCTTAACAGAAACACAAAAAGGGTCAATAGTTGTTGATCCAGACACACTGGAGACATTAGGAAAATTCCAATATAGTGATTCACTGGGAGGTCTAATACATTCGGCACATCCAATAGTGACAGACACTGAGTTCTTAACTTTGTTGCCTGATTTGTTGAAGCCTGGATACTTGGTGGTGAGGATGGAGCCTGGAAGCAACGAAAGGAAAGTGATCGGACGGGTGGATTGTCGTGGAGGACCTGCTCCAGGGTGGGTCCACTCGTTTCCGGTTACTGAACATTATGTGGTAGTGCCAGAAATGCCTTTGAGATACTGTGCACAAAATTTGCTCAGAGCTGAGCCCACACCATTGTACAAGTTTGAGTGGCACCCCGATTCCAAAGGGTTCATGCATGTTATGTGTAAAGCTAGTGGCAAGATTGTAAGTCCACTTCATCTCTCATCACCATCATCATCATCGCTATCGTTGATTATTAAGACCACTAATTAATTATCATATGACTAATTACACGTAATAACATTTATGAGTGCTGGATTTGGTTTTATATGGTTTCATTTCTCGGAATTTTTGAAGGTGGCAAGCGTGGAAGTGCCTCTATATGTAACCTTCCATTTCATCAATGCTTATGAAGAGAAAGACGAAGATGGGAGGGTGACTGCCGTCATAGCCGATTGTTGTGAGCATAATGCGGACACAAGTATTTTAGAGAAGCTTAAACTGCAAAATCTTCGGTCTTCCATGGGTGAAGATGTCCTACCAGATGCTAGGTAAGTAATTAATTAATTTCCCTTTGTTATCACTAATTTCTTCATGGACAATGATGTTATGGTTATAGTACATATATGCACAAGATATGCTTGTCAAAAATTATATTATCTTCGTTTACTTTGTCCTCTTTTGGATCATCCACTTGTGATAGCTAATTAAGCTTGTGTAGTTGCTCCACAGTTAATTAGTCTTTTTTCAAATGCCTTCACTTTGGAAGATCAGCTCATGCATGACGTTAAGCAAGAGTGTGTGTGTGTATATATATATATATATATGTATAGTACTAGCTGATAGATGATGCATGGGAGTGACTAATAATTTAGTGGTGCATGTATACGTATATATACGTAGGGTCGGGAGGTTCGTAATTCCTTTAGATGGGAGTCCGTATGGGAAGTTGGAGGCAGCATTGGACCCAGAAGAGCATGGGAAAGGAATGGACATGTGCAGCATTAACCCTGCATATTTGGGCAAAAAATACAGATATGCTTATGCTTGTGGAGCAGAACGTCCTTGTAACTTCCCCAACACCCTCACTAAGGTAAAATTACTCATGAGCACCAATACTAGTCTAGCTTGCAATTGGGTTTTTTTTATTTTAAAAAAATGGTTTTTAATTTCTTGCATGTATATATATGTTTATATTGCTCAATTTCTTCGAATGTTTTAACTTAATCTTGATCGTATTGTAGATTGACTTGTTCGATAAGAAGGCAAAGAATTGGTATGAAGAGGGTGCTGTACCCTCGGAACCATTTTTTGTAGCTCGCCCAGGTGCTACAGAAGAGGATGATGGTGAGTAAATATTGTTATTCCTTCACTTCCAAATAATTTTTTTTCTATTTATATTTATTTTAAAATATTATTCTAATAAAAAATTTAAGTGATGTATTTTTAATCAAAGCCTAATTTGTAAAATATTGTTCAAATATAATTCTCAAAAAATAGATAGTATTTTAATAAAGCATGAACAAAATATATTAATATAGCATTTTTAAGGTATATGAAAGTCAAAGAGGATAAATTTTTTGAAACGAAAAAATTTATTTAACTTTGTGCTTTTACCGATCATTTAATTAACTAATATGGGCAAGTCCTCATTCTCAAAATAAATAAATTCAAAAATATGAGTTCCATTGGCCCAATAAGCAGCTATATGTATCTCAAAACCCTAAAACTTGTCTTCTTGTCATATTAGAAATGTATAGATTGTACAAGGAGTTTGACTCATCAAAAGACTACCTCTTCAGTCAAGCTACATGCAATTCTTCTTCTTCTTCTTCTTCTTCTTCTTCTTCTTCTTTTGCCCTATAACCCTAATCATACTTTTTGGCACCAAAGAACAAAAAAAAATCTAGTTACCGAATTCAATAGAGTATCACTTCTGAATTAACTTGAATTTTGTCAACATAACAATCATCTATAAAAAAGATTGATTAATCAATTTTAGCCAATGACTACGTCTGTTTTCCTTAATTAGTAATTACTAATCATATGGAAATGGATCGCCCGCAGGTGTGGTGATCTCCATGGTTAGTGAGAAAAATGGAGATGGGTATGCACTGTTATTAGACGGATCCACATTTGAAGAGATTGCAAGAGCAAAGTTTCCTTACGGTCTACCGTATGGATTACATGGATGCTGGGTGCCAAAGAAGTAAAATCATTAACCAATTGGGGTTGTGTGGTTTAGCTATCATGCCTCATGATTGATCACCAGTTCAACTCTAGCTGCTTATAGGATTTGCACCACCCGAATGTTATTATATATCCAAGGATTAATGGATAACTAACTCGTGATCCAATATACCTAGATGGTGTATGTTTTGCAGATGATAGGAAGATCAATATAGGTGGTGTGTATCGCAGATGGTAGGTGGTGTATGTTGCATATGATAGGACGATCAATATAGGTCCATGTTTTATAAATCATATGTATCTTGGCTTGTATATATGTATCTTGATTAGTCTGTAAAATTATTATTACAGCCCATGTTGAAGTGCTACCTTAGTATAGCCAGCAGTTGTTTTCTACAGTCAGATGTATGTAATAGATAGTGTTTTCTTCATATTGAACGTCCAAGGAAATGTAGGGATGAAAACAGTTCCTTTAAACTGAACATGAAATAGGAAGTTAAAGAGCATAAAATCACAATTAAATAGAAGAGAATTGAACAATTAGGCGGAAAAAGCTGAGAAGGAAATGGGGTTTTGCTTGAGGTGATCAAGGTAAGTTTCGTTCCAATGACAGGAATATACTGAGCTCCAGGGATTCAGCAATAACAAAATTATGATCTTATTTCACCACATAATTAAGAAGTCCTTCATCAACCTCCAAGAAAACAACTATTGCTGGATGTCTTGGTATGTCAGATAGGTGATTAAATCATGGAACTAGCAAATCATCGCCTGCGAAACTAAGACATGACCAAGTTTGTCTTACTTGGCACAAGTTGCTCATTACAAAAAGCTGATAGAAGGAACAGAAGACCATCGAGGAGTTGACGAAATAGCTACTATTGCTGGATACCCAAAACTAGGTTTAACCAGTCAGCATCACAGATAATGCTTTACAATGTTATTGCAGATAGATTGAGTGTGTGGGTACACAAATGTGAGGCTACTGTTCTAATAAATTTGGTTATTAATCTATATGATGGAAAAATTCCATTCCCATGGAAATCAATGCATAAAACCCGCCACTCTCCCCCAACAGCTACAATCTTTCAAGGAATTTGATGGTCAAAATAAG
This sequence comes from Dovyalis caffra, assembly GCA_963924115.1. Lineage (NCBI taxonomy): Eukaryota > Viridiplantae > Streptophyta > Magnoliopsida > Malpighiales > Salicaceae > Dovyalis > Dovyalis caffra. The sequence continues at coordinate 13,051,074 of CAWUPB010001194.1, read as the reverse complement.
ACTTGTGTCATGTGAATGAACCAGATCCATAAAGGTTGTCCTGCACCATTAGGACTTCAACTTGATAGCTGAGAAAGCAACCCAGTCAGGATTCCATTACTTCTGGTCTGTGTAAACAGCATCAACATCATCAAGTTCAAGTAATTGAGACGTGAGTTCTTTGTTCAGCTCTACTGCCTCGTCATCTACCTGAAACCCATTCAGACGCTAACATCACTTATTTAATTAAAAAATGCGACCTAAAATTTAGGTTTTTTGCATTCAACAGAGACATGAAAACAGTTTAAAAGAGAAATAAAGATAAGAAGTTCATTTCTATGCGTGTTAATAGTAAAGCACATTTCACAATCATGGCAGTTTGTGTAGGAAAAGCATGATAAAAATAATCAAATGCTCATTAGGCAATTCAATAAGTCACAGAGTTGATGAAATGACACCAAAATGAGAAAATCAGAAAGGCGAAGAGATAAAAATCATTTCAGCACTATGGGTATACCTCAATAGTTGTTATAGGAAGTAGCTCAGAGCCGTTATCAGTCTCAAAGCTTATTCCTTCCTCACCCAGTTTTGACAATATTGCTGCATAGTTCTCTGCTGGACTTACAACTTTATAGTAGCTATCAAAATGCAAAAAAGGAAAAATGGAACATGATTAAAGCTCTGCATATCTTGAGGAACCTAGTTTACTGAAAGAACTCATTAACTCAGTGGACACCATCAGAATCAGATTGCATCAGATAGGTATGTATGAGATCAAATGGCTGAACTTATTGGGGCTTTTTGCATTGCATCTTATATCTATTACGAAGAAATAAGTGAGGAGAATTTCTATAACAAAGTTTCATACTTCTAAATTATTGGGTTCTTGTCACATAATCTTTAATTTTGAACACGCATCAAGCAATGCATTTTTTTCTTTTTTTGTTCATCGACTTTCCAAACTGAACATTGGAGGTTCATTTCAATAAATATATATTCGAAGATAACTGGTAACTTAAGTTGTACACAATATTAGTTTTGTTTTTTGGTAGAGCTAGGAATCTACAAGAAATGTCCCCTTACAAAACTTCGGATAAGGAGGGCCTTAATTGATTAATTGGTGCAAGTTAAGCTTACAAAAATTGTGCCAAACTTTTCATAAAGCTTCAACATGATGTCTTGACGGTGCCTTTCATTGCTAGCCACAACTTATTTTCACCCAACCGCTCACAAAGTGCAAAAGACAACTCATCATAGTCTCAAAGAGCCATTCCTGTGCAAATACTTATTTGCAACTTGACTTAAATTGTCTAATTTCATAGGTAGAGCTAGGAATCAAGAGAAAGCAAATGTTTCCCTTGAGAGCGTGACAGAGGAGGGCCTTGATTGTGCTAGCTTAATTTGCATACGAGTTTATGCCAAAGATTTTAAGCTTCCAACTTGATATTGCCCAACTAGACATCACCATGAGTGCAAAAGATTATTTCTCCATATCAGAAGCTCAAACATCCATTTTTATTTATGCAAGGACTTCTCACAACTTGTCTACAATGCACTAAGTAATCATATACAGAATTAATAACTTGTTTCTTCCTTCGTCAAAGGCTTTTAAATTAACACATCATAGAATATTTCGACATTTGTACCAATTAATAACTTGTTTCTTCTTTCGTTAAAGGCTTTGAAATTAACACGTCATAGAACATTTCTACATTTGTACCAATAATTAAGTAGAAATTGTAAGATTTGTGAAACTCATGATTTTTTGGCATCTAATGTAACTCTTGAAGTAATCATCTTAAAGCTCAGTATCAGAAATGGGTCACCTGAGCACCACTACTGGAACAGGTAACATCAAACATCATTCATGTAGGCAATATTTGCTATCATCTGGGACAAGAAATTACGAAACTAGAATTGAAGCATGACTTTACAGATTCAAAAGCATCTTTGCATGAAATAGGAGGGTGGGAGCATTACCTTTCTGACCTATCCTCATCTGTATCATCTTCATCTATTGAAGGTTCAATAACATCCTCAGCACCAGCATCTAATGCAATGCCAAGGAGCTGATCTCTGTCAGCATGTGTAACTTTAACATTCACAACCCTGGCACGTCTAAACTTGAACAATACAGATCCTGAATCCGCCATCTTTCCTCCATAATCCTTCAGTACCTCTCTGATAGCTGCCACAGATCTCTTTATTTTATCTGTTGAGACCTCCACTACAATACTAACTCCACCAAAGCCATATACCTAACGTGGAAGAAGCAGTTTATTTGAAGAAACCAGATTGAAAAAAAAATACTAAAAGGACCAATTCAAAAAGAATCCTTCTACTTGTTTTGAATCTTAGCAACCTCTGATAAAAAGGTTTAATGATAATTATACCAACCTCATAAATTTTCTCAATGAAAGCCTCTTGTCCCTTCTCAGAAGCCCTCTTAATATTACGCTCCAAAATTTCCTTGGGTACATCAAGTTCCTTGGCTTTATCAATTAAAGCAGCCAGAGCTGTATTTGATTCTGGATTTGGACCACCTTTCTTTACACTGCATCAGGAACCAATCCCAATGATCACAATGCATGATCAACGTTCTGAAGTATAGTTTTATTCGCAGCCTATTTAGAATCAACTAACTTACGCAGACACAACTTCCTTCCCGATCCTGCAATACAATTTTGACTTCTTTGCATCTTGAGCTCCCTACATTTAAGCCGTATCCAAAAAGTTAAAAAGGTAGAACACAAACAAAAATCCCTTTGTAACTTTATATTTTCACTGGTTAATGATCGTCCCTAATTGATATTGTCACATCGAAAGACGGAAGAACAAAAACTTTACTAACATATATCATCCATAGTCATATAATGAAATTTTCCTTTAAAAAACGAAAGACTCAGAATTTTCAGCTCAAACTATCATTAGAATTTGCCTCAGCTTTTCATCAAACATGTGATATTCGAACCAATTTAGTCAGGCACTTGCTACTGTAATTCTAAAAAACCCAACACAGAAAGAGAGAAAAGGAGGGACCTTTCTGCCAGCAATTTTGCAAGAACGTCTGCCCATACAAACAGGAGGGAAAGTCCATATCTTTCTAACATTATTGACTGGATAGCCACTACTACCCCTAAGTTTCTCTTCATGTAACAATAACAAACTAGAGCAATTGCCACTATACGATGAAGATAATGATGATATTGCATTCTTGCTGCCAAGTAAACCACTCCCTAAATCACAAAAATAACAGCAACCCTTTATTTAGAATCACTTCAAACATGAAACGTAATTGAAATAAATGAGAAATGTAAATTTATTTGTTTAAACGGACTTACTTTGAACTGAAAGTGAGTTTGTTGGGCATTTTAAAGAGAACCCAATTGAGAATTTGTGGAGAATTGCACCTATCCCTCTCATTTTATTTTGGTTTTGTTAATATTACTACTTCGCAATTGCAGCTTCAAAATCTAGTCTTCGCAAAATATGCAATGGCGCTGTGTCTGTATAGTCGCCTGAAAATCCCAGATTTGTTTTGGCTGTGTCTCCTGGACCAAGTTACTGGTCATGGTTAGGCCCAAACTCTTTTGGGTTTAAAATACCCACATTTTCTTGTTAAAATACGAGGTCCACCCAAACCTAGGACTTTGTCTGAGTCGCCATGCAAACATCTCATATATATATATATATATATATATATATATATGTATATATATATATAAAGCTACACCCACCAATTTGTTCTTTTTGAATTTTGATGGTGGGAGATCATTACAATTTCGAAAGCTCCAAATTTTAGTACTTGATAATCATTAAAAAGGTCTGATTGATTTTGCTAATATTTTTAAGTAAAATTATTTGTTGTTGAATGCAACGTAATGCGCTGGATCTATGGTAGAGGAACTTGCTACTTTTAAGTCTTTTAAAGAGACAATGATCTGATTCTTTGTATTACGAATGCATGATTAATATCGTTGGAGTCGAGGGGTGGTAATTATCTTTCCAGCAGCAGCTTAAAAACATCTGCTAATGTATAGTAAAGCTGGACAAAGTATTGTTGGTGCACTTCACAGTGCCAACACATCATTTGAAATGAACTTCAATTGATGCATGTATAGCTCTCTGGATCCATCCCATGGCTAATTTTGCGACCGAATTTAGTGTGTGTGTGTGTGTCCCAAGCTCAGGCAGAAAGATATACCAAATGCTACAGCATGTGTGAGAGAATTATGCTTCTGTGGTCCTTACAATGGAAGAGTAAGAAAACCAACAATATATGCAGACAAATGAAGTGAAAGGAAGACAACAACAAACACTGATAATCACTGACCCTTCCTTTGTGCTTTCAAAGGAACGGTGCTAGGATTCGTTCATCTGTAGCTTAAGGACCAAAAAGCATTGATCTTTTTTCACATCCAAGGGGATTATCCTGTTTGGATGGGTTTTACATTGCCAAAAGAGAAACAAAAAACAAAACTTCCAGGTTGAATAAGACCTTTCAAATGCTACTATCCATTGCAGGATTTGTTGCTGAACTTGCATCATAGACCAAAACAAATAGTTTTCAGAATCATTGGTTCAATTTGAGACACTTGACTGTAAAGTTCTCCTCAGATCCTAATGTCTCAACATAAAAGCAGACATCAAATCAATGAAAAAGAGTGATCAGAAAAAATAGATATATGTTGACCATATTTACTCCCTGAAATTACCTACGAAACAAGTTTATAAACTCAGTGCAGAAACTACATATTCATTGCCAAGAGCTTCAGTTCTACTCTTCTAGTCTTCTTAGCTTCTCCTTTAAATATAGCTTTTCACAACCTGCTGATGAAAGAAGTGGATGTGGTATACAAGAAAAACCGCTATGGATTACTTAAAAAGAAAGGGGAAAAAAGAAAAACTCACAGTGATCCGACTGTAAAATTGAGAACCAAAAAGCCTATGATATACATTATCCCATTATCTAGATAAATTAATAAGTTCACAACCCTTCTATCAACAATTTCGACAATCCTCCAATTATTCAACAAACAAACTTCACAATGCATGTGTATGAAGCTATATTGTACTCAGTTGATGTTAGCACATAAACCTCAGAATAAATAGCGATCAGCTAATTCTTATTGTCTTTTGTAAAAGAATCACTTTGCAGATATGCCCATAAGTCACACAGCAAATAAGCAGCAGAAACTAAGTTGAGATTTTTTTTCCATCCCATCCATAACTCTAATTTCTTAGAAAATGACCTCATAGAGGTCTGATGCATTGTCTGCCTTAAGCTGCTTGATCAGCAAAATTCATCTCAATGCACCTCCAAAATTTGGTAGTTTGAAAAGCATGTAAGCAGCCATTAGTTCAGTCAAGGATAGGCAGCATTGGGAAGGACACCAGTTTTTACGCAGAGGGTAAATACAGATCTGCTGCCTTGAAGGATAAAGGATAAAGAGGTCTCCTAAACTTATGGGGTAGAAACTTGACACACCGACAGTAATTCTTATCTTCCCAGATGGAGTTATGACAATCATGAACCTCTTAAGTGCTACTATTTGTTTGGTCTGAACAACTTTCTAGCTCAACCTTGGTTTCACCATCAAAATTGACTTCACAAATTTACAAGGAACCAATTATTGATAACCAATGGAGTGAGAGATAAATTTCATCAACGTAAACATGTTACTATAAAACACCACATAAACACACTATAGCAGCTTAAAGAATCTCTCTGCCTATGGAAATACAAAACCCTCTTTTTTTCCTTATATACAGAAACTAACAAGCAAAGAAATTTTGTTTCTTTCAAAAAAAAAAAACAATACCATTCAAACAGAAATGACAAACAGAAACGAGAATCCTTCAGCAATCAAAAGAGGCATGAAATTTACTATTTCACTAACCTGTTTAATCCCAGCTAACCAGCATAAAAAATTTTTGCCCTCTTTTTATCCATCATTATTATCTCCAATGCAACTGACAAAACCTGCTAATGTTTTCTTGCATTCTCATTGGTATCCACATCCTCAATCCTCTATCAAGCACAATAGACCTCAATGATCTGCACTTCAACACCATATCCACGTCATCCCCGCAAATGTTATAACAGGAAGCCATCACTAATGAGTCCAAACACTGATGATAACCAAAGGCACGAATGCCAGCTCCTGTAATCATCTCACACCCAGTTAAATCAAGAGCTACCAAATTCCTACATTTCTCAGCTATTGCAACAAGTGTAATATCCGATACATTGATCAACCATGAAAGATTCAATCTTTTAAGACTAGCAATCGAGGCAACTGCAATAACTCCGTCGTCTGTCACTTTAGGCCCACATTCAGCCAAATTCAACTCCTCCAAAGAACACATTCCCTGCAATAACGACACCCCGAAATCAGTAACTCTATCACACTCTGCAAGAACCAACCTCTTTAATGTCCTTGAAGAAGACCCAGTTGCCAAAAAGGCCAAACCTTTATCAGTAATCAAAGAACAACCTTCTAAATTCAGAACCCGAATCAAAATCATACACCCAATTGCTTCAAGCGATGAATCATTAATCAAATTACACCTCCCCAAATCCAAAACACTCAAACTTTGTGCACACTTGACTAAACTAATAATCCCAACATTCCCAACCCTCTTTCTCCTTCTAAACAACACTTCACACAATTTGCAACAGCCATTTGCAATAGCTAAAACACCAACATCGTCAAAATCTAATACCTCATCAAACCCATCACTATTTTGGCTTTCAACTGATAGTTGCTTGAGATTGAGATTGAGAAATTCAAGTTTAGGACATGTTTTGGCTATGAATTCGAGGTGGGTATTCGTGATTCGTTTTGGAGACATGAAAATTTAACAAATTTGGGAATCTGGGCAAGAATTTACGGAGTAGTTCGGTTTCAAAAACCCGAATTATTAAACGGGTTTGGCCTTCTACTCTAAGCCATTGCTTGCATACTTGAGAGAATGATTTCCTGTCATTTTGATCAATGACACAGTTGAGAATTAGGGCTAAATCATCATCACCTAGTTCTGACATGAAAACTATTTGGAAGACACAGAGAGAGTCTGGACCATAGTTGTCAATTCCGTTTGGTATACACTTATTTTTGTTCTATTGCCCTGTTTCTGAACTATCACAATTCTAAATCTTCTCTCCTCAAAAAGTTCTAAACTTATTTATAAAAAGGTTCTTTTTCCATTTAAGCTGTTTAATATTTTGACATGGAATTTAATATTGTTAAAAAATAGTAATAATAGAAAATAATTTGAAAATTAGTTTCTCTGGTTCCTTTTTTCAAAATTAAATCTGACTTGAGTTTTTCAATCCTAAACCTTACAAGTCTCTTTGTTTTTCTTCACCTTTTATCATTAGCTTGAAACACTAATTCTCTGTAACAATTTTTTTTCCTTAACATTTTTTATTCACAATAATCATATCTATGATTGTAGCAAAAATCCAAGTAAGTTTTGTTCCTTTTTAATTAAAAGGAATAATCTTTGCACGCTTGATTTTTTAAATTCAATAAGGTTTTTTTTTTCAAACTTATAATTACTTCTTAGCTTATGTGGAAACATTTTTATACAGACAACAAACAAATAAAGATATAAGAGTATCTTCAATGCTCTCTTTATATTAAGATTTTTCTTTATAATAAAGAGGTTTGATCCAAATTTCATCTCCAATGCTCTCTTTATCACAATCTTTAAAAGTGAGATACGAGTGTTTTTGGCTCTCCAATACTGTAGAGTCCAAATGACTCTTTATCTTATATTTCATTAATGAAAATTATTATTTCCTACGCCACTTAGCCTCTTCACCAATCGGATGGAGAGAGATTAACAAAAAAAAATTTCAAAATTAAATGTTTTATGGATTTTGTCAAAGTAAAGAGTTAAAGTAGAGAGTAGCATTAGATTGGAGAGGACATTAATCTTCAATCTATATAATTAATGGTGCTCTCTATTTATATTAAAAATGCTAGTTAAAAGTAAAGAGTATCATTAGAAATGTTCTAAACAAGCATTTAACACCATGAAATCCAAAACTTGCAAATATATAAATTTATACTCCCTTAGAAATGATGCTTACCTAGGACAACTAAAAATAAATTATCTTATTTCTTATTTTTAAATTGTAGGTAGGATGAGTAATAGTCGAACGTACAGAGACTAATTAATCAAAACACAAAAAGAAAAAAAAAAGGGGTTTCACTAAGTACTTAACACAAGAATAATTTCTTTTATATTAAACACGTTATTCTCCATACACATTTAACCAAAGATTATCAAAGAGTCATAAAATCTTTACCGATTGATCATAACCTTATATACACATATATATATATATATATATATATATATATATATATATATATATATATATAAACACATTATTCTCCATACACATTTAACCAAAGATTGTCATAAAATCTTTACCTTTCCAAATTTTATAAATCTAAGCTTAACATGTAAATTAATTCTTATCAATAAATCAATTAATATTAAGCAATCTTCGCGAATATATTGATAGCATGATGCGAATTAGGAAAGAGTTAAAAATGAATAATAATTCAACAAGCGTCGGATTATTTAATTCAATATATTTATATTTTAAGCAAATAACAAAAACTTAGATCATAATCATTTTGCTTAATTGTTATTCTAATTAAACATCATAATAATTACAGATTGTGAATTCAATCTAGCTATGAACCATGCAATTCATTCAATTAATATGCATCTCAATCAATTGAATCATATAGTTATTAACAAGTAAAACCAACAAACATTTATACTTGAATAAAAAATTGATTAATATTAAGAACAAAGTCTCACAATTTGTTAATTGGATTGAAACTAGTTGAATTGACTAAAGAACTTTGTTTAACATGATTGTAAAAAGATTATAGAATAATGTTCAAAGAAAAGCCGAGTGGAAGAAAAAGAAGAAGCATTTCTATCTTTCCAAGTCTTATTTATATCCTAAAAGAAATAAGAAATTAAAATAATAATCATAACCATTCCTAGAAATGAATTTTGCTTATTTTTTATTCTATCTTTCCCGCCAAATACGGACTGGATACTTTCCGAATGAGAGTTTTTCTCTTCATGAAAGTTGTAGCCCTATTCATCGGTTTTCTAACACACCAAGCTTTGCATCAAACAAAAGTCCAAAACTCGAGTAATGGGCTAAATAGATTTTGAGATGCTTTCAAGAACAAGATCAAAAGCCTCTAGCCATATCAAGGTGGTGGGAAATAATTTTGCCATCATCATAAGAGTCTCTTAAAGACTTCTTCTTTGATCTCGTAAATAAATTTGATTAGATGGAACTCTCTGCAAGAAATTTTTTGATCCTTTTATAAGTAGAATTTCATAGAAATTTTATGTCTTTCTAGCTTTGAAAGACTATTGATTATGGCTCGGAAGACACACTAGCTTTTAGTTGAACAAGCGGGATTCAAGTCTTTTATTTAAGATGAAAAGGATAATATGGTAATATAATAATAAAAAAGGTAATATCTATTGCTAATTTAAAATGCCATAATTTAATAGTGGGTCATCGGTGACTTCATCCACACAAGTGAAAAGCCACCGATAAAAAAAATCATTCAAATAAAATAAAAAATGATGAGTCCCTCACAACTACAACCCATACGAGAAATCATTCAAATAAAATAAAATAAAAATAGCAAGTCCTTTACGTCTCCAACCCATAACGAAATCATTCAAATAGAATAAAAATGGCAAGTCCCATACAATCGTAGTACATAACGTAAATCATTCAAATAGAATAAAAATAGCGAGTCTCTTGTTACTCTAGTCGATAAAAAAAAAACATTCAAATAGAATACAAATAGCAAGTCTCTTGTCTCTAGCCCATAATAGAAATTATTCAAATATAATAAAAACGGTGAGTCTCTTGTAGCTCTAGCTCATAACGGAATGATTAAAACGGAATAAAAATAACGAGCCTCTTTTAACTCCAACCCATAAGAGAAATCATTGCAATAGAATAAAAATGATAAGTTTCATACGACTTTAGCCCATAACAGAAAGCATTCAAACATAATGTAAATGATGAGTCTCATATGACTCCGACCTATAATAGAAAGTATTCAAATAGAACAAAAGTAATTTACAATTTTGTTTCAATCAAGTAGTAATGAGTAATTTGATTTAGAAGCCACTAGCGGCTTCGACCACATAGGTGGAAAGCCACCATCGAGTTTCATTTCAATCAAATAAAAAATCAAGTAATCATGAATTAGACATGAATATTATGCATTCAACATATCACATTTAAAATTTTAGATCAATCACATCATTCAACACAAATACACATATCATATTCGAATGTGAACACCTGGACCAAAATTTATCTCGAATACACTATTGAAATTAAAACCCAAGCCAAGTCCTCTCGACTTCATCACAGAGCATTGATCACCAATCTTATTTCACCTCAAGATAATCGTGGTCTCTAACCTTTTCGGGTTCAATACACAATGATGTATCTAATCACACTTCAAATTTCTCAACAATCATAACCAAGGTAATTTCATATTTTATTTATTAAAACATGTCATTCATGTTATTTTAATACAAATACTTTCAAAAGTTATCCCAAATAATTGTTGAAAAGTGCAAAATTTGTCCAAATTCCTTTTCGAGTCAATTTCACTTTCTTTACCTTCAATGAAAACCGATTATTTAATTAGTTGGGGAGGAAAGTATTCGTACTTCAAAGCATCGAAGAGGCTATTGTGAAATGATTGAAAAGCTAAAATAACTAAAATAACCCTAAAATCAAATCTAGAAGGTCAATAATATTGGCGTATATGGCACATGTGTATGGCAAAATTACTAAAATACCTTTAAAACACTCAACCATTTTTGTCAACACTTTCGATCATCGTCCGACCTCCTTTAGGCATGTCGTTGGTCAAGGAAGGATCGTCCGGGCCTTTTCTCTCATTCGGTGTTAGCAGTATCATTTATGGTGGTTGAAGGAGAGAGATTGGCGGTCGGACGATGATTGCTTTCTTCTTCTTCTTCTTCTTCTTCAATCACGATTCTAACCACGACCATCGATGTCAACTCAAGAAACTATAAGGAGTGTTTCTCTAGTGGTTTAGAGATCTAATTTGGTATAGATTGATCGATTGGAACGAATCGTGTCAAACAAGTCAAAATCGATCTCCTCTTAGATTCGACCAATTTTCGATGGGATTTTTCCTAGATTCTTTGGAGGGGAACTTTTAGGAGAGTGAGGAACATTTTTGTGGGGTTTGAAAAATCTCAATTTGATCAAAAAATGACCAAATTTGGGAGAGAAGTAAATGGGTCGGTCGTGACAATTCTTAGCGATTTTAGGTGTTTTTTAGTTGTTTTTTGAGGGGTTTTAGTCGGATTTAGATGTGGAATATTTCCGAGTTGTTTTGGGAGTTCGATTTGGCTAGAAATCGGTCGATTTGTGAGTAGAATATGAACGAGTCCTCCCGTAGATAAACGGGTCAGTCGAGTTTGGTGGGTTTTTTCTAAAGGGTTTTTGGCTTGTTTTCCAAAATTTGTGGTTTTTGTGGAGGTTTTGGTGGAAGTTTTAGGGGTAGTGGATGGTGGCTGGATGTGTTGAGGTTTTGTGGTGGTCGTGGGTGGTTGCACTTATTAGCTAGTGGGGTTTTTTTGTGAACTTGTTATTTTTGGTATTTGGAGAGGATGATGAATGGTGGCCGACCTCTAAAAATGGGAAGGAGATGAGTATTTATGGAGAAAAAATTAAGATTTTCAGTAAACATTAAATTTGATCCTTGATTTCTTCGTATTTGTCAATTTTGATGTCATTTTGTTTCGTTAAATTTCAATGACACCCTTTAATTGAAATTGAAATTAATCATGACCTCTTCTTTTAATTTCCCTCAATCGCACCACTCATTTCCTTCAATTAAAAATCTTGGGTTTTAATCCTTTTAATTACATCATCAATTGGGTTTTTTTTTCCCCCACACTTTTTATTTTTTAATTGAACCACAAAATTATATTTTCAAATAATTCTATTTTTTTCTTTGTCCCTCTCTCTCTCTCTCTTGTATTTTCTTTTAACTCACAAATTTAAAAAATTAATTTGTGATAAAAATCATGTGCTAACAATTAAATTTTTTTTTCTTTTTTACCAATTTGGCTTTATTTCATTTCAAGATTGATTTTCTCTACTTTTTATTAAAAATATTGAACATGTTCTATCTCTAAAGATTCTAAAAAGAAAAGAAAAGAAAAATTGTTTTCTTTTTGTATATGTAATTGATCGAGTAAAGAGTCAAAGAAAAAAAATTAAACAAGCGAGATGATGTAACTAGCCAATGAGATTGACCACTTCCAATTTGTCCCATCTTATCAAATAACCATGCGTTTAAAATAGAAATAACATGATGTCGTTTAAGCTTTTGATAACGTTAGGACGTGGTTTAATTGATTTTAGCATTCCACCATGTGTTTCAATTGGATTCCCACCTAACCGTAATTTTGTTAACGAATTGACATGTTTAGTGTATTTTGAGACGCAAGATCCTACATATAATTATTAAACTTCAACTACCAACACCATATCATTATTTTTGTTTTCTCTAAACGTTTTATTATTATGGTAGTATGTTTGTAATGATCAAGTTTTAAATGCAAAAGTAGTTTTCCCCCATCAACACTATTAAAAAAACTCGAATTATCACGAGTTAATTTAGATAAAAGAATTTAAAAATTTTCATAAAAATAGTGATTTTGATATTAATTAAAAAATTGAGTAATATGAGGAAAAAATTCGAATCGGATAAAAAAAATTTGATAATTATCTCATTTGGTTCTTTATTTTACATGTTTGTCAATGTTTATCAATATAACAAATTCATTGTACTCGTATTTCATTTCCCAACATCTTAATTAATGATATTAAACAATAGTTTATAAAATATAATAACTTGTATAATTTAAGCATACCATAACCATAAGTTTTTCAAGCGTCCAAAAATCATGGTGAACTTCTTAACAACCTTCTTCAATTGCTAAATACCCAAAAAGGATTCCTAGCCAAAATATCAACTATTGTATCTCCATGGAAGAGATATATAGTTGACCATAGCAGATTAAAAGAAATAAGTATATGGATAAAAATTATGAAAGTGAAGTCAATACCTTGTAAAGAAAATAATATTCTAATCAAAGCCTAGCAAAAAGAGTGATGGAAATAGAAATAGAAATAAAAGTTTTATTTCCACGTTATAGCTGTTTGGTTGAAATGAATGAAGTGAGAATGAGAATGAAGAGTGAGAATGGTAATGAAAATTACACATAACTTCATTCTCATTTAAAATGTAATGCGGGAATAAAAACAAGGAATGAGAATAAATTTTTTTAAAATAATAATATATTTTATTTATTATTGTCTATTAACTATTTCTATCATCACCACCATTACAACCACCACCACCACCACCATTACTACCACCGCCATCGCCATCGCCGCCACCACCACCACCACCACCACCATCACCTTTATTATTTTTACAACCATTATAGTTTGATAAAATTATTTTTTAATTATTATTTTTATTTGTATAAAAAACTAGATATTAAAAAATTTAAATTGTATTTTGATTCCTCATTAGTATTTCAAACACATTATAGGAATACAAATGTCATTTCGATTTCTTAATTTTTATTTCGATTACTACATTCTCATTCAAACCTTTCATTCTTTGTAACTACACGACACCTAAAGGTTTTAGTGTTAGTTGATCTATCTATCATTATATATTTGACGTATTCTTTTATATATTTTTTAAAGAGTTTTTTATTATCATATGTTATTGTATATTCATATTTTTCTCATATGTATTTTTGCCATTTTTAGATGAAAATGCCCTCAAATCCTTCAATGAAATTTTGATTTTTAAAAATCTAAAAAAGTGAAAATTGTATTTTAAAAAACTAAAAAAAATACTTTAAAATTTTTAAAAACTTTGAAAGCCCTATAAGATTAGCCAAACAAGTACAACAAATGAAGGAAAAAAAACCCATATCTATAGAGCTTCACAAAAAAAAAAAAAAATGTATATGTCAATAAAATAAGCTTTGCAAAATGCGAGTTTTTGTTTAAATTTTTCATTACTTTTATATGTTTTTATTTTTATTTTTAATGGGTTATTAAAATATTTTTGGGATGTCCAAATTTTTTATGTCTCTATATTTTTATTTTTTCTGATATTTATTTATTTATTCTACTTTCTTGGTTTTACAAATTTTGTTAAGTTTTTTAGAACAATTATATATATATATATATATATATATATAGTAAAAATAAAATTTTCTTTCTTATAATTCGAGGGATATTTGTGTCCAAAAAATTGACAAAAAGATAAATAAGAGAAAATATGAAAGTACATGATCAACACACACACACACACACACACACACACACACACACACACACACACATATATATATATATATATATATATATATATTAACAATAGGTTAAACATACAAACGTATAAAGAACAAGTACGAGAGATTTCTTATGCATATATGATCAACATCCATACAATTAACTAAATAAACTAAAACAAAACCTCGGTTTACCAATTCTAAATACTATTCATACACTCATAATTCACTATTCATCAATTTTTTACACTTTGGTCTTTGATCTTTGCCAACTAATATTTGGGTCCACATCTTTATTTACTCATCCATTTTGGTCCCTGGATGAGAGAGAATGGAGGAGGAAAGAGAGAGACAGGAGGAGAGAGAAAATCACCGACCAAGCTTATTTAGGCCCCTTTTGCGGGCGAAAATCCACTAGATTTATTTATCTTTGAGAGATGAGTTTGTCTATGATTATTTCAAGCCATTAAACCATCAGAAGACGTAGATTCGAGCCAAAAAAGAAAAACAAAGTTCCGATTTGATTGTGTAATTTATTTTTTTTCTATGCATTAAAATTATTTTTAAGGTTTTAAATATGTTTATTGGCTTTATTCCAGTCATTTAGAGGTGTTTGGGGAAAAAAATAATACCAAAATTCAATTTCTAGGGTCCGAAACTTGAATCCCGACTTTTCGACGAAGATTCCAGCGACCTCGATTGTTAGAAGTTACAGCCCTTGTTTTTTCTTTCTTTCTTTTTTTTCCTTCTGTTTCGACTTAGGAAATTCTTATTTATTTTGGTCCCTTCATTCTTTTTTTTTTAATTTTGGTCATTCATCTTTTCTAATCTTTGATTTTTATCCGTATAAAAAATATTAAAATTTTATTATATGTGATTTTAATCCTTATAATAATTTTTTTATAAATTTTAGTAAAAATTTATGTTTTTTTTCTGTTTTTTAATATGTTTTTATTTTAGTTATGAAAATTTTTTCATATTTAATTTTTATTCTTACTATGCTAACACTAAATAAAATTTACTATCCTAAGGTTTTTTTTTTTTTACTGAAATTTTCTTTCTATTCTAATTTCTATTTTGTTATTTTTTCTTTCTTTCTGTCATTAAATTTAGTAATAAAAAAAATTTAGTCTTTGTTTTGTAATTTTTTTTTAATAATTAAAATTTTTTCCTACAAAGAACTATTTTTTACTTTTAATAAAACTTTTTGTTATATTTTGGTTTTTGTTTTATGATCTTTCATTTATTTTGATCATTAAAATTTTATTATATTTTATTATTAATCATTTTACATTAAAATTAAATACATTTTAACTATCCTAAGTTTTTTTTTTTTTTTAGTGAAAAGTTTTCTGTTTTGATTCTTATGTTATTAATTTTTATATATCCCAAACCTGTATATTACTACGACAACATTTTATTTTAACTCCCAAAACCCTTAAAAACATGCTAATGAGATAAAAATATGTATATATTAAAATTTAAAACTAATAAAAATACATAAAAAAGTTGATTTGGTAAATTGTTTTTGGGACATTGGATAAACAAATAAAGAGACTAACTCCTAGCAAAAGCTACATTCAGCAGAATTAGGCCTAAAGAGGCATCAGCCAAACTCAGGTTGTTAAAAAACCAAGTTAACCAAATAATCTACAAATTGATTATCTTCTCTTAGAAAAAAGGATGGCTGAATTACCAATCTCCATACATTAGGACACGGACGTCAACAATAAGGGCATTTTCGAGATAATCAGGGTTCACTTATCTATTATTAATGTAATAATTACGAGCCTCGAGTAAATCTAACTACTTCAATCTCAAGATAATTAGTGAATTTTAGATTCGATTTTTCTCATGTTTTTAACAACTTTTAACCCTTGATTTTCAAATTAACTGTTTATTAAAAAAAAAAAAAAAAACGATCTAATATACTTTGAAGAACACGAAAGAATCTCAATCTCACGAATTGAATGCTTACCTTTAAATTCCCAAATTCAGTCAGCTTGGAACCACAAATGAAACTTTGCTCCTTGATTGTTTTTTTGGCCAATCTCGATATTGGTTGAGGAACCAAATTTATGGGTAACAAGTAACTATCAATAGTAACTTAATGACAACCTGTGGTTGCAAAATGAAACGAAGACAATATCATGGTTGCTAGTTTTTGTAATTGAATTATCCTGCGAATTGCTAATATATAGTTGGGTGATTAATACGAAATTATTTGGGCCTGTTGTTTTGTTGTTTTTCTTAACCAACGCAAGGCATTTATTCTTAACTAAACTTTTAAGGTTTGCTTTAATCCTTTTCGGACCTATGACTTCTCAAATTCATGGGAATAACCCCTGTAATTGCAAAATTAGAACCCAGCCTTTTAAGCTTAGATTGCAAAATAATAGACTTTTTAAAATATTCTTAATTGATAAAGAAAATCAATTTTTTTTTAATTCCAATTCTTCACTAAAAAAAAATCAATATTTTTTATACTTCTTCTTTATACATAAAAATATTTTTAATATAAAAATTTCAAAGAAAATTTTGTTGTTACATCAAAAAATATTTATTCTTGCAAGGATTTTACTCAATGCCAAAATTTTAGGAGTAAAAATATTTTTATTAGTATGTTATTTTTTCATAACTGATTTAATTAACTTGGTGATTAATTAACCTAAGGATTTTTCTTTTGATTTACTATCTTAATTTTGGATAGATTTTCTTCTTAAACTAATTCATGTTCCATGTTATATATGATTAAATTTGATAACTAATAATTTTAACAAACATGGTATTTTAGAAAAATATAAATAAAAAATTTGATATGACATAATAATTAATAATTTTTTTTAAAGCTGTATGAAAAGTCAAAAGGGATATTCTCTTTGGAACAAAGAGAGGATTATGTTTTGCATGACTATTCCCCACTTGCTATCCCCATATTTAAAGATTGTAACTAATATATAATTTTGATCACATATTGTCTCAACCTAAAAATTGAAAATAGCTTACTTGAAATTAATATCTCAAATTTTAAACCTATTGAATGCTTTTCGGATGATCAAATCATCAACTAATTAGAGGTCAGGGATTGGGTCGTAATTTTGTCCAAAACCACCTTGACCTATAATTAAAAGAAAGAACACAGGCTTAGATTGCTTGATAGTATAATATAGAATGCCTAACCTCTAAAACCATCAATCTTCCCTCCCGATGCTTATACAGAAGGTAAAAATACATGTGAATTTGATATATTATCAATCAATTAAACAATGTCATGTATGTATTTTTATAATGGTTCATACAAGAGATTTATGATTTTAATGGTTAAACGAAATTGTGAAAAATTTAGAGCGTAATTGACTTTTTTTTCGAGGATTCAGTTGTGATTACGACTGTAATTTTAGTAGCTGATTGATACTATCCTCAAGTTTTCAAAGTAAATTATTAATCAACCCCTCTATTTTTTAAAATAACTAATTAATTGGTTCCTATATATTTTTTTAATATATTTGTAACTTAATTATTTTCATTCTTTTTCAATTTATTTTTTTAATAAATACAAAGAGAAAAAAATTAAGTAAAAGATATGAGAAGATTGATGAAAAAAAAGATATTTTTCGAAACAAAATAATATTAAATTAACCACAGTCAACATTGATTAGAAATTAATTAATTATATTTTTAAATAAGAAAAACTATTTAATTCATTTTTCAAAACTAAAAGTACTGATTTATAATTTACTCAAGTTTTTGGGATGGGAAAACACCTATGATGTAATGATCCAATTGTGATCACAATAAAGTTTAGGGACAGAAATATACTTTCTCCCACATTTTAGACGCGTATGCATGGGCGAAAAAAGCCCAACAGCCAACTCAAAAAAGTACTTAAACCCGACTTAATTATTTTATGTGAACTATGACGTAGCATCTAAGCATGACAAATGCATTTTGGACTTGTACTTGGCATTATTGGATTATGTAGTTGGCACCTTCCATCATCAAAAAAGCATGTGATGTTGTTTTCTTATGGCCACCATTTTTACTATTTTTTAAAAACGCAAGTCAGCATCATCTGCCCTATGAACGAAATTCCTCTTATTTTATACACAACGGGAATGAAACTTCTTAATTCATGAAGGGAAAAAAAAATGAGCAAAAGACTTCCTGTAGTAATAGGAATAAAATATAATGCATGAACATGATCTACAAGCAAATCATAAAACAATCAAGGAAGCAAATTTGAGAGGCAACTGCTAAGAAATTGGACTTTTCAACTTTCTGGGGGGAATGAGTTTAAACCATTGTTAATTTGTTACCATGTTGCTGGCCTGATTTTTCATGTTTTAACTTAATAATTGAGTTACAAAGTAAGGGGTTTTTTATTGGAAAATTTTAAGAAAACTTTGAATTCAAACAAAGATTTTTCCCCATTAAAACAAATGTTAAATGCTACCACTAAACTGTTTTTGTTGAACAAGAATGCAATAGAGAGTTTTTATTTTCATGGCACAGAAAAAGAAGGAGGTGTTATTCCAAAATAATGGCACCATATCATTGGGTGCTCATAATCTTTGCCGACAACAGAGAAGCAACTGTGGTTACCCTTGCTCAAGGGTCACAGTCACAATCTTAAAACTTTAGCACTTTATTAGTGAATCTATCCAACTATTTTGCAGTGAAGATTGGCAACAAAAAAACGAGAATAATAAGTACATTCTCTGGGAGAAGTGATTTGAGAAAGGAATTCTAGAAATAAACAAAAGTAAAGTTACTATTTCGTCATGTTGGGAAATATTGAAGAACCTCATCACCACAAAAATTGCCAGATCCATGTTGGGGTTATTATAATTAAGCCAGTGATAGCATTGAACGCTCATGATCAGTGCCTCGAGAATTTAGTGGCTTCTTTTGCAGTGCCGTGCTGTCAGGATGTTGGAGGGAATATTGAATAAACAAATAAGGGTTGTTCAATTTACCATTTTGGACGAGCAGAAGCAGCAGGGTAAAATCTAGAGAGAGCCAATTTCTAAGACAAATCGATAACAGCGTGGAATCATGTAAGTACATTTTTATAAATGGTAGGCCCCAACCTTGTTGCTTCCTTTCTCTCCTTCTCAGGCTACCATTGCAAACTGTGAAACCTGAGATTCACTTGCTAATATTCCACAATATATTCTACGTACTACTGTAACAGTAACTACTTTTAGCCCACCCAAAACCCTAAAACACTTAAAAGTATATTAAAAAAAAAAATTTCTCCCTTCATTTGGAAAAGATCGACCTTTCTATTTATACAAAAATGTTAGAAAATACTTTTCTGATCAAAATTTTAAATTATTTACTTTCTTAAAATATTCTTCATTAAAATCTATTTTATAAAAAATTATTCAAAGACAATTCAATATATATATATATATATATGAATAAAAAATACTGATATATCATAACATTTAATAACTTTAGTCATAAAAAACAATCTCTTTAAAATAAAAAAAATTGAGAAATAATAAAAACATATAAAAAATCTAATGTTGCTCGTCCGTATATAAAGAATCAAGTTTTTTTTTTTTTTTTTTAACGCATATAAAGACTCAAATTCATGACTATTTGCTTAAGTGATTAGAGTTCTTTTTTCTCAAGTAAATCCTCTCGGATGATAAATGTTGGTCTTTATGAATTATTTTTTATCGATCTCAACATTAGTTGAAGAACAAAATTAAATAACAACAATAGTAAACGATTAACAACTTGTGGTTGCAAAAGTAAAGGAAGGTGATATCATCATCTCTAGTTTTTTCCAATTGTGAAATTTATTAGCAGAGTAGAATAAGGGACCAATCTTACAGGTTTTGGGACTACATTGAGAAACTATTGATAGTCGAGGAACTAATTTGAGGTTTGTCTCTTTTCCTTTGTTAATTTCCTTAACCAAAGCATTTAATTATAGGCATGTGGTTGCGGTGCTCGATTTCGTGTATTTCAGTCAAATGAACCGTGTGAATAGCCTTGTAAAAATAAGGTCTTCTTCTACCGTTGTCACTCACTATAATGTTTCAGCCAACCTCTGTTAATTTAGGGCTTTTAAAAAAAGTTGAATGGCATCGATCATCCCCCACCTGCCGTCCCCACCAATCAAGGACTAAAACACTCCAAAATCCAAATCCAACCTCATGCCTTGATGTTCCCAGCTTTGTTTTCACATTCTTTTTCATAGATTTAAAAGCAAAGTTTGGTGGCATCCCATAGATCTGACTCTCACGCGCTTGACTTTCTTTCGTAATTTCTTATCTGGTGAGTTGTAATTGTCAAGAGATTACAATTACAACTAAGATCACCCTGCCCTCTTCTCCTCTCTTCTCAAGAGAGATTATTTACTACCTTGAAGGAAATTTAAGACAGAGACAGTAGTTGAAGATTAATGCTTCTAACATGTCATCTTCTTCTTCTTCTTCGTAGGACACAACTAATACCTTTAAACACCATTCAATTCATGCCCATAACAACTTGAATATTACAAACGGGAGGTTCATCTACCATTGAAGCAAAATTGAATTACTGCTATTCAATATTTCTTTTTTTTTTGAGTATCTGTTCATCAACGAAAATGCTTTAAGCAATTAGTGATCAATGACAAATGGTAAAAATCCTTAACACAACATGTATGTATACTGGTTTTTCACTAGTCCGTCTTTTCTTTCAATGATCACAAAGCCCTTTGTTCTTAGTCATCATCGTTACAAAACCGCACACCACAAGCTTCTTTTTAATTACGTTTTACAATATAATTACGTTCATATGTTTTTACTTTCTCAGCTATCTTTTTTTTTCCAGCAGTAAAAATATTCTTTGATTAACTTTTATGCATGTTAAAATTAATCTTTTTTAAATATGGTTAAAAAACACACTTCAACACATGACCATAAATATTGTGAAAATAAATTTTTATAATTATCTTGGGATATATTAACATGAATATCAAGTGAATGTTTTTTTAATTAAAAAATAAAAATATTTTCAAACTAATTTATATATTAAATAAAATTAAATTCATCGTATCAATAAATGAATTTACTTTCACATTGTGATTTTATATTTCAATCTAAAAAAATTTACGAGACGATGCACTAATATAGATTTGAATACTTACTTAAAATCTAATAAAAAAAGAATTTAATCTCTCGATATATATAGATAGAAAAGTTTTCCAAAATACTATAATAATCATTAAAATCTCAAAAAACATTCTCGGAAGTTTGTTTACGATGAAATGAAATAGCATGTCCTAAAATAAAGAAGTAAAATATTTTGAAGAAAGACAGAGGGTCCCACAGTAGGCATTCAGTAAAACACTGCACCATTTCAGTCCCATAACAATACTTTTTCTTTCTTTTTTAGCTTAAAAATATAAATCCAAAAATACCAACCAAATCCTTTCTTGTTTCTTACTCTTTTATACCCACACTACTATAGAACTGGAATCTCTCTCTCTCTCTCCATCTCTCCAGAAAAAGATAGAAGAAAAATGGCTTCTCTCTTCAGAGAGCTATCGTTAGGCCAGTCTAAGAGAGAGTCGACACCACCACCGCTAAAACCACCGCAGTTATCCATAATGCCCTCTAAACCCGCTATCACCACCACTGATCTCGACTCGCCACTGGGTAAACTCGGTACCCAACTCACCGAATCCGACCTCCGATCCACAGCTTACGAGATCTTCGTCGCCGTTTGCCGTACTTCCTCCGGAAAACCCTTGACTTATATCCCCAACTCCTCCAATTCTGACTCGCCTACGAACCACTCGACTCACTCCCCTAACTCGCCCGCGTTACAACGCTCCCTTACATCTGCTGCTGCTAGCAAAATGAAGAAAGCTTTGGGGTTGAAGTCTCCTGGTTCGGGTTCTAAAAAGAGTCCTGGGTCGGGTTCGGGTTCCGGGTCGGGTCAGGGGAAGGTGAGGAGAGCTTTGACTGTTGGTGAGTTGATGCGGACTCAAATGCGGGTCAGTGAGACTCTGGATTCTAGGATTAGAAGAGCTTTGTTGAGGATTGCTGCTGGTCAGGTTAGCTTTTATTTGATTTGGGTTTCTTTTTTGTTTAATTTTGATTTTTTCTGTTTTGCTGGTTTAGTTTTTGAAGAAAGTTTTAGTCCTTTTTTTTTTTCTTGGTGTCTATTGAAGTTTTGATCTGGTAAAGTTTGATGCTTTGTTGGATAATTAATGTGGATCATGATTGGTTTTATGGTAACTTTAAGCTCCGAATTATGGTTAATTAGATGAGAATTGATAATGTAGTTTTATGGCGATTCTTCTTCTTGGTTTTTTTCCCCCACCAAAACGAAATGTGGTTTTTTCCTTTTCTTTTTGAAACTTCAGCTGATTATGTTTGAAAATTTGGAGCTGAAGAGTTCTAGAATGCTTTTGTTGTCTTTGTGCCATAATGGGATTTTCTGTGTACAACTATAAGGATAGTTTCTTATCTTTGTGTTGTTTGTCGTTTGATTGATAAGAATTATTTAGTCTTGGAAGCTTATCCAAGTGTGGTTTCCTTTGCTTATGATCTGTTTTTTTTTTTTTATTAACATTGTTAAAAATGAACTACCATTTACTAATTGCTATATACTCTTGGATAGTAATGTATTTGATCGCCTCTATGTTTTATGATGGTCTGTTAGAGTTTTTTTCATAGCTTGTTCAGCTGAGGCAGCATTTAACTACTCTCTCGTTCTTGGCTGTTATGGACCCCTATTAATGGGCTTGTTACAGGTTGGGAGGCGAATTGAGTCAGTTGTTCTTCCACTAGAGCTACTGCAGCAGCTCAAGCTTTCTGATTTTACTGATCAACAAGAATATGAAGTGTGGCAGAAGAGAACCATGAAAGTTCTTGAGGCTGGACTTCTTTTGCATCCTCGTGTGCCACTTGATAAGTCAAATCCTACTTCACAGCGACTGCGGCAAATTATTCATGGAGCTATGGATAGGCCTATAGAGACTGGAAAGAACAATGAGTCCATGCAAGTGCTTCGCAGTGCTATTATGTCTCTAGCTAATAGATCTGATGGGTCTCTCTCAGAGATATGCCACTGGGCTGATGGGATTCCGTTGAACCTTCGACTCTATGAAATGCTTTTACAAGCCTGCTTTGATGTTAACGACGAAACATCTGTAATTGACGAAATTGATGAACTTATGGAACACATAAAGAAGACATGGACAGTCCTTGGAATGAATCAAATGCTCCACAATCTTTGCTTCACATGGGTTTTATTTCACCGCTTCGTTGCAACTGGCCAAGTAGAAACAGATCTGCTTGATGCAGCTGATGGTCAGCTAGCAGAAGTTGCGAAAGATGCAAAGACAACAAAGGATCCACAATACTCCAAGATTTTGAGTTCAACATTGAGTTCAATATTGGGATGGGCTGAGAAAAGGCTTCTTGCATATCATGACACTTTTGACAGTGGGAATGTTGAGATGATGCAGGGTATTGTTTCTCTGGGGGTGTCGGCAGCCAAGATTTTGGCAGAGGATATATCTAAGGAGTATCGAAGAAAGAGAAAAGTTGAAGTAGATGTGGCTCGTACCACAATTGACACTTACATCAGATCATCACTGCGCACTGCCTTTGCTCAAGTAAGTCTCTGCAATCTGTTTGATAGACTTGAGAACCATAATTCTCAATATCCTTGCTCTCATTTATAGTATGAGAACACTTGCTATTTCTATGCTGCATGAACCTATAGGAATGGGATTCAGGATGCAGTACAAGCTGAAGTGTTGTGTACTTGGTCTGCACATTGTAATAGTTAAGAGTATTATGAAGGATTGAGGCACATGTCACATCACTTTTCTTTGAAGATTTGCATCGTTTTTTGCAATGCCTAATCAATAGCATTAGGTGTGTGACTACAGAAATATAAAGAATGGAATAAAGGCTTCCTTTCTAAAGAAAAAAAAATTCAAACTTATACCATCCACCAAAAAAAAAAATTCAAACTTATACCATCCACCAAATCTAAAACTGGCTTTAGATTTTCCATTTATTTCAAGAGGAGTGGATCAGTATTTCTTACACGTTTGATGTATATAAGCAATGGTATTCAAATGGGGTTAATATAGCTGTAAAGAGGTCAACCTAGTGCTACCTGTGATGAGCTCAGTTCAAGCTCATATTAAGAGTGACCACATAAACAAAACCCAGCCCCTAGTAATTTTTTACTTTGGCAAGCTGCTTCCATCAACTTTCTAATTGCATTGGTAGGGGGAGGGGGTGGGGAGGGAGAGAGAGAGTTTTTTTTTTTTTTTTGGCTGCTTAGATGACTCTGTTTGATTTGGCATAAAACAGAGAATGGAGAAAGCAGACTCAAGCCGGAGAGCATCCAAAAACCAGCCGAATCCTCTTCCTGTTCTTGCCATCCTTGCAAAGGATGTTGGTGACTTGGCAGTTAACGAGAAGCAAGTATTTAGTCCAATACTGAAAAGATGGCATCCTTTCTCAGCGGGTGTTGCTGTGGCCACACTTCATGCTTGCTATGGAAATGAGATAAAACAATTCATATCTGGTATAGTGGAATTAACGCCAGATGCTGTACAAGTGCTTAGAGCCGCAGATAAGCTGGAGAAAGATCTTGTGCAGATTGCTGTAGAAGATTCAGTGGACAGCGATGATGGCGGGAAGGCAATAATCCGTGAAATGCCTCCTTATGAAGCTGAAGCTGCAATTGCCAATCTGGTAAAAGCATGGATCAAAGCAAGACTAGACAGACTTAAGGAATGGGTCGACAGGAATTTGCAACAGGAGGTACTTGCCCTGTATTTTTAACTTGTTACTGGTGTTTCTGTCTGGATTTTGCTATCATTAAATCCACCACTGCACAATTTGTCAGATTTATTCTATTGAATTTTGCATCTAATATAGCAACATTGACATGTTTTGGTTACTATTGGCTCTGTCACAATGTTACAAGATTTCGTGAAAGTAAAATCCACTTTGCTATTGCAATCTTGGCCTGGAAAAAGAGCTAACCTCTGAAGGAGACATACCTCGGGGAGGCTAGAGTTCAATGTTGGCAATAGTGCTATCAGATAGTGTTTGATTGGACAGTTTGGCCATTGATGTAGTTCTGTTATGAAATTTATGAGAGTCTGCAAATTTGAGATAGATTCGCCAGCATTTTCCTATCCATTCATGCTATCATATGCACTCATCTGTTGAATTTCATCCTCAGTATCTGTCACATTCTTGACTGTCCTTTCTTTTCTTGATGCATTTTTCATTGTTATTACCTTATCTTGAGTTGACCAGCTTGCTGCAATGTGTAGGTCTGGAATCCGCAGGCAAATCAAGATGGCTATGCTCCATCTGCTGTTGAAGTCTTGCGGATTATTGATGAAACTTTGGATGCATATTTTCAGCTGCCAATACCAATGCATCCTGCATTGCTACCGGACTTGATGGCCGGTCTTGACAGATGCCTTCAGTATTATGCAACTAAGGCAAAATCTGGCTGTGGTAAATGTTTGCAAAATTTAAATAATATGCCTATGGCTTCAGTTTTAAGTTTCTAACAACTGCAATCATTCAATCTGACATGTAGGATCACGAAATACATATGTTCCAACTATGCCAGCATTGACCAGATGTACTACAGAATCAAAGTTTGCATGGAAGAAGAAAGAGAAGTCGCCAAACACTCCAAAGAGGAATTCTCAGGTTGCAACAATGAACGGGGATAATCCTTTTGGGGTGCCCCAGGTCTGTGTTCGTATAAACACTTTGCATAGAATCCGATCAGAGTTGGATGTTTTAGAGAAGAGAATAATAACCCATTTGAGGAACTCAGAATCTGCTCATGCTGAAGATTTTTCAAATGGTTTGGCAAGAAAGTTTGAACTGACACCAGCTGCTTGTATAGAAGGAGTTCAACAACTCAGTGAGGCAGTTGCTTACAAAATCGTTTTCCATGACTTGAGTCATGTTTTGTGGGATGGTTTGTATGTTGGAGAGCCATCATCTTCTAGGATTGAACCTTTTATTCAGGAGGTTGAGCGGAATTTGCTCATCATTTCGAACACCATACATGAAAGAGTTCGTACACGTGTTGTTACTGACATCATGAGAGCCTCCTTTGATGGATTCCTGATCGTTTTGCTTGCAGGAGGCCCTTCTCGTGCTTTCACACGTCAGGACTCTCAGATAATAGAGGATGATTTCAAATCCCTTAAAGATCTATTTTGGGCCAATGGGGATGGCCTGCCTACTGAGTTGATAGATAAGTTTTCAACTACAGTCAGAAGTATCCTTCCCCTTTTCCGAACAGATACAGAGAGTCTCGTTGAGCGTTTCAGACGCCTGACCTTGGAGACATATGGCTCTAATGCCAGGTCTAAACTTCCATTGCCCCCAACTTCAGGACAGTGGAATCCTACTGACCCAAACACTCTTCTTCGTATGTTGTGTTACCGAAACGACGAAGCAGCATCAAGGTTTCTTAAGAAGACTTACAATTTGCCGAAGAAATTGTAATACACTGTAGTGATGTACATGGTAACAAAGCAGGCCTAGTCCTGTGGTTCTGCTTGTCTTTGGCCAAGACAACCCAAGTGAATCTTATGGCGTGCTTGGATAAGCTGGACTGCCATAGGAAGTTCCAGTAAACTTGTATAGTACACTGAAAGTGCCTGGGGTAATTCCAGTCACTCTTTACAAGGATCAGCAATCCAGACTCCAGAGAGAAGAAGATTGATAGGGCAGAGTCTTGCCATTGCTAAGCTTGCTTGTTGAGCAAAGTGGTAGAAGATCCAGCATTATTTATTTGATTATATTCATAGCTCACCAGATTTCTTCAGCCCTGCTATTTTTTTTCTTTTTTGTCTATTCTCCCCTGCATATTTTTGTACCTTTACGAGGTTCTTTGTTTGTTTTTTTTTTTTTTTTTCCTTCGATAAATTCCATGTTAGTGAGATGTATTTATTTGTTAAATGGTGCAGGCCTGGTATAGCATCATTATGTTGATCGTAGTGCTTGTATTTTTTCCTATTAGCTTCTATCCCGAAGGCAGCCTTCTCTCGATTGCTTGATTTGTTTCCCTACTTCAGTTGGTTCTCCCTCTCTTTCTCAAATGGTGATTCTTTCCTTTGTATTTGTAGCTATCGTACTCGTCTATATGTCAACTTTAACTCGACATTACCTGCCCCATTTCCTTGATCTCCCCGCTCAATTTCTGCAGTGAAAGCCTCGAAAGTCGCTTAAAATAAGGTACGAATTCAGTGTTCGGAAATTTTTTAACTTGATAAAGTGACGGCGGTAATGCTGAGCATGAAGCCACACATGTTCAGACGGAAATGCACAGAAGCTCAGTAAAATGCTGAGACTGAAGGAACACGATAACTACAACAGAATCGAATACTTCTAGTAGTAACAGAAAACACTAAGTTTAAACTTGAGGTCATTTGCATTTCTTTAAATACACTAATATACAAAAAAAGGTAGAAAGTTTTCCACGATAGCCCATCATCGATGCAACCGGGACGAAAACTTCAATGGCAGAAATGTGAAAATTTAGACATGGATCATATTCTCTAATCCTTGTAACGGCATGTACTTTTCTGCTAACCAGAGATTGGTGATGTAATTATACAACAATGGCAAACAAGACTAACAAGATGTGAAATTCGATGTGTGCAGCCTCCTCAAAGTATTACTTCTAGCAAGTAGCGGAGCAGGGGTCTCTCTTGTGAAACATTGGCTGTGCAGAAACTTCAAACAAACAGGTACAAGCATGCAGCAAATTCCAAATTCACCATCAACATTTCTTTGAAATGATGGTGAACATGTGGCTTGAATGTTTGGTCACCAGGGAGTGCATTAACAGCTTCGAGAACATCAAAAACAAAGCATCATTGTTCCTCTAATATGGCCCGCCCAAGATTTGTGGCAAGAGCAAGCCTAACAGAGTTTAATGCCTCAGCTGGCAAGTCACTGGCAACAAAGCCTGGACGAACACTTGCCATGGACAATTCTTGCAGTTTATTCAACAAAAGGTTTGTTTGAGAGACATTTAACAAAGGTCGCCCTTGCCAGCTAAGCAGTGTCAACTACAACAAAGAATCATCAACTAGCAATTAGATTGGCATGCATGAATACTTAATTACCATGCATATTAAACACAACATTTAGTTTATTCATGCATTAGTACAAAGTAAATAAATGTGTAACCACTGGCAAACATTTTGTAAGACAAAAACCTATTGTGAATTTATCTCAAATAAAATATCGAACTTAACAAGACGAGACAAAATAAATATGGGTAGAATGCTCAATGTCAAGAATTTGCAAAGAAATGTGATCTGGCAATAACATTAAAAAACAGGCAGGCCAGTTGCAAATAATGGAAGTTATTTGTAAGACAAAAACCTATTGTGAATTTATCTCAAATAAAATATCAAACTTAACAAGACGAGACAAAATAAATATGGGTAGAATGCTCAATGTCAAGAATTTGCAAAGAAATGTGATCTGGGAATAACATTAAAAAATAGGCAGGCCAGTTGCAAATAATGGAAGTTCTAATCCATGAATACAGAATAAACTTCTACAATACACAGCACTTTTGGTATCTCACATACTATGTGATGTTAGAGAGAGAAGGAAAAATGGCTTACAGAATCATAAAGAAGAGGCAGCCAGAAACGTTGAGGTGTAGAAGGGTTTTTCATAAGCTGCACATTCACACAGCAGAAACTAATCACAAATCAAACCTTGCAACATATATATTATTCAGAAAATTTACTTTGCCAAGCAGCAGATCCTAGAGAGCAAGGCATGTCTTGAAAACTAAAAGCTTAATGCTGCTTGTTCAACCACTGCATATTTCAACAAGTGCGCTACAATACAAGCTCCAAGGTCTTGGGAATTTGTAGATTGTATTGGTTGATGCCATGTCAATAAGATAGAAAGTTTGTTCATTACACGTACCGACATAAGATATTCTACAGCATGCTGAGCAGCATCTGGAGTTTTTCCATCCCAAACCTGCTGTAGCGATTTCTTGAAATCCCTATACCTGTGACACATCCAGATTTAGAATCAAGATTGAAAATGAAAAAATTGGAATAGAAGAGAAAACGAGTGGATGATAATCACTGCTGAATTAGAGAAAACTTATACTTGTGCAGAAACTCAAGACTCCCAGCAGGCTTTGATTCTGAACCCAGCAATTCAATTAAACCTTCCCATTGCTGTATGGACAAAGAACAAGAAAAAAATTACCAAGGTTAATATTTTTCTGTTCGAGTAATTAAGCATTGCCTGGCTTATCAAATCAATGATTGCATTGACAACAACCTTGAAGCTTTCACCAGAGATCGACTTTCCAACAGAATCAAACAACTGCCGGGCAATCTTGTTAAGACGAAATTCATCCTGAGCTTGCTGAAGCCAGAAAACTCCTGAACCTTTCCTACCATGCTTCCAGTGGTACACTCCAGCAATCTATACACAATTACTAAAATTTGTTAGTATAAATGCCCATGTACCTAAAGCCTTGCAATACAAGACAAAGTATTTAAGTTTCACGATAAACAAGAGCCACGGGCAGAAAATTCTCTCAGTTCGATGATACAAGAAATTTTGGTGTATTCATGCATAAATAAAACAGAGGATGCATTTTAAGATTTCATATACCTTCATAATGTTTGAGCTGACATTGTCAAGTTCATACAGACGGCAAATTTCTAAATTCTGCAAGAAGGCAGATAAATGTCTATCAATCAAAGATTTAATCAACATATTGCAACCCAAAAAATGGCCACAGGCATGCCATTTCAAGATGAATCAATTACCTTAAGCAACAATTGATTGTGCTGGGCAGGCTGCCTGTACAGTAAAATCTCCAGCAAACTCATTCCTTGCCTCATACACGATATCAAGTAAACTGGAGCAATCTGTGGGCACAAAAGTATTGAATCAAGAAATACTTGACAATAATAGGAAAGAGTAAATTATTGCCACAGTAAATACAGAAAGGGAAGCTAATAAGGACTAACACAAACCAGAGCATAAAAAACATACCCAGCAATAGAAAGATAGAGAGCATAAAAAACATACCGAGCAATAGAAAGATAGATAACACCAAACACCTCTTCATATTCAAGAAGCTAATAATTTGAAATGTGCACAACCCAGAAATTTTGAGTACTCAACAAAGTCTGAATCTTAAACTAGTTGGGTTGGCTCTCTCCTGGAACGGACAGAATTTAATATTCTTCCTAAACAGGAACTGAATTTTCAAATGCAATGAAAAGTGATAGAAAGTGAATTGAAGTTAAACGCCTCCTAGAACAAGGATAAATGAAAGGAAATTTGAGTTTCTTTGTCTTCTACACAAGTCAGGTCTACTTTTGTATCCAAATAGATTGTGTTGAAGCTTCATCATGGTAGCCAGTGCTAGATGCAACGTTACAGCATTGTTTGGTTACGATTCCGCCTCTTCTATCGTAATTCAAATTTGTGAGTAGTTATTCTTGAGGCCAGTTCCAATTGCACACTAAATTGCATAGACTTCTCCTTATGTCTTACTCTTTTGAATATATCAAATAAATTTTACATTCCATTTCCATTATACAAGTTAGCTTGGATTCAAGAATCTCAAGTATGAAATATTATGTACCGATATCTACTACTTATACTGATTGTAATTCTTCTAACATAATCTGCCATCATTGCAATTAATTTAATTAGTACACTGTGATTCAAGCAGTTTGCAGGTTTGCACTTACTTGGCAAGTCAAAATGTGAGAAGTTAGAACTTGAGCATAAACAAGACGATGGAGCTCCTCCATACTGATCCCCCTATGTTATCATGCTCCTCATGTAAAAGAATATCTGCTTGGTCATTCCCAGCAGCCAATAACTCTATGGCATGAGCCACCATCCTGTTGAAAAACCACCAAAATAAGGTTTAAAAAGGGTTGTTTGGTTGAGCAAACATGATGACATAGAGAAAATAATAAAACTCACCAAGGACCAAACCCTCTTGAGCATTCTGCCAATACAACCTGCAGGAGTTTAAAAAACCCAATGAGTTTATAGGAAAAAAGAACAATAGGAAGTAAAACAATGGAACAACGCATGCTAGCAGTTTCAGTCCACATAACTCACCTCAGTATTTTCCCCAATAATTCCAATTATGAGATGCAGCAGCTTATGTGGAGTGGACATTGGTTTCATCTGAATGCATTTCTGAGCTAGGTTGTACATGCTTTCAAACCCCTGAACCAAGAAAAGATTAATTGGAATCTCAGTTTTGCAAGTAGACATAAATCATAAGCAGCAAACAATTTAGACACTAATAATCCAAAGTTGAACATACCTAAGCTCAGGAAAACATTAAAAAAATCATTAAACTTGAAGAATAGTAAAATATGCACTTACAACAGTGAATGGCGTTATGAATAGGAAGTGAGATATATACAGCTCTATCCAGTGGGATGTTGCAGTGCAGAGAACGTTGATATTTCCCAGCATGATATGGAGCAGATTTTTCAATCCCTCCCTGGTTTGACGGTGATCACACTGAAACCAATATGCACTGGAATCCAATTTGGTTATTTGTCCTCGCCATTTCTCCCATGCCTAGGAATAAAAGATATTGAGCAACATAGTAACAATATATATATATATATATATATATATATATATATATATATATATATATATATATATAAGAAGATAAAGTATGATCCCAAAATGCATAAGTACCTTCATAAAATCAGGTTTGGCTTTAAAGCATTCACCTAATTTTCCCTTTTCTAATTCTGGACGCATGCGTGGCATCTTTGAAATAAGAACAGCTACAGCCTCAACTAGCCCATTCTCTGTCTGCTCAATAAATTGTAAAACAAACAAGACTTAAAAAAAGCAACTGCAAAAACAGACACAAGGATGAACAGTAAATCAACACCATGGAAAGTTCATTTGATAAAGATTCACACAATAAATCAAGAAGTTCAAAATTCAACCTACAAGTGAAAGCACAAACTACTTTGGCTAGTTAAAAAGTTCCAAGATAAAACATTGTACATCCTCAAAATCTAACATGTCAGCTCAATCATCAAATGTCTGGTTATTACATGTTTCTGAACAGACATGAACTGCACATATGCCAAATAAAGAGGCACTGAAGCAAAGAGGTTTATATCAAATGGACAACTTTTAAGCTTTTAATGTCAATTGAAATTTACAGACCAACCAATACTTGGCCAGACAAGCAAAAAACAGTCACACCAATAATAGCATCCTTCACAAGATGACAATTTAAAGGGCATAAAATGGTTGCAGAAAAAGAAGTTTAAGGATAATTTTCAACTGGTATGTACATATTCAATCAATCAATCATCATTAAATTCTTACCAACCTCTCTATGGCCAAGCTGATCCAGTTGATAAGATCCATGCAAGCGCAAAAGCTTCGCCTGCAAGAGAAAAACATTAAGTTCTGCAATAAAACATTCGTCATCTTTTCATCACCATAAGATGCACTACACCACTCAACATACTACAGGAAAGACTGCACCCAAGACCACTTTACCACAATCTCTAGCCAACCAACAGCTAGTGCAGACGATATCACCTCCCAATATTCAGGATCATCTTCAATGACCTGCATAAAGCAATCATATAAGATCCCATGTTCATGAGAGCAAAAGGTGAGAGTTCAAAAAGATCTTGACCCTGCACACAACATATGTCAAATAAGTTATTGGACAAAAGACCAATCTGAGATTGATTAATCTGACTATGTCCAACCGAATTTCATATCATGTCAACATTTTAAACTGGAAAGGCTTGTCAAACACCCAGCATTCCCATAGATAGTAGACAGAAATATACTAAAACTCCCAATATTCAGGATCATCTTCAATGACCTGCATAAAGCAATCATATAAGATCCCATGTTCATGAGAGCAAAAGGTGAGAGTTCAAAAAGATCTTGATGCTGCACACAATATATGTCAAATAAGTTATTGGACAAAAGACCAATCTGAGATCGATTAATCTGACTATGTCCAACCGAATTTCATATCATGTCAACATTTTAAACTGGAAAGGCTTGTCAAACACCCAGCATTCCCATAGATAGTAGACAGAAATATACTAAAACTCCATTCACGGACAATCCAATACAGAGAAAAGTATATATACTAACAGGATTACATTTAGCAATATAACTTGCCACCTTTTCAATTCATTACATTGCAAAATCAATTTCAACGCATATAGAAACCAACAATCCATTTACCAGTTATGCTAGGAAGCTTATCACGAAATTAGCTAAGCAAAGAAAAACATTTTCCCATTAAATAAGACTTAGAAAAAATAAATTTAGATCATAGTCAAACCTGTAAGGTAACTAGTTTCCCTTGAAACTCCACAAGTTTCAAATGAACAGTCAACTGATCACCAGATAACAGACTATCATAATCCTGGCAAGAACAGCAACAATAAGAACAGCAGAATTAACAAAAGGGTACAATCAAACACAAAACCCAAAACATCACATAAAACAGACATAAAACAGAAAGCATCAATGATCATTACAGCCAACCAATCGACAAGGCGTTCCGGTAACCAACTCTGACATAATTTGTCTGCATAAAACATCTCCATCAACTCCCATGCTGCCTTTAAACTAGTTGGTTCGTCACCTTTCTACACAAAATGATTCACTTAATTAAACAATCAATCACTGACTTTAAGCTACCAAAAAACCCAATTGAGCCAAAGAAAATTAACCTTTAAAACTTCTTTAGGGTCTTCAATTAAAGGACTATCATTTGACTTTGGATTCCCAAGTAGGGCATTTATGTCCTTGCTATACTCCATTACATACTCCCACCTAAAGAAAATAAGTGATCAGATTTTTTAATAAAAATATATCAATAAATAAATACAAATACTTTGAACACAACAATATAAGAGAAGAAAAGGTTCCAAACTTGCCAGTCAAGGTGATACGGAGAAGAACTTGATTGAAATTTAGACAAGCTCGAAGCTGCATTCTTGCGACTTTGAAGGAGCGCAAAAGGCGTAACGGAGCCGTAGGCAATGCGCCGCCACTGTGCAGGGTCGCTGACATCGGTGGCTCCGCTGCCGAGATTCACCTCCACAACTTTTCCTCCAATTTCTCCGTCGGAGTCAGAATCGGAAGGCGGTTTACGGAGTAATGAGACGCGTAGATTGTTTCCTCGGGCCCAGGAGATTGAGACGCGAGAGATTGGAGGTTTTAGGCCGTGGTGAAGAGGGTAAACCACGGCGATTTCCGTGTCTGGAACGAATGGGACTAACGCGCCACCGATATCGGAAGTGGCAGAGTCCGCTGCGACCCCAGGCATTTTGACGGAGGAGGTTTCTTTTGGAGAAGTAACGGTCTAGGGTTCTGGAGAGGTTTAGAGAGGAGGACTGAGAGACTGAGAGACTGAGAGACAACGACACTGTTAATTGACCGTTTCGAATTTCGATGGCTTTCACGTATTATAAAAATGGCAGCGTTTTAAACTCAACCGGAAAATTTTATAATTTGGAAGTAGTAGAGTGGCATTTATAATAATTATTCTTTGAGTTCAATTTAAGAAAAAAATAGACACATAAAAAAGAGAAATTACATCTATACTTATCAAAAGTGATAAAGAAGATTTTCACGTCCGTTTAAATTTTTTTATTTTCTGTCTCTTTTTTATGTATCTATCTCTCTCCTCAAAGTGAGCTTAAAGAGTAACTATTGTACATGTCA
Source organism: Dovyalis caffra (assembly GCA_963924115.1). NCBI lineage: Eukaryota > Viridiplantae > Streptophyta > Magnoliopsida > Malpighiales > Salicaceae > Dovyalis > Dovyalis caffra. Next base: position 13,015,861 of record CAWUPB010001194.1, on the reverse strand, counting down.
TTAGTTACTTCTCGTGTATTATAAAATTTCTCCTACTCTACCCGTGTCTTTCTTACTAAAAATTATTCATTCAGACTATTCATCCAAAAAAAAAAAAAATTATCCATTCGTGCCATTCATCCGGACTTAAGGACGTACTATACATTAATATTTTTATAGTTTTTATAATTTAAAAATATTTATTATTTTTCTTCACAATATATCTGATCTCTTTTCATAAAATATTATTTTTTACTTTGTAAATATTATTTTTATTTAAATTTGGTTTTTATTTTTTTCATTTTAGTCACTTTGATCCTTTTTTTCTTTTTAATTAAAAATTTTAAAGGAAAAAATGTTTAGGAAAAAAATTTTATAAAATAAGATTTTAGCTAAAAATTCATTGATTTTGACATTTTTTATATTATTATAAATTTGTTAATTTATAGATAGAGATAAATAAATAGTGTCTTTAATTAAAAAAAATGAAAAATATAAAGAATAATCGATCAAATACAAAATTTTGATTAAAAATTATAAAATTAAATGAATTTTTATTCAGTTTTGATTTAAAATATTTTTGATATATGCACAATATAACACGAAAACATCAAATTAAAATAATTTTATGTGTTCCGTTCGATCCAGTAGCATTACGTGAGTAAAAAAATAGTATGTTCGTTATAAATGGGAACGAAAACCTATAAATTTTTATCAAACATTTTCACCATTTCTCAATAATATCCTTTCATGATTTTTTGTTAATATTCTAGCGTCTAATATACATCATAAAACAACCCCTTTCCTAATATAATTTGACAAAAAAAAGTTAATTAACGTTACAAGAAGGTCTTCTTAAGAATATTTTCAAGCATTTAGGACCGCATTGATAAGTTTTATGGATCTATGACCTAATTGAGAATAAATATATAAAAAGGGTCTTTTTTTTAATTGAGAAACTATACTTTTTATATATTTTTATTGTTATTTTTTATTTTATTTTTATTGAGATCCTTTATTCTTTGAGATTTCTTATTTCAAACCTTCAATTATAACGTTATCAATCCGTAATCAACACGCTACCTCTAATCTTCAAAATGTTTTACACCGATTATCGATTAATGATGTTATAATAAAACATCCGAATCAAGAAATCTTAAATAGTAGAATGCTCAATCAAGTCAAAAAAAAAAAAAAAAAAAAAAAGAAAAGAGATCTTACTCAAAAAAAAAAAAAAAGTGAAGAATATATAGTCCAACTATAAGATAAAACCCAATATATAAATTAAGAGCAAAATTGAGATTTATTTTTTTCAAATTTCAATTAAAGCATTTTTCCTTCTAGTTGATTGTAACTTACTCCTTATAGTTTATAAAAATTAAATAAGGTATATTACAATAATATTTTGAGGTATCATAAAATTACATAAACCATCCAAAAATATGAAGATATGATAAAGACAAAATCTTCCATGTATAAAAAAATATTACGAAACCTACTTTTATACCCGAAATACCTTTTATTGCTATCGAAAGAAAATAAATTAATTAAAATACTTAAATAATTAAATAACTAATGTAAATTGATGTGCATGATTATTGTTATATTAGATGAAAAATATTAAATTCACTATGTAATTTTTATCAATTTCGGTTTTACTTTTCTAATATTCTTTTTCTAATATATTAATATTTCTTTGATGTAACTATGTTTTTTTTGAAATAGTAAGTAAGAACATTTTGAGTGTAAAATGAAGTTTTTATTGAATCTTCAAACTTATGGATGGTTTTTGAAATTTCATACTATCTCACTAAGATCTTTATAATTAATTAGTTTTTAAAAATAAAAAAAATATAGTTTACAATATACTTTATATTGCTATTTTTTAACGACACGTCGATTTCCAATCTTGATAGTCGAAGTGGACATATGGTGAAATTGCATTGGTCATGATTAATCGGTAATATTTACATATCCCACAATTGAGTAAATTATAAATTAATTCTTTAATTTTTGTAAAACAAATTAACTAATCCTTCTTCTTTTAGAAACTAATTATTTAGTTCATTAACGAGAAATTTTATAATATTCAAAGAGTAACTAATAGTATATACGGTAGTTACTTTATGGATCCATTTTGAAGAGAGATATATACAAAAAAAAAAAACGAGAGACACGAAGAGAGAAAATTAAAAAAACACTTTCATTTTATATGTAATAATCGTCGATCTCTTTGCTTTCCAATTTGCACATTAGTTTCCAATCTTGATAGTCGAAGTGGACACGTGGTGAAATTACATTGGTCATGATTGATCGGTAATATTTACGTATTCCACGGTTGAGTAAATTATAAATTAATTCTTTTATTTTTGTAAAACAAATTAACTAATCCTTCTTCTTTTAAAAACTAATTATTTAGTTCATTAACGAGAAACTTTATAATTATTAAAGAGTAACTAGCGGTATATACGGTAGTTGCTTTATGGATCCATTTTGAAGAGAGAGATATACAAAAAAAAAAAAAAAGACAAAGACACGTAAGAGAAAAAATTAAAAAAACACTTTCATTTTATATGTAACAATCGTCGATCTCTTTGCTTTCCAATTTGCACATTAGTTTCCAATCTTGATAGTTGAAGTGGACACGTGGTGAAATTGCATTGGTCATGATTGATCGGTAATATTTACGTATCCCACGGTTGAGTAAATTATAAATTAATTCTTTTATTTTTGTAAAACAAATTAACTAATCCTTCTTCTTTTAAAAACTAATTATTTAGTTCATTAATGAGAAACGTTATAATTATCAAAGAGTAACTAGTGGTATATACATTAGTTACTCTATGGATCCACTTTAAAGAGAGAGATATACAAAAAAAAAAAAAAAAAAAAAAAAAGACAGAGACACGAAGAGAAAAAATTAAAAAAACACTTTCATTTTACATGTAACAATCGTCGATCTCTTTGCTTTCCAATTTGCACATTAGTTTCCAATCTTGATAGTCGAAGTGGACACGTGGTGAAATTGCATTGGTCATGATTGATCGGTAATATTTATGTACCCCACAGTTGAGTAAATTATAAATTAATTCTTTTATTTTTGTAAAACAAATTAACTAATCCTTCTTCTTTTAAAAACTAATTATTTAGTTCATTAACGAGAAACTTTATAATTATCAAAGAGTAACTAGTGGTATATACATTAGTTACTTTATGGATCCACTTTAAAGAGAGAGATATACAAAAAAAAAAAAAAAAAAAGACGGAGACATAGAAGAGAAAAAATTAAAAAAACACTTTCATTTTATATGTAACAATCGTCGATCTCTTTGCTTTTCAATTTGCACATTAGTTTCCAATCTTGATAGTTGAAGTGGACACGTGGTGAAATTGCATTGGTCATGATTGATCGGTAATATTTACGTATCCCACGGTTGAGTAAATTATAAATTAATTCTTTTATTTTTGTAAAACAAATTAACTAATCCTTCTTCTTTTAAAAACTAATTATTTAGTTCATTAACGAGAAACTTTATAATTATCAAAGAGTAATTAGCGGTATATACATTAGTTACTCTATGGATCCACTTTAAAGAGAGAGATATACAAAAAAAAAAAAAAGACGAGAGAAACAAAAGAGAGAAAATTAAAAAAAAATTGAACAAACGTGTAAATATTCTTATCACTTTTGGTAGGTTTGAATGTAATTTTCTCTCATTTTTTGTGTCTATCTCTCTTTTCAAAGAGAATCATAAAGTAATTACTATACATGTCACTAGTTACTCCTTCATTATTATAAAATTTCTCATCCATTAACCATCACATTTAATTTAATATTTCTTTATTTCAAAAAAAAAAATTTTTTTGTCATAAATCCTTTTATATTTGTTCAACGATGAGTACACAGGTTAAGTGAGTTTCTTAAAAAAAAAATTTGTTGTGTTTATTCAAATTGTATCTTTTCTTCTTCTAAATTTATATATAATATGAAGCAATTTAGCAACGAAACGAGATGGTTAGGTGGAGAAAGAGGGATAACCATCCGAAGGGAGAGGAACTGAGTGCTTACTTGCAACCGTGTACGGTTATTTAAAGAGTTCGAATAATTGAATATTAAGAGAACGAGTGCTTGTTTGTATATATAATTTTTTAATTGGTCTATGCTACAGTGAGCGGTAATTTGTAGCTTGTTGAGGGCTTCGTCTCTTTTAATGTTGAGAGTGCAATGTGAGTGGTTTGTGGTTTGTCGACCTAGAGCGGTTTGGTTTGTTTTAATGTTGTTGCTTCTCCTCTCCCTAACTTCTGTTTTATTTCAACAAGGAGTTTGTTTATTCATGAGCTCTCTCTACTCTGTTCTTACCAAAATCTTGTGTTGGATAAAAAAACTGGCGTTCCTTCTTGTTCTCATCAGTGAATTTTTTCTTTACCAACTTTGCTCTGTATTACGAATTCTACATGCATTTCAAGATGAATGTGTAGGGCTTTGCTGTGTGTTAGCGACTCAACCTAGTTCAGGTATCACTACAAAAGCTAAAGACACAAGGCAATTGTTAAGATCCTCTTATAAAATTTGTGGAAGCATTGCTCCCTGAACATCTCAGCCCTAGATTTTGAAACACAAGCAAGTATCATCACTCATCTTTTTCTCTACGTCTTCCTCTTCTATTTCTTTCTTTTCTTTGATGAACTTAAGCGTCTCATTCTTCTTGTCCTCTCCAAGTAGACCACGTTCTTCAGCCCTCTCTTTCCCAAAACTGACTGCAGCTTTTAATAGACATGCTGTTTTTAAATAAAAATCACGGATACAAAAAGATCAGTTGAAAGAGCTTGTTAAGTATTAGTTCCACTTGGAGTTGTAATCTCGATCTTTCTACTATTTCAATTTTTTTTTTTTTATATAATTATTTGGTTCCATGATTTGCATTCTTTCCTTCCTTTTCCTACATTGCTTACAAATATGTGTCTCGCTCCTTCTCTTTAAAAATTTCTCTTCAACACCCTCGATTTTTAATTGCTAGAATTTATTTACTCAAGAAAACGACGAGTAAATATGTGTAAATTTTAAGTTTAATTAATCATTTACTTGTAAATCTTTTTATTGCATTATATATATATATATATTATGGCAGAATAAATCTTGATATAGCGAGATCCGTATGAGCCTTATTATAAGGAACAAATCTACTTACCAATTAATCTGGCTAAACCTTAAAGGATGGATAGAGAGAAGGCTGTTGAGAAAATATCCGAAGTCTGAATTTTTTTGTTAAAAAGTTCCGAAAGATGGTAGGCAAACAATGCAGAATACTAAGACAACCCTAATTTAACTTCAGAGCAAGTAGGAAAAAATAAAAAAATTAAATCACATTAAATCCACAATTAACCTAAACAGTCGTTAGAATGATAAAATGAAATATGACACTTATTGTAAATACGAAAGATATGGATTTGTAAGAAATTTGCAGTCTGAATCACAAAGGTTTCGAAATCTGTCTAAAAAGTGAATATATATATATTGTAGGCTATTTGTTCTATAAATTCAAAGTATTATAGCAATGGGATTTTAAACTTTTTCCAGCCATCAACCTACCCTCTATCTCAGATATCAACTATAGAATCTCTTACCATTTTGAAGGAGTGTGTAAGGAAAAACATTGGACTCAATAACACATACCTATCAAAATCGTGTAGCTGACCAACTACCATGCATGTTTGATCTTCAATTCTTAATGAAAAGCATCACATTTTTACAGGGCTACTTTGCTGTACTTGAAGAAGGCAGACACTCCTTTACTATCTCCTGAATTCTTCTCTTCATTATCTTGTCTTTGACACTTGCCCGCAAGTCTCGGTAGAACAATTCCAATCTAACAAGCTTACTGTGATCTGCCGATTCTAATATGCTCTCCCATTCTTTTGCGATGTCAAAATTACCCGAGTTCTGCAATGAGATTGGGACATCTTGGTAAGTGAAAGGTCTGCCAAAAACCAATCCATGAAGCACGCCAGCATATTGTTCCATTATAGAAAGTTTTGACTGGAGGAGCTTTATCTCTTCCATTGCCAAAGACAACCTTTTGTTTGTTTCTTCAACTCCTTTGGAACCATTATTCTCCTCACTAACAGTGTTCGATTCTGGTTGCTTGAAATCCTCTGTTAGTGGAGGCCATAATACAGCACTGGGAGTGAAACAATCCATCGTCTTACCATTTCCAAGGACACCACTTCTGCCTCTGCCCCAAGACCAAAGCTTATACCCATCATTAGCAACAAGGACAGTGTGGGCAGCGCCACAAGCAACTTGAATTGGATTGCGAAATATAGGCCCATCCACTCCATAGCCTGACATCAGTCGGGGAGAAGAAGCATCCCCAGCATCTGTTCCGGTAAAACTAGCATCTGGGCATAGGCCAAGACCCTTTTCCATTCCCCATGACCAAACATCTCCCACTGATGAAACAACACTAGTGTGAAATAAACCACAGTCAACAGAGATCAGGCAGACTTGTGGCAATTCTTTTACAGGCTCAGGTTTTAGCACGCTTTGGGTAGTTCCATGCCCAAGCTGCCCATTATCCCCAAGGCCAAATGTCCAACACACACTTTCAAATGTGTCATTTGGTCTCTTTTTACGAGAGAGTAAAGCTGTGTGATATGCTCCACATACTACCTCATAAACATCCCAAGAAGAGTCCTGGTTAAACATTTCAACAATCTCAGGATGGACTCTGCTCTCTCTATCTCCCAGACCCAACTGGCCATGGCTATTACTACCCCAAGAGTAGCATACTAGATCCTCACCTTTATATGTTTCTCCAGCACTAACCAGGGCTACAACATGTTCACTTCCACATGCCACCTTCACAACAGTGTGGCCATGGAAATCACGAACAGGAATTGGGGTGAAACTACTCTCAAATGATAAGCTACTTTCATTTATGTTGCTTCGCTGAGGGCAATAGCCCCACATCCAAAGGGCTCCATGATCATCAATTGCCAGAGACATCATTCCTCCAGCTTTGATAGAGCAAATCTGCAGTAGAGACACTAATAAAATTACAAATAAGAATTTTAACATGCAAAATAGTGATACAAACAATTCCATACCTTTAGTGGTCCTTTACTCTTTGATTCTGACTGATCTATCAATGAAACTGGAGAGCCCAACTCAAGGAACTGCTCCATCAAGTGTGGCATTGAATAATTCTCTCCACTCACACCCAGTTGGCCATCCATATGACTGTCAAGGTTGCAAGAAAAATGCATGTGCCTTAGCAAGCACTAAGTTAACAAAAGTGCATTTAACACTGAAGGACACTAGCCGGAAAGGATACAGATGTTGTAGCCCCAACACCAGACTGATCCATTATCTGCCATTACATAGACAGCAAAGTATCAGAGCAGCTGATACTTCTCTTTACTTCAAAAACATACAATTGTTTGTCAATCAAAATGTAGCCTTAGCCTATAGTTAACCCCAAACATGCACCCAGCAGTTACATGATCCTATAGCTAATTAACAATATAAACAATAAATATTTGAGTTGAATTGAGATAAGCAAAAGGAATCTAAAACAAAAGCATGGTGCTTAAAAGTAACCTTGATAGAGATATTAAAGAGAAAGAAATTGCTTATAAGTAAATGTAAACAGTATATTTAACTACCATAAATTGACAGTTTCTAAAAGATATGTGCTAATTTTTGGTAATCTATTCATGTTTAAGCAGTAGAGAAATCACTCCATATAGTATATACTCCTGGAATATGGTCGAAATGAAGTGATCCTTTAAGCACATAATTTAAAATTGGCAAGACTTTGATCTACCTGCCTCATTTCTTTGGGCACTACTTGGTTGGTGCAAAAGCTATAAATAGATCAGTCTGATCAAACTAGAAACCATAGAATTAACCCACTTGCCTCCTGCACTAGTGCAAATCCCTACCTCAATCCAACCAGAATCCAAACCAAATGGTAAACTGTTTGCTTGTAACAGGTCACTAAATTTAGCATTCGCATCATAGAAAGGAAAGAATAATCATATACAACAAGAAAGCCACTGAAATTTAATCGTTCAGAAGGTTTTCTGTAAGACACACCGAAAGAAAGGAAAAAGTGCATCATTCATAGAACCACAAGCATCCTCAAAGTATTAGGAACTTCACTTGGTTCCATAAAAACCAAAAATGCACAAAACCTATGGAAAAAAGTAAGACACTATACAATCACTAACGAAAAGCTTATAGCATAAGCCCTGCCATAGTGTCATGGACATAATTTTGACATGTGGCATACTAATGTCAAGAGAACCATGCAGAAAGTTCTTGAACTACAATTTATATTCTATTTCATGCTATTTAAAAATCAGATAAAATGTTCTCCGAATTCTACACAATCAAATGTCTACAATACCACAGCTGATTCTTCATAAACAATCAATTTATAAAAAATCGCATTTCAATTCTCACTCAAATATAGCCAAACCCCACAAAGCATCACACTACAGTCTTATATCTCAAAACAAAAAAAGCCAATACAAATCAAGAATAAAAAATCAATAGAGTTAACAAAGCCAACCTGCAAGAGCAAGACTATGATAAGCTCCAGCAGCAACCCCTACAAACTTGATTATTTTTTCTTCACAAGTTTCAAACTTTAGTTTTACCGGAAAAAGCTCATCCACTTCTGAACCAGTCCCAAGTCGCCCAAACATTCCTCTACCCCATGAATACACAAACCCATCTCCTACAATTAGATCACCCCACAAATCAAAATCACATTTTTCACTATCCCAGAAACCAATAAAGACATGGACTTGCAAAAATATACATAGATTACCTGTGAGAACAAGGGTGTGAGCTTCACCAGCAGCCACAGAGACCACTTTGCCAGAGGGTGCTGTATTGCCCTCCATTTATATGGGTAGCAAAGGTGAGTTAGTGAGAGAGAGAGAGAGAGAGAGAGAGAGAGAGAGGTTTCTGCTGTATATGAGGGATGCTACTTGGGCTCTGAATGACAGCTTTTGTCTACATGGATGATGGTAGCAACAAAGCAGATTTCTTTTTCTTTCTTAAATACGGTTTATCTTTTCAATTTTGGATAATTTAAAATAATATTCAAAAAGGTCATTTAAGCATCTCTAAGTTTTTGTTAAATATCGAACTTGATAGCATTATGTAGGTGGAAATTAGGTAGTTTTAAGAGTTTGTTTGCCGTTTTTTAAATTTATTTAAAGTGGTCTAAAATTAAATTTGGCAAAAATTGAAGTTTTTCATCGTAATTATAGGTGAATTTAGAGTTAGTTTGTCGAGATTGGTAAAAAATAATTTTTGATTTTCATTCGAAAGTTATTTTAAAAAAAAGAGAATAATCTAAGTTTGTACATGTTTAGCAAAAATTAACTTAAACTAATTTTTTTAAAAAAAGAGAATTCATATGTTAAAATTAAAAATATATAGTTTTTATTAAAGAAACTTTTGATGTAATTATGTAACTATCTTTTATTAAATTCTTGTGAATGCTCACATCATATTAATATAAAAAATGTGCTTTTAAGATTGTAAAAAAAAAAAAAATTAACCTCAATTGATCAAAAAATATTTATATGGTCGATTAAAAAAAAAAACCTTTTACTAAAGTTAAAAGTTATTTCTTATCAAACATATTTATATTTTTGCTTTTCTTAAATGTTTTTTTTAAAAAAAAGCTTTGCTTCTTTCAAGCATCAGTTGTTACTTTTTTTTTTTTTTCATGTTAAATGATTTGAGTATTACAAGAGTTTTAACTTACGAGAAAAAAGTAGGTCATTTTGTCAACTTAAGTGTAAATATTAGAACATCAAAACTTTACTTTTTAATCATCCATTACTTAATAGAAAAAAATTTATCCCTTCAAACTTGCAAAAACCTTTATTGCAATAAAATTCATATTTCTAAAAATTACATCAAAATAAACAAATTAAATTATCAATCCATTGTGTAATATTGGTTTTTAACAAACAATATCTCATGATTTAAAAAAAAAAGAAAAAAAAACAGCTCCTGGACTAAGTTAATTGAATTAAAGCATAACATAGTTAACCCATTTAAAACTTGCCTATGTAAATTGAATAAAACATAATATAAAATCATCCAATAAACAATCTTTCCTTTCCCTATTGAGATGGAGCTAGGTGGAAGAGAACTAAATTGGAGTATAATCTGCTAGACTAATGGTAGATTGGACTTGCAAGGCAAGGCAAGTAACAAAAATTTATAAAGGGAGATACGGATATCAAAGATGCTTCCTTGATTACATGTAACAAAAGCAATTAATAGTGAGAATACATTATTACAAGCACAATATCGTGTATATTAATTATGAGAAATTAAGACCCCAAGTCTAAATAAGCTCATCCTCAATTAAAACTGCTACTACAATATAGCAAAACCCCAACAAGACTATCAAATAGTATAAGACATATAGACTAAACCAAACGCACAATTAGTAGTACCTTGTATAAATATACTCACAAGCCTAATTGAGAAATTCTACAAATTAACAATATTTATCGGTTGTTTATATATGAATACAATAAAATAGTAACGAAAATTGTCGTGTTTGTAAGAGAACACGATTAACATGGTTAATTGCATGTCTCGATCCTTGGCCTAATTTTAGGCCCTAGAAATAAGCAAAACTATCAATATTCTCTCTTTACACATATTTTCTAAAACAAAAAAATTCCTAGGAAATTGTTAAAGGAGAAAAGTAATATTTAGAGAATTTTAGAATATTTTATTGAAGCATATAAAATATTACATCGGTTAATGAATTTATAGCTCAAGTTGTAACAAATCATCATAAAAAACTTGTATAAAATCCTACCGGAACATCCTAATAGAACGGAGCAAAATGCTTTTTTATTGACATTTCACTACCGACTTAGTCTACTCCAAAAATAATAGGAATAGAAAGTTGACTTAGTAAACGAGTAAACTCACATAGTAAGATGTATGAATTTACAAGACTCCCCATTAGTGCATACTTACAATTAATGACTCTAAGATCGGCTCTAAAACTTTTAACTTTAGCCTTGGCCAAAGCTTTTGTGAATATATATGCGATTCGAGCATTGGTGTGAATTCCTTTCAACTCAATTTCTTGATTTAGCGCCTTCTCTCGAACGAAATAATGATGAACTTCAATATGTTTTGTTCTTCCATGAAATAATGGATTTGAAGCAAGTTTGGTGGCCCTCTCATTGTCACCATGAATCTACATTGCATAATTAACTTTAGAAAAATATCTCCTATCAAACACTTCAACCAAATACATTCTTGTGCAGCAATTATTGTCGTCATGTATTAGGCTTCGATGCTAAATAATACAATTGCGGATTGCTTCTTACTCGCACCATGAAACATCAACTAAACCCATGCTAAAACAATACCCCGAAGTTGAATGGTGATCAATTACATCACCTACCCAATCTGCATCAATAAATTCTCTCAACGAAAAAATCATTATCTTTTTTACACGTAAGACTCGTTAGTGTAGGTGTCCAAATCCAATCTTATTTGGATGAGTTTGATTTATTATATTATTATATTATTTATAATAAAAGAAGTCTTTCTATTAATTCTTGTCATTTATATTTATTCATTGATTAGAATTAGATAGAAGTTCATATGATATGCATTTACATTAATGATTGATCGAAAGATGTGAGACAAACACTAAAGTACATAAATGATATCGTTAAATGTCCCAAGTTATAGCATGGTTAAGAATGGATATTAACTATATGCAGTTAGACTTGTGAGTGTTATGCTCATATTATATAATAATAGTAGGAGATCTTATACTTTTTTGCATGATGATGCCAAAGCAAACGCTTAGGTGATTTATGTTAGAAACCACATCACTAGACTTGACTCATCATAAGAACCCTTTTGGTTTAGTCTATGAGAATCTAATATAAGATAAATACAATTAGTCCTTAGATTTGAGGTCATCACGGTTATCTCATTGAAGAATTTATGTACTTTGACACTCGTTTTGATAAACCCGGTAAGGAGTTACATGTGGATAATTTGTTGGGTACACTAAGAATCTAATAGAGGTAGCTGAATGACTAAGATAGGATATGTCATTCCTTTTATACTAAAGGAGTTATCACATTGTACTTCGATGAATGTCAACTCAAGAAATATATGGCCATAGTAGAAGTATACTAATAGAGTATAATTGGTTTACTCTAAGAGCTAAGATATTTAGGAATTAAAGAAAACTTATGTGATCATAATCAAACAACACTAATAACCAAGTTTGAGATCACACTTGTGATAAGTTGATATGAGGACTGAATTGTATGGTAACCATGCTCATGAAATGCAATTATGGATTAATTAAGCCTCCTAGAGAATTGGGTAATTATGATACCTTGTTAGAGGCTAATCTTGACTTATGTATCAAGAGATAAAAGAGACATCTTTTATTCTTAATACATTGTCAACATATCTAGGAGCCTATTGAGTCACATGCATAAGTTTAAACATTCACATGATTAAAGAGAAGCAAAGATGTTAAAAAAAGTTTTCGATTATGAAAGTTTCCTATGTTAGAAAAGGTTTCCTAAAATGCAAAGTTTTCTATTCTAGAAATCATTTTTCTAATTTGGAAGTTAGTTTCAAATTTGAAAGTAAAAAACTTGAAAAGGAAATGATTTTCCTAATTTAGATTCAAGGGTAACTTGAAAAATTATTTCTAAATATGAGTCTCTTAAAATTATATAACTTAATTTATTTGGATAGTTTAAATTAATTAATTATGCTAAAATGGCTTTGGGCCAATAGGTTTAATTAAAAGCCTAAAAGATATTTTTATGGGAAGATAAACATGAACCTTATTAGATAAGGATGAATTTTTTATAGATAAATATCAAAAGCCCACATGGTAAATAACTTTTAATCCTTGAAAGATTAGGAAACAACAACTATGAGTCCAATAAGAACTAGTTGTCATCCTATCTTCTTGTCCTTGGAGAACAAGGAAACTCTCCCTCTATAAATAGAAGGAGAGGTGTGGCAAAAGCAAAATGAAAAAGAGAGAAGAAAAATTCAACACACAAAAAAATAATAGAGACACATAGCTAAAAAAAAGCTAAGAGAAAATTGTTTTCTCTTTAATCTTAAGCACGCCACCTTTATTCTCTCTCTCTTTGGATTGTCGTAAAATTACCCCGATTAGATTTCTATAGGAAACACTAAACAAGTTTAAAAAAGGTAGAGCTAGCACCCTACTAATTTTGAGGGTTTTTTGTGTGGGTGCTTGAGCTATTTTAATTATCAATAGAGGTCGAAAACTTAGATAACTCTTTTCTACAAAGGTTTATATCTCGTGTTATAAGAGGTAAATTCTCTATTTATCATTTTAATTCATGAATATATATGGTTAGTTGATTAAACGACATGATCTTGGGCTTTTTAGATAGAGAAAATTTTTATTTTATTTTATACCTCCATAAGATGCATGATCTTTCAAATACCGAAGTAAGATAACTGTTTACATAACATAAGATTCTTTTAATAACATCTAAATGAGGAGTTCTTGGACTTTGCATGAATTGAGAGATGACCCCAACAGAGTAAGTAATTTTCAATCTTATGATAGTTAAGTAATTAAACTACTAATAAGTTATCAAAACCTTATAACATCCTTCAACAACTTTCCTTCCTCTTTCGTTACCTTGAGATATGGCTCCATAGAAGTAGCCATTTCTTTTGACTCCGTCATGCTAAAACGTTTCAAGAAATCCCTTGCATATCTTCATTGAGATATAAAATATCTATGATTTGCTTTCTCCATATAAAATATCCATAATATGTTTTCTCCACTTCTAAGCCAAGAAAATAACAAATCTTGCCTAAGTTTTTCATTTCAAATCGATTGACAAACCATTCCTTAAGTGAGAAATTTCAGCTTTGTCATCTTTCATAATTATCTTACCATCTACGTATAAAACTAGTAAATGCTTCTTTGATTTAGATTTTACAAATAAACTAGAACCCGAATCAAATACTTCAAAATCACAAAAGATGAAGTATTAAGCAACTTTACCATACCAAACACATGGTGCTTTTTGTAAGGCCATACAATGCCTTTTTTAATCGACAAACATAGTGGGGAAATTACTCAAAGATAAAACCTTGGGGTTATTCCATCAACACTTCCCGATCTAACTCATTGTGAAAAAATATGTTTTTTACATCAAGTTGTCATAACTTCCAACTTTAAGAAGCAACAAATGCAAAAATTAACCTCACCGTAACCATCTTTACTTGATCGAAAGTCTCCTTGTTATTTAATCCATAGCTTTAAGAAAAGCCACTAGCAACTAGACATACTTTTGTTTATTAATTATGCCATCTATTTTCTTCTTTAGATGATAGAACAATTTGGAAGTGATTGGCTTACAAATTTCCTAGTTTTGGCACTAGCTCCTAAGTCTCATTTTTCTTTAAGGCTTTAATTTCTTCTTGCATTGCTCATTCTCATTCAAGATAGTCCTTAGCTTTTTTTATAACATGTTGGTTCTTCTCTATTTATTTCTCTAACAAACAAACACGAGGTCTATAATACCCATAGCTTTGAACATTCTTATGCACTTGTATATATGCGATTACTTTGTTAAGTATATAAGAATTATGCTTTGTGTTTCCATAGAGGTTATGTTTTATGTTTGCATTGGTATTATGCTTTATGTTTGCATTGATATATGTTTAGCTTTGTAAGTTCATATTGCTAAGTGTTGTGAGTGTGTGAGTGACTCGGGGACCTTAGTGTGACAATTAAAAAATTAAGGGCGTAAGTGAATTAAGTGATCAAGTAAAGTGACTAGTATGTTATATTGTTCAAACTTGGAACAAAAGATAAAACCAAATCTATTACAAAATCAAGTTTGGTCGAGAGGAAGAGAGAGTTGGCTAAGAATGAATATGGTCAAAATTAAGGGAGTTCTAGTGGTTTGGCAAAAAGCAACAATAAGGAAGAAAGAGGAGATTTTGAGGGCTTCTGTGGTATTATCAACACTAGCTAAATCCCAAGGTAAGTGTAGTTTCAACTACACCATAAGATATGATGTTATGTGTTTGAATGATAAGTGAACATAGATGTTATTTGGCCTTGAGTTATGTGATCACATGATGGTTGAGTACTTATAGTGTTGTTTGATGAATTCGGCTAAGTGTTACTTAAGATCATTTGGTGTTATATCCATGTATTAATTGAGAATTGAACATTCTTGAGGTTATTTGATTTGGTATTCATGTGTATTGGATGTGTTTATTAGATGACTTAACCTTGGACATGTCCTTTGGTGGGATTAGATTTGTGTGGTTACTTAATGATAAATTATATATATTTTTATATGAGTATTGATTGATTGAACAATTATAAAGTACTTGATGATTTAATATTACATAGATACTTGATGTTACTTGGTTGAGTGTTTAAATACATTGATTGATGATGGGAACACTTGTGAAGTCATGGTGAGTTTTGGTTAATGTATTGTATTCATGCTACATGGTCTGTTTCTTGTGATTGGTTTCAGCTTTATGAGTTACTTAATGTACTCATGTGTTTGCTTGAGAATTTGCACCATAATTGCATTCATGTCACGAAGATGCTTTATCATGATTTCAAGTAAACAAAGGAAGGTCAAGTTCATGGTTTCAAGACTTACGACTAAACATATTCAAGAGGACATGCAAGGAGAATGATCAACCATTTGAGAGGATTATAAATGGAATGTATCTATTGCTTTTATTGTTTTCACAATGATAATTTTTATTAAGGATTGAATAAATATACATTCGAGCAGGGTGCGTCTGATTCACAAAAAATGAATTTTAATATCATAAAAAATTCATTTGTTTGTATTCATACATTATTACACTTATTGAGTTTTAATTCTCCATTTTTCTTGGGTTGTAGAAGAATAAAGTGATGCATGAAGGCTTGTTCTGAAGTTGAAGTTGTTGCCGTGAGAAGCCTAATTTGCTAATGTGTGTATTATAAATGTGGATTTAAAGTTGAAGGACTAAACTTTTCATATGTTTCATGTATTTGGTCACTTTTATGTCTTTTATGTTTTACTATTTTGGTTTGTAAACTTATGCCACTTTTGGGCAACTTTAGTATGTAAATGAATATACGAGTTTAGAGGTTTATAAAATAATTTTATTTTTTAGAAGCTTATGGTTTATTGAAATGATTGTATATTTTATAAAACTTGAATTGGTCATTTCATATATTAAAATATAATTTGCCTTAAACTTTAAACCATAAAGGTTTATGTTGTATATTGTATTTCAAACACGAGAAGGAGGACATGATGCTCGGTATCTCACATTCATTACACTACGAGTGTGAGGCATTGTTGATAATATTCTTGATCTCATTTAGGTTGACGGTGTCACAAGGTCCCGAGTGTAATGATTGAGTTGCACTTTATAATCTTTAAGTTGGGCTGGTTGTCTTCTCACCCTTGTTGATTTTTTGATTATTTGCTCACCAACTTCTTAATTTAGAGTATTCGACCTTGGGATCGGGGACGTTTCACTTCGTTCATGTCTAGAATCATCATTACAAGATGCTTGTGCATTGGTATAAGGAAATGGCTCCAAATAATCTTGATCATCACCAAGACCAACATCTTTAATAATTAATTTCTAAGTAGAATACCATAATAAAAATTCATCGAATATAATATCTCTAGATGTGATAAATTTCTTTATCTTTGGATCCACGAATCTTTATCCTTTCCGACATGCATCATAATCAACAAAGACATATTTCTTTGTTTTCGAGTTAAATTTGGTTTGATTAGTTTTAGGAACATAAACATAGCATGTAGAGCCAAACGTTCGAAAATAATTGACATTTGGGTTTACATTATATAAGATCTTAAAAGGAGTCGTTTCTTTACCTAGTTATAAACATAGTCGATTTATCATGTGGCATGCATATTGAGTTATTTCCGCTCAAAGCTTTTGAGTAAGGTTTTTATCATATAGCCATGAAAGACTTGTTGAAGTGAGATGTGCTAGCTTTCTTTTTGAAACCCTATTTTACTAAGGAGTAGTAGGACACGTCATTCATTCGTTGAATACCATTATTGTCATAATATTGAAAGGATTCATCTAACATAAATTCTTTCTCGTTGTCACTTCTCAAGCTCTTAACTTCTACCTAAACTTATTCTTTACAACATTGTTAAATTCAATGAACTTAGAGAGTGCTTTATTCTTCTCCTTCTAAAAATACATCCAAATGTACCTTGAAAAGTCATTAAAAATATCATGACATACCGAGTAGCTATAATAGCTTAGTGTTCTTATTGGTCTCATCAAATCTAAATAAACTAATTCAAAATAAATCATTTTGTGGTTTAATGAGCTTTTGAAAGAAAGGCGATGTGATTTTCTATATTAGTAGCCTTGACAAATCACATTTTTTGTGTATATTTTTAAGAGTTGGTAAAGTTCGTCTAACAACTTTTTTGAAGAGATTTTTTGTAGCATTTGATAGCCTAAATACCCCGATTGAGCATGCCAAATAGTTGCATAGTCAATTTGACTTGTCTTTTTCATAAATGCCTTCCCTACTCGACATGATAAATAAAGAGCCTTTTTTCTCACTAGTAAGGACAATATCAACAATAGCATTTCTCACATTATCAAGCACCTTCACATTATTTGGTCCAAACAAAACATATTTTCCAAGTGTTAGTAATCTAAGAAACAAAAACTAAATTTTTCTTTAAACTCGAACATGATAGATATCATATAATTTAACATTTGTATCATTAACATCAATCTTCACGACACCTTTTTTTGCTATTAGATGAGTTGAGTTATCGGTTGTAACAGCTTACTCTTTCTTTATTATGTTGTCATAGCTATGAAAATAATGAATCATTTCTAATCGAGTGACGTGAATAGCCAAAATGAATGATCCATTCCTCCTTTTAGTCGAGTATAGTTAGCCAGTGCTTGGTTTGTTCCTTTAATTTCTTCAGTAGTAAAACATTATTCCCAATTGAGTTCATCTTCTTCTTCATTTTCGAAGCAAGATTTGATTTTGAAAAGCTTTACATAATAATTTTTCTTGATATATCTAACCTTTACGCATCTATAGCATTTGAAATATTTGTTACCTTGTGGATCTGCTCGTTGGACTTTCCACCATTTGTGTCTTCTTCGAATTTTTCTCGTTAACCTTTTATCTTGAGAAGAGAATAACATCATGTTTATAATTGAAATTCTTGGCCATTTGTTTAGCCAAAGCCTCCCGATTAGAGGGAAAATTCTTTAATTCTTCTACCGATAGCTGATTTACCCATCCTTAAATGGAGGTAACATAGGGTGAATATTCTTTCTTCAAACCATAAATAAGAAATCATCATAGATGAGCTTCATTAACCTTCTCACCCACATCTATCTCTAAAAGCACAAATATTTTTTACTCGTAAAAAATATTTTGAAATTGACATACCTCTTTGTGTCATCATTGCCAATTCATTTTACAAGAATTATAACCTTGTTGTATTCTTCTTAGAAAATAACCTCTCAAGCAGTCTCCCAAACTTCCTTTGGAGAACTAACATCACGAATATGATCAATAAAATCCTTGCTAATTGATGTTCTCAAAGAAAAAAAGCTTTTCCTCATTTAATCTTCCATTTCTTTCTTGGCTTAGCATCGTCCGGAATGTCAATTGGAATCTCCGTATCAACATCAACAATTAGTTCTCAAAGGTCTTAACCGTGAAGAAAAGCCTCAATACAAATTCTCCAATACTTGTAGTTTGTTCTTACAAGATTATCTACACCATATGGCGTGTTAGAATCATTTCCTTCATTAACCTTCATATTGGAGGACATAAATTTCTTCAAGTTTCGGTCTTCTCCAACAAGAAGAGTGAAATAAACACAAAACTCAATTAGACTCGATACCATAAAACAAAAGAATTCCTAGGAGATTGTTAAAAGAGAAAAGTAATATTTGGAGAATTACGGAATATTTTATTGAAGTATATAAAAGATTACATCGATTCATCGAATTTATAGCTCAAGTCATAACAAATCCTCCTATAAAACTTGCATAAAATCCTACCAAAACATCTTATTAGAACATAACAAAATGCTCTTTTATTGACATTTCACTACTGACTTAGTCTACTCTAAAATAACAGGAATAGGAAGCTGACTTAGTATACAACAAACTTATATAGTAAGGTGCACTAATTTGTAAGACTTTTTTCCTTATCCTTCACATTCATCAATTCCTCTCCTATTTCATTCCAGCTTTACAGCTTCATGAAAAGGTAATTAAGCAACTAGTTCTATATATATAATCTTGTGTTGTGCAATTCATTAACTAATTAATCTAACATCGTTCTCCATTTCTATCATAAATGAAAAGAGGGTAGAATAGTTTTCTTTTTCATTCATTTGAGCATGTAAGCATGAGTTAGCTAGCTTTTGATTAACTTTTGAGAACTTACTAAAAAAATTGATTTGAGGTGACAGATATATAGTGATCATGTTTTATGCAGTGCCATTAGTAACAAAAAAGCCAACATCGAAAACAGGTAATCAAGGCAATCCGATATTGATTTGGAACATTGAATGGATAGAGAGAAAAACAACCTAACTTATGTAGCAATAGGTACATTTATATTGTCATCCATGGTGGTCGAGGGTGCATCTCGGCCTCCTGATGATCAATGCTTTCCAGATGAAGACTCCAGATTGTATTATGTACATAGTAATACCATCTCTTTTTTCGCATCGCTCCACATGTTCATGTTTCTATTGGTTGGCGTGTTATGTAAGAGCAAAATGTTTTTACGGTTAGGAATGACTTTCTTTTTTATTGTAACAGTAGCAAATGCAATGACTTACAAACAAGTTGTATCCTATTTAGCCAAAGGTTATGTTACTGTACAAATTATCTGGAAAAGAAATGGTGTTAGATGCGTGTGTATGTGTTTTTTCCTATATTGAGTCAATCCAATTAATAACTATATGACAAGGGAATGATGTTAGATGTGTGTGTGTGTTTTTTTTTCCTGTATTGAGTCAATCTAATTAATAAGCACTTGTTTTAACTTCTTCTTTTTTTAATTATATGTTTCAATATCATATATTTGTTCAATTTTATCGAGTTCAAATTAGAATTAAAATTTGTATTTATTATTTGATCACACTACTTGTACATTGAATAAAGAATTAATTTTGAATAGCCAATGCCTATTTTCCAATGTAGTTGCTCAATTTTTATTGAATTCTTGTTGTATTGAATATACTAATTAAAAGTCTTATACTGAAGGTCATCCTTAATAAAATCTATGGATGTCAATCCATATGAGGCTTGAATAAACGGAAGCAAATAGTCGACTTCTCAATCAACTTGTTTCTTCTTTTCTTAGAATTTATATTATTGTGAAATATCCACAATGCTTGTTCCATCATTCTTTTAAAATATTGCTAACTCTAATTCTTTTTGTTGCCTTTTCTTTTATTTACAAATATTTATTTTGATATAGAATAATCGTGGCTAGAAATTAAATTATTTTTATCCCACATTAAAAATAAGAAACGACGAGAAAATTAGACTATTCTTATCTCATATTGAAGATAAGACTAATCATATTCGGAGTAAAAATGATGAGATTTAACTTTTTCTAATAAGTATAATTTTAAAATTCAAATCCTATATGTTGATAAAAAATTTGTTTGAAGATCAGCTCACTTATCAATAGATTAATAACTTGCTGATACATTTATGTTTTCTTTATAACTAATGTTTGTTACCATTTTTTGCTACGCATGATTTCTTTTCTTTTTCTTTTCGTTCAGTAGAGTTACCAAAATGAAAAGGGAAGATGGTTCCTAGATTCTCCTGGAAAATTTGAATTCCTTTCCCTAATTACAGTATGGAATTGTACCCGATTCTCTCCGCACGTAATAAAGCAGCCTGTTAAAGTCTAAGGTTGAATTGCATGATGTTTCCCATATTTGTTTATTTAGTGACCCTATGAACGTGGTTGAACATTTTGGGTCTTGGACATTTTCCCATTTTGAACAACAAGCATTCATTTGAAGCCCAAAAGGCTAAAGAAAAACAAGAATGCGTCTCAAGCTCATTGCATCTGGAGTCATTAGTTCCAAATTAATGAGAAGAAAAACTCTCTAATAGCCTAAATTAGCGTATTATCTTGACGGAACTAGCGAGGTAAAGAAAATGAGTCGTGTTATTATAATTGACTGAATTGAACATTATCATAAAAATAAAAAGCTTCTTTGATTTTTTTTTTTTGTAATGAAGTTTTTTTAATGAAAAATTTAAATACTTTAAGAGAATATTTGAATTTGTAACTTCTTGTAAATGCAAAGAGTTCATTACCACTACTCATAGCCAAAATTTTATTGCTTGATTTTGGCATTTATTATTATTGTAATCTTCATTTTGATGTAATAATTAGAGTAAAATAAGAATACTTGGGGCATTAGCAAATGTATTTGATGTACTCTCCTTCAGATAAAAAAAAAAAATGGAGTTAATTTCTTATACTATATTGCCATCAAACAAGTTAAATGTAGCTACAGTGCCATTATTGATCATAATAACATTAATCTATGATTGTTTTTACAAATGGAATGATCTTCTCTTAATCTAGGATGCAGATAAACCCTAGCTAGCTAATTAATGGCGATGAAGAGTTTAGCCAACACAAATACCAAGACCATCTTCAGCCATATCATCCTCCCCAACATAAGCTGCCAAATTCAGATACTTTTCTTCATCGTTTCTATCTCTCCACCTTGCTCGACAAATCACACAACTAGCTGCCCTCCTTCCCCTGCTCCTTTTCCACCTCGTCAAGCATTCTTCATGAATAGCATTCCTGCATGTTCTACAAGCCACCACCTTCTCTCCCTTCTCCATCTCATCAAGACAAACCGGGCACCTTGTCCCATCTTCAATCTCAACACGAGGTCTCAAAGCACCATGCCTTGTCTGAAAGAACAACTGATGAAATCTCTCACGGACGCTAACCCCTGCCAATGCCTCTGGCAAGGTAGAAGTTCCAAGCAGGTGATTAAGCTGGCAAGGCCTAAGTCTCTTCCTTCGGAGACATGCATCATCAAGAGAGACACCCAATACACGAATCAAAACAAACAATATATGCTTGCATGGTGTTGTACGATCAGGACATGAGCACGTAGGAATAGCATTTAAGGTCACAGTATAAACATTCCCTGTGGCACCTAAGATAAAAAAGTTGGCCTCTGAGCGATGGAGAAGGCGAAGGCGGTGGCGGATTGCTCGAAAAATGCGGTCTGCCACGGGTTGGCTTGGCTTAAACCGTAGATGAAGACGGTGGTGGCGGTGGTGGTGGTGGTGGGAGTCAGGTGAGGATGTAGGTGAATTGTTGGAGCCAACGGATTCCATAAGAAAAAAGGAAAGGAAAGATGTTGCAGCTGGAAAAGTGTGAAGTGTACGGAAATGGGTGAAGGTGTTACTATTTGTCATGGGAAGGTTTTGTAAAGGAATTCGATATAATGTGGCAAAGATTCTTTGTCTAGTTTTGGAGTGCAAGTGAGGGATAGCGGGAGCCTAGGAAAATAGTGAAAGGAAAGGAATTCCAAACTTTGACTTCCGATTATCATGTTGCTCCATTTAACTCTCTCTCTCAAGCCACGTTACATATACATACATGCATACTATATATATATATATATATATATATATATATATATATATAAGGTTTGGATATTTTCTAATAAAAATTTAGATGATAAACAAACTCAATTTTCATTCAAATTAGATAAAGTATGTCATATAAGTTCTTAAATATATCAAATTGATGTAAGAAATGATTTTTTAAAATCATTTTGAGAAAAAATTTAGTATTAATTGACATCCAAACGAATTAAAAATTCTTCTTAGTTAAGTGATTAACTAATTTATGGCCCATATTATGCTGCGGATAGGACAAAATTAAATTATTTTAATTTGATATTTTATGTTATATTACAGATTTTCTAAAATATACGGAATCAAAAATTAAAAAAAATAATCTTGTATTTAATTGATTATTCCTTTTTTTCCTCATAAATTTCAATTGAACAAAAAAAAAACATAATTTGTTATTTTATATGTATTGATTTTTAAACAAAAACCTATGACAATCTAAATAGAAAATTGAATCCAGAATTTTTAAAAGAACATGAATATTTTTTTATAAGGTTGTATCAAAAAATCAAGCTACACTTCATATAAAAACTTGTTTAAAAATTAACAAATATTTTTTTCTTTTTATTTAATGCTAATGAGAAGATTATTTTTTGAAAGCATAAAACGTCCAATATATAAATTATATTAATATATTTAAAAAAACCATATTCTTAAATTTTATTCAAAAATTTGTACATAAAAAAAATCATATTTTCTTAACAAATAAAATTATATAAAAAATTAATTTGATGCTTCTATAAAAAATACAAAGAAGCAAAAAAAAAATTACAAATCAAAGAAATCATATTTCTTCATCATAGGCTGTATAAAAAATTATTTTCTTATAAATTTTGCACAAAATCAATAATAAAAATAATTGTTGAAAAAAATACAGAGGTGAAAACCAAAGCCAGACCCCAAATCTTTTAGTGTTTTACTTGATTTGATTTGTCAACTTTTTGCATGACAAAAATGAGGCAAGAGGAATTTGGCTCTTGTCCAAACGCAGCGTTTCAATGCCTGGGCCTTACAAGAATGCAACTCATTAAAACGACGTTGTTTAGTCTTATATCCGCTTCATTTTAGGTCTGCTTTATCTTCGTCATCCACTTCTGTATTCTTCTCTGCACTCAATCTCTAACGAGGAGAGTAGACGAACTATGTGGGGTGTGTCTAAAAATCAATCTCAGCTTTCAAACAAGGTACCTGAAAGAGCTTTACCCTTCCTAGTTTTCTTCCTTTGTATGTCTGCTTTTTGCAAAATTCATGCTGGTTTAGTTTCAAATGCTTGAAAAGTTCATGTCTTTATGTTCTGAAATTGTTTTCTTTTTAAGCTGAATTGTACTTTTAGCTTTATCATTTGCTGTAAATTCTTTTTGTATAGAGCTAATACTCGTTTGTCTCAAGTGGGTGCCTTTTGGTTTCTTTGAATCAATAGTTTATCCAAATTAAGCTAAATGATGGTACTAGGCTCAGTTTAAGTGGATACTATGATTTACGAGCTATGAACTAAATTCAATGGGGTATGATAAGAATGTTTATCTTTCATCCTTTTTTTGGTTTTAATGTTTATTGTTCATCCTTTTTTGGTTTTCTTAATTGAATTTGCTGGATGTATATAATCAGAAGCAGGAAAAAGGAGGAGGTTTAGCAGAGAGTTTTAGGCTGGAAAACTTCATTCCGGGCCTTATCATTGGTTTCATTTTTGGCTTGTTTTTGGATTTGTCTAGTCCTTCAAAAAAACAAACCAAGAAGAAGAATTTTTTGCCGGGAAAGTCCCAGCTGGAAAGTCTGGAAGATGGTGACAAAGAGCTTAAAATGGTTTGTTTTTAAGTATCTATTCCTTTCTTCAATGGTTTTATTAGCTTATTTAAATAATTAATGGATGCATTCTACTGCTACAGATGGGTGTTTTGGTTTGTAGTCAATGCCAATGAAGGCTTTTAGGTGGTTCTGGTTTGATTTCTTCAACTTATATGGGAAATTTAGCTAGTTTTGGTTGAATCTGTTTGCTATTGTTATATGATTGTGGTTTTAAAAATAATGCTGGCAGCAATTGTCATCAATGTTACTGTACCTATGAACCTTCAAGTTGTGGAGTCAAAAGCCATTCAATTTTATTCTGTTCAATTAAGCTCTTTGCAAATTGTTTTAGTATTGTTTCTTCCTGCCAATTAATTTGGTCACTTTGAAGCCGTGGTCATTTGGGATATAAAAACTGATAGTGTTAAAAACAGACTATTTTATGTAGATAGCCTGAATCAGTTAAAAATAGATGTAGATTGTTGTGATCCATAGCTTCAAGTCTCCAAAATGTCAAGCTGATGAACCGGATGCTTGTCGCTTCTGCCTGCCATAATGGTGTCCACTATCCAGTATCTTGCATTAGTTTTTATACAATTGGCTCAATAACTGCATGTAGTGGGAAGATGCAATTAATCATATAACTAGTTATGGTTTATATATTCATTAATTTATTTTTTTGTTTGTTCTGGAGGTCCAATAGTTATTTGATGAGCTGTGGGATCGCTAATGGCAGGTTTTCGTAGTCAGACAAGACCTGAAGATGGGTGCAGGAAAAATTGCCTCTCAGTGTGCACGTAAGATACTTGAACTTCAATTAAGATTCAGTTTATGCAGTTTTGACTTATAATGCTTCAGAATTTCCCTTGCTCTTTTCCTGCCTTTTGCTTTATCATTATCTGATTAAATTGATTTTTGTACCTGCAGATGCAGCCACTGGCATGTATGCAGAGCTGATTGATAGGTAGGCAGTTTTGAGGATGAGGATCTGTGTAACTCTATTAACTTGAGAGTGTTTTCATTTGCTCTTCACCAAAAAAATAAAAAATGATGGCTTGAATGAACTATTTAAAGGACTTAAAGAGCTTCTATTAAAATAGATAATTAATAAGGCTTCATGCCCTTTCAATCCCATAGTTCAACAAGTTAGGAGTCTATATTATCATGAAAATAACTGCTCTCTAATCAACTCTGGTTAATGTATCCCCCACCATGTTTTTTTATTAACTATCCATTATTATTGAAGTCACACTGTATCTGTATGCTTTGCAGCCACCGGATTCTCTTGAGACAATGGGAGCAATCTGGACAGCCCAAAATAGTTGTTACGTGCAAGAATCAACAAGAAATGTAAGCAGGTGATTTTATTTGAATAATGCAGTTGTTTCGGAGTTGCCACACATTCATTTATTATGCTACAAAGCTCCTCGTTGTCTGACTCATGGGGCACAATTTCACTCGTCATCAGGAATAAGATAAGAGAAGCAGCTGAGGACATTGGTCTTCCAACTTTTATTGTTGCTGATGCTGGAAGAACACAGGTAAACTTATGCATGACACAGTTTGTAATTTAAAAATTCATCTCAAAGTAGCTTGGATACAAATAATAATAATAATAATAACGAGGAAGCAGCAAATGAAACTTAGAATCAAGAGTATGATCCTCGCAGTCTAAGGAAATTATAACCTTTACTTATCAACCTTTGAAGAAATAAACTTGAATTTATGCAATTAAAGAATGGGTAAATGGTCCAAACCTCCCCTAAACTTTAAGTCATTTGAGAATCAGTCCCTTTATTTCTAATTTTGGGTTGGACCTCCATCCAACTATTTTTCATTTCAAATTGGGTCCTTCTGTTAGGTTTTCATTAATTCTAACAGTAGAAGTACACATGACTTGCTCATAGTTGACGTTTTAACTTCCTCAATAGCTAGAAAATGTGTCAAAACTTATATATGTTTTGCTTTGCCCTCCAAAACTTGTTTCTTTCTTTCTAAGATTTTCTTCAATTGCTTACTTCTTAGCATTTAGGAGGAAAAAAGCAAGTTTTGGAGGAAATCGCAAAGCATCTATAAGTTTTGGCATGTTTTTAGTTGTTGAGGAATTGCGCTTACACGTTAGAGTTGATGTAAACCTAATAGAAGGACCCAATTTCGCTTAAAAGATAGTTGGAGGGAGGTCCAATTCGAAAATGGAAGTTGACGGACTGACTCTTAAATGACTTAAAATTCAGGGGAGATTTGGACTGTTCGGCCTTAAAGAATATGATCTTGTAGCGACATGATTGTTTGACATAATTTGAGAACAAAGAGTGTGGTTTCTAATGGTAAACTTGGAAATTTGTTTCAAATTAAGTGCATACTGGTTGTCTCTTTAATATTTGGCAAACAAAATTAAGTTTGCTATTCGATTTCGATGAAGTTGCATGGTTTAACTTCTAAGTTCCTTTGTTTTGCACAGGTTTCAGCTGGGTCGAAGACTGTTCTTGCCGTTGGACCTGGTATGCTTTTCTTTTTGCTGCTGAACTTGTTCAGTTGCTTTCCTTTCTATTACTTATGATAGATTCACTACCTGCATTCTCGACTAATTAAGAGATTCAAATTCCAAAATGTCTTATATAAGATTCTGAAACGAGTTGTTTTCTCTCACTTTTTATCCTAGATTGACCGCCTATATACTCAATCGATTGACAGAGAGGATTTCCAAAATGTCACATAGAAGATTGTAAAACAGGACCTTGATCAAGAACTCTATCTGAGTTGTTGCTCAATGATTTGACTTTTTGCATCATACTTCTATGAACATCCACCAATATATAGAAAGAAGAAACATTCAAGTCACAAAATTCCGGCCCTACTTAGCTGTGGGGCAAAGCTGATCACACACAACAAAATGACAGTAATATGTTTTTGTTCCTGAGCAGGACCAAAAGAATGGGTCGATTCAGTTACAGGAAAACTGCGGCTTCTCTGATGTTGTGGAAATAAAAGATTGCCTCTCTGGTCAAATCCTCAATGTTAATGGACTCATTTTCTTTGCAACTAATTCTCTCATTCATATTCTCGAAGGAGAGACACTTTTCCTCCGTGGTTGCCTGTGGAAATGTTCAAGGTGGAATAGACCGTACTGCAAGCAGTTGCCAAATGAGATGTCTTTTTCCAGCCTTTTTTCCAGCTGGATGAAAATTGCTTACACTTGAATATATTGCTCCAGAAGTAGGTGGTTTCTAGATCGACCAATCGTTTGCTAGGAGAAATTGGGGAATGGAAAGCTGTTCTGTTGCTTTCTCTTCCTTGCTTAATTTGTATGTATCAAATGCTAGACGTAAACTTCATGGCTAACTCGTTATTCTTAATCATTGCAACTAATAACACTATTTTTCTCAACTATTATCTTGGAACTCTGATTTCTGACGCTACTTGTTTTGTTTTCGATTCCCAACCATGTTGAATGTGAGAAACTGAATCTTATTATATGCATGAATATTAAACGATCAACTTTCTACCTCTGGGGAGATGATAGCAGAGCAATTGCTGACACTAAGCTGTATATCCATATAGGAGAGTGTATAGTTGTTACGGCAATGGTTCTGCCACCAACAACGGTGGCTCCGCCCACTTGGTGTTGTTATACAAATTAGGTAAAATGGCTGCAGTCCATTAAGCTCCAAGTAATTTGCACGTTCGCTAGCTACCTAGAGCTTAGAAACATCAAACATAAAGAAAAGAAGGGCGAGGACAGCAAGTGCACAGATTATTATTATTATTATTTTCAAGAAACATTTATATGGTTAGCTTGTGCGCATGACTGGTGCATTTAGATAAGAATATTTTTCTAAATATTAGTTCCAAGTTTCAAAATTCGAAACTTCAAGAAATGAAATCAATTTTTTTTTTTTTTAATCATTTTTCAGGCCATGTCCCATTCTGTGGTTACCTGCACCAATAATGATCTAGTGCTTGTTGCCGAATTCAAAAGGATACTGTTTTTGTTTTCTATTTTTAAATTTGACAATAAAAGGCATTTTCATATTACTCTACAATCACAATGTTTTTTTTCCCCCTAATAAATGCATTAATTTAGATATATGGATGAATTGTGGCAAAAAAAATTTAAATAATAATAAAAAAAGATCACGTTTTTCCGTGGGAAAATCACAATATTTATTGGTGAATGCTAAATATGTGAAACGACATGGTTCTGTGTAAAACCCCACCAAAACCCCCCAAACACTGAAATCCCTAATGTAACTGGATTTCCAAAAACCCTAAACCCAGTGACTTAACATTTCATATCTCTTGCCTTCTAAAAAATGGCGTCTCGCTGCAGGTCTCTCTCTAAACCAACATTCTCTCTTCTCAAATTCACCACAAACAAACCCACCCTTAAGCCCAAATCCACGCCTTCTCTCCTCCCTACCCGCCCTTCTCTCACATTTTCAAGGTATGCAATCCTTTTAAAACTTCTTTTCAATTGCGTACGAGCAGTACAGATTTTGACTTTTGGGTCTTGCAATTTAGATATTTTTCTCAAATGTGTTTTCTTTAAATTAGTAAAATTTTAAATTTTGACTATTGGGTATTGCAATTTATGTTATTTTCTGAAATGGGTTCTTTTAAAATTAGAAAAATTCTTGATTTTTGACAATTGGGTTTTGAATTTCAGGCCAGTTCCTCAATTGGGTTCTGTTCAATCTCTGCTTCCACTTCACTCAGCTGTCTCTTCGGCTAGGCTCACCTCATGCCTCAGCATTGATTCAAGGAGCTCGCGGTCGTTGTCTCAGGGTATGCTCTGCAGTGCGAACCCTGGAGTTTGATATGCTTCAAATGTTTTAGTTTTAGTTTCTGTAAGCAACTTTTTTACTCTACAATTAATTCATATCTGTATTTTGAATAGGGCTGCATAGTTTGTTTGGTTGTTTGTTTTATCTTATTTTCATTTTTTTAAAAATGTTATTTGGCTTCTAGATTTTGTTGTTAACCATACTATTCCAAAGTGAAGAACTCAATAGATGCTATTTCTCTAATGTGTCAACTAGTGACTCTGTACAATTGGTTGTTTGTAGCTCATCAACCTGGTACATTTTGTGGATTTCAGTTTATTTTTGTGAATTGAGGTTTCAAATTTCATGCAGTAAATGTTACCTCTGGCTGATCTCATGAACATTTTAAGATCAAATTTGTTTTGTCATGGAAAACAAATTTTGAAATGTATGCGGTAATTCTATGGGATACATTTTGTAGTATCTTTTTTCCTTGTCCTTGTAGCTCGCTTTTCTTTGTTTGTTGTATATGTGAAATCATATATATTCCTTGCACAGTATAAAATTTTTATGCTTGTGTTGTTGTGGTGTTAAAGGTTTTCATTAGGCAATATAAACAAGTTCACCAACAGTACGAGGCATGTGCTGTAGGATAAGGTTGTCTCTTTGGCCCTTACTTTGGAGCAAAGCAGCACTACTGTTGTTGGTGTTGAATAAGATTGCAATTCCCTTTTCTACATTTTCTATCCTCTTGAGGACAATGTCTTGTACCCTCCTTATTGTATCTATTATCCATACCCTTGAATTATATTTCTTCTTTTATCTCCTAAAAGAACTCCCTAAGGGTCTAGCCTGAAAGCATGCTATAGTGGACCTTTTTTTTTTTTTTTTTGCTGCCTGATTAAAATTGTGACTGTAACTTTTACAAAGATATTAAATATTTCTTGGTGAAACTTGAGCCATTTAGGTTGTGAAGGCCAAAAAGAGTTGACAGATTATGCTTCTTTTCTGAGATAATTCCCCGTCATTTTTTTCTCTCAACAATTGTAGATTGGACTAATATTTTGTGTTAGTGTGTTGGAATTTTGGTTTCCTTAGAAACTTTGAAATGATCGTGAGCCTCCAGGATTAGTGGCAGTGGCACAAAGAACCAATAACTTTATATTAGGGTCAAAACAAACCTTAGGTGTTGTACCTAGATTTCAAGTTATAAGTGTTCTGAGATTGTGTTACTAGTCACTGTAAGAAGCTTTACGTTTCTGTAAAATAGAAATATTGACATTTTGTTTTTACTTTGGAGAATCCAGCATACTGAAGTTGTATCTAGCTCTCTCTTCAGTATTCTATTTCAAGTAGTTTGATGAAGGTTTAAATTTTAAGTCTTTTTACTTAAAATAATCAGCACCACTACTAACCCTTGAGGTTGTTATTACACTTGAAATTCAAAATTTCCAACCCATGTGCATTCTTAGCTCAAGTGGATTTGTTCAACCGTTCAGTACATGAGTCTCTCTAGTGGTTAGCTATTTCATTTAGCTCATTGTTAATTATATGTTAACTATTTAGGTGTGCCTTTCTTTCTTTCCATTTTCTAAAAAGTCTCAGTCAATGAAGTATATTATAATGTTGCACAGGTGTGAATTGTCCTGTCCTATGGAATGCAACTCCCTCTCTTTCATCGTGCATGGATTGTATTTTAGTGCATGCTGCTTTATTATGACGAATGACTGCATTAGACAATTTTTCTTTGTTGATTGTTTAATGTTGAATGGATTCCATGAGGTTGTGTACGATTTAACAAATCAATTGTTTAATTAATATGTTTGCCAGTGTGCTTGTTAGTGCTAATAGCTGTGCTTTGCCATTTATTCAGAACTAGGTCTCAGTGTGCCTCGATAAGGATACGAGTTGCAAGAAGATAATAGCTGATGGATTGAAGTCATTGCTTCTTCTGGCAATTTCCTTTTTGATGTCTAAACACTCAATCTGAAAAGGTCATAGGTGCAAGATTTTGAAATTTTTGTTGGATTTCATAGCTTCTGGTGGATTAAAGTGCCAATTTGATACGTTTGTTATATTTAAAGAATAAATATCTCTTGCCATTTACCCTTGTGTCTTAATTTCCTCACTTCCTGATTGTTGATCGATTTTTCATCGGCATTTCTAGTATTGACCATTTAAATTGCAATGTTTTTCATGCTCTGTTTTTTTTTCGCCCCCCTACTCTCTATTTGACTATTTGAAGCCAAATTGCATAAACATATCGAATTCCGACTTCCAGGCTGTTATTGGACTTGTTCTTGTTATCATGGAGAAAGAAACCCATGCCCATACATGCATGAATAATCGAAAAATCACATACTTAAATTTAGTTAAAGAGTATGCCACGAGCAAACCAACTACCAACTTAACTTCTTAAAGAACCTCTCTCCAGATTAATATATCAGGCAACGTGAAATGCACGTGAGAAAGTGGGGAGGTTGATGAGATATTGTACTAATGTCTCCCATTTCTTTGAAAATAGCCTTGGCCCTGCTGCTTATGTCTTCCTGATTAATACACTTGCATGTGGAGCTTTAGTTGGATCTTTCTCTTCCTCTCGAAGTCCTTTGTATCCGCTCTTTCCTTTCCTCTTCACTCTCACATGCATACCCTTCCCATATGATAGATTTTTCTCTAAAATATTTCACCGAATCATTATAGAACTAAATTTCCTAGCTCTCTCGCAATCATATTGAGGATTGCTAATCTCTCTAGAGTTAACTCCATTCTTAATTGGCATCTGAATAATCTTTGATTCAAGCATAGTTATTCCTTCACGAATGAATTCTGTTATGGCTTGATGAGCACATCTATATGATGAAAACCACAAAGAAAACGTGAAGTTTGCTCAAATTAATGGTGAGTTAGTGATTCCCATGTTAGGGCAACTGGGGAAAACTTATCATGTTAAAAGGCATGCCAAGTCATTGTCAGAAATTGTTATGCAAAGGAGACAGGAACTTTAACAATGAACATGAAAATATCCCCCATGCATGGTTGCCCATCTACTCAAAAGTTCTGATATCCAACCATTCTTTACTCATATTATCGTATCCCATTCTCTTTGATCGTGAGACCGACTTCCCTTTCTTGATTATGTCATTTAAGGCTTAAATAGCGGGGGAATGAAAATTAAGCTTTAATTTCATTGCATTGAGTAACCCCGAAGATATTTCAAACTTATTTTCTTAATTAGCATAGTACTTATCAAATAATTTTCAAAACATAAAACACATATCTGGCTAATAAATGCGTTATCATAGAAGAGTCAAATTCAAAGAAAACGGGATTAAAATTAGTAATTTTGCAAGAATACTTCGGTATCGCTTAATTTGTAAAATATTACCATTTCTTTAATTTGCTCACACCCGGATCGAATAAGAATCAGCATCCTCACATGACAATGCTCAGAAGAGTGGATTAAAATACAAGTGCATTCTTGTTATATATTAAACAACAAGCTTATCTGTGATGAATTGCGTTTATTCAATAAAAAAAAACATGAGTGAACCTGCTACACCTGCTAAATAATCATGCATTTGTTACCCATGAATCTACCTTCTCTGCAAAGATTCAAGTGCTTTGTGTAAGGGAACATCTCATATTAAAAGACCATGAAATAGACTGTCCCTGCACCAAATTAACCATTACAGATTAAGTCGTATGTGTTGAACTTTGGACCATCATTTTACTGCATTAAAGGACAAGATTAACAGAATTGGATATGGAGAGATATAAATAAATAAATGCATGCATATTGTAGCCACCCCAAGTAACTGGGATTAACATTTACTTGATTTGTGTTAAGTTTCTATGCATCTAATCAAATACATCATACAGTACTAAATTCTTCTCTTTTAAAAGAAGGGTACTTTTTGATCCATGCACCCATCTAGTTTTAGGGATTTTCAAGCTTACAATGAAAATAACCTTTTTTTTTATTTTTAAATCTGAAACGTCTTGGTAAAATCTCGAGTTTTAACTGCATGCCTAGGCTTGCTAGCTCTTACAACAATAAGCTAACCTTATATTGCAAGGAAACCTAGCTAGGTAATAAAGATGGCATTAATTAATTTTCTTTTATAATGATTTCATATGTATATGTATATATAATATGGCAGCTTTAAGAATAATACTGACTACTCCATGAGGGCATGGAGGAGAGGCATGTGACCACCGCAAACATTGCTTCCTTTAATACACTGATATATTAAGTCTTTAATCAGAATAAACTAACATTTATAAATTTTGTTAAATATACTCTAGTTTTTTTGCTGTTACATATATGTATACCTCTGTTCCCATTTTAATCTCATTAATTCCCTGGTAAAGAAGACAAAATGTTCATTAAAAGAAGTAAACTAAAGTGGAAATGGCCTGGTAGCTAGTTAATTGGTGTACTGAAATAATTAATTTTACCAATCTGATCGAAGATGATATAATCTTAACAACATACAGGTCTATGGATTTGTGTTGCCTAGGATCCTGTATATAATATATATAATTGGACCCTTATTACTCTCTTTTTCTCTCTGTATTTATTGGCATCATATGCAGCTTTATTCTTTGCATCACAATCTTCATTCACATGTACCATATTTGTTCTTGTTTATAATATGAAAGCATACAAAAAATTCAACCAATTCTCATATAAGAAAATTATTAATTTGAATTTTTTTTTCCTAAGAATAAGAATCCCTTTTTCTTACATCAAACCTGTTGGTTTTTGTTTAGTAATATGGTGGAAAATGTTTTTCGTCTGATAAAACATTAATTTAATGCTTATATATTCAAATTAAAAAAAAACATTTTAAAAAACACCAAACACAATGTCAAATGATGCTTTCATCACTTGCACATTTAGAATAATCCGAGTGAACTATTAGAAAGATAGGTGATGAAATTCAAGCTCTGGATGTGGAAGCAAACCACCACCACCTTCATAATTTTTCAATTGAATGGGGAAAATTCGAGTTGTTGTTGCTGGCGTTGTCGTTATTACTGGAGCCCTTATTTGTTATTGTGGTTTTCAATGCGATCATTGTTATTGTTGCCGCCCATTGTATTATAAAGTAAACAATATTCAGTGAAATAAAACAGACAAACCCCACCCACCAATCTTACAAATTTGAATCAATACTAACTGTACAGAACAACAATCGTGAGCACTTGAATCATGGAAAGGTTTTATGGGTTTTCAAAAGGATGAACTTTTAATTAGTTTCTACTTCTAATGTTGTTCTTGTTGATGATACTGTTTTTACTAGCTTTCCAATGACTAATTTAAAAAATGATATTGAAACTGGTGGATCTTGTATTGCTAGAAGATTACATGGTTTTCCTTTTCTTTTTTCCAAGAACTATGAATTAAGGGAATAAAATTTTGGTAGATATTATTACCAAGGCTGTTGATAAGCTGTTGTTGTCAAAGTTTTTAGGTGTGAGAGAGAGAGGATAATTCATTTTTTTTTTCCTTTTGTTCGGATTTAAAAAAATAAAAATAAAGGAGAAAAAAATACATGTACGAATTGTGTTTTAAGACACATGCCGTCATTGTACATCTTTACATAATAAAGAGATAGAAATCAGGATAAAAAGGTCTATTCATACCAAATAATAATAATAATTCATGATAATTAAATTAAAAAATTAAAGGTTAGAAGTTTATCTTAATTTAATTGAAAATTTAAAACGCTTTGGAGTCATTTAACCTATAAAGTTAGCTTCTTCCAGCTAGGAGTATAAAAGTCAAACAAAATTATTACAGTGCCACAAAATGATGTTGTTGATGACGTCTAAATGAATGAATCCTGAATTGTACTTATTGCTCGAAGTTCTAAGTTTGTGGAAATTGATGCTAAAAAATAATAGTAATAAATCGCCAACCGGGTTTCAAGTTACCGAAAACGATGTGAAAATCCTGTTAACGAATCCCCCTTTGCTTTCTAACATTCTCTGGAAATGCATGGCTATGCTAATCCCCAATCCACCCACCAGCTATACCGGATTGTTCACTGAAATTCATGTACTACATATTCGTACCAATAATACTGCCCAATAGCCCCTTCACCTGCTTTTAATATTCATTTCGGTCACAAGCTTTTATGTGTTTTTCTATTTTTATTTTGTATTAGTTTTTTTCATTCATTTTTAAAATTATATTTTAATTATTAATAAGTTATTGATCCAACTATAAGTAAACTAGCTCTCCAAACGAATTTTTTATTAATGCATAATATTTTATTACTGAAATTGCATTTGTTGGAATGAATTAAACCTTAGCATTCTCGTTATAAACATTCCTAATTCTATCTCCAATATCAAATGAGAAAACTAAAAATAAAATTTTTATTTTAATATATTCAAAAGAGTTGGCTTGAGTTGAATGATTTCTAATTGCTTAAACAAGTGATCACGGATTTGAATCCCTTGTGTATGCGAGAAAACACCTTGAATATCCGTATCCATTTTGTATATCTGATCGAATAACGAGTGATTAATCTAGATTTTTCGTCTTGAGATACCTTAAGAATCCACAATATATATATATTCTTAATTGATCGAAAACTATATTTATCGGTGAATCTACTAATAACCTACCTATGGTATATTGATAAGCGTACAAACTCATTTTTATTTATTTATTTTTCCTTCTTCTTTCTCATTTTCTTCCCTCTCTGCCATCAAATCACCATGGCCATCTTGAAACAAAATTCCACCCATCTTAATTTTTTGGGTAGCTCGTCAATTCACTCAACTTTTTGTCATCTAACACTTGGTAAAAAATATATATATATATATTAAGAACACAAACAAACATATGGAAAAAAAAAAGAATCTCAAATTTTCTCTCTTGTTTTATCTAACTAAAAATCCAGGGAACGCAAATAATCACAATCCATATAAACCACTTCTACCATTATCTAAAGTCTCAACCACCATTTGTTCTTAAACTATTTTCCACCACAAGGATAAGCCATTATACTTACACCTCTACGGTAAAAACCTAGCTACTCTGCATCTCAAAACAACATAAGCTCAAATGATATTATAAATTTACATTAAATATTTAAGTTATACACAATTTTATTTGTTTGCTTAAGAACTTTCATTACTTTTGACATTTTTTTTTATACCATCATTTCTTTTGATTTTGGAAACAAAGAAAAATTAAATTGGTATGTCTAAATTAAATTAATCCTAATAAGATGACTATATATATGAAGAAAGAAAAGTGAATGCTTTAATTATTATTATTATTATTATTTATGTCTTGTACCTGAATATGATTATGTCAACGTAGCCCATATCACCAATAAAGAATGACCAAAAAGGTATTAAGCAAAATTCTTTTGTACACCCATAAATTAAACTATACTAATATGGAAGAAAGAGTACTTTGTCAGGATACTAGCTAGAGTATGTAGTAGATAGCCATTGAAGGTCATTAATTAGATGATTAAAAGGCAACCTTACCTTCCAGATAAAAACTAAACAAATACAATTTTTCTTTTTTTTTATCCTCAAAACATCCCAAATTCAAAAATTCAAACTAATCATTTGTTATTTAATCGAGCGTATAAAATATAGCTATAGCATAGCTATATGAGAAGTTTTCTATATATAAAAAAAATTTAAAATTGAAATCACTTATTTAAGCGATTAGAATTCATTTCGCAAAAGTCAACTCCCTTAGGTAAATAAATACAATTTTGAAAGTAAAAAAATTGACAATAAGACTAATTAATAAAATAAAAATAAAAAATAAAGTAACAAGAAGAAGCTTTTAACCTATCAATTTCATCCCAAATGACATAGATTACTCTACATTATTCATCCTTGTTTACATATTCATGCATACCTCTCTCTATGTATATAATTGCTTTTCTTTTTAAGAGGGGATTCTATATATATCCAAATTTACAGCTATAAAATTGAGAAATCCTAGATTTATATTGTATTCAAAGTAATAAGGATAGATAGGTTGGAGACCTATCACCTATAGATGTTAAGATGTCAATACAAAAAATGAAATTGTCAAATGATGACTTAAGTTGTCACATGGTAAGAGGAGTTTTCTTCAACAGCACACAAATTTGAGTCTCTTCAGCCCATTCTGCACCTTCAATTGAAACCTTACCTCACCCCCACATTTCCACTCTCTTTATTTAAATAAAGGGGTTCATACGATAAAGCTTGCACATACATGCGTGTATACAAGCTAGGTTGAAATTCCTAGGCACGAATTAATTTAACGGTGGTGGTGCTGGTGGTCCTGTTCGTTGCATTTTGTGCTTATCCTTATATCATAAAACAATATGAAAGGTGATTCCAGGCTGAGCAGAGCAGCAGGATCCTTTTCGAGAGTAGTCAACGTATTTTGTTCTTGGCATGCTCAATTGCCCCATGGAGGAGATGTCCAAAGATGTATATTTCTTCGAGAAGTTAGCATTAAGGGGTTAGAAAACAATGAGCTTAGCACTTAAAGGACACAATATTACCAATAAGGAAGGAGAACATCCATGTCAAAGAGTTGGTATTCCAGAAGAATTGTTAGAAAGAAGACATCAATTGTTTCATGACATGCCATTGGAACAAACTATATTTACCATTCTTTAAGGGAACAATTAAGGATGGTCACGTTCAGCAAGCAATGTGATACCACATGGGTGTCCATGTCTTCAATATTTGAATTCAAACCCCCCAAAAAAAATCATAACATTTGAATTAACAAACACTCAATTCTTTAAGTGTTTTGCTTTTACATATATTAATTCATAATCTTCTTTTGAAGAGCTAAAGGTTATTCTTTCCTGATTTAGTAAGTGGTGATAATCATTTAACAACTGTAATGAGCAAGTCAAGGCAAGAACATGATGACCGAATTAAATACTTATTGGATTTTTTTAAAAAAATAAATAAATAAAAAACCTCTGAGTTCAAGTCTTACTTATCATAGCTTCTTCAATTAAAAAGAAATAATTACCTGAAATTATGGAAAAATTGAGTTTCCAAAGAGTTTTGCCAATTTGAGCAAAGAAAAGGCAAACTCCAACAAAACATAATTAACTAATTAAAGAAATTGAAAAAAGAAACAGAAAAAGAAAAGTTAGGGAAAATTAGCCCCTACCAAATTAGAAAAAATTAACGAAATTCACTAACGAACTTCGCCAC
Organism: Dovyalis caffra; assembly: GCA_963924115.1. Taxonomy (NCBI): domain Eukaryota; kingdom Viridiplantae; phylum Streptophyta; class Magnoliopsida; order Malpighiales; family Salicaceae; genus Dovyalis; species Dovyalis caffra. The sequence continues at coordinate 12,977,311 of CAWUPB010001194.1, read as the reverse complement.
TAATTAAAACTCTCGAGACCCCACCTGATCATAAACTGCTCCTACTGCTAGATCATCTGCCTGAAATCGGGTCCCATGTGTTGGTGAATCAAGTAGTCATCACCACCGTTTGATACATCAAACACCATATTCTGATGGTGGTGAAGAAATTGCTGGTGCTGGTGTTGCTGCTGAGCCCTTGCCATCTCCTTTTGTCGCCTAAGCTCAATCACCTTACGGTGCGAGTTTGAGTGTTTAGTAAGCACAAACGTTGGGCTAGCTGCAGGCCGGTACTCAGGCACAAGCCGGCCGGACTTGTACCTTACACCACACGCATTGCACAGCGTCTTAGGTCCCATTGGTCCAGTCCGCCACTGCGGTGTCTTGTCCGTCGCACAATGCAGGCACTTGCGACCATCACCACCTTCAAAACCACCGTCTCTTTTCTTCAGCCCCGCCGCACCCTTAACTGTCTTTTTGCCAGAATTTGGATGTTGGGTCGGTCCAGGAATAATTTCAGGCTCGGATGATGAAGTTGTAGGCGAGAGCACTAGAAGGCGTGAGGCCCAATTGCCTGGTGCTGCCCGAGACCGTTTGCTCCGAGCCTTAGCTGGGACTGCCATTTCAGGATTGAACATTGTATTGCTGTTACTAATGTTGGAGACATTGCCATTGTTATTATCATTAGTGTTTCCTTCTGTTTGGAAGTGTCGAGTCTCGGATGATTCGTCAGGCCGAGCTTTCATGCCTGATATTAGCTGAAGCCTTTGCAAGTCTTCGCTGGAAAATGATTCCTCCACAAAATTCGACAGCCATTCTAGCTCCGCTAAATCATCATACTGAGCATAAGAATAGAAACCGTAATCAGCAAATTATTATTATTATTTTTCCCTCTCTTCAAAACAAAAACAAATACAGCAGTTATAGGAGTAACTTTTTTTTTTTTTTACTGTCTTCTTCTTGCATAATTCCTTGAATAAAACAAAAGTGAAGAAAAAGGAGTGTCAATGTCATGCATGAAAGTAAGGAATTACCGGCACGCAAAGCTCGCTGCCAAAATGAACGTCATGATGAGAGAAACTATTGGTGTGGTGGGACCCAATATCGCCGTTAAAGCTAGAAGGCTCACAGCCCGAGAAAGAGGAGGAATTGCAGCTATCAACGACTGTTACGGTGGAAGAGTCCGTGGAATTGGTGGTGGCAGTGACGATATTATTAGCAGGGTCAATTATCATGGCATCATCATCTTCATTGGAGAAGTCCAAAAGGTCTTCAACAATGAAATGGTCACCACCAATAGCCTTATTAGAGTCCAAAGACTGGTGCTTTTCATTAAATTGCGAGCTGCAAAACCCGGTTGCCCCATAGAATTCTGGTGCTTCCATAGTTTATCTCTGTGGTTTAAAGCAGAAGAAGCTCAAGAATTAAGGCTAAGAGAGTGATGTAGTTGTGTAAGGGAAACGGAAATGGAAATGTTTGTGTGTGTAGAAAAAAAGAGAGAGAGAACTGTGGTGGTAGTGGTTTTTGAGAAGAGAGAGAGAGAGAGAGAAGGAGAAGGAGAGGGTTTATTTGCGTTTGAAGGGGACAGGCGGACAGCTAAAATGGAGGATTGAGGATTTGACGAGGAAAAAATCAAAGAGTTGGGGGTGAGAAAAAAGTGAAAAATAAGTGGTAATAAAAAATTATAAAGAAATATGCTTTAATTTAGTTAAAGGAAAATCTTGTATGAAGTTACTTTAGTGTCCTTTTGCTTTTAGAAACTTTATTTCTAATTTACTCCCTGTTTCCCTTTAAGTTTGTAAATTAAACCCTATTCATCATTTTCTATTTCTACCTTGCAAATCCCATGTTTTTGTCTCCATCATTGCTATATAACACAAATAAAAAATTTGTAATAAACCATTCATTTTATTTTTATGTGTCGCAGTCTCTTTACCAATATTATTTATAACTTTTTTTTCAGTAAGTTGAAGAGTATTTCACTACCATTTCATATAAATTCATCACCAATTTATTTTCTTAAAAATCAATATTTTTAAGTTATTATTGATTTATTGGATCAAATAATGTAACTTAATTAATGAGCTAATTGAGAGTTGATCTTGACCATTGCATGGCCCACGCAATATTTTGATCCCTAGATCAACCGCACGTGCATGGGGATGATGATAGTGATGATCAAATAGTTGTGTACACCACGAGTACAGTAGTACAACTCTTATCACAAGGCAGACAGCTAATTACTGACATGGCACTCATGTAATACACTACAACAATTATGTCAAATACTTAAAAGGGTATCACTGTAAAGTAGTAAAAAGTTTTTGAAACGACGAATGGGGTAAAACTGATAATTAAGAAATTACTCAATAATTACGATTATGGTTAATAATTAAGTGTTGATATTCAACCCCTTAGGAACAAATCAGCAGGTTTGTCGCTGAAGCTTTGAGCATTAGCGTCCAAGTTTACAGCCAGACTACTCTGCTTTTATTTTATTATTTTCCCTCGGGACTCGTGTTTTTTGTTTTTTTTTTCTTCCTTTTCTTCTCTGATATTTGCTTTATTTTAATTCGTTTATAATTATTATTATCAACTACTCTGCTAATTCACTTTTAAACTGAAACCCCATTTGTAAGCACGATGATTACAGCTCAACTTGATGAAAATGGACGGTCGTGATCTTCCCAACGTGTAGAAACCCTGCTAATTCCGTTTTCAACCTTTTTGGGGCTTTTCACTTTATCTTGATGACGAGTAGGATTATGAACGAGTCTACCGTTGATATACTTGGTTTGCATTTTGCAGTATTTCATTTAATACACATTTTTTTAACATTAAAAAAAAAAAAAAACTTTGTTATTAGAAAGTTTCTAAAACAGAAAATGGATAAAATTCAGACCCACCGTCATGGGTAGATCATGTAAGATTTTGTCTAACGTATTTTGTTCCTGAGAATACATGGATTTAATTTGATGTTTATTATTACGTTATATATAGATGAGTAATATTTTAATAACATGTTAATAAAAAAAAGATATATTATTGATTTTTTTTACTTGTTAAATAAAGTAAACATATTATTAGTACTTTTTATGTTGTTTATTAATTTTTTTTTATTACTCATACATCCAACGCTCCCAACAAACTAATATATTAGGATTGAATACATGACCTCTTGTTATAAGAGACTATAATCACAAAGTTACAAGTTCTTTGATTGTTTATTAATTTGGTTATCATCATCACCAAGTAAAATTTGTTTATTCTATTGTTCAACTTCATTGCCTATTTGACTAAATTAATTAGGTTAAAATGCCAAAACCTCTCTTAAACTTTAATCCATTTGAAAAACAGTTCTTGAATTTTTTTTTTTTTTTTTTTTGAGATTTAGTTGATCTTTTAATTTTTTTTTGTCATTATCCCCAAAATAAAATAAAATAAAATAAATAGCTGCATGATGGAAATCATTCGAGTGAAATTTATATAGAGTACGTCGAACAAAAAATTAGGATCATTCTAGATTATTATTTATTTGTCTCCATTTTTTATATTTTTAATATTTAAAAAATAAACCAAATATAATTCTCAATCTTGAAAAATATGGAATTTTTTCAAAAGATGGATTGAATTTTTTTCAATATGTGTAAAATTTTATATCAAAATATCGGGAATTGAATTTTTTTTTTTTTTTTTTATAGAAAATAGGAGTGATAACTAAAAATTATAGGATATATAGACTAAATCTTTAAAAAAAAAAAAAAATCAAAGAGATCAAAACACAAATTAAAAACTTAGAAACTAGTTTTCAAATGAATAGAAATTTAGGTGACGTTTTTCCTTTTTAGTCAATTAATTATTTAACTACATGTAACCATGCTTTTATATTTTTGATAAGTTGATTTCCTAAGATGGTTAAATTCATTCCTTAATTTATGAATATTAATCTCTAGATTGAAAATTCCCTTAACAATAATAGAAATGAGATGACTCGACCCTAATTATATATACGTGCATCATTTTTCAAACCTTTCACTTAGGAAGGTATGTAGGGCTTTTAAATAGAAATTTTTTTAATGACTTAGAATTATTCATTTGGACTTCGAGACATTATCATATCCTCATTGTAAATACGAACTTTCCGAATACCTCACTTTTGTACAATTTATTTGATAGGCATGTGACAGTACTGCACCCCAATTTCTGCAATTAAACGTACTACAATCCTACAAGCAAAAGCTCCTACCTACTCTACTATAATTGAAAGATTAAGCTGTCTCACACCACCGTCAAATAGAAACTTAATTTGTAAAATTTCTTAAATGAAATAAATTCAAGGCAAACTTTTTTTTCTTCGAGGAACAAGACAAACTAATTAAATTCAAACAAAATAGAAGGTTTTTCTTTTAATTAAGTTCATAAAACTCCTTTTTATTATTTCAAAAATGCAATTAAAATATGATAAAAAAAATTTTAGAATATAGAGATAAAAATCTAAAATTCACTTGTTTTAATTAGATGCCTAAACTACATTTTTCACTTCTTCTGTTTTCACTAATTCGTCAAATATATATATATATATATATATATATATATATATATATATATATATATATATATAATTGATCGAATTGATAACTAGGACTAGCAACATGCATGGGTAAAAATCTGTCTAGAAGTTGATGATAATAATCACTCAAGTAATGGAAAGGAGTATTCAATCAGTTAAAGATAAATTTTCAATATTTTTTAAAAATATATTAAATTGATTGAAATATATATAGGAAAATGATTGATGGTACCATGGTAACAGATAACATTTTAAAAAATAGAAACAGTTTTGAGAGTAAATTTGAAAAGTAAAAATATTAAATGATATAATACCTATTAAAATAAAATATAATTTTTTATATTTCTTTAAAAAAACATTATCATTATGATAATTTTTTTTGACATTATTAGTGTTATGTAGCGCTACTGATAAATAAATAAATAAATATATATATATATATATATATATATATACACGAATGATTGATCGAATTGATAAGTAGAACCAGCAGCATGCATGGGTAAAAATCTGTCTAGAAGTTGATGAATGCTGATTTGGTACCACGTGGCAAACATCGAGGAGTGTAGGCAAGTTATAGTGGGTCCCTTGTGATTTTAACGACACCAATCCCAATATGAGCTGCTTCTAGCTAGCTAATGGATAAGGTGTTGGGGTTGCTATTTATTGACATGTAAGAGGAGATATTTTCCTTTTTATTTTTACCTTTTTTTAAGTTTTATTTATTTTTAACTTTTTATGCTTGGATTAAAAGGAAAGCCTGAAAAAGAGAGAGAACCTGGGCCGTTGCTTGGCGTGGAGGGTTTCATGCATCAGAATTCAGAGTTTTCTTTTTTGTTTTTCTTTTATTTTTATTTTTTAAATTTTAATTTGGTGAAGTTTTATACATATTAAAGTATTTATTGGATGGCTTGGGTCCAATATGCACGTGATAGAGGTAGAGGGAGGTGTCAGGGAACCATGTGAGTGCTTGGCTCGTGTCAAAAGCCAAAACTGACGGTGGTCAACAACACGTGTCGGTCATCCACAGCATCTTTCTCTTTATGTAGATGGATGCTTCGGCCATGGCCATGCATGGTTCTTTTTATAGTTTTACGATAACGTGATTGCACGTGCCCGGCGGTCTCTTGAGTTGTGGATATTACACGTGCGTTACGCCCCCTAGTGACCTGTCACGTGGGAAGGAGTGGGTCTTTGTAATTTGATTTTCACCATGAGAAATATTTAAGCATGCATAATTATTTGAATGATAAAATCACCTCCAATTGTGTTCGTTAATTTTAAATACCAGGTTTAAAAAAGCAAAAAATTATAAAAGAAAAACAAGAAAAGGGAGATAGAGAAATGAAGGACCTAATTTGTTGTGAAAGCAAGCAACATATTCTTGAAATCTGTCAAGCCTCCATAGGCACAGTGTTTGTAGTGAATAAAACGTTGGAAGGGGTGGAGTCTGGGTAAAGGTGAAAATCTATGAAAAGTTGTATGATTATCACTTAGCATTATTAATCCCAACTTTCTAAAGTTTCAAAGTAAAGTGGAATGGCAGCTCGACAACCCCCAGTACTAGGCCACAATCTTTATCAATACGTCAAGTTCTCTCATACCAAGTGACAATAATTAACTACACTTTAAATTTTAGAGAATATTTTGTTATCTGTGATACCCATTAAAAAAAAAAAAAAAAAAAAGAGAGTGATCGTTTCTTGTACGTAGAATTTCTCTCTTTATCAAATGAAAAAGAAGAAAAGAGAATGAACTAAATTAAATTAAAATTATTACGTACTTTTTTTCTAGCAAAAAAATTATTACATACTTGCGGCCTTGGAGATTACAAAGCGAATTTTTTTTTTTTTTGATGATTTTAGGGAAATTCAAAACCAATTTAGAAAAATATTTTGTTATCTACAAACCAGTAAAAGTTAAGGAGTACTGATGGTTTCTTGTAGAATTTCTCTCTATATCGCGTGAAAAAAGAAATAAAAAAGGGAAACGGAAATAGACTTATTACACTTTCATAGTAATAATTAACATTACTATATAAACTTTACACAATAAAATTATTACTTGTGGAAACCCTAAAGAACTAATGTTATTGTGTGCAAACCAAAGTTAAGAGTAGTTTTTCTTTATTTGTTTGTCTTTTTTTTTTTTTTCTGGCTAATGACTTTTCCAATTTGAAAATAAAAACTTGTGATGAGATTAATTACAAATACAAGTAAAGTGAAAACCAATAGTTCTATATGGGTTAGAACTATTTTTATCAAAAAGACTGCCCAATTTTCCATTTATTAACAGTACAATAATATATCCTAAGAAATGAAAACATCTTAAAAGGAAACATATTAAAAAATTTTCAAATCTTACACGTCCATAATTTAAAGTTTGAAAATCTTAATTTGCAAATCCATCCTGAATCTAAATGTTAGTATTAAATAGGAATTTCATAAATTAAGTTATATAAGGTCAAACGAATCTCTTAACAACTCAAAAATAAGTGAAAAAGAATATTGAGCAAGGGAAGTTGATCACATGATGGTATCTTCTACTTCATTATTTTTTTTTTCCTTTCCCCTTATATCCTCCATGATGTTCTCCATAAGCCAAGCCATGAACGAGCATTCGCATTAGGGCAAGCTTTATAACCAAAAGTTCTTCGGTCAAATGTTGTGGAACTAGGTACGGAGCAGCCCGACAAGGCTTCTACTTCAAGCCCATTTGCTTTGCTTTTTTTTGCTTTTAGCTTAGCCACAAATACTATATTGAAGGAGAAGGAAAGGCATGTTGCCCATGTACCAACCCAGCAAACACATACTCTTCGTGCTTAAGTTAGTCCCAATTTCTATGTTCTTGTAAATACACATAGGAAGAGCGTTTGCTTGTGTCCAAATATTTTTAATTGATTTTCTTCCCTATCAAAGCAACTGCTTGTAATTTGCAGCACTATAATATATAGCTGCCTACTGCCTCCTTTGCCTTTTCTTCCTTTCAATGACCATCCTGTTTGATCGAAATCGAGGAAGATTTTGAACCGAATTGGGCTTTGGGTGGAGTAGATATAGTGTTTCACGTTGGGCCGTATTTACTTTTTATATAAAGATTTGGACCAAGTCAACAATCCATCTATGATACGTTGTATAGGGAGCCATGCGGGCAAAAGAAATATTCATAACCCCAATGCTGGAGAGAAACTGAATCTAGAGTGCGAGAGGATAGATAAAATTAAACGCTCTCTCAAAAAAAAAAAAAAAAAACATCGTCTATTTTGTTTTTATTTACATTTATGTTAAATACTTAAGTGATTGAAAATTTAAGTGATATATTTTATTGAATTATTTTTAAATTAAAATTTATTTTATAAAAAATTATTCAAACACAACTCTAAAAAAAAGTACTTAGAAAAAATATAAACAATAAATGCTGATATGATATGTAATTAATAACCTTTTTAATTTGTGTAATAAATCACAAGAGACAATCTTTTTAAGAATAAGAAAATTATATAAAATAAACTAAAAGAAAACGATAAAATAGTGTAGCGCGGCAACTGTTCATTAACTGTTCATTCTTTTTTTTTTTTTTGGCCTCACTGGAAACGGAAAAGTAAGGAGTCAGATGTGTATTAATTATTTAACATGGGCCTTAGAGTTAAAGTGCTAGGCTGCTAGCAGTTTTCCAGATCGTGGCCCATACCTACATCTGGATTCTGGATCAGGGTAGTGCAAATATTCCTACAGGAAAGACAGGTCGAAAAAAAAAAAACATATTATTTCCCAAAGTTCTGTGAAGACTTGAGAAAAATCTGTAATATCAACCAATGGAACAGCAAAGGGCCAAACTTCAAATAAGTCCCCTAACTATATAGGGATTCTGGATTAAGATGATGAAAAGTTATATCGTCATAGCTTTAGATAATTTTCAATTGACTCCCATGCATGTCTCCTAAGACAATTGCATTCAAAATGTTTACAGAAGAAAAGACGTAACATTTTTTAGTAAAATTTTGTGAAAATTTTAGATGAAAAACTCAATTGAGAATTTATAGATATTTAAGAAACGTAACGAGATAGAAAAGATTTTCAAGGACTCAAAAGTAATTTATGTACATTTCTATTTTTCTTATTACTAAAGATATTCTCCAATTAAATTTTACATACCAAGTCTATTTTTTTCAATCAGATTACAAAAAAAAAAAAAAATTGGCTTAATACATTTTTTATATGTGTCTTTGAATATATATATATATATATATATCAATTTTGACAATATCATATGAGCTATGCCTGTTTTTTGGTCAGATATTTGTGAAATAGACAAGGATGTATGCACATTCAAATAAAATTTTTTTACAATAATATTTATTTATTGTTAAATTAAATACCTCTCTAATGGGCAAAAACATAATTTTATCATGCCTTATTACCTGATCCTAAATTTTCATAATCCTACCTTCTGGGTAATGGTGAATTATAAAGGTTGGGGAACATACGTATGGATCAAAAATCCTATAACCCTTTTGTGGAGGTATTCTTGATTAATACGCCCAATACTTTTCCTTTTATGTGTTCTCCATCCTATCATCCAACTTATCTTCAAGAGAATAAATAATAAATAAGTACTTTTAGTTTGACAAAACAAATTAAATAGTTTATTTTATTTTAAAAATTAATTATTTAATCCGTAATCGATGTTGATCATGCTTAATTCATATTTTAGAATAAAATTTTAAAACATGATTGTTTTTTTTTAAAAAAAATAAATTGGTTTAATATATATATATATATATATATATCATGAATTCTTAGAATTTTTATATGATAGTTGCATATATATAAATAAATAAATATTTTATTCTAAAAGGTTAAAAGTGTATTTGAAATAATTTATCTCAGTTCACTAGATATGGTCAAGACATATAAAAAATTATTGAATCGTTCATTTTATTAAAAATTAACTATACATCTTCCAACATAATACAAATTATTTACTATAAATTTTTTTTAACACTATATAACCAATTTATTCAAAATGAGATAATTAAAATAATTTTTTAAAAGAACCAATCAATTATTCAAATATTGTTTTTTATTCTAATTTTGTTGATTATTTTGTCAATAAATATATATAGATCAAACGCATATACTTGAAAAAAAAAAATCTTCTCACCAACATTAAATAAGAATAAAATTTTATTTTTTCATTGGTTAATTTTTATGCAAGTATATACATTAATTGTAACTTTATTTTTTAAATTCATTCTTATAAAAAATATAATTTTAAAGTATTTTTTTTTTGAATTCTTAATTAATTTTTCAGGTTTAAATTATTACAAGTTTTATTTAAGAATTCGTAAATAAAAAGAATAAATCATGCTTTTTAAGCAGAAATTTTATAAAAAAACACACAAAAAATAGTAATAATTAAATAAAAAATTATTACATTTTGAAATGATCTTGTTTTATTTACTAGTAGCGTTATGCGGATAATTTCAAAAATTATTTTTTCTCATCAGCATTAAATCAAAAAAAATTTCATTTATTAATTTTTGTCAAAGTCTCGTCAATTAATTATAACTTTTTGTTAGAATACAATATTGTGAAAATTATATTTTTAAATTTGTTTTTTCAATTCTTGATTAATATTTTAGCTAAAATTATTATAATTTTTAATTTTAAAATCAATCCATAGAGAAGAATGATTTTTTTAAGCGGATAATTTATAAAAAATTATAAAAAAATTAATTAAATTAAATATTATAATTAAAAAATTAAAATTTTAAAATAATTTTGTTCTATCGGATCTGCGGCATAGCGCGGGCAACCGGCTAGTATATACTCGTTTAATTATTATTACCGGAAAGAGGAAAACTCGATTCATGTTTATAGATTGAATTAAGTAGTATGTTCCTATATGGAGTTTTTTTTTTTTTTTTGTGATACTTAAATCGAAAAAATTAAAGATTGGGTATCGATCTCTATTTGACAAAAAATTCAAAATACTATATAACCACTTAGTGAATTAAAAATTCAAATCTTGATGAAGAAGTCTTGTAACCATACAAGTATGACTAAAATGAAATCGCAAAAAGTAGTATTTCTTTTTATCAAAACATAATTACAAGTGTTCTTGCTTAAGATTTTACACCAATTTTGCATAATTTCAGCCATGGTCCATGATAATTTTGATCAGCAAAACATTAAGAATCCTATTGGTCAATTGATTTTTATATTTCTGATGACTTGAAACTTTAGAAGATGTTTCGGTAAATGTGCCCTATCTGATCGTTTCTTCACCGAACCTCTATGTACAAACATGATTTGATAAGGGGCTAATGTTTGTGGACATCTTTATACTCTGGATTTTATCTTTAAAAGATATATATATTTTTTTAATTTTGATTTCATCTCTCAGCATTTGTTTTTTATTATTGTTATGTCTTTTTGTTAATATTTTAAAATAACATTGTTAAATCTTACTTTTAACTTGACTGAATTATAACACATGTCATTTAATTTTTATCTACCAAGTGGAAAAAAATGACTTTTGAAAAAGAATAAACAAATGTTGAAAAAAAAAAAGGCTATATAAATAGCAGAGGGATGAGAGAGAGATTGAATCAATCCATTGAGAAATTAGAGCTAAATTGAGAGAATTGAGGATTTTATTTTTTTTCACCATTTATATTTTGTCATACTACAAAAATGCAAGCCACTGCTAGATTATTGAAGCTCAGGTAAATTCTTCAGAAACAAAACAGTAAATTGCGAAAACACCTAGTAGTTAGATAGCAAGGGTATTCTATATTTCTATGTTCTAAAAATTACAATTTATATTTTATGATTTTAATATTTGTTTCAAAAAGCACTCTGTATTATAATTTTGTTTTCACTGTCAAATTTCCAAGTAAAAAAAATATTTAAATTATTACAAATTTATCATTATTATTATTATTTTTAATGGCCACAATGTTTTTTTTGAAACATTTCAGTCTAAAAAAGAAAAAAAGAGTCATTTCAAAATAACTAAATTCAACACAAAATTGAAAATTGAATACAAAACACCAAAACACCCAAATCAAGTGAATAAACACCCGAAATCTAATTCCAAACATCTAAATCTAAATCAAAACACCAAAAACTTTAATTCAAAACACTCAATATTTCAAACATTCCAAAACAATAAAAGATGCAATCATATAAAAAAAAATCTCAAAAAGCACTCCATCTGTAAACACCCTATGTGCACCAATTAGCTTGAAAGCTGCCTCTTCACTAGCAAACATGTTCTTGTCAAGATGAAGAAAGAGCGCAAATTTTTCTATATTAGACAACTGCCTCCTCAAAAAAGCGCTCAATTTTTGACCCATTTAGTTTGTTTTGGGCAGAACAATGAACCTTATATTATAGGCTACCAATATTTGAAAAAATATTCTCTAATTCAAGGTAGAGTTGTTGCGCTTTCAATGCAATCTTCCTTGTCTTTTCAAAGTCACCATTTTGCATTTTTCCTATTTGCTGTATCCCTTGCTCTATGACCTAATCTTTGTGGCATTCCATCCTTAGTTAAAATCCAAGACCACCAAATCAGATGCACCTGCTAATGGGGTCAGAGGCAGCCTAGAGAGGTTAAGAATTTGAAATTCAAAGTAAAAATGCTATAGGGTTTTGACTTTTATGGGTTTTTTTTTTTAAGGATAATGTGACAGTATAATCACAACTTAATGGCAATAATTTAAATTAAATAAAATAACTTATTCGTGCCACGTTTACGCCATGTTAAGCTATCATCCATTCCTAGTAAGAGCGCCTCCGTTGAAACAGCGGGAAGCTCTGAGGACAAAAGTGTACAATGTATATTCTTGAACTCAGTTTGACGTCATGTTCTTAATAAGCTGACCACCAACAACAAAATGAACAAAAACATCATTGTGGATTTGTATCTATTACACTTGAAGGAAAAAAAATCTTACATGCCATTCATCTATTGGTTCATCTCTATCTAGCCTTTTGCAAAAGATTAGATTTGCTATCCATCAAATTCTGTGGTGCCAAATTTTGAAGGAATCATACATGGTTGATCATGTTTTGCAGCAACAAAACTTAGTGACAGATAGTATAGTTTATGTTTACACGTCATGAAGATTGGTCTAGGGACATTCAGAATGCAAGTAAATTTATAAAACGGGTATCTATTCATATAGAAAATAACATTGTTATACTATTTTTATTTAGGAGTTAAAAGAGTTTCTTGTTTTTCCCAATATGTTATGGGGTTAGGATGGATTGTCCCTTTCTTTGTAATGAATTTTCTGATTTAATAAAACTATAGAGAATATTGACTCTATTTTTCCAAAAAAAAAGGCTTTGGTTGCATGGGACCTATTTGCAATAAAGCCATTGTTAAACTAAATTTTTATTATTTTAAAGCTAACTATCCCATATTTTAATTATTTTAACATGTATTATCTTTAACTATTTAGTTGCTATTTTGTAAACTAAATCAAATTAGGGTAAACTAAATTCTAATTTCTTTATAAATAAAAAGAATTAGTGTATATATATATATATATATATTCTAGTTTCTATAGAAATTAGAATTGGCAATTTTCTTGCATCTGCCCCAATAATAATTTATAGGCTTTCAAGTTCCAACCCAAAAAAACAGCTAACAGTAACTAAGGGGAACGCCACTTTTATGATATTTTTTGACAAGAAGTTGGAGTGGCATCTCCGGCAACGGTACGAGGAAGAAAACAAAGCTGGAGCCCGCTTGATCCACTGATAGAAGAAACCCAAATCGACAAGAAGACTATGAATCCAAATCCGCTGGAATGGGTAAATGAAATGGCATCAGACCCATATTACCTCCTCCATTTCCTCACTTTCTTCTCTTACTTCATCGTCCGCACCTCCGCTACTTCACTCCTCTCTCCTAACCTCACTCACCGCCTTCTTTATCGAGTACACCGCCTCTCTCTCTCTCTCCCTCCTGTTAATTTTTCACATTGCAGCTTTTGGCATTGTGAAATTAACTTTTGTTTATTTATTTTTGTGTGTGTAGGAGATTCAAGCGGTTTTGGCATTTGCCTTGTTAGCTGCTTATAAGGTAATCCAATGAAATTACTCATTTTTTTATTATCGATAGTCTAAGTAAAAGATGTTGTGATTTGGTTTTTATTTTGTTCAACAGATTGTGCGGGATGAAACATGGGAAGCTTTTATTCCCGATATGCTATTTTTCGCTAAGGTGAGTTTTTGCAATTGCTTTTTCCTTTTACCAACTTTAAGCAATGAAATTAATGAGTGTTCTTGTTGATTAGCGAACATGATTGCAATGATACAAAAGCTTATTCAATATGGGATATCACACTTGTTAAATGCTCGTGTGTCGATGGAATGTTGAATTTTCATTGACAGTAATGCATACTTACGAAGGGCATTTGCACAGTTGGTAACTAGTAAAGAGTTGTTTTAATTGATGTCATTTTGTAAATTATATCAAATTCTTTGTTGGGAAAGTTTGATACTGCCTTTGCCGAATTGCAATTGCCACCCCCTTCTGCAATTGTGACTAAATACACCCTGTATCTGATGAAAATGAACCCATATTTTAGTTGAACTTGGCCGGATATGGGTTACAGCCAGTTGAATATGACCAGATGTGATAAAATTATGATACTGATATCCAGCTTTGGAAAAGGCATGACTTGGTGATTTATGGCGACTCACTGTAGACCAAACCTCTCTGTTGCACTGTGTTATGGTCTGCTTTGTTTCTTATCACTCTCCTCTAGATGCTTTTTCATTCTCTTCTTACTTGAATCATGTACTAATTTTTCAGATTTTTCTTGTTGCCATTTCTTTGATAATGGATTACCATCTGGCTCTCTGGTACATGGTGGTATTTTCAGGTTGGTATTTTTGTTTCTTTTTCTATATTAGGGCATCCTTTAGGAAACTTTACTGGAAATTACGAAAGATGTGGGTTTATGAATTATATTGTCATGGTAATATGATTTACTTTCTTAATGTTTAATTGTTGTGCTTTTGGCTTTCTAGTCCTACCAAGCAAATTTTATCTAGAAACCTTAGAATTTTCTCCTTCTTGATCGCTTTCATTTGCTTCTTCCACTGTAGGAAGCTTTTTTGTTCAATCTTGGTAGAAAATGATGCCAAACTTTAAATTGAATATCTTATGACTAACTGTGTAGATATTGACTTTAATGCTTGTTTGATGCAAAAATAACTTTTCTTGTGCTTTCCTCATTTTTCAGTAATATATCTCGTAACACAACCGCCTGCTTTTGAAAAACTAGGTATGGAATAATTCGGATTGCCCTCATTGATCCTATGTACTTTATGGATTACAGACAGGACTTGGTATTTGAGTACCTCAGGATGCTTTTCTATATATATTCACACACACATTATCTGATTTGATTTCCAGGTACTTCAAGTAAATTAACGCCACTGCAATTAGAGACCTTGCTGACAGAAGGGAACACATCAAGATTCTGGTTGGTTGGTTCTCACACTTGTCCTCAGAATTTTCATCTTAAAAACGTCCACTATGCTGACTTCCTTCAGGGCAATATATACAAATGTTTCATGTCACAAAATGTTGATTATCTTAGGAACTGGTGACTTTGCCTTTCTGATAATTTGTGATTGTGATTCACATTTCATGAAAGTTTAACATGTTGAGCGTTGGAACACGTGCATTACTTCATGAATCAAAGTCATTGAGCATTAAAAGATGTGCTCCTTGAATCAAATAATTGTTTAGGGAGAACAATCCAGGATCTCATCTCATACATAATGACCAATTTGTTGAATGAGCTGCAGCTCTTTTATTCTCTTGTGGATAGTAAAACTACATCAGGGGGGGGGGGGATTGGCTATAAATTACAAATTTTAATGACAGAAGACATTGTGGCTTATGTTTGTTCTTGCTAACAGGACAATTCACCTATGCACGTTCCTTGATTACAACATTCATCTTTCTTTTTCTCCCTTCACTTTTGATTTGCTGCACTACAGGTTAACTTGCCTTAGATGAAGCTGAGAAAGCTTTCCTTGGAGATTAATGTGTATCATTGCTCACAAATATTGAACTTTACTAGTTAAGGCATAAGGTGGAAAACAATGATTTTTCTTGTAGCGATTTTGGTGATTTTTCTGATTCCTGCAATTTGGATTATGGGAAAACCTTGCTTCTGACAGGTAGAATTCCGTGCTTTGTGCTCCTCTGCTTGCATACGTACTAGTCGGTGCTTTCCAGAGCTATCAGTTACGTAAGTTTCCCTTTTTCAATTGCCATTGTTGCTTGGATATTTGTAGCACAGTAGAGAGTTTCATTTGTTTGTTTTTCATTTTATCACTCATGTTATCTATTAATTGTGTGTGCATGCGCCCGCGTCTCTTTCATGTTCCTATAACAGATACTCGAACAAGAACTTATCGTTTGGAATAGTTGATCTTGGACTCTTCCCAAATGCTGCAGAAACATTTGGAATATCTCTAAGTGGTAAATAATATGGATTATAAGCCATTCTCCGTTATTTTTCCTGTTCTTCTGTTTAATTGTTCTTGAGTACACTAGTCTTGAAAGGGTGACCTTGACCTGTAGGAGGCATGAACCAACTTCCTACGTATATATTGTTTGAGAATGCAACTGAGGTTACACGCTTTCCAGAGTGGGATTATGAAGCAAAGTCTTCTCATTCTCCTGTAACAACGGTATTCTTTTCAACATTAATTTCTTAGTTTTCTCTCATGTCGAATTGTTTTCTATTCTATTGGCAACCATCCTTTCATCGATGGAAACAGAAGAGGCAATTGATGACTCCAATATGGTTTTATCATTCATGGTATGCCTTGCGCATTCCTTGTGACAGAATGCATTTAGTTATTTCTTGTAGAATGCTTTGGTTTTTCCAACCTGGGATAAAGCATCTAATTTTAAATCCCTCGTTGCATGAGTTCATATGCTTCATGATGAGGTAGATAAATCACCTCAGTTTCTTTCTCTTAGTAATTTTATATCAATACGGGGACTGACTTCTAGTTATTCTGCATAGGTTTCTCATTGTAAACGTATTTTGTGCAATGTGACTTGAATATCTGAGAATTTTTATTAATTCACCTCTGGCCTATCTATTTTGCAGAGAGTTCTTTCACGGCATTTTGAACTTGATCGGCGCCTTCTGGAATATGTAAATGGTAAATAAGCACTGGAATCCTGAGCTATTTACTTGTCAGTTTACAAGCAGTCGTTCCAGAATACATGAAGGGGCTGCAAATCATCTTGATCACTTTGCTGTTCCTTTTGACAAAGAATATTGACCAGGAATATGTAAAGTTGTCAATTTGCACAATTTTACACATCTTTTAAACTGTTCACTTTCTTTTGATATTAAGAGGTTAATGAAGCAAGACTGTTAAGATATAATGACGGGCCTAGGCTCATCTTTTCGACATGTTTCTTGTTCATGTAACTGTCGACCTATCGTTGCATGAACTGAAATTTTGTCCTTTTCGCACCTCATGAGCTAATTGTTGTCCAAACCAACGATTTCTTTCCCATTGCACATTACATGAAAGTAATTAAAGGAGTGATGCATCAACATGTCACATGGAAAAGTCGCGGCACGTTAAACACTCAACATGCCGTAGCCCATGGCCATACATCGCAACAAGTTGACTTGTCGATTCTGGTCATCCTGCCTGGAACATAGGGGCGGTGTTGCCATTTCCAAAGGATGTGGCCTGATTGTTAGAGCTTGAAAATCTACCTTCAATTTTATTATAATTGGAGTTGCAGTTTTTTATCATATGTGACAAAGCCCTTATCAACTGATGCTAAGGAGAAATACTTCTTGTCATGAAACCAATTTTGCGGAATAAAACAATTCCTGCCGGAGTAAATTTAAGCCGATAAAACTATTTCCTACTTTTGAAAAAGAAGGAAACAATGGCCTGCTCGTTAATTCATGCTGTGTTTGCTTGATTAATGACCAAAAGTTTTACACTTGAGATCCGATATGTTATAATGAAATTTGCGAGCGTATATATAAATTAATCCCTCCAGTTTTGAGAAATAAATAAATTAATTCCTCTTGTTTAAAATTAATCATTTAGTTTCTTAATCAATGTTGACAATGCTTAATTTCTTAATCAACGTTGACAATGCTTAATTTAGTATTATTTTATTTCAAAAAAAATTTGAACTAATTAGTTTATTTTGAACTAATTATTTCTCATCGATCTTTTGATAGTATTTATTTTATTTGATTTTTTAAATTAAAAATTAATTGAAAAATAACATAAAATGAACAAAAAAAATATTAAATAAGTAGTTTTTTAAAACAAAAGGAACTAATTAATTCATTTCTCAAAATTAAAAGGACTAAATTTACTCAATTAGAGAAGAGGCATGTGATTTTTTTCGTTGTTTTTTCAACTCGTGAAACTGCAATGTGATTTAACAAAACAAGCCCATTCCCACAGGCAGCCAACAAGTACACCTTTCTTATTAAAAATAGGTACTACTTGAATATTATTTTAGAAACTCATTGAGAGGCCTGGCATTAGTTGGGCTAGGTTTCGATGGATTTATAATAGAAATAACCTACCTGATATTAAAAAAAAGGGAGCAATACTCGTCAATTTATATAAAAGAATTCTATTAACATCAAAGTTTCATGAGAAAATTGCAAATTAAAACCCCTTTCTTATTATTATTATTATTATTTTATGTTTGAGTGTTCAGTTGGTAAATTCTTTACTTGAATGCTTAAGTTTTGAAAAAAACATTTGGTGCTTACAACCTCTTGATATTAGAAAATAACGGTATATCTAGAATGAACTATTATGTGACAATTTTAAACTAATAAGTGACAAAAAATAGGTACTACTTGAATATTATTTTGAAAAAAAAAACCACAATTGAGTTTCTAACCTTTGATTATTATTATTTGACAGTCCAAAGTTTGATTTTTTTTTTATTTGAATTCTCTCAATCACCCGAGACTAAAAAATATTAACATGGTTGGAATTCACTGATACTCA
Source organism: Dovyalis caffra (assembly GCA_963924115.1). NCBI lineage: Eukaryota > Viridiplantae > Streptophyta > Magnoliopsida > Malpighiales > Salicaceae > Dovyalis > Dovyalis caffra. The sequence continues at coordinate 12,958,696 of CAWUPB010001194.1, read as the reverse complement.
TCAATCTTCAAATGACACCCCAATAAAAAGTGGATTCTATTAATTTATTAAAAAGACAATTATAAAAATTTTACATAAAAAAATCGTTGGCAAGAATTAAAAAAAATAAAAAAAATCAATTACTATTAGTCTAATGAACATCAAATTGTTTAGATTATCTAAGATTAAAACTATTGGATTAGGCAAGGAAAATATTTAGATGATAATATCTTGAACTTATTTTAAGAAATTGGTTAGCAAACTTGTCAAATTTATTTGACTAACATTAAATGATTTTGCTTTTTTTTAAAAAAAAAAAATTATTTTCAACCTTTTTTTTTTTACAAAATTATCTATTTTTTCAATGAATTTTAGTGGGATTCTTTTTTTGTCATGTATTAGTTAAAAATTACCACATATGAGTGGATTCTGACCACGTTAATTTTTTCTAATCTCAAGTGATTTAGAAAAATCAAATAGAAAAAATTAAAAATTAGAGATTCAAATAAAAAATTATAATCAAAGGTTAGATACTCAAATTGTAGTTTTCTCTAAAAGAAAAAAATCAATATTTTTTTCTAAATAATCCAAGTGACAGTTCATTCGGACATATCGGTATTTTTCAATGTTTGGTGATTATGGACACTCAAACAGATAAAAGAATTCAAAGCTTTGGCATTCAAATAAAAATATGTACTAGTTAGTCTCTCAAACAAAAAACAAAATAAAAAATTGGGTACTTAAATTGCAATTTTCTAAAGGTTTATTAACTTTGTTATAGCAGTTTGTAATTTAAGAACAATACTTGTACAATTAGTTTCATTTTTAATCAAATATTAATTTTTCTAACCTTAATATTATCAATAATAATAAAAAAAAAACTCACATATCCTACCTGACAACATTAAATATCAAAATAAATTCTTAGAAATTCTAAAAAAAAAGATAAATCTCTAAAACTTATTAAAAATTTGATATATATACACACACAAGGCAATAAAAATTTTAGTTTATCATGGTAGGATACCATTTGAACATAATAACCTCTATACAAAATGCAGACATGGATAGAAAAAAAACCATTTGAACAACATCTACTTCTCAGATTATGATGACAGATTGAGAATATAGATAAATCTACATACTGAAAGTATTATTAAAGTATTTTTACCAAAGATTTTATTGAAACTGTAGGAAACATCAAGAAGGTAAAAAAAAAAAGGCTTTAACCTTACGTCATATAAGAAATAGGAAATGACCATGTATAACTAGCCTAAATTTAAAAAGCGTTAGTCGCCCTAGTCCACGAATCTATTCTAACCATCGATGAAATTTATTGGGCCAATAAACTGAGTCACTACACATACCCAACAAACCTCTCAAATTTTGAGCTTATTGGCCCATTAACCCTCTTGAGACAATACTTAGATTTGTGCGAGATAACCGAAGCCATAACGTGTGGTCACAGCCATTGACCAGCGAGGAATAAGAAGCTAGCCTTTAACTAAAACGAATTAAAAACTGCCACCTGGGAGCCACAAAATGGGGCCAGAGGCTAAATATACTTCTTGGAAAACCCGAGATTTGCGTCACAGTGAAAGTGGCGCCGCCGAATATTCTCCAAGTGAAATTAAATATTAATCCGGAGGACAGGAAAATTACGATTTGAAAGCGAGACAGTACAGTCCCAAATCATTTTCAACCAAAGATGCCTGGGGTCCAATCCTTCTCTATTTCCTCGCCGCTCTGTGGACCCCACCATTTCCTTGTCGGCCCACGCTCAGGCCGTCCCACTTACCCTCGCCTTTTTCCTCACTCCCCCCATTAACTTGTGCTTGGCGTGCCTTTTGTTTAAGGGTCAGCAGTCACCTTTGCCTTTGGAATTGGAATTGCAAGGCCCAAAAAAGGATTGAAAATGTTGGAGGAGGGGTCGTGTCTGCCCTTTTTTTATACGACTGTTGATTGAATTTTACTACTGCTGCTGGTCTTGGATGTGCAAGCTGTATGGTTTCTTGGGACATTCGTTATTCGTAGTAGTATAAAGAATGCAGCATTTTCTACTTAAATCTTCATGGCGTGTCTAACAAGCATGTTCTCGCATTCATGTATGGTTTTTAATCATTAGATTTTAAAGTTTAATAGCTAAAATACAGCATTCTTAACAATTGCTGCTTATTTTATAGATGGATTGAAGATCTACCACTCATGATCCTGGAAACGTACTTTCTGTGAATGTCCATGTTCTTGTACATCAAGATTGCTTCATATAATTATGTTTTTCATTGTTTTAATAGTCTTAAATATAGAATCTCAATGATTGACGTAGGAAAATACATGATATATTATTTCAAACTTATTATGTGAAATTTTCAAATCGTTGGTAGCGTTGGAATTTTGGTTACTGAATTCAAAATTTCAAACTGCAAAAATAAGGATGATTAGGGAGAGGGTTTGGAGTGCTAGAAAGTTAATAAAAAATCTATTATTGAGGTTTTGCTAAATAGTTTTAAGTTTTTTTTATTGAAATTATTATTTAAAATTATATCACAATTTTAATGTACAAGATAACGTGCATGAGTTTTTGCGAGCTTGAAGTAGAGTTGGAATAAAACCATCATTGAGGTACCAACAATTTAACTTTTTGGATTAAATTTTTTTTTTTTTTTGGCATATTAAATCAAATAGTTGAGATTGAGTTTCATGTAACAAATTTAAAACTTGTGATGAGTTGTTTATTTAGTATGAGATATTTTCATTAATACTTCTTCTCACTTCAATCTGTTTTTTTTTTTTTAATTTGTCAAGTGATTTGAACTGTAAAATTTTTACCGAACTCGCTAGATCTTTTTCGGGTTTTAATATTATATAGAATTATCTTTGTATTATCTATTTATTCATTGTGAGATAAATTTTTTAACACTCGTTTTGCAAGCAATTCATTTTTTGGGATCTCGTTAAATAATTTGGATTTCAATTTTTTTTTTTTTTGTTGAACTTATCAATCTTTTTAAATTTTTGATATCATATTCAATTAGGCAATTAAGTTTAGATTCTATTCAAAGAATTAAGATTCATGGTGGGTTATCTTCGCACTATATCAAGGTGTGAGACATATTTTTTGTTTATAAAGTTTGAGGATTATCATTAACAAGAAAAAAAATTTCTTTTATAGCTATAAAATGATATTTAATAGTTAATACATAATGCAAAAATAAATATTGAATTTTACTATAACTATGATACGTAATTAAATATAAATAATGAGAAGGTAAACTCAATAAAAACTCATCTTAAAAGATTAATTGTTTAAAAAAAAATACTAGATGAAAGACTAAAAATAATATATGTGTTATATGATGGAGTATGTTCTCCGTCCCCATCTTTATCTACATATGGAATTTTGTATGTATAACTAAAAAGGTTTGATCACTTCTTAACTTTAAATCATTTAAAGTTGAGTTTCTGAATTTTGTATTAGTTTTTTAACTTTTAATTTTTTGAGATTTAGTTAATCCAATAATTTTCATTTATCATCTTTCCTTCTAAAAAATTCAATTCTAAGTATTTTAATCTAAAATTTTTTACACACGCTGGAAAAAATTCAATTTATTTTGTAGATATTATTTTTCAAAATCAAAACTATATTTATTTATTTTTGAATATTAAAAAATACAAAATTAGAAAAAAAATAACTCTGAAATGATCTAAATTTTTTTGAAAAACTCCACGTAAATCTCACTAAATGATATCTATTATGAAACTATTTATGTGATTGTTATTTTTTGAAGCAAATGATAGAAAATTAAAAGATAAGCTGAATCTGAAAAAAATAAAAAATAAAAGTTCAAGAATTTTCAAAACTAATAAAATGACTTAAAGTCTAGGAGTGGTTAGATACTTTTAACACACACACAGTATATATATATAATTTAGCCATTCTATTTTAAAGTATTGTAATTTGAATAATACTGGTTTGAGATAAACGGGGAATTATCTGTTTGATTCTCTGGGTGTTTTTTTTTTTTTTTTCATTTCAAGAAAGGGTAATGATATGAAAGGGTAATTCAAGCAAAGTTGGATCTGATGGAGTACAACAATTCTTATAATGAGTTAGGACCAGGGACGTCAACCAGCTGGGTAGTTGGCCATATGATTTTTATCTTTATTAATTACCTCAATCTATTCAATTTTAAGAATAGATGGAATTTTATTGGACCCATGTTGGGTTTAGTTCCCATTGAATTTTAATCAGTTTTTTTTTTTTAAAAAAAAAAGAAAAAAAATATGGTAATAAATCGATACAAATTTTAAATTATGCATGCTTGGGGTACAAGGGTAGGATACCTTATTCAACTCTTGTGACCCTATCCTCCTAAGCAAGTGATGCTGCACACACAAAAATGATAAAATAAATAAATAAATAAAAGGCTTATAGGAGAAGTCGAATAAAATCACACCAGCTGCTATTATTACTGTTGTGATTATTTTTTTAAATTTCTTCCCGTGCTATATAGCATTTTACCCGTGATATATATATCTTTTTTCTTTTTTTTTTTTTCAAATGGCAGGGATAGGTATTTGAGGGTCAATATGAGGGGAAAAAAGGGATTTCCCTCGCAATTACAAAATTTGCCTCTCATAAGAACAAGAATTGAAATAGTAAGACAGGATGATAATGAGTAAAATTTTGATATATTTGATACTGACGGATTTTTTGTTTAGAAAAATGAATTTATTTTGATGCACTAAATTGGTTCTAGAATATTACCTCACAGCAAAGTATAATATATATATATATATATATATATATATATATATATATAGGTAGAAAAAAAACCACAAATTAATCATCTATTAAAAAATAAATATTGATTTATAAATCAAGTCTAGAGTATAATTTTTATAATTAATATTTTCAAAATAGTTGAAGTCTTATGTTAAAAAATACTTTTCAACTGCGTTTAGAAAAAAAAATAGTTGCAAGATAACGGAAAAAAAACTAGCCGGACACTTTCTGCTGAGAAATGAAAAATGTTTGGTAGAAAAAGTGTGGAACACATAGAAGATTGTACAGTCATTATTATTATTTTTTTCCTTACCACAAATAGTAAAAGTGAGGGAAAGGAGGGGGACAGAGCGACGTCGTGTCAATGTAAAGGATGTCTAGAGTCGGGGGCGGTGTTAAAAAAAAAAGCCCGTCACGTTGACGAAACACAAAGTCTTTATTAGTATTTACAAGGAGGAAGCAAGCCAGACACGCCGAAAGATGACGACACGCGTTCAGTTCTAGTGGTCCCCATTCCCACATGTCCATGCTTGCTGGTGGTTCTGCGATCCACCCTAGTGGTCCCCAGTTTTTAACCAATCTCCCTTCATCATGACGACAAAATATTTTGGAGCAAGCCACCCCATTGATGCCATATCATTTCATCAACTTAATTAATTTGTACGTATTTGGACAAAATTAAATCGGCATCTGTATCTTGCTTTGTTAGAATATAACAGTAAGTCAATATTCTAATGCACTGAATATCAGGATTACAAATGTAACACATATATAATTTTCACATGGCCAAAATATACAGATAAAGTACGATTATTTGAAAAATAACTAGATAGCGTGCGTACTTATGTAATATTGTCGGTCCACAAACTGAGCTATGAAGCAGCTGGATTACATTGATTCCATGAGATTCAACGGTCTATAAGGCAGAGATTTTGTGGAGAAAAAGAAAATTCAAACTCTTCTTTTCCTTCCTCTAAGCAGAAAACGAGATTGTTTATGTTGTATGGATCACGAATGAGGCAACTGAATGCTCAAATTTGAATCTTTGATTCGAACTGGACTGCTCGCTCTGAGGCATGCATTAAACGTGGTTCTGGAATCATGAGAAAGCAGAGATGGATTAGCATGGCAGCAAAAACTTTAAACAATTAAAGTCAAATGTAATTACTGTTGAGCGAATCCAAAGCAATCCTAAATCACTTTTTTATACAAAAACACCCTCCGCCCCAAATATTTTTAAATAGGTATAAACAAATTGGCTCCATCTAATTACTTCGTCGCGTGATTCCCTCTGAAATTTTTATTCTTTACATACCAATTTATGCATCGACATAATTTATTGTTATTGTTTTGAAATAGCATGGTGTTGGTGCTAATCGAATTTGATATCAAAATGGAGTATATCGACATTTTAATTTATGATCAAGAATTTCGTGATGAAATAATATGAGGTTTGATTTCGCATAGTAAACCACTAAGGCTTACCATGGATACTCAATTTAAAGAAACAAATAAAATAGAAGGAATATTATTAATCGAAAGAAATAACATTCAATAGATGGATAGAATTTTGTCAATCGAAAGAGACAAAACTCATTAAAAAGAATGTAAACATCATAAATAAAAAAATATAACACTTATATCATTAGCCATCAAAACATTTGAAGCCATTTGTCTACAATTATCGACGGATTCAACACTTTTTAAGTTACAATAATAAAATTATTGAAAATAGTAAAAGCTATTGAACTACTTGCAAGAGTGTAAAAATTAATTATTATAAAATAAACTAGAGAAGCTTGAAGAAATTTGTATTAAAAAAGTCTTGTATTGTTAATTGTCCTCAATTCTGTTAGTCATCTTTTTTTAAATAGCCATCGATTGATAACTCGTCTTAGATTTAAATTTAGGCACAAACGAGTTATTGGTAATTGCCTCATTATTTCCTTTAGGCATGTTGTCTTGTCGAATTTGGCTAATTGCAGGACTAAACGCATCGTTTTATTTAAGTGTTATGGTTTCGTCGAAACTCGATTAGTCATACGAAAAAATGCATCGTTTTACTTAAGACTTAACGCTCTGTCTAAACTTAATTGGTTATAAGACCAAACGTACTATTTCATTTAAAGCTCAATGCTTTGTTGAAATTTGGTTGGTTTATAAGACCAAATACACTCGTATCATTTATGTTTTACTGTTTTATCCTAAGAATATACCATATTTGGTTTATAAGACCAAACACATGGATAGAATTGGGTTATAATAGTTGTATGAAACTCTCTCTCCGGTTTAGATTCAAAAACCTAAATTAATCTCTCACTATTTTGTTAGACATACAAAACGAGAATAACTATTTAGAAAGTTTTTATTTCCATAAGAGCTCGAACTCGAAAGCACTTACGTAATCATCTAGAGTTTCGTATTTTCAAGTTAATCTTTTTGAATATGATTTATATTCTCTATTTAAACATAATAGTAAAAAAAAAATTCAATGGAAAAAATTGGTCCATAATAATTTTTTTACGAGAAAAACGGAAAGAATCCATGAAATAATAAGTCTATAAAAAGAACAAATAAAAATACGATAGTCACAGAAGTGAGGTGGCTGCTGGTGAGGAGCACGTTGTAAAGTTAAAAGGAGGAGTCATCACGCGTGCGGGGGCCACACTTGTGGACCACCACACCATAGATTTGGTCTGCTGGCGTCAAGTACACGCTACAACCAACGTAGCATATGTCATCGTTTCATTCGCTAACAGTACAATGACTATGCAAATGAAAGGGATAACTACAAATCAGTCCCTGATAAATACAGGCGTTGAGTCATAGTCTCCATCTTTAACATTTTTCAAATTTCTATCCAACCTATCTTTAACTAGCACAAATCAATAATAATTCATGTGACTAACACATGCAGAAAATTATTTTTGTTTTTCCGCAATAAATTCTTAATAGATATTCATTGAAAAAGAGAAACAAATTCTCATTAATTTAATTTTAATTCAAGCATCACATTGTAAGAGAGAGAGAGAGAGAGAAAAAGAAAACAAAGAGAGGAATTAAACTTAATTTAATGGAAAAACATGCAGCGTTGCTTCACACTTCACGCGTAATATATACTCATATAAAAAACTCTAAAGCTATATATAATAAAATAAAAATGATATTGAAATTAAAAATTAACTTAAAAAAAAATCAATTAATAGTAGCGGTAAGAAAAAAAACTTAAGAGTTTTGAGATTACAGATTAAAGCAATTTATCTTTTAAAAAAATATAGTTCTTCTATATATATGATCCAAAGTTTGAACATGTTTTGCATGTGTGATCATACCTCAAATTTTTTTTTAATAGTGAGCATATTTTTTATATATCAAAACTGGATTTTAAATTAATGTATTCGTAAAAAAAAATCATATTTTTTCTATGATTTTCTAAAGATTGAAATTCTGAGAAACAACCAGGAAAGGTAAGCCAGGTTAACGAGCCTCAGGATAGGGGGATAAACATGTTCCGATTTGGAAAGGTAAGCCAGGGAGAAACATGCAGCATTTTGGAGGTTGGAGACTGATTTGGTAGTGACTATATAGATTGGATATTAATTTTATATTTGTGTGAATTAAATTATTATTATTTTTTTTTTGAAAAAAACATGTCTTCTCATGAGTGGCACATATTTCCATGTAGCAGCGTCAGTGGCGGGGTATGCTTCTACTTTTACCAGCCCATGCCCATAGCCACTGCCGTTGACATATTTGTTAATTGATAAAAACGAAGGACAGAGATTAACTTTCTCCTTCTTAGGGTTAGGCAATTGATGTAGTTGTTGGATGTCCACCCTTACCTTTTAATCAGACTCAAGATTATGACTTGGTAAATCTCTAATCAAGCCATTAAAAGCTGTATAATGGAGAAAAAAGCGTACAAGATTGTGGGTTTAATTTAATTGTAAAGACGCGTATGTTGAAGTCTTTTTCTTTGAAAGGGAAAGATTTTGTTTTCAAGTCTATCTTTGGATGCGGAACATTGAAGGATAAAAAAAACCCCACTACTCTTGGTCTGCCATTGCTAGGGTTTTAGCCAATCAAATTTGCTTTGGAGGTAAAGTCTGATTTTCGTTTTTTTCAAGTTTGCCAAATTTAAGGTTGGTTTTCAAGTGGAATTGGAAGGGACGACCTTGGACTTGCTTGTATTGTGGTGAATAGAATTGACTCGATCAAGTTTTGAAAAGGAATGGCAAAAGAGGGAAAAGGTGTATTCCTTTACTAGGAAGCTAAGATGTGTTATAATTAAGCTAGTCCAGTCCTGTTAAAGTTGGGATTGCCGACTTTTATTTAGAAATATAACTTGTAATTAAAATCCTATCTTCTTTGTCTTGATGGGCACACAATCGCACCCGGATATAACCAAACTGCTCACAGAATTTAATTTAACTTGCTTATTTACCCTCCCAAAAAAAAAAAAAACTCACAGCTCCAGCAAGCTCAATGACTAACTCTCGAACAACAATATATTAACCTAACTGACTAAGTATAGTTAAGCATATGATAGAACATATTTAATCAAACCTTAATAGGTTGTATTTTCGTTGATTTCATTGAACCCACGATGTACGCGATCTGGCTGTCTTGTCTGAAAATTGGATTCATAAGTAGCAGTAAATTAAAATTGTCAAATTAACTAATCATGTTTTAGTCATTTAGACCAAAATAGTTTTAAATGAGATTCACATCTTGATAATCAATATTATGGACCGGATACACGGAAATGGAGGAATTAAGAAATTGGATTAATTCATTTAATATCGAGTCATGTTATCTTTGGCTGACCGCCTTCTTTCCTAGCTAGAAGACTAGGAAATATTAGTTGTCTTTATCAATTGTGAATATTTCAGATTCCAAACTAGCTCCAAAGTCAAACAATTAACCCTAAATTCTAGCATCTCTTTCGCATGACCATCGATGTGAATTATTATGCAGTCTTCCACCTTTTAAAGGTTTTTCTTCTTTTCTCGAACAAATATGTTGATACTTTATACCACTGCTGCTATTCTGCTTTCACAACAATATTGTCAATAAGTAATATAATCCAACGATTGCGCATGTATTTTGTGATTTTTTTTTCAATAAAATAGGCTTAAGTCTCAACTATTTCAGTTTATTTAATTATTATATATCGATAATAATTATTGCTAATTATGTAGTTTAAAATCCAACAGTTCTCCAAAAAAAAAAAAAAAAAAAACTATGCCACTAATGTTGGTATTAATAGACGAGGAACTCACGCAGTAAATTCATCTCCACAACAGTATGTAAAAAATGAATTAACTAGCTTAAATTAATCCCTTAAATTGTCTATATGTAAACACACGTCTGAATCACAATCGTTCTCTGAAAAATACTTAGGGAAATGAGAAGGAAAATTGATGCATTTTTATGTGGCATGCGGCCGTATTTGGATAGATAAAGGAGAGAAGATGATGATGAGAGAGGAAAGGTGGTGACGGCATTAGAAATATCGAGGCCAAATGCAAGAACCCTCAATTATTTTGTCCACGCAACCGGCCTCTTCATTCATTATTCAAAATTTTGATTTCATTTCCGTTTCCATCCCGAAACCCTATATTTCACGTGTCCAATTCAATATTCTTCTAGCTTCTAAGATATTTTACTACTAGTTTTTCTTTAAAAAAAAAGTGTATATAATTGAGGGTGGAAGAAGGTTTATCAATATTTGTGAGGTGATTTAAACGGGAATGAGATCTTATCTTAATTTTCTTGGGAGGAAGGTATTAACCAAAAAAAAAAAAATAATTTCATGCTCATATCAAAATAGGAACGTGTACATAATAATGGTTAGGAAAAATAAGTTTTTATCATTATTCTTTATTATTATAGGGTGATTAAGAAAGAAAAACCATGCATGTGATCCTGAAGAAATCGGTACTTATGTATGTATGTATCAAAGAAATTTATTTATTAAACAGATTACTTATCCTTTAATTAAAAAAATAATGTACAAGTACTTTTGTAATTTCATTCAGTCGTTAATAATCACAGTTGAATTTCAGAATTACAGACATCGCCATATTTACAAGAACATACTTGTTATAATTACCGTGTCTAGCCCTTGATCATGGTTTATAATACATTAAATTAATCACTCATGTTTTAAAAGTAGCTCCTTAGTTTAAATTTTTTTTTTAATTTTATTATAAAATGTGTTATTTACTTCACCACGATACATTGATTTTGAAGTGATTACAAACAAAATGCTGTTATTTAATGAAGAAAATTCGAAGATGTTATAATTACAGTAGGGTTGTAATTAGCTTAAAAAGGCCCCTAACGTATAGAACAATTCTCAATTAGGTCTCTGAATTATTATTATTATTTTCAATCAAAATAATCTTTTTTATTTAACAGAACGAGGACAAGGCCTTAAAGAAATAAAATTATATCATGAGAAAAAAATCTCATAACTATCCTCTAGTACAAGAGTTAAACAACTTACAAAAACTTCTGAGAAATGATGAACGCCGGCATCTAAAGAATGCGTATAATTGGCTAGCCAACCTTTTAAATTTTGTATCCTAAGACCTTGTTAACACAACTTTAATTTCAATATAATGTATAAATAATAAAACATAAATATAAATATTTGAAAATAAATAACATCAATACAGATGATAATTAAGGATTGGATTTATCATTATACAACTAGTCAAAAAAATTCATATCTATAGTGCTAATTTAACATCACCACATTAATTATCGCTAATTATATCCGTTTTTTTTTTTTTTATTATAGGTGTATATAAAAGATGGATAGATATTTTTGAAGGAATCATAGAAAATTTGGATATGCGTTTAACACACATTTCTGTTTAAGGAAATTATTTTTTCTAAAATTGGATGTAAAAGAAAAGGATGGGAGTGAATATAAAGAAGAGAGGGACAAAGTTATTAAAGCAGACAAAACAGAAGGCATTTTGTTCCAACAAGATGATATAAACTCTGTAAAGCATACGCGCTGTTAGCAAGTGTATAGATGGCTTTGCTTTCTCACGCCTCCGTGGCTCCACCACCACCTCCACCTCTAGAGAGAGAAGAGAAGGAGGTGAATAGGTTAGCTAGTGTGTGGGGTTTCAAAGCAGAAAGAGCTTCGAAAGTGCCAAAACCAAAGAGAGTGGAAAACAAAAGAAAAGAAAAGCGAAAACAGCAGCAAAAGCTACAGCAAACAAGCTGCACCAAACTTCAAAACCATTACAGCAATACAGCAACAACAACAACAAGCAACAGCTAAAATCATATATTAATAATAAAAAAATATATAAAGCAAAGAAGGATAAAAATGATATGATTTGACGTGATATGATAGGATAGGATATGCTAGTATATGTGAAAACAAAACCAAAAACGAAAAACAAAAACAAAAAACATGCTCTGATATTCTGTCTGGTATTTGGGGTGTTTTCTTTTTCCTTTTCTCTTTTATCGCTCCTCACCCCCACCCTCTCTTCCTCAATCCCAATATTCCTCTCGCCATTCCCTCTCCTTTATCACTTTACCAAAAGAATACCAAATATATATATATATATATATATATATATAAAACAGCTAAAACTAGTAACTACTCCACGACCCCTACCTCTCTTTTTTAACTCTCTATCTTCTCATGCCTAACATGTTCCAGTTCTAGACCTTTCACTCCACTCCCTAAAATACTTCTTCACTAAACACGCCAAGAAAGAAACGAGAGGGAGAGGAAGATACTTGTTCATTTTTAAGAGGGGAGACAAATCCTAGTTCTTACATCCTTAACGTTGTGTTTTCAAGAACTCAAAAGCTTCGTTGTTCTTGTTATTGTTTCTTTTGAAGCATGAACCTTAAAATCCTCCTAGTTTTTGGCCTTTAAGCCAACATCTTTATTCTGATCTACGCCAACGTTTCGTCAAACGGTAATTCTTTCGTTCAGTAGCCACATGTATGTGAGAGGGAAGATCAGAGAATATTTCTTCTCATATTATTGGTTTCTTGGAATCTTGAATGAATAAAGTTTTTTTTTTCCTTGAATTGTAGAAGGGATGATGGCTGTAAGTTCGACGTGTAAGGATGGGAGTACTAAGATAGCAATGGACAATGGAAAGTACGTAAGGTACACACCAGAACAAGTGGAAGCACTGGAAAGGCTTTACCATGAATGTCCCAAGCCAAGTTCTATGCGTCGCCAACAGTTGATTAGGGAATGCCCTATTCTTTCTAACATCGAACCTAAACAAATCAAAGTTTGGTTCCAAAATCGAAGGTAATTAATTAAGACAGGAACCTCTTAGTTACAGATAATATAATTGTACTTTCTTACGAAAAGAAAGAAAGAAAGAAAGCAGAATTATATAAGTCCAAAGGTTAAATCTTTTATTGTTCAAGATTTAGTTGATTTTCTTGGTTCGCTATTCTTTGAAACATTTTTCTTTTTTGGGTTTGAAGAATTTGGAAGTTTTGGGTTTGAGTGATTGTCTGACTGTGTTTTTTGCGTTTGATTTGTACAGATGTAGAGAGAAGCAAAGAAAAGAGGCATCGCGTCTTCAAGCTGTGAATAGGAAATTGACAGCAATGAATAAGTTGTTAATGGAGGAGAATGATAGGTTGCAAAAGCAGGTGTCTCAGCTGGTATATGAGAATAGTTATTTCCGCCAACAGACACAAAATGTAAAGATCTCTCTCCTTTTGTTGTCATATTTTGACTAGCTTAGATTATGAGGGAAATTCGGATAAAAATGAAATCTCTAACCTTGTCAGGCTATGGAATTGCTTGTTCATGTTGAGTTCAAGTTGAATTTAGTGCCTTTAGGACAACAAATAACTAACGATTTCTTTTCATTTCCTTTAGATTTCGATTGTTGGCCAATTAAATTAGATAATATTAAATTTTTGAGGTAATTAGCTGTTTGCTAAATTTTACTTGACAAAAAATTTTGGTGTTTGGGTTTTGAGTTAATTTGCTGTTTTGCAGGCTACAACCCTTGCCACCACAGACACAAGTTGTGAATCAGTGGTGACCAGTGGTCACCACCATTTGACTCCTCAGCATCCGCCAAGGGATGCCAGCCCTGCAGGGTTAGTGGAATATTTGCAGCTTGTTCATGTTGGGTTATTTTCTGCCCTCGTTTTCTACAATTCCATTTTTGTTTTCTACAATATGGCTTAAGAGGTTGTGTTTGTATGTTTTCTAGACTTTTGTCCATTGCTGAGGAGACTTTAGCACAGTTTCTTTCGAAGGCCACTGGAACTGCTGTGGAGTGGGTCCAAATGCCTGGGATGAAGGTTGCTACTCACTTTACCATCATTATTTACTTTGTTAATCCTATTCCTTTTATTTTTGTCGTTATTTAGATAAATTAATACAAGTACTATAATCTTGCTAAACTTCTAAGCAACATCCTAATCACATCGATCATACAAATATCTTGGATTCCACTACCCTTTTTTTTACATGCCAACATGTCCCCCTTTTTTCTGTTAACATGCTTCTCTATCTCGAAGAAAGTAAGAGAATGTTGTTTGCTTTATTGTATTCCCTCATTAATAATCGAATTATAATTTAGGAAATCAAAATGAGTTTTCAAAGCAATCTGACAAATGGTTGCATAAAGTATTTCACGCCTTCCTGTTACAATAATAATTACATTTATAATATGTCGATAAGGTAAATAGTTAGAAGCAACAAGGCAGAAATGAACTTTTTCTTTCTTTTGAAGCATTATCCAGACAGGATGAGTTTGTCTCCTGGCTCATGAGATTCCTTTTCATCTTGATATTTTTAGTCCCATGCTATCCTGTTTATTGGTTCTGAAAACAGTAGAACTTGTGCCATGACATTTATATTAAATGTGCTAGTACTAATGACTGATAATTTCTTTTCTTTTTATGTGTATCTGTGCAGCCTGGTCCGGATTCCATTGGAATCGTTGCTATTTCTCATGGTTGCACTGGTGTGGCAGCACGTGCATGCGGCCTTGTGGGTCTAGAACCTACAAGAGTATGTCCTTCCTCTGTTTCGTATAAAGAGTACAATTCTTGGTTGTGATTAAGTCAAGAGTTGATTAATTATGTTTTGTGTAGGTTGCTGAAATCCTTAAAGATCGGCCATCATGGTTTCGTGATTGCCGAGCTGCGGATGTTGTAAATGCATTGTCCACTGGAAATGGTGGGACTATTGAGCTGCTTTATATGCAGGTATGAACTCATTGTTTCACTCAGTTATTTTGGGCTTAGTCTTGTTCTTGAGTCTGCTCAATTTTTGAGCTTTGCTTTGGTTCAGCTCTATGCGCCGACAACTTTGGCACCAGCTCGTGACTTCTGGCTACTGCGCTACACATCTGTTTTGGAGGATGGTAGTCTTGTGGTCTGCGAGAGATCACTTAACAACACTCAAAATGGTCCAAGTATGCCACCTACTCAGCATTTTGTGAGAGCAGAATTACTGCCTAGCGGGTATCTTATTAGACCTTGTGAAGGAGGTGGATCAATTATTCATGTTGTTGATCATATGGACTTGGAGGTACTTAAATATTGTCACTATGTATTATGAGTTTACCTGTTCCCTTGCTATTCGAATTAAATCATTAATTTCATGCAGCCTTGGAGTGTACCTGAAGTGTTGCGCCCACTTTATGAGTCATCAACATTGCTTGCTCAGAAGACAACAATGGCGGTAAGACTGTTTCTATATTCAACATATTGTCAGTTGTGTTATTCTACTGCATTTCTTTATGAGAAACATATTTTGCTATGAATTCTAGCTTGATGGTTTCTATGCACTAAATGAAGGGTAGTGTAATTTTGATTGAAACCAGCTATATGTTTATCCAAGAAATCTGAACAAGATTCAGGTCTTGAGCTCTGATATAACCATGACATTTTATGCAGGCTCTACGACATTTGAGGCAAATTTCTCAAGAAGTTTCTCAGCCAAATGTAACTGGTTGGGGTAGAAGACCCGCAGCTCTACGTGCACTAAGTCAGAGACTGAGCAAGTATATAGCTTATATTCTTTGTACTAAACTTCTTAGTAGTACCATTGATACATGAGGTTCTAACCATCCTATTTTATAGGGGATTCAACGAAGCTGTTAATGGATTTGGTGATGAGGGATGGTCTATGTTGGAAAGTGATGGCATTGATGATGTAACCGTTCTTGTAAACTCATCTCCTACCAAAATGATGGGTGTAAATTTTTCTTATGCCAATGGATTTCCATCCATGAGCAATGCAGTGCTTTGTGCAAAAGCATCCATGTTATTACAGGTAAGTTTTGTGCTTGTGCTCAATGACAGCAGGATATCTACAGAATTTGAAAATTATACTCCTACAAACATTAGACCGCTGAATGTATAAAGTGGCGAGTATGTAATTCCAAGGAGTTGCTACACTGTCAGCTAAAACTTTTTATGGTCAATAATCTTATTACTTTCTCCCACAATATTCTTAGAAGAAAATTCTGTCATTTTCATGTAGAATGTGCCTCCAGCAATACTTCTCAGATTCTTGCGTGAACATCGATCAGAGTGGGCAGACAGTGGTATTGATGCTTATGCAGCTGCGGCTGTTAAAGCTGGTCCTTGTAGCTTGCCAGTGTCGCGAGCAGGAAATTTTGGAGGTCAAGTTATCCTCCCCCTGGCTCACACAATTGAGCATGAAGAGGCAAGTACTTTAAGTGTTGGATTATTTGGTTTCAATATTTCATCTTGTTTGGCTTCTATCCTGACAATTTTTTTCCCAATTTGCTGTCTTTTAATTCCATGGCATAATTAGAGAATACTGTCTGTCCAATTTCAGTTTATGGAGGTCATTAAGCTCGAAAATATGGGCTATCGGGAGGACATGCTCATGCCTGGTGATGTTTTTCTGTTACAAGTAAGTGTTACTTCATTTTGATTAATTATCTTCATTATGGACTAAATATATTTTACTTTTTATTTATATTACTATTATTACGATTCTTAAGTTTATACTTGTTAAAGTTGTTGACTTGTTATAGCATCCACTCTTGTAAAAGAGTTCAGTTACCATTTATTTTTTATCCAAACAATTTGAACTTAACACCTTGTTGGTTTCTAATGATCCTGTTGACTGTATTTCTTCAGCTCTGCAGTGGAGTGGATGAGAATGCTGTTGGCACCTGCGCTGAACTCATCTTTGCCCCAATTGATGCCTCTTTTTCTGATGATGCTCCTATCATTCCTTCTGGTTTCCGCATCATTCCTCTTGATTCAGGGATGGTGAGTGTTGATATAATACAAGTGGAAACGATGTTTTACTGTTTCTGTCATGTTATTAGTATTTTTGTTGATCTATTAAAAATTGTTTCTTGATGTTAGTTTCTACTTCCTTACTTTTTGTTCATTAATGTGATGCAGGATGCCTCCAGTCCAAATCGCACGCTTGACCTTGCATCTGCTCTTGAGGTTGGACCTGCTGGAAACAGAGCTTCAGGCGATCTCTCAGGCCGCAGTGGGTGCACAAAGTCAGTGATGACAATAGCATTCCAATTCGCATTTGAGATGCACCTTCAAGAAAATGTAGCATCCATGGCTCGGCAGTATGTTCGTAGTGTTATAGCTTCTGTCCAGCGGGTAGCATTAGCCCTTTCCCCTTCTCATTTTGGTTCTCATGCCGGTTTTCGGCCGCCTCCTGGTACCCCTGAAGCACACACACTTGCTCGTTGGATATGTGAAAGCTACAGGTGCAGCATTTAATCTTTATCATGGATCCATGCACCACCGTCTACTTGTCCTAAAAGCTTAGATGTAATTTACTTAATCTGTTTTTCTTTCAATCATTTAGACTAAAATTATTTGATCTTCTTTGCAGGTGCTATTTAGGTGTGGAACTGCTGAAAAATGAAGGAAGTGAATCTATTCTTAAGACACTCTGGCATCACTCAGATGCACTTATGTGCTGCTCTTTGAAGGCATGTCTATAACTATAGATATATTTGTATTCTCTGAATCTGAGTCTATTTTAAGATACTCTAATCATTGAACGTTGATATATTTCCTTGGTGTTGCATGATGCATTGTAGTATGACAAGAGAATAGCATTGAAACTATATGTATAGTCCTAGCCATAACCCTCCCTTATCTTAAAAATGAAGAGATGCTTTACTGTCTGTTCTATGAAAATCTTCACTTCCCATCAGCCTATTGCATATATGCTTGGGCGCGGATTTGAACTTTAGTGTCCCCATCTGAATCAATAATTGGTGTATTTGCTAATCAATGAACTTTATTTTTCTTCCTTTCTGCAATGCAGAACATAGATGTGCATTATTTCAAATATGATAACTTATTTATTGCCCTATGCAGACTCTGCCAGTTTTTACATTTGCAAATCAGGCAGGACTTGACATGCTCGAGACAACCTTGGTCGCGCTTCAAGACATCACTTTGGAAAAGATATTTGATGATAATGGAAGGAAAACATTGTGCTCAGAATTCCCACAGATAATGCAGCAGGTATGATAACTATTAGAATACACTTAAGGTAAAATAACATGAAAGAATAGAGGATAGTCTAAACAGGAACTGGTGGAATGTAGGGAAACAGAGAAGAAATTTACATTCTTCCAAGGACATGAATGCTTCCATCTTAGGTCCCTAGTATTGTCTTGGCTTTAAATCTTCGAATATTCTCATTTAGTTTAGCAATGTCAATAGCACTCACTTGTAAGAATATGTGAAGGCCTTGGCAATGAGAACTTGAGTGACCAAACGTAAATTAAACATCAGGGAAACAACAGAACACCATTTTTCTGATATTAAAGGTTATATTTGCCCTTGAAAATTTAACACGCGACCTTAAAAGCAAATGAGAAAATGATTTGTCTTTTTGGGACAATACATATGGATCATGTTTCCATGTATCATATGGTAAAGTTTCAGCTGATTTAGCACACGTTTACATTGATCCTTAGAATATAATCCTCTTCTTGATGGGCTTACATCAGCTTGTTGAATTAAACTAACTTCTCCCATGGGCTGCTGATGAAAATCTCTGTTTCTGTTAAGAGATCATCTCCCATATGCTCTCAAAGTTGGTACTTTTAGCTTTCCTTCATTTTATCAAGTATGGTTGGTTAACTTACTGTAAATTACTATTGGCAGGGTTTTATGTGCCTTCAAGGTGGTATTTGCCTGTCAAGTATGGGAAGGCCAGTCTCTTACGAGAGAGCCGTGGCGTGGAAGGTATTGAATGAAGAAGACAGTGCTCACTGCATTTGCTTCATGTTCATCAACTGGTCTTTTGTGTGACACTTATGGCCAGAACATAAATCCTGAAATAAAACAGATTAGACCAATCCTTACATTGTATTCTAAAATTGGTTTAGAAGTTTTGAAGTGCCTTGATACTGTAATGAGCTTGATGCAACAATGACATCTGGGGCCCCGTTCTTTGTTGCCCTTCTCTTTGTATGGCCCCATCTTTTTGCTGCACTTCTCTTTGTATCTTGCTTTATACTTTTATTATGAATGTCTAAGCATCTCTCTCCCTCCAAACATGGCACCCTGTCTGCACTTCTTAATGTTAAAGAAAGTCGCATCACAGCTTATATGCCCATATGCCAAAAAAACCTTTGGGAGCGTCTTTCCATGAGGGGCACTGCTTGGTTCAAATGTGGACTGCCATTACAGAATTTCCTTTTTCTTTACCCTCCTTTTGCTCCTTTCTTGTCGAGCTTTGTATCATCGCTTTTGTCTGCTCGGATATGGTTGCTATCAACTCAAGTGGGTGCACCTTATTTTTTACTTTAGCCACCAACCTTGCAAGAAGCTTTTGCTTTTTTTTTTTTCTCTTCTAGCGGTCCACCTCAAATCCTTTAGCCTGTTCAAAGTTGGGACCTCATATGTCACTAGTGATAATAATGCCAATATTACGAGCTCAGCTAAATCGTGTATTGTTCTTCATGTCTCTGTCTGGTTGATGATCAATATAAAATGTGTGAAGGGACCAGGAGTGTTGTCAATCTGCAGTTGGACTGAATTACTTTACGCTCAAGCAATTATCGGAACCATGAGGGTACTGAGATAGATAATCAATCCACTTGACGAATTCTAATATTAAGTTATAAAAGGTGAAGTACCTGTTCTGTATGGATGGGTTGTTTAAAACTTCACAAAGAAATTAAGAAAACAAGAAAGATTTAATCTTAATACATCAAAGCTAGTAAAAAAAATATGTGCAGTGGATTTTATTATTATTTTTTGAAAAAATATTAACAGTAGCCCTTTGCTACCAATTATATGTCTTGAACTTGTTTACTTGAACCCTAAAATTGATTTTGAGAGAGACCGGAAAGAAATAGATAGCTAGAATAATTACAGCAAGAAACATGATTACATGTAATAGAGGTAGAGAATTATGAGATCAATAATTGGGTTTGATATTCTTATTGTCAGATTGATTTTGTTTTTCTGGATATTAATAAATAGTTGATATTTTTGAGTTAGCTTTTTCATCAACAAAAACGAAGTTTACTATTTACCGAGCTAGATCCACAGGATATTCTTCTTACCAGTCCACTTAGAATCTTCAATAATGTTATCCTTAGCTTGATGATAAACTTTCACCAAATTCTTCCGGAACCGGAATCTCGTGACAAAGACCATTCTCATATGTGCCAACCCTCTCACTATAAAAAAGACAAAGTGATTGCTTTCAAGTATAGATATGTCATTTCAATATCTACACTTGGAACACAAGTGGTGGCATGGGATTTTATTGGGGTTTGCTAGAAAATCCCACTCGTATAATATGATTATCGAATTTTCTACATCTTTTCAAATATTTAGACTTGATTCCAAGACTGCGCTAGGGTTATCAAGAACTTCTTCTTCTTCTTCTTTTTTGTTTTGTTTTGTTTTGTTTTTTTGTTTTTTTAATGGTCAAACAGTATCTCTCATGTTCAAATACTTTAAATCTGTTATCTTATACTACACTAGCACAGAAAAACCCTAACCCTTCTTAAGAATTTAGCTTACTCAAGAATGACATTTGACATTACGTCACATGCACTTACTAAGCTTTCACTTCGATTTGATTCAATTACGTCTCCTTTGGAACAAGCTTCTCCTCATTGCTCAGGTCCCAATCAAGCTTTTTAGCAGATGATGATGTTGAGAGAGATTTTTCAAGTTCCAGTGATGACTATATACCAATCATTTTATTAATAGAGTACGTACGTGTCCACCAAAGATTCCAAAATGTTCATTCTAGCTTGAATCATGTAAAAACGTTTTAACTCAATCTACGGAAAATTCCATTTTAATTTCAATTTCAATTTCAATCAAAACCCACTAAAAAATATCAGAATCCCATTTCACTTGATATAAGACACAACCATACGAAAATGATTTCCATTTCGCCTCTTTTATATATACTATTTGTTAAGAGAGGTCTCTTTTATTGTTCATTCATCTTCACCGAGTCTCGTTCATTGTTGGAACACTACAAGAAATTTAACAATTAGCGATGGATATTTTCATCGCTAATGGTCACAAATCCATCGCCATCTTCAATTAATGATAAATTTGCAATCAAAAAAATTCCATAGCCAAATTGATTATCGCTAACCCTTGTGATTTATTGAACCGTATCCATTGCTAAATTTGTGATTGAATATTTGTTACTAAAATTATTTTTCCATCGCCAATTTTACTCAAAAGACACCTGAAGATACGTGGCAAATCCATCGTAACCTCGTCTTTAATTCGTCCCTAAAGAACGATAGTAAAACCTTCATTGGTAGTCACGTTAATTTCGGTTGCTAATCTGTCGTCATTATGGTCGCTAGATGGACGTAATATTGCAACAAATTTTTTTCTATCACCGTATTCTTGACCAAATTTAATCTATTTTCTTAAATTCATCGCTAATCCATCCGTAATTTGTCGCTAATCTAATGCAATTCCGTCTCTAATTCATCGAATTTTTTTTTAAATTTTTGATATTCTTAGTAGTAACTAATAATTAAAATAAACAACTTATTATAAAAATTAATTTTTTATTAAAATAAAAATATTATAAATTAAATTAAAATTTATATTTAAAAAATATTCGTTAGTACTTAAGAAAAAGATTAAAAACATAAAAGAAAAAGTAAAAACCGCTCCATGTCATATAATCCCCTCTCATCTTCCTAGGGCTCGATGGGAGGGATGGTGGAATCCTAGAGCTCGTTGGGAGGGACGAGTGTCATCTTAGTGCTCGGTGGAGGGACGTTGGTGTCCCGAGCCTCGCTAGGAAGGATAGTGGAGTCGTTGCTAGTGGAGGAGTTAGTAGGCAAGTGAGTCGTGCTGTGCCATCCTCTCTAACGTCAATGTAATCGAATGCATATGAGTCTTGATTCCCCGGATCTTCACCGTTGTTGTGTGATAATGTTGCTCGCTTCTTTAACCTCTCCCGCATTGGCCTTATCATCTCCGAGTATTAAGTTAGAGCCTATTCAGCAATATTGGGGCTAGGATATAGCGATGCTACGGAGGAGTAGGCTGGTGCCAACTAGTTAGGATAAATAGTGAGACGCCTCGATCCGATCCTGCAAAGCCTCTTTTCTTCTCTTCCGATACAACATCGAAGTATATGGTGTCTATGTTGACCTGTGGCTCCTCAATTCTAACCTCTTGCTGCATCCTTACAACTTTCCGTATCATCTCCTCCACACATTGTTGTGTAATCAAAATAATTATAACGTTAATAAAAAATAAAATAAAATTTTAGATTATATTTTCATATGTATAATATAAAAATGAAAAAAAACTTACTATTAAGACTCGGACTTGTAAATTGACGATATTTCCATCTCTCCACTTGTGATTGACTCCAAACAACTCTAAATTTGTAGGTTGACACCCCAATTTTATAGCCTAAACAAATTGGCAAAAATAATAAATGAGATGCAAATATTAATTTCTTAAATATTTAATAATATATGATAGGATTTACTAAGCGACGGATGTGCTTAGAAGTAGATATGGATCCTCCTATATGTTTGGATGGTGTCGAAGCAACCCCACCGATCTCCGACACTCGGTTACGTGATGCCGGCTACAAATGTGCTTAAGGATCGAGAGTGGTAAACTTTTGCATCCTTGAACCCCACACCTCTTGTCTAACAAAAAAGACCTTTCGTCATTTAGACCATGCTTATGGATGAAGTCGAGTAGCGCTTCCTAGCCAAAACCTACTAAGCATTTACGGCTTGTATCTCGATGGTCGGATCTTAGTAAAAAACTTCTACTTGAAAAAAATTAATATTAATTCATGTTATGTTAAATTAATAATTTAAATGTAATATAAATAAATAAGTAATATGTTATCTTAAACTCATTATAGTAGAATTGTTTCGTACGTTTCGAAATGGACTTCCACACTAAGCCACGGACGTCTAATTGTTTCTTGAAAATGATAGTTATCCTTTTAGAGTAACCTCTTTAACACGATAGGAAACTATCGAACATCACAAAAAAAGACATGTAATAATGATTAAAATGGTCTATTAAAATAAAAAAATAATTATAAGGTTTGAAGTGAATTATTAATCGATAATTAACGATTGAAATCGACTCGTTGAATATTGAAGCCTCGAGAGCTCCCCGGATCGGTATATATATAAGTGGATAAAGGATCTCTCATAGGAGGCTAGGGAAGCTCGATGGTTGTGAGAGTCGAAAGAGCGATCATAGATGGAGATGCCAAAGTTGATGTAGAATTGCCGGCTCTAAAAGAGAAATAAGACGAATGTCTCATGTTATAGGACCCACATAAAGAGCTCGAAGAGGGAGATCCATAGCCCATGTTGAATGGGGAACCATGTTCGTTATTGTCGGGCGAGGATGCATGTCCATGACTACCGGATCATGATCCCTAAAAGGGTATGGGATGTCAATGCGAACAACACGTTATAGCTTAATAATATCACTTAAGATAATTAAAAAAAATACAATAAATATATTATCAATTATGAGCATAAGAAAAAACAAAATTTTGAAAGTGTCCCCTAAAAATTAGATATTTTCTAATTACCTCATACATGCTTAAAAATAACATAGCTAAAATACACAACCAACATTTTGAAAATATATTAAAGCCAATATGATATACTCTAACAAATAAAACAATAAAAAAATACATCATTTTTTACTAATATAACTAATAAAATTAATATTTAACTATAACTATCGTAATAATTTGTTTAAGTTTTCATCTCCCTCATTTGACATAAATTCATATTCGTTATCATCTTCTTCATAAGCCTCAACCAATTACAAATGATCCATTTGGATCATTCAATAATAGATAATCTTTGACTTCTCGTATCAAATCGTGTCGGATTTCTAAATCATCTTGCTTGAAATGGTTTAACATTTTGTTGGACTCAAGTGGATGATTTATGCAAGCCAAACACAAACCTAACTTTGATCTTACAAATAACCCACCAATCTTGATTGTTCGTCTCATGCTAGGGTAGTCGGTATATTATACCCGAGTTGAGTGTGATGTTAGGACAAAGGATTTGTAATTCCTCAACCTCGTTTCTATAGTTAACATCCATCAGTATGTATTGCGGATGAATTCTTGTTTCTTGCAATATATGATCAAACCAATCGCATTTGAACAACTCTGTTCTCTTAAGTGGTGATACAAGATACTCTACTTATAGAATTTCCATCAATATTTCATAGTAGTCACTCTTAGTTACACTATAATTGGTTCATTCAATGCACATACAATTATTGAAGCTCATTATTTCTGAAATTTCATCTAGTTTGCGAAACTTATATCCGTTAATAATATAATCTTGTTACGACTCGAAAGTAAGAAAAAGGCCTTGTGCTAGATTTTTTATAAACTAGTTTGTCATGAAAATTGCTTGTGCATCTTTTTTTTTAGAAATTTGACATAAAATCTATTAAAGGTAAATTAATGTTTAATTAATGCTACATGCTAAGAAAACACAAGCCAAATGATGATACTCATATATTAACTAAACTAGGAGGCAAAATCAATTTTAAGTAGTGCATCAACCTCATTCTCGAGCATAAAGAGATTGTTTTGCCCCACTTTGGTAATGAATTAACTAACGAGGAATAACAACATAAAAGAGTCGGTGTGTTTGTTATGATTATTAATATTATGATAAGTAAGTACATATGCATAATTTTGACATAGAAGTTTGACAAACTTACTCAATATAAGGTTTTACTTCTTGACGAGTTTAATAATATATATTGATGGGCTACTCGGTGCTTGTCTTCCGTCAACATTTGTGTTGTGTGTCAACCAATTGGTCGACTTTATTTTTTGAATACGGATATTATCCCTTCAATGTGGTCTCTTTTGTCTCCATAACATTCAATGTTACGCAATACTTTTCGATGCCTAGTGTGCATACGAGGCTCGAAATATTATGAACAAAACAAAGAGGCTTCTTCAACCAAATATGCATTGCATATTGACCCTTTCACTTTAGCTTTATTTTTTATATTGATTTTTTAGCTTTCGAAGGTGCATATAATATAGATTAATTTAATATTCAATAATTATAAGTTCATTTAATTTAACATTAAAATTTAATTTTATTACCTTTCAAATGAATACATTCACTAACATTGCATAGATTACGTAATAGATGCCTTACTTGTCAAATGGATTGAAAGATATTCCATTGAGTAGAAAAAGCTATGAGGGAATATACACTCTAGTTTACTCAAAATGATGGGTATCTCTTCTCTACGATGCATCATATCGTTTTCTCTTGTTACCATAAAAGTCAATTGCTTGAAGAACAAACTTAACTTGATAAGTGCTTATCATATTTCTCGACAAAAGCTCTCAAAATGTAATATGAACTAACTTCTATATAAAGATGTGCTTGGTCATGATTTTTCATCCCATACGGTTTATCATTTCTCATATCAATACATTTAGCTAGGTTGGAGACATATCCATCGGAAAACCTTAGTTGTTTGATTCATTCAAGCAATTTTGTTTTTTGTTATTTGAAAGGATAAATTTAGCTTTTGGATACTTTCTAGAGGCATCATCCCTTGCTAATTCTATCTTATTTCAAAAAAATTTCAAGTATTCTTTAGAGTTGGCATTGTCCGTAATCTTATCCGACATATTTATGAGTATGTTAAAGACATTATCGAAAATATTTTTCTCAATATGCATGACATCTAAATTGTATCGAATGAGATTTGTACTCTAGTAAGAAAAATTTTAAAAACTACATTTTTTCGATCCATACATTTAAGAGATTTTATTGTTATGTTCATCCGTATCCTTTTTTATCACCTTTAATAATCTCCACTATTCCACCAGTTATAACATCTTAGCACTAAATCAGATTGGAAGAGGGCCACATCTAACAACCTTTTTTTTATGGTAAAGAGTTTTTTGTTTCTTCTAAATGGATGATGTGGAGAAATAAACTTTTGGTGATCGTCAAACCATAAGGTCTTCCTTCTATTACGAAGGGAGAAAGCATTATAATTTTTCATGTAATAAGGACATGGTAATTTTTCCGTAGTACTCAAACCGGACAGACAATGAATATATAGAAAAGACACCGATAATCCTTGTCACCGTAGCTCTTAATATAAAATTCTACTTACGAAGGACATCGTATGTCACCATACCCACTTTCTACAACTAAATCAACTCGGTAATCAAAGGCTATACGTAAATGTCCAATTTATGTTTTGGATTTGTTAGACCTAGAACAATCAATTTTAAGAACATATATTCCTCCTTCATACACTTCTATGAAGGTAAATTGTAAGGAGTCATAATTACTAATTAAGAAGAATATTACACATCGGATGGATCGAATGGTTGAAACCCATCATTATATACTTTTAATTTGACATTCCTTCTTTCAACTACAAAAGGAATATGAATATGATTGAAACTCCATCATGCAATGGATTCGAAGGGATGATGCATTACTCCCGCATCCTCAACCTCATGCTCTAGGTGCCACATCATGTGCTTAGTTATTGTTTTCGATGCATACAATCTCTATAAATACGGGGAGAATGCAAATTAGTACATTTTTTTTTATTATAATAAGTATTTCTCTTGTCGATCCCCGATAACACTTTTTTATCAAGATGTGCATAAAACTTACATTTATCTAATTCATTATTTTCACCCCAATAAATCATGCCGCTTCTCTCACAATAATGAATCTTTTTCATCGGTAAACCCATCATCTTAACCAGTTTCTTTGTTTCATAAAAGTTATCTATCATACAATTATCAACAAGTATCAACTCCTCTATCAACTCACATAATTGGTAACATTTTTCAAGAAAATGATACTCCGATTTTAGATTCAGCAATTAGAATTGTGGTGGTTATTATAACCAATCCAAATTTCTTTACGAAATGCTTCCAACATACCATAAAAAACCTAGGCATTGGGATTTGGAACCTTCTCATTCATGCCGGATGGATCAAAGGATAGACTAGCCGCATCCATCATCATTGCTTGATGTGGATTTTAGGGTTCACTAGAACTACCATCACTTATATGATAATTTCTAGTAACAAAATCACTCCGAGAGCTATAAGATGCCATGCATGACTCAAATTCTTCATGATGCATTCAAGCATAATATCCTATCACAAAACCCTTATGCCACAAATGGTATTTAACCATTTCAACCTCCTCAAAATTTTTGTTAACACTTACTATGATTATAATGACACCTTATTTGATTCCGTCCATATATTACGGATGATTTACGGAAAATGCAATAAATTATTCTACCCTATGGACAAACTCATCATTTAACAACCCATCAACTAACCTAATATTCTTCCATTATCATTCGGATCTCATTTTTTTCAAATGTACGTAAAAATTGGACAACACATTTAAATAATTCTTAATCAAAATTTCTATAATTAAATTAAATATTTCTCAACTTCTAAATTACGTAATTAATAATTTTTATAAACATTTAATAAAATTTTGATAGAGTACGCTTCATAAATTGCATATTTTTCAATTAATAAATAATCTAAGTAATTAGAAAAATATTACATATATCGAGACCAATAATTATCTCGGATACTCCATTGAAATTAAATCCATAACTCATCCTCCCAGCTCTATTATAGAGCATTAAAACAACCTTATTTCTCCTCATTTTTTGGAGGTTTCGAACCCCTCGGGTTCGATACATTATGACGTATTGATGCACACTTCAAAAATCATAAATTAAACAATTAAATATATAAATTGAATTAAAAGCAAATTTGAAAAAAAATTAATTTTTCTATCTTTTCCATGGTCTAGGCTAAGCTTGTCTAGTCCCGAAGTCGTTTTAAGTTTTTAGATCGTCTAAATTATCGGTGGAGTAATTCAACCTCTAACCTTATACACGAGGAGGTAAGAGAAGGTTTGCCATCATTACCTATGTGTAGGGTGAGTTGCGGTCCAAACGAGAGTCCAAAAGAGCATCAATAGACTTTCATCGTACTTATCTCCAAATCTCTTTATTTAAATTATAATAGGTTTTTCTTGGATCTAGAGCTTTTGTAGTTTTCTTTATGATGTGTGTAACAATTCGGAATAAATATCCGACTCGGTTCAAAATTAAATATGTAAATAAATGTAAGAAAAATAAATCACATAAAGTTAAATATTTTTTTAAAAATATTTTTTAATATTTTTCTGGTTATCTTTAATATAATTTAATTTCTACCTAAATTCTTTTAATACTAATTCAAATTAACACTAATTAATCAATATTAACATACTTATTCATTTAATGCACGATTAAGCAAATTAACCTAATTAACATTAACTTTACACAATTACCACTAATTTCAATTAATTAATTAAATTAGTAAATTCAAACTAATATAATTATTATAAACCTAATTAATCAACTTACAACTAATTTAAATTAACCCTAATTAGCCCTAAATTTAATTCAAATTAACATAATACAATTCACCATAATAAATTTAACTTAAATAATCAACTAAGAACTATTTTAAAATAACCTTGATTAACTCTAATTTAACCTTAATTAACCCTAATTTAAATTAAAATTAATTAAAAAAAGTTTCCTTAGTTAATCAATTGACAATTAATTTATATTAAACCTAATTGAAAATAACCTAACTAAATTAACACATAATTAATTCGAATTAATTATTTTAATTAATATAAAATCTTAAAAATTCACAAAAATAACAAAGTAACTAATTAATCAAAACTTATCGAACAATTAATACAAATAGATAATGTAATTGAAAAAAATTAAAGTGCTTTGTATACTCATAATCTAAGTTGTCATTTGATGTAAAAGTAAACATTTGTGATGAGTGCTCTTAGTTATTAAGCAACTCAAAGCATTGTAGTAGATTTTCACTCAATAAGGCTAAACTTTTCATTTGAAATGCTTTATTTTTCTTCTCTTTCTTAAATTCCCATAATAGTTAGAAAATCTCATTTACTTAAACTTTACTTAGGCCTAGTTTCAAAGGATAAATTATCACTTCACAAATCATGCTTAATCATAAAGACACATGAAGTTTTCTAGTATGCATGCACTTCTATAACAATAATAGTCAAAACAATCTCAACTTTCTTATAAGATCTTGTTAAAACTTCTACATCAATTATCAAGTAAGAAGGATATTTCATCATCTTGACCAATTTTTTCAAATTTAAGTGAGTGGTCCCTTTGGCTAGCACTAACATAGTGGTGTGTCAATAGAACAACTCTACTTTTTTGGTAATATGGGTGATAAATCGATCGATTACAATGACAACTTTACTTGATTTCTTAATTGAGATGAAACGCTCAATAAGGTAATAAGCAAAATCTATCTTAACCTTCATAGAGATGAAGTATAAGATACCCAACTTTATCTTATTGACCACACCATTCGTTGTTTTCATGCCCATACAAGGTCCTTGTAAGAATGTGATGGATGAACCGATAGACGAGACTTATCATTATAGAGGATTTAGATTGGGAGGGATTTTAGATTGCATTTTGTAAACTTATTTCTTATCCGCCAAAAGGGCTTCTCAAAACCAACAAGGGGTTGCCTAGTGCTCTCATTCAATCGGCTAAATATATCAATAATTTGACATAAATCATGAATATATTCTTTATTGGCTACTTGGAATTTGAAAAACTCATTGGTAGTGGACTACACAAGAGTAGTCTCTAATTGAAAGGAACTTAGGAATTCCAAATTCAGCTTTTTATAGGTGTTGGTGTAGGTGATCTAGATCCAACCTTATTTGGATGAGTTTCAATTAATGTAATATTATATTCTTTATTTTATTACTAAAAGAAATCTTTCTAGTAATTTTTATTGTTTATGTTTATGAATAGAATTAGATAAAATATCATATGACATGCATTACATTAATGATTGATCGAAAGATATAAGATAAACATTAATACACTTAAATGATATCATTAAATATTCCAAGTCATAGCATTGTCGGTATCGTCAAGAATGAACATTAACTATATAAGAGAAGACTTATGAGTACTATACTCATGCTATAAGATAGTAATAGAAGATCTCACACCTATTCGTATGGTGGTGCCAAAACAAACACTTAGGTGATTAATATTAGAGAATATATCACTAAACTTAAAGTCACAATGAGAACCCATTTGGTTTAGTTTATGGGAATCTCACATGAGATGGGTATAACTAGCCTTTGGCTTGAAGTCATCATGGTTATCTCATTAAAGGATTTATTTCTTTAACACTCATTTCGATAGACCCAGTAAAGGGTTACACCCGAGTGATTTGCTTGGGTGTACTAGAAATCTCATGGAGGTGGATGGATGACTAAGATAGGATATGTCATTCCTTGTATGCTAAAAGAGTTATCACATTGCATTTTGATAAATGTCTCATTAAAAAATCTGTGGCTACGGTAGGAATACACCAATAGAGCATAGTTGACTTACTTTAAGAGCTAAGATATTTAAAAATTAAAGAAAATTTATGTTATCATAATCGAATAGACTAGTAACCAAGATCGAGATTACACTCGTGATAAATTGACATGAGGACTAAATTATATGGTAACCATGCTTGTGAAAGATAATTACAAATTAATTAATCCTCTTATAGAATTGGGTAGTCATGATGCCTTACTAGAGACCAATCTTGATTTACATATCAAGAGATAAAAGAGGAATCTTTTATTCTTGACATATTGCCAACATATATAGGAGCCTATTGAGTCATATGCATAAGTTTAAGTATTTATAGAATAACGGAAAATCAAATATTTTGGAAAAAGGTTTCCAAGGTTTGAAAATTTTCTATTTTGGAAAAAATTTTCGACAATAAAAAGTTTCTTGTTTTGGAAAAAAGTTTCCTAAAATAAATTTTTTTTAAAATGGAAAGTTTTCTATTTTAGAAATTAGTTTCTTAATTTGGAAGTTAGTTCCAAATTTAAAAGTTAATCGCCTAAAAAGGAAATTAGTTTTCTAATTTAGATTTAAGGGTAATTTGAGAAATTATTTTCTAATATGGACCTCTTAAATATATCTAACCCCATTTATTTGAGTAGTCTAAATTAATTAGTAATTAATTGAGTCAAAAGAGTTTGAGTAAATAGATTTAATTTAAAAGACTACAAGATATTTTGGTGAAAAAATAAACGTGAACCTTCGTGGATAAGGATCAAGGTTTTAAATAATACGATCAAAAAGCCCACATGCATTACAAATCCTAATCCTCGGAGGATTAGGAAGCAATAACCTAAATTTTTTTTTGAACTTATTGCCACCACTTGTCTAGTCCTTGGAGGATAAGAAAGACATCCCCCTATAAATAGAAGGGGAGATACGGTAAAGAGGTAGATTATACTAGGCATACATGGAAATAAAAGAAAAATAGAGAAAATAGTTTTCTCTCTTCCAAAAACACTCCATCTCTCTTTCTCTCAATTAGGGTTATCCCAAAATATCCCTAAATGGATTTCTAAAGAGAAAAAATTAAATCGATTAGGAATAGGTAGAGCTAACACTCTACAATTTTTGAGTGCTCCTTATTTAGGTGTTTGAACTTCGTGGATTATTGATAGAGGTTGGATACTTAGACCACTCCTTTTCTACAAAGGTTAAAGTCTGCACTATAAGAGGTAATCCTTTACTCATGGTTTAATTCATGTATGTATGATTAGTTTATTTAATGACTTGATCTTGAGAGCCTTAGATGGAGAAATTTTTTTTATTTTATTTTGCACCTCTATAGGATATATGATCTTTTAATAGGAAAGGGCATCCATCTCCGACAATGTAAACTAATCTACACTACTTAACATTTTCCTAACCTCCTCTAACAATCCAGATCACCTTTAAGGCATTCCAATCAATATACCTATTGACTATTATTCTTTTATTTTTCAATATCTCGTAAATGATTTTTTACCCATCATTTTCAAATTTAATAGCATGGTAAACGGTGTCTATTACTAGAATAAGAGAAGTATCTTTCACGGTGTGCTCTTATCTTTCGATTGTCCTTCCTCCCTTTAATAAGTTTTTGCTTCCTTTTGAATTTTGAGGAAGGCATGATAGGTCTTTGATGAAAAAGGATGAGATGAAGAGGAGGGATGGTGTTTTTAGTGTGAGAAAGTAATGAAGATTTAGAGATATCGGAAGAATGAAGAAGATGAAGGAGAGGGAGAAGAAGCTGGTGTGGTCTGGATTGAAAATTGAAAGTAAAAGATGGAGAAGATGAAATGACATGGTTTAGAGTTATTGGGTATTTATGTGTGCAAGATTTATATAGGAGAAAAAGGTAAAGCAAATGGTGTCTTTATGTAGGAAGAAAAGACACATGCCTAAGCTCCATTTGGTGCATAAATTGTGTCTTTATCCTTCTACTCATGCCTTATATCTTTCTCTTTCTTCATTAAAACGAGTTTATCACCCACACGAGTCATGTTGCCTTGTCCCTTATAAACTGTGTAACTTTCCACTACTTGTGTGCATCTTCTTCCTTAGAGCTTGAAACGTCTAATATGAGACGAGATAAGCATGCCTCGAATTAATACACACACCATGTCTTATCCTACCGCCCGTGTCGTTTTTCTTTTATCTTAAAAGTGCAACATAGCATGGGCGTGCCTTTTCTAAAGGTCAACCGGTGTCTATACATTCCGCCCATGCCTCTTCTATTCTGAATTTAAAATTTCAAATGTAATACACATACACGGGCATGCTTATTGATATGCACAAGTTGTGCTCTTCTTTTTTACCCATGTGGTCTCCCTTTCTTTTCTTTTTTACAAAGCCAAAAAGCACTTATACTACATACATTCTCAAAATCAAGTCAAGCATGGAGGAAATTTGGAGAAAAAATAAACAAGACTAACCTAAACATCAACTAAAATAGTAGAAAAATAAAATTTGAAATAAATTCATTGGGTTGCCTCCCAATAAGCACTTTTATTTAACATCTTTAACTCGAAGTCATCTTTTTCATCAATATGAATCTTCCATCTTATGGTGTTAGGGAATAGTCACCCTTTTTTCTTGAGAATTAATAACTTTCACAGCAAAAATAGAGTGGACATCCTCAAGGTACTTCATAGCTTTAAAGATATTGAATCAAATCACTTCACCATCAAACTCCATTGTAAGGACATCATCATGGACATTTATATTTGCCTCGAGTCGTCTTAAGGAAAGGCCTCCCTAATAAGATGGGTGTAAGGTTATAGGAAAAGTCATCACCTATCTTTAGAATATAAAAGCTAGCTGGAAACACAAACTCATCTACCCGCATAAGAACATCCTCAACTACCCTTTCATGGTAGGTATTAACACAATCCGCCAATTGTATAATAACATGAGTTTCTTTTAAAGCGCCTAGATTTATCGAAGCATAAATAAAATATGACATAACATTTATAGATGCTTCTAAATCTAGCATGGCTTTTTTAATTCTTGCATTACCAATTTTAAAAGGAACGGTAAACATACTTGGATCCTTGTATTTTACGGGGAGTTTCTTTTAAAAACTATCGAGATATTTTCTCTCATTCTTATCTTCTCATTGAAATTCATCTCCTCTTATTAGTGCATAAGTCCTTTAAAAACTTAGCATACCTTGGCACTTGCTAATCACATCTAGGAGAGGTATGTTAACCTCAACCTTATGGAATATCTCCATAATCTCTCTTTCCTTCTTTTATATTTTTTCTTTTTTAGGTTTCCCTAACCTACTAGAAAAAGGTGTAGGATTAGTTATAAATTTAATTGAAGGGTCGAGTTTACCTTAGAACTTGATGCAACCCCTTTCGATTGGTGTATTTTCCTTCTCTATTTCCTGCTTAAGATTTTCTTTCTTCACTGCCATTGAGGTTACCTTACTAGGTTTTTCCACTAGAACACCACTTCTCAACATCATTACACTCTATTTTAGGTTTACCAATATTTGGGATGATAATTTCCCTTCGAATTGAGACTCTAAACGACTCACATCGGTTGCCATATGGCTCATATGATCCTCTAAGTTCTAAATGCTAGACCTCATCTTTTATTAGAATTGCTTTATGTTTAAAACAAGAGACTTCACCATATCCTCTAAGGATCGATCTGAATTCTTGCGGGCAAGTTGTTGATAACGCTTGGGTTGATAACTTATTACCTTTACTCGATAAAAGTTTTGCCCTCCTTATCAATTACCTCCAAATCTTAGGTTTGGATGGTCTCTTTAATAAGGATCATAAGTATTATAGAATGGGTCATATGGCCTTGACTAACCACCAAATTGCCAACCATATGAACTTGCTCAATGTACCCTTCTTAGAGTGTTGGACATGTACCGATGGCATGGCTTGTAATTGAATAAATCCTATAAGTCTTAACAATTGGTGAATTTCTCATAACCATTTATCTTACCAATGAAGTCAAGTCTGACATTTATTGCTTCAAGCTCGGTTATATTGACCTCATTGACCCTCTTTGGTGCGTGACCCAATCTTATAACAAATTGTTGAGAATTTATTGCCATAGCAGAAATCAAAGCCCTTAAAGCATCGGGGATCTTATCTACCAATACTTCTCCATTAATAACATCAATCATGCTCCTCTTCATGGATAATAAACCCTCATAAAATACATAATCAAGAGCGGATCAAAGATTTAATGGTGTGGATAGCCGGCATACAACTTCTTGAATAACTCCTAGTATTCATATAATATTTCTCTATTAAACTATCGAATACCATAAATCTCCTTACTTGCATTGACAACTCTTGATGCAGGAAAATACTTTAGTAAGAAGGCTCGCTTCATTCCATTCCAAGAGTCAATTACTCTTATAGAAAGATTATATAACCGATCTTTTGCATCCACATCTAATGAGAATAGGAATGCACATAATTTAATTTGCTCTTTTGACATTCCTTGTTGCCTTATGGTTAAGTAGATCACATGAAATTCCTTTAAGTGTTTGTGAGGGTCTTCTCTAGCAAGATAATAAAATTTAAGCAATAAATGTATTAATATCGACTTCAACTCAAAAGCCACATCCATATTCATGAACTCGATATACAATGGCTACTCGATTTAGATTAGGAGTAGATAACTCTTTCAAGGTTATATTTATAGCATTACTTTCCCTTCGAATCACTTGATGACATATACTCAAGAGCTATAGTTATGATTGGTGAAGCAGCAGACTACTTTCTCGAATGTTTCAATCCATTCTATTGAAGCCTGTCTAACTTCTCCCCTTAACTTACAAAATAGTCTTTCTAGTTTATGGTTAAATATCAAATCACTTATATAAGGAAATTTGGTCATACACTAACATGATATAAAGGATAAGAAATAGTCGGAATGTCAAGAAATAATCAATTTGAACACATCTCTTCGACAACGGTGTTAAAATTTGATGACGTGTCATACCACCATAAAATTAATTATTTCTTTTTCCTTACTGAACCAAATTACAAGATTGCAGTTAGGGTCAACAAGGGTCGATCCTATAGAGAATTAGTTCATTCTATTTTCTCTATTGTCCGATTGTTTCAAGTTACAAGAAAAGAAAAAGAAAAGGGTGTTTTGTGTGTTGAGAGTAGTAAAGGTAATCAAAAGTAAATAAAGAGGTAACAATAATAATAAAAGCCTTAGCCAAAGGATGGTTTTCACTTTTGGTTCAATCATTGATCATCGATTTATATATTAATCCATTCTCATTATGAATATTTACTATAAAACAACAACAAACATGATATCCCCAATCTTTCCTTAGTGATTCGTTAATTAATACAAGCTATTCAATTAATATCTAACTATTAACAACCTAGTATAAGCTATTTAGATTTAATCCAATAATAACATTAAGTGATAGCAAGATAGGTGAAGCTAAGCAACTCTCCTAAAGGCTAAAAGAATTTAATCTAGTTTTATGTTTTTAAGAGATTAAATTAAACTATATTTATAATCATTAACCCCTAGTTGCTACTATAAGCAAGTTTAAACAAGTAATAATGAACTTAATTCTTAACTATTAATAGATTGTAAAGATTAATTAACTAGTAGTGTGCGCTCTAATCAATCAATCATACAACCATGTTCATATAATATAAAAAAAATACAAAATACCCAAAAGAATAAGAATAGAAATAGAACTTGTTTAGATCTCACAACAATTTTATTAAAGACTTCAACTCTTACTTCAACCAAGAAAGAGTTAGTGTTGCATGGTTTTGCTTACAAAAGCTTTTCTATCTACTAGTGCTTGGAATGATAGAATAATAAAGTAAAATCTTAACTTCTTTATTTATAGCTAAAAGTAGGGTTATAGCACACACATAGCTACCTCAAAATTTCACATGATTTATTTGTTGTGACAAATAGCTTGTTTTTTGAATTTACTGATTTTAGAGCCTTGAATAACCGATGGCACATGGTTTACATGGCCGAGGCACACGACCGTGTCATATTTACCCTTCACCACATGTCTTTCAACTTTTACTAGTATGGCATTCTCTCTCTTTTGGTGATAGCCCATTGATGACACAAATGGGCATGTCACTTTTTCTACTAAACCGTATAGATTGCTATTATTTATATGTCTACTTTTTCTAAACATCTATATGGCTTTTTTTTTTTTCGTTTCACATGAATAATAGATTTTCCTCTTATAAGTTATAATATCACGTGTCTCTTTTTGTTCTTTGCGGCTTTGGCTTCTTAAGTGCCTTAGCTTAGGTTTATTCACTTTGATTTTTCATTGTTCTCGTAAATCCCAACATTGTTATCTTATTCTCAATTACCTTAATATAATACTACAAGTACTAGTAGGTTTAATGGAAAAGGACATAAAATTTATCTAAATCATGTACCGATCAGGTATCAAAAATCAATGTAGTACATTGAATGAATTCTACGAGTTATAAAGCTTATATCAATTTGATTTGGCATCGTAGTCGTAAAGACATTACTCTCGTTCCTCGTCTCTTTCACATGCACTCGCATCTCCCTTTTTCTTTCTTTCTTTCTTTTCTTTTTCAAGCATAAGATGACCTTTTCTAGCAATACTTCCTCTCCCAATATTGCTACTACAAACCAAAACACACTCTCTCCTCCTCCTTTAAGTCCGCTCAATAACTCCCATCACTTTCTCTCTAAAACTAACGCATATTAATTTTCTCTTATGACATGTCAAATTGTAGCCCTTCCTCCTTGGCCAAGGCCTCTATGGCTTTATTGATGGATCATACTCGTGTCCTCTAGGCCATTTTGCTACCGTCAAAATTTTTTTCCACAAGTGAATCCCTATCATCTAGCTTGGATCTAACAAGATCGGCTTTTCATGAGCACTATCATAACCCAAAATTTGAGTTACATTTTATTTTGATTTTATTGTTTACTTTGATAAAAAAATTTTATTTTTTATTATAAAAATTTAATTAAAAAAGGAAAAATTAAAATAAGAGAAATAAAAAAAAAATAAATACATAAACTAAAAATTAGAAGTTAATATGGGTCCGATTGCATTAAATCAAGTCCGAATTGGAAGCTAATAAGCGCTAAATAAAAAAAATGAAGAAAATTAAGGGCCAAATTGAAAAGAAATTAAGGATGCAATTGTAATTTAAAAAGTGTAAGGAATTGTTTTGTAATTTGGTGAATGAAACCGTGAATTGAACAACATACTTGTTTCATTTAAATTTGAAGGAAACCAAAAACCAAAAATGGTTTTCAATTTCAAGTTTGTTACATCACCGATTTGATTCCCTCTCAGCATGATATTCCTTAAACCACAATCTACGGTATAACAATTGAGGAAATTTTATTAGAATCTATAACAAAAAGGAGAGAGAAACAATGAGAAATGTTTTTAAAAAATCCTAAATGAAATTAATCGGAATTAGGCTATAAATAAGGGATGAGAAGAAGTGAGAAGAGAGAGGAGAAATTTTGCTCTAGAGGAGAGAGTGAAAATCAAGAAAGAATCGAAGTTTTTTCCTGGATGTTTTAGTAGTTTTTTTATGGTTTTTCTAGGCAACATTCAAAGTGTTCTTCATTTTTGGGTTTAAGTTCATCCACTATTGGTTTCTTTAATTGATTTTTTTTTTTTGGTTTTTTTGGATTTTGTTTCGATTCTCATAAGTTCTTAACTCTGATTTTCTAGGTTTTAGGTTTTAATTTTGATTTTTTGTGTTTTCTCTCTTAGAATTTATGGACGAGTAGTTTGGTGTTCTTCGTTTTTTAAGGCTTGTGTTCATCTTTTCTAGGTTTATGTTTAACATTCCTTCGATTGCTAGAACTTGATTCTTAGATTCTAAACATTATCCAAGCATTCAAAAAAAAAAAAAAATTAAGAGCTCCCCAATCCTCCCAAAATCATCCTAAGACTCAATTTCCACCTATCTAATCTTCGAGCAACAATCATCATCTTAAGCAATTCGAGTCAGTTTCTCTTCATTTTTATAGTTTTCATTTCTTTTATTTTATGCCATTTAATTATAGTTTTTTTAATTCATTTTGGTCTTATTTGGACCTTAGATTTTTGTTCATTTAGCATTTGATTAAAAAATGTGGGTTAAATTTATAGGAAGAATATAAGGAATATGACGAGAAAATGAAGAATGTGAAGGACGAGAGAGAGAGAGAGAGAGAGAGAGGGTTAGAAGCTTTCTTGATTTAAAAAAGAAAAGAAAAACATTTAGGTTTTGTTTATGGACTTAAGTCCAGCCCCTATGAAGAAGAGAGTATAGGTGGGGCCAAGCCCAACCTACACAAAATAAGTGGCTGGACTTGGTTTCAATGTAGCCCGACTCTAGCTAATTAAAAAGAAAAAAATCTAAATAGAAGCTGGTTTCGATCTAGTTTTTAGCAAAAAAAAAAAAAAATACATGCTCTAAAATTGAAACTAGAATTAGTCTAGTTAACGAGGAAAGAAGAAAAAATAAAAAAATAAAAAGAAAATAAAAAGAAAGATTGATAGAAGGGTCGATGGGCCTAGCTTAATGGGTCGAGGGACCAATAAGATTTTTTTAGGTTTTCAATTCATTTTTTAGATAATTCAAACATGCCTATTTCCGTTTATCAATGCATTTTATTTCTAGTATTAATTTAGATTTAATTTTTTTGTAGATGCTTTGGAAATTATTTAGTTACTTATAGACTTTAGAATTTATTGTTAGGTAATTAATTGATAAATAATATTCGAGTCTCCTAATTTTTAGAAACTGATGATAATTTTTTTATCAACAAAGACAATACCAAAACGAAAAAAAGAAGTTTTAGGCAAGAGAAGGAAATAAGAAAAAAGGAGAAGAAAAAGAAAAAAGATCCTTAGCTAGAAAAATAATAAAAAATAATTAAAATTCTTAATGAAGTCTCCTATCTAATAAGGATAGTCATTGATAAAAAAATAATAAAAATTAATCTAAATTCTTAACAAAATCTCCTATCCGATAGAGATTGTCGTTAATATAAAATAATAAAGATTAATTAAAATTCTCAACAAAGTATACTATTTGATAAGGAAAAAATCATCATTTAATAATTAAGATGTTCTTTGACACACCGATTATGTCGAAGCTTAAAATGGATTCGATGTTTGAATCGATGTGTCTTCCGATCAAGGGGTCTAACAATGGTTTCAATACAATATGACATTAAAAAATAATAAAAAATTAATTAGACTTTGAATTTAAATCGAAAATAATTTGGCATAAATAAAATACCCTAAGGGATGAATTTTCGGACTAAACTAGATGTAGTACCTTTCTTAGGAATATGTACTTTTGGGTGATTGATATCTATCCGAAAGCGTAACCAACTTCTTACCCTAGAATCTCTACCCCGAGTGCTATTTTTAGGTTTCTAGTTCTTTCAATACTAGGTGACAACTCCAAACTTAATAATAACTCACATCGCTAGAATAACTCATAAATACGATGCAAAATCTTAAATTTTTTTAAGAGTCTTGTATGATGTCGGGTAGTAACAAGCACCATAATCCCTCTCTCTCTCTCTCTCTTGATATCCTTCCCACGATTATTGATTATACCACTTCCCGAAGTCTAGCACGTGCTTGAGCGTGCTTTAGCTTCTACTTCTGCAATTGAATCATGTCTTTACACCTTGCATTTCAAAACATCGGATATGAGCCGGATGAATCGGTCTCTCAATTTTTACACCATGTAAAATCCTATAATGATGAAATCCCTATAGGTGGCCATCCCTTCTCCTTTATTGATTTCAACCTTTATGTGTTCAAAGGCCTCTCTAGTGACTTTAAAGATATCATCACCACCCTTGCCATAAGAACCGACCTAGTAACATACACCGATCTTTATAGCTTTCTTGTTAGCCATGAGTTCTTTACTTGAAATACTCATTTTGATTCCTCTTCCACACTAGGTTTAGGTTTATTACCCACTTTACCTACTACCCACCTCATACCCAAAGCCACAAGTGCCTATTTTGATTAATCCGAGTGGCTATAACTATAACGAGAGGTAAGTTCTTTTGAGACCGAGAGCGTGGAAGATTCAATCTTAGGTATGGTAACTATTTGAGTGCTAAAAATAGAGGGAGTTGGCATCAACGTGATCAATGAACTAAATGTTAGATATGTTCTTCATGGAACCACACTACTATCCATTGCCCTCAATGGCATTATACTTATGTCTAACCCACTATAAATGTCTCCTCCATATCCTCATTCACTCATTTTGTATATACTTAGTGTCCTAAAACCGGTGTCGCTTACCATGTGACTCTTGATCCGGCTAGCCATAGTACGTATGAACCATATCGGGGACCGGACTAGCTTCAAGTTAGCAATAATGAATTTCTTCCAATTAAGCATATTGGTTCATATCATATTAAAACACCATTCAAAACTTTACATATTCGTAATATTCTATATGTTTCTAAAATAACAAGACCATTACTTTTTGTTTAAAAGTTAACCGGCGATAATAATGTGTTTTGGGAGTTTCACCTTTCTATTTTTTGTCTAAAGGATCGAGTTACACGGAAAAACAATTCTTTTAAGTAAGAGTGATGTTGATCTTTATAATTTAAATCCTTCATTCTTTCATTTAAGTCCTCAAGTCAATTTTCTCGGCATCTCAATAAATGTTTAACACTCTAAATTGGGTCATTCTCATAACCGAGTACTAAATTCTATTTTGAAAAGTCATTCGTTATCTACTTCTTTTAAAAGATTAAGATTTTGCTTATCTTATCCATCAAGGAAAGCAAGCCATCTACCTCTATCTTCTCCTAAAAACACAAGTAGTGATTTCTAAGCCATTTTACATGCTTTTTGCTTGTTTGAAATGAAGTCAGTCGGTGGCTTTCCACTTATGTAATGAAGTCATCAATAGCTTCATAAATTCATGATTCGAAGTCATTGATAGCTTTCCACTTGTGTGAGTGAAGTTGTCAATGACTTTTTATTCTCGTTAATAAAGGCTATCGATATTTAGAAACTCACTTATTTATTTATATAGGTCGTGTTTATTAAAGATTAATCAAAATTCTAAATTTCCTCACTTTTTCCCTTTTAAGTATGAGTATTAGCCTTAGATCAACCTAAACTTTGAATTACTATGTTATTTCATTCGATAAAATAAATTCATTTAAATAGGAATAGAAACATAACATAGTA
This sequence comes from Dovyalis caffra, assembly GCA_963924115.1. Taxonomy (NCBI): domain Eukaryota; kingdom Viridiplantae; phylum Streptophyta; class Magnoliopsida; order Malpighiales; family Salicaceae; genus Dovyalis; species Dovyalis caffra. The sequence continues at coordinate 12,916,709 of CAWUPB010001194.1, read as the reverse complement.
AAACCAATTTTTTTATTTTCATTTATAAACAATACAACCTATCTCATATAGGACGGGATGATTATGATGTTATATCTTTTCCATATGTAACCAATTTCTTATCCAAATATTTATGCAAATCAATATATTTAGGATTTTATAGTTCCGCCTGAGTTAGTTAGGTGGCAACTCCTGTTTCTCGTTTGCTCCCTAAGGGCCCTCATCGATAAGTTAGAAGAATAAAAAGCTAAAATTAATCTTTACTCAAAAGTCTAATTAATTCCTCTATAAATATCTCTTTTGACCCCCATTGTTAAAGGAGTGTTGAAATTATTCATCTTCTCTAAGAATTCTTGCCACATTGTTGAACATCCAACTTCCATCATCCTTACCATCGGCTACGTCCTTACAACCACCGTAGCCACCTAAATCACCTTTGCCCGATCAACAACCATCTCTTCCTCCAAAATCAGCAAAAAAGCTACTCGTTCATTATCTCTTTAAAAAGTAAAAAAATTATAAACACATACATACACACACAAACATATATATATATATATATATATATATATATAGGTATATATATGTATATATATGTCCACTGCCACCCCTTTTCTCCGATCAATAACCACCAAACTAGTCACTAAACATCACCATCCCTATCACCAAACTTGCCGGACCTAACCCTCATAGCCACCGGACCACCCAAACATAATATAGACTCCCCAACATCATAGTGTCTTCTCTAAAACTTTCTAATCATTAAAAACACGTCCGAACACCCCATAACCACCATTAAGCCAAACCAGACATCACCCGAGCTACAACAACCTACATAAAACCCTCTTCAAAGATTAAACCATAGCAGCCTATAACAAGCCATCATCTCTCCCTCCTTCATCTTTAAACTAAAACATACCCTCCACTAAAACCTATTGCTTCTACTTTATTAAGATAGTCAAGTCGGCCAAGCCTTCTTCACACTCATCATCTCTCCCATTTTTCCTAGCCAAAACCTTTATCATCGGACACACCCTTAGCTTAACCCAAAACTCGCTCCTACTAGCTCACCATGAAACCAAATTCTATAGTCACGAGCCCTAACTCCAACCACCACTAACTAAAGCTTCTTTCAATAGTCATTATCTCTATTCTTCTACTCGAAACCCCTTTTGAAGAAAATCCTAACCAAAATCCAGCCACCGTATAACAAGAAATCCATCGTCTAAAACTCTCAAAGAGTTGATTTTTTTTTTCAATACTTGACAATAGCAAAAAAAGAAAAAAGATAAAAGTTGAATTGAATGCAAGAGGATTTTTGGATCTGTTTCTAACTAATTTTACAATCCATGGGAAGTACAATTTTGGTCCGGATTTCTTTGTTTTAACTATTTTTATAGATTGGTAATTGAACAAACATAAGGAGTAGGAGCTTGAGTTATAACTAACAATTGCTTTCTCCAAGGCATTTGTATAATCTTTGAAACCATTTGTACTATTTAAAGTGATAAATAAAAATGATAAAAAAATAATATATTTTGGATGGATGAGATATAAAAATATTTTTATTTGTGATTTTTGGATTTTTGAAATCTTGTTGGTACACCGTTGTGTATCAAACTTAAGGGTCGGAGACCTCCCGGATGTTGAGGTGAAATAAGGTTGGTTAAATAATCTATGATGGAGATCAAAGGATGAGTTTTTGTTTTATTCTATGGATTATTCCGTTTAAGTATCGATCCTAGTGTGTTGCAAGTTAATTAATTGATTGAATTGTGTGTGCTATGATTGTTTGGAATGCTCGATATTTGATTAATAGAATGCATTTTTTTTAAAACTTAAATGCTTGTTTATGCTAGTTTGTCTAAAAAAAAAATGATAAGTTAGGTTATGCTATTTTTATTTGTTTCGCATAAATATTTTTAGTTAATTAGATCATTTCTCAACATGCCAATTGTGTTAGGACTTTAAATTGGATCCGATGCTAATTTGATGAGACTCTCAAATTTTGGGACTCGACGTTAATTTAATTTGATATCGTAAATAAAATAAAAGGCTTAATTAAAAAAAAACATTTCTTCCGCACACCTCCAAATAAAACACTTTTAGTTTAATTAGGTTGTTCCTCGACATGTCATCGTGTCGGGACTTCAATTGGATATGATATTAAATTAATGAGACTCTCAAATTTAAAGCTCGACATTAATTTAATATGATGTCACAAATGATTAAAAAAATCAATTTGACTTAGACAATAAAAAAATTTAAAAATAAAATTAGGAGATAATTTGACAAAACAAATTCTTAGGAGATACATTTTATGATTAAATTAGACATTGTATCTTTTCTTGAAAAGGATGCCTTTGTGTCATCGTTATCTTTTAAAAATATAACAAACTTCTTACCCACAATATCTTAATGTACTGCCCTTTTTAGGTTTTTTTAGTTTTTTTTTTTTTTAAATATTAGGTAACGATCTGCAAACATTTTTCTTAATTTTTTTCTCTTTTTTTTATAAATTTTTTTAAATTCCTCTAAATGTCGGATAGTTACATAAATAATAAATTTTTATCATTATTCCAACAATAAATAAATGGTTCTAAATCACTTGAAGAGATTCAAAGAATAACGTTGCCGAATTGATACAACAATTGAATAAACAATGGCAATGGTTTTTTATATGTCTATTTTGGTATGTTGCCATTAACTTATAAGAATATCACATATAGCATATCCAAATCAAAATGAAGGTAATAATAGTTTGACATGTTGTTTCATCCTACCATTTTCCTAATGTTAAATCGTTACGAAAGATTCGTCAAATGGCTTTTCCAAGTACACACAATGACACTTGTTTAAATGATTGAGAAAACAATGAAAACAGTTTTTCCCCCGATCTAATTGGCATTGAGAGATACCATTGATAACTTTACAATCCCATCATCCTAAAGTGCTAGCAATCGTTGCTTTCGAGGTCACTGGGCCTTGCATATATGAACTCAAAGATACTTCTCATTTCCATTGAATATGGGATTGAAACTTAATAATAGCAATTATTTCCGGTTGAACCTAGAAAATAAAATATAAAAAATCAAAATTTTCATATGCTTGAACCCAAAAACAAAATAATGCATGCCAAATAAAATTTAGCGGGTTATTCATGAAGACATTATCAGTTGAAAAGGAACTGGACCAGAGCCCTCTTGGAAGCCCTTTTTAGATATTGGGGGAGGGGTTAGACTTGATTGTTGACCATGCACTCCAATCTATGTGGCATGATGGCCATGGGGTATTATAAAGTGTGAGACAAAATCTTTGCTTTAAGACTTATTTTGAATTTTATGATTGAGTAGATTTCATACTAATGATCGAGACATGTTAATTGAACCATTATGCATCCTAAGTTCTGCTTACGGCCACAGGTTTATTCGTGTATATAGACTAATTCTTCAAGAGAGTTGAAACTTCATTAAAAATGTATAAACTCGTGATTTCAGTTAATTCCTTGTGTCATGGAGATCTGCATTAAAGAGTGTTAGGGATATGATATTGAAATTCAAAATATATTATTATGTGGTCAGCTAGGTTGGATAGAGTGGATAATTTATTTAAATTCAAACTCTTTTTGATTTTGATTTTTTTATCAAAAAAGTTTGTGTGTATTTATATACTATGTCAGATCAATAGAAAGTGACATAAGTTCTTCTACTCAAACTATTTTGCCTTCTTAAATCTTCAATTTGGTATCAAAACAGACACTAAGAATCTGATTCAACAAGTTGACTACCTATTTTATCTCAAGGGTTCATTGGTTCTATATAAAAAGTCATTTGAACTTGGATTATGATTATTTACGAGAGAATTTAAAAATATTGATGGACACCATTTTGATCTAAATATTTAAAAAGTTACAGATCTAATCTTCAGTACATATACATTTTAAACTTCTCATTTCTAACGATGTGGAACTGGAACTCGACACTTTAACTTTGAATTATTTGATTATTGATGCTATGACCTCCATACTTAACCTGATTTGAGTGTTAGAGAGGCGAGGTAGCTAAGAAAGCATTCAGGACGTCACCCCTTAAAAAAATTCAAAACAATCCTTTAAGTTTGATAATCTTTCCAATTTCATTATATTCACTCTTCACCCAACATAAACTTCCTTATTCCACGACTAGCTGATTCAAATTCAAAATCAACAACATGGCCGTGTGAATGTCCAGATATCAATTATATGGAGCTCAGTAAAATTGCTAGCGTTAGAGTATACCTTCAACACATGTCAGTACACAATATACTCTCTCCATACAAATATATGTACACACACACCATGCCAAGTGGGTTTTTTTTTGTACTATCTAATGGGATGCACGTGTATGTAATTATTTATATTATAGTATGATGAGAATTCAAAAAACAAAACCAGTTGTCTTTAACTAAAGAAACATTCAATAAACATGTTTGATATGAACACTCTTTACCCCATTGAATCAAAAAGCAGTTCTTGAAGAAAAAAAATCCTAAAAAAGGAGCTTTTTGAATAGAATGAAAGAAGCCAAAGGGGCTTTTTCATGGTCTCCAAGGACTATGATTGATATCTTGAGGCTTTTAAGATAAAAACGCTTCCAATATCATATCCATGCCAGCAAAACTTAGCTGGTCTGCTCTTTGTAATGTCAGCTAGTTTAAATTCATATGTTTAGACTGATCTTTAGTGGTAGAATCTTCGAACCATATAAGCTCCCCATGAATTCTGATTGAGAAGAATGGAAAAGGGATCTATGTCAATCAATACCATCATTGCTTAGAGAAAGAAGAAGAAAAGAAAAACCTTAGGCATCATCATTGTAATGTAGAAGCAAAAGCGAGTCACAAGAAAGCTTGTGGGAATGGCATGGTTGGAAAAAGTCCATTTAGACATTCTTTTTCTTTTGACCTAAGTGGGCATATGCATTTATTAGTGCTTAATTAGAGCACAAAATATAAGAGATAAGCATCGAATAAAACTAAGTTAGGGCTTTTCCAATTATCCTCCTCTCCCTCTGTCATTTCCTCCGGATATATATCAACTTAGAAATCAATTTTAAGGGGATAACATAGCAATTGAAACTTAGTAGTTTAAATATATATGGAGAAGTTTGATTCAAATCCTAATCAAGAATCTGGAAGTCTTTTTCAAAATCTTGATATGGGTGGATGAGAATTCAAGAAAGGAAAAGAGAGCTACATTTTTTTATGCAACCAAAGTCCAATCTCCCCATGATTTTTTTTTTTTAAGAACTAAAAATCATTTAATTCAAAATGAGAAGAACACAATGAATCAAACCCACAACATATTACCTAGCTAGTACATTTAAGTTTTGAACATACACTACAGCTTTAAGAATTTAAGTTGATATCTAAAGGAAAGATCAAGATCGACTTTGAGTAGGATTCGTGTACTTCCAAAACAAAGTAAGCGAAAGTCTTACTAATTTTGCTGATTTGGAAACGAAACCTCTCTCGCAAGTGAAGAATACATGCCACTGAAAGATCCATGATTATAATTAAGGTTTTTTTTTTTTTTTTTTTTTTTTTTTTTTTTTTTAAAAAAAAACAATATAGTATATGCAAAGATTTTTTGCTTGGTTAATGTGAAGCCATGAGTGCTGCATGGGATCAAACTTTATTCATGGCATAAAAAGGAAAATCTCCAAGAAGGAAAAAATGCTATGATTCTTTTTAGATACTCGAATTGAGATATATAGTTATAATTGCAATCCACAAGTCTACACTGTTAGTGTTCATATCTTAGAAACATAAGGACACAATGATAATGTGAAATTATATATATATATATATATATATATATATATATATATATATATATATATATATATATTGCATTATTAGATGACATCTAACCCAATTGATGATTCATAAAAAAAGAGAAAAAAAAAAGAGAGAGCAAAGAAAAGCACACATATATTTATAATCATAAAATTCATTACTACCAAACAGTACTCAACAGCTTGAATTTGTTTTTCACCATTTTAGCGAGTTTCAAGTTCCACTTAGGGAGAGTACGTAATACTTGAAATATTCCACAAGACATTGTCTGTTAAGAGACGGCATAAGTCTTGAAATGTGAGGCTAAAAGGCATTTTCTTCTCTACCTCCCTAAACCTTTTTTTTTTTTTTTTTGGCCCCTTACATGCAGCTTTATGATTGTAGCTTAAATTGGCTGTTCTTTTTTCAGTTCAAAGAATGACCGACAATGGGACAAACAATATCATCATACCATCAGGATTTTTAAGTACGGTGGTCCCTTACAGCATGAGTGTTCCTGTTGGCTAGCTGTTTGACCTAACTCACTGATCAGGACAATTCAGTTCTCATGCTCGTTTCTCATTTCTGAGTGGTGTAGTACGATAGAAATAGTGAATAGATAATATTTCTTCCTGGGACTGCTATGAGTGAACAAAGTCCAAACAAGTGCTAATGTTTGGATACTTGCCTTGGAATGTGTTCAAAGAAATCAATCTTATCAAAATGTTTCATGCATGCAGCAAAGTACGGGGTTTGCCCAAAAAAAAAAAAAAAGTCCCCTAATTTTGTTTAGCCAAAAAAAAAAAAAAAAAACCATTAACCTCGTTACCTGCCACGTGGGGCTTCCAAGCAAATGGGTGTTACTACATTAGTTGGCCTTATGATTTTATTTTAAGCATGAAATTATAAGTGGTGCAAGCAAGGCATCCAAACACCAGTACTAGTCCAATTTGACAAATTTTTTCCTTTTCTTTTCCATCGAGAGGTTGCAAATTTTGGCTTATACGATAAAAAAATAGTTTTTTCATTACATAATAACAAAATAAATTAAAATTACTAGGATTCGCTATTGAATATATAATTACTAAATTATGTATGCTTTTATTTATTTGGTGTCCAATTTGACATTTATTATTTCGATAATGTATCTAGTCTAAGATTCAATCATGCAAATGTTAGAAATATTCAAAATTAATTATCATCTATGCATATATGCCTAGAAGAAAATTAAAATATATAAAAAGAGAACTGCATTAATAGAGTGTTACATAGAAATATAATTCTTTTCTATAGAAAACATAGTATAATAAGAAAATAAATCAAAATAAGATATAATCAGAAAATATGTATTCTTCAATTAAAATATTCTTTAATTGTCTGTATAATTGAGTTCATGTTACAACATTGTAATGAAGAATTTCATTCTACCGAATAGCCTACCCGGATCACAAGGCAAACAGCCTGGCAAACCACATTAAGATTTATATTCTGAATTACTATACTTTCAAGCATGTTTATTTATTTTCTTAGATTTTTTTTTTCCAGTTTTCCTATAATTCTATCCCTATTAAGTTTTCATCTCAACCATTAAAAAAACTACAAAAAAAAAAAAAAAATTCATTTAGCAATGGTTAAATGGAAAAAAACCATCGCTAATTATACTTAGCAATGGTTTTGCGACGGTCCAAAATTGTATTTAAAAAGCTTCTTACTAATTAATTAGTAACGGTGTATAGAAATTCATAGCTAAAAATCGAGAAAAAGGTCACCAATTTAGCGACGGTTTTCAAAAAATTGTTAGTAAACCGTTGCTAATTGTAGCTTATGTTTAGCGATAGTTTACCTAAATCGTCGTTAATTAAAGCAAAATTTAGCTTGGATTTAGTCGGGGATTTTTAAATCATCATTAAATCTATTTTTTTTTTACAATATTTTTAGTTAGTTATTTCATCATTCACTTGTTACTAATAAGAAATATAAAATCCAATCCAATTTAACAACTACAATAACACTATAAAATAGAATTATAAAAAATACGATTCTCGTGTAATATATAAAATTCAATCAAATATATATTCAAACACCAAATTATATTAAAAGATATTAATATTTTAGCAAATAGAACATAACAACGATAAAAAAGATATTGTAATGAAGGAACTACATGTCACATATCAACATTTTCATCCAAAGCATGATGGTCGGTCGGAGGATTGATTAGTGAATTACCTTTTTGCATATTCGGTAACATCCGTTTCATTATCGCAAGTCGTTCTTGATTATCGTCGCTCCAACCCCCTTTGATTTTCTAGGATCGATGTAACGGTATTCTCTAGTTTATGAATCTTTTCTTCTTATCTAGTAGTGTTGGCCTCTACTTTCTTTCGATGCACTTCAATATTGATATGTAATTGTTGTTGAACTAGAGGATGAAATGACATTTGAGAAATAGTGAGAGGCTTGTGACTCGAGTTCATTCATTCTCTTCCTCTTACTTTCTCCTCCTCCAACAACTCTCTTAAATATCTCGTTTATTTTGATGTCAAGATTGAATTACCCTCCGTCCCTCGACTACCAATCTCCTCTTTAAATATTTTATCAATGGTGTCTTATATAATTGCATAAATTTTAATATTAAATAATAATTTTCATAGGTTATATAAAAGTGGCATACATATGTAATAAGCTTATAAATTTTTTACCACGAGAGTTTTTTCCTACTCGATCGATGAATACGTATTTATCATCAACCTCTTTCTCATAAGTCTTCAAGAATACCTCATGAACATCGGGTTTATGACCCAACTCCTTACGTGGAAACAAATATACTTATATGTATATTGATTTTGCAATAATTATAAATAATAAATCATATATATATATATATATATATATATATAGGATTTACCATGCGTATTACATGCTCTCTACATGTGATCAAATCCCTCATATGTTTAGATGGACTAGTCTCGATGCCACCCTTCTTGCTCTTGCGGTTCGGGATGCTCGTTGAGATCGGCTCGAGATTAAGGTTTTGCCATTCCTTATGCTATGCATCCCTTATCTCTTGTGAGATATAAGTTGGTTTGAGTTGTGTTTTTACATGATAAAAGAAGTCAAAATATCACTTCTATGCCGGACTCTATCATGCTTTTTTGATGCTTTGATCGAACTCTCGATCCCACATAAAGAGTTTTTACAAGAATGTTAAAAATATTCATTAGTATATTTAAATCAACATTAAGCAACTTAATTGAAATGTATTGTCACATAATAAATTAAGTTACATATTACCTTAAACTTCTCCCAATAGAATTCTTTAGTTTGCTTAGTAATTGACTTTCACATCGTTTTGGATAAGTCGATATGCTCATGGAATATCTTATAGATCCGATAAGAGCACATATCGGATAGATATAGGTTATTAAACAAGATAATTAATGATTAAATGAACACATTAATATAATAATACGCTAAAATAAATATTAAAAAAAAATGCACAATACGTACTCATTGCATCAATGAAAGTAATCAAAATGCGAGGATCATATATAGAACCGGTAAGTGTAAAAGACATAACGAAGTCACATTTAGCGATAGCTCATTTATAGGTGCTCGACGGTCGTCTTATTAGGGCATGGGCCCCGATGACGATGAAGATTCGAAGAGTCGACACGTGGTTCAAATTGATAGGGTTTGAGCTTAGACATATCAAACAATGATGGATATGACACGAGGGGTCGTGGGAGGGATTGCACCAAGGTCAAAAGGAAGGTACATGCTACTAGGAACGAAAGCGAGGACTACCCCCACATCCATAGCCCTTACTATTTGATCTAGAGCCATCGCATAAGAGAACGTCCCTTACCATGAGACATAACTTACACATTATCACATTAATTAGATAATCAAACACAATAACTACAAAACATCTCGACTATCATAAACAAGTTAAAATAAAAATATATTTACAATCAACAAATACTTTCATAATTAAATTAAAGGCTTAATGTTCCAAAAAAATCATGAACTATACACTTTTTAATGATTTTAGCTTGTTCTTTAAAAATTATGTAAAAAAATCACCAATTAAGCCTCGATAATAATACTAGCATACATATAATTTTCTAACCAAAATTTTGAGCAACGCCAACATGACAATCCATGTAAGCATGACACGTGAACTTTAGAAAGCCATGTCACTTCTTATTTGGATCTTACATGGCTTGCTAAAGTCCATAAGTTTGTATTATAACCCAAAATTTTCTCATATTTTTGTTGTTATTTATTTCTTATTTTATTTTATTTCAATTTGGTTTTGGAGTTTACTAAAAAAAATAAAAAAATAGAAAAATGATAAAAATACATACATACATACATACATATAATTCATCTAGGGACATAATTGCATTAAAAAAAGTATAATTAAAGCAATTAAAAACACGTTTGAATCAACTGAGAAATTCAAAATTTAAATTACATTGTATGGTAATCCAATAAGAAAAATCATATTTTACAAGGATTGAAATTACTAGAAAAATGGCGGGATTGCAAACGATTGAAATTCAAGCGAGATGACTTTTCGTCCACTCCCACCTGAGAATCTCTCCTAGGATTGTTATTTAATCTTTTCTAGGAGACAAATCTTCCTCCGATTTCATTTTTTTTGAATTATATTCATTGTCATTCTTAGATGGACTTGATACTAGCCAAGAATAATGCCTCGATGAATTGGTTTTCATTAATTTGGGCGATTAAAGGCCAAACTTCGACTTTAGCGAGATAGAATCCAATTGAATGAATTGGTTTCGAGGAGGAGAGATATGAGCAAATTCATACCTATGAAATGCTTGTGTTGGACGACAAGAAGGGAAAAATTTTTGGGATGAGAGAGAGTGAAAATCTATAAAAAGGTGAGAAATCAAAGGATTTTCAATAAAGGAGTTGCTATAATTTCTAGACAGGTTGTTCTTCCTTTTTTTATTTTTTAGGTTTAGCATGAATGCTCGGGTTTAAGAGAGAATAATTCTAGACTACTTAAGTTCATGGATTCAACAAATAGAGTGAAAGGGAAATGAAATACCAAAGAATTTATTGGTCTTATGGGTATTTTTTGGGTTTCCATAAGAATCTCCGAAGAACATTCAACTTTTTTAGGTTCTTTTCTTAATGTTCTTCAAGTTTCTAGGCTTTGCTTCAAGTTTTGGGTAGTTTTTTAATTCTTGAGTTTTTCCGGTTTGTAATTTTTAGGTTTTGATTTTGATTTCTTGGGCTCATTTAAGTCATTTGAATTCGAGAAACACCAAGAATCCATAAATATTTGTCGGTCCACTTTTTGGGTTTTGGAATTGTCAATAGCACGAACAACTAGTGTTCTTGTCATTTCATCGGGGCCAAATCCGTTTTAAGCTTACAATTATCCATAATAATAGCAATCTTCTTATTTCCCAATCCTAAGTATGTTGCGAACCATTAGATAGCTCCGGAATCAATAACGATGAACTAAATCTTTGATTCACAATCCTTTAGCTTCTCTCTCGCAAAATCAATAACGACAACAACACAAGGTCTTGAAAATTATTCTTCACTCCATTGATTTCAATTTAGGTAATCCTAGTGTGGTCCCTGTCTTAATTTTCCTATTAATTCTTAGGTTTAATTATTATTTTTTTAATTCGAAGCAAGATGATATATATATATATATATATATATATATATATATATATATATATATATATATATATATATAGAGAGAGAGAGAGAGAGAGAGAGAGAGAGAGAGAGAGAGAGTATGTTTGATTGAAAAAAGAAAGGAATAAGAGAAGTTGTTTAGTACACTAGCTTGGTCCAATGAAAGAAAAAGAACGTGGGTTGGCCCAACCCACTCTAAAAAAGGTCGGGCTAGTTTCGACTCAACTCAACCTTGGCCAAGCTAAAAAAAAGAAAAAGAAAACGAAACAAGGCGAAGCTTGTTTCTACCCCTTTCTAAGAATAAAAAAATATAAAAAATAATTAGAATAAATATATTCTATATATTAGGAGATGGAATTAGTCAAGTAAAAAAAAAAAAAAAAGAAGAAGAAGAAGAAGAAAAGAAAGAAACTAGGTAGAAGAGAAGAAGACATAGACCAATAGGCTTAGGGCCCGATAAGATTTTTTAATGTTTTGATTTTATTTTTTACTTAATTCTGAATATTTTGGTTTCTCTTTGTATTTTTTTTTGGCATTAATTTAGATTCCATTTTTTAAAGATTTTTTTTGGAGTTTATTTAATTAACTTTAAATTTTAGAATTTTGTTTTAGTAATTAAGTTAGATAATTACTTGATAAAAGAATTGTTGAGTCTTTTAATTTTTAGAGATTAATGATAATTTTTTTATAAACAAATAATAAATAATAAATAATAAATAATAAAAATCTTTAACAAAGTCTCTTATCGGATAGGGACTATTGTTGCAAAAAAAAAAAAAAAAAAAATTCCTTAATAAAGTCTCTAATCCGATAGGGATTGTTGTTAGAAAAAAAACATTTAATAATCGGGATATTCTTTGACGCACCAATTGTGTCGAGGCTTAAAATATATCCGATGTTTTAACCGACATGTCACCTAACGATGGGGGCGACGATCGTTTCAATAAGATACCACGCCTAAGCATAAAAAGCTTTAACTTGAAAAATTAGAGTTCAAATAAAAAATAATTTGGCATAAATAAAATATTTTATGAGATAAATTTAGGACAAAACTAGACGTAGTACCTTTCTTAGAAAATGACGTTTTTAGGTGATTGATATCTTTCCAAAACATAATTAACTCCTTATCCTATAATCTTTGCATTGATGCTCTTTTGTAGGTTTCTAGTTCTTATTTCCTTTAATACTAAGTAGCGATTTCAAACTTAATAATAAATCGCATCTTTAGAATAACCCACAAAAGATATGTGAATATCTAAAAACCTAAATCTGAAATTTTTTAAGTTTCATCCGACGTTGTGTAGCGACAATGTGCATTGTTATTGTTCATATTAGAAACATAATGACGCAATGATAATGTGAAACGACAAACAAAAATAAAAATAAAAATTATATATATATATATATATATATATATATATATATATATATATATATATCATTGATGTGATCTGCATTATTAGATGACATCTAACCCAATTGATGATTCATAAAAAGAGAAAAAAAAAAAAAGAGCAAAGAAAAGCACACATGTATTTATAATCATAAAATTCATTACTACCAAACAGTACTCAACTGCTTAAATTTGTTTTCACCATTTTAGCGAGTTTCAAATTCCATTTAGGGAGAGAACATAATACCTGAAATATTCTACAAGACATTGTCTGTTAAGAGACGGCATAAGTCTTGAAATGAGAGGCTAAAAGCATAAAGGCATTTTCTTTTCTACCTCCCTATACCTTTTTTTTTTTTTTTGGCCCCTTACATGCAGCTTTACTATTGTAGCTTAAATTGGTTCTTGTTCTTTTTTTAAGTTCAAAGAATGACTGACAATGGGACAAACAATATCATCATACCATCAGGATTTTTAAGTACAGTGGTCCCTTACAGCATGAGTGTTCCTGTTGGCTAGCTGTTTGACCTAACTCACCGATCAGGACAATTCAGTTCTCCTGCCCGATTCTCATTTCTGAGTGGTGTAGTACTATAGAAATAGTAAATAGATAATTATTCTTCCTGGGAGTGCTATGAGTGAACAAAGTCCAAACATGTGCTAATGTTTGGATGCTTGCCTCGGAATGTGTTCAAAGGGAAGCACAAAGAAATCAATCTTATCAATAAGTTTCATGCATGCAGTAAAGTACGGGGTTTGCCCAAAAAAAAGTCCCCTAATTTTGTTTAGCCAAAAAAAAAAAAAAAATTACTAATTATTGACCTCGTTACCTGCCACGTGGGGCTTCCAAGCAAATGGTGTTACTACATCGGTTGGCCTTACGATTTTATTTTAATCATGAAATTGTAAGTGGTGCCAGCAAGGCATCCAAACACTAGTACTAGTCCAATTTGACAATTTTTTTCTTTTCTTTTCCATCGGGAGGTTGTAAACTTTGGCTTATACAATAATAAAAAAAAAATTATTACATAATAATAAAGTAAATTGAAATTACCAAGATTCGTTATTGAATATACAATCACTAAATTATGTATGATTTTATTTATCCGGTGTCCAATTTGACATTTATTATTTCGATAGTGTATCCGACCTAAGATTCAATCATGCAAATGTGAGAATTATTCAAAATTAATTATCATCTCGTGCATATATGCCTAAAAGAAAATTAAAATATATAAAAAGAGAGCTATATTGATAGATTGTTACATGAAAATATAATTCTTTTCTTTAGAAAATATAGTAGTATAATAAGAAAATAAATCAAAATAAAATGTTAGAATATATAAAGTGCAAAGAAATTGTGAAAGAGAGTAGAGAGGATGAAACAGAGTTTCCGCTTTCTATTATGCAAAGATAATCATCTCGACTAACTTCCTCATACACAAAATGCCTTTATATATAGGTTACGAGGAAGAAGCAAGAGAAACAAGACAAATAATCCTAATTGAATAAGATGAGAAAAACAAAAAAGAAGAACATGCAACAAATGCATCTAACCGACTTCACTAACTAACAAGCTTACTATTATAGCTATAACGACTATATTTTTAAAGCATATGCCACGTGTTATTTTCTTGGTTAATATTCCACCCCAAGAGGAGCATGTATGTTTGCAATGCTCATCTTGTTGAGAAGAAAATTGAAATGAGAAAGCCGTAATAACTTGGTGAATATATCCGTCGAGTTGCATACCGGTTGTGGTGAACTACGGTTTAACTATCCTAGCAAGGATTTTCTCTATAAGAAAATGGCAATCAAGCTCGATGTGCTTTGTTCTCTTATGGAAAATAAGGTTTTTACCGATGTGAATTACCGATTGGTTGTCACATTTAAGAGTCACGGCTTCCTCGTGAGGAAAGCCTAAATCTTTCGGTATGGATAGTAGCTAAATCGCTTCACAACGACAAAAGGCCATGGCTTTATACTCTGCCTCTACTAAACTCCTTGCTACCAAAGATTTCTTCTTAGATTTCCAATCGATCGAAATGTGTCAAAGAAAATGCAAAATCCAATGATTAACTTACGAGAATCCAAACATCCGCCCATTCATTATCCGTAAAGGCTTAAAGATGCATATAAGATAAGACTTGAGTTGCAAAGTCGATATCGAGTCTTGTAAAGGTCAAATATAACGGTTTACCAACTAGTTGCATATAACCGAAGGATCTTCTAATAATTCCGAATGCTGCCTTGACCAATTTAGCATAAGGATCCATTAGAGTAGAGGTTGGTTTAACCCTTAGCGAGACCATGTTACGTCGGTTGATCAAGAACATACTTCTTTGGCATAAAAATATGCCTTTTGAAGACCTAGCCACTACAATTTGAAAGAAGAACTTCAATTTGCCTAAATCTTTCATCTTGAGCTGAGAGTGAAGATATTGTTTAAAATCCTCGATAATAGCGAGTTGAGTTGCTAGCAATGACTATGTCTTCAACATACATAAGCAAAGCAATGAATCCTCTTGATGGAATATGTTTAGTAAACAAAGAGTAATCGCTTTTGACTTGTAAAAATTCAAAAGATAAGAATGAAGAATTCGACTTAGCATTCCATTGTCTAGAGGCTTGCTTTAATCCATACGAGGGATTTTTGAAGCTTGTAAACTAGTTTTGTGTATTTAGCATATTCTCTCTAAACCTTATACCCTATGGAAAGTCCATATACACTCGTCCCATATAAATCTCCATAAAGAAAGGCATTGTTCACATCCATTTGAACAAGAAACCATTATGTAATGCGGTAAAAGCTAGGAAGACCCTCACGAGTTGTTTGTTTAACCGCAAAACTAAAGGTTTTTTGAAAATCAAAACCTTACTTTTGATTGTAGTCTTTAGTAATTAGCCTAGCCTTATATTGATCAATGCTCCCATTAGCATGAAGTTTGATCTTATACACCCATTTGTAACCTACTGTATATTGTTACGGAGAAAGAGAAACAACTATCCAAGTATTGTTATCATCAAGGGCATCAAGTTCTACCTTCATGGTCTGTTTGTCAATGTTTAGAATGCATAACTTGATGGTAGTTTTGAGGCTCAACAAGAGTAGAAAGGTAAGTAATGAAAGAAGTATGATAAAGAGAAAGGTTTGTTGTAGATATAAAATTTTGAATAGGGTACTATGTAGAACTAGCAGAAGAAAATACGAGTATGATAATTAGATAAGTAATTTTATGGTCTACTCGGTTCTACTTAATCTTACAAATTGGAAGTGATGAAACAATATGATCATGAATGATTAGAGAAGGATTAGTGTCTATAGATAAAGACATAGGATCTACGCAAGTTTCAAATATTGAATCATTGATAGATGAGGCATGATTAGGCATAAAATCCACATTATGTAAAATATTAGGTATCGTATGAGAAGCATCGAAATAATAAGCTTAGAATTAATATTTGGTACTAGATGAGAAATATGAAGAAGAACAAGCTCAAAATCAATAGGATCAAATTGATGATGTGAGAAAGAAAATGCATGCTCATTAAACACAACATCTCTAGATATGAATACATTTTTAGAATACAAATCATACAATTTGTGTGCTTTTATACCAATTGGATAGCCAAGAAAAATGTACTTATCGAGCTCTAGAATCAAATTTCTTTTGATTACGAGATACGATAGACGCAAAACAAAGATAACTAAAGACTCTCAAATGAGCATAAGAAGGTGTTTTATTGAACAACATTTCGAAGGAGTTTTATTATGGAGAATTGGAATAAGCAATCGGTTGATGATATGAGTTGCGGTTAAGACAACATCCCCCAAAACATTACTGGTAAAGAAGATTGAAATAATAAGGCCTTTGTAATGGTTAGCAAATGCTGATGTTTTCTTTCAATAATGCCATTACGTTATGGTGTTTCAGCACATGATAAGCTGATGGATAATACCTTTGGTAGAATAGAATTATGGTAGTTTGAACTTTAGTCCATTGTTAGATCGGATGTGTTTAATAAATAGGCTAAATTAAGTTTGAAAGAGTGTATGAAAAGTAGGAAGCAAAGTGGCAACATCGGACTTAGATTTCATCAAATACACCCCAAGTCATTCCTGTGAAATCATCTACTATGGTAAGAACGTATTGGTATTTGCCATGCGTTAAATCTGAATAAGCCCCCAAATATCAACATGAATCAATTCAAAAGGAGTTTGAGAAAATTGTTTGTGAAGTAGAAATGATAGTCTTTTGTGTTTAACCAATTGATAAACAACACAAGGAACTTTATTTGAATCGAAGTACTGATTATAGAGGGATAAATTAGGTGTACAAACTTCATTTTATCGGAAGAGACATGTCTTAGTCTAAAATGCCAAAGATCAAAACAATTATCAACACTAATTACGAGTTAATGTTAGCAAGTCTATTATATAAACAAGAAACATCCGAAGCAATAGATTGTGTGAGTGTAAGACTAGTTTTGATAAAGTAAAGTCCACCCTTAACTCTAGCCGGACCAATCACCTGTCCATGAAGGAAGTGCTTGGATGAAATAACAATCATTGCAAAAATCAACAACATATTTGCCAAACTTGGTAAGTCGACTGATCGAAATGAGATTGAAATAAAAAGAAGGAACATACAAGATATCATGAAGGACTAAGTTAGTAGACAAAGAAACTATACCGGAATGAGTAGCAATGGCTTTAGATCCATTTTGCATTAGAACATGTGCATGATCAATGGCATGAAAGGAGCAATAAAATTCAAGAGAACATATTACATGATTTGATGCTTTTGTATCAACTATCCAGGATTGATGATTCATGAAGCATGATGATGCTTTAGAAATTTCGAGTCAACAAAAGTGTTTTAAAGTATTGAGAATTAATTTAGAACATTATATACCTGCTAAATTTGAAAACATAGGTTGATTGGTTTTGATTTCGGGATTTGATGGTGAAGATGAAGAAGCGGTTTGCTTATTCTAAACATTGAAAAGAGCCGAAGTTGCTTGAACTTGATGTTGAGTCAAACCGGACCAGAGACGTTGATCCTCCCGATGAAGTAGAATTTTCATAATCTGTATTATCATGCACATAAATAGTATTGCCAAAAGTAGAAGTTCTTCAAGTGATTATGAACTTCTAGAATATAATTTTGAATTCCTTCAATATCCATCCTGCAAGATTCCCTTACTTGTGGTAAGCTTATTGCTATTAGGAAAACCATTTAGACTATAGAATTTATCTCTCGTATGACCATTCTTACCACGAGTAAGAACAACTAAAAAGATTTTTGAATATATTTCTAAAATATGCTCGGATGCCATAGTTGAAGCATCCGAGAAAGTCCGAAGCTTCGCACTGCATACTCCTCTAGACTTTTCCCTAACTACCGGATTATACACTTCATCCACTTGAAAGAAAAGGCTTCATCATGACCACATGTGATCTCAATCCACTAATTCAATCCATTCAAAAAATGAAAAACATAGTCCTTTTGTTATAGCTCAATAAACTTCTTGAAACAATCGTTATTACATTGTCCATACTCACAATGAGACGAGAGGTCTAAAATTTCTCAATTCCTCCCAAATCGAATTTAACTCGGTAAAATACTCATCAATACTTTGATTACCTTGATTCATAGTGGATAGAGCATGTTGAAGGTTACATATCTTGGAATTATCGACTTGAGAGAACCTTTTTTAAAAAAATTGACCATATCTCTACGAGTTGAATCCATGTAAAACACTATAGCTATAATTGGAGGAGAAATAGAACGAAGTAACCAAACAATGATCGAGTTGTTGCAATGAAGCCATGGACCAAACAGTGAGATATTGGTAGCTAGTGCAATAATCATTCCATCAATGAAGCCGGACTTGTTGTGAATAGAAAGAGCTAAAAGGAAAGAGCAACTCCATGAAGTGTAGTTACCGGAAGTTAGCTTAGGAGAAATAATAACCGAGCTATGATTATCTAAGTGATGAGAGAAGAAAGAAGAATGTGGATCTTCTACTAACATACTCAAAGAAGGATCCACCATTGATGATTTCTTGAAAGAGAAATTGAATACGAAACACTAATATCTCGGCTCCGATACCATGTTAGAATACATAAAGAGCGAGAGAAATTATGAAAGAAAGCGAGAGAGAGCGAGAGAGGATGAAATAGAGTTTTAGCTTTCTATTATACGGAGATAATCATCTTGGCTAGCTTTCTCATGCACAAGATGCCTTTGTATATAGGTTGTGAGGAAGAAGCAAGAGAAACAAGAGAAACAATTCTAACTCGAATAAGAAAAGAAAAACGAAAAAGAAGAACATGCAATAAAAGCATTTAATCGACTTCATTAACTAACAAGCTTACCGTTATAGCTATAACAACTATATTTTGAAAGCATGTGCCATGTGTTATTTTCTTCGTTAATATAGGATATAATAAGAAAATATGTAATTCTTCAATTAAAATATTCTTTAATTGTCCGTATAATTGATTTTGAGGTTATAACATTGTAATGAAGAATTTCATTCTACCGAATAGCCTACCAAGAATTACAAGGCAAACGACTCGTAAAAACCATAGTAATTAACATTTATATTCTTGATTAATATATTTTCAAGCATGTTTATTAATTTTCTTAGATTTTTTTTCACTTTTCCTATAATTCTATCCTTATTAAGTCTTCATCTCCATCCTTATAAACAAGAAAACAACAAATTGCATCATTCGTGTGTCCCCTAACCGTTTGATCCATGTAATTATACCTCAATCCTTATTAGTTGATAAAAGTTATCTCCTTTCGTACCAAGTGTAAAGAGGTCTGTTATTTCAAGAAAATGAATTAAGATAAGGTCATATTTTCCCCATATATGCAAAAATCTAATCCAATCACAAAAGAAAGAAGACGAAGCAATAAATCATAATTTGATGCTTTGGTCTGCGATGAATAAATCACATCAATAAAGAAAGAGTGTTATTGTTGGAGTAAGTAGTTAAGTTATTCCAAAAACATGAGTTCGGTGCATAAGAGAAAAGAAAGTCACCGGTATTAAATTTACCGGGGAATAAAAGTGGTTGTTGGTTTTGTCTCGTGATTTACCGGAGAAGATTAACAAAAAACACTAAAAGAAAATCGGTGTTTACTATTTTATACATCGTGCGTTTAATTGAAAGCACCCATCCAAAATAATTGTGGATTCGGACCCATACTATGCATTTCCATTATTTAGCCTAAAAGTTTCAATTTAGTTCTCTCAAGAAAAACTTTTTGGCACAAAAATTTTTCTTTTAGTATGATCTTGGATGCCGAAGAGAGAGATGGTTAGTGTCTTAGTGAGGCCATTTTGGCTATTTTAACCATTGAAATTAATTCTAATTTGTTTGTCTTCAAGAGGATCTCATTGTCAAAAACTATAAAACGAGTTAGATAAGGTAGATCGAGTTCCAATTTTTTTTCTTTTTAGGTTTTTTTATTTTGATGTGAGTTTTGAAGTGTGTTTTTTTTTTTTTTGTTGCATTAAAATAGGTTTCAAGACTTTAAAAGATTTTATGAATCTTATTTTTATGACCTTGAGATGTTTTTGGAAAAATAGATGCTGAATTTGGGTTAGAATGGTTAGAAATCACAAAACTTGTTTTTTCAACAAATTTTTCTAGTCGACCAAGACTAGCGGAATATATATATATATATAGTTTTAATATTTTTATTGAGAATTTATAGGTAAAAATTATGAAAGATCGGGTGATATTTGTTTGTATTTTTCATGTAGTTTTTTTAGAATAAAATATATATGATATTTATATATATATATATATTAAAATAAACATATTTTTCATATTATATTACTTTTATTATTATGTTTTCAATTTCTCATTTCTTATAACAATTCTAATGTGATGAATTTTTACTATTTATTACAAAATTTTATTTGTTGATAAGTTTGATTTATTTAATCCGTATATAGATTTTGGATTTTTTTTAGATATATAATTTATATTATAGATTATTAGAATACATATAAAGGTTAAGAGTGTATTTTAGATAATTTATTTATGATTTGTTTAAAATATTTTTGTTTGTACTTCACACTTTCAACCAACTAAGTATAATTACGATGTATAAAAAATATTAAATTAACTATTTTATAAGAAAATAAATAATATATCTATACACGTAACACCAATCATTTGTTATTAGTTTCTTTTATTAATTTCTTTGACATAAAATAATTAAAATAATATTTGGAAAGAAACACCAAATGATTAAAATATAGTTTTTATGCTAATGTTATGGATTATTTTGAGAATAAATATATGTATAAATCTAATGTACATATTTTAAAAACATAATCTTCTCAATAGCATTAAAAAAATCATCCTCTTATAAAATCTTAGAAAAATATATTTTGATGGCAATTTTTTAAATTTTGGATAAAATTTTCTATTTACATTATTATAAGTTTTTATTTAAAACTCATTGCATCAAGAAAAACAAATCATGCTTTTTTGATTTTAAAAAAGTAATATCTTGAACCCGTTATTAAAGGAATTAAAAATATATTAAGGATGTATGGAAATTATTATGTGGACATAGGATAGTTGCCATGAGAATGCTAGAATATTCGAGTGTGCTTGAGATAATTTTTCGATGTCGAGTGAATATTTTATCCGATTCTTGGTGCATGAATAGTAAATTTTTATGCAAAATAATTTTTTTTGAGTATTTTAAATGTTCTTGAAAAATATTTTGTTTGCATAGAATATTTGCTAGAGGAGTGCTACATTATTCGGTTCCGTTAGATGAATTTTTTTATTTTCAATGGATATTTTCGAGTGCATGAATAATGATTTTTTTGTGCAAATTAATTATTTTGAGTATTTTAAATGTGTTCAAAAATTACCTAAGGGGCATAGAAAAATCATTAAGGAGGTGTAGGAATATTGTATGAACTTAGGTGAATTTGTTTATGCATAGGGAATGTTTTCTATAGAACTAAGTGTATTTTTACACAAGATAATTAATTTGAAGGCTTAAATAAGTGTATAAAATTATTTGAATGATGAATAAATTCTTATAAGAGGTCTTTGAATTTATTATAGAAAGAAATTAATTATTGAAAGGGTGTAGAATAAATTTTGTATAGTAGGGACCTAATTTCACGGAATTAGGGACCCAATTGCATAAAAATTAAAAATTTGAGCTTTTTGAAATTAAATTAGCAATGAAATTTAGGAAGTGAAAATTTGTTAGGAAAACCTTAAAGGAAGGGCATAAAGGGATCAGTTGAATAATTGAAGGATTTGTGGAAGAGTAATTTTAGGAAAAGTTTATTAATTGAGGGACTAAAAATTAAATAATTTTGGGAGAGATTTTCTCCCCTTTTTTCATCACTTTTCCCTCAATTATTTGGGTGTATTAACTACATATGCAAATACGGGGTTAAGGTTTAAAGTAGATGGTTAGATGGAAGGTTTAAAATTAAAGAAAGAATGGATGGCTAAGATTTAAAACAAATGAGGGGTTTAGAATAAAAGTAAAATCTAGGGCCATGATTAAACTAAATGAAGGGTGGAGATGGAGTCAAACATAGTAAAAATGCACCCAAGCTTAACTATAAATATGGGTGGAAGAGAAATGAAAAATGTTGGAAAAATTGAAAAAATTAGGGAAAACTCTTACAAAATTCCAATAGATTTCCACTCAAACTTCCACCTAAATACTTTTAAATATCCTAAAACACCTAATTAAGCTTAGAATTCAAGTTAGAAAATCAACAATCCCAAAGAGGAAAATTTAAAGATTGGCCCGAAAGTTTAGTGAGAAAGGGGGAAGAAGAATTTTCCAAGCAATTCAACTTTTCAAAGGTTTAATTGGAGTTTTAAAAGTAAGTTAATCTCACCTACACCACAAGGATGTGTTTATTAATGCCAATTTTTGATTTGGAATCCTTAATTTATGTTTAATTGAATTAATTTTTAAAATTAGGGTTAGGGTTCTTGGTGAGAAAAATTTAGGAAAAATGATTTTGACTTGCAAATTCATGCAATTAAAGTTTGAATATGTTAATTGGGCTTGAAATTAGTTAAGAAAAATGAAAAATTTCTTGGCGTATGTTGGATGAAAGTTTCGGCCATAATGCTCAATTTGAGAATTTTTGATATTCTGGTTTGTTAAATGTTTAATTGCTTAATTACATGCTAGTGAAGTATAATTAAATGTTATAGCATGAAAATTTTGCATTAGAATTGAAAAATTACCCTTGGTTACCTTAAGTGTGCATTCGACCTAATTGATGGGAATTAACGTTCTTGATTCCTTTAGTTGTTCAATGATCAATTGATTATTTATGTGTTATGGTTATACAATTAGGTGATTTAGAATGAAATATTACATTGGAAATGCAAAATTACCTTATCTTACCTTAAATGAAAATTTGACCCATTAGGCCCAAGATTAGAGTTTTCAATGCAATTAATTTATGAGTGCTTAATTGATTAAATTCATGTTATCTAAGTATATTTGAATGAATTAGCATGAGAAATTGATATGAAAATTGAAAAATTTACCTAGATTGGAGTAAGAGTATATTCGGCCAAATTTGAAGAAATTAGGATTTATGGCTTGATTTGTATAACATGATTGTGGTGTGATTTACTTGTGACCACTAATGTGTTTTGTATGGTTGCCATGTTGTGAATTTGATGAATGGATGAGTGCATTGCCTTGTACTTGTATGATGTTGCTAATTGAGGACTATGTGATGATGATGTTCTTGATTCCTTTTATAGAATGATTTGGAATGGTATTACAAGGTAATGTATTATGGAGCATTTATAATGTTGAGATATGTATTATCATGGCATAAATGCACACCATTCATGGCATGCACTATCTTATGTTATAAGGTTATGCAATTATAATGTAATGCATATGCTTGCCATGTTTATGGAAAGATCCGAAAACATGAAAAGGCTTTCTTCATCGTTTTTCAATGACAAGGGAAAAGGATTTCATGGTTTCATGGAAAGAATTTCATGGTACATGATTTTTATGGTCCACGACATTTCCTTCGTCGGCAACCCAACAATGGCCAAGGCCAAAGAAATTCTTCATGTGGGGTAAGCCTCGATAGAGGAATATGGCATTTCTCATCGAAAGAATTGATATTAGCCTCGATTATATACTCAATAAAATATCGTGTTTACTTAAAGGTTTTTTTTCCCTTAAATAAATAAATAAATAAAACACCAGATCAACTAAAGAAAACGTGTTTATTAATTGAAAAAAATATATTTTTTAAAAAGCGTGGTTTAATTCTTCAATCAAAATAGTTGGCTTTCAAATTCTTGACAATAAAAAATGAATACCTTATTTAGTTTACCTAAAGTTTTATACACATTCGTTTTATCTTTATCAATTTAAACTAAACAAAACCCTTATTTTCTATTATGAAAAAATTATACTTAATACAATTTTTTTTTATATGTAAAGAAATTTTTTTAGAATAAATAAAAAAACTAGAAATGAAAAAAAAATATTTTGTAAAAGTAAACATAATCCTCAAGCATTACTCATATGAATAAAAAAAAAAAATTAAGGTAAAAGGAGGATTACAAAAATAGTGATATATATATAATTAGGTTATTATTGTCACATCCGATTTCGTTAATACATTTTAGATAATAATATAAAATTACTCTTAAAACATTACTTTACAACTTATATTTTTAGTTTAAAATAATTTTTAACATGATATCAAAATCGTAATTATAATTATCAAATAGTTATTAGTTCAAATCCTATCATTTTTATTTTTTTAATTAAATTAAAAATAATTTTAATATAAACTAGAGTATTCGTAAAGGTTTATTCAACAATTTAACCTTAGTAATAATAGAACAAAAAGAAACAGGAAAAAAAATAAATCAAAACATCTAATAATTTGAAACAAAAAAGTTAAAGAGAAAAGCTAAGGAAGGATATCCATGTAAAGTCCAAAACTATATGCTACTTTCTAGCTTGAAGGACAAAAGGAAGAGAACAAAACAGGGAAAAAAAAAAAAAAAAAAAACCCCCATAGACTGATCATAGACACACAAAGTGAAAAATACACAGCCATCTTCGCGTAAGTTGCTATTTCTCTCATATAAAAGGACCATTAATGGTCACTTGCAAATGGAAGCTCGCCGGGCATGGCTTTGGGCATTATTCAACAATCCATTCCACCCACCCACCTGTCCTCCAACCACAAAGAAGATTTTTCCAGTGGGATATCCACTTACTTGGTACTGCAAGATATAGCAAGCATGGATTATTCCCACTCAGGCATCCTGGATGTTTAGGTCATGCGTATCGTACGAATGTCAAAGAAGATATTCCTTTCAACCACCTATACTTAAATTATAATTGACAAATTCCCCATATGCAGACCTTTTTTTCTTTGTTTTTTTTTTCCAGATTTTCTTCCCTTTTGAGCTGAATATTCAGAAGACTTTTATATAGGCCAAATTAAAGTAGCTAGGCCTGCTGCAAAAGGTTGGATGTCGGGCACCTCTATTGCTAGATATTATAGAGATTAGGATTAGATTCAAAATGAATACTCGATCGTATCTGCAAATTTTCAAAACAAATTAATAAAGTTAATAAGATAAGAATGGTGGATTTACAGATCATTGTGACCATCTTGGGATTCAACCATTAGAGTACTGAAATGAAGCATTGCCCAAGTACACTTTAGAAATAAGATTAAAATAATTACCCTCGATTCTGATTCCTTTCTCCAGAGATATTTTTTTTAAAAAAAAAACCATATTTCCGTCCATGTAGTTTGGTAATGTTTCACTTCCATCCTTATGTCATCCTCTAGCTCTTCTTCGTTGTCAATTGGAAATTTTGGTCACCAAATTATTACCAGTTCTGTTTCTTTCTCATACGTTTTTTTGGTCAATCAATTGTATCACTTCCTCGGGAACCGGTTATCGGTGGTGCATTCGCATTGGAGGGTTGAGTCATAATCATTAGTCATAAAGTACTGCATGCCATGATGTTGAAGGCGATCAAAAGAAGATTATTGAAATCGAAAGATTTACACTTTATTAGTTGGCCTTGGAAAGAAAATAAAAAGACCTTTCTTTATAAAGAGGTTATAATTCATCAATTCATATATAATGGCATTTACTATCTACATTTTTACACTCTCAGTAGTATGTAATGTCAAACATACGTACCATCAAACAAAACATTTGAGTAACAATCATATTAGAAATCCCAAAAAGAAAAAAAAAGCCTGAAAAAAAGAAAAAAAAGTAATCTGGAGGTAAATTAAAATACTAGAAAAGTGAAGAAAACTTTTGGCCTAATACACAAGAACTTGTCCTCAAAGCAGACTTTAGGGTTTTGGATACTTCATTTGCACAAGGCCGAGCTGTAGGCTCAGTAGCTGTGCACTGTAGAGCCAAATTCATGGTTTCGACGATCTCATTCTGATTAATCGATGCATTCCCTCTTATCATTGGATCAATCCACATGTCTAGATGACAATCCGAGTAGCAATAACGGGACCACTCGACGATGCTCTCGTGCGCCCCAAATTCAGCGTCCTCCGGGCTTTTTCCGGTTAATAATTCGATAAGAATGAGGCCAAATCCGTACATGTCGCTTTTCTCAGTGATGCCTTTAGTTTCTCTGGTTTCTGCAATATAAGCAAAAGAACCACATCTTAATTAAGTTCAAGATGTACGTGCATGGACGTAAAGCAAGACCGTTTGCTTTCTACGTTCAATTGGATTACACAAACATCATAATGGTTTTGCAGGCATAGAAACATATATAAGTTAACTGAATTTTTTTTTTTTTTTACTAGAAGATAAACATATAAATTATCTAAATAATTGCTAATGAATTGTCCCTTATTTAGAATTAGTGTGCCACTTTTATCAAGAGGTCTCGATTTCTCCTTTATAATAATAATAATAAATAAATCATCTATAATTCAAACGTATTAAATATAACTTTAACTTAAAAGTCAAATTAATCTAGTGGTGTACAGTCTAGAATTGCCAGGATCTGTCATACTAACTAATTAATTAATTAATTAGCAGGCCAAAATGTGTCCCACGATGTTCATGAACAATCCAATTAATCTGAAAGGTTTGGGTTGTTTAGGCTAAAAATAAAAATAGTAAACTAGTACTAATAATGTTTTTTTCCGTCAGGACACTAATAATTTAAGGTTGACGCATGAATGTCTTGTACACAAAATCTTTTTAGCATGCCATTGCATAATTGGACTTTTGTTTAATCATATTCCCGGAATTCCTACGAGATTCTTATTGGTCAACTAGAGTAAAACCAAAATAATAAATAATAATATTAATAATAATAATAAAACCTACTATTTTATGACAAATACTTAGTTATTCCTAATGTTTGGATTACCATGCTAGCTTGAGTTATTAACATAGAGTAAAATAGGCTAATTACCTGGGGCAGCATAGGCTGAAGAAATGAAGCACTTGGCGTTGTTGATGCAAAGCAAGCTGGGAAGGCTTAATATGAGATGAGGCTCATCTTTTTCATCGATGATAATTTTCTCCGGTGACATGTAACCGACAAGAACACTCGGCGAACAATAACAATGCAAGAATCGGAGAGCTTTTGCGATCCCCATTGCAATTTTTTGCCGCCGTTCCCAACTTAAGTACCCAAGAGCTTCACTCAAATTTTTTCCTTCCATGTGCTCATACACAACATATGCATCCTTACTGGACAGACATAATCCAAATAACTTGACAATGTTTGGATGCTGGAGCTTGCCAAGTTTAGCAATCTCGGACGGTGGAATTGAGTTCACATCTTTCATTTTCTTTAAGATGAACTGCATGCCGTTTATGATGGACTTCCCTTTGTATGAAGCTCCTTTCTTGCCTCTAGAAATCAAGTTTTCTTCTTTCATGGCCATTAAGATATCCTCAATTGCTATTGATTTCGATACCTTAGAATTGAAGAGTTGCAACTCCCATGTCCCGTCTTCGTTTTCCACTCTTTTTGGCTCCAAATTCCTTTGTCCTCGAATGAAAACAAATCCAAAAGCAACAAGAGCAAGCAGCAATAGAGCACCAAGACTACAAGCAACATAAGACCACCACAGAGGACTCTTAACGCTTCTGCATGGAGGCAAGCCGCTGGTCTTATCACCGCCGCAAAGATCATTACCGGCAACAGCACTTGCATTTATGGCAAGAAATGCTCCTGTGGAGGGTAAATTACCATGAAAATGATTGTAAGAGATATTCACTTGAACAAGAGATTCTACTCTTCCCAAATTGGCCGGTATTTTGCCCGATAGTTCATTGTGCGACAAATCAAGCTGGCCAAGAACTGGCATTTCAGAGAAACTAGCAGGGATTTGGCCACTGAGCTTGTTGTGACTAAGGTCTAAACTCACAAGCTTTCCGCACGAAGACAGCTCATCAGGGATTTCATCAGAGAGTTTGTTTTTGCTTAGCTTCAGCTGCATTAGCTCTGATAAGCTCCCAAACTTGCGTGGAATTGCACCCGAGAATTGATTCTGAGACAGGTCCAAATTCTCAAGGTTGTCGCTGCCGAATGAGTCTGGCAAGCCCCCAAAAAAACTGTTTCTTGCCAAACTTAGCATTTGAAGTGAAGGCATATCCCATTTTCTTGAGTCAATCTTGCCTGAAAGATTGTTGGTAGAGATATCCAAGAAGTACACAAGTGGAAGTTTGGTGAATTCTGATGATAATTCACCAGAGAGACTGTTATCTTGGAGACGTACACGCCGCAAGCTTTTACAAGTACTCAAACTCTTTGGGATTTCACCTTCAAGTGAATTGGAGAAGAGAATGAGCTTAAAGAGATTGCCAGAACTGCATAGGCCTTCTGGTATTCTTCCAGTGAGAGAATTGGTGGAAAGGTCTAGTACAGTGAGATTGTTATGCTTTCCAAGATCTTTTGGAATCTTACCAGACAACTTGTTAGACCAAAGTTGAAGGACTTGAAGACGAGGCAAGGAGCTTAAAGTAACAGGGATTTTCCCAGTGAAGTTGTTGGAGAAAAGATGAAGAATCTCCAATTTTTTCAACTGAATTATAAGTTCTGGGATCTCACCGGATAGAGAATTATCGCTAAGATCAAGTGAAATCAACTTCGTGAGACCAAAAATGGATTTAGGAATTGGACCAGTAAGCTTGTTTTGGTAGAGAAAGAGGTACTGAAGATCAGTGATGTTTCCTAAAGATGGTGGGATTTGTCCAGTGAGATTGTTGTAGACAAGATCAAGATGATTCAAAGAAGTTAACTGGCCTAGTTCTATTGGAATTTCACCAGAAAGATTGTTATAGCCCAAGTAAATCCACTTCAAGCTTCTCATTTGGCCTAATTCACGTGGAATTTGGCCAACTAATTGATTAGAAGCCAAAGTTAGGACTTGCAATTTTGTCAAGTTTGTGATCGAGAGAGGAATTGTTCCAAACAAAACATTGCCACCAAGATCAAGAAATTTAAGACTCGGAAAGGATCCTATTTCTTGAGGAATTTTCCCGGACAGCATATTATTGGATAGATCTAATGTTTCCAGGAGAAAAATTGAGACATTTGGTATTGGGCCAGTGAAATTATTGTTACTAAGATTGAGGAACCTAAGTGAGGAACTAGAGAATATACCATTAGGAAGTTTCCCAGAGAGCTGATTGCTTGAGAGATCAATAGTTTGAATATAGGGAAAATCAAAAATGGAAGAGGAAATTTTGCCAGAGATGTTTTTCCCTGAGAGCTCAATCACATTAATGCGAGAGGAGTTGGTGCATGTGATACCTTGCCACTTGCAAAAAGAGGAAGAGGAATTCCAGTTTGAGAGATACTGCAAAGGGTCATTGAGTGAAGATTTGAAAGACAAGAGAAGCTCAAGTTCCTGATTCTCTGCATGCAACATGCAAGAATTCAAGAACAAGAACATGAACATGAACATGAACAACATTGGACATGCTTGAGACCCTTTTGTGGCGGCCATTGACGATAGTATCTCTCCCCTTTGCCCAGAAGAAGGTGTTTGTCTTAGTCCCTCGGATCTGAAGCTGTTAAAATGCCAAGAAAAGCACATATCAACACAACTTTCTATATGGAATCTTTATTTTTTTCTGAAAGTGCTTAACATAAAACTATCACAGAATAAGTGCCTCTATATTTATCATAACTAATTACAGAAACAAAAGCCAAAAAACAACACAAAAAATGAATCAGAAGATTTTTTCACTAGAAACAAGAAGAGCATAAACTTACTGCTTTTGCATGTATGTATTATGGTTGAACCAATTCCATTCCTAGACCCTGTGCCAAATTATAGCCAAGCAAAATTAGACGACATATACATTATAGAATTAAAAAAAAAAAACCATATTCAGCCCACAGATTTTTTTTTTTTTTAATGGAAGTAATTTAAAGATGTCCTATGCAAAAACATGTGTTATAACAACCTTTGTAGCATAATTTAAGCAAGAAATCAACATAGAATTGAACTTAGGTAAAATGTCTAGTAACGTACCAAAATATCATCATGAGGGCACAGTAAAATTCAAAGATTAGCAATAATTTATCCAAAACAAACTTGGATTGAAAGAGAAGGAAAGGGATTAATAAAAACTGCAATTATGGTGACTATATAGTGAGAAACATAGAGGGTGAGAGATATGAAGAGATTTTGAGTGTATAAATAGGAGAATTTAGTAAAACCATGGATTGGGGGTTATAATTACAAAACTGCACCTTGACTTTCTTTGAAGAGTGTTTGAACACGAACGGTTGAAAGAGAAACGGGGACAGATGTTGGAAAAGCTTCTAATTTTGTCGGATATTACCAAAATGCTCTTTTGACTGATGACTTGGGATGGGATAAAGACAATGATTTCTGTAACCGTTGAAAAGTTTGAAAGTTTTATGGGACATGGAGATTTGCCTTTGATATTCTACTTATTTACCATAATCAGATTGATGTTGCTCATAGGGTTTTTTTTTTTTTTTTTTGCGCTAATATGAATAGAGTTTTGCATTTGTAAATTGAAAATACATTATGAAATATTTGATTAGAGCAGTCATATATGATTTATAGACATTATAATGGAAGTGTAAAACAGATGTGTGCTAAATGTAATTAAAACAATCCTTTGCATACATGTTAAATAAGTGATTATAAAGATCTCAATCTAGCTATGTGTAAAATGATTTAGTTTTATTTACCCCGAGGTTCTAGTCTCACATTTTCATTTTTCTTTTTCATTGTTTTTTTTTTAATTATTATTATGTCTCTTTATCTTACATTAAACACATAACTAATCATGTTCGGAGAAAAAGCAAAAAAAAATTTAATTATTTTCAATAAATATAATTTTAAAATTTTAACTTTACACATGGATAAAAAAATTCATTTAAAGACCAATCCATTTACTACTGAACAATAATTTATTGATAGTCTCACCTTTTGTTTAGTTGTGTAGGCAGAAGATCATCAATTCTCAAGGTGGACTTACAAGCAAGTAAAGGAGTATTCACCCACCTTAAGTTTTTGAAAAAAATTTATAATGATTCTCATTAGTTTTAGTAATTCAAAATTTCCCTCCTTTTTAGTTATTGGCCTCCCACATTTCTTGAAACTTATCTGTTTGTACTTCACATATCTACTATATAATGATATTTTTTTCGGAATAATTGTGTTTGAAATTAATTATCGTTTATAAGTTTTGTGATTATTTCAAATATTTCATTTTTTATTAAATATCTTTTTTTAAAAAAATCTTACTTATGAGAGAAATAAATACTATATCGTGTAATAGCATCTAACAAACTAGCTAGTGTTTTCAAATGCTTAAATATTATGAAGAAATTAAAAATTTAAGGATAAATTAGAAGGTTTTAAAATTTTGGGTGTGCCATGGCATGCACTAGAGCATGCAAATAATTCTAGCATAATCATAGAAGTATCTTTTTAGTAGTTTTGAGATGATAATATAGAAATCAAATCTATTATCACTTAAGCCAAATTTTCAAGAATAGTCTAAACGTGACATAAGTTAATACTAGACTTCAGTACAATAAATGAATTGAAAAGCAATAAATCAAGCAAATTACTTTTGGTAAACTAATTGAACTTGAAAATCCCACTCTCTCTACACTCTATGATGTTTAATATTAACTGAATTGAATTAAAGTGGAAAAAAAAAATTGAACTGAACCTTATGATTGAAAGGGGATTGTAATCGTTTTGTGCAGTTTGGCCAACAAATGAGTCAGATTTCACCACCTTAGTCGCTTCATGCAATCAAAAGAACCTTAATATGTTCCTTGAATGGCTATTTATCATGAGCCTCGGTTAGAATTCCCTAATCATTAAAGCATCCAGCAATGCGTTGTCATTGGTTATTATAATACTTTTGTCAGAAGAAATTATGACAAATTATTAGTTCAGATTATTTTTCTTCTTCACTACTTTGTCTACCATAACGTATATGGTAAATATGATAACCATGAAACTTGGTATTGAATTGTAAATTTAGTGAAGAACTGAGGGCTATAGCTCTCTTTCAATTCCATGTAAAAGCGAAATTCTTGAACCCCTTTTGTTTGGACCCTTTATGATTATCTTGGATTCTCTTCTCAGTAGAAAAAGATGAAAGATCTATAGAAGGAGTTACAGAGTGAGGCAGAAATGAGAAGAGCTGCAAAGTGGGGCTATCACAATAGTATAAATGAAAAAGGAGTGAAAGAAAGAGAGCAAAGCAGAGGGAATGAAAGAAAAAGTGGATGGTCTTTACGTTACACTAATGCTAGCTCGTGCACACCCCTTTTCTTTCCTTCTTTCTTTCTATTTGCTCTATTGAAGAGGAAGTAGAGAGGGACCCACCATCTCTTTCTCGAAGGAATATACAGTGTATGGTCTTTGTCAAACCCGGCATGCTGTGCTCATCTCCATTTTCTAGGGTTTTACACTCTTCATCTCCTCCACGCCCATATCTCATCCCCACTTCTTCTTTAATTTTCTCCAATTAAAACTCTACCTTTTTTTTTTTTTTTAATACTAAGTTGATGTTAACTACCAAAGTGAGTTTATTTATGTTCTTGAGAAATTTATTTTATATGTTAGTGAACACCCAAAAGTAGCACTTTAGAGTACTTGTTTTGATTTTTTTTTCCTCTCATGCCTTATAATTGCACAATATTCCTCACATATTTAGACTATAGAGGCCACTAGGAATTTGTCACTAGTTTAATTTCTTTCAGTGGGGAGGGATGAGGCAAAACATATGAGATAACACTATAGGGTCATTACCTCCATAAGTATGCCACTTGTAACACTTACTTTATTATTTTTTTATTTCACTATAAAAAGTATTTTCGAACCAGTTTATACAATATTATATTATATTAATTATATATTTTTATATTAATGCTTTTGATGTACAAATTAAAATTCCCAAGCATCTTCAAAACGTAGAGAACATAAATTTATATTGGACCTTATAGATATCATGTATGCACTAAGCCCATTGATTCACAATTTAATGATGTTTCGGTGCGCTATAATGGCCTTTGCCTTTCTTGGGTACAGCCTGTGAACAAACACTATTGGGCTCTCCAATAGGCACCCGTACGTCTTTTAATGTCTTGATTAGCTTTGCAACTTATTTAATTTAATTTGTGTAAAATTTGTTTGAACCAATGAAGTACAAAGCAAAATTGTTTCAAAATTGAACTCCAGAAATATGTATCCTAATTAGCTTTATTTAATCAATGTTAAATATATCTAAAAGTACCCATCAAACATGATTAGTTTAAACGGAAGAAGTTATAGTTATTTAAACAAGTAGTATCGAATTCGAATTATTATATACATAAAGAACTTATTGGATAGTTTTACATGTCTTATTTGTCCGATATAACATTGAGGGATTAGTACCTTT
This sequence comes from Dovyalis caffra, assembly GCA_963924115.1. Taxonomy (NCBI): domain Eukaryota; kingdom Viridiplantae; phylum Streptophyta; class Magnoliopsida; order Malpighiales; family Salicaceae; genus Dovyalis; species Dovyalis caffra. The sequence continues at coordinate 12,882,846 of CAWUPB010001194.1, read as the reverse complement.
AGATCTAAGATTTCAAAAAAAAAAAAAAAAAAAAGGAAAGAAAATTATTGAAATCCTACCAATCAATACCACCTCATTAGCTACGAGATAAAAAAAAAAAATGTAACTTTTGGTTAGTAAATATCATACTTAATTATCCAATTCCCATCTACAATTATCTAGATATTTTTTTTTTTTGGGAGGTTTTCCATAATTATCTGGTTAAGTTAAACACTGAATGTGTTAGGATATCTTATTGTCCAAGTTTTACGGCATTATATTAGTATTAATATGGGGGCAACATCAAATGCTAATTCTTTATGCCTTTTGTAGCTATATTGAAAAGTTAATTTATGCCAATATGCTGTAAAGAGCATTACCATCCAAAACTAGTTTTAGTGCTTTATTCTTGTACTTATACTAATTGATGCAACACTTTTTTGTTATACAACTTTGCTAATCTTCATATTTAAACTCTTTTCATTTGTTTTTTTTCCCCCTAAGAAATATTCATTTTTCTGCTTAATTGATGAGGTAGGCCTGACGTGGACCTAGCCGACCCATTTCCCTTGAACAAGGGTCTGATCTATTTCTTTTGAAATATGTAGGGTTTCATGTTATTAATTAGCTAGTTAGTGGTCCAACGAGGATTACTTAACGAAAACTTTAATATTACTTTGGATTTGATGAGGACTATTAACAAAAACATTGTTATGCACTTTCTTCTATGCTCTTCTTTTTTCAAAGAATATATTTTTATTGCATTATGATCTATAAATGTCGGGCGCAATGGTCCACTAAGATTGTACATATGTTATATTAGCTAATGATAGTGACCAATAACGAGTCAAATTGATCATCACATGCTGGGCTGTGAACTGATTGAATTCACATTGGGTTATATTAGATTCGAATATTATTTAATTAATAAACATATCGGATCAAATTTTATGAATTGAAATCAACTTTTGAAAATAAGAATCTACATTAGATCGGATCGGATCAAATTTTATGAATTGAAATCAACTTTTGAAAATAAGAATCTACATTAGATCGGATCGGATTCGAAATTTCATTGAATTTATTATTTGGTTTTTGTAGAAAATTTATGCATATTACATTTAATATATTACTTGAATATAAAATACATTTCAACCATTATACATAACCTCTTCTTATTTCTATGCAAATTAAATTCAAAAAAAGAAAAGTAAAGAAAAAAGAATATTGCATAATTTTTTCCTTTTAATGATTTTTGGACCTTTTAGGATTTTAATTATTCTCTAATTAATTATTTAAAAAAAGAAGAAAAGAATAAAAAAATTGGCAAAATAATTTATCCCCCAATTCTAAAAATCCTTTATATATGGTGAAATCACTCTTTCGGATGACTTAATTCTCTCAATTGAAGCTAACCTCACTTCTTTTCTCAATTTGTTCAATTCTCTCGCTCGGGATTAAAAATTAACTCTCTCGATTGAGATCTCGGTTATATACTCAAGATAACCAAAACACAAAAATAATACAAAATATCCAAAAACAATAAAATTCAATCATAGTCCTCGACAATGATGCTAAAATTTAATGACATGTCATACCACCAAGAAATTAGTATTTTATATTTTTCTTACGGAGCTTTGAATTATGATTATGTAAGTAGGACAAGTAAGGGTTGAACCCACGGAAAAATGGAATCAATCAATCGTTATGATTGTTTGAATGTACTTGTAGTGTAACAGGGGGATTTTTATTTTTAGAATGCTTGAAAATAATAGAAAGTAGTAAAGAATAACAATATTAAAGAGGTCTTAGTTGAATTTCGGTATCCACTTCTAGTTTGGTTGTCGATCATCGATTAAATAATTAACTTATCCTAAACACAAATATTCATTGTAAGATAACAACATATATGTTGACCTTAGTTTTTCCTTACTTAGTCTTTAACTAAATATACGATACTCAATTGATTCTCGAGTTATTGAATAACCTACTAAGCGCTAAATATATTTAAGTCAATAACGAAATTGAGATGAGAAAGACAAATAAAACTAAGCCATCTTCCTAAGCATTAGAAAAGATGTAACCTATTTCTATGTTTTTCAAAAAATTGAACGAAAACACCACATAATCATCAACCTCTAATTATTACTCTATGCAAGTTTAGACAAGTAATTATACGGACTTGAATACTTAGCTAGCGATATGTAATATGACTAAAGAGTTAGCGTGCACTTTAATCAATTTAATCATACAACGGTAACCAATCATACAAAAAAACATAAAATATCCGATAAAGATAACTTTAGAAATAAAACCGGTAATCTCACAGCGATTAACCAAAAGCTTCAACTTGATTTAACAAAGAGTAGAGTTTAGTTGTTCATAATAAATTACAGAGAGAGTTTCTATGAAATGTGGCTCGCTAAAGGTTGGAAAATCCCCTAAATAATACCCTAGCTTTGCTTTTATACCTTAATACATAAAGTTACATAGTTTGTTGCTTAATATCGTATGGTTTGTAGCCTTAGAAAGTAAGTGTTGCACGACTTACTAACTAAGGCACACGATCATATGCCTTTGTTCTTCATCCCATATTCCCAAGCTTTTACTCGTGTATATTTCTTCTTCAAGCCGTGTTGAATCTCTTCGTCTATATAGACTTGCCTTGCTTTAAAGACACGAGCGTGTGATTTTACACTCGTAAATCATGTGCCACACCTTCTACTTGTGTGGCTTGTTTTTGCTTAAGAATCTACAAGTTTTCTTCCTTTTAGTCACACGGCCGGTAGCTACTTTCTTTGTTATTTCACATGGACGTATGACTCTTTTAAGCCTCTTTGAAGTTTCTCTCTTCCTTGCTTAGGTTTTGGGTCTCCTTGCTTTAATTCGTAATTTTTCCTACAAAACCTAAAACCATCATCTTATTCTTAAACAAAATAATATAATACAATAATTACTAAAAATTTCAATGTAATAGAGCATAAAAATCATGTTAATTATGCACTAATCAAATACCATCATGATTTAACTTTACTATTCCTCAAGCAAAAAAAAAAAAAAAACATAAATCACTTTCATAGGAATCACCGTTACATTTAGGATATGCAATAAACCTTTAAGCTCGTAGTTTACCTTCGATAGACGAGTTGTGCCTCATAAGGGTTTTCGGAAGATAAACCTATAAAATCGTTCAAACAATTATCATACTAGTATGATTGTTCTTTAACATTGATGTTTAATTCAGAATTCAACAAAATTCAACAATCAACTCGATAATATTCAAGATGTTATTATCATATCAATGCATGTCTCTAAATTGATTTATGCATCTTTATAGCTAAACATAATTCGGGCATGCAACACTAACTTTATTTCTACTCCTTTCCATCACTACAAACAAGGTAGTAAATAGAGATTTTCTTTAACTAATTTTTTTTTTCATTTTAAGCATCCTAAATTCTTTTTCATTTCAAGGCCTTGATAGCTTTTTTCTAAGCGGTCACTTGCCTTTTTACGCCACTACCGATATTTATGATGAAGGTAACCGGTTACTTAACAAGTCTTCAACATAGAGTGCTTTGCATACTCATAATTTAAATTATCTTTTGACGTAAAAGTAAACATTTATGATGAATACTCCTATTTACTAATCAACTCAAATCATTAGAGTAGAATTCTTAATTACTTGAGCCAAATTTTTTAATGGGATGTTTTTCATATTTCTTCCTCAAATACAAATTAGAAAATCTCATTTATTTAAACTATGCTTAGATCTAGTTTACAAAAGGTTTGTTTTTCTTTTAAAGTCGGTATTTCTACCTAAATTATGTTCAATCATAAAGACACATAAAGCTCTCTAGCATGTATGCACTTTTGTAACAATAATATCTCAAATGTTCTCATTCTTCTCATCAAATTCAACAATATACATCAATCAAGAAGAACCTCATACTAAACATGGCATTTGTTTCATTTTTTTATAGAGGTACAAAATAAACACATAAATTACACAAAAAAAAATAAAAATAATAAAAACCTAAATGCTAAACGCACCTTCACACTTGAACCATACATTTTCCTCAATGTGTGCATAAATTAGCAAATTAAAAATAACATAAAAAGATAAAGAAATGGATAAGAAAGCAAATTTGGATGGTTGTTTTTAGTATAGAGGCGGTGGCGGTGGTGAAAAATACATTGTGAAGATGATGTAGGGATGGCCAAGTTCGGGCATTGACCATTTGAAAGCCGACTACGGTATTGGCATTTGTAGCTTGAATTGCTCATTTAGTGCTTCAAATTAACTATTGACATTATTGTTCATTATCCATATTTGTTCATTCAATATGTCAAAACGGTACGTTCACATTGATTCGAAGTCATCTAGTCGTGACACGAATTGCTCCATCCTTTTTATATATCCACTCGAGGTGCCTCGCTTTGGCTATGAGTTATGCTTCATCCTCACATTCACTATCATTATCACCTTTGACCTCTCGCCTTTGTCTTTTGGCTGGTCGGATGAGATACCTTTTCGCTTTCTTCTCCAACAAACTAATTTTTATCAATTTTTTAAGGTCAACTACTAACCCTTTTGTTTGTGTTAAGTTAGTGGTGTTCCTATTGAATATCTTTACTTTTTAAGCATTATGAGTGATGAACTCACCAATGATGATTCCATCATTTTTCAACTTCTTGACCGTCAAGAAGCGATCTACCAAAATATAGGAAAGATCAACCTTCACCTTTTGAGAGATGAAGTATAGAATTGCCAATTCGATTTTACTTACCACCCAATTATTTTTTTCCCTTTCACACTACATCCATGCTAGCACCCGATATATATACCAATAAGTCGGGTTTATTATCACCAATACTTTCGATTATAATGAATTCTATACTACCTATAGTGAACCTATAATCTCCCTCTAAAAGGGCTTCTCAAACCTAAAAGCTATTGCTTTCTATCACCATGCGGCCAACCAAACATATTCATCGTAGTATTCACATCAACACTATATTTTTTATTTGTTATGTGAAAAATAAAATAATCATGAGCTAGCTATTGCTCCTCCTTTATCATTTCCAATCGAAACAAACTTAAAAACTCCTATGTTAACTCCTTATAAGAAGGAGCATCAATTATTAACAAATTCACCCATCCTACAAGTTCCAAGCATCTCCCCCACTTCTCTTAACAAATCCATAACATAAATGTTTGTTATCACTTTTCTATTCTATAAAATATTATAGTAGGCTTCTTGCTCTTCATTTTTAAACTCAATCCTAGGGTAAGATTTGAAAAGGTAGCCTTCCTTTATGGCCGGTTCCTTCCTATGAGTGCTCTTTCCTTGTTGTGCCATCATTTGCTTTCTCTTGTCTCTTAAAGTAGACATTGTTGTTTCTAGGATACCTTTGAGGGAAGAAAGATTGAGGGTTCTTTAGTTGGATGGTGTAAAGGGGTTCTTTGGTGATCTATAATGGAGTGATAATGTTGATTTATAGAGGTATGGTTTATCATGGTGGTTATGTGTGAGAGATTTATATCCGAAAAAGAAGAAAGAATAGAGAAGAAGAAGATGGCGGCACAATATGACTTTTAGAGAAGATGAAGTCATACAACTAGGTTTTTAGTTTATATAGGGATAAGTTTTTGAAAGGCAAACCATGTGACTTTTAACCTAAAAAAAGATACGTTCGTGTAACTTTTATGTGCAAACCGTGTGTCTTTCTTTACGTCCGTGTGTCTTTTCTTCTCCCTAACCAATGCAATGGTTTGAATTCCATACGACCATATAGAAATCTTTACGTAAACTGCGTGAAATCACTCTACCCGTATCTCTTATAATCTAAAAACTCCATTCAACTCATACGATCATGTAAGATTACTATACAAATCATGTGAAAACCATTCTATTTCGTGTGTCTTTTCCTTTTTGAAATTTGAATTATCTCAATTGAGTCACACAATCATGTGTCTTTTACTACATAAAATTGTGTAAAAACTCTACTATCCATGTCTCTTTTCTCCTTTCTTCAATTTTCATTCATTTTTTAGGCACACAAATCTGCCATTTCCTTCTACAAATCGTGTGAATGGTTGCTACTCGTGTTACTTTTCTCTCTTATTTTTGTTTGTAGCCTTTTTTTAAGCACATAGACGTGTGTCTTTCTTCTCTAAATTGTGTCTTTTGCCACTCGCTTGGGTTCTCTTCTTTGCTCTTTGAAAATTTAGCTAAATCTACACACCTAAGTATCTATACCGCACATCCTTTCTATTAAGTTAAGTATAGGTGAAATTTAAACATAAAATCAAATGACTAACTTAAAATTTAAATCAAAATTCAAAATTTACAAGAATCATTAGGTTGTCTCCCAATAAGTGTTTTTTTTTATATCGTTGACTCGACTTTACCTTTCCCTATCAAAGGGGATCTTTTATTGTCAAGCTCAATCTCGAGCATCCTTGTATCCTAGCATTATCCTTATTGAGGATACTAAACCAAATCATCTCACCATCAAACTTCATGGTGAGAGCTTCCTTATGGATATTTATGTTTATTCTTACTGGTCTTTAGGAATGGCCTCTTTAACGGGAAAGGTATGGGATTCTATGGAGATTTGTCTCTTATCTTCAAGATGTAGAAATTAATTGAGAACATAAATTGGTTCAACTACATAAGAATATCTTTCAATACCCTTTCGGGGTAGGCATTAATGTGATCGACCAATTGTATGATCACATTTTTATTTTTTAAAGACCACTAGATTTAGTGCAACATATATACAAAGTATGTCATTGCATTAATTGATTTCCCTAAATCTAACATGGTCTTGTCTATTTTCTTACTACTCGATTTGACTTAATATAGTGAACATACCCGGATTCGTACACTCGGGAGGGATTTTTTGATGCAATACCATGAAAATATTCTCCCTTATTCTTACTTTTTCATTCATGTTCAGCCTCTTCTTGTTTGTGCACAAGTGCTTTAAGAACTAGATATATCGAGGCACTTGTTTATGGCCTTCAATAAAGGTATGTTCACCTCTATTTTGTTGAATAGCTCAAAGATCTCTTTTTCTTTCTCTTTCTTTAACTCTTCTTTCCCGGGCTTTTCTAACTTGCGAGGAAATGATACTTGATCAATTAGAAAATAAGTAAAATGGTTAAAATTTATCGTAGAGCTTGGTGTCCTCCCATCAATGGTTGTGCTCTCCTTCCGTTCCTTTGTCTTTACTCTTTTTTTCTTCCAATAATTTAGACATCCTTTTACTTGGTTGCTCTACCCAATCACCACTCCTTAAGGTCATAGCACTCGGATTCTCCTTGGGATTATCATCATTTAGGATGGTAATTTCCCTCCATCTTGAGCCTTTAAATGACTCACAACGAGTCACTAGTTGACTCATTTGATTTTTTAGATTTTGAATGTTTAATCTAGTCTCTTGCTAGAATTGTTTAGTGCTCGAATGAGATACTTCACTATTTCTTCTAGAGAATTTTTAGAATATGGTGAGGCTTGTTATTGAAAGGGCCTAGGTTGGTACCCTTGTTGCCTTTATTGATAGAAGTTTTACCCACCTTGCCTATTATCCCTATACCTCAAGTTGGGGTGATCTCTCCAATTAGGATTATAAGTATTAGAGTAAGGATGATATGGCTTTGGTTGGCCACCTCCAAAGCTTTCGACTACATATACCTCTTTTGTGTGTCCTCTTGTAAGGTCGAGCATGCATCCGTTATATGTTCGGTAGTAGAATAAATTCCACAAACCTTAACCGTTTATAGATTACCAACCATTATATATCTCACCAAAGAAGTCAAATCCGACATCCGATGCTCTAAACTCGAAATGTTGATCTCATTAACCCTTTTTGTTACGTGATCAATCCTCACACCAAACTGCTATGAGTTAGTAGTCATGTTTAATATTAGAGCCCTTACAACATTAGGCATTTTATCTACCAGTGCTCATTCATTCGTCACATCTATCATGCTTCTCTTCAAAAAGAGCAAACCCTTATAGAACTAAATAATCAATAGCCGATAAAAAATCTAATGGTGTGGACAAATTGGAACATAACTTTTTAAACCACTCTCAATACTCCTAAAGAGTTTCTCTAGTAAATTATCGAATCCCATAAATTTCCTTCCTTATACTTGTAACCTTTGAAGCAAGAAAGTACTTCATTAAAAATATTTGCTTCATTCTTTTCTAAGAGTCAATTGATCCTATATGGAGATCATATAATCGATCCCGAGCATCCCCATCCAAGTGAAACAATGGAATGCCTTCAATTTGATTTGCTCTTTCAATATTTCTTGTGGTCTCATGGTTGAGTAGACCATATGGAATTCTTTGACATGTTTATGAGGCTCTTCTTTAGCTAGACCTTGAAATTTTGAAACCGGATGTATCAATGTTGATTTTAGCTCAAACACCACCTCTAGATTAGGAAACTTGATACATAGAGGTCGCCGATTAAGATCAAAAGTAGCCAACTTCTTGTTTACCCTATTCGTAGCCATATCTTCTTATTCTCGATCACTCGATGATAAAAAGTCAAGAATCATGTTATACCCGGTGAAATCACTCTTTCAAATGACTTAATTCTCTCAATCGAAGCTAACCTTGCTTCTTTTCTCAATTTGTTTAATTCTCTTTCTCGCTCGAGATTAAAAATCAACTCTTTCAGTTGAGACTCGGTCATATACTCAAGATAACCAAAACACAAAAACAATATAAAATATCCAAAAATAATAAAATTCAATTATAGTCCATGACAACGATGCTAAAATTTAATGACGTGTCATACCACCAATAAATTAGTAATTTATATTTTTCTTACGGAGATTTTAATTATGATTATATAAGTAGGACAAGTAAGATTTGAACCCACAAAAAAGGTAATCAATCAATTATTTTGGTTGTTTAAATGTTCTTGTAGTATAACAAGGGGGTTTGTGTTTTTAAAATGCTTAAAAATAATAGAAAGTAGTAAAGAGTAACACTATTAAAAAGGCCTTAGTTGAACTTCGTATCGACTTTTAGTTTGGTCGCAGATCATTGATTAAATAATTAACTTATCCTAAATATGAATATTCAGCGTAAGACATGTATGTTATTGCAATCTTTCCTTTGTTAGTCGTTAATTAAATATACGATATCCAATTAATTCCCTAGCTATTGAAAACCCTATTAAATAAGTAGATAGATTTAATCCAATAACATCTTTAAAATGAGAAAGATAGGTGAAGCTAAGCCACCTTCTTAAATGTTAGAGAAGATGTAACCTATTTTTATGTTTTTCAAGGAATTGAATGAAAACACCACATAATTATCAACTCTTGGTTACTACCACATGCAAGTTTAGACAACTAATTACACAAACTTGATTCATCATTTTTCAAACGAAAGCCAAAACCATCATCTTATTATTAAACAACATAATATAATACAATAATTATTAAAAAATTTAATGTAATAGAGCATAAAAATCATGTTAATTATGCATTCATCGGTAACTATCTCCCACAAGCCTTCCACTTTAATCCTCACATTAGCTATACACAACCACACTTATCACCTTGCTATTTTCTCACCATCATCTCTCTATATCCCATTTCTTCTCCCTTACCTTACTAGAAAAACCATAAACCATACCACACAACCATCTCTCATGGTTAAAACACATAAAATCATGGCACCCCACTAGCTTTCATCTCTATCACAAGTAGCTGACTTCAATAAATCCTAAACGCGAGTTACCACTTAAACCACCACGAGACCCCTACACATAAGGATATGAGATGAAGGTTGTAGTTGATACGTGCTATTGTTAGTCAAGTTACAAGCTTAAAGATGAGCAACGATATTGAAGACCATAAGCACAAAAACAAAATTAGATATCAAAAGAGGATTTTATCAAACACTTGGTAGATAGTTCACCAAGTACCAAAACTAAGCTCTTACTAGTAACCATATACCCTTCATCTCACTACTCGCCAAGCTATCTATCCTTACCAAAAAACAATAACCACATTTACCACTCGCCTAGCACCACTAGACCCTATACTACTTAAAACCCTAAACGAACCTCTATACATCTCTATAGACCTCTTTCTCTCATCCATAAATCCATCATCTTCTTCCTCATCACTATCTAAAACTAGTTGAAGCCTACACATCATCACAGCTTTTCCTCCAATATAACTCTTCCAAACCCCAACCAATAGTCTTGCCTATGCCAAGCCATCTTCTCCATCTTCATCACCCACACCAAGCATCCTTTTCATCTTCATCACCCACACCAAGCCATTTCTTTATTTTCAACACCATCACCAAAAACACCATCCACAGTCATTTTTAAAACTCGATAAAAAAAACCCACCACACTTTCTTTCATTATTACCTTATACATTGCTAAAATCCTTCAAGGAAAAAAAAGACATCTCATTACAACCCCTTACCTCACTAAAAAAAACCCATCAAAACTACTTGTTATCACTACCCATTGACCCACTACAAATCCACCATAATCCACCACTATAAAGCTCATTTATAGTAGCTATCTTCGTAGCTACAAGGTCCCACCATAACAAACAACATCAATAAGCTCGTCTCATGGTTACAAACCCATTATCTTCAAGCCTACCGTCACCTCTACTCCCTACCCTCAAGGCCACCATAGATCTATTATTTTCACCTCTTCTTCCCTTTAACAATCACAATCGTATCTAACCAAAACCTAACAAAAAAGCTTAAATCTAGCTAAAACCTACTTTTATGTCAATCACCTATAAAGCCCTATCACCATCATTCCTTTTAACCAAAGCCTCCTCCACTAGACCCTCATACCGCCATTAAAGCCACTCTCAACCCCTACTAATAAAGACCCAACTACCAACGGACAATGAATGGAAGAAACAAGAGATGCCCAATATGGGAGTCATACAGGAATTTTATCGAACATTTGATAGATAGATTCAAAAGCTACATACCACCCTCTTTCACCAGTACCATAACCAACCTCCCTTATTGCCCTTACCGAAATCCATCTAAATAACCAAAAAATTGAGTTTAAAATACTTACAATCTTGCTAGCATGTAGTTCGGTTAGATAAATACAATGTTGCTATTAGAAAAAAAAAAAAGCTAAGTATGAAATAGCCATGGCTCGACCAATGTGTAGATTGGCCAAATGAATATAACATTGCCGTCAAAAAGAAAAAATCAAGTATGAAACACTCACAATCCGACCAACACGACTTGGACGGATGAACATGGTGTTGTCATAAGAAAAGAAAAAACTAAGTATAAAATACTCAAGACTTGACTAGCACGTAACTTGATCAAATCAACATGATGTTCCCATTAGAAAGAAAAAAAACTAAGTATGAAATACTCAAATCCTAGCTAGTGTGCAACATGGCCAAATGAACATGTAATCGCTATCGAGAAAGAAAACCGAGTTTGAAATACTCTCCGGGGGTGTTCACTTTTTAGTTTAAACTAAAAAACTAAACTAAACCAAAATATCAATTTTGATCTAGTTTTTTATTCAAATTTATATTTAAAAAATTGAACCGAATTTACAATGGTTTTCAATTTCGATTTGGTTTTCAAAATTTGAAAATCAATTTCCACTAAAAACCAAAATAGATATAGCTAATTGATTTTTATTTTATATAATTAAAAAAATTAGGCTTAGTTAGAACATTTCTTATTAGACATTAAAGAACTCTATACATATAAAAAGCTTTGAAAAAGCAAGCCAACAACCCACTAAACCTAAAGGCTTAGAAGGCCACGAAATAGCAAGCCTAACATCCTATAGGAATTACTCGTAAGTAATAGAATAAGAAGTCCGGCTTCTTTTTATAAGTGAACACTCCCTTTTAAATCCCAAACTAAGAGATGTAGGATTGTTATTAGTTACAAGATTAAGTTAGTGAACCCGTAATGTATTTGTGCTCTTGTATCCCACATTGTAAGAAAATAAAATGGGAAGATAGGAGTAAGGCTATAAAAGTAACTTACTTAAGCTAATGTTCAAGTATCCTACGTGGAAAAAAAAAAAGAGAGAGATAGGACTATGGCTATAAAATATACTTGTGTTTTATTTATTAAAGCTTGGATTTTCATAGAGAATTTCTCGGTAATAGAAGTTCTTTGTTAGTGCTTAAAGTTTACATTGGTCCTTTAAGATTCAAAAATTTTGTAAATTCAATTTTTCCTTAAAACCAAAAATTTAAGATCAAAATATTTACAACTAAAAATCAAACAATTGAAATTTATTCAGTTTGAGTTTGGTTTATATTTTTAAGGATTTGATTAATCAAAACTGAACCAAAATTATATGAAACTGAAATAAAAAAGAAATAAACACCCTTAATACTCACAGTTTGGCTAGCACAAAACTTGAATGATGGACCTAGCGTTGCTATCAAAAAGAAAAAATAATGAGTATGAAATAATCATAACCATATCAATTCATAGCTTGGCCGGATGAACATGACGTTCTCATAAAAAGCCGAGTATGAAATACTCATAGCATGGATAACGCTCGACTTAGCCGGATGAAAATGATGTTGCTATTCAAAAAAACTAAGCACGATATACTCATAGCTTAGCCGGATGAACATAGTGCTACCATAAAATAAATAAATAAATATAAAATACTCACGAACTTAACTAGCATGTAACTTTTTCGGATGAATATGACATTGCCATTATAAAAAATATTTGAGCATAAAATACTCATGACCTAATCAATATGCGGCTTTACTAGATGAACATGGCTTTACCATTGGAAAGAAAAAAGCTAAGTATATAAAATACTTATAGCATGATTAGTACACGACTTGGTCAAAAGAACATGAAGTCGCCATTATAAAGAAAGAAGAAAACCAGGTATAAAATACTCACAATCCGGACATAATGTAGCTTAGCCAAATGAACATGATATTGCCATAAACAAAAAGTATGAAATACTCACAGATTAGCCAACACATAACTTGACCAAATGAATATGATGCTATCATCGGGAAGAAAAAATACTAGATATAAAATACTCACGAGTACGGCTAGTGTATAGCCTAGGTATATGAATATGGTGATGCCATAAAAGCTGAGTATGAAATACTCATATCCTATCTAGTGTTCAGCTTGGCCAAACAAACATGGTATTGCCATCATAAAGCAACAAAAAAAAAAGGTGAGTATGAAATACTCATAGTCTAGTCGACGAGTAGCTTGGCCAAATAAACATGATGTTGTCATCCTAAAAAAAAAAAAGAAAAGAAAAGAAAAGAAAATCTAAGTATGAAATACTTATAGCTTAGCCAACTCGAAGTTTGACTAAATGAACATAATATCACCATAAAAACAATATGAAATACTTATAGCCGACCGAGTGTGTAGCTTGCTCAATTGAACATGGCATTGTCATCATAAAAAAAGAGTATAAAATACTCAAGCCCTAATCAACGTATAGTTTGGCTAAATTAATATGGATTTGCCATTAAAAAGAAAAAATTAAGAATAAAATACTCATAGTCCGACTAGCTCAAAACTTGGCTAAATAAATACGACATTGCCATTAGAAAAAAGAAAACCAAGTATGAAATACTCATAGTTTGACTAGATAAATATGTCGTTGTCATAAAAAATACTAAGTATGAAATACTTGTAGCACGGCTAATGCTCATCTTGGCTCGATGAACATTGCATTGCCATCGAAAGAAAAAAAATTAAGTATGAAATACTCACGGCCTAGTCGGTATACGACTTGACCGGATGAACATGACGTTGCCATCGAAAAAAAAAATGAAATACTCACGGTCTTGCTAGCAAGCGACTTAGCCACATATTTATTTATTTATTTTTATTTTTGAAGTGCCAAGTACATGCATTTTGTTTTTTAATCATAATGATTAAACAATATTTAACCATAAGGTGAAACCAATCTTTAATAATTTTTTTTATTAGGAAGAAATACTCAAGAATTACAAGAGTCAAGAACAAGTTTATTAGTAAAAATTAAGAGTTTTAAAAAAGAATGTGTAACTTAGTTATCAATGTCATCTACTTTTTTGACATGGAACATGATGTGGCTGGGAGCAACTTAGTAAATGTGAGTTTAACTCTTCTTTTCCATACTCAACTAAGTCAAAAGAAATGGCATTCGGTTAGCTATTTTTGCAATTTTGGTGTTGTGGTAGGGTTTCTTTAAAATTATTTTCATCGTAAAAAATGATCTCTCCCTTGTTTAGATTTTCTTCAAATAAAAATCTCAAGTTAAGATAGTCTTCTATTGAATGCCCCGCGTATCTATGACATTGATAATCCTTGAGATTTTCTTTATCTTTTTGATATGAGAATTTCTTCACTCATGAAAGGATAACAACTTGGTCAACCACCTATTGATTTAACAGAGCATGTACCATGCCCATGGTGAAAGAAAAAGGTAGTGGTGGATTCGGATGTGCAACTGCTTCTTTTAGTCTTCTATTAGTTTGTTCATCTAACTAGATGGTGTTCATTGAATAACCTCTTTTGGTACCGAGTAACAACGAAGTGAAGTCATTCCTTCTATAAATGACAATGGAGTTATTGGTTCGGTGAGTGTTTTTTATTAAGGTAGAAAAAATTGTTAAGCCTAAATTCTCAAGATTATCATGTATTCTTTGTATATGCCTTGGATACATAGTTTGGCAACTTCTTTCTCATCAAAACCCTCTTGAATGTCCAGAGTATGGTCTCTAAACTACTTAACTTACTCCAATAAATCTTTTCAACAACTTTGATATTCTTTTCCTAAGACACGATCACCCTTTTATGGGTGGAGAAAAATTTCTTAGTAAATAGCTTGCACATAATCGCCTATATCTAGACAGAGTTAGAGGTCAAATTTACATATTAAGTGTATGCTTTCTTATTCAACGATTTAGAAAATTCTTTTAGCTTTAAATCATCATCTAAGCCATAAAAGCTTAGGGTTTCTATAAACTTCATGAGATGCTTATTGGCATCTTTTTATTTTGCATTGCAAACTTCAAATTTAGAACTCACGTAGGCCTTCGAATAAAGCTTTATGACAATGTGAGTTGAATAGGAAATTTTGAGATCAAACTTGCTAGTTGATTTTGCTAACTTTCATTTAAAGAACTTTTCTAATACCTCTTCGGTAAGATAGTGATATTATCATTAAAGGTAGTAACATAATGAGGTGGTTGGTAGTCATGTATAGCCGCGCGATGGTTGTTTGATGGAAAAAATGCCTTTTCTATCTTTTGATTGAACATGTGAAATAAGATAATCATCAACAATAATAGTTGGTAGTGTTATAGTGCGAGGGATAACAATTTAGAGAATTTAAACTATAGATAGTGGTTATGTGATATTACAAAAGATTTAGGTAAATACAACATTGTTGTCTTAGAGGACTTTAAAAATCTATTATTGTTCCCTGCTACGAGTATGAGTTGAGCATCTTAAAAAACCTTTAACACTTTTATCATGGCCTAAAGACACTGAATATGGAACAATTATGATAGGGGCTTGGGCAACAAGTCAAGGTAGGACACCTCCTAGTTGTGCTTGGTAGTGTTGGTAAGCTATCACTATTAATTTAAGGATTTGGATGATTTTTGATATTCTCAATGTTAAGTATACTAGCATTGTTAGTATTATGATTAATATCATACAAAGTATCATAATTGTTGTCAACGATTGAGCTAGCACCAAGACTCGATGTTCTTCTTGGTGGTCATAAAATGGACCTTTGTACTTCGGAATCACTAACTCTATAATGGAGTCGCCAAAATACATAAGATGATCAAATGATTGTCGGTAAGCTAATCAAGGTATAGAAAGCCGGTGTTGTGACTTGTAAAGCAACAAGTCAATAACCAAGTAATAATGATGCAAATTGTGAGAAATATGGAAGAGAAATAAGTAATGCTAGCAAGACACAAGTCAATTAACCGATAGGTGAATAGTCAAAAACCAAACGAGATAGAGCTTTAGGTATTGTCCGGTGTATGGGTAGTAAAGGTTTGTGATAAAAAGTTTTGGAGTTTTCTTTACTAGAGATTAAAAATTCAAAAGTCAAAAGTTTTCTCGATACAAAAGTTCTTATTCTCTCATAATGATATGAGATTGATATTTACAATGAAAGAAGATGGTCATTGACCACATCATGTCATGTCATCCAAGTTTAGACGATCAAATTTGGTTTGAAGAATTTAATTTTTTTAAGCTAAACTTCTTTAGCATTATAGTTAAAAATAAAAAAAGGTAAAAATTGAGTCTTCCTCTAGCAAATCCTGCTTTGGGCCCACCAAATCAATTTTTCTAATGCATTTAAAAAATAAGACATAGACACCAACCCTCCCAGAGACATATATGTCTATCCTTACAACCCATGATCTTGTATTGAGCGAGACTCATCCTCAATCCATTATTTGCGAGTGTAGTTTGGGTTTATGTCAAAAATTTGAGAAAAATAACATGGATTAGCTAAGTTATTTAATTAATTTTTTTGAGACAAATTTAACCTATACAATGGGTTATTGTTTTTATATTTCTTTACAAATACAAGCGCTAATTGGATGCAATTTTGTTTAGTTTTCATTGCATAGACAAGAGGTTCAAAATAAATCACTTATTTTTTTCCTATATAAAATGGTTCTTGTTTATTATGTAAAAGAAGTGTTTGAAAAAAACACTTATGAAAGTGTGTACATTACTATAATGAAAGAATAAGTATAAGATTATGGTGTGTATCTCATTTGATTGAAAGTGTTTAACCAAATTTAAAAATTCGGACTCCAAATCGAATTCGAAAAATCAAAATAAATTAGATTCGCTTTTTCAAAAAAATTTAATTCAAACACTTATGAAAGTGTGTACATTACTATAATGAAAGAATAAGTATAAGATTATAGTGTGTATCTCATTTCATTGAAAGTGTTTAACCAAATTTAAAAATTCAGACTCCAAATCGAATTCGAAAAATCAAAATAAATTAGATTCACTTTTTCAAAAAAATTTAATTCAAAAACCAAATTAAAATAAATATTTCTATTCATTTCAATTCAATATGAATTTTCATTAAAATCGAATACCGTATACTCCAAATAGCAAGCATTAAAGGTAGACGAACCAATACTATCAAAAAAAAAAAAAAAAATGAAAAATAGAAGCAGCAGACTGGTTTAGCTTAACGTGGTTAATGTTATCACAGCCCATTAGGATGAGCCAAGCTGTGGTGCCTGTTGAACTTTAGTGGGGTAAGCTGGTTTCACGATGGACCCTAATTTGAATCTGAAGAACAGTAATCCAAGAAGATGATAACTCAAAATTCACACCCAAATTAAAAGGGTGGTCAATCCATGCTTTTATTTTATAACCCAAAGTGGAAGTCTATTGCACGTGTTCAACTCACGTGCTATCTAGATTCTTACCATCTCGGGTTAGCTTTGATTAATGTGCACAAGGATTTTGGGGATTGGGAACTTGGGACCATATGGCAATTATTGTACTCCATGATAATCATGAATCCTATACTGCATTAGACTCGGGCCTATCTTTTTACAGAGATATCAATGTCAATTCATATCATCCTCATCCAAAAATTTAACATATGAAAGAAAAATGTCCAATCCATAATAATGGACTCTAAACTTAATTGGATAAGATTAATATTTACAATTTATATTATTAATTTGGGGATGCCAGAGATTTTGTTAATGTTAGAGAGTTAGTGTTTCCTGGGAATTGTTGGTTTTTAAAGTGTATATATGTATATATATATATATATATATATATATAAAGCAGTATTTGGTTTGGGTCCACGTTATTTAAAAAAATATATTTTGCTTTTGAATCAAAACAAAAATATCTTATTTTAATTAAAAGAAAAATAATTTATTGAGGAGGTCACTATTTTATTAAGTAAAGATATAATTTTATAAAGTAAAGCAATTAATTATCAAAAATACAGTACAACACAACATAACATAATTATCAAAGCATAACATAACACACACATACTAAGCATATGCATTTAATATAAAATTAGTGTTTGCTTCTTGTCTAATAACTTAAAGCTTTTAAATTAATAAAAAGAAAAAAAAACTCTAATAATCTAGAAACATCATCTTACATTGGCTTGTTGTATATTAATATATTCAGAAAGTTAATTAGCATTTCAAAAATTTTATTATTTTATCCTGGACGTCTAGATACAGTTGCTAATTATATATCTCTATCCTTTAGAATGTGTTTAGAGCATCAAATAGAACTAAACTGAACCTAACAAAATAAGATGTAAGGTGTTTGGTCCACACTTTGAAGAAGACAAGCATTATTCCTCATCCTGTCCAAAATTGTTCCAAAGGTAAATTCTTATTCCACCATAGGAGATGGAACAAGTATGTCTAATAACTTGGATAAATCATTATTTTTCAGTTTTTTTTCATATTATCTATCTATCACTCATTTATTATTTAATTTGATTGATTAAAGTTTGACTGAGTTTATCTAGATTTTATTAAAATAAATTATCACATATAGGGGCTTAATTGCAAATATGAAGTTGGTATTTTCAAAAAAAAAAAAAAAATTATCATATGTTTAAAGTTTTTAGATGTCTCTATGTTTCATATCTATTTCTATTGTTAAACATAAGCTTACAGCTAGTTTGATGGAGAGTAATACTCGTCAATTTGAAATTATTGAGTCAAGTTAATAAATGATTGGACATATAGTTGGCAGAGAGACTGAGAGTTGACTGGATTACACTGATTAACGGTTGAGATCAATCCTTGGAACGCAGCTACTGCTTCGAGGAAGTCTTGACGTGGGCAAATTCTTGAAGCTTCTATTCTCACAACTTCGTTTTGCTATATCCTTCATTGCACGCGTTAATGAGAGTTTAGGATTGAGTCTAGTGGTGTTGTTGAACTTTTGACAAAAATCCCTGTGAGAGCAAACAGCTTCTTGAATGGCCACTTTTGGACCTTGTGTCAATCTTTCTTTAACAGCTTCAGAACAAAGGCCACAGACCCAATTACCCGAATAAGACCCCTTAACTTTCGAGATATAATCTTGCGTGCAGTCCTCTTTGAGTCCACAACATTCACATTCTGCTTGCTTGACTTCATCAATCGTAGCAATGGCTTCCAAAGTTTCATATTTGTCAATTTCATATGAAATGTCAGATACCACTCTTCGAAGCCTTTTGTCGCTCTGCACATAGAGAGAGAGACCAATTAAATACAAGTAGACAAATTTGACAATTAATGAGAATAGACAATACCGTGATCACCACAAACACTTCTTGTTTTCGATAGCAATATTGCTGGTACCATATCCTTCAAAAATGAAAATTTTTGATTGAATGTAAACTAATAATTTCTAAGGCTGATGCAAGTGCTTGTATATATATATATAGTATGAGCAGTTTGTTCGAGTCATGATGCTGATTGGAAAGCACTTTACAGTTACAGATAAGAGTTGCTTCTCAGTGCAATCAATATTAATGAGCAAATTGCTTTACTGGCTAGGCTAGCTAGGGGATTTGCATGCAGAGAAAATTGACACACAAGGGAGTTGATGGAGATGGTATGCGTATGAATAAAGACGGTCGTTCATGCGTCATAAAAAGTATGGAATTTTTTACCCTCGTGAGGATTCACGAGTTGCATCAATCCTACATGCATTTTATTTTTTGATTCGTTGTGTGAAAATAGATTGAAAGTGATTCATCACCGTATGTCATCTTAATATTATTAGTCAATGAACTATGGAAGACATAAAGTGAAACAAAAAATGTTTACATGTTGTGAGAAATTATAATTGGAGAAAATTCAAAGATAAGACCGATGGAGCTTTAATCTAACTGTTCGGGTTCCATGGTTTCGTGGTCTACCTTTTTTACGTTTAAAATAAGGAAAGAAAGGGATATAAAGATTAGGACTGCATGCTGATCATGGGAAGAGAGAACTAGCTCGGTCCAGTGGCTGGTAAATGCTCCCAAAACTTAAAAGCAAAAAGGAGAAGTTGATAAATATTTACGTTCTCGTGATGATTATGGGCTTTATATATACGAATAATTATAAGATGGGCATATTTGAGTCATTACTCTTTATTGTTCACGATGAATCAGAATTAACAGTGGTGTAGCATTGGCTGCAATTCTATAGTGGCGGGTGGTGCTATTGGTACGTACTTATTTCTTTGCTAATGTCAATCCATTCTTGTATCCATCTAAAATGTCAATATTATTTATCTCTCAGATATAATCTAATATTTGATATTAATAGTTAAATTCAGTAGAGGGTAGACGCAAGATGCCAATGAGAGTGTTTGGGTTTGTAGAATATTTTCTCTCTAGGTATTATTTTGTGATACCCTATTTTATATATATTGTTTGTCATAGTAGATAAATATAAATATGTACAAGAGATAAGAAACCTATCTATGTTATGAATCTATTTTGTTGTTGAACACATTGAAGAGATTTTGAAGATAGAGTCGAAGTAGCAACGAGTAGGACTCCACACGATAGCAACAATAGCAACAGCAGGAGTCCTCATGACGATAGTTGTGGCTGCACTCACAATAGTAGTAACAACAATAGCAGCAATAGGATTCCTCACGACAATAGCGAGTGGTTGCACTCATGACAATAGTAGTAGTAGGAGTTGCGGCGATGCTCGGAAGTCTTTGGAGAAGAGGAAGTAGAAGCATGTCTTAATACTCCCCCACAAATAGAATGTGGTCTTACACCCACGGATAGTTTGTCAAGCAAAAATAAGAAACATCATGTTGATAATGGTTTTGTAAGAATATCAACAATCCGATATTGACTAGATATGAACAAGACTTGAAGACTCCTCTTCAAAACCATGTCTCTAACAAAATGGAATTCAATTTCAACGTGCTTTATCCATGCATGGAATAGTGGATTTACTTGTCGAGTATGTAGCCCTAATATTGTCGCATAAAATAATTTTTTTTGAAGGCAAGACCTTCCCAAGTTCGACAAGGAGGGAAGTGACCCAAGTCATTTTAGCATCTAGATCAACAATAGCTTTATAGTTTGCTTCGGTAGAGCCTCTAGCAATAGTCTTTTGTTTAGATGATTTCCGGAAGATCAAATTCGGATTAATGTAGATAGCATAACCCCTTATAGACTTTCTGCCATCCATAGATCCGACCCAGTCGGAGTTTGAAAAATACAAGACACATGCTTGCGAAGGTGCGGACTAAGAGATGCAATGTTCTTGAGATATTAAAGAATTCATTTGGTAGCAATCCAATGGTCGGTGGTAGGAGCTCGCATGAACTGACATAGTTTATTGACAACATATGTGATGTATGGTTTGGTAAGTATAGCATATTGTAAAGGCCCCAACAACCTATCTATGTAATGTAACGTCTTCAAAGGTTGCAATGAAATCCTTTGTCAACTTAGAAGTGGTTGGCATTGGGGTAAAGACTCGGTTTGTAGTTTGTCATGCCATGCTTGGCTAATAAATCCAGAATGTATTGATGTTGGGGTCAAAGGATACCATTCTTGGTATGTATTATCTCAATACCAATGAAGAAATTCAAAGGGTCGAGATCTCTTGTGCCAAATTTAGAGATCATAGTCTAAATAATACGCTATAGAAACAAAGGATCATTCCCTATAATAATGATGTCATCTACATAAATGAGCAAAAAAAAACCCTATAACTAGTGGAATTATAAATGAAGAGTGAATTATCTATCTTAAAACCAACAAACCCAAAATCAATCAAAAAGTCATTGAGGCATAAGAACTAAGATCTATAAAATTGTTTTAACCCGTAGAGTGATCTATGCTTTGGTGGCGAGATATGGTTAGGGTAATTAGCATTTGCAAAACCTATTGGTTGATTCGTAAACACCGATTTGCTTAGAGTACCATTAAGAAAAGTGTTATGGATATCTTTTGATGGATATCTTTTGATTCCGCAAGAGTACGGATCGCTCAAGTAGTATAAAAAGATATCGTTCCCACGAGGACTATGTTTTATCCACCAATTGTCTTAGTTTTGATTTGTTTAAGATTAATACAATAAAGATGATATATATAAATCAAGTAAGGATTCAATAACGAAACAAGAATTGAAATTACCGAAAACTTAAAGAAATTGATCAAGGTTTAATAGGCTAGGAATTAACACTATCCACATCTCGTATCGGTCTTTCGATGGATTTAATACAACTAAGGCTCTAGATATCCAATGGTGTTAGTTATTCTCTCTCAAGCAACAACTAAACTATCGACTTGAAGAAACATGAGCGAAATTATAGTTTCATAACTAATAACCCCAAACCTAAATCGTTTCAATCAATTCCTTAAGCAATCTTTCAAGCAATTAATCAACAATCATGATCTCTCTATAATCATCAATTAACCCGATGTTCACCGATCTATTATGCAACAATTCTCATTGAAACATAACATAAATCATCCAATTCAATTTCTCAATTGTAATTAGAGTATGAAGCACAATAAACATCACAAAGCTAATATTAAACCCAAAAGATTAACATCAAAAGGAATGTTTCAATAGTTAATCCCTAATGAAAATTTAGCAATCCATCATCATGATTGACAATAACATATTAAAAACAATTAGAGTCATAAAACAAGAACAAAATATGAAGAAAGAAAGAACTCTTGAATGTTACCAAAAACTTCTTCTAATCTTCTTCTTTAATTCTTGGGCTCCCTTTCTTCTTCGTTTGTTTTCTTGTTTTCTTGCTCCCAAAAATCGTCCCCTTCCTTTTGTCTTATGGCTTTCTTTTATATTCGCTCAGCTCGCCCAAATAAATGGCTCTTCGGTTACTTGTCATAATGTCACGGTTTTGGTCGTGCGAGTGCACGATCGTGCACAAATTAGTTCCAGTAGCTTCTTTGTGATTGTGCAACTCTGCATGATGGTGCATTATGTGGCTAGTATAATTTTAAAGCTTTAAACGTCCTTAATCCGCAATAATTACCATAAAAACAAAGAGTAATGGCCTAAACCACTTCTTTAACATTTAAAACTTAAAATAAAACATTCTAATTATTATTAAAAACATAAAAGTAACTCCTAAGCACAATTACTACCATAAAAACACACCTAAAGACATATTAAAAATACTTATATCAATATCTAATTGTTAAATTGCCCAACCGGAAGACACAACAAAGGCCAAAACACAATGAATCGTTGTGGGTTTTACCACCAGAGCTCAAGGTTTCCTCATAATCCTCTCCCTTTTATTGATTATACCCCTTTGTAACCAAACTTGCCTTATGCCTTTCAATGCTTCCATCCACTTGTTTTTAATCTTAAAAACCCATATGTTGACAATGACGTTCATAGAAGAAGAGAGGAACCAAGGACCAAGTACTCGTATGGAGGAGAGCTTAAATTTTAGCTACCATCATTGCTCACCATGGTAAGTGTTGGCATGCTTCAAAAAGCAAGAAGGAGCCTCATGGACCACTTGGTTGAGTAATAGTAATAAAGGCATTCGGCTTATATGTCTTGGTCATACCATCGGTTATCTTGGGATAGGTTTGAGATGACACGGTTGGAGTGGGTTTAGTCTTTGAATGATCTAAATCGTAGTGATTAAAATCTAGTACAAGATTTAATCCATTGGGCGAGCTGCAATTGGAGAGGCGAGTAGGGCAATTTAAAGTTAGGGAAGAAATAGAGGAATGGGAGAATGATAGTAAGTTGGGTGTGTGGCTATTAAGTAAGGGAGATAAGTGGTGGGTGATATTTTTATTTTGAGACATGGGTTGGGATGATAGTGGGATTTGAGTAGAGTCATTATCAAAAGCTTTGTTGAGGTAATGGACACGGACCGAGGGCTGAATGGGCTTTGAACTATAGGCTTGTTTAAGGGTTAGGTACCTTGTGGCTTATTAGGCATGATTGATTAGAGTGAGTTAGTGGGCATGGGATAGGGGTTGACTAGGCTTGGCATTCTTTATGTTATTTGTTTCCACTTATGGATGATTAGGCATGACGGTTCTTTTGGGATAGTTGATGGTTTGTTTAGCTCATGTGGAGAGGCAACAACTTTGGATGTTAAATAAGTAGTGTTTTGAGATGAGGACATGAGAACCAAAGGTGGCACAAAGTGATGCCGACTTATACAAGAAACAAAGTGAGAGTGAATTGAAAGACATACGCAAAGGTAGGAAGAAGAAGCGACTCGGACAAAAGTATTAATGCAATGTTCGTTTCTATAAATGAAAAAATGGTTTCAATAAAATGGGCGGGATGGTTAATATAAGTGTAATTTTTTCTATCAAGACATCGATACCCCAAGTAGGCAGGATCTGTATCCAAGTAAAACACATAAAGTGGAGCAAAAATCTATTTTGTCTTTATTATAAAGATGTAGAAAGGGAAAGTAAAGACAACTAATTTTTTTCAAAAAGGAATAGTTTGGAGGTTTTTTTTAAATATGATTTGAAATAGAGATTTATACATGGTGACACTTAAGGGTCGGTTATTTATAAGAAAGATAGCTATTTAATGCCAATATTTTTGCGAAAAACCCGTCGCACCTAGTAAGGTGAGGCCAATTTTTATACTATGACGATGTCATCTTTTAATTGTCCTATTTTGATCATGTGTATAAAGGCACATAATATGATGGATGATGCCAATGGATTGAAAAAAAATTATTTAAAGTGTAAAATTCACCACCCTAATCAATTTGAACTTATTTTATCAAATAGTTAAATTGTCGTTCGACCATTTTTTGAAATTTAAGGAAAGTGTTAAACACATTAGACTTTTTTCGTAAAGGAAAATACCATATATATTTCGAATAATGATCAATAAATATGACATAATATGTGTGACCTTTAATGGACATAGTAGGTGAAAGACCCCATACATCACTAAAAATTAAATTTAAAACTTTAGAACTAGTGTTTTTGGAAAATGATAAAGGTAGATGCTTGGCTTTCCCTAATGGACAAGATAAATAGAAGCTAGATAATTTAGAAGAAAAAAGATAAAGAATGTCTTTTTAAAATAGAATTATATACTCTGTGATAGGGATGACCTAATCTAGAGTACCAAACATTTATAGAGATAGTTGTAGAGTGGACTTATGGATCGGATTGGATGAATGGAGGAGATAACTTGTATAGATCAGCATCACTCTAGCCTCGAAAAAATTATTGTCCTATGTTCCTAATCCTTTAGAAAAAAATAAAATGGTGAAATTCCTAAAATACGTTATTATCATTGCTAATATTTGAATAAAAAGTAATGGTCCGATTATTTGAGGAATATGTAGAACATTGAGATGTAAAGTTTAGGTTAGTGTTTTAATATAAAAAATACCAATATACTAAATTGGAAGAAACTCACCATTGCCAAATCGGAGATGATCTAGTCCTTTGTATGGTTTATAGGCATTGAAGCTTGACAAATCGGGGGTCATATGGTGAGAGACACCGGTGTCAAAGCACTAAGAAGGTACGAAGTGGGTGGAGGATGACATAATAGTGAAATTTGCTACAAGGTCGAGGTGGAGCAAGCTATGTTTAAGGGTAATGGACGGTAGTGTGATGCCAAAACAAGCAAATTTGGCATTTGGTATACTGATCATATTGATGCTAAGGTCCTTTAGTGTTAGATGATGCATAGTTTCCATACTTGGTATTGAATCTCCCATACCCTTACCCTTGAAATGACTTACCTCTTTCATAGTTAGGCACTAGGGTAATCAAAGCGGTGCCATTTACTTTATGAATGATCTTAGTGGTAGGTAAAGTGGGCAATAAACCTAAGTTTTTCATGGAGAAGTGATTAGAGAAAGTTTCATAGTTCAAGAACTCATGGCTAATAAGAAAGTCTGTGTAGATTAATGAATGTGATGGGTTCAACTCTAGTGGCAACAAAGGTGATAATATTTTTAAAGTTTTCAAACAGCCCCTTAAAGACATAGAGGTTAAAGTCAATAGGGTAGAGAGGTCGACCAGCTACAAACAATTCAACATTATAAGTTTTTACATGATGTAAGAATTGAGATACGGATTTAGTGGACTCTTAATGGAGTTTTTGTAATGAAAGATGTAGTGACATGATTCGTGTGCTAGAAGGAGAAGCAAAGGCTTGCTCAAGTACAAAGTAGACTTTATGGGAAGTGGTACAATCAATGATCATGGGAAGAATATCGAAGAAAGAGAGGAGATGATGATACTTATGAGAAGCCGATCTTATTAGATCTAGGCGAGATGGGAGGGATTCATCTATGAGATATTTGTTTTGGTAGTAATGAAATGGTTAAGGGGTATGAGTGTGATCCATCAATGAAGCCATAAAGACCTTGGCCAATGAGGAAGTATTTTAGCTGGACACACCATAAGAGAAAAGTAATATATGTTAATTTAAGAGAGATAAATTAGTGAGAGTTATTTGTGGGGTTAATGGGATAGGATGAGTGGTTTGGTTTGCAGTACTTGTAATAGTATTGGTGGGAGAGGAAGTATTACTAGAGGTGGCCAACTTAATGTTACTAAGAAGGAAGAGATGAGAAACGCGACAATGGCATGTGAGAAGAAGAGGGAAAATAACTATAGAGAGAAAGGATGGCAATAATGCCTTTATGGCTTTGATACCAAGTTAAATTCATAATAGAGAGTAGACATAAGGCACCAAGGAGAGTGTTTGGTTTTGTAGAATATTTTCTCTCCGGTTATTATTTTGTGATCCTATTTTATACATATTGTTTGCTATAGTAGATAAGTATAAATATTTACAAGAGATAAAAAAAAAAAACTTATCTATGTTATATATCTATCTTGTTGTTGAACACATGCTGGAGACTTTGAAGATAGAGCTAAAGTAGCAGCAAGAGGACTCCACATGATAGCGAGCAGTAGTAACAATAGCAATAGAAGGAGTCCTTACAATAATAGCAATGGCTGCACTCATAACAATGGCAACATTAGGAGTTGCGAGCAGATCGAAAGTCTTTGGAGAAGAAGAAGTAGAAGCATGACTTAACATTAATGATGGAATTCAAACTCTTAATATTAAAATAACATTAAATAAGCAATAACACCAAGCATATTAAAACGAAGTAATAGATTGATAGTGAGCAATAAGATCAATATGTGTTGCTATGGATAATGATGATCAACTGCATACTTATAGCTAAAAATATAAATTCTATCTTAATAGAAATATTAATTTACATAACCTTACAATATATACCTATGTAAATCTTATGTAATAGAATAACAACACCTTCTCTCTCTCTCTGTCTCTCTCTCTCTCTCTCTATATATATATATATATATATATATATATATATATATATATATATATAAGAATCCAAGAATATCATTTAGGGAAAAACATTTTACTTTCTTTGTAATTACTTTTTAACTTATAGCAGAGCCTTCTTTTAGCAATATTATCAATTTTCTTCTTCTCCCTCAACTCGTCCCTTTCTTTTTAAAAAAATTACCATCCTCTATTTCTTTCTTCTTTACTTTCTACAAGAATCGATCATGGCTAGTTCAAATAATACCTCTACTAAAACAAACACAATATTGACTTCAACCCTAATCCCAT
Source organism: Dovyalis caffra (assembly GCA_963924115.1). Classification (NCBI taxonomy): domain Eukaryota; kingdom Viridiplantae; phylum Streptophyta; class Magnoliopsida; order Malpighiales; family Salicaceae; genus Dovyalis; species Dovyalis caffra. The sequence goes on along the minus strand of CAWUPB010001194.1, from coordinate 12,855,215 downwards.
CAGTCAATTAACTAATATCCATCGTTTTATCTTCTTAAAACTCACTACAACGGTAAAAATTTTATTCTAGCACATTTAGGTGAGACCTTTTTATTAAGATAGGACTACACGAGTTTATTGATGGAGCAAACCCTTACCTCCCGGCCATATTGTTTTCATAGAAACATGCTTGTCTCAAGATATTCTTTTTCACCTTGCTTAGGTTTAGTAGGACCAATTACCCATGAACACCTTAAGAACTTCCCTCTCAATTAAGGTGTTATCTATGGTTAGTGATCGCATCATCTCTCTAGAACTATGAATTGTGTTGGAAAATACCCTTATATTTCCTTTATCTCTTTCTAGCACATTTACGATGACTCTACATTTATCCTTACAAAAATTATGTTAAGAGCCTAGTGAATCCGCACATAATACCTTAAATAGGCCAAATTCTATAGTGGTAAGCTCATTACTACTTGGAGACTTCTTCGGATAACTGATTTTAATTTATATGCTTTTAAGAGCTTAATAATAAAGTACAAGAACATTGTCATTACGTTTTCTACCCGATAAGTGACACTAAACTACATAGCCTATTAGAGTAAATTTATAAAATAAAAATACAAGCCGGAATTCATCATTGTCTTTCCGGTTCTAATTGTTCTATTCCCTTATTTGGATAAAAATTTGTTCATCCTTTTATATTATTTATAGAAGTGTACGTGTAAAAGAAAGCACAAGAAACACGGAGTCACCACCTAGCTAATATGAAAGAATTTGAAAACCTTAAACATATTATTCCGGATAGATATTTGGATAAGGAGTCGATTACGTATAAAAAAGCTATAACATCGTCATCATCCTATCCTACCCGAGGTAGACAAGTATTATTCATATGTAACAACAAACATTTGATTTTACAATATTATATTTTTATGCTTATTTGAGTAAATTTATTTTATTGGTATGAAACAAGTAGAGTAATTCAGGGTTTAGGCTAGTTCGAAGCCAATACTCTTACTTAAAGAGGAAAGGTGAAGAAAATTAGAATTTTGACTAATATTTAGTGAACACGACCTATATTGATAAGTAGGTGAGTATTTAAATATTGATAGCCTTATATTATGATGAGCAATAGGTCACTAATAACTTCACGCACATAGGTGAAAAACTATTAACAAACGACGACTTTGAGTCATGAATTTAGGAAGTTATCGATAACTTCGTCACATAAGTAAGAAGTCATTGAAAACTTCATTTCACTTGAGCAAGGAGTAGAAAACTGGTTTAAAAGTGAGAAGCCACCGATGATTTCATTTTAAACAAGCGAGAAAGCAAATAAAATAACTTCAAAACCATTAGCAGTTTCGTCACATAAGTGAGAAGCCACCATCGACTTTATTTCAATAATTAGAAATTAAATAAAACTAATCCATAAGCTACTAATAACTTCATCACATAAGTGATAAGCCACTGGTAACTACATTCCAAGTAAACAAAAAATTGATAAAATAATTTCAAAGCCACTAACAACTTCATCGTATTAGTGGGAAGCTACCGATAACTTCATTTTGAATAAATAGAAAAACATATAAAATGATTTGGAAGCTGTAGATAGCTTTGACCATATAAGTAAAAAACCAATCAACAATTTTAATTTAAACAAATAGACAATAAGTAAATTGATTTGGAAGCCATTGATAGCTTCAATCACATAAGTAGAAAGCTACCGATAGCTTCAATTTAGACAAACATATAGCAAGTAAATTGATTTAGAAGCCACGAGATAGATTTGATTATATAAGGAGGAAGTCACCGATAGCTTTTTTTAGAAAAATAGATAAAAAAAATAAATTAATTTGAAAGTCGTAGGAAACTTTGACTATATAAGTAGGAAGTCACCGATATCTTCATTTCGACAAACGGACAATAGGCACACAAATCCCAACCATAGTCAAATAGAATATTTAACAAGCATTATCATTCACAATATAACATTTTCATCATCCTTCATCATTTTAAATAATTTAAAGAATTATCCAAATATCGTGAGAATATTAAAAGTCCTTTCTTTGGATCCATTTTATTTCCTCCAATCTCAATGAAGACTAATTATTTCAATCAATTAAAAAGAGAAAGTAACTATTTATGAGTATTAAGGAGGTTGCTATACGATGAATGGAATGCCACCGGTTATTTATGAAGTGAATAAAATACCCCTTATACAAAATTCCCAAAATGCCCTTAAAAGATAAAACGACCACTATCGATTGCCCAATCATCATTCGGTAGTCTTTTTGGTGCGTGAATCACCCTATGTTATAGAAGAGGTTGTCATGAACTCAACGATCATGGTGGCAATAGCTACCAACGTCAAAGGAGGGAGATGGAGGCTCTAAAGTTTTAGCTAAACCTCCTCCTCTTTTCGATGATGATTTTAGCAATGTTAAGGGATTTTAAAGACATCGATAGACTCATGAGGTTGAGAAGAGTGTTTCTATAGTGGTTAGGGGTCTAATTTTACCTTGATCGGTTAATGTTTTTAGACTACATAAAACGAGTTGGGAAATGGGTCGTCATTGATTAATCTATTTTTTAGTGACTTTTGGTCATGATTCCAAAGATGAATTACTTAGGAGAGTCAAACAACCATATATGTACTTGTGTTAGTTGGTGGTTTGGTTGAAATTATGAGATACAATCAAGTTGCCCAATGGGTCGGATCGTCGTGGTTTTAACTTCGATTTCTCCCTCCTCTAATCTAGAGATAGGCTATCCATTGGTGGTGGTGATTAGAGTCAAAAATGACTAAAAGATAGCCAATTAAAGAGAAAAAGCTTGACGGGTTTAGCAGGTAACTCAATTAATTATTTAGATTTTTAGGGTTTCTTAGAGGCTATTTGGCTAGGCTTTTAGGCTTTTTAGGTTATTTTTTTATTTTGGGATTCATGTCCAAATTAAATTGCTAGAGGGATTGGGTATTTATAAAAAAAAAATTTAGGTTTTAGACAAACATTAGTTTTTATCCTAGGGTTTTAATCATGTAAATTTCATCCTCCATTGGGTTTCCTCAAAAATACCCTTCCTTTCTTTCAATAATATTATTTCCTTCTTTTGATTAAAATCTTGGGTTTTAATTCTTTCAATTGCATGCTCAATTGTGTTTTTTTTTAATACATACACTTTGCTAGAGAATTAAAACCCAAGCTTTTAATTCTTTCAATTGCATGCACAATTGTGTTTTTTTTTAATACCCACACTTTGTATTTTTTTCAATTGAACTTTCGAATTATTATTTTTTGAATAATTCTTTTTTCTTTTTTTGTATTTTCTTTTAAACACACATATTTAATTAAATTAACTAGGGTAGAAGTTAGATGCTAATAGTTACCCCTTCTTTATAATGCTTATGACACAAAGTCATTGAAAAACACTTTTCATTGGCTTTGCATATTAAGCTTATAAAGAAAATCAAAACAAAATGAAACACATAAATCATAAGTAACAATCAAGCAAAAGAGATGATCATTAAATTTGAATAACGAGTTGACTATTTGATCACACAAATTATAGTAAAGATAGGTGAATGGATAAAAAAAAGATGTATGTTGACATGACTTAAAATGGGTGCATGCTGACATGGCTTGGAATGGATACATACCGACATGACTTGGAATAGATGCATGTCGACATGGATCGAATGGATTCATACCGACTCGGTTTAAAATGGATGCATAATGACATGATTTGAAATGGATGCATGCTGACATGGCTTAAAATAGATGTATATTGACATGACTTAAAAAGATACATGCTGACATGGCTTAAAACAGATACATGCTCGACATGACTTAAAATGGATGTATGCTTACATGGTCGGAAATGGATGGATGTTGACATGACTTAAAGTAGATGCATACTAACATGGCTTAAAATTACTTAATAGACTATATTGATTTAGAAGGATATGACAACCCATATTGATTTAGGAAGAGACCAAGATGTGAAAGTCCACTCTAACTTAGAAGGGTTTCGTAGACCATATTGATTTGGCAAGGTATGACTGACCACTCGGCCTAGGAGGGTATGACGGACCATGCTGATTGATAAGATATGATAGACCATTCTGATTTAGAGACCACTCGATTTTACAAAATGTGATAAACCACTCTAACCTTGCAGAATGTGATAGACCATTCTCATTTTGTAAAACATGACATACCACTCCAATCTTCTAGGATGTGATAGACCACTTTGATTTTACAATATGCAATAGACCATTTTGACCTTATTAGACATGATAGAAGACTCTAATTTTTGTAAGATGTGATAAAATCTGATCTTATAAAAAGTAATAAACCATTCTGATTTTGTAAGACATGATAGACCACTCGACCTTGCAGGACACGATAGACCACTTTGATTTTACAAGACGTGATAGACCATTTTGACCTTGCAAGACAAGATAGACCACTCGACCTTGCAGGACGAGATAGATCATTCTAATTTAGAAATGTGTGATAAACCACTATAATTTTGCAAGATGTGATATATCACTTGGACCTTGCGGGACATGATAGATAGCTCGATTTTTGAAGATGTGATAGATCACTCTAACTTTGTAAGACTTGACGGACCACTCTAATTTTACAAGACATGATAGAGCACTCTAACTTAGAAGGATGTGATAGACCACTCGATTTAGAAGGATATGACGGACTATATTAGTTTGACAAGAAATGACAAACCACTCGACGATATGATGAAACCATTCGATTTAGAAGGATGTGACGGAAGATATTAGTTTGATAAGATAAGACGGACCATTTCGACTTTATAAGACATGATAGACCACGTCAATTATAAATGACATGGTAGATCATGATTTTTAACAAGATATGATTAACCATTCGACCTATACTAACATAATAGACCATATCAATTTTGAATAATATGACAGATCATGCTTTTTGACAAGATATGATTGATCATTCTAAACTAGATTGATGTGATAGACAATGTCAATTTTTAATAATACGATAAATCATGCTTTTTTACAAGATATGATTGATCATTCTAACTTAGACCGATGTAATAGACCACATCAATTTTGAATGACATAATTGACTATGCTTTTTAATAAGATATAACTGATCATTCTAACTTAGACCGACATGATAGACCATGCTCTTTAATAAGATATGACTAACCCTCCCGACTTAGATTGACTTGGAGTTTTCAAAAAGCATAAGTCGTCACTATTAAGACGTAGGTTTTCTCTTTTTTTTTCTTTTCATTTATGTGTTGTCTAGCTTGAATAGGTTTAAAGTTCTAGGCTAGCTACTTTAATTGAGCTTATCCGATTACACTTCTAATTATGCCTTTTGTTCTTGTGTTCATTGGGATGGCTATTTGGAACATTACCTATGCCATTTAAGTAGTGTTCATTCCTCCGAATAAATAAAAGATCACTACTTTTTTCTCTTTCTTTCATACTATCCCTAAATGTCTAGACTTTTGTCAACACATATCAAGAATCTAACCTAAAATAGTTATGGACTTTTGTTTTAACTATCTATAGTTCATCATAAGGAAGCTTGTAACGGATTTTATAGAGACATGCCTTTTGTTGACTAAGTCCAAGTAAGCTTTTTATCAAGTTATCATGTACCAACTCAATGAATTGTTACATTTCATGAATGACATCAATTATAGAATCATACATGAGACCAAAAATTTTTTTTTCTTTTTAGAGACTATTCATAGTTGTGAAAACAAGGGTTCTTTAAGAGATGAAAGATCATGAACCACATTATGTTGAGGAAGTTAAGAATAGAAGAAACAAAGTCAAATAATTGCATTAATGAATATCTGGCCATAACTCATATTATCTCATTATTGTTCTAAACAGGAAAAGAGTTAAAATGTTTTGGTCTTATAGTATTGATATACATTTATGATCGGTCTAGCCATAGATGTTTCGAAGCATTGATAGTGATCATTCATTTGTCATCTACCTTTTATTGTTCTCTGCTCGAGTCCTTCATCTTTTTTTTTTTATGTTTATGCTTGATTATATAAACTTGTCTTTAAGATTTTTTTTTAATTTTTCAAAAAATCATTGTCATTTGTTTTACTTTTAAGGGTTAGGCCGTCTATCCAAGTAAGTTAAATTATCCAAAAGAAATCATGAAAATGTTCATAAGATTGTAATCTCATTTAAGAAAATATTTGACTTATTTGATTAAAAGCCAAAACACATCGTGTAATGTTGAGATACAATTCTCATGGTGATCTAATTTTTAGGCTAAGATGAGCTAAATGTTTTTAGATCACAAAATTTTTGAAAAGGATTTGTCTCTTCTAACAGTTGATTGATAAAATTTTAGTCCTAAAGCGTGACATACTTGACATGAATTTCAAGAACTCAAATAGGCGGTCTTGCCTAGAAAGACTCAATTTATTTCTTTCTTGCCCCGAGGTACTTGATAAAAATTCATGATTCAATATCACAAATGATCGTTATAATGCACAAACAAGTCAATTTTTATTCAAAAATATTGTTCTTCTTCTTATTCAAAACTAAAATTCATCAACATAAGCAAGCCATCCTTGATCGAAAGGGCTTTCATAGGAACATAATGAAGGCTAAGTCTTTAGTTTATGAATGAAAGAATATAAAAGGTTCAAAGGTGTTTATGAGTGCAAAAATCTATGATCACTTAATTATTCATCGAGATTACTTTAAGCATGTATCTTGACTTTGTCATCTCGTCAATTGATCTCATTTGCTAATCTCGGATTTCGTTTCTCATTTTTTGGTTTTTAGGATTTTTAATGCTTTCTAACTTTAGATCATGGATCACTCTAGATAGCACTTTCTTTTATCTTAATGATTTCACTTTTGTTTTTCATTTTTTCTTTTTTTTTTCAAACTTGTTTAATGGTTTTCTCAAAAAAAACTTTTTGTGAACAATTATCAACATTTCTCATCTTGTTTTTCTAAAAGAACATCTTTAATTAGTAATGAACTTCAAAATTGCCCCCGGTGTAAGAAGTGATCCTAGTCTAGGCCATTGTCGAAAGAAATCCTTATTTCTTTAGGCTCACAGATTGGACAACAAGGGATAAATTTTTTATTTGTGAAAAAGTATGTCAAAATGGTCTTTCTTTATCTCAAATATGATTTTATTCAAGTCGATAAATTATAGTTTTATTTAAAAACTATGATTGACTTATAGACAAGAAGGTGGATAAGGCGGGATCATAACTTGAGTATGGCACACTCATCATCATTTAAAACATCAAATCATTTTTTTTTCTATTTTAAAGTATTGTCTTAGGCAAAATTGTCATAGAATGATTGGTTAGGAATTGAAGAAGGATATTTTTGGTTTAAAAAGAGAAGGACTGCCCTCTAGCATTCACGTGACATATTTTGAAAGTTGATTAGTGTTAAAAGATTTTAAATGAGTTTTTTGTTTTATTCACTTTGATTTAGATGATATAAAATGATACTTTTAAATAAACATCTCTCAAATCAATAATAAAATCATACCAAGATAATAAAAAATTTTATTTTAAAGAAGTAACTCAATCCATGAAAATCATAATACTTTTGCAAATGAAATTTAAAAATTCGATATAAGGTAAGATTTCATTCACAAAATCAAGACACATTCATGCTTCTTTGATGAAGTATGGGTATTCTCCTCACATTTATTCTCATGCACATTATAATCGATTTATGCTAATCTTCTTTTGTAGCACAATCACTTGTATTTTTATTTTTAAGATATGATCATATTAAATATCTCAAAGATAAGGTAAAAATGAGAATAAAACATTATAGAAGAAAAAAGGTAAAGGTGATAATTTGAGAAGAAAATTTGCACGATGAAAACAAAATGTGCTTCTTTATTATACCAGTCATTCAATTCCTTCTTCTAGATAGTATCATAGATAAGTTGATCGATATCAAAGACATTCTTAAGTGTATTAGCAGAAAGTGTAATCATTTATGGACTATCAAACGTTTACCTAAGTCGTATAACTTTGTTTTTAGGCATTGATTTTCTCTCGCCCCTAAAATGCTCATTACCATAACATGACATGGTTAGCTCAAACTTAGGTCTTTACTATATAAATCAACAATATATGAAGACTTTTTTTTATTTTTCCTCTCTTTTTTCCTTCAAGGTGCCCAAAGCTAGCATGGTTTGTACCTCTTGATGAATTTCATGACAATCATCAACACCGTATTCGCTTTTTTTTTATGAAACTTATAAAAGGACTCAACATGAATAGGAGCTTGAGACTTGGCTAGTTTTTTATTAATGTTGTAGTAAATAACATGTCAAACAAATAGGATATAAAAATTTCAGAACTGTCTTTTTATGGTCACAATCAATATCATCCAATAGCAACAAATTCATCCCATCGATCTGCAGTATGGTTGGAAAGGTACCTCGAAGCATCTTCAAATGAAATCAAGCCTTGGTCAATCAATGAGCAAATGTGTTTTTAGAAGCCTAAATAATCTTTGATGTTATGACCAATTATGTTATCATGACATTCATAAGAATCATTAAGATTATACCACTTAGCAAAATAGAAGTTGTCGTAGAGTAGTTGTCATGATAATTACTTGGCCAATAAAAGAGATGGCAATATTTTCTCATATTTTCTACTAGTATTTTCTTGGTTATTTTGATTAAATCACTCTATTGATGGTTGAGCTATAAAGGATGTTTTCCTTGAACATTTTAAGGAAAAGTCTATAATAGATGAGAATGATCCAAATGATTGTTTAGATTGAAAGTGGATTCCTCAATCCGGTGAAAATCGATGTCATCTCCTTTTGTAAAATTGTTCTTCTTTAACCAAGATTTAGAAGGATCAGCTATTTGTTTGGGAATTAGAAGCTTTTCATCATAAGCAAGTTCGGTCATCTTATTTAAATAAAATCCTAAAATGAGCTCTTAGACGTTGAATCCTAATGTATTTAGAGAATTTTGGCCCTTTAAACTTCTTAGGAATCATGATATTCAGAATCAAGCATTTGTCTACTATAAAAAAAGGGTCGTACATGTTCATGCCCTCGATGACTCTAAAACGCTTCTCGGTGGTACTAAGTTTCTCGGTTTTAGTCTCTTAGCTCATTTTTTCTTTCAACTTTTTATTAATAGCCAAATCAACCATATGTGATTATTCATATTAGTAACCTTTCGATGCGTTAGTTGACGCTTGCTTAAACCGAGTTTAAACTCTTTTATCACCCATCTTGAAACATCATCACCAATTTGTCTTATCAACATTTCAAACATGTCCGACTTGTCTAGTATATTTAATCAAGAAATGATGGTCCTTAAGTTTAGTTCTAGCAGCTATATAAACGAGTAAGCTCTATTAAAGTCTCAAAAGGATGTATTCTGATCTAATAAATCTTTACAAGAATCACTAAGATTGTCCACGAAAATATTAACAATCGTGAAAATCATCGATTACTTATCATCCATGATAGCTAGGAAGAAGGCTTCGGGTTTTGTGAGTGTTTACCAAGAGCAAAACCTATCGAGACACTACTACTAACTCTTTAGATCCCGACACAAAAGCAAATGATATTAATAATTATGTAGTGATGTGCATGGGGTATTACTCTATACCCAGTCTTAGAAATTAAAACTAAGAAACTATGATTAAAAAGCTACAAGGATAAGACAAAACATAAATAGAAAATTTATATACGGACATATTTTCATAATATTAAAGTAAAAAAATAATTAAATGATAATTACTCACTTAAAATATATACGTATAGAAGCATAAAAAACAATTAGAGATTTATTAACATAAATATTCAAAGCATGATCGTAGCATGGCATGTCCCTAGTGGAGTCACCATTCTATCGATGTGGACTCATAGGGGAAAATAGAAAAAACAAAGAGTCACCACCTAGCTAATTAGAGAAAATTAAAAAACTCTAAACATACCGGTCTATATAGTATCCGGGTAAAGGGTCGATTACTTATAGGGAAGTTATAACATCATTGCCATTGCATCCTACCTATGATAAGTTGCATTATTTGCATGTGAAAAAAAATTTAGTTTTATTGTGTTATGTTTCTATGCCAATTTGAGTGAATTTATTTTATCGGGATAAAATAGCAAATTAATTTAGAGTTTAAGCTAGTCTAAGGCCAATACCCATACTCAAAGGGTAAAGGTGAAAAAAATAGAATTTTCACTAATGTTTAATGAACATCGATAAGTAGGTAAGTTTTTAAAAATTGATAGCCATTTTTATTAACATGAGCGATAAGTCACTAACAACTTCACTCACATAGGTAGGAAGTCACCGACGACTTTGAGTCATAAATTTTGAAAGTTATCAATAACTTCATCACATAAGTGAAAAGTCATCGATAATTTCTCTTTTGCTTGAGTATGAGGCGGATAAGTGGTTTTGAAGCCATCGGTTATTTTATCACATAAGTGAAAAGCCTTCGATGACTTCGTTTTGGATAAGTGAAAAGGTAAATAAAATACTTTTTAAAACCACTCGGTGGCTTCATCACATAAGTGAAAAGCCATCAAGATCTTTATTTCGGTAATTAGAAATTAAATAAAGCTGGTTTGGTAACTACTAACGAGTTTCATCTCATAGGTGGGAAGCCACCGATAGCTACATTTCGAGTGAACAAAAAATGCAAGTAAAATAATTTTGAAACCACCGATGGCTTTGTCACATAAAAAGAAAGCCACCGGTAGTTTCATTTTAGATAAATAGAAAAACATGTAAAATGATTTTGAATCCGTAAACAACTTTGTCCATATTAATAGGAGGTTAGTGACGAGTTTCAATTTAGATAAATAGAAAACAAGTAAATTGATTTGAAAGTCATAAGTAACTTCGATCACATAAGTAAGAAGCCACCGACAGATTTAATTCGGACAAATAAATAACAAGTAAATTGACTTAAAAGACATAGACGACTTTGATTGTATAAGTAAAAAGCCATCGAAAGCTTCATTACAAATAAATAAATAGTAAGTAAATTGATTTGAAAGTTGTCGACGACTTCAACCATATAAGTAGGATGCCACCAATAGCTTCATTTCATCAAATAAGCAACGGGCATACAAATCTCAAGCATAGTTAGACATAGTATTTGATAGTACAATCATTCATAACATAATATTTTTACCATCTATTTATCATTTTGAACTATTTAAATATGTTTAGAAATTATCCAATCATCATGAATATGTTAAAAGTCATTTCTTTAGATTAGTTTTATTTCCTTCAACCTCGATAAAGATTGATTATTTTAGCCAGTAAAAAGAAGAAAGTAACTATTTATAAATACCAAAGAGGCTAATATACGATGAATGGAATGCCACTAATTAGTTATGAAATGACTAAAATACCAATGCACATAAAATGACCAAAATGTCTCTAGAAGATGAATCAACCACTACCAATCGCCCAATCATTGTTCGATGGTCCTTTCGGTGCAAGAACCACCCCATGTTGTAGAGGAGCCATCACAAACTTAATGATAGTGGTGGCGACGAGTCATTGCCAACATCAAAAGAAGGAGAGCAAAGGCTCTAAAATTTTAGTCGAGCCTTCTCCTCTTCCTAATAATGATTCAAATGATTTTAAGGGATTTTAAAGGCACTAATCAACTCATGAAGCTAAAATGAGTGTTTCTATGGTGGTTAGGGGGTCTAATTTGACCTTAATTGGCTAATTTTTTCTAATTGTGTAAAACAAGTCAAGAAATAGGTTGTCGTTAATTAGTCCATTTTTCAGTAACTTATGGTTACAATTTTAAAGAGGAATTAGTCGGGGAGTTAGATGACCATGTCTATGGTGATGGCAGTTGATGATTTGGCTAGAATCCCAAGATATGACTAAGTTGCCAAAGAGGTCCGGTCATGGTGGTTATAGCTTCGATTTCTTTCTCCTCCAACGCCTTTTCATCCTTTAACCAATGAGGATGGGTTGATTTGGAGATGTGTTATCCATTAATAGTGGTGATTGGAGTCAAAATCAATCGAAAGATAGTCAATTGAATAGAAGAAGTTCGATGGGTCTAGCGAGTAACCCGATTTCTTTAGGGGCTATTTGGCTAGGGTTTTTAGGGTTTTTGCTTTTTTTGGGATCTATATCCTACTTAAATGGCTAGAGTGATTGGGTATTTATAGAAAAAAAATTAAGATTTTAGGCAAACACTAATTTTAGTCCTTGTTTTTTTCTAATTTTTAATTTCAATGTCACTTTGTTTAGTTCTTTCCTCACTGATACCCTTCCTTTCTTTCAATTAAAATCTTGGGTTTTAATCTTTTATTTTTTATAAATAGGGGTGATAACCTAATGCACTTATTAATAATAAAATAAACTAAAATACATAAGGGAGATAATCCGACTTGACCCTACAAACTGGAGGGACAAGAAAGGCTCACTCCTAAAGACGGAAAGACTTCTTAAAATTAAACAAGCCAAGTGGATCTTGCCTACTAGTAATTTTCACATGTGAAGGTAACTAAGAATAACATCTATACCCGATCACCGTTTGATGTTAAAAAGAATCATTAGCCAATCTATCTGCCATCACGTTCTTTTCTCTCACCAAATATGATTAAATGTATGGCTACTCATCTACCCCTAATATTCTCCAAAAGAATACGTATATAACCAAGGTGTCCTATTGGCACCCAAAATAGTATTGATAACCAACAAAGAGTCGGATTCGATAAGAATCAAGTCTAAGTTCAATTCTTTATAAAGTAGTAACCCATCGCAAAGAGCTAAAACTTTAACCTTAAAGTTCGTACCCTCACTATAAAAGTTTGTGAAGCCTAAAGCAAAAACACCGAAGTATCCTAAATTATCCCTTCTTCCATGTAAAAACCATCTCTAGCTGACCCATCAACATTCAATTTAAATTTACCAAATGTAAGAGACTTCTATTTGAGTCATTTTCCTCATAGAAACTTTAACTAAACTAGTGTTATATCCAACTCTAATAATTGTTTACTACTAACAAGATTCATAGGTCTCTTTGAAACTTATAAGCTACATATATCATGAAGATCTATAATAACTCTCCTAATAATGTCATCAACTCTCATTGGCTCATGTTTATATGGTCCTTACAATAACTTTTTCATATTTCTCATAAGACAAAACAAAAGGTATCGATTTGACACACACCTGATTGAGTAGTGGTAGAGGTAAACCACGCTTATGCATAACACTCCATAAAGCTCAAAAAGTTATAACACCCGAAGATATTGCCAAAATAGATCCATACCTGTATGGCAATTTAAGACTCTAGGAATAGATATGCTAGAGTTTCTTCCTTATAATCTTATAGCTTTAACATATAAACTAGCAGAATGTGGAGTTCCTTTATTCAAGAGTCAACCGAAAGAACACCTCTAAACCATTTTCAAATAAAACACAGCCATTCTTATTGGAATGTAAGGATTCTAAATCCTTGTAGTCCATGACCACATAGGAGAAGGAATTCAGCAATGGTTGCTTTAGTTTTAAAATCACCTATTTTAGTCAACGTACAAATCAATCTATCATCAAATAAGTCATCAAAGTGCAAATGAATTAGCTCATCATAATGCTAAGTTGGAACAAATGGAATAAACCTAGGCAACTCATGAAAAGCCTCCCTAACCATCAACCTCTCATCCATGGGAAGGGGAGGATCTAAAAGGGCACCGTACTAGTTAACACTCTAAAAAGGAATAGAGCATTTTCCTATCACCTATTGGCTAACCAAATACAAAGTCGGCAAATGAGGGGCAATAGCTTTCTAAATGTGTAAGACGCCATTAGCATGTTACCTTTATCTTCATATCTCACATATAAAAATCGAGACCAAAGTCTTGAACCCTAAATGTTAGACCGGGCTAGTTTTGCCTATAGAGCTATAATTACCTACCCCAAACTTCTAACCTCCAAACCTTCTTCTTTTATAGGCTTACAAACTTGACTCTAAAATGTCCAACGATGGTGATTTTCCCCTAAGAAACTCCATAGATAATTAGTCATCCGGCTTTTTAATTCTCCGAATTGTATCTTTATGTATAAGGATAAGCTGTCGGCACATGAATAAGAATACTACTAATAACTCGCCCGAAGTAAAATCAAACATGCCTCAAAAGAGAGTAATTTTATCTTTCATCCATTTATCCTCCAATTAATTTTCATCTCTAAGGGGAAGAAATATAGTTGGCGCATTCTTTTAGTAAATAAAGGCACTCCTAAATACTATAGAGGGAATTGAAAATGTCCACACGTTATCCACTCGCTTAATGGTTGTTATTCTTTATGCTATCATATTTTTAGAAGTGTAAAAACCACTATTAGCTACATTGATGAGTTATCTTGAGTATTCTTCATAATCGGCAACCAAGCCCCTCAACTCGCTTTAATAAGCGTTTTGAACCATTTATAAAAAAGAGCATATCATCTATATAAAAAAAGGTGAGAAACCAAGAAAGAACCCCCACCCAATCCATATGGTCCAATATGGCCTTCTAAAATATGTAGATTAATTACTAGGATCTGCTGAATTAAAATAAATAAAAGAGGCGAAAATGGATCACCTTGTCAAACTCCCCTACTTGATTGAAAAACCCAAAGTTCTTATCTTTTATACAAATTATATATCAAATATTACTAATACACCTATACACCAAATTGCACAAAGGTTTTAATCCTTTCAATTACACCCTCAATCGAGTTTTCTTTGGCACTCATAATTTGTATTTTTTTAATTGAACTCCTGAATTATTATTTCTTTTCTTTTAATAATTCTCTTTTTTTTCCTTTTTTATATTTTTTAAACTCACATATTTAATTAATTACTTGGGATAGAAATTGGGTGCTAACACTACTCGATCGGTGTGATTTTTTGGTTAGAAATGAGATGAGAAAAATTGTTAGAAACGATTTGGCAACTTTATTTTGGAAAGATTTATGGGTGGATACCGAGCCTTTAAATCACACATTTCAATCTCTTTTTGTTGTAGTCGATGATAGATTATATAAGATAGGAGATATGAGTTTTTGGATAAGCTATTTTTGGTGTTGGAGTTTCATATGGAGGAGGTCACTTCGTTCAAGTGAGAGCCAAGAAAATCTTCCTCTTAAAGTGTTTTCTAATATTTATCTTTATAAGAAAAAAAACTACACATAGAATCATATGGTCCTATGACAAGAAAGGTGTGTACTTAGTTAAATAATATAGTTCTTTACTTAATAATCACTTGTTATCTAGAGAAAAAAATATTATTCTTTTATATGGTCAAATTTTACTCCTTTAAAAGTTGAAGTTTTTCACTTGGTCGGTGGTGCTTGAAAGAATAAATATTAGAAGTTTGCTAGCTGTAAGGTATAATCGGTAAGGAAGACAACATTTGCCCATTCCGTAGTACTACTTAGGAAACAACCCAATAACTACTTTTCCATTTTTTTTATGTGTCATGGTCTTTGTGATGTCAAATTATGTTCGATGGAGTAGTATTTTGGTTATACCAAGCTCTATTGGTGATTTGTTTCAAGGGTAGGAATTCTATTGTTATAGGTTGATGTAGAGAAAGTTATAGTTTTTAGTTCTTTATGTAGTCATTTGCTCATTATGGTTGGTAATGAATAACTTGGTCTTAGTCTTCAATAATATTAGTCCAGATTGAGATCATATCTTCTCTCTAGTTTTCCATGAGGTTTCTTATTAGATAAATTTATGGATGAATACTTTGTTTATATAGGTAGTGATCTTGAACGATGTTCGGATTGTATTAAGATGTGGACTAATATTCTAATATGTCAACCACCAATTGTATGATTTAATCCTTGTTTAGGCTCCTTGAAATGGAATATTTATCGTTCATCATTGGGGAAGTATGGGCTTTCTAGCATTGAAGCGGTTTTAAGAAATAATGATGAAATTTTTTTTATGTACTTTTTATATCTCCACAAGGATCAAAAAATCAAATAAGGTCAAGGTTATAGCAATCATAAAGCTTTAGAGATCGGTACCTCTTTTATCTATGTTCATTAAGTAAACGAAATTATTGAATCAAACTTAGCTAATGTTACTCGCTTGAATAAGCAAGTAGTTTTTGCTAGACCATGAAGATTTCAAATTATTTTCAACTCCATTGATGCCTTGGTTAAATCTTTGGGTACTATCACTTTCAATCTTATTCATCGAGGAGGGAATGCTATGGTAAATTCTTTAGTAAGGAATAGTCTTTATAGATCTAATGATTTTATAACTTGGGTTTAGACTTTTTTTTTGTAATTAGTTTGTAATTTTTCCAACTATATGTTGGCTATCATTTTATTAATAAAATTTTTTATTTTCACCAAAAAAAAAAAAACTACATAGCTTATTATTTAGTCATGACTTCATGAATAAAGAGTCCCACCTTGATTTTCTCATAAGCACCATCAAGTTTTGGCTTACTACCAACTTTACCAACAAGAAATCTAGCTTAAAGGGCATATGACAACAATCATGAGAGGTTTGATTTATCTTAACATGTAAAGAGTAAAAATTTAGAGGACCCTAATGAAGAACAAGTTTAGGTGCCAAATATGCATCTCTTAGAATCTACCCCTCAAGGTATACTCAATAAGTCCATCATTCGGCTAATATAACAACATATCCTTTGATTGATCCTTCTTCTATATAAGCTCATTCTTGGTGTCTAGATATTGATGATTCCCATCATGTCACTAAAATCTAACTAGTCTTGGCACTTATAAACCCTATTAAAGACCTAATCAACTACAAGTTGATAATGGTGAGTTCTTATCCATTCACAATATTGGCACTAGCCACATTCACACAAATTCTAGAACTCTTGCCATTTTAGATGTGTACATTCTAGAACTCTTGCCATGTTAGATGTGTTACATATACGAAAAATTAATAGATCATTACCTTTTGTTAAATGCCTAGCTCAAGATAATAATTTATTTTATAAATTTCAACCCTTTAAATTTTGTTTAAATGATTTGGTACATAAGAAACACTTTTTTTTAGGTCGAGTGAAATTGATCTTTATGTTTTTTCTTTATCCCCCTAATCATTTCAATCCTCACACATACTTTATTCAAGCATCCTTAAAGATTTGGCTCTCCTGTTTAGCACATTTCCATAATTGAGTAGTGCATCTTATTTTACAAAATAATATTTTATCTAGTCCTAAGATGTCTAGTTTATGCTTGTCTTTTCCATTAGGAAATGTAGGTCGATTGTCTTTAGCTTTATTAATATTTTAGTATTGGTTTATTGAATTTAATTTTTAGCGATATATGAGGGCCGCCATCATCAAGAACTATTGTTGATGGTCATATATTTTATGTTATTTTTATGGATCATTACTCGAAAAGTTATTTGGTATTTTTCTCTTCATAAAAACATTTTTATACCTTTATTCTCTCTCAAAAACTAGTTGAAAGACAATTTAACTATAAAATTCAACCAATACAAACAAGCCGGGAGAGTGAATTTTTTCGTCTTAACACCTTCTTTAAATATATTGGTATTTCTTAGTGAATCATGTATTCTCACACCCATTAACAAAACAAAACAGTTGAACAATGTCACCTTCATATCATGGAGACTGACTTAACCTTAATGGGTGAGACTTATGTTCCTCGAATTTATTGGTAGTCTTCCTTTGAATTGTGTTTCTTATTAATTATAAGTCTTTTTTTGTCCTTCAAAATAAATCTCCTTATGAAATTGTTTTCGAACTCAAATTAGATTACTTGTTTCTTAAAATTTTTACTTGTTTGTGTTTTCTATATTTGTGTTCCTACAATAAACATAAAATAAATTTTTGAACAACTCATTGTGTCCTTTTTGGATACATTTTGTGTCATCTAGGAAGTTGATGTTTAGACACTAAAACAAATAGAACAAAGATTTCTCGTCATGCCCATTTTGTCAAAGTAATTTTTTTCTCAAAAATGCAAATCTCTTATGTCCATATCAAAACAACAAGCATCGAAATGTCATGTTCTTTTGCACCTATCCTCCTTTTGTCCCATCCTTCAAGCACGACTTCTTATAAAAACCGGGAACACTTGGATCAAAGCCCACCATCACAAACATCATCCCAACCAAACTAAAACACAATTACTGCCCTATTAGTTTTTCCTCAATCACGGACTCCCTTCTAACCCAACCAACTCCACACTTCAAAAATAATGCCTCGGTACACCTTCTTATACAACCTAAAAAAGTCAAACACAAGCATAAACCTTACAAAATTTCACTCATTAAAGCATGACTCGAAGAATAATCTTTTTCTTTAGCCTTATTAGACATTAGCAACTCTCTTAATTGCTTGAATTTAGTTCTTGATTCCATTTAGCATGGTTTAACACCTTAGTCAAACAGTGCCATTCCACAAGCACAAACAAATCCTCCTCTTTACATCCTATGATCATAAGCTTCATAAAAAAAATAAAAAATAAAAATAAAAATAAAAATAAAAACTTCTCAACCAAAGGTATCTATGGCAATAAAAATGATAATAATGTTTGAATCTCCTATTTGTTTTTTTTCTAAAGCCTAAGAGTTTGTTGAATGGCGGATATCTATCTCTACTGAAATTAATTTCCTTCTTCAAAATGGGACATGGTCATTAGTTACTTCTACTACAACCATGGTCATTAGCAAATGAGTTTTCAAGGCAAAAAAAAAAAAAAAAAAAGCAAATGGCAGCCTTGAATTGTATAAGACAAGGTTAGTGGCAAAAAAAAATTATCAACAAAAAGGCCTCAACTATAGCAAGACTTTTAGTCCCATAATGAAGCCCAAAATCATACGATTTTTCTTATTTTAGGAGTATGCAATTGCTATAAAATCAAACAACACGATGTACAAAATGCCTTTTTTCCGATGGCATCCTTTTTGAGGATGTGTTCATAACACAACCCATAAGTTTTATAGATGCACAATTTTGAACCCATGTTACACAAGTCTATTTACATAAACAATCTCCTAGTACATGGTTCTCTTGTCTTCATGATTTTCTTCTTTAATTTAGATTTGTTGGTTCAAAGATAGATTATTCTCTATGTCAAAAAAATATCTTAATATTTTTTTTCATAAGATTGTATTGAAAAAATAAAATAACAATTAATGTAAAAAAAATCATTAAAATGAAAAAAATAAAAAACATTTTTTTCTTATTGAATATCGATGAGAAAATTAATTTAAAAACACACACATATATATACACACTTTTGATCACTTAATGTCTATGTTGTTCAAAATTTATTATTATTATGAATGAATTTAATCATATGATTGACAAACAAGCAAAATTGGATATAATAAATTTTTATGCTTTTTTTCTTTCTAGAAAGGTGTATGGATAGAAAACCTCATACTTCTAAGAAAACTTCGTACCTTTTAGACCACATATTCGAAGTACCTCTACCATACAAATATTGAGGCTAAAATCCTAAAATATCTATATAAATAGAGTTTTAGAAATATTATCTCTTTAAGAATCCAAGATATGAACCGCATAATGAATGAAGCTTCCGACTTTGTTTGGAGCAATGTTGATATCTTTTTGAAAAATATGTAATTAATTTAATGAGCCAACATAATTAAGGTCTTGCTCACATCGACAGTGGCCAATACATGATGACAGTATAGTATTGGTCCATGCAGGAACCATCTTCTTCCTTCACTAGCAAGTCTGCAAGATGGTGACTGAGCCCAAAGCGTTTAGGGTTCAATCATGAATGGATATATATGATGCATTAAACTTGAACAAAAGTATAGAAACTCGGATAATATCAACCCTAGCTAGATCTCCTTGAGGCCCTTTCAAGAATTGGGCGTAACCAAGCCAGAAGTAAAATTGATTTATAAAGAGATTAGCCCACCATAACGATCCGTGATCAGAAATATTTGGACTCTGTGGAGAGCCGAATCCAGGCTGCCATTGTAAAAAGGCCAGTATCTGTGGTAAGTTACCTTAGTCTAAAATCCTTAACTAATTTGAGCCCAACAAAAGGCGTATGAATGACCTTTCATTTATAGCTTTATACCACTGTGTTTTAAGCGTGGTGAACGATTTCCATCTAGTGTATATCCATGACTAATTCGTTTTCTTTTTCATTTTGTTTTCTTTTAGTAAAACCTACACGGCCATATTAATATCCTGGATGGACATCCAATAGAAACCATTTCATCAATGTCCTTAATTTTTTAATTGCTAATTTATTTCTTGTATGGAGTACAAATTTTATTACTCAATACTCAATTTTAATTAATTTAATGATACAGGATAATATGTAACAGTTTCGAGTTTCAATTAAATATGAAAAAACTTTGCATGGTGTGTCAAATCCTACTAACTAAGAAGATAATTTCTTTTCAATTTTCTTGTTCCACGTGAATAGTTGATTTTTGTCTGAACTTAAGAGGTTTGCCTTCCATTTTCAAGCAAGTTGGTTTGAGGTAATTAAAATGTTTCTAAAACTACATCTAATAATAATAATCTTTGCATATTCCTCCATTAGCTTGACTGGTTAGGGTAGCTCAAGATTTTGCTTCCTCACAAGTTAGTCATCATCGAATCATCTCACAATCGAGAATTTTGCCCAAGAGTCCCTAATCCAAGGTGGATGACTTGAATAACAAAAACAATTTTTAAGTCAATAATTCTGTTTGTGCATATTTTCCAATATCTGCGTCAGGATTTACACATGCGCGCATAACTTTTATGAGCATCAAATTGAACTTGCGAGAATTAATATTAGTTTTTTAATTACAAAGGATATTCAATTTTTATTTTTTTTAAAAAAAAAGATGAACAGAAGAAAGAAATACTGAACGGATTAAGTAATTAAGAACATTACACACTTGTTTATTATGATGATAAATCCAAATAAATAAAGACTCCATAACTGGAGTAATTCCATATCCTTGCAAAATACAAGCTGTTGTTAGTCATATAATTAAGATTTTTCTCTTCACAACATCTAACAACTAGGCCTTGTTCACAATCACTGATACGGAAATTTGAGGAAGGCATACATGCTATAGAAGACAGAAACCTCAACCTAGATAGTTAAAATTGTTAAATCGTATGAAGGATTGATTTTAACAAGAAGATGTCAAGCTAGAGCTAGAGAGATACACTTCTGTTGACTCATAAGCAAAATTAAAGTGAAACCCTAAATGAATAAGAGCACTTCCATGCATAAGGAGTTCAATTAACCATTCTCCCCTCCTCGCTAATTAATCTCCTTTGTGATTGCTGCAATACAACTAGAGCTTCTTGCAATGCCAGTAGGACCATTCTTTTGTCCACCTCTATCTCTAGGACTGATGGAGTTGGCTCTAAGACTTGCACTCTTTTTTAACATCTCCCTCATGGCTTCAGCCTGGGACAATACAGGATATGCCCTCCCAAACCTATTAAATCTTACACATGCATTCATGTGCTCGTTCAAGGCCTCTTCTTTTTTGCCTCCATTTTTCTCCATTTCTTGATTAACTGCTGCTGCACATAACCCGCAGACCAATTTCCCTGAGAACTTGTCACGTACTCGCTTTATGTATTCAGGGGTGCACTCTTCACTCATGCCACAGCACTCACACTTTGCATCTTCTACCTCAGATATTGGTGTGAGCTTCGCATGATGATCACTTGCTTCTTTGTTGAGCTCAAATGAGATGTCAGATATTGTTCTTTGGAGATTTTCCATTGAAAGTGTACGGGGCTTGTGGGCTTTGTTATCACTGTTTGAGTAAGAGGCAACAAGTGTTTCTCTGTTTGGTGCCATGATGATGAAGGCTAAAACAAGTGCTGCAATTACTTGATGGATATATAATAGCAAAGAGAGAACTTACAAGTGTGGAATTGTGGAAGTTGAGGACGTTAAATTGCACTATATCTGTTATGGAAATTAAGTTAAGAATCCCATATGTAAGTTTCCTTTTTATAAAATTCTCGGATTATCTCTAGAAAAGTATGGGGAAATGTATGTGGACTAGGGAAACTGTTGCTCGGCAGCCAAAGGATTAGAAAGAGAAAGAGTCTGAACGACCTAGATTTTTCATGAATATTAATTTAAAGATTTTGGAAGCTACAAAAGATACCCTTCTTTATATTTTGAAGTAGGATTTAGTTTTGCAAAGGAGACATTCACGTGATGCATGGTCCATCCTAACCAGAGAAATCTGGTAGTAACTCAATTAAGGTTTTAATTCGCTACTTTAAATTGGAAAGGTAACAAATAATAAACAGAAAATGACTTAAGATGTGTTTGCTGCTGAAACAACAGTGCTACAGCCTACGGGTTCAATCTAAAGAACTCGAAAGTCACGAGGAGCATAGCCAACCATGTGAGAAGGGTCTTAAAAGTTGGTGCTCACAGGTGTCTCGGAGGGAAGAAGGAAAAGTGGTTTTCGTTTATGGAAGAGAAAATTTCAACAGAAACCAAAGGCTTAATCATGTATTGGCCTTTCCTATCATTCTTCCATCCTGCATCATTTAAACTTTCGTAATTATGCCCTTGCATTGATCAGGATGAAGACTGAACAGTCTGTTAGTTGCCTTGGTAGTTAATTTAGATGAAATTTAAGGAGGCAATCCTTCAATTTCTGTTTTCAATTCTTAATTGATATGTGTGGTTTTTTATCATGTCCCAATGGGTTATAGCTGTTTAATTTGAATCTGTTGCAAGGTTTAATATATCAAATCTTATCATTGATCTGTACCTTTATAAAGAAATTAGCAGCAGATTGCAGCACAATAAATACTTCTCTTGCTTTCACCTAAATATTTATAAAAGTGCAGTATTTGCCTTATTGAGCTAGCTAACAGCAGGAAAAAGGAAAAACAGCGAAGGCCCAGTCTACATATGGTTATACAGAGGTGTTAAATAAAACAGGTATTCGTAGAAAAAAGCTCCAAACAAGTTAATTAATTGAAGGCGCAAAATCATATTACAGGCACAGCCTAATGCCTGTACCACAAGATGTTACGTGTGGGTGACTAGAAAATGTGATCTAAAATGATGTAAAATATCATTACCTAATTGATCCATGGCTCTTGATCAAGTCAAACTGCTACAATATATACTTTTTTTATCGATAACCAGCCATGCATAGAGTGAACCAAAAGATCAAGAAAACAGCAAATTATTTAATTAATCGTTTTTTATTGAGATTTGGCATGAATGTCTTGGGTTTAGGATGAATTTGCCCACGTATGCTCGCCGATTTTTATTTTTATATAAAAGGTAAATTATTTTAAATACTCTATGGTTTGAGTGCGGTACACTCTATAATTTTATAAATTATACTTTACAGTCCAAATATTTGATAATGAACTTTCTGACAAAATAGAGTAAAAAGAACTAAAATACTCATATATATAACTGAACCTTTAATGCCGGTTAATTAAGCATTTTCTCTACTATTTCCACCCAACTCTCCCTTGCTCTCTGTCTCTCTCTCTCTCTCCTGTTTCTGATCTCTTGTTCATCTTTTCTCTTTCTTCGAGACAATTTGATTATTCAATTTTTTCAAAAATAAAAAATAAAAATTGGTTGATTGAAAGTTTTTCCGATTGTTTGACATTGATTCATGAAGGAATTGAAGCTGAATAGGAGGTACATGAAACCCTAACTTCAATGTTTGAAGTTTTTAAATGAAAGTGCTGCACTAAGAAATAACCAACGAGCTTACCTTGGATGCTTCTTGCTGGCTTATAGCTGCAAACTTTCAGTGATCTCATTTGGATTGGATATGTTAGGCCTTGGATGTTGGGCTTTACAAGTTGGATAAGATCTTATTTTTGCTGAAACAACCAATAAATTTTGTGAAGCCAATCAAGAAAAAAATTAAAAATAATATATATCGTGAAGAACTTGTTTGGATTTCATCCATCTTGTTCGTTCAATTTATCAGACTAAGGCCAAAATTAAATTCGGATATATCAACATGTCGTCCTAAGAATGTCCCACAATTTCTCCTGATTTATCAGCGAGTTTTACGATGCCCTAAGAAAAAGAATGGCAAGTTTCATGGAAAGAAACAAGAAAAGATAAAAAGTTAAGACGGGTTTTGTGTGGGCGGGCTTTTAAGTTGGGTCGGACTAGATTAGTACATTTAGCCCGTAGACGAAACAGGCATCACTTGTGTTGGGCCACTTAAAAGAAACAAGGAAATAAAATTGTAGGAGGGCCCAAAATTTGGCTACCAAAGATTACAAGTAGTGCCATGTTCCCTCAAGTAAGTGAAAGATCCCCAATTTAATATTTTTCCTTCAATATTCTTTCTCAAATTGTTAGAGCTTTTCTAACAATGTTTCTTATTACTATAGAAAATTTCCTAAGGAAAAGAATGCAATGTTTTTTTGTTTTTTTTTATTGACTGAAGATGTACCTATTAGACTAAAGATATCAACGTATGAAGGGTAAAGAAGGAAAATAAATGGTACCTATTTAGACATCCTAAAACCATCTATGATTTAAGAGCAATGATTATGCACCCATTTAGGCATCCTAAAACTATTTATGATTTAAGCACAATGATTATGTACCTATTTAGACATCCTAAAACTATCTAAGAGCAATGATTATGTACCTATTTAGACATCCAAAACTATTTATGATTTAAGAGGAATAATTATGCAAATGCAAGGAATAAAGTTATAGAGTTAGATAATTGATATAAAATTATAGAGTTATATAATTTATATTAAATTCTATTAAAAAAAACTTAAACTTTACGGTGGAAGATCTTTTCTCAACTTTATACAATATTTATTTTTATTTAACTGATTTATAATATATTCTCTAATGTTTTTTTTTATTTGCAATCCATCTTTTAGGTCATGTTTAGTAATTTGAACTCCAAGATCTTTATTGGGTCGTTAGATATTTTTGAAATTCCGATACTATATTAAAAAATATCTTAAGTCAAAAAAAAAATTGTGTTTAATGTACTAAATGAAAGGAATAGTTTTATATTACTCTTAACAAAAGGATAAATTGGATTGTTAAAAAGATTTGTTTTCGTCTTTATTTTTTTAAGTTTGTATTTTAAAATTAGTATTTACAATAGTTTTTTTTGTTTAATGTATTAGATTGATATGAGAGTATTTTCAGATTATTTGAAAAAATGATTTAGTTTTAATTGATATGTAGATGAATCTAAAAAGTACTTTTAAAGGGTAGCATTTACGTAGGAAGGGAGTCGATAGTAACCATCTAATATTTAATAGATTTGGTATTAATTTTGGTGATTTTATATCCGGATTCCAATGCAATTTATAATAGATTTCATAGTAATTTTGGGGATTTTATATCCGGTTTCTTGACAGAGCCAACACAGTTTTTGATAAAATAACAAGTTTCCTTCCTTTTTTCTTTTTTTTTTTTCCTTTTATGAAGGATCACCGAGGGCCAGTGACAGTGGTGAAATATCTTATTCTCCATACGCATCCTCATATGATCATCATCTTTTGGTTTATTGTAACTTGTAAGAGCTCAGTTATCCAATATTGCAAGACCTTAGAAGGAAAACTTCTTTGGGGCCCTTGCACGAACAAAATTTCTGATGAGTTGTTGGCCAGCTTTTGAACCGTCAAAGCAATGATCTTTCTTTTTCAAAGGATATAATTACTGAAAATGAAAAGCACCACTTTGATTGATGTGTGGAAACGGCTAATTTTGATTTCTTTCACCATAGTAGAAATTAATCTTACAACAAAAGAATTTTTGTTTAGAGTAGTATTCTTTAAACTAGTTTGTACATACCAATTATCGATTATTTCTGATTCGTTAAAAACGAGAAACGATTACAAGAAGGGCAAAATCAATGACCCTTTTGTAACTCTCCTGATTAAGAATAAGTTGGGTTGACATGAAGTGATATCATGAGTCCTGCCCTATCCATAAAACCACACTTCCTTTTCTTTATTTCTTTTTTCTGAAAATAAAATGTAATTTAGGCTATCTAAAACTTTTGTTAGAGCATATTGCATCACATCTTACAGACATTTGCAAAGGATCTACTTTGCTACATTTATATGGATAGATAATGTTGATGATTATATCTTTGCAAATGAGGTCACACAAGATGCAGAGTTATGAAACTTACTGAGCACCTTAGCCAACACAACAATAGGGACAATTTGGTCTTTAACTTGGTGCTCACTTTAATGTGTTGAGACTTTTGACAACATCTTTCTAAAAGATTATGCAAAATGCTCCCCATATTTGATTGCTTAATTTGAAATTTTATCTTTCTTGTACCAAGAATACGAATCACGCATCATTGCTCATATCATTCACTTTTTGTAGTTTCATATAAGCTCAAGAATACTACAGAAAACCTTATCTTATAGAAATTGTTCCATATGCTTTTCCTTTTCGTCCCTTTATAATCATCATTCAAATAAGATGAAAATTATGATGTCTTTGTACTGTCCAGTTTTTATAATTTTAACCTATTTATTTAGTTATGATACAAATCAAATTTTGTATTATTCAATAGCATCTGACTAATCACATTCTGAATATTATTAATGAAATTAGATGAAAAGTTTAATTTAGTTTGTACTATAACTAAATAAAAAAATTAAAATAATCAAAACTGAATAATACAATAATACAAGATAATTTTCATTCTATTCAAATATTTGTGCACCCCAAACACCACCATTTTTAGGGCACTATGGAGAGCAATAACATCAGTCTACAGTCTTGCAATCACGACAAGGCCAACAAAGTCAAAGGGCGGTCCTAATTTTGGCATGCTTGGTCACACATCAAAGAAATATCTTTCATGTTCGTTTGATGTGATTTGAAATTGGTCACTAAAAAGAAGAAAACTTAATTGTATATCAAAACAAAATATTAGAGACACAAATTGAAAACATTTTCTTTTATTGGGCCCAATTCAGGATGGTTTATCATGAATTAATTATTTAATTTTATATGTCGAAAGATGTGATGTATCACAAGACCTTAGAAGGAAGATATCTTATCTTATAGAAATTGTTCCATATGCTTTTCCTTTTCGTCCCTTTATAATCATCATTCAAATAAGTTGAAATTATGGTGTCTTTCTACTGTCCAGTTTTGTTAATTTTAACCTATTTATTTAGTTATCATATAAATCAAATTCTGTATTATTTAATAGCGTCTGATCAATCATATAATGATATATTATTAATGAAATTAAACAAAAATTTAATTTATTCTATATTTAAATGGTATAAGATTTAGTTTGTACTATAACTGAATAAAAAAATTAAAATAATCAAAACTGAATAATACAATAACACAAGATAATTTTCGTTCTATTCAAATATTTGTGCGCCCTATACACCATTTTTAGGGCACTAAGAGAGCAATAACATCAGTCTACTGACTTGCAATCACGACAATGCCAACAAAGTCAATAAGGGGGTCCTAATTTTGGCATGCTTGGTTATACATCAAAGAAATATGTGTTCAAACCTTAGTTCAATGGTCAATTTAATTTGGCTGACGGGTTATAAATTACTTTAAACTGTTAGTAAAAGAAAATTCTTAAGTTTTTTTTTTTTAACATGCAATCAAAATTTTCATTTTATTGATTAATTTTATGACATAAACGACACATAAAATCTTTAAAATAACAATACGTCTTTTTTAAACTCTAAATACAATATATGTATATATTATTCTATGATTATATATATCATTCATGTCAGTTCGATGCAATTTGAAATTGACCAACAAGATAAAAAAAATTACATGTCAAAACAAAAGATTGGAGACACCAATTAAAAACATTTTATTTTTATTGGCCACAATTCAGGATAGTTTACAATGAATGAATTATTTAATTTTATACGTAGAAAGACGTGGTACATCACAAGACCTTATAAGGAAGATATCTTTGGGTCCCTTGTTCGACCAATATTTCTGGGAAGTGGTTGGCCAGCAGAATTTGAACCGTCAAAACAATATGATGTTTTCTCTTTCGAAGAAAAGTAAGCAGTGAAGATGAAGTGCACTACTTTCATTGACGGGTGATAACAGAGAACCGGTCCATTTAAGCTGTATCAGTTCCCTATCTCACAATCAATTTATTTGACCGTCCAACAGATTGGTGCGAACAAGCAAAAGCGAGGAAGAGCAATAATTTATATTTCTTGCATGAAAATGACAGACTTCATGATGCCAAACGTTTGAGTTTAAAAAATGGTGTAATGAGGTCCAGTATTTACTATCGTGGTCCCTATATACGACATCAAGATAAGATAGCTATTGAATTTGGTTCCTTTAACCATAGTTTTTTCTTTTTCTTTTTCTTTTTAAATCATCTTTGACCACAGTATATGCTTTATTTTGAGTCTATGAATTTCATTCAGCTTTAGAAATTAGCTTCATAACAAAAGGAATTTTTAAGGTTCTTTAGTTTAAACTTTATGCATATCAAAATTGGAATTATTCTATACCAGCTAGTTCTGACTTTCTAACTCAGTCATTCTAAATTAAAAATGAAAATGGGTGTATTTGTCATGATAGATTCTTAGGTGTCCATAAAAAAAGTAATAGTTGAGAATGTGATTATTTTTATTTTGTTAAAAATGAAAATTCATACTAATTGAAAAAGTTTACTATTTTGAACAAGTTTATTAGTTAACCTTAATATCTAAATATTAAATATACATTAACATTTGCTTTTTATTTTTTCAATTACACATATAAACATATATATCATTTCTGTTCAAAACTAATATGATATTGAAATGGATCCAGATAAAATATAATTTTCAATTAAAATATAAAATTTTGAATAAAAATAAAAATTTTAACTTTATAAAATAGTAATTACCAAGTAAAGTAATATATTTACCAAACACGTTAGAAAGCATAGGATCATGATGTTGGAAGCAGTATTGTGTTATAATTAGTAAAAAAGGATGTACTGTTCCACTCAATAATAATAATAAGGCATTTAATATATATATATATATATATATATATATTCACATTCCCAAGCACTTATCATGTAATTCCCTTCATTCTAGAGTAACCTAAAATTAATTTACACATTAGGACATAAAATACTCATTCCCTTAACTCATGGTATTAAATTACTAATTTTAAACATCATATTATTTTTATGATATATATTTTTTTTTTGAGATCTCTTTTACAGGCGCAAAATTTTTTATTTTTAGTCTATTAGTACAATTAATTAAACATTGATAGTAATTTATTATCTCACAATAATGAAAGATAAGATGATAATTTACTTCAAATATCTTTAAAACTATCAAGAAGAAAAGAAACATAAAATTGATATATACTTTCTTACGAATCTTATATTGTTAAACAAACACAAAAATTCTAAGTTTTTGAGAGCTACTTTCTTGGATAAAAAAAGTAACATTCTTCAAATGAATTGTTAGATTCTTAGGTATTTAATATTTTTAGACATACCAAATCTAAGAATATCTTAAATTATTTCTCCCAAAAAACCTTAAATGTATCAATACCAATTGCTTCCAATAATTTTAAAATTCAAAACTTCTTACCAGTTTCTTTTATTATGTAAAATATTCTGACCAAGTTACATTACTATCTATTGTGAATTCGGAAATAGTTATACCATTTTTATTTTTAAGGAGATAACTAACTTTTAAACAAAACCCTAAAAAAAAATGGGATGAGTTGAGAGAAATAATACAAAATAAAAATAACAACAACAGTAACAATAAACAAATAAAATAAAATATATCATTATAATTACATAACACTTACAATATTATCGTATTCTATTTAATTATATCTAGAGTTCAATACAAAATGAGAAAAAAAATGCATTTATAATACAAAAAAACATCACAGTGTCTATAATACAAAAAATATAAACAATAATATAAAAAACTATAATATACAATTACAATTAATTTGTATGACTTAATGGGACGTAAATGGGCTATTCAAAGCCTATCTCAAGATTGAGATTAAGGGAAAAAAAAAGATAAATAAAAAACTTTCTCGAGGCATATAATACATCAATACATACATGTTATAATTACCTTATGATTTGATTCTAATTTAGATTTCCTTACTAATAAAATGAATGTATAAAACAAACTGAGAGTAAAAAATTAAGAAGAACTCAACAGTTGACCCATGATGCTAAGTGACAAAAGGAGAAGATTAAAACGACTTGTTATACACGATGAACAGCTACGGTACCTAGAAAAAACCGAAATGGAGCGCGTCATTTGGCAGGTGAAGACAGAAAGGACGGTGCATCTAAGCCGAGCTTCTTTCTATTATGAAATGCGCTTGATTAGCAGCGTAGTAGCGAGAAGAACACGTGAGCAAATCTGAGTGACGAGGATCCAGAGGCTACATGTGGATGCCCCTTCTGTCAGGGATTACATCGAAGCTTCAAAATTATTATTTAACTAAACGTTTTCAGCTCAGCTCGGCTTGGGTTGGCTTGCAAATATGCGGTGAGGCTGTCTTGCTCGACTTCTTTTCTTTATAAAAAATGTGGGTTTCATGCTTTGTTTTTTATTTTACTGCCATCAAATGTAGTTTGGTACATATATAGATGAGAATTAAAATAAAATTTTATTTTCATTTTATAAATGCTTGATTAAAAAAAATTAAAGTAGAAATAAAAATAAAGAATTAAAATTAAATATAATTTCACTTTTATGGGAAGATAGGAATAAAAGTACAAAATGAGAATATTTTTTTTCAAATAATGATACATTATTTTTATTTATTATGTATAAACTATTTTTACCACCTCTACCACTAATATCATCATTATTACCATCATTGGCATTAGCAATAGTTATAAAAAAATTTAAAAATATATATCATTCCGTCCCTACCACTCTATTATTATCATTATTTTTATTATACAAACGATATCTTAATTTTTTTCTTCTACTGTTATCTTTTATAATAATAGTATTGTTTTTCTTAATAAATTATTATTATTAGCACTAGTATATTATTACTACTACCATCAATTACTCCTCTGTTTCCATAACTACTGCAAATCAATTTTTTTTATTATTATTATTGTTATTATTATAATAATAGTTAATAAAATTATTTTTTAATAATTTTATTTATTTATTTTAAAAATGAATATTAAAAATTTTAAAATTTTATTTTGATTTTTTTATTAATACTTCAAACACAATATTAGAATGAAAATATCATTTCAATTTCTTAATTTTTATTCTAATTCTTGCATTCTTGTTTCAGATTATTTATTTTTACTACCAAACGATATCTCGAGATATTAAACTATCAATACTTTTTTTTTTTTGGAGAAAAGTAGGTTGAAATACTTTAAGAGTTGTTCCCACATAATTTTTTTCCAATATTTACCTCACTGACTCATTTAAAAAAAAGTTACATTGAGATCCATTAAAAATGAGAAAATTATTTTTATCTAAATTTATTTTTTTCTTTTTTATTTCTTTATGCTTTTGTGTTTTTCTCTTTTCCTATAAAATATTGACAGTTACTCTATAGGTTTCATAAAATTTCTCGTTCGTATTGATTCAACTGGAGAAAATTAATAAAAGAGGGCATATTATTATTAACTTGGAAATTAAATAATGAAAATCATGTTAATTATGTAAATATCAGTACAAGTCCATCCATAATTTAACTGAATAATATTTACGATCGAGACTTCTTTTCTTAATTGAGGAATCAATTTGAATTTTAATCGCATTTAAAATTACTAACCATTCTGTACCAGGTAGATCACCAACCAATGGATAGGACAGACATCCAATTGATGGGAGCCAATCTGCCTGTCTAAACCAACAAATTAATTTAGTTGTCTTCGCCGTACCTTCCCAACCAGTTTCCCATCTCTATTAAATTGAACATCCAACTGAACTTTAAGCTTGCACCAGCCACCAATTATAAATTATTTGAATAAACTTCCTCACTAAAGCCTCATGTGACCACGACTACACTAACCAACCTACGATGCCTCATCACCACTGTCCTTAACCTAGTAAGAAACCAAATTCTTGATTCGAATCCCACATTAAGCCACGTAATCGCTTCCATAAATATTTCCTTATGCGCACTCCACTTAATTGTTTCCTTTCATGTCGTTATCAGTATCTTTCCGATTAAGTATATAGTTTTGACAACTTTCCACTTTGGACCCTTCTTGTTGCAATTATCGTCTCTCTAATCCTAAAGCTTTTCTTAGAAGTTTACCATTTCATTGCAAAATGTCAAATTTCCCATCCTTTACTTTCATTTTCAGTTATTTCCTCTCATCTTCACTTTTTCAAACTATAATGCTCAAAAAAAAAAAAAAAAAAAGAAATTAATTTTGTTAAATTTACTTTTCAATCATACATCTATCTATCAAACAATATATATTTACTCATCAATAAATAAAATGTTTCCAAAAGTAGCTTTGCAAATAAATATTTCATAAATAAAATAAATTTTATATTTTTAAATTCCATATGTGAACATAAAATTTTCAATACCTCTAAATTTAAAATAAAATTTCATTAATTTCTATTAGTCAATTTTGAAGTAGAACACGCCATTTAATGGCGAGTGCCATATGAGATTCATTTAGGGATGTTTATTCGGTTTTTCGATTCGATTTTGATGTTTTTTTTTTCGGTTTTCAGTTAATCAAATTGGCTAAAACAAAAACCGAAACCGAACCGAATTGTTGTTCGGTTAAAAACAAAAAAATTTCGGTTAAAAACCGAAGTTTTTTTTTTTGCTTTTTTTTTTTTACATTTTTCTTCTAAAAATCGAATTATTTTGCTTTTAAAAAATATCAAACTTGCATAATCAAAGATTGCATATTTCACATTTGATTTTATAAGAAAATTATGTATGATTATTATTATTTTTCTATAATAAATATGTTTCTATTTATATTATAAACTAAATTAGTTGGGCTTCTCATTATTTTTTCAATCACGCTATAATTGGTTTTTTATTAATTTTTCATATATTTTTTTAATCTATTTATTTTGTGCATATTTTATTGTTGAATATATAATATGAAAAATTCAATTTTTAATTTATGTTTGTGCCAATTTTAATACAAGGAGATAATTTTTTTTTCATGAGGCTTTAGGATTCACCTATAAATTTGTGTTTTCATAAAGAATTTCTTTATCATAGTCTTTTTCTTATTTTTTGTGAGTCAATATAATATAATCAATTATTTTTTATTTCAATAAATAATTAATGAAAAATATTTCTATTTTAAGTAGAAAAAAAAATCATTAAAGCTATTGTTCTTTTAGTTAAATTCATAGGTGCCTCTTTGATTTTTTTTTTTTTTAAAAAGAGTTTGAGTATGTGTTAAAAAAAAATAATAATTCAGTTTTCGGTGGAAACCGAATTTGAAAAAAAAAAACCGAACCGAACCGAAATATTTCGGTTTTCGGTTTAGGTTTTAAAAAATTTTTTTTTAAAAAAAACGAACCAAAATTGTTAATTCGGTTCGATTTGGTATTTCGATTTTAACCGAATAGTGAACACCTCTAGATCCATCCGTGGAGCCGTAACATTCCTCTTTGAGATAATATAATGTTTTATAAGTCTTAACAATAAAGGGTAATATTAGAAGTTGTTCAAAACTTCTGTACTAGAAACTAATACAATTAAACATGTATGTACCAAAATGAACTTTTACCCCTATCATTTCTTAATTAGTCTATAAATACCCAAACCTGACGCCTCAAGTCTCTCTTTACTTTTTTCATCTCTCAGCTTCTCTCCGTCACCACGTCTCTCTCTGAAAAATCTCAAATTCTGCTTTCATTTTGTTGGTCTCCCTGCACCATGTCATCAATGGCAGAGATGGAGCCGCTAACATCAGGAGCAAGCAATCGAATAATCCCAATCTTGAAAACCCTAAGAACTTCTCTTCTTTTCATTCACTCACTTCTCTATTCCCTCCTTCTCCTCCTCCTCCCTCGCCGTTACCGCCGCCGTCCCGTGGCGGATTCTGCAGCCCAGCAATCGCCTAGAAAGCCGGGGAAAAGGCGGAGATTAGAGGAGGAAGATACTTTGAAAAGGAGAGCTCTTGCTGAGGGTATTGATATGACAACCGGTGGCGAAGATTGCCGGTGGAATACGTTCTTGTTCTTTGGTGTTAGACGAAATGCTCTCTTTGTTAGGTCTTGGTTTCCGGTAACCTGTCAAATGAAGTGAGTTTTTTTATTTTTTTTATATATATTTGTTTAGATATTTGTGTTTTATTTATTTATTCTTATTAGTTTGACAGAGAAATGTGAATATGCGAACAAAGGGCTTGAAAGAAAGAGTGAAACTTGCATGCAATTTCGGGCTTATTATTAATTACTCTGTTTGATAGTCACTGTTTATGTGGAATTAAACAATTCTTTTTTTAAGTAATTAAGGAAGGTAGTTAAATCATCTTAGTTGAATTTTAGGTTAGTTATTTATGTTTTTTACTGGAAATTAAGTTGCTTGTTTTTTATTTTGTTATTGTTGTGGTTCCATTCTAAGTTTAATTAGTGATTTGTACTCCATACTGCATCCAATAAGTTGATGAGATAGAAATGAAATCAATTTGCTGGATCACAAAGTGAAAAGACAATCAAATGAAGGGTTCTGGACCAGAAAATTGTAATCTTGAATTTAAATAAATATTTTGGTTAAAATGTTTTTTTTTCCCATGAAATAATACGCTATTTATCGCCATGAGCTTTGAAAATTTTAATGTTTTTATTGTAGTTTTTGTTTCGCATGTGACACATCTTTAGCATGTATATCTTTACTTTCATCCTGTTTTTGTTCCTTTTGCTCCCGATTGATTCAGTACTTAGATACAAGGGTTGTTTTGTGACTTCAGGGGCATTTTGGTCATTATTCATGGACTCAATGAGCACAGGTAACATTTGAGGACTTCAGTCAACATTTCGAACTTTGCTTGCATCTTTAATTTCTCTCCTATTAGTGAAATGATTTTGATGCAAATCCACTTTTTTTTTTTTTTTTTTTTGTGCCCTTCCAAATAAAAGTTTTCTGACTTATCTTCTGTTTGGCCTTCATTTCCAGTGGAAGATATGCTCAATTTGCAAAGCAACTAACATCATGCAACTTTGGAGTCTATGCAATGGACTGGACAGGTGGCTAGGTTTTGTAAAGATGTTTGCATATTTGGTTTCTTGACCTTTATAGTCAATAGGTTGTTGTGGAGCTTCATGCTCTATATATTTAGAGCGTAGGCGTGGTTAAATTTTATAAAGTCCACTGGAAGGTTCTTTAAGTTGAAACTTTATTATATCATTTGCATGTGATATTGATCATTTCTCAAATGATGTTTGCGTTTTTGGTTTCTTGACCTTTATAGTCACTAGGTTGTTGCAGAGCTTGATGCTCTGTTTATTTAGAGCATAGGCATGGTTATAGTTGCTAAAGTCTAATGGAAGGTTCTTTAAGTTGAAACTATATCATATCATTTTCATGTGATATTGATCAGCCCTCATATGTTAACAAGAGAGAGAGAGAGAGAGAGAGAGAGAGAGAGAGATTTTGATAACTCGCTTATCATGATTGGAGCATTCCAATGCATGCTTATGCTGATAAAAAAATTTATAACTTCTTCTTGCAATATATTATTACGATCTCTTTTTTCACCAATTAGAAGTGTTTCTAGTTTAAGTCTCTAGCTTTGCCGTATGGTAATTATTCTTTTTTTCATGGCACAGGTCATGGTGGGAGTGATGGGTTGCATGGATACGTTCCTTCACTAGATCATGTTGTTGCAGACACTGTAAGTTTAGTCATACCTTTTTTTCAATCCTTTGCCATGACAACTGTTCTTTATCCTATCCAGCCATGGTGCTAGATTAAATCTTCAATAATCATTACTGTCTGTCATGGCCTGTACTCCGTGTTAAGGCATACACAATCCTCTCTTCCTAAGCACCTTAACAATTAATCTATCATTTTTTATTCTTTTCCCTGGCCTGGTAGTACATTCAACTTGAATCCATGATGATGTTTTGTTTAGTTTATAGCCATTTACTTCAATTATCCATAATATACCCACAAAACTGTAAGTATAAAAATTGCAAATTTTGTATCAACAGGGGGCTTTCTTGGAAAAGATCAAGTCAGACTACCCTGGAGTACCATGCTTCCTTTTTGGTCACTCAACTGGAGGAGCTGTGGTTTTAAAGGTAATAGACACTTACAAAGGAAGTTGTATTCCTCTTCTTCTTCTTTTTCCCAGTTTTCATTATTATGCTGAACTAATAAATTGCATCTCTGAGTAGGCAGCCTCATATCCTAGCATTGAAGAGATGCTGGAGGGAATCATACTGACCTCACCTGCTTTGCGTGTCAAGCCAGCACATCCTATTGTTGGGGTAAGTGTTTTCTGTCTTCTAGATCACGACAGTGGCGGAGATGGTAATGATGATAAGTGTGATATTGTAGATAGTGTTCTCATGGTTTAGGAGTTGAGGTCAGTTCATTGAACTTGGATTTGTTTTGAAACCAAACAATACTGTTGAGCTTTTAAGTGTGCCATTTTGAAATTCTTAAGGTCCAGTGCATTAGAGTTAAGGTCATGTACTGTAAAGCATGATAACCGTGACTTGTTGGGTTGTGCTGTCATGGTCCAATTCATTAGATTTTATGAATTCTAGATGCTGTTTCAAAACCAAGCTATACCAAAGTTCTAAAGCATGTGATTTTCAAATTCTGTGTTCAGTATAACATTACCCTGTTATAATTCTGTTTTTATCCCTGTATAGAGGGAGAGTTCGGATTCTAGCTTTTTAATAAATGAAACCAAGGCAGAAACATTGTACTGCAATAATTTTATTTGAGGAGTTCATTTTACTTGAAAGTTGCCATCAATCCTCAGAACAAGAAGTTGCATTAGTTTTAATTTTTGACTTCTTGCTAATAAAACATTCATTTATTATTTTGATGCAGGCTGTAGCTCCTATTTTTTCTCTGGTTGTCCCCAAGCTCCAATTTAAAGGAGCAAACAAAAGGGGCATTCCAGTTTCTAGGGATCCTGCAGCACTTCTGGCCAAGTATTCTGATCCATTGGTCTATACAGGACCGATAAGGGTCCGTACAGGGCATGAGATATTGCGAATATCCTCTTATTTGAAGCGCAACTTCAAGTCTGTGACCGTACCATTCTTTGTTCTCCATGGAACTGCTGACAAGGTGACCGATCCTCTAGCATCTCAGGATTTGTACAATGAAGCAGCCTCCAAGTTGAAAGAGATAAAGCTTTATGATGGTTTCTTGCATGACCTTCTCTTTGAGCCTGAACGGGAAGAAGTTGGTCAGGATATCATCAGCTGGATGGAGAAGAGATTAGGTGCTGAATCCGAACAAATTTGCAGTCAGTGGTAGATTCTGACATTCAAGGGTTCGGCTTAGTCACGAGTATAGCAATTTCAATTGTCATATTACGTCACGCAAGTTTATTTCTCCCACGTTTGTGTATCTCATGTCTCATGAAATGGAACATGAATTGGTGCAAAGAAAAAGAAGCTCTCCTATGGTTGTTTGTCTTTTTCTTAAAAAAAAAAAAAAATCTTCTTTGTATGGTTTTTGAAATCTCCTCCTCATTTCCTCAAAGTAAACAAAAATAATGCTAAAAAATCACCAGTTGGCCTTCATGCCAATGTAACCTCATTTTGCCATTACTTCTAACTGGTTATTCTTGGGCCATACAGAAATTTGGGTCCGAGATGAGCGAACAAACTCTGGTTTGGTCGACAGAATGGGAGTGCCTATGAGACCGAGAATTTGGATCAACCAGGTTCCAGGGTATGCTCGACGAATAGGTAGGACTGAATGACTGATGAAAGCTTCTATCTTCTATCTATATCTCATGGTCAAGGAGGGAAGGTCCCAAATTACGAATCTGGATTTCCATTGCCCCACTTTAACGTTGAGGCTTATTCCTCCCTTCTTTAACTACCGGCACTAACAACAGAAAGTATTAGCTCGGTAAATGTTTTTTATGAAAACAATTCAACTAGAAGTATTTGATGATATCATTACTAATTCGAAGTTATGGTGATTCTCTAAATGCAAACAAGCTTTTCAATAACATAGAGGCCATGCCTAATGCTGACCACTTGAAGTCTTGAACGCCGAATGATAGCACTAACATAAAATCCAAATCCCACCCTGATTGGACAGCTTGTTCCATTTTTTGGGCCTGAGTTGTAATATGAAACAAAATCCTCCAATCCCCTCCCTTCAATTGGATCGACAATGAATGACCAATCAATCATGCACCCGTGTTAACCATCTACATTCTTTGGCACAGGCAACACTTTGATGGTGCCAGATGTGGGGTTAGACACAGTTCAACTGGATCAACGATTTGTAGCGCCTCTTTGGCCCAACTGATCTTGATCTCGTCATGACTACCGATGACATTGGTGTTCTAGAAGCCCAGTGCCGAATCAGATCATGTTGTCCAAGCTCGCTCTATCCTTACATAATTGTTTTCCAACATTCACTTATTTAAAAACATTAATCATTAGATTTATAAAAATTATTAATAAAATTCAGTTATTTAATACATAAAATATTCATTAAATGATTAATATTTTTTTGGATGATTGAATTTTGTAAGATAATCATGTAAAATTAGCTTACTCCACTCTTACTTGATAACATTTATCCCTTGTAGATTGGCAACGAAGCGGGGCGGGGGTGGATTGGGACATCCCCGTCCCCGCCTCGTCCTTGAAAATTTTGTTCCATTCCCGTTACGTGCTTCGTTCGGAGCAAAATTTGTCATATCATCTACTGTCCTAAACGGGGATGAGGATATCCGTGAGACACCGACGGAGCAAACGAGGCAAAAAAAATTATAAATTATTTTTTGTAACTTATCTTATCCCATTTTACTACCAAATTTGAAATTATAGCAAAAAAATAATAGTTCATATAGAAAATAAACTCTAAAAATCACTAGTTACATATTTTATATAGGGTATAATTATAATTTTAGGAATGAAAAATCATGAAATTGGACAAACGAAGTAGGGCACGCAAATACCATCCACTGTTCATGAGGCGCCCCACCTCGCCTCGTTCTTCGATAAACGTGGGGAATCCCTGCGTTGATCGGGACAGAGCACGGGACGGGTCGGAGCTCTACTAGAGCGGGGCAAATTGCCATCCTTAATCCTCTCGCTTGTGTAGATTACGAAGTATTTCAAAAAGGTTGTTGGGCCTTTTAGCTTGACTTTGACCTTGCTTTCCCATTCGAGTTGCATTTCTTCTTCCATTACGGAGAGGGGATGCACGTTCGACTACGAGGAGTCGTTGGTCACATATACATGACATTTTGATCCTTGAGTTTGAAATAATTATTGGTCATGGAACTAACTTGGATTCTTTTTTCCTACTAATTAACTCGTTTCCTAAAGGACAATATGACTAGTTCAAGGATTTTCTTTTTCTTTTTCTAAAAAAAAAAAGACTAGAGAAACTTCTATCTTTTCAAAATTAACTCGATTGATTTGGTTTACAAATGCAATAAGCCTTTGCAATTGCAATTAATCGGAATTTGTCATCGATGTTATAAGGGTCCGCATAGTGATGCCACTAGTGGAGCTATAGAGCCTTCAAATTAGTAGAATAGCTGCATGCTACAAGTATCATTTATGACATTAAATTTTTAATGACACAATTTTCATTGTTAAAAGATCGGATAATAAGTTAATATAATTTTATATCGTAAGGAAAAAAAAAGTCGAACAAGGATTAAAAAGTTAACCATGTAGAGCAACACAACAATCGCTTGTTGAATTACGTATCGAAATAAATAATCTTGCATCTCTTTTTTTAGGACTTTTTTTCATATTCTTAATTTCGACGCTTAACAACTAATTAATACTTGTATGATGGGTACTCCTGTGCTCTTAGTTACTTAGTTCTATAGGTTTTCTTCTAAATTCAACTTCATTACGAGTTAATGTTAGAATAATGGCTTATATTCTTTTAAGTAATGATCAAGTAAATAAAATAGAGTAATCACTAAAGAAGAATAGAATAACCTTTAAATTTTATAAATTTAGTCACCAAATTTGTTTCTTCTTTGTCTACTAATAATTTTGTCCATTATAAATAGATAAGTAGATATGTGATTTTATGGTGTGCGAAACAAGATTGAGAACTTTTCTATGAATATGAGAGCGGGTGTGAAAAGAGCTTTGGATATAAAAACTACAATCATATTCTTATGCTAATTTTCTCTCATAGTAAAAAATTTTGCTTAATCACTTTAAATCTTGTGTGTCCCTTCTTTATTTATTTTTATTTATTATTGTTATTTTTTTCACCGAATTGAGTTGTTCTAGTGGTGTGTTGAATCTTGGGTCCTTAATTTTCCAATAACTTTTATCAAAGCTTTAATTTTAGGAGATTCGAGCTTTTAATTATGAACAATGTCTACATACGACAAGATTCAATTTATTGTGGAACAATCTAATGGGAATAGAAATTTTACTCTTCGAGTAACAAAGGTGAAAGCATCCTTGTTCAACAAGACTTGACTAAAATATTGAAAGAAAAGGATGGGAAGCCAAAAGAAATGGAGGAGCATGAATGAAAAGAGTTGGAATCAAGGTGTATAAGCATGATTCGTCTACTATATTACCGATAATATTGTTAATAATATTATGGAAAAAGATTCAACACCTATAACATGAAAAAACTAGAAAAGTTTTATCCGATTAAGAGTTTAACAAACAAATTACATTTGAAGCGATAACTTTGTAAGTTAAATATGGAAGAAGATGATAATCTCATAGAGCAATTGATTGTGTTTATTATTATACTAGATTAATTACGGAAAGTTGTTTTTAAGAGTGAGGAAGAAGACAAAGCCCTTTTGCTTCTTACCTCTCCTTTCAATTCATTTGAAAATCTAGTGATGGCGTTATTATATAGTAAAGATATATTGAATTTAGACTAAGTACAAACTGCACTTTTATCTCATGAGATATAAATAAAGTTAAATTAAGAAAAGAATACCAAAATGAAGTATTGGAAGTGAAAATTAGGTGAAAAGGAATTTCAAAGTGGCGAGTCCGAGTTTAGGTCTAATGAAAAAGGCATTTAATATTACATGTGGAAAGAATTTAGTCACATTAAGCGAGATTGGTCTTAAAAAAAGAAAATATATAAATCTAATGTTGGTGAAAATTCTTTGACGGTGGTAGAAGACTATGAATATGTCCTCACAAAATAGTTGAATATTAGATTCTACATATGTATTACATGTGTGTTCAAAGAAAGAAAAAAAATATTTCGAGGAGTTTTGAAAAAGAAAAATTTTAGATGGTGTGTCATCTTGTGATGTTATAAGTTTTAGAATGGTGAAAATCAAAATACTTGATGGGGTGGTCCCTATTTTAGATGGCATGATTTATATGTGTATTAATCGATATCACCGAGCCAATTAGAGTCCAAAAAATATAGTTATTCCACTACAAGTTAAAATCACACATGGTGGCACAATCCTAATGGACATATAAAAGTGTGATGGTTTATATTGTTTGATTGGAAAGATAATGACCTCTAGGATTGGCTGAGAATAGAGTGCATTTGATGGAAGTACGCCAAAAGAGTCTATTTGATGATTAGAAAAAAGACAAAAAAACATGCATTGTCGGGTTTCAATTGGGTGTGGGAGAAAGATCCTACTAAAGGAGAGGATGGATCAATGATCCTCTTTAGAGTTAACAAGTAATATGGACTCAAAGTAGCTGTAAATAGGCATTAGTCATGTTTATATATATATCAAATGGAGTTTAGAATTGTTTGCTAATTCAAGTTATGTGTAACAAATAAATTTTAAGGTCGATGTTTATTTTTACTTATTTGTTTGCTATATTTATGAGTAAAGAGAGTTTTAGGCTTATGGCTTATATTTCTTAAAATAATGGCCAAGTAAATAGAGTGGAGTAATGATCAAAGAAGAGTGGAGTGGCCTTTAGGTTTGGTAAATTTTTTCACCATGTTTGTTCCTTCTTTGTACACCAAGAATTTTGGGCATTATAGGCGAGTTAATAGATATGTGATTTTAAGGTGTGCAAAATGCAAAGGTTGAGAGTTTTTATTTATTTTTAAGTGTGAGAGTGAGTGTACAAGAGGTTTTAAGGTTGAGCTTTAGGTATAAACTTACAAACATATTCTTGTGTTAATTTTCTCTCGTAGTAAAGAATTATTCTCAAGTTTATGAATTAGATAGAATTTCCTTCCAAACCAAATTAAATTTTATGTGTCTACTTTTTATTCAATTTTATTCATTCTTTTTTTTTTAATTGAATTATTTTATTCGTGATAGTGAGTTGAATTTTGAGTTCTTAATTTTTCTATATATATATATATATATATATATATATATATATATAAAAGCACTTCTAAGAGCGTTGAAAAAACAAAATAAAAATCAATCTTAATAGATCTTTTTCATAATGAAAAACAAACGATTCATCAATACCTATGCATATATTGAGTTGACTTATACATTCTTGTCCTTTTAATTATACTTGGACATCAATAATTTTCTAACAAAGGCTTCTTGTGCCTTATAGAAACCATGCCTCTAGTTAAAAACCCATTAAAACTCGATGAGACATCATATTCTATATTATTGCATGTGGATTAGAGATAGAAGTTAGGTAAAGAATTAAAATCTTTTAATGTCCACCCTTTACCTAGATCAACAATAAAACACCACTCGATCTTGCACCTATTTTGACTCGTATCCGATGCATTAATTGCCAATACCTTTATGATGGTCACGTATGATTTGAATATATAGTTATTTTTAAGGACCTCATAGCTAATACACTTTTTCAACAGAATTAATCATCAATAACTTCTCTTTTGACCTAACGGACCTAGGTC
The DNA here is from genome assembly GCA_963924115.1 of Dovyalis caffra. Lineage (NCBI taxonomy): Eukaryota > Viridiplantae > Streptophyta > Magnoliopsida > Malpighiales > Salicaceae > Dovyalis > Dovyalis caffra. The sequence continues at coordinate 12,812,220 of CAWUPB010001194.1, read as the reverse complement.
TCATCATAATTTCCATATGTTAATAGTGTTTTAAAAGCATAATATCGAGGCGAGCCACGCTTTCTTAGCTCTCCATCCACTCGATTACATATATCTAACTTGAAAACTATTTGTTTGTAGAAGTCCTCTAAGAGAAATCATATTTAGTCTATTGTTGGCTCTTTAGCTTAACTACGAACTTTTCTTTCCATTTTCTTTATGTTTCTTCTGCTATATTAGAGAAAGGATATGTATTTTGAAAGGCGAGTTGTTAACATATACCACGACAACAAACCTTAAAGGTTAAGGAGAGTTGAAGATTTATGAAATGAGAATAATTTGAGTAAAAGAGCATATGTTTCTCTATTTATCTAACATAGTATAAAAATACATAAAAAAATCTTTTGGTAAGAGATCAATAAGGTTTTGAATTTAAATAAACTATCTAATCTAACTAACCTAGCGACTAGATAATAAGAGTATATCTTAAATTCTAATATCATATCCCTAACACCTTCTTAACTTTACAATCTTGAGTTTTCAAGCGAGAGATTATCATAAAGGAATACAAATTTTAAGAGGGGATGGGACTATCTGCAGATTTAGTTGCACCAAGCTTATCAATTGACTCTACCGTGGATTCAGTCACATCAAGCTCATCAACTAACTCTATTATAGATTTTGTAGCATCAAGCTCAGAAATCGACCATGTTGTCGGGGATCTTGTAGCGTATTGTGAAGCTTTACCTAAGGACCTAGCCCCGTATTCATTACACTCTGAAAAGAAGAAGTGAAAAACCTTTGTAATATGGGAAGGAAGCCAAACCCCAAAAGTAAGTGAACGACTACATAGAATCCTTAGCCATAAATAAATCCTTAGTAGGATTTTGTAACACTCTCTTAGAGAGAGTACGATCTTTTCAAAATGAGTACTATAATAACGAAAATCCTACACCATTTTCCTTCGATTTGAAAAAGGATTAAGCTAAGTTGTTCTCCATTACATGGGAGTATAGCGATGACCAAGATAAAGAATCTTTTTTTCTTACTACATGTCGTGCGGAACGAGCCTTGTCTACGAAGGAGAGTGACCTCATTTTGTTTGCTTTTAGTGAAGCTTTTAGAAGAGAAGGCCTACTACTACAATAAATAGAAGAGATAGGAAAGCCAAACAAGCTAGACGAAGAGCTCATATAGCAAGCAAGCCTACTTATAACCATTCTTTCTTTTTTCACGAGATTCAATAACTCTATATACAACAATTAAAAATAGCCCTTTTTTTTCTTTTTTTTCAAGTTCTATTTCAAAAGTCCACAAGAAGCATAGAATAGCTGGAAATGGGTTCTCGATCGAGTGAACAAGTGCTTCACTAAATGTGAGTTATTCTCACCATGCTATTCTATCTATGTTATTATAAGCTTTGGGGAAGATGGTTGAGGTTTTCATTTTATCCGATTGTCGATCGACGAATTACTCTTTTCACTCTATCTAGGAAATTTTCTTAGCAGTAGAAAGCCCTCCGAATGGAAAGAAAAAGGATTTGAGGGGCATTCCATTTATCCTATATGATATGTTAGGAGGTCTTGTCTTACAAGGAACTCATGCGTGGGTGCGAAAATGCCATTACCTTCGATACGGTCGAAGAGCAAGTCCTATGCGCTCGTCTAGACCAATAATCAATAGAGATAGAAACTCCCTTATGAAAGCCACATGAAGACAAAACGAACTTCTCGATCTAAAACAAGTCTTTGGGGACCTATTCTTCTCATACTTTATTTTGACCAATAGGTCAATCCTCGGATTGGTCAAAGAAAAGAAAATGAGACTTAGCTTATGTGGAACACATACTCTAAAGCTCACTCTTACACTCGATGATTCCTAAGGTGTGTTTAGTTAGAGATTAACGTTAAAAAGAAAAAGGCATTCGGGTGGTCGAATGCATTTTTCTATAGCTTTCCTGGGCCCTACTTGGTTTATGTATGTGTATGTGTAAACGTATTTACTTTCTACGAGGGAACATAAGGAGATGTAACGGATTTTTTTAGAAGTTCTCGATGCTAAGCTTGTCGAAAAGCACTTTGAATATAAGAGCTTGGGTCATCGTATCCTTTTTTTCCTTTTTACCTTCGGTAGGAAACCATTATGGAAAGTGATCACACGAAAAGCCAAAAAACGCTCTTTCTTTCGGCTTCTAGAAAGACTTGAGTCGATAGATGAACATTGGTCAATTTCAATCAAAGGTTGGTTACTAATTAAAAGTGTTGGATTGAAAACATCTCTCTTTCTGATTTTATTTTTGAAGGAGTTTTCTCGTATTCTATATCATCTCCTTCCACGAATGAATAAGGTAAGGTTTTGATCTTTCACTTTTGAGTTTTTCCGAAAGCTTTAGTATGAGTTGGTTATTCTAGTCCATCTCAAATGGAACTCCCACCTAAAAAGTCCTTAGTCTCTTGTTAAACATCTCACCCGGGTAATAAAATTTAGAGCATCGATTCTCGCCAAAGTTACAAGTCATTAAACGATGCGAAAGAGTTGATTAATAAGATTAGGATTAGCCAGTCTTTGAGCCCTAATTGAATCTACCAAATAGATTAAAGAAGGGAAGCACCAACCATTCATTTGTCAAATTAAAAGCTTCGCCTACAATGTAACTTAGAGTGGTAAGCTCAATTTTCCCGGCACTTGTTTAAAGTGGTACGATATCCCTATACTTTTCTAGCTAAGTCAATTGAAAATGACATCGACTAATGAGCAAACAAGCTTCAAAATTGGATAAAAGCCAAGGATCGAGGTTTGGAGTGTGTGGATCAGACTAATAAGAAAGATAAGGTGTTCATGATTTAGAAGAAGTAGCATATGCTCCGTTTTAGGCTAGCTCGCTTAGTCTTCAATACATCATCAATGGCTACTAACGCCACAACAAGGGCACGATAGGTTTCCAAATGAGAGTTGCAAGAGGCCTAAGAGTGAGGAGCACTAATGTATTTATCTTTACAAAGCATTACTGAACTTATTATGTCCCCATTATGAAGGCTTGGCCCAGCCTAAAGCGTTTTTCCTAACTAAGGTGATATTACCTTCTTCCACTACCGAGAAGTCTTTGAAATAGGAGTAGGCTCTTTCACTAGAATCAATCCTCTAGTACTACTTCTTTTCTCGCCTTGTCAAATAGAGATTTTTTCTTTCGATTGTTAATATGATATATAAGGACCACTACTATAAATAGTATTAAACCTTTGATCATGAAATATCGATTGCTTGTTGAACCACTGTGAAATGCGTGAAAATAGGATACTCTAAATTTGAGAGTCCAAGAGTTAACGTTCTTGATAGAAAAAATGTGAATGAAAGATCCCACTAAATTGGGTCTATGAGTCTAAGAAATAGTGATAATTCTTGATCTCTCTCAATTCAAAAATCCACGATTTGAATTGATGTCCTTTCTCTTCTTAAATTTAAATTGCATTGATTTATCCTAAATATTTCATTTCAATTGGAATTTGGTTATTCACCATGTACAAGGATCCTCGCTAAGCATCCATGGCTGGATGGTTAAAGTGCCCAACTCATAATTGGCAAATTCATAGGTTTAATTCCTACTGTATGGACACCAATGAGACCCTCTAATAAATCTATTGGAATTGGCTCTGTATCAATGGAATCTCATCATCCATACATAACGAATTGGTGTGGTGTATTCATATCATAACTTATGAACTATAAGAACTAGCATTCTTATTGAGACTAGAACTCATAGGGAAGAAAACAGATTTGTGGATGGAATTGAATATATAGTGTTTATAGATAAAAGTATTCGGTTATTGGGGAAAAATCAATATACTTCTAATGTCAAATCGGGATCAACTAGGACAGAAATAAAGCATTGGGTTGAACTTTTCTTTGGTGTCAAGTTAATAGCTATGAATAGCCATCGACTCCGGAGAAAAGGTAGAAGAATGAGACCTATCATGGGACATACAATACATTATAGATGTATGATCATTACGCTTCAATCGGGTTATTCTATTCCACGTCTTAGAAAGAAAAGAACTTAAATCAAAATACTTAATAGCATGGCGAAACATTTATCGAAAACTTCTACCCCGAGCACAATCAATGGAGTCGTAGATAGTCAAGTGAAATCCAATACATGAAATAATTTGATTTATGGACAGCATCATTGTGGTAAAGGCCATAATGCCAAATGAATCATTACCGCAAGGCATAGAGGGGAGGTCATAAACTTCGTATCATAAAATTGATTTTTGATGGAATGAAAAATATATATATGGTAGAATCATAACCTACGACTCTAATTGAAATGCATACATTTGTCTCATACACTATGAGGATGGCGAGAAGAGATATATTTTACATCCCATAAGGGTTATAATTGGAGATACCATTATTTATGATATAGAAGTTCCTATAAAAATGAGAAATGCCCTACCTTTGAGTGTGGTTTGAACTATTGATTTACGTAATTGGAAGTAACCAATTAGGTTTACGAAGAAACCTAGAAATCGATCACCGATCCAATTTGAGTACCTCTACAGGATATACCTTAATAGAAAACCGAAGAGTAAGGGTAGCAGGTGATTGAGTTCGGTAGTTCCTCATATAAAATTATTGACTCTAGAGATATAGTAATATGAAGAAGACAAAATTGTTTCAAGTATCGACATAACCGAAGCGCCCCTTGTTTCATAGAGAGGAGGATGGGTTATTCACATTTCATTTGATAGTCGAGGCGAATTGAAAGCTAAGTAGTGGTAATTCTAAAGATTCCCGAGGGGTAATATATAGTAGTAGTCTAAGGAAACACTTTATATAGTTCTAGTGTAAAATGTAAAGCCGAACCCTAAACTTAGCTAGCTAATAAGCTAATAAAGAAGGGGTTCCCCTCTTTTAGGCGATTTCAATTTGAGTTCCCTATCGAAGTAAACATAGTTAGAGCATATATTCCCATCCAGAAGAAAGCGAGCCCGTAAGGCCTTACGGTGAGACGACTAGCAATCTATCAAATCCTATGAGAAAACCATTTCCAGCTCGACTTGAAAATGAATCTTACGAGCATCTTTCATATAACTTACTAGTCAACATTACTCGTTGTTTTATTTTAATATTGTCAAGCATATCTATACTCTATATTTTTTCATCGCATATTAGATTTGTTTAGTATGTAATTTATTATTTTTAAATTATTATAATTTTTTTAAAAATTATTTTTCGGGGTTTATTATGATGGGATCTTACATATAATACGTTTTGCGGCATTCAAGATGAAGTTTTAAAAACATAATAATAATAATAATAATAATAATAATTTGATTTCTGAAATTTTTGAATTATTTTAATCAAAGTCTTATACTTTTTGAATTATTTTATTTGAATCTTTTTATTAGAATTTCACATATGACAAGTGTCAAGCATTTAAAACTAAATGTACCATGTGAGTTTAGAACTAAAACTATTATAACAAAAGATCTCAAACAACACAAAATAAAGAGTAGAAAATCTCAATTAAAAAAATACATAATTTTAATTAAAATAATTTGAAAAATAGAGGATCTATGTATGAAAAAAAAACTCAAACATAAAATCAATTATTGAACATAAAAACAAATTCCACCCACATAGTTAATTTCTTCAATTAAATTACAACCCAGAGAGAACAGCTGTTCCATATTTTTGCCAATGAGCTGGAGGCAACGGTTAATATAAGAAATTAAATCCTCAAATCTCCTTCCTTCTATTGGATCGAGACCAAATGACCATTCAATCCTGCATCCATGTTGACTATCTCCACTGAATATTGCCGACACTTTGATGGTGGCCACATATGAGTTAAATTTGATATTATTTTCAATTATCTCATAGCTTAGGCATCTGTCGATGGGATTGATGGGATTAATCGCCACTAGCTTCTCATTCGTTATTATTTTTTTCTATCATTATTAGTTTAGTGGTTTCCAAAAGCACAAATATATTAAATAAATTAGAGTGTCTTCCTTTTCTTATTAAGGGGGAAAAAGAATTAGGTGCTAGTATATATGTTTGAGTAATAGTCGTGTGTTTTGTGCTGTGCGCCAGCATTTTTTTTATTTTTAACATTTAAAAATATATATTAAATAATTTTTTGTTACTTTTACTTTATTATTTTTAATTTTAATTTTTTTTTCATTTTTGGATCAACAAGTCTTTGATTAAGGATGTTTCTATATCTAATGATATCTTTTTTTATTCTTCAATCCAATTATATTGCGAAACAAGTTACTGATTTCAAGTGTTTTTTTTTTTTTAAATTATTCAATCTAATAAAATCTGTGAAATAATAATTGAACAAGATGAAACAACACAATCTTTTTAAGGAGCACAATGGTAAAAAAAAAAAAAAAAAAAAAACTATAAAAGATGTCTTCTTAATTTTTTTTTTTTTACCTAACTTTTAATTTATTAATAACTGATTATCAAGTGAAACAACACAAACTTTTTGAGGAACATAATAGTTCAGATAAAAAATATATAAATAATTTCTATTTAATTTTAATTTTTGTTTTGATATGATATATATTTTAAGTTTGTTAAAATAAAAAGCCTTCAAAAACAAACACATAAAAAATATAGGAAAAACTCATAAAGTTTGTAAGTTTGATTAATTAATAACTACTGGCTAAAGGCCTACAAAGCTGAATAAATAGTTTATCTTAGTTAACCAATGGCTAGATATATAGGGAAATAAGATAAACCAAAAAATCTGAAATTATTGTAACAAATAAATTAGAAAGTTAAAATCATGAACAAAAATACAATCTGAACATGATTTGCATACTATAAAAAGATTTGGAAGTTGACTGAGTGGATTTTAACATTTAAAATAGTATTTAATAGTTTAGTGATCGACTTGAAAGGCTCAATTATACATCTAGATCAAAAGTTATTTTTTTGTTAAACTTAAAATGTCTATCTAAATTGATTTATCAATCTTTTATCTATCAATTTGATCTATTTTTTCTTGTTAGATATCCAATGTACGTGATAACTAAACAAAATTTTTCTATAGTTTTGTAGATGGGATTGATTTCAATTTTATTTCTTTTGACAAATGAATGTGATTAAACAAAAAAATGAATGCATGCATAAATCTAGCTAGTGATAGAGCACGGAAAAAAAGTGACTCGAATGGTATAAAAGTAGAACAATAGCTAATACTCCAAAGAAATCACCACTAATAATAGGATTTGCCAAGTTAATTATCTCCTGGCTCTTCCCGTACAGTAGTACTTTCAATACCAACATACATATTCACCTTGCTGCTCTTAATTAATTTTATTTTACAATAGTGTAGGCAGCTGCTAATATATTAACAGGAGTTCATGCAATCAAGATGGAATCCATGCCTCAAGCTAAGAGCACATCGGCGTGAACAACATGCATCAACACCAACAATAGCACACTGATATATTCTCGGGGGAAAAAAAAAAAAACTATAGCACTACTATGGAAATTAAATTTCACCCGAGAGGACAGCTTGTTCTAGCTTGTTGGCCATGTATTGGAGAGAGATTTTGATAATAGAAGTCAAATGCTCCGTTGACCATCCTTCGACTGGATCAGCAACGTATGACCACTCGATTTTGCACCCATGTTGACCATCTGATCCATTTATTGGCAATACTTTGACAGTGGCCACATATGAGTTGAATCCAATGTTATTTTCAACAACCTCGTAGCTTAGACACCGTTCCATTGGATTCATCGTCAATAGCTTCTCTTTGACCCAGCTGATCCTGGTCTCGTTATCACTTCCATCCGATAATCTGGATGAGCTCGAAGCGCAGTACCGAGTCAGGCCTGGCTGTCCTACCTCACCTTCCACTTGGTAACAAGTATCCATATCTGGAATCCACTTGATAATATTGCAGAAGTCCTCCAAACAAGGCCACACTTGGTCTGCTGTTGGGGTTTTTAGCTCAACTGTGGCCATCCCTTCCCATTTGAGTTGCGTTTCTTCTGCCATGAGAGAGAGATTAGGTTGTTGCTCGATTATTAGGGTGGTGGTGGTCATATGAACGACCTCGCATATATCTTATGGTTACTGGAGTTGAAAACAATTGATTAAAGGCATATTGGCTTTTAAAATTCTGCCGGCATGCTCCTACTCTCAAACCACTATCTAAGGTGCTTAATTAGTGTATACTTGGACTCACATCTATGACAAAGCTCTAGTGGCCAAAATTATTTTAGGTTTTTTTTTTTAATTTTTAATTTTTTCTATTGGTTTTACAAAGATAATTGGCTATTTTTAGGTTAATTCGGCACATCAAGGCTAAGTCCACCTCCAGCCTCATCAAGTTTTAAATGAAATATAAATAAATAATTAATATGTTACACTAAGTTCATTAAAGTAGAAGTCTTTTATCTATATAGATACAGATTTCCATATGAAGTCAATGGGGTCTAATTACTTTTTGAAAGTTATAGTAATTTTGATAGATTACTTATTTGATGAAACCAAACTATCAAACAAAATAAATAAATAAGTGAATTAATGATTTTGATATAATATATAAAAATATAAAACTAATTACAACATGTAAAGCATATTACTTGCCGATTATTGACGACCCGAATGATTCGTCTAGTATTATATCTAGTAGAGCTTTCCGGAGTTGAGAAAATCATCAAGGAGACCTCTACGAGTTGGGAGCACTAGTGACGGGGTCACTACCTTTGAGGGCATTACTCGAGGAGGCACTACTCGGCGAGAATGTAGACATGTCAACACCACTATCAAGTCCACGTCCTAAACACCGACACTAATAGTGCCATGACGATGTATAGCACCACTATTAGTGGCACGATCACGGACACTACCGGTATTAGTGCCATGACCACGAACACTATCACTATCAAAGCCACAACAATTGTCACCGCAACTAGATCCGCATAATCCACAAGACATAACTCTAGAATAACACCTAAAACTATTTAACAAATACAACAAATAAATAGCAATTCGATTGAACATATATTATAAATTATTTTCATGAAAATTAGATAAAGTCTTCCCTATAAATTGGATATGCTCTTATTACTAGAGATGCCACCTAATTCAATTTCCACAACTACAACCATAATTTTTTCTTTCTACCATATTTTTAAAAAACGAAAAACAATTATATTCACTTTCCAAAACCCACATGATAAAAAGAACAAAATGTTAAGAGCACCAAAACAAGCTATCCCAACAACTCGTTTCCTTATTTGGATAATTTCATTATGATTTCACCCAAAATCATTATTAAAGTAAAAAAAAACAAGAGATTTTGCTAAGGACGATCGTGGTTACATGCAATAAAAGATCATAACCGTAAATGTGAATTATGCACCAAATTTTGATCTAGGATCCTCTACTGCATACAACAACCGAGTGTCCTCAACAACCATGAAAACAAAAGGTTAGATCGACTTCTATCGTTAAAACATCCATGTAACTAGGAACAAACTTTCAACTAAAGGAAAAACTATCATTGATAAGTTTATAATAATTAATCAAGCAAAGAAAAACATCAAAAAAATAAAGTATTCATAATGAAAGTATAAATGCGAACCGATTCCTCCCTTCATTGCCAAGTTAGTATAAATCCGAGTTGATTCCTTCATTTCATACCAAGTTAGTAGTACTTCCCATGTAATACACACTAAATCTTTTGAGAAAAATGAGTGAAGGGATAGCTCAAAAGGGATCGATTAGAATTATGTGATGAGCAATGAGATGTAACGACTAAGTTTGATGTAAAGACTAAATAAAATAGTCAACCAAATTATTTATATCAAGATCAAATCCTTAGATAAAAAACCTCATCCTCCATGAACTAGTTTAGAAAGAGATTGAGGGTCCAATCATTTATAATACATGCAAAGTTTTGGAAAATACTAACGAGAGGATGCATCATAATGAAAAATAATATATTCCAGCTTTTGGTATTTACCATCTTGGTTCAAGGAGATATATAAATGCACTCATACATTTCAACAAGAACGTTGATCCATAATCCAAGTAGTGCTTCTATCTTTGTGGATATCAACTAGTACTATATAAGTGTTATGACGACATACTAGACATTCAAAGTTTATTAGAATTTAGGATATCCACAAGGCATACTAGCTTGTGTCCTTAACTAAAAACTAAATAAATAGTCTACCAAAACATACATGATAATAAATGCCAAATCCTCAAAAAGAGAAGAAAAAAATCTTTATGAACTAGTTTACTATGAAATGTAACAACCAACGATCCAGTGCATTCATAAGATATGCAAGCATTCTCTAATGCTAAAAGAAAAAAATTGTTAATAAGTTTATAATAGTTAACCCGTAAAGGAAAAACATAAAAAAAGTAAAAGATTTACAAGCAAAAAGCAAAACCTAAAACCATAAAAACAAGAGTAACTCGATAGAGAAATTTTGTATATAAAGATGAAAAACTCTAATTAACCTAATTAATTTAAAGATAATTAATAAATTAACCTAATTAATTTAAATACTAATTAATTTAAATACCAATTAATTAACAAATTAACCTACCCAATTACTAATTAAATATAAAAAATTAAAATACGACTAATTAATTAGAATTAACCTTATAATTATGAAAAATAATAAGTTTTTTTGGAAACAAAAGACAGAGAGAGAAGATACCTTCGGACAAGAGGAAAAGACGAAGAGGAAGGAACAAAGTTGAGGCTCTTTAGGGAGAAAAGAGTTTAGAGTGGATGTGGGTTGCTAGGGAGTGGAAGAGTAGAGTATTATGGTGGCTTCGGATGGGATCGGACTAGAGGAGGAAAAGGAGAGGAAGAATAAAATGGGGGAAGAATAAAGGAAAATTATGATTTAAGGATTTAGAATTAGCGATAGATGTAATTCGGTTGCTAACCCATCACTATTTTGTAAATGTCCCTTGTTAATCTATCGCTAATCAATAATAGATGTAAGTGTCCCTCGCTAATCCATATCCGATCTAATAGAATTTGAATTACCAAAGTTTATTCATTTTTTAAATATTAATAATGACTTTTTGTCTCTAATTTGTAAGAGAAATGAGCAATTATCAATAGAAATTTTATCGCAAACCTCGACCCCAAAAAATATCGACGAAATAAATAATCCATCATCGTGTCCCTCATAATTCCCTTATCAAGCCATCTCTAAAATAACCCATGAATATTTTACTACCAAATATAGCCATGGATGCATGTCTCTTATTGAAAATCCATCGCTAATCTATTGGAGTTTCATAGTTAAGGTCTACAACTCGAAAACATGCATAATTCGATCACTAATCAATCACTACATGACGAGAAACTATAATCCGTCACTCGATTTTCATTGTTATTTTCCAATTTTCTTATAATGCACTTCATATATATATATATATATATATATTAAAATTGAATTATATAATGCATTCTCAAAAATAATTAATTAAGTGTAGATATATTATCTCTCTAAGAAGCCGATGGTGAAACTCGATCAAACTTCGACTCTTTTTTGGCTATTTAAACCCATATCTTAAAGGCATTTGGAAACCATCTAATACGGATGAGCTGATTCCATTGGTTCAAAGGCCACTAGAATTGAAATGGCATAAAAGACGATTGAGAAGCAAAACATGCATGTGACAAGATAACATAAGAACGTCAAAATCTATTTGGTGTACACATGAACATGATAATAATGATTTTCTCATGTCTAGATATCCCTCTTACCCCGTGTTTACCATATTTTATGAAATTATCGAATATTTATTTTTACAGTCTTGACATAAGCTCATGCCTTTAATCTAATTAATTACTTGTTGGTGTTAAGTTATGGAGACTAATGTGGATATGGCCCATAGTTTAAAATGCTACGAACATGATAAGCTGGCTATATTCAAGAGTTGTTGGATGATAGGGTAATATTTTTGAATAAGTTTTTAGGATTGAGAATCTAGCTGATATGTTGATCAAGATAGTTACCATTAAAAAATTAAGGGTTTGCATTGCCTCGGTTGGCTTTCATGGTTAGTGATGAGAAGGCTTTTCACTAGAAAGACTTGAAGTTGGTTGAGAAAAGGGCGATTGTAAGAGGTTTATGTGCTATTTAGAGATCATTGTCAAAGTGAAAGATTGTTAAGTTACAAAGAATAATTTGGATGTGGTCCATAATTTAGGATACTATGCACATGATGGTCTCACTAGCGGTCTAAGTATATAGGCCTATAAGGTCTTTTTATTATAATCATAATTGGACATGTTATAAATAGAGATAACATCAATTGTATTTGTAGTCGTCATTTGATAAAACCTTAATAAGAAATCTTAGTGTAGTTGTAGAGTAAATCATATAAGTCTTTATATTTTTTTGCCATATAAAAAGGGATATGCAAATTTTTTCACCTCCAAGATGAAGGAAATGTGTCTCCTTTTTTTTTTCCATATAAAAAGGGATAAGTAATTTCAAGTAGACATTCAAATGTAAAAGAGCTTTTATAGAATTAAAGATGTTTATGTCCCCCTCACGAGATCTTATCCTAATTAAGAAAAAAAGAGCTTTTCTCCTATACCTAAGAGTGGTAGACAAGATATTAAGAGCTTTCCTAATAAGAGAAGAGGATGATATAAAATGACTAGTATACTACACTAATTGAACTCTCTAAGATGCGAAACGCAATACTTATAGATGAAAAAATTGGTATTGGCACTTGTTAGCGCATTTAGGAAGTTAAGGCCATACTTCCACGCTCATCTGCGCATAGTCTTTACCATTCAACGCCTTCATCAAATACTTTATAAACTCAATGCATCCGATTGTCCGCTTAAATTAGCCATTAAACTTAAGGAATTTATAACCTAGTGCCAACTACATTTGGTGGTCAAAGCTTAAACACTACTAGACTTCATTGTTAAGTGCTCTTTCAATGAGCCTATCGGAAGAAAGATGCAATAGGTGAAATCTCAATACCTAGAAATAACTTTTAAGTTTAAGGATGGAAACCTATTTGCAGATAGAGCATCCAATACAAATAAAACTAGAGTAAGGATAGTTTTTGTCAACCTAAGCCAAAAAGTCTATAAATATAGGCTACGTTTTGAGTTTCCCTCTTCTAATAACATGGTTGAATACAAAAACCTTAACGATCAAGCTTAACCTAGCAAAAGCCTTAAAAGCCTATCCTCTTCAAGTACATAGTGAGTCCTAGTTTATAATAGGAAAACATGATGAAGGTTTTGAAGTAAATCAATCCCTCATGTCTAAATACCATCAACTAGAAATAAAGCATTTAGAAGATGCTGTAGAAGAAGAAAAAATCATTATAATCACCTAAATTCCTAGAGAAGAAAATACAAAAGTAGATTTGTTATCAAAATTAACAAGCGTTAGTCTAACATAACTCTTGCTAGAAGTATAGATAGAAACTCTTGAAATACCTAATATAGAGGAGCAGGATGGACTTGAAGTTAGCTCAATTGAACATATAGAAGTTCAAGAAGACTAGAGAACACCGATTAAGAAATACTTAAAAGATGATTTTCTCCCTAACAATAGAATAGAAGCTCTATAACTATCCTAAATGACCGTAAGTTATTGTTTTCTAGAAAGATAACTCCATCGGAGATCCACAACAATACCACTATTAAAATGTATTTCTCTTGAAAAAAACCAATACGTTCTTATAGAAATACACGAGGGCTTACACGACTTACACATAGAGGCTACGGTAATGGCAACATAGACTATGTAAGCGGGTTTTTATTAGCTTTCCATCGTTTAAGATTTGAAAGCCTTGGATAAAAATTACAACAAGTGCCAAAGATTTTTCCTCATACCCCACCAACCATTGGCGTAAAGGACCAACATCCCATCTATGTGAATATTCTTATAATAGGGAATAAATATTCTTGGGCCCTTTCCTAAAGCTACCATATAAAGAAAATGTATCCTAGTGACGAGTAGACTATTTCGTAAATGCGTAAAAGTCGAAGCCTTTATTGACATCACTATTAACAAAGTTATGTCATTCATGTAGAAAAACATAATATACCAATTTAGCCTACTTAAGGTTCTAATAACAAATAATGGTGGTAGTGTTGTCACGTACACCCAAATTAAATTCCTAAACTCCTGCAACATAAATCTAGTAAGAGAAAGTAGGGATTGATCCCACGAAGAGTTCTAATGTGTTAGTCGTTACAAATCAAGGATAACCTAAAATAAAGAGGGAGGGGTTTTGGATCCGATTGATATATAATCAAAACTAAACAAATTAAATTTAGAAAGTGAATGTAATGATAAATATTAAAGTAAACGACCTTGGTTCAAGTCACATCGACTTTTGGAACTTAAGATTTATCCTTGGTGTGCAAAAATATCAATTTATCATTCAAATAATTATTGTGATATGAAAATCAATCTTTCCTTACTATTAGCCAACTAAAAACATGTATTCTAGTTAATCCTTATTATTTAACAATCATAGATACGATCTAAGATTTAATCAAATAATAGCTTTATGTATGAGATAGGCTAACAAAATAAGACAATACAACACATGTAGTGTATTTAATCCAGTTAAATAATCTTCCTAAGAGTCATTAGTTTCGACGTAGTAAATCATACACTCCTAGTTGCTACAAGAATCAAAGGGATTGGAGAATTACAAGTTCAATATTTAATCTAGCGTTAGGTTGTATCGATCAATAAACTAACCGCACATAATAATAATTAACTTAAGCAATCATGAAAAACAAGCATGAAGAAAGTTTAATACTTGAAATGAACAAAATGATTTGCATTAATGTTTAAGCACCTCAAAATCTTTGATTTCCAAAGGCCTCAATTAGGACAACAACCATTTCTAGTAAATTGTTATCTAAATCGATTCTCACTCAATTAGATATGTATAAAATTCTTGACTCAAGGGTCAAACAGAGGTTGTTTAGCAAATAAAGGGATTAGTTGATTTATAATGTGGCTTAAGAAATCAAGAAAAGGCTAAGGCTCAAACTTTGCTCCTAAGAGTGAAAATCATGATGGTTTTTTTTAAAAAATAAGTTTAGAAGTGGCTAATCCTAGTTGCCCTTATCATCTTAATGCATTCAACCCATGGGTGTAATCTCGAATTGCATAACAAGGTAAGTTCTAGAAGGATTCAATTTACAAAGCCAATCACACAATCAAGAAGGAAATAGAGCTTGTATTAATGCATGCTCATAGGTTCAAAAGCTCACATATGCATGTTGTGTGTGAATTCTAACATTTCTCATTTTAAGCCGATCGTTGAGGGGTTTTTATACACCAAAATTTTGAACAAGAGTGTCCATATGTTCATGCCAATTCCTATCCTATTTTTACCCAAATCAATGATTCAAATAACTCTAATCCATTTCAAGACAAGTTTCAACAGAACCGAGGATGTCAAAGGAGGATTTAACTAGCAGAATTACAAGACAAATGAAATGCAAACATGCTCATAAGCGAGGGCAAGCAGTTCATAGCAACAAACATAAAAATACAAGACAAATCAAACATCAATCGCTTGTTTTCCCCCACACTTAGGCAACATATTGTTCTTAATGTGAGCTCACTACAACAATAGATAAACAACACAAGCCGAATGCAAAACAGAGAGGGAGGTGCAAACAAACTAAAAAAAATATAAATGAACCGAGAAAGAAAAAAAGTTAGAGTGCAAAAAAACTTCTTCGCATTTGCAAGTATGTAAATGTGAAGGCACCACTTTGACGTAGGAGGAAATGAAGGGATGAACCCTCGAGTGGTGAAGTACGCTATTAGGTTGCTCTTCGGATACTTAAGGCGATGATCAAGATGATAGAGGTTATCCACGGGAGTAGGGGGTAGAGGACTATGAGTTAGAGAAACACCCTATCGTGGCGGTTAGCTACCGCTCGCTGTTGGGGTAGTGGGGGTAAAAGTCCGTCTTTTGGAGGAGCGTCTTGAGGAGGAAGGAATATGGGGTCCAGGTGGTGCAAAAGTATAGGCTCCATTGTCATTGAGAGTGAAAAGTCCCATCCCGTCTAAACAAGGTAGATTAAATAGTTCCATAGGACAAGCAATATTCAAATTATGTCGAGCCGATTTAACACCCCCAAATTAACGACCAAGTGTGTAATATACGACCTTAATATCAACGATTTTGAATTTTTACGAACAACGGAATGTAATTGGTGCAGGATCCAATACCTTAGGTTTACCATAAAATTCTGTTCTAAATACCACAAGAAGAAAAATTTAGTCTTAGCTAACGTGCCTATGCTATCCCTCCGGCCTAAGAAATTATATGCCAAGAATCTATGGAGAATTCACAGGATAGGCCTACGTAAATAAGAGCTTTTGGAGTGACTAAGCCGGTATGGTTTGATATCGACGGACCAAGCACTCCTTAAGGCCGATGGGGTGAAAATTAGGGCTAAAATCATGTTCAACATGCAAAAACCTATCGACAAAGATTCGATTACAAGACAAACCCCATAGACACATTAAATTCAGCAATAGACATAGAAAACTTACGACCCATTAATCAAAATGCTACCACATTTTCAGTAAATAAATTAAACTCTTGTGGCTTATTAAACTGGAATGTGATTTAAAATTCCCTAGTTAATTATATGAAAGCGAGGACAATTGACATTTACATAAATAGTCTAACCTAATCCAACGAACCAAAGCATCAAACTCATCAAGAACCATTAAATGAGCAAGGGAGTTTTGATGAATATACTTATAGGGGTAAATCTTACATTCACAAATCAAACCATACCTCCGTTGGTAGTGGTCGATAGAAAAGTAATGAAGCCACTCATTTGCAACCGTATATTCCTAGGTAGTCCGACTAGTGGGGCTTGCGATTGAGGTGATGAGTCGGAGGCATAAGTCGCATGACTAGTGTTCGTAGTGGGCTCGGTGGAAGATTACAAATGTATCGATGGTGGTGGTGGTGGTTCTATGGCTGATTTTGAGGCCTCATTATGGTGGGTTGGTGGGGGAGCCACGGAGTGGTTCGGAGAAGACTCACCGCAGTCGTCGGCTTGAAGCCACGCTACCCTATCGACGTGTTTAGCTTAGAATCTAGTTCACATTGTAGTAGTGATGAGAGGTGGGGGACATTGGGGATTTGGAATGGAAATGGTAGTTAGGGTTAGGGTAAGGTATGTAGGGGAACGAGGAAAAGAGAAAGGTCGGCATGGTTGTGGTGAGCAACTCTAGAAAAGTGGTGTTGAGTTGGTGAGAAAAGAAATCATTTGGGGTTGAATTAGGAAAAGAGACAACTTCTGTGATTTAGGATTGAAGTGAAATTAAAGTGCTACATTTCATTTAAATGGGGGTCTAGGGTGATGGGTTGACAGGTTTACCCCTCATTTGAAAATATGAAGAACACCCATGTGAGGAGGTCCCGAACGATCATTTCTCACCATTTCGAATGTCCGAGGTCACCATGACCAACTCATGTGAGTGTTGATGTAACTTTTATCCTGCACAAAGAATAAATGAGGGAGAAGACCCCATAAAAGAAATAAAAAGGGACATAAAAGAAAATATGAAGACATAACTCTAAGGTGTGGGCATGCTAAATTTTAAACGTGGCTATGCTGACTTCTAAAGTTTCAATTAAAAATAACAAAAACAAACATGATGTTAAATAACTATAAATATTAAAAAAGAAAGGGACGCCAAAAGAGATGAACATGGGTTGCCTCCTAGTAAGCACTAAGTTTAACGTCGAAAGCTTAACGCATTTGTTGTTTATGGCTCGCATAAATAGGTTTGTCAACTCTATCTATTCCTTATCCGTGCATAGAAAACCTTCGTGAAAGAGTTTCGATCCGTGACCGATCACCTTGAATGTCTTCGAAGTTGCTAAGCTCCGGATTTCGATTGCACAATGAGGGAATACGTTGGTTACGATAAATGATCCAAGCGAATAGGATCGCAACTTACCTAGAAACATTTGAGTTTAGAATGTTAAAGGAGAACCTTTTGATCAATTGAAAACTCTTTTCTTGAAATCATCTTATCATGGAAAGACTTAGTTTTCTCCTTATAGATTCTAGAGTTTTCATAGGCCTTATTCCAAATTTCTTCTAGCTCTTGTAAGCTGTAATTTTTTGTGTGCACTAGTCTCACTCCAGTTCATGTTGCATTGCTTAACGATCTAGAATGCTTTGTGTTCTATCTCAACTAGTAGATGACATGGCTCATCATATACCGATCTGTATGGGAACATGCCAATGGGTGTTTTTATAGGTCGTTCGGTATGCTTATAATGCATCCTCCAACTGCGTACTCCAATCTTTACGATTTGGACTCGCAGCTTTCTCAAGGATGGCCTTGATTTCTCGATTGAAAACTTCTACTTGCCCATTAGTCTAGGGATGGTAAGGAGTACTCATCATATGGGTCACATCGTACTTTTTCATTAAAGCCTTAACGGTTCTGTTGTAGAAATGAGTGTTGCGATCGCCGATTATGGCTCTAAGAATATCAAATCTGCAGAATATGTTAGATTTAATAAAATCCGTAACAACCTTAGAATCATCGATCCCGGTGGCTTTTGCTTCCATCCACTTAGAGACATAATCGATAACTAACGGAATATAAATATAACCAAAAGAAATAGGAAAGGTTTTCATAAAAGCAATACCCCGGACGTAAAAAATCTCACAAACTAGAATGGAAGTCCGAGGCATCTCATGTCTATGTGAGATATTACCTATTTTTAAGCAACACTCACAAGATTTGTAAAAGAAATAGGCATCCCGAAACAGATTGGACCAATAGAAATTACATTCTAAGATTTTCTTACTCGTCTTATTGACCACAAAATGCCCTCCACATACATATGAATGGTAGAAGGTAAGAATGGAGGAAATTTCGGTTTCGAGTATGCACCTTCCGATTACCTCATCCGAATAATGTTTCTACGGTATGGATCATCCCATACATAGTATTTGACGTCATTTTTGAGTTTATCCTTTTTGGCTTTAGGAATACCTAAAGGAAGAATGTTAGAGGCTAAATAATTGACAATGTGTGTATACCATGGTAGCCGTCCATTGATAGAGAACAATTGTTCATTAGGGAATTCCTCTCTTAACTTTTCTTCCGTTTTCACATGAATCAAACAACTCAAATAGTCGACTACATAATTTTCTACACCACTCTTATCATTGATTTCTAAGTTAAATTCACTTAAAAGTAGGATCCATTGCATCAGTCTTGATTTCACATCTTGCTTCGTTATTAAATATCAAAGTGGCTATATGATCGAGTACACCACAACTTTAGTACCCAATAAGTAAGAATGAAACTTCTCCAAAGTAAACATAACTACTAGAATTTCTTTCTCAATGGTGAAATAGGTCCTTTGAGCCTCATTCAATGTCATAGATGCACGAGTAAATCACATGAGGTGTTCTCGCTCACTTTTTGGCCTAAAACAACCCCTAAGGCGTTATCACTTGCATCACATATTATCTTGGAGGGAAGACTCCAATCCGGTGGTTTGATAATCGATGTTGAGATGAGCATCCGTTTCGACTTATCAAAGGCTATCTTGCAGTCATTATTGAATTCAAAGCTCACGTCCTTCTACAGCGACCTACACAAGTGATTGTGAGATTTTAAAGAAGTCTTTGATGAAACGTCGGTAGAAACCTACATGGCCAAGAAAAGAATGGACTTCTTGCATACTAGTGGGGTAGGATAAGGATTCAATAACATCCATTTTTGCCTTGTCTACCTCTATTCCTCTAGCTGAAACTATATATCCTAATACAATGCCTTGTTCTACTATAAAATGACATTTTTTAAAGTTCGACCAAGATTTGTGTCTATGCATCTTTGCAACACTAAAGTTAGATTATGCAAAAACTTATCAAATGAGTCTTCATGGATCGTAAAGTCATCCATAAACAGCTTCTATAATATGCTCCACATAATCTAAAAATATGCTTACCATACATATTTGGAAGGTAGTCGATGTATTGCATGCTCCGAATAGCATTCGTCTACAAGTAAATGTGCCAAAAGGACATGTGAATGTAGTTTTCTCTTGGTCTTCTAGAGCTATAGCAATCCGAAATACCCATAATAACCATCTAAGAAGTCGTAGTAGGCATGACCAAGCAAGCCTTTCAAGTATTTGATCAATGAAGGGCGAAGAAAGTGATCCTTTCAGGTTATTGCATTCAATCTTCTATAGTCTATGTAAACCCGTCACTCATTTTGAACTCTAGTAGGAACCAAGTCTCCATTTTCATTCTTCACCACCGTGATACCAATCTTTTTAGGAATAACTTGGATCGAGCTAACCCATGCACTATCCAAAATTGGATAAATCACCCCAGCTTACGGTAGTTTTAGAATTTCTTTCTTCACCACTTCCATCATGGGTAGATTTAACCTTCATTGTGGTTGGAGAATTAGCTTGGCTCCCCTTCTAACAAAATTCGATATATGTATATAGAGGACCGATTCCTTTCATGTCGGCAATGGTCTATCCTATTGGTGTCTTATGTTATTTTGGTACCTACACAAGTCTATCCTCTTGTTCATTCCGAAGCTTGCTTGAGATAATGGCGAGTTTATGTCTCTCTCTTTTCAAGATAGACATATTTTAGTTAGTTAGGGAGAGGTTTTAGCTCCGACGATTAGGGCTTGCAGCACAAATGGTTAAAGTTGTTCAATAGGTATTGAAAACTCAACATAAGATACGTTGTTTGAGCCTTTTAACTCCTCAAATTTGTTCATCTCGATCATGGCTTCCTATATTTCGGATCCGAGTTGCGGCTCAATGCTTGTTTCCCAAAGGTGCTCACAATTGACTATCTCCAATTCATCATGTTCATCAATTTCGAACACATCATGTGCTAGAGAATCAATTTTGTTAACTAAATACACAAGATAATCAACATTAGGGTATTTCATTATATCATAAATGTTAAAATTTATGATTTCACCATTAAATTCCATGGTAAAGGTACCATTGTAGACATAGATTTTTGTTCTTGTAGTTTTCAAGAAAGGCCTTCTAAATAAAATTGGTGCTAAATTATCATCCTTTTCCATGTCAAGGACATAGAAATCAGTAGAAAAAATAGTTTTTCATCAACTTGCATAAGTACATCTTCAACTACTCCTTTAGGATGAACGGTGGATCTATCAACCAATTGAATAACAACATTTGCTTTTTCCAAAGGTTCAAGGTTAAAAGTGATGTATACGGAGTATGGCATAACATTAATGGATCCTCTTAGGTCTAGCATGACCTTTTTAATATCAGTATTACCTATTGTATATGAAATGCAAAACATACTTGGATCCTTGCATTTCTTAGGAAGGTTTCTTTGTATGATTACCGAAACATTTTCACCCATCTTAACTTTCTCACCTCTTTCTCACCTCTCGCTTTCTCTTCACTCGTGCACAATTCTTTCAAAAATTTAGCATAGCGAGGGACTTACTTAATTGCATCTAGTAATGGAATGTTCACCACGTAATTTTAGAATTTTCATAGAAGTCGATGTTGCTTCTAAACTTGTGAGTGGAGACTAAAGCATCGGGGAAGGGAGGGGGATTCTATATTCTTGTGATGGCAAAGACTTACCCGTCACTTATTCCTTCTTTTGAGGGGCTTGCTCCGTAACCTCCTCTTCTTCTTCAACGTGCTATCGTACCGATGCGATCGACATCTTATTTGATTACTCTAACTCCTTTCCACTTCGCAAGACTATTGCACTCACATTTTTTTGGATTCACCACTCGTTTGCGAAGGTAACTTATTCAAATTTTAAGCTTCGATTCTACTAACAACATTTGCCAATTGACCCACTTGATGCTTCAAATTTTGAATGCTATTCTTTATCTCTTGCTAAAACTTCACAATGTTAGTAGCTAAAGTTTTAATAATGTCTTCAAGAGACATACCCGAATCGAAGTTTGAATGTGTGGCTACCTGTCTAAGGGGGTATTCTTGCTTAAATAGTTGAAAATTATTGACAGTTTAATTCATTAGGGCATTGCCATAGAAAAGATTAGGATGATCCCTCCAACTTGAGTTGTATGTGTTGGAAAAATGGTTGTAATTTCGTTGTGGTAGTCTTAGAAATCCATCTGCAGCATTTGCTTGTTCAATGTTATCATCTTGAAGAGTTAGACACATGTCCATTACATGTCCTACTACCGAACAAATTCCACAAGCCTTTGTTGTTCCTATTTTTCCTGTTGCCAATTGACACACAAAAGTAGTAAAGTCATCGAAACGCTTTTCAAGGGAAAAAAACTTACCTCATTAACTCTTCGAGTGGCATAGTCAAGTCCGGTTCCAAATTGTTGTGTGTTTGACGCCATATTTACTATCAATGTCTTGGCTTCTTCGTGTGTTTTTTCAATCAAAGCACCATCACTTGCTACATCAATCATGTTTCGATGTGATGGTAAAAGTCCCGTATAGAAATATTGAATGAGTAGTTGATTTGTGATTTGATGGTGTGGGTAACTTGCACGAGCTTTTGAAACGCTCACAATACTTATACAATGATTCTCCATTTTGTTGCATAATGCCACAAATCTGATTTCTTATGTTGGTCGCCCTTAAGGCTGGAAAGAATTACTCCAAAAAACAACCTCTTCATCTCGTGCCAAGTGGTGATACTCCTAACGAGTAGGTAATAGAGCCAATCTTGGGCATCATCCTTCAAAGAAAATGGAAACGCCTCGACTTAAGTTGCTCTTCGGTGACTCTATTTGGCTTCATACCCATGCACATCACATGAAACTCCTTCAATTGTTTGTGCGGATCTTCACCCGTAGATCTACAAAAACTAGGCAAAAGATGTATCGACCCGCATTTCAACTCAAAAGTGACATTGGCATCAAAATTAGGAAAGTTGATGCAATGGGGTTGTTGACCCAAATCGGGAGCGACGAAGCTCCCTTAATGTTCTATTCGCGACTCCATTCTCCATAGTTTTAGAAGTTGTTTGCTACTCTCTTTGCTTTTATTTTTTTATTTTTCTCAATCTTCTAGTGGTTTTTTGCAATTGTTAAATCAAACTCGTAGGTTTTTCTAGAAGCTTTTGGATCATGTAACGTACATAAACAACTATGAACTCTTCGACAACGATGCCGAAATTTGATAGTGTTGTCGCATACACCTAAATTAAATTCCTAAACTCCCGTAACACAAATATAGTAAGAGAGAGTAGGGATCGATCCCATGAGGAGTTCGTTGTGTTAGTCATTACAAATCAAGAATAACCTTAAAAAAAAGGGAGGGGTTTTAGATTCGATTGATATATAATTAAAACTAAATAAATTAAATTCGGAAAGTGAATGTAATGATAAATATTCAAGTAAATAGCCTTAGTTTAGGTCACATAAGCTTTTAGAACTTAATATTTATCCTTGGAGTGTAGAAATATCAATTTATCATTCAAATATTTGTTGTGATATGAAAATCAGTCTTTCCTTACAATTAGCCAACTAAAAACATGCATTCTAATTAATCCTTATTATTTAACAATCTTAGATACGATTTAAGATTTAATCAAATAATAGCTTTATATAGGAGAAAGACCAACAAAACAAGATAATACAAGACATGTAATGTATTTAATCTAGTTATACAATCTTCCTAAGAGTCATTAGTTTCTAACACAATAAACCATACACGCCTAGTTGCTACAATAATCAAAAGAATTGAACAATTTCGGGTTCAATATTTAATCTAGCTTTAGATTGTATCATTCAATAAACTAACTGCGTATGATAGTAATTAACTTAAGTGATCGTGAAAAACAAGCATGGAAGAAAGTTTAATACTTGAAATGAACAAAATGATTTACATTAATGTTTAAGCACCTCAAAATCTTTGATTTCTAAAAATCTTAGTTACCTTTACCTAAGGGAAGAGAGTTTAGCTACTTATGAAAATATTAATGGCAGACTGTCGAAGAGAAAAGAAGGAAATAAAGCTAACCATCTCTATAATGATAAAAAAAAAAAAAAGTGTCCGCCTTATTCTGCCACATTCCTATTTATATGGGTTTTTTATTTTTCTAAAAAAGGTATAAAATTGTTATTCCTCTTTCTACCCTCTTAGAAAATCCTAGTCTATTGTCGAGTAAATTGTAATAGAATTTGTCTTCTAGTTGAGGTCTATTGTTTGTTTCTGCGGTCTTTAGCGTGCCCACATCATTTTGCAACGTGCACATGCCTTCATGCTCTTGTGTGTGCCTATCTACTGCATTTGTATGCCCACGCTATTACTCTTATGTGCCAACACTCCTTGTGCTTTCCAAGTGTCGGCATTATTCTTGCTCACGAATTTGCTCATTATATGGTTCTTTTTAGCGCAATTGTCATCCAATTCTATATCCCGATATATAACATGTAAAAAAATAGTTAAAGTCTAATATTTAGATACCTCAAACAAGTAAAATACAAGGGAATTGAGCAATTACATACATGCATTATGAATTATGATCACTATTAAATGGCCCCCAATTCAACAAGTAAAAGATGAAAGAATATTATCAAATATTCAAAATAGACCATTGTTTCTCTTTGTATCTTGTCCATAAGCTAACAATCAAACTAACCTTATAAATAGGATCCTATAGACTAAATAAAAAGTTGGAGGGTGCAAAAGAAGAATGACTAAGCTTTTAGATGAAATTTTATAAGCCTATAGAACCAAAAAAAAATTAATAATAAAATAAACGAGCAAAATCTAGTTTATCCTAACATATGAGGTAGAAGACATGATACATGTAGAATTCAACTATCCTAGCCATAGAGTACAACACTACTCAATAAAAACAAATGATTAGCAAATGAGAGTCAATGTAGACCTTCTAAAAAAAATTACCTAGTTTCTTCAATAAAAAACAAAGCCTATAGGCTAAAAACCTTTTGAATATCATAATGCACAAGTAAAGAATATGCACTTTCACATTGAAAATCCTATTTTAATAAAGTTGGAGGCAACTAGAAATGCTAAAAGTAAAGAGGAACTAACATCCGAGTGGGATGGACCATACAAGATCGAAAGGGTAAATAATGAAAATGCCTATCACCTACAAGATGCAAATGAGAAAAACTTAGCACATGTATGGCATTTAGATCACCTAAAAATGTATCATCATTAAACTATAGAAAAAAAGTTTATGCTAAACATTTTCTAATCATGTAAATATATTCAAAGGGCTAGAACCCTTATAGACCCAAGACTAGACTTTCCAAAGGATACATAGTCGCTCTATTACCTCCAAGATACTTTACTTTCCGAGGACCACTAAACCCCTAAGAAAAGTCTACTTACCCATTTTTGAGCCTCTATAAATAAAGAGCCGATACGATAAGGCATAATCTTCTTGAATATTTTACCAATAAAATGAGCCAAAGTTGTCATAGATAGAGTTATCAAAGATTAACATCCTCGCTCTTAAAAAAGAAAAGGTCTAAGATTGTTAAAAAAAATAACTAATCCCATGATTAAGAGATCTTAAAAATAAAATATGATAAAGTGAGACTCTTTGCCTCAATGTTTCCATAAAGAAAAATAAGTTAAAAAAAATGCTACAAAAATTATTATAAATTATTAATGATTCTTAATGCCAATAATAAGCATAAATTAGAAAACAATAAAAGGAACCAAGTCAAACTTTCTTCATGATGTGGCTAGGGCATCTAACGGTGGATGGGAACAATCTATAGAGGATCATCATGCAAAAGAGGAAGAACATCCGAGGCATAACAATTATCGCTATGAGGAAAATAAACCCCATTATTCATTGTTGCAACACGAGTCAAGATAGACCTCGTCAAAATCGACATGATTTTCTTTAGAGAGAAGATTAGAGAAATCCATAAGAACACCTTTAGACTTGTTAAAAAAGTAAAAATCTCCTAAAGTTTCTAACACAACATTTAATATAGCCTCTTTCATGCTTATAGTATCTTTTAAAGCACTTGTAAAAGCCTCTATAATGTTCTTTAGATACTTAAAATGGCTAGCCTTCGCACAGGATCTTTCTATCTATGGGTTGTTGTCTCTAACTCTATAACAAGCTTTCTTATCTTTTCTCGCTCATCATTTAGGAAAATGAGAGCTCCATCCCTCACCTCAAACGTCCATTTTAGAATAGCCTCTAACTCACTCAACTTCTTCTTTGAAAAGGCCACCTCCTCAATGCATTTCTCCAATTCCCATGTCTAGTCCTTCACCAACTCATAGAGCTCTTCAACTTGATGCCTCTCTCGCTCGCTAGTGAAGAATGTTTTAGGTTTGACCTTGGATCATCTTCAAACATAATGAAAGAAGGGTCAAAACTACATGACTTAGGTAAAACAATAAAAAACACAACTCGGTACTCTCCTTAATAGTAAAAGAAATAAGTCGCTCTATATGATAAAAGAGAGAAAGTATATCCCGGTCTTTCAAGCTCGAAGGAAATTGAGTCATACAACCTTGTAGTTAGGTAAACCTAAATCCATTTTTTCCATAAAGAGTAGCCTCACCATCAAAAAGAGAAGAACCCAACTTCTCTTACTCTTTCAAAAGTGGCACGAGAATGTTGGATACAAAATCCATTAAAAAAGAAGAAGAAGTAAAACCTACTATTGGAGAAGCAGAATCGACTACTACTTTTTTTATCTTTTACTCCTCTACCATTAGGAATATCGATCTTCCTCACCTTCGATGGTGGAGGAAAGGTTAAACCTCCTCTCTTAAAAGAAAATTTCCCTAGATGGATAAGGAATAATGAATGAAGCCCTATGAGCTTTGTTTTTAATCTATGATAATGCCCCACTAAAACAAGCAACTAATATGCTAGAAAAATCTACCAAAACCTTCAAACAACAACCGATATACTAAGATATAATGGATCATCTAAATATCAGCTCAAAAGAAGTTATAAGGCCCAAGTGAGTCATCCAGACGTAACAATAAAAGATCTAATAAGCATCTTTTACTTGAACAATACTCCTACATCATGACAAATGCCATACCTAACTAGACAAAGAGTAGAAGGCTCGAGAAAAACCTACCACCCTTACACATTGAAAGGAACCTCAACGACTAAGACCATAAGTAGTCCTATCGGAAAGACAAGTCTTCGCAATGATATAATAGTTTACAAATAGGTGGTTAGAACAACTACCGTAGGTTCGACTTCTCTCTTCAATCTAACAAATAATCAAGATCATAACAAGAACAGATCATCGCACATAATCAGCTAAGGAAGAAGCTCATCCATCCATTCATTCCATCGAAGATTTACAACCTCATTAGTGGTACTATATGTTGAAATTAAGTAAAAAGTCGGTCTCTAAATCTTTTAACTTCTTCGTTATCGAAGCTTTTCCATGGTTAAAAGCCAAAAAATCCATTCGCTATCTA
Source organism: Dovyalis caffra (assembly GCA_963924115.1). Classification (NCBI taxonomy): domain Eukaryota; kingdom Viridiplantae; phylum Streptophyta; class Magnoliopsida; order Malpighiales; family Salicaceae; genus Dovyalis; species Dovyalis caffra. The sequence continues at coordinate 12,784,769 of CAWUPB010001194.1, read as the reverse complement.
TAATTTTTAGTTTTACCCGTCCCGATGCTCAACCAATCGACATCCTCTAGCTACAATAATTTATCAATGCTCTTACGAAGCCTACTTATAAGCTAAAAAATAGTTACGAACATAGACAATCGATACACCAAGCACTATAACATAACCATCTACGTCCCATTCTTGCTCCTTCAAATGCCCGAAGGTGTTTGTCTTTCGAGGCAGAGAAGAGTCTCACCATGCCAAAAGGAAGAAAATTGAGCAACAATGTCCTTCCGACTTGTCGTCAAATCATCTCCTCCTCTATAAGAAGAAATCCATAAGAGGAGTCTCTCGAGAAAAAACCCGTGAGAAAGCCTCATGCCTTAAATTATAAATGATCATGATGGTTGTTGCAAAAGTTATCTTATATTAAATAAATAAAAAATAAATAAGTAACATTTAAAGCTAAGAATGAGACATTCACTATAGAGCTAAAATATTTTGAATGGAATTTAATTCTTCATTATTTTTAATTTAATATGATATCAAAAGCTCAAACATGCTCAACGATCTAGTAAAACTTCTAGAGTGCAAGTCGCTATATAGACCTCTAAAAAATAGGTCGTAAATGAGGATAAGTGTTAGACTACCTATCTCACATTAAATAAATAAATAATATATAAAGTTTAGCTTAAGTTTTTTTTTGGAATGAAACTCAACCTCAATTATTTAATTTAATATAATAGTTAGAGAACCTATCTTATATGAATAAATAAAAATAGATGAATTATTTTATAAACTTAAGAATGAACCACTCACTACATAGTTTAAATATTTTGGATGAAATTTAATTTCAACCATCTAATTTAATGCAGATATCGTAGTCTCAAAAAATTCAACGATTCAATATAAATTTTGAAACCAAAGCAACTTGATAAACTTTAAAAGATGTATTGTAAGAAAGAAAAAAATTTAAAAACTCGTGAAATGTTATATTACTCCGGGAGTAACATTTGGAAGTCAATAAATTAATCCGAACTTTACAAAACTCTACTACCGTTCAAATTTTTTTGACTTATATGGACTCGAATAAATAAATAAACAAGCCGACTAGGATAAAATGAAGAAAATAAACTAGAGAGGGATTTCATGGTAACACATTCAAATTTTTTTTCAATAAAAAATTAAAATAACAATAATTTATGTATAAAGTTTCTTAGTGAGAACAAATTATCTAGGAAAACATAAAAATTTAGCAAGCATAGTTTATTTATGCATAATCATGAGTTCTCAATTTAAAAAAGTTTTTTTTTGTAAATTGCTTACTCAATTTATTCTTAGCTTTTCGAGCATTTTAGATTTCTCTCATTAAAAAAAAATGAAAAAGAAAAGAAAAATGAAAAATTGGAACAAATCCTTATATATTGACAAATGAAAGTGAAGTATAAATGAAGTAAAGTCACTGAAGCTAATTGAAAAAACAATATTTAAAATATTTGATTAATCAAAATTTATAATTATAAATATTTTGGAATGAAAAAAAATACATATAAGTCCTTTAGAAATTCAAATAAAAAAAATCATTAAGTAGTACTTCCTTTGCCCATTACCTAAAAAAATTAACATGTGAACACGTCCCATATATCACCAAAAGACAAAAATAAATCACAAAGCTGCAATTTCATTAGAGAAGCCCCGCCTCAAGGCTATGCCATATGATGTTGACTATATGGTATTAAGCAGCCTTTAGAATGCAACAAACCCAAGAAGGCAGCCTGCGCCGGGCCCCGGTGTCGAGCTGAAAGAAACTATTGAACATAAAAACAAATTCCAGCCAGACAGTTGATTTCTTCCATAAAATTAACGTATAGAGAACAGCCTGTTCCATATTTTTCAAGTATCCCATAGCATAGGCATGGTTCGATGGGATTGGTCATCGCTAGCTTTTTCATTAATTAATTTTTTTCCTACTAATTAGTTTAGTGGTTTTCAGAAAGACAAATAGCTCCTTTGGAGAATCTCTTTGTCCTGGAGAGAATTAGATGAGAGCATATTCGGAATTGCATGATATATTTGCGTCCAAGTTGGCTATCTCTATGAATATCGGCAACACTTTGGTGGGGACCGCATATGAGTTAAACGTGATATTATTTTCAAGTATCTCATAGCTTAGGCATGGTTCGAAGGGATTGATGGGATTTGTCAACACTAGCTTCTCATTTATTAATTTTTTCTACTATTGTTAGTTTAGTGGTTTTCAAAAAGACAAATAGCTATTTTGGAGAATCTCTTTTTCCTCGAGAGAATTAGATTAGAGTATATTCCTTTTCTTATTAATGAAAAAATAAAAAAAGAATTAGATTGTGATATATTTGAGTATTAGTTGTGTGTTTTGCATTGTGCGTCATTGATATTTATTATTTTTAAAAATATATTCAATAATACATACCTATAAACTTTAAGAGATTTGCAATAGTATCAAAATTTGGTAGCATACGTAACATTATAAAAGTAATTATCTAACCTTAACTACTATAACTAGTGGGAAGTTTAAGTTGATCTCACACAGACTAATTAAATTACCTTTTTGAGCTATATTTAATATTAAGTTTAGATGATTAAATTGTGTGTGTATGTATATATATAGGGGGTTTTGTAGTTTAATCTGTTTAAAAGGAGAAAATAATGAAATCTAAGGTAACAATAAAATAAGAAGAATCCAATCTAAGAGCAAACTTTATCTTCGATTTGCAAGATGATCATTAACAACACTTAAAGACACTATTCATTATTTATTAATTGATATATATATATATATATATATATAAACCTAAAAGTATAGATTAACCGTGTTCTTCTTACTTAATCACCAAATACAACCACTTGCAATTTGAATTCATATTATCGAACTATATAGAACAAGCTCTCTACATGCAATTCAACAATAGTATTAATGAATTAAAGAACGATCAAAACTAATAATCAACACACAAGCTTGGTTGGTTTAATCTATACTCTTTTCTTCTAGACTTATAATGATAATACTAGTAGAAATCATTAAACCTTATTGCTACTTATGAATAAGTTTTATAATTTTTATGTATTATAAACCTTAATATAGCAATTATTCTTTGATCATAATTACCAAGTAGTACTCCTAAACAATTAACAACTTGTTCTTCAAAGTCACATTTTTCTTTGACCAAAAATAAGAAATTGGCCTTGCATCTTTAAGAAAAATGAAAAAAATAACAAAGTTCTCTTTTAAAACCTAATGTGTTCCGAATGTGTAGTCTTAGAGGCACTAATTCTATTTAGGATTATTTTCAAAATTAATTAAGACTTGTAGCTCAATACAACTTTAAGTTCTATGTTATATCTCCTCAACTAATTTTAAATCAAATGGAGGTTGATTTTGGCCTTAGGCTCTTCATGAAAGTTGTGAACTTGGATATCTTCTTTCTTTAAAATTTTAAAGCATATAATTTAATTTGTAGAACTCTAGATATAATCCAAACACTAATCTATATTTTGAACTATCACGAGATTTGAATTCTTAACCCGACTTTGAAACTAACTTTGATAGCCTATTACAGAATTGATTTATGGATTTAAAATCAAAGTGGAAAGCTTAAGATGTCCACTTCAAACTTCAAGAAGGTCTTTATCATATTTTGGAGATTTATGAATATTAAATTTTCACATCTTCCTCTATAGGTCAATCGCAAGCAGTGGAATTTCACCTTAGTCGACTCATTTTTGTTCTTAGCCTCTAATCTTTTTCTAAATCATAAAATAAATAATATTTAGCACTTATAACCTTAAACCATACTCAAAATTCTAAATATAAAAGGACAATTATAATCAATAATATTCATTATTAAATTTCTCACACTTAGTAGCTTTTGAACGTCCTCGAGCAAAACACAAAACTTGAGTAAAACTCAACACTAACCCTTCAATGATATTAAGATTGTAAATTCACAAGCAAGGAAATAGCCAAAATTCTCAAGAGCTATAACACATCATGAATCAATATTCTTAGCAAACCGAAAATTAATCAACATTTTAATTTTCATTCAAAAAGAAGTAAAATAAATTGGTAAACCCTCATAGATTTAACTCTCCAACTCGTCAAGTATTTAGGATAAATATTTCACTCAAATTCATTTCATAAAAGTATACTATCATAAGCTTGTTTATCATTTAATCTCTGCTATCTAGATCGAATTTATAACACAAATCAAAAGAAATTTTTTATAAAGTTATAATAGGGCTAAGGAAATGTAAGGAATTGTAAGGATATAAAAGTGTAAAACTAAAGAAATTAATAGAGCATTCAAAACATAAACTCGAGTACATAAAACTATTAGGACCCAACAACTATCATCTAAATTTCAAACACTTATCAACTTTCTCTTGGTTTTCTTTCAAGAGTCTTTTTTTTTCTTCTCTCTTTTTTCTCTTTTCCCCCTATCTTTTTTTTTTCCTAGCATATAGATAATGAACTTTCTTTGACGAAACATGGATAACATGACAAATTCTTCTTCTTCTTTTTTTTTTTCATATACTTTGTGTCATTTTGTTTTATCAAACGTTTGTTCATAAAGTTCATGTCATAATTAAAAAGGAATTCAACCCTCATCTTCCGAAAAAAATCAACCAAAACAAACAAACTCTTTTTTGTTGTTTTTCTTTCTTTCTTTCTTCTTTCAAATTTCTCACCCCCACACTTTTCCAAACACCAATTCCACTAACAATTCAAATATTCTACAAATTCCTAAGGTTCGGAAAACACATTTTTTTTTAGTCAAAAAGGCTTGTAATGGGTTACACAACAAAAAAGGTCAATTAGGCTCAAAGGAGTTCATCAATGGTAAATTATAGGATAAATTATTTAGGCTAAAATAGTTTGTTCAAAAATGGCCTTAATCATATTTATACATGCATGTGTCAATATAATCTAACCATATTTATACATGCATGTGTCAATGTAATCTAAAAAAGAATCAAAGCAAGTTCTAGAGTAAAAAATCCATTAAAGATTGTCGGACATAAAAAGAAGTAGAGATTGATATAGATGTTCAATCTATAAATTTAAAATCTCATAAGCTAAATGTCTATCAAATTCAATTCGGTACCATTTCAAAATCAATTACTATACTAATCAATTTCAAGTTGTAAATCAATTTATTCAATCATGTTATGCAACTCTCAAATTTAATTGATTTCTCGCTCATTACTTATACAAATCTTGACATCATTGAAAAACATCTATCACACATGAATTTATTTTTCAATTTTTTATTTTTAAATAAAATAAAAAATAGAAATAAAAAAAGTTTGTCATGACCTAAAAATCCAAAATATATATATTCCACGTACATACTTAAATTTGTTTAATATCATTAACCCAATGTAGATAATGCTCACTCCTCATACAAGGTTCTTTAAATTTACTTCTTCTATATTTTTCACTTGAAATCCTTTATAGAATGGTTTTAATTTGTGGCCATTTACTTTGAACACTTTGGTAGTTTCCAAAATTTTAATTTTAACTACACTATAAGGAAAAACATTACTTACAAGAAAAGGTCCAATCCAACTAGAGCATAATTTACATGAAAAACATTTAAGTTGAGAATGATAGAGAAGGGGTTTTTATGCCACAAGAAAAATTTTCCTAGAAATCATCTTATCATAAAATAATGTTGTCTTCTCCTTGTAAATTATGCATTCTTGTAGGAATCAAGTCTAAGCTCCTTCAGTTCTTGTAATTGCAATTTCCTTCACTCACCAATCTTATCCATGTTTATGTTGTATTGTTGATCATCCAAAAGGCCTTGTGCTTCATCTCCATTAAAAGATTACAAGGTTTTCCATAAAATAACCGATATGAAGAAATGCCAATTGATGTCTTATAAGATATTCTATATGCCCAAAGAGTATCATTAATTTGTTAGCTTCGAGTCCTTGTGATTTAGGTTAACTGTCTTATCTAAGATTGACTTAGTCTCTCTATTTGACATCTCGGCTTGCTCATTTATTTATGGATCATAAGTCATCGACACTTTGTGTGTGACATGGTATTTCTTCAAAAAGTCTCTATCAATCAATTGCAAAACTATGTACTTTTGTTGTCGCCACTTGATATTTAGGGGACTTCAAAAACTTTTCAAAAAATTTTTTATTTCGTTTTTGATTGTTTAATAGGGATGTGAGTTAAACTATGTTTTAGAGTCATCATCTAGTATTAAAGGAATTAGAAACCTAAAAATGACACTCTGGATTAAGAGATTCTAGGGTAAGGAGTTGGTTGTCTTTGAAAAGATATCAATCACCTAAAAACACCCTTTTTGAATAAAGGTACCATATCCGAGTTTAATTCTAAAACTTTATCTCCTAAAAAATCATAAAAAAAAAAACAAAAAACAAAATAAGAGATCAAAGAAGTTTGCTCTTCAAAGAATACTAAGATATTAAAAGAAGGCAAAAAACTCATCTCAAATTAGTATTGTTTTCTTCTATTTTCTTAATGATAGAGATATATGTATGCACTTTAAGAATTTCCAACAAGAAGAGCTAAAAATTGAAATATAGTTTCTAAAGCAATTCAAAAATTAAAACTGAGTTCAATCAATTAATATGAAAAAACTTACATAAATCCATAAATTTGTATTAGAAAAACAAAGTTACAAGAATTATTCAACAAAGAGGAAACAAAAGAAGAACTAGAGAGAAATCACTAGAGAGAAATTAGAGGGAAAATGTCCAAGTTTTGCAAAGTGGCTACAATGGCAATTGCTACTTAATTGGAACGACCTCTCCAACTCTATATGACAAACCGCTTCACGTGGCATGCCGACCTTCACTTATTTTTTTCTCACATGATATCACTTCACACGAGCAATACTTCCTTAACCGATAAATAGTTAACTTACTAAATTGTGTTGACCATTTCCTTTTTTGTAATTCTAGTAGTTTCAACGAGTATTGAACTCTTTCCTCTCTGCAATTCCTTCAATTCTAACAGTCATTTTTACACCCGCATCATATTTTCTCAAAACAATTTTCCAGAGGAAAAAAAAATCCAATAATTGATGCCAAGAATAAAAAGAAGAGAGAGGAGCAATCTTGTTTTTTTTTTTTCTCTTTTCATAGAGATTTAGTTTTTTTTTTTTTGTTTTTTGAAAAAAAAAATCAAAAGTGGATAAAGGGCTGGTGAATGATGATAAATCCGGAGATAAGATAGTCTACATGGCGATCATCTATTATTTTTTAATATTATATTTTCTCTACGTCAGTATAAAAAGTTTAAATTAGTCTTTTTTTTTTTTTTAATCTACTTTAAACTAGACAACAATATTCAATGTCTTGCCGAAGAAGAAAGGAAAATTACAAAAAAGGAAAAAGAAGATTGAAAGAGAACAAAATAAGTAAATGACGAAGACATAGCAGCACAAAAACACTTAGTGGCAAGTTCATGAGAAATTAGACACAAAACAAAAGGATGAAAACTAAAAATTTTCATAAAAACTTTGTCACCAACAAAAATTAAAATACGTAAAAAATCGAGGGCACTAATTAAGAATTAAAAATGCAAAACCAACGACTAGCCTCCAAGAAAGGATAGAAGGAAATACAACAGCAATCCAAGCCCAAGGAAGAACGACCCATCGAAAAAGAAAACAATCATAGTAGAAGGAACAACATAGCTAAGCATTAGTCTACAGTACCATTGTGCCTAGGCGAACAGGGAAAGGAATAGTGATGTTACAAGCATTCATTTTGTTTTTATATATTTTTTTTAATAATAATATATTTGATGTTTTTCTTTTATATTGTTTTAGGGGTCCATAAAAGGACCAATACATATAAAAAAATACATTGTATTACCTTTAGCAACAACATCCATTCAGAGGGATACACGTCGTACCTTTATCAAAGCTGAATCCTATAATATATTAGACCAACACATATCAAAGAAGATACATTATATTAGCTTTAACAACAACATCCATTCGGAAAGATCCACATTGTACTTATATCGAAACTGAATCCTCTAATATATTCGTGAATGGGTTTAAATATTAGACATAGATATACCGTCTTTTTAAAAAACCAATGATGAAACTCGATCGAACTTCATCTTGGGCTAAATGTGTCTCTTTCTTACTCTCTGAATCAAACCTTTAAAGACATTTAGAAACCATTTGATACGCGAAACATGATACGACAACACAAATAGCGATATGTGAAGTTGTTTATTTCACCTAGGGAAATGACAATAGACGATTTTGTCATGTCCCATGACATAATTTTTTGTCTCATTTCCTCCTAGGATAATTTTATGAAATTAATTACTTTTGGAGGTCCGAACCGTTATGAGTAAACAGAAAAGAGAGTGAACAGAAGGATATAGGCCTAGGAAATTATCATAGTTTGTGAATAAGTAAGCTTTAGTGTCCAAAAAGCGATCAAGAATCAGCAAGTTTCATGAACCTCAGGAGAAGTCAAAAGTTAAAATACAATTGTCCTTCCTTTGGTGATTGGCACTCCTACTGCATGGAAGCTTAATTCCCCTCATGGGAAAGATCATTCGCTGGCAATAGAAAATATATGATGAAAATAAAATAAAATGTTTATTTACATACATAAAAGATAAAATAAATAATAATTTTCCAAAATAAATAAAATTATTTATTCATTTAGATTTATTGCTTTAAAATAGGAATGATACATTAAATTTACTAATGAAGGTAATAAATAAATATTTAAAAATAAAAAAATTGTTATAAAAAAATAGAAATAATAGGAGAATTGAAAAGAAAAATGATGAAGAAATGATTTCATAATAAAAAGAATATAAGAGATAACAACTCTAAATAATTCTCACAATCTCTACAAAATACTTATACTCCAACTAATGAACAATCAAGCATGTTTATAGGCTTTAAATTTGAGAAGAGAATTGGAATGGACTATGAATAATCAATTGCATCACCCTTTCAATTTCTCATATTAAATTATGAATTGAATCATATTAAGAATCATGAGTAATTGGGATATGAAAAGTAGATGAACATGATGATAGACATTCATTATTTCATAATACTTCCCCTTGAATATCCATTGTACAAGGAATATGCATTGTTAAAACCTTACTATGAAAAAACATAGTGGGAAAAAAATTATAGTAAAGGAAAAAGAGTACAATATTCTTCGTACACATTAATCTCAATGTTGGCCTCCTTTTGTTGAAAATATCATTTGAGATCTCTAAGACGATGTATTTCAATCTTGTGAATCATCTTCTCAAAAGTTATGGTAGGTAATGCTTTAGCGAATAAATCTGCTGAATTGTCACTTTGATGTATTCTTCCTTTAATAGAATTATGCAAGCGACATTATCCTCATATGATATTGTTGAAACTTTTTTTGCTCATAGATGAACTACATGTCTCTTGAATATGATGGATCGTTGATCTTAGCTAAACACATTCTCGACTTGCCTTGTGAATTGATATTTCGCATGATTTGAAGATGTCGCAGCTATAGTTTGCTTCATAGAACACCAAGATATAGCTCGTATCTCCATATGTAAATTTATAATCAATTATGATCGAGCTTTTTGTAGATCAAATAAATAACTCCGCATTTGCATAACCAATCAATCGTGTCTTTGATTTATTGGAGTAATATAAGCCCATATCAATTATTCCTCGAAGATAATGTAGTATATATTTAACTTTATTTCAATATCTCCGTATTGAAAAAAAAACTATGACTTGCTAATAAATTTATAGAAAAGACTATATCGGGTAGAGTATTATTAGCAAAATATATCAATGCATCGATGTTACTAAGATATAGTAGTTCAAGATCAAGTAGTTCTTCGTTATCTTCTCAAGGTAAAAAATGATCTTTTTGGATATCAAGTAAATGAACTACCATTGGGTTAGTCAATGAATAATCTTTATATAGAATTATTGTAGAACTTTTTCTATACAAATTGACTCGATGAATAAAAGTCTTATTCTCCGAGTGCTAGAACCGCAGGTCGAGATAACATTTTTTTTCTAAGGTATTCACATCAAATTCTCTTTTTAGATAACTTATGAACTTGAAATCTTTTTAGGAGTTTCAATAACATTTAAGTTATCAACATATACAACAAAACCCTTTTCAAATAAAAATATATAAACAAATAGGGTTTTTTTTATAACTTTCTTTCAATAAATAATCATTGAAGTGATTATATCACATGCATACGGGTTAGTAATAAACAATAGATATAAAAATAAAATATAAAAAATATAATATAAATTGAATTCCTAAAAACTAAAATAATAAAAAAATATTAAAATAAACCTCATAGAGATCTCTATAATTTAATTGAATTCTTTTCTCGAGAATATGTATTGCATGCTTCGGCATGTTAAGTCCTTCTAGGAATTTCATATTAATATCATTTCAAATGAATAAATAAACCGTGATCACATTCAGTAAATGCATGCATATGAATATTTTTCATATATTTTTCCAGAGTTAATGAGATAATAAAATATAATTGCATCTATTATAGAAGAATATGTCTCCTTATAGTCAATGTCAGCTTTTTGTAAAAACTATTGTGTTAAAAGTCTTGCTTTGTATCTTACAATCTCATTTATCTTTTTTTTTTTTCGTAAAAATACTCATTTATATCCCACTAGCTTAACATCTTCGAGTGTTTTAGCTATGGGTTCAAAAAACTACTCATTTGTAAGAGAATATAATTCTGCCTGGATTTTTTCTTTTATTTATACCAATCATCTTTATGTCGATATTCTTCAATAAATTTTGGCTCGAGATCCTTATTTTCATTCAAAATATCAATCACAATATTATATGCAAAATCTTATCAATATATGTTTCTTTTTTGTCCTATTTTCTCCTTGTATTGACATAATTTATGAAAATTTCTTTATTTTTCTCAAGCATTTGGACTTCTTCTATAAGTCTATTATCAAAAATATCTTGGACCATTTTGTGAATATTGACATCCTTTATATTTTCATCTTGCCTTTTTCTTTTAGGGATTTTTATCTTTAGAACCGATCGGTCTTTCACGCTTCGTACGTGCCTTAGATTCATTAGCTATATCATTAATAGATCGTCCCTCTAGGATATCAATTCTAATAGAAGCATTCTCATCAGAGACATACATTTTAGTTACTCATTTAGGATCCGAGAATGCATCTAGCAGCTTGGTTTGTAATACCTTGTAAATGAATTATCTTCTAAACTTCTAGTTCACATTGTTTTGTACCAAATTGATATAAAGATAAAGTACTTTATGTAATCCATTTTTTCAATATTTTTAACTACTTATTTTGTATATTCTCTCCCCTTAATGTTGAAAAAACTATTTCATCAAAATTACGATCGATAAATCAAGCCGTAAAAATATCACTTATTCATGATTTAAGATATTTAATCATTAAAAAGGATTCAAATCCAACATATATTTTTAATCTCCTTTAAGTGCCCATTTTATTTTGTTATGATGGAGCACTACGAATATACACTACAATGCTAAAAATTCTTAAAAATATTTAGCTCATGACCATAAATCAATTGAAGAGGAGAGAATTTCGATAACTTATAGGTCCGATGCGAATAAGTGTTACCGCATGTAAGATTGCATATCCCCGGACATAAACAGGGATTTTTTATTTTTAAATAATGGTTTAGCTATCAATTGGAACCTTTTGATGAATGATTTTTGCTAAACCTTTCGAGTATGAACATGAGTAATAGGCTATTCAACCTTTATTCTAATAGCCAATCAATAATAATTTAATGTTTGAGAAAAAAATTCACCAAGCATGATCAAGGTGACTTGCTTTAATGGCATAATTTGAAAATTATGCTCGAAATCAAATTATTTACTAGCAATCTCAAAAAAATTAGGTTTCTAATAGATAATAAGTATTTATGTGATCATCTTATGAATACATTTATTAAAATCATAAAATATTTAAATGATCCACATGGTGGATGAATTGATCCACATATATCACTTTGAATACATTCTAAAAATACTAGAGATTCGATCTCAATTTTACTTGGTGATGACTTAATAATCAACTTGTCTTAAGAACATGCGTAACATGAAAATTCATTAAATTGAAGAACTTTTTGGCTTTTCAATAGATGTCCATATGAATTTTTAATAATTTTTTACATCATAAAAGATCCAAGATAATACAACTGGTCATGTCACATAATAAAAGTATTTGAATTAGTAAACTTCTAGTTTACTATAACATTTGTTTCAATCATTCCAATATTTGCAATAAAGACTAGAAGAGAAAGCGAATAAATTTTTCAATACATATTTTTTATCCGTTACAATGATTATAATATATAAGTATTCACATTTGTTATCTTGATATGATATCAATTTAGATGAATATATTTGAAACTCAACAAGTTTCTAAGAGACTTTGAAGAGAATAATACATCATTTATAATAAAATTTATCCTTTCGGATAATAACATATTTGCTCTTCTAGAGCCTTTAAATTATGTCACTTCAAGTAATAATATATTGACTCTCCTAGAGCTTTTAAAAATTATCTTTTCAAATAATAATATATCCACTCTTTTAGAGCTTCAAAAATTTATCTTTTCGAGTCATAATATAATCACTCTTCTAGAGCCTTCAAAATTTATCTCTTTAGATAGTAATATAATTGCTCTTTTAGAGCTTTCTATTAGATTGATATTATCATATACAATATTAACATAAAATAAATAATCAAATAAATCAATACAAAATAAATAAATAAATATATTCCTCATAAACACAAACAAATAAATAAATAGTAAAATAAATTTGTAACCATCACTAAACGATACAAATTATAAGAAATATAAAACATTTTATTTATAAATAGAAAAACTAACAAGTAATTAATTTCAATTACTATTATTTTGATATATAAAAGTGGCCTTCATATTTTACTCTTTATTTTTCAATAAGGCTTGGCAAAGCTCAATGAGGTGCTTTGGTGTACGAGCAGTACACAACTAATAATCATTGATTCCACATCTATAATATTTATTTTTCGAGTGTACTAACTTTATCTTCTTTTTTTTTCATAGTTATCCACTTCGATGGTAAGATGTAATATTATGGTTATTATAATTATAATGATAATTATTTTGACCACATCCATGGTTATAACTATATCTTCTTCCATGCCTAAAATTATTATAAATTGTTACATTCACTTCAAGGAATGAAGTAGATCCAATTAGACAAGATTTATTCTTTTTCATTAATAGCTTGTCATTTTATTTAGCCATGAGCAAATATGAAATCGATTCAAAATATTTCTTAAATTCATTTTCTCAATATTGCTATTGCAAGAGCATATTCAACACATCAAAAGTAGATAATATTTCTTCGAATCAAGCACTCATAATCAATAGTTCTTATTCGAAATATCAAGAGCCACAAAATCAGAGTTTATGAGGTTTGATATGATAAAAATTCTATTATGTAATATATAATAATAATATTAAAAAATAAGAACAAATATAATAATAAAATTAAAGCTTTTCAAATAACATATATTAGATCATTAGTAGATCATTTAAGTTTTTCAAATGTATATTTCATGTATCAATAGTTTTAAAGTACATGAATAAATTAGATACATATCTCTTAATTATCTAAATAATAATTTAGATTCAATTGGAAGAGCACTTGTGCGTAAGAAATCCAATAGTTGAAACAATTGATTAAGTCTTTTGCTATATATATGCCTCATGGTCTATTGTCTCGATTGGTTAGAGCATCGGGCCAATAACTTGTTATAAAAGAAATAAAAATAATAAGAGAATTGAAGAGAAAAATGATGAAGAAATGATTTCATAATAAAGAGAATATAAAAGATAACAACTCTAAATAATTCTCACAATCTCTACAAAATACTTATACCCCAACTAATGAACAATTAAGCCTATTTATAGGCTTCAAATTTGAGAAAAGAATTGGAATGAACTATGAATAATCAATTGCATCACCCTTTCAATTTCTCATATTGAATGATGAATTGAATTATAAGTAGTGGAGATACGAAAAGTAGATGAACATGATGATAGACATTCATTATTTCATAATAAAAATAGGTTTTTTTTTTTAAACTTATAACTTGAAAATAACTAATTTTTTTTATTTATGAACTCATAATATAAAATAAAATAATATCAATAAAAATTAGAAAAAAATATTTTATTTATGAAAATCAAATAATATAATATAAAATGATTTATTTTCAAAATAAATTAATTATTTTAATTTGTTACTTTTCATATTAAATATAATATTTAAGCTATTTCTAGAACTTGAGCATAATTTACAAGGAATTACATTCTTACTTTATATTTAGATTACATGAGTTCGATATAATGATATTATTATTAATTATTACTATAGCATATTGTTCCATAATGTCACATTTATATTAAGTATAAAATACAATAAATTTTCTAGTCTTATTCAATAAGCATCAAACAATAAACAGGATAACTACTTGTTATTAATTATTATGTCCAATCTAATTAATTTATCTAATTTTTTTGTTCTGTTCAGCATGCAAAACACATCATTGCCGTTGTTTTCTATATTGCAAGACGCGTAATCATGACTTGCCACCCAAATGATCATGTGGTTCGGATCAGGTAGCTTAGCTTCGCATTTTTTTTTTTAATGGATCCGGCAACATGTGGGCTGTCAACAGTAAATACGCATAAGCCTGGCCCACATTCGTTTGGTTGATGTTCTATTTTTTATTTTCAATTTTATATGCTTTATTTTTAATAATTTTTTTTCTCTTATTTACATAATTTATCATTCTTAATCTTATACATTTTTAAAAATTTTTGTAGCATAATAATATAAAAATAATTTTTTTTCCTTTTTTTTTTAATTTTAAAAGTACATATAGTTGTAAAAGTATTAGTAAAATTCATTTTTTTGCTCTCTTATTTTCATACTTTCTCATTCTTGAACCTTTACTCTCTTTTTTTTTTAAAAAAAAAACATTTTTATAACACAATAACATAAAAATAAATGTTTTTTGGTTTTAATTTTAAAAGTGCATATAGTTGTAAGAGTATTAATTAAATTCATTTTTATTATCAAAAGTTAATCTCAGTAATACAAAAATTTAATATACGCAACTTAAAAATTATCTTAAGCTACAATCTCCTTCTCTCTTATTTTTTTTTTTTTCATTTTTTAACAAGTTTTCTTCCTTTCTCATCGTTTAGACAACCTATTAAAGATTAATTATAAATATTTTTTTTTGTTTTGTTATGAAACATTATCCCATAAATTAAATCATCACTTAGCAAACAAGAATAAAATTATTTTCTTAGAATAAAAACAGATATTAAACGTTAAAGAACAGAGTTAAAACTGTATAAATTAAAATAATAATTAAATTTTAGATAAAAAAAATGTTCATATTTAAACTAATGGATTCCCTTTTTTTTTTTTTTTCAATCAAGAATATTTGATGCCTAATAATGTATCAAATTCAATGTAGGTGTTTCAAAATTTATTTTTACCTCATAAATGCATAAGAAAAATTTGTATTGAAAAAAATTCACAATTAAAATAATTGATATCTCCTTGTAGCAGTACCAATAATTACTAATTAGGTAGTGATCCCCTAATTCTTAGTGCAATACTAACTTAAATAGATTAAAAAAATAACAATTTAATGGTAAATTTTATCCTTATTTTATTTTGATTTGACAATTTCGGATCCATGGTATCAAATTGCGTAATTTGAACTCCAAAATATTGAAAATTGGGCAAATTTAATTCAAATTGTCTAGTGTTCGTTATGTGTAATGGTCAACTAAGTTGAGTATTACTTAAATTACTAAAATGACGTCGTTTTGATATTCAACTCGTTAATTATGCTTTTTTTAAAAAAAATAAAAATATTTTTAGCCTCCCTAATCTTGAACTTTTTTAAGAAGCTTTTTTTTTCTTATAAAATATTTTATAAATTATATATTTAAAAAAATTTTATAAGTATTTTAACCCACTAATTTTGAACTTTTTTAAAAAAAAATTATATATATAAAATGTTATTGTAAAAAAAA
The DNA here is from genome assembly GCA_963924115.1 of Dovyalis caffra. Lineage (NCBI taxonomy): Eukaryota > Viridiplantae > Streptophyta > Magnoliopsida > Malpighiales > Salicaceae > Dovyalis > Dovyalis caffra. The sequence goes on along the minus strand of CAWUPB010001194.1, from coordinate 12,768,635 downwards.
ATATAATTAACAATACACAATTTCTGGCCATAAAAAACATTTTATAAATTAAAATGAACTAATTAAGGGTTGACCCCCCTAAGTTTATAAATTATATATAAAAAAGAATTTATAAAATGTTTATAGTATTTTATAAAACAAAAGTTAAAAAATTTAAAATTAGGGGTTAAAAATATTTATAAAATATTTTTATATAATTTATAAAATATTTATAATATTTAATAAGCAGAAAAAGTTCAAGATTAGGAGGTTAATTTTTTTTTAAATATAATTAATAATAAAATGTTAAAGCAACGTCGTTTTGGTATTCCAAGTAATAGTCAACTGAATTGACTATTACACATAATGGAGATTTGACAATTTAGATCATATTTGTCCAATCTTCAATATTTTATGTTTTAAATTTCGTAATTTAATATTGTGTGTTCAAAATTATCAAATCGTAATAGAATGGGGACAAAATTTACCATTTAACCAAAAAATAATGAATTCATTTTATTTTTCAAGTAAGTAACATATTGAATAAATGAAAATGATAGGAAAAAAAGGCTAGAAGAATGTGCATTTTTACTTAATATTTTTATAGATACATTTTATTATCTTTACATTTACATGATATTAATTTAAAAGTTTGTTACTTTTTATAATCTTTGGTTTTCAAATAAAAGATTTGGTTTTTTTAATAGAGAGATTTGTTAAAGTTTAGTGCTCAACCTTGCTTGCTCTAAATACAAGAGAGTTTACCGGCTCTACTAATGACAATTATCTTCTCATTGTTATTAAATCTTGTATCATTATTATTAATATTTTACATTAAACAAAATTCTTCTATGTATGGATATTTCTATATTTCATAGCTTATTATAGGAAATGGTTATATAATTCGTTCCCTATTTTTTTTTATAATGAAATAACACACTCGTGATATTTATTACGGTTTTTTTTCATGATATCAAAGCGTAGTTTATAAAAAAAATTTCCCTCTATAGTCATGACGAGTGATTCTACAACTAGTGATAAAAGTAGTTTGGTGTTGATTGCAAATTTGTACAATTGATATCAAATCGCCATTCTATTTGTATCCCTAGGGTTATTCAAGTCTGATTTTTGTTACACAATCATTGAATGAGAATGTAAAAAATTATTTACATAGCAAAGTACCTATTTCAATGCACTCCAATCCGGATGATACATTAGCCAAACCAGATGTTAATTTCGAAGATTTTCATTCATAGATTGAATGCAATGTTATAGTCAAATCATGGCTCATCAATTCAATTTTCAAAAAACTATAATCAAGTGCAACTCATGCTTGCACTAATAGCGAAATATGGTATAATTTTGAAGAGAGATTCACTTAATTACAAATATTTTTTTGTTTTATTATGAAACATTATCCTATAAATAAAATCATAAGTTAGCAAAAACTAGAATAAAATTATTTTCTTATAATAAAAACAGATATTAAACGTTTAAGAATAGAGTTAACTGCATAAATTAAAATAATAATTAATTTTTATCTTAAATCAGATAAGAAAAAATAAATGTTCATATTTAAACTAATGGATTTTTTTTTCAATCAAGAATATTTGAAGCTTAATAATGTATCAAATTCAACGTAGGTGTTTCAAAATTTATTTCTCCCTCGTAAATACATAAGAAAAATTTATATTGAAAAACAAATCATAATTAAAAAACTTGATATCTCCTTACAACAATACTGGTAATTACTAATTAGCTAGTGATCCCCTAATTCTTACTACAATACTAACTTAAATAGATTAAAAAAAAAACAATGATTTAATAGTAAATTTTATCCCTACTTTATTGTGATTTGACAATTTCGGATCCATAGTACTAAATTGTATAATTTGAACTCCAAAATATTGAAGATTGGGCAAATGTAATTGCAATTATCCAATGTTCTTTATGTGTAGCGGTCAACCAAGTTAATTGTTACTTAGAATACTAAAACGACGTAGTTTTGATATTTCACTCGTTAATTTTTTTTAAAATATATATTTTTAATCTCCCTAATCTTGAACTTTTTTAAGAAATTTTTTTTCTTATAAAATAAATATTTTATAAATTATAAATATTTTTAACCCCTAATTTTAAATTTTTTTCTAATTTTTTTTTATAAAATGTTATTGTAAAAAAAAATACATAATTAAGGTTGACCCCCTAAGTTTATAAATTATATAAAAAAATAAATAAAATGTTTAGAGTATTTTATAAAAAAAAAGTTAAAAAATAGTTTTAAAAAATTTAAAATTAGGAGGTTAAAAATATTTATAAAATATTTTTATATAATTTATAAAATATTTATAATATTTAATAAGCAAAAAAGGTTCAAGATTAGAAGGTTAAAAATATTTTTAATTGTTTAAAATATAATTAACAATAAAATGTCAAAACAACATCGTTTTGGTATTCCAAGTAATAGTCAATTGGATTAACTATTATACATAATAGAGATTTAACAATTTGGATCATATTTGTCCAATCTTTATTATTGTAGGATTTAAATTATGCAATTTGATACTATGTGTTCAAAATTGTCAAATCATAATAGAATGGGGATAAAATTTTTCATTTAATCAAAAAATAATGAATTCATTTTATTTTTCAAGTAAATAATATATTAAATAAATGAAAATGATAGGAAAAAAAGAGCTAAAATAATGTGCATTTTTACTTAATTTTTTTATAGATACATTTTATTATCTTTACATTTACACAATATTAATTTAAAAGTTTGTTACTTTTTATAAGCTTTGGTTTTCAAGTAAAAGATTCGGTTTTTTAAATAGAGAGATCTGTGAAAGTTTGGCTCTCACCCTTGCTTGCTCTAACTCCAAGAGAGTTTACCGGCTCTAATAATGGCAATTATCTTGTCATTGTTATTAAATCTTGTATCATTATTATTAAATATTTTACATTAAACACAATTCTTGTATATATGGATATTTCTATATTCCATAGCTTATTATAGGAAATAGTTATGTAATTCTTTCCCTATTTTTTCTATAATGAAATAACACACTTTGATATTTATTACATTCTTTTTCTATGATATCAGAGCATAGTTTATAAAAATTTTTTCCCTCTACAGTCATGACGAGTGATTCCATAACAATTGATAAAGGCAGTTTGGTATTGATTGCAAATATGTGCAATTGATATCAAATCACCATTCTATTTGCATCAATGGGGCCATTCAAGTCTGATTTTTGTTATACAACCCTTGAATGATAATGCAAAAATAAACAGGTTTTGTGGATTGTACATTAGCCAAATCAGATGTTAATTTCGAAGATTTTCAATCATAGATTGAATGAAATGTCATAGTCAAATCATGACTCGTCAATTCAATTTTCAAAATTTTATAATCAGGTGCAACTCATGCTTGCATTGCTAGCAAAATATGGTATAATTTTGAACAGAGGTTTACTTAAAGAATTGCATTCATGATATATGAACTGAAACGTTCAATTATATTATTGTAGAGGAAAAAAATAGTATTTTCTACATACTATGAAAAAATAAAGAGTAGATGGATTGAGTTGCAAAATCTTCGATCCATTCCAATTGGTACTTGTTTAGCTGCAAGAAAATTGAAAGAGATGCTCAAGGAAGAAAAGATATTTGATATTATGATGGGTTTGAATGATTCACATAGCACTGTTAGATCTCAAATTCTTAATATAGAGCCATTACCTTGGCTTGAGAAGGCTTATGACATGACTATCCATGATAAAAAAACAACAACATATTGTTGTTGCTTGTGTTCCTATTTTTTAAGCAGCTACACTTTTGGCTGAAACATCATTACCCAATGATAAGCAAGGAGGTAGACAGCTTCATTGTGAAAATTGCAATCGGGACAATCACGCTAGGAAAACTTGTTATTGCTTGATAGGTTACCCATCTGGTTTGAGAAACTCAAAATTAAAAATAACAACTGGGACGGTCTTTCATGTGCGTTGCCAATTTTCCATTTCACTCTTCTCTTCACATTTTCATAGCGTCTTCTCCAACAGCAGCCCATGGATCAGCACCACATCAGTCACAAACAGCAGCCCGCTATTTCGAGCTTTCAGCCCAAATGGCATCAACAGTGGGCAAATTCATGGATCACGGTTCAGTGTCTCCTGCTTCAGTGACTCCCACTCCAACGTCAACTGGGCCGCATCAGCAAAATTTGCCCCAAAATTCAATGTTTCCCGCTTCAGAGTCAGTCAGGCAACAACAGTAAATTGTAGCCCAAAGTCTGCTGTCTAGTCTTATTGCTACGTAAGTCCAACTGATTGCTGCACTTTTGGGCTGTTACTTCGAATGCTATACAAGCCCATCTGTAAATGTTGTTTCCAATAATTCCTGTAAGGCAAACTCATGGATCATTGATAGCGAGACCACAGATTACACAGCATGCAATTTTAATTCCATGACCGATGTATCTCTCAATCCACTCATTCCACTAGTTGAAATTTCCATTATAGATTGTATCTCAGTTAAAAATTTGGGCCCAGTCCAACTTTGCCATCAACTAACACTTGAACATGTTTTAAAAGTGCCAAAATTTTGTTTCAATTTACTCTGATAGTAAATTAACTAAGGATCTCATTGTGTTCTAATATTTAAATATGAATTTTGTGTGATACAAGACTTATTTTCAAAAAAGCTAATTAGATTGAGTAGAATGTGAGATAGACTATATTATCTAATACCAATAGAGGAAGGGAATGCACTTATGGCAAAGAGGTCTATGGAGGTAGGCCTGTGACATCACCATCTAGGACACATACCACATAATCGTGTGCTATTAGTTATGAACTTATTTGTTATCGTTGATTCTTCAAAAAATTTATTGTGATTCATGTTGTCGAGCAAAGCATACTAGATTGCTTTTTCCTACTAGTACTAATAAATTAGCTAATAATTTTGACTTAGTGCATTGTGATATCTAGAGACTCGTACCGTATTTCGTCTCATTCGAAGTCACATTATTTTCTTGTAATTGTTAATGATTGTAGTTGGGCCTTATGGATTTTTCGCATAAAACACAAGTCTAAAACCAAACATTATTATATTATTTTTTAACTAGGTACAAACACGAGTTCCATATCAAAATCAAGACTTTCTATACCGATAATGATTTTGAATTCAATCATACTCGAATTGATGCATTATTATTTTAATCATTGGATGACCAAACATACCATTTGCATGAATACCCCTCAACAAAATGGTGTGGTGGAACACAAACACTAGCATCTTCTAGAGGCGATTAGAGCTTTGTGTTTTCGAGCTTATTTATCAATCCAATTTTAGAGGAGTGCATCTTGATTGTAGCATAACTTATCAATCGTATGCCACTTTTTATTCGACATAATAAGACACCTTATGAACTCTTATTTAATCAAGTCTCATCTTATGATCATCTACGTAGTTTTAGGTGTCTTTGTTATGGACACATTTACACCGAGGTAGGAGATAAATTTGCTTCTCGCAATAAACCTAAAATTTTTATGGGCTATCCTCATAGTCACAAAAGGTACAAAATATTTGATTTGGGCATTTGCCAAATATATACCTCTCATGATGTGGAATTTTTTAAAGATATTTTCCCCTTCAATTCTTTCACTAATTCTATTGAACTTCTAGTTACAAATACGGGTGAATTATTTCCTCAAACACCTACTGTTCCACTCATATCCACTAGGCAACTTCATCAAGGTTGGGACAAAGCCTACTGAACAATCTGCTACAGACACGCTGTAGAGCCCATATGCACAATGGGCTACACTCTAAGGTCGGTACAGGCCCACAGACGTGCTGTGGGATACAGATGCACAACGAGATACATTCTTTCCTCTTAAACAGGCCGCAGATACTAGGCTGTCATTCTCTATACAAGGTCCAACCATTATCTCATCACCTGGATCTTCTATCCTTACTGACAAGTCCATACATATCGGGCTACATTTAATTTATCAACCTACATTGAAAGCCTTTTTTTATCACTTGAGCTCTACACTGTAAATAGGTTTATCATGACAAAAGTATCATAACCTGATATTATTTCTACACAATAATGCCATTCAATAAATTTATTCCTACTTAGGCTTCTCACGATATTTCTTATAGTTTATCTTTTCATTAGCATTCTTCAGATTTTGTGGACCTTCTAGATTCTAATGGATTTTTGTCTTCCTCTCCTGCTTATCCACCTTATCATCTCTTTTAATTGTCTAAGTATCTCTCAAGCTTTCATTATACTTTATCGCCTTTCCTCCTTCCTTCCTCCACCTTGCATTATCTATATCATTCAGCTAACTCGACAGTACATCCTTTATCTCATACTATTTCTTGTTCTAAATTTTCTAGAACTCATCATGTATTTTTAGCGACAATCTTTTCTATTGATGAGCCTACATTATTTTTTGATGCAGTTTAACATGCTTAATGAAGGGTTGTTATGGCAAAAAAAAATTATGTTTTGGAAGCTAATCATACTTGGACATTAGTTTACTTGCTACCTAAAAAATGAGCCATTAACTCTAAATGGGTTTACAAGGTTAAATTTAACTCGATCGCTTTATGGAGAGGTACAAAGCTCATCTTGTGGCAAAAGGATATACCGAGATCGAAGGCATTGATTTTCATGAGACCTTTACACTCGTTTCCAAATTGGTCACCGTTCGTTGTCTCTTTGCTATTGCTTTTGTATGCAATTGAAAACTCCATCAATTAGATATCAACAACACTTTCTTGCGTGGTGACCTTAAGGAGGAAGTATATATGAAAATTCCTCATAGTTTTGCTAGATAAGGGAGTAACGATTTTGTCAATTTTAGAAATCTCTCTATAGACTTTGTGAAGCATCTCAAAATTGGTATCAAAATTTCAATCGATCTTTACTAGATATAGAATTTCTTCCGTCTTTTTTAGATCATTTCTTATCTACCTTTTCATAACATGGTTCATTTGTGGCGCTTCTTATTTATGTCGTTGGATACTAACAATACTAAAATCTCTTGGCTCAAATAATATTTGAATTCTAAGTTCCATATCAAAGACCTTGAAAAGCTTAAATATTTTTTAGGCCTTGTGTTTATATGCTTCTCGACTAGTATCGTCCTCGGCTTGCACAAATATGTTCTTGATATTTGATCCGAATGTGGTTTGACTAGTTGCAAGCCATCCACTTAAGCCATAAATCAACAACATAACCTTGATCTTGATGTCATTCCTCTTCTTAATGATTCTAGTGCAATATTATCGTCTCATTGGTCACTTGCTTTAGCTCACTATCATCCAATCCGATATTAGTTATACAATATACATTTTGAGTTAGTTCATGCATAGTCCCCACCAACCACATTTAGATGCCGGTGTCAAGTTGCTTCGCTACATCAAAAGTGCTCCTAGATAGATCATCATGTTTCTTTTTGATATTTTTTTTGTCATTTAGAGGCTATTGTATTGTAAATTGAACTAGTCGTTCAACCGTCTATCGATCCACCATAGGTTATATCATATTTTTAGGTTCTTCACCCATTTCTTAGCACTACAAGAAACAATTTGTTATCTCTCATTTGTCAACCGAAGCCAAATATAGAGCTCCGTGGCAACTATTAGTGAGATTATTTGACTTGAGCGCTTACTTTCCGATTTGGACATTTCTCATTCTAGTCATATTTCTCTATTTTGTGACAATCAAGCTACACTTCATATTGTCGTCAATCCTATTTTTTCATGAACACACAAAACATATTAAAATTGATTGTCATTTCATTTGGTAGCATATTCAATTCAAGCTATTATTACCTTGCTCAATGTCTATGGAGTACTAGTTGGTAAATATTTTTACCAATGCTCTTAAACGTGACCGCTTTCAAACCTTGCTACACAAATTGAACATTTTTAATCCGCATGCTCTAGCATGAGGGGAGTAATAGTGGTAATTATCTTCTTATTATTGCTAAATATTTTACATTAAAAACAATCCTTGGATATATGGATATTTCTATATTTCATAGCTTATTATAGGAAATAGTTAAGCTACATAGCTTTATAAATCTTTCCCTATTTTCTTGTAATGAAATGACAATGTGCGATATTTTTCACATTCTTTTCAGGCTCCTTCGTAGGCGATGAAAAAAAAAAAAAAAAAAGAGAATTAGGGCAAACCTTAAATGCACCTTAGCTGATTGGTATAGCATCAATTTTGCATCTAAATTATTTAATGTTTTAATTTTTATCCTTAAACTATTTTGATTTCTCAATTAAAGATTTATGTTAGAATCACATAGAGAAAAGCTTTAAATTTCTTATAAAAATAAAAGTACAATTTGGATGAAAAAATGGGAGAAAAGTTTCAAAAATAAATGGGAGTCTTTAATTAAGAATTTATGAAAACTTACGGATAAATTAATGCAAAAAATTATTTGATGGAAAATTAAGAATACTTATATAATTATAATTAAAGGGAATTTTTTAGGTTCGCCGAAAGAAAGTGGCCACCTTTGAGTGTATGATCCCACTGTTTGTCAATGAACTAGGATAACTCAGACAATGTTAGTGTACTATACTAATAAGCCACTTATTGGTATAATTTATTAGCACATGGAAAACTTTGAATTTAAAGTAGAGATTCTCCAACTACGCATTTTCTCTCTCTTTTTTTTTTTTTTGAAACAAATAATTAGAAAAAGAAACATATCTGAAATTGTCCGTTGACCAAAATAGCTAATGATTTACGTTTTAAGCATCATAATTGCTCTGGTTACCACTAACCAGCCTCACAGAAGCTAACCTTCCTCTCCCTCTATCATGGCAGAAGAAACACAACCCAAATGGAAAGGCAAGGCCACGGTGGTTCTAGAAAGCCCAACAGCAGATCAAGTATGGCCTTTCCTGGAGGACTTCTGTAATCTACAAAAGTGGCTTCCTGGAGTGGATACATGTTACCAGGTGGAGGGTAAGCTAGGACAACCTGGCCTGATTCGGTACTGCGGTTCGAGCACACTATCAGCGGATGGGAGTCAAGAGGAGACCAAGATCAGCTGGGCCAAAGAGAAGCTAATAATGATTGATCCAATCGAACGGTGTCTAAGCTATGAGATCCTTGAAAATAACATTGGATTCAAGTCCTATGTCGCCACCATGAAAGTATTGCCGATCAAAGATGGAGATGGTCAACGTGGGTGCAAGATCGAGTGGTTCTTCGTTGCTGATCCAATCGAAGGGTGGTCATTGGAGGATTTTAATTCTTATATTAATTCCTCTCTTCAGTTCATGGGGCAAAAAATGGAACAGGCTGTCCTATCTGGGTAATTTTATTTAAGAATTAACTTGTTTGGCTGAAATTTGGTTTTTAATTGAATAAGAAATGCTGTTGATGTCTATTGTTGTTAATCATATGCTATTAGTTTAATTATCTGGATAAACATCTTGTCCTAAATTTTTATAAAAACTTCCTTTTTGTTATGAAATAATGAATGTGCATGATTATTTTATATTCTCACTACTCATTTGATTTAATTCACCATTCAATATGAAAAATTGAAAGGATGATGTAATTTATTCAATTAGTTATGCATCTTTTAATGGTTCATAATTTCTTTCAATTCTTTTCCCGATCTTGAAGCCTACAAATATGTTTAATTGTTTATTAGTTTGTATGCAAGCATTTTGTAGAGATTGAGAAAATTGTTTAGAGTTATCATCTCTTGTATTCTCTTTATTTCATAGTAAAATCATTTCTTCATCATTTCTCTCTCCAATTCTATCATTGTTACTATTTTTTTAAAAACACGTTATCAACACGAAAACTCTAATAAATTGAGCTAATAGACCATGAGGTATATATCTTTCAAAAGAATTAATCATTTGTTTCAATCATTAGATTATTTCTCTACACAATTATTCCACCAAAAGATCTAAATTATTTAGATCATTAAGGTGTATTTATCTAATTTCTCATATACTTTAAATCTAATGATATATAAAATATACATTTGAAAAATTTAAATGATCTAATATACAGAATCTAATTATCTAATATTTATTGTTTGAAAAGTTTTAATTCAATTATTATGTTTAATTTTATTTCCTACTACTATTATTATACTTTGCATTATAGAATTTTTATGATATCAAATATCATAAAACTTGATTTTGTGGTCTTTGACATTTTAGACAAGAATTATTGATCATGAGTGCTTGATGCTAAGTAAATATTCTATACTTTTTATGTCTTGAATATGCTCTTGTAGTAGCATATCATGAAAAAACGTTTAAGAAATATTCGAATTGATTTCATGCCTCCTCATAACTAAATAAAATAACAAGCTATTGATGAAATCTCCTCTAATTGGATCTACCCTATTTCCTAAAGTTAATGTGACAACTTATAATAATTTTAGGCATGAATGAAGATGTGGTCATATCCATATATGTGATCGAAATAATTATCATTATAATCATAATGACCATAATAATACATTTCACTACCGAAGTGGATAAACTATGAAAAAAAGAAAAAAAAAGAAAGGAATAAAAATGGATCAAGTTAGTATTCTGAAAATGAATGTTATAAATGTGATATGAAAGGACATTGGTTGCGTACACCAAATCATCTTATTGAGCCTTATCGAGCCTCATTGAAAAAAAAAGAGTAAAATATGGAGGCCACTTTTATATATCAAAAAAATAGTAACTCGAAATTAATTACTTATTAGTTTTTCTATTTATAAATAAAATGTTTTATATTTATTATAATTTCTATCGTATAGCGATGGTTACAAATTTATTTTACTATTTATTTATTTGTGTTTATGAAGAATATATATATATATATATATATATATTGTATTTATTTATTTATTTTATGTTAATATTATATATGATAATATCGATCTAATAGAAAGCTCTAGAAAAGCAATTATATTATTACCTAAAGAGATAAATTTTGAAGGCTCTAGAAGAGCGAATATATTATTATTTGAAGAGAACTTTTAAAGACTCTAGAAGAGTAAATATACTACTTCTTGAAATGAAAGAATTTAGAGACTCAAAAAAAGGAAAATATTTTATTATCTAAAATGATAAATTTTATTATAAATGATTATTATTCTCTCTAAAGTCTCATAGAAATTTGTTTAGCCTCAAAGATATTCATCTAAATTGATATCATATTAAGATAGCAAATGTGACAAATATTAAATTCTTAAATATTATAATTACATCGAATAGAAAATATGTATTGAAAAAATCATCTATTTTCTCTTCTAATCTTTATTACAAATATTGGAATGATTCAAACAAATACTATATAGTAAACCGAAGCTTACTAATTAAAATACTTTTATTATGTGGTATTACCGAGTAGTGTTATCCTAGGTTTTTCATAATGCAAAAAATTATTGAAAATTCATATGGACATATATTGAAGAGTTAGAAGATTCTTCAATTTAATGAATTTTCATGTTATTATTCTCAAGGCAAATTGATTATTAAGTCATCACCAAGTAAAATTGAGATTAAATCTTTAGTATTTTTAGAACGTATTCAAGGTGATATATGTTGATTAATTCATCCACCATGTGGACCATTTAGATATTGTAAGGTTTTAATAAATGCATCTATAAAATAGTCCATGTATGTTTATTATTTACTTGAAACCTAACATTTTCAAGTTTGCTAGCTCAAATAAATCAATTACAAGCATAATTTCTAAATTATGCCATTAAAACAATTTACCTTGCTAATGATGGTGAATTTATCTTTTAAGCATTAAATGATTATTGATTGGCTATTAGAATAAAGGTTAAACATCTTGTTACTCATGTACATACTTAGAAAGATTTAGCAAAATCATTTATCAAAAGGCTCCAATTGATAGTTAAACCATTATTTAAAAACAAAACTTCTTGTTTATGTTTGGAGACATCTAATCTTACATGCAGTAATACTTATTCGCATCGGATACATAAGTTATTAGAAATTCTTCCCTTTCAATTGATTTGTGGTCATGAGCTACATATTTTTTATTTAAGAATTTTTGGTATTATAATATATATCCGTAGTGCTTCTCCATATCGAACTAAAATGGGCACTTAAAGGAGATTGAAAATATATGTTGGATTTGAATCCTCTTCAATAATTCAATATCCGGAACCATGAATAAGAGATATTTTTACAGACTTGATTTATCAACCGTATTTTGATGAAACAGATTTTTCAACATTAAGTCGAGAGAATAAAAAAATAAGTAGTTGAAAATATTAAAAAAAAATTACATGGAGTACACTATCTTATATCATTTTAATCTTCATACAAAATAATGTGAGCTAGAAGTTCAAAAGATAATTCATTTATAATGTATTGCAAACCAACTACTAAGTGTATTCTTAGATCCTAAATGAATAACCAAAATGCATGTCTTCAAGTGGGAATGCTCCCATTCGAATTGATGTCCTAGAAAGACAATTTATTAATGTTAAAGAAAATGAATCTAAAGCGCACTCGAAGCATGGAAGATCGATCAGCTTATAAAAGAAAAAATCCCCAAAAGAAATAGGCAAATAATTAAAATAAAGAGTGTAAATATTTATAAAATAGTCCAAGATATTTCGATAATAAGCTTTTACAAGAAGTCCAAATGCTTGAGAAAAATTAAGACACTTTGATAAATTATGTTAATACAAGTAGAAAATAGGATTGAAAAGAAATATTTATTGATAAGATTTGTGCATATAATGTTTCAATTAATATCTTGAATAAAAATAAGGATCCCGAGTCTAAATTTATTGAAGAATGTCGATATAATGATGATTGGCCTAAATGAAAAGAACAATCCAGTACAAAATTATGTTATTTTACAAATGAGTAGTTTTTAAACTCATAGTCAAAATACCTAAAGATGTTAAGCCAATGGAATACAAATGTGTATTTACGTGAACACGAAATAAGAAAGATGAGAGTGTAAGATACAAAGTATGACTTTTAATACTATTGCTACACGACGTCGGATTGGACCCCCCAAAGAAAGTTAAAGTCCGAGCGTTAATTATTTACAAAATTATTTACAGAGTTTTGGAGTCGCCACCTAGTATTTAAGGAACTAGGAACCTAAAAGTAGCACTCGGTTCGGAGATTCTAAGGTAAGGAGTTGGTTACGCTTTTAGGAAGATATTTAATTACCTAAAAGTGTCATTTTCAAAAAAAGATACCATCCGTGGTTTAATTCTAAATTCATCTCCTAAAAATCCATGTCAAGCTATTTTCTAATTTTTAAACTCCTATTTTTTAGACTAAATGAATTTTTTTAGTTTTGGGCGTGGCATCATATTGAAACGATCGTTGGTCCTCTTCGTCGGGTGACATGTCGATTCAAACATCGGATCCACTAAAAGCCTTGATACAACCGACGTGTCGGAGGACATCGTAATTAAAAGGTGATTTTTTGGTAACATCACCCCTATCAAATAGGAGGCTTCGTCGAAAATTTTGAATTTGGTGACGTCGGTCCCTATTAGATAGGAGACTTCGTTGAATTTATTTATTTATTATTTTTTTGATGACGTCGGTCCCTACCATGTAGGAGGCTTCGCCAAAATTTTAGGTATTTTTTTTGGTGATGTCGATCCCTATCGGATAGGAGGCTTCATCAAGATTTGTTTTTATTTTTCTAGCAATACATATTAAAGAAAAGAAAATAAAAAAAATTGAAATAGCAATTCTAAATTAATAAAAAAAACAAAAAGGAATAAAAATAAACATGCTAAAAAATAAATGAATAATAAAAGAAAAGGATAAAAATAAAAAAAATCATCCTATACCTAAACCATTAACTCACAACTTTTACTTTTTTTTTTTTTTACCCATCCCCGTTTTTTCCTTCTTATTTTTTTTCCTATTACTTATTTTTTTTCCTAATTCTATTTTTTATTTTTTTTGTTGCTCTTTTTCTTTTCTCTTTTTTTTTTTTTTTTTTTTGAGTAAGGGACACTGGGTTAGGCCGAATTCCGACCTCGACCACCCTTTTTATTTTGATGTGAAGGAGCGCGGCTGGACCGAAACCGATCCGACCCACACGTATTTTTTTTTTTTGAGAGGAGCCGTGACAGTCCAGCCCCATTTGTTTTTTTTTTTTTTTATTTTCCTAGGTCGAGCTAGACCTCAAGCCCAAAAACAAGATCTAGTTATTTTGCTTTTTATTTTTCGCATCAAAACTGAAATTTTCAAGCTTTTAAACCTTTTTCTCTCTTATTCTTCTCAAACTTCTTGTTCTCTCTATTTTCCTAGATTTTTTTTCGTGGATTAAAGATTTGTTTAAGACAAATAACATACCCCGTTCATGTTCTTATCCAAATAGAACACTAAATCCAAAGCTTAAGCGAATAGTTAGCAATTGTCCGTGACGAAATTTAATAGAATCAAAATCAAAAAATGAAAAAAGAAGAAAAAAAAACGATTATCGACTCGGTGAGCTTAAATGGATTATTACCGTTCGAAAAAAACTTTCCTCAGTGTTGTTGTTTTGGAAACAAGAAAACTCAAGGAGTTGTCGATGGATTTTGGAAACTCGATTGAGTTCAAAATCGGAAGAGTAAGGTTCAACCATGATGAACTTCAACACGCAAAACCCGAATGCTAAGAACATTCAAATGCTACCTAGAAAATCCGGTGGGAAAAAATCGAAAAATGCTAATTGAACTTCTAACCCGCAGATTGAAGTTAAATGATTGATGGTAGTTGAAGTTGAAATCCGGGAAGATCAAACAATGGACCCGAGAAACAAAATTGAAAACCCCAATAAAGATGAACACCAAGAATACGAAGAACACTCAACCCATAAACCCGTAAAACCCAACTCGCTAAAAGATCTAAGATTTAGTTTTTTGTTTTTGATTTTCCACCTTTCTCAACCCGCAGTTCCTCTCTAGAAAAAAAAATCCCCCTTTTCTTGTGAAATTAAACTCGTTTTATAGACAAAACTCCCTAGAATCGAATTAAAATCCCCGAATTTTCTCGTCAAAATTTTTCCTTTTAATTCATGATTAATGTGAAATCAAAACATGAAATTTTCATTGTTTCCTGTTAGTGTTGGTTTTGGCAACAAAATCCACGTTAATACACAATCAAAAATAAGAAATTAATAGAGGATTTGGGCGATTCTCCCAAAGATTTTCGAAGAGAATTTTCCTTGGAGGGAACGACAGGTCGTCTTCTCCATTTTCCTTCTGTCGTTTGCTCCAAACTTTCGGCTTGGTCATCGCGTTTCAATTTCAGTAATTACGCCCCTCTCCGAAATAATTTCAGCACAATCTCATCAATTAGGTCCCCGAAGGTGCAATTTAAGGCTTAAACTTTTTAATTGACTCGATTACACCCATAATTACTTCAATCGTGTCCCTAAATGAATTTTTTTTTGTTTTTCATCATTTTCTTTCTTTTTTTCTTTTCTTTTTTCTTTTTTTTTTTTAGTAAACTTCGAATTAAAAAAATATAAATAAATAAATAATAAAATAAACATAAATTAAAAATTAAAAAAATAATAAAAAAATAAAAATTAAAAAAAAAAGAAAAATTGGGTTATTATAGTTGCCTCTTCTTTACAATGCTTATGGCGCAAAGTCGTGTGAAAAGGTTGCTTTTCACCGACTTTGTTTAATAAGCTTGTAAGGAAAAAGGTTTTTTTTTTTTTTTTTTTTTTTTATAATCAAACTAAAGGCAAAGCTATGATGTGATGACTCGTAAAAATTAAAATGCAAGTGCATGACCTTATTGTAAAGGGCAATCTACCCTAAATTAAACGTGCGATGTGTGACCTTATTGTAAATGGCGACCTACCCCGAAAATTAAACATGCAAGACGTGGCCTTGTTGTAAAGGGCGACCTACCCCGTGCAATGTGTGGCCTTATTGTAAAGGGCGACCTACCCTAGAAATTAAATATGCAAGTGAAAATTAAACATACGGTGCGTGGCCTTATTGTAAAGGGTAGCCTATCCTAGAAATTAAACGTGCAGTGCGTGGCCTTGTTGTAAAGGGCGACCTACCCTAGAAATTAAACGTGCGAGACGCGACCTTATCAGTAAAGGGCGACCTACCCTAGAAATTGAATATGCAATGGTTTGTTGTGAGACGACCCTACCCGAAAGAATGGTCTATTGTGAGGTGGCCCTACCTAAGCGAATGATCTATTATTAGGCGATCCCGCTTGAAAGAATGGTCTATTTGTGAGGTGATCCTATTTAAGTGAATGATCTATTATTAGGCGATCCCGCCTAAAAGAATGGTCTATTGCGAGGTGACCCTACCTAAGTGAATGATCTATTATTAGGTGATCCCGCCCGACGTGAATGATCTATTGCGAGGTGACCCTACCGAAGTGAATGATCTATTATTAGGCGATCATGCCCGAAAGAATGGTCTATTATGAAGTGACCCTACCTAAGTTGAATGATTTATTATTAGGCGATCCCGCTCGAAAGAATGTATGGGGAAATGTGACCTCTTTTTTGAATTTCGAGTTTGATTGAACGTTTTTTTTAGTTGAAATTGACAACAATCTTACCCGAGAGAAACATAGGCCGTCCCGCCTCGTTGGTACTCAATCCCCTCATTTGTCTCATTTTAGAAATTTATGTCGGATCATAACTCGCAGTATCGTCAAAATTTTCTTACCCCTAAGGCTTGGACCACTATTCATAAGTGAACTTGAGTCTTTTCTCCCTCTTTTTTTCTTCAACCAATTAGTCCTCGCTAGATTTTAAAGGTGATAACCCACCACATGTTATGATCCACCCTCGCAAAACCATACTCGATTGCTTTGACCGAGTCATTATCCTCCCTTAGATCGTTCTTTGGCCCTAGCTTGATGGCTTTGATCGCTTTGATTCGAGTATAAAAAAGCATACTATTTAGAGACCTCTATTTCTTCGGTTGGCATAGCATAGTTGATTCTATTGTCCAACAAGTTAGAGTTTTTAGGCTCTTGGTCTTGCCCTTTAAGTATTCTCAATTTAATGAGAGTTTCATCGATCATTCATGGATTATACACTTTGCCCCCGTATGAAGGGTGATCCCAGCTTGGGTTATTATGAAGAAAATTATCGAGCTCAAAGTGGGACGACAAAGGATAAAATTTATGTGAGACATATGAAAGATAGCCTTTCCTCATCTCAAAGACTCGATTCACCTATGTTATTACACACTAATCTCTTTTGAACAATGATGATTAATTTAGAGAAATAGTGATGAATGTTATCATGAGTAAAAAAATATATTTTTTTATCACTATTTAAGGCATCGATCATTGAATCTTTCCTTTGGGCTTCATTATGTTTTCTTAGGCAACACTTTTCCTTCAAAGGTTAAGTTTGAGAAAGGATAAAGAATTTCTTTTTTTCTTAACAAAATGGACGATTTTGCTAGTTACTTTCTCGCTCGTAAAGGCTATTAGGAGGATATATCATTGGATTTGAAGAAACTATCTCTAGCATATATCTATCACGTTTTGAAATTTGATCAATTTTTATAAAAATTTCTTTAAATGAATTTGCCATTATGCTTCCTCAATGGAGTAAGATGCTAATGCCAAGTAATACTTTCAAATGAACATCTATTGATTTCAAATAAGATAATATCAAATTGTGAAAGAAAACTTAAGCCTTCTTTCATTCAAATATACGTCTTAACTCATGTATAACCAAAACATTCAAAAAAATAGTTTTCAAAATCCGACAAAATCAAAAGATGACATTTGCAGATTGACGAGCATGCATCATCACCATATCTTTCGTGCTCACATCATCTCTTCATTCCATATATTGGCAAGTGTATGGCTTGGTAGTTAATCCATGCTCACATCTCGAGTATTTGAAAAACCATTAAGGTTGATCCGTCCTTTCTTAATCAAAGCAAAGAGCCTCTTCTGAAAGCAGGACAATTATCGATATTGTATCCGGTAGCATCGAATGATATTCGTAACGTTCATTTTACCGGTACCATACAGGATAAAGAGGGAGCTTTGGTTTGGTAGGAATTGGGATAATCGACCTAGTATTCACTAGATGTTCAAACATTTCACCAAATGAGATAGGTAAGGATGATAATTGCTCGAGTTCTTTTTTATGGTCTTGATTGTGAGTCGGTGGATTTTGAAAACGTGTAGTAGCTTCGAGAGAATTGGTTTACTTGGTAAGTTTGATGAGGTATGTAGGATGGGTTCGATTGATTTGACGTGTATGTTTGGTTCATAGTGTTTGTTGGGTCGAGGATATAGTGGGTGAATGAAGGTCTTTGGTCGTAGCTATCATGGTTTTTATGCTTTCTTTGGTCAATCCCTTGATTTTTGGATGGAGAATATCCAGCCTCAACTCGATGTATCTCTTCATCTCGTTCTTTTGTTACCGTCGCCTCATTTCTTTTCGTAGCTATCGAAACCTTTCCAGCCTTTAATTGCTTGCTCCATCCTTTTAGCTATAATAACAACGTCGATAAAGTTGGTCGAGGCGTTCCCAATTATATATTCAAAGTATGATGCTTTGAATGTATTTGAGAAAATTGAGATCAATTCGGATTTGGACAACGGTGGATGAATCCGAGCGACCACCTCACACCACCTTTGCGTATATTCTTTAACCGTTTCTCTTGGCCCCTTCTCCATTCCTTGGAGATCCGATCTATTTGGTGCTACCTCTATGTTAAACTTATATTGTTTGAGAAAAGCATCGCCTAGATGCTTCCACTTTCGGATCTTCGATCCCTCTAGCCTCATGTATCGACTCGTAGCCGAACCTCTTAGGCTCTCATGAAAGAAATGGATTAACAGACTTTTCATCGTGAACCACTTCTACCATCTTACTACGAGTAAACCCTCGAGTGAGTCATGGGACACCGGGTTCCAATGTATTTGGGAAAATCCGACACTTTAAACTTTCTTGGAATCACTACATCGGCACCAAACACATTTCGGAGGCCCTAATTGGGTTGTAGGCATCCTCCCCTCTACTGCTCTTAGGCGTTCTTCTAGTGCCACGAGTATATTCATACTTGGGTCTTCAATTACTCTAGGACCATGAGCTTCCTCTTCTGCAAGATCGACCGGAGGCATTTGTGGGACTCTCGGATCCATGGGATAAGCGAATATCTCAATAGGATATGAACCTTCGGCATGAACAGTTACGTGATTGAAAATTCCCGATCGATGATGTGATGGAATAGCATGCGGCACTTCGGATTATCTTTGATTCAAGCTACTTCCCCTCTTAATACTTGCTTTAACAGAGATGTCATTCGAGTCACACTCTCTTTCAGCCGAGTCAAACTCTTGTCGGCTAATTACGTTTTGTTGCGGTTTTTCCTCATTCTCCATTTGGCGAGCTCGAAGTCGAGTGTTGTAGACGTGCGGAGGGGATTGTTAAGCGGCCTATGTTTACTTCACTAGTGATACAAAAGAAATATGTACAAATAAATACTTAATGCAAATGCATAATTTTGAATTGGGTTGGATACCTTTCTTTATTTTGTTGCACATTAAATCATGACAGAATCCTATCGAGGATGGGTTAGACCGAGCTAGTACTCGCCGAGGGCAAAATTACCCTACAAATGCTTGGGCGATTAGGGAGATATGTATGCCCCCAATTTCAGTCGTGACTTGATTTTTGGAATGATGAAACCACTCTTGTTATAAGCACATGAAGGGCGAAACTTTTTCATAGTCTCGACATGAAATTTAAGGGCGGACAATCTCCTTCATCATTTCGGACCCGCTCAAATCGATCTAAAATCCTCGACCTTACTTTTGAATTCTTCGGTCATGATTTAATACGAAGGATAACCTTCATCGAGAATTATAAAAATACCATTGGAATACCAAGGGTCAATATTGACATCATTGATAATGATTCGTGTCTTAATTAAGTCAACCATAATAGACAAGATCTAGCTTTTTTATGGTTGGGCAAAGCTTGACTAGTCCTAAAGATTTTTCAAGTCTCTAGATCGCCTAAATTACTAGTGGGGTAATCCAGCCTTCCGGCCTTATACATTAGGAGGTAGGGGAATGTCATTCCACCATTTCCAATGTATAGGGTGAGTTTCGACCTAAACGAGAGTTTGAAAGAGCATCAATAGACTTTCATCATACTCGCCTCCAAATCTCTCTATCTAAATCCTATTAGGGTTTAGCTCGGGTCCGAGCTTTTAGAGGTTTCCTTCATGGTGTGTGCAACAGCTTAAAAGAAAAGGCGTACAACCCAATTCAAAAATAAACGTGCGGATAAAAAATTTAAATATACACACAAATAAATAAAAAAATTTAGAAAATAAAATGATAAAAATAAACATAGGAGATAAATTAAAAACTAAACCTATGGCCTAACTCGGTCTCCAATGGAGTCGCCATTCCGTCGCTACATGACGTCTGGACAGGACCCCCAAAGAAAGTTAAAGTCTAAGCGTTAATTATTTATAAAATTATTTATAAAGTTTTGGAGTCGCCACCTAGTATTTAAGGAACTAGGAACCTAAAAGTAGCATTGGTTCGTAGATTCTAAGGTAAGGAGTTGGTTAAGCTTTTAGGAAGATATTTAATCACCTAAAAGTGCCATTTTTTTAAAAAAGTACCATCTATGGTTTAGTTCTAAATTCATTTCCTAAAAATCCATATCAAGCTATTTTCTAATTTTTAAACTCCTATTTTTTAGACTAAATGAATTTTTTAAGTTTTAGACGTGACATCATATTGAAACGATCGTCGGTTCCCTTCGTCGGGTGACACGTCGATTCAAACATCGAATCCACTAAAAGCCTTGATACAACCGGCGTGTCGGAGGACATCCTAATTAAAAGGTGATTTTTTGATAATGTCGCCTCCTATCAAATAGGAGGCTTCGTCGAAAATTTTGAATTTGGTGACGTCGGTCCCTATTAGATAGGAGACTTCGTCGAATTTATTTATTATTATTTTTTGATGACGTCGGTCCCTACCATGTAGGAGGCTTCGCCAAAATTTTAGGTATTTTTGTTTGTGACGTTAGTCCCTATCGATAGGACGCTTCATCAAGATTTTTTTTTATTTTTCTAGCAATACATATTAAAGAAAAGAAAATAAAAAAAATTGAAATAGCAATTCTAAATTAATAAAAAAAAGAAAAGGAATAAAAATAAACAAGCTAAAAAATAAATGAATAATAAAAGAAAAAGGTAAAAATAAAAAAAATCATCCTATACCTAGACCATTAACCTACAACTTTTACTTTTTTTTTTTTTTTACCCATCCCCGTTTTTTCCTTCTTATTTTTTTTCCTAATTTTTTTTTATTTTTTTATTGCTCTTTTTCTTTTCTCTTTTTTTTTGAGTGAGGGACACGAGCTAGGCTAAATTCCAGCCTCGACCCCCTTTTTTATTTTGATGTAAAGGGTGCGAGCTGGATTGAAACCGATCCAGTCCAACTTGACTTACACGTATTTTTTTCTTTTTCTTTTTTTTGAGAGGAGCCGTGGGTTGGACCGAAAACGATCCAGCCCCTTTTGTTTTTTTTTTTTTTATTTTCCTGGGTCGGGCCGGACCTCAAGCCGTAAAACAAGGTCCACTTATTCTCGCTTTTTATTTTTCGGATCAAAATCAAAATTTTTCAAGCTTTTAAACCTTTCTCTCTCGTTGTTCTTCTCAAACTTCTTGTTCTCTCTCTATTTTCCTAGATTTTTTTCCGGGGATTAAAGATTTGTTCAAGATAAGTAACATACCCCGTTCATGTTCTTATCCAAACGAACACTAAATCCGAAGCTTAAGCGAATAGTTAGCAATTGTTTGTGACGAAATTTAATAGAATCAAAATCAAAAAATGAAAAAAGAAGAAAAAAAACGATTACCGACTTGGTGAGCTTAAATGGATGATTACCGTTCGAAAAAAACTTTCCTCGTGTCGTTGTTTTGGAAACAAGAAAGCTCGTGGAGTTGTCGATGGATTTTGGAAACTCGATTGAGTTCAAAATCGGAAGAGTAAGGTTCAACCGTGATGAACTTCAACACACAAAACCCGTAACGCTAAGAACATTCAAATGCTACCCGTAAAATCCGGTAGGAAAAAATCCAAAAATGTTAATTGAACTTCCAACCCGCAAACCGAAGTTAAATGATCGATGGTAGTTAAGTCGAACTCCGTGAAGATCAAACAATGGACTCGAGAAACAAAATTGAAAACCCCAATAATGATGAACACTAAGAACATGAAGAGCACTCAACCTAGAAACCCGTAAAACCCAATCGTTAAAAGATCGAAGATTTAGTTTTTTTTTTCCACCTTTCTTAACCCAAAGTTCCTCTCTAGAAAAAAATCCCCCTTTTCTTGTGAAATTAAACTCGTTTTATATCCAAAAACTCCCTAGAATCGAATCAAAATCCCCGAATTTTCCGTCAAAAATTTTCCTTTTAATTCATGATTAATGTGAAATTAAAACAGAAATTTTCATTGTTTCCTATTAGTATTGGTTTTGGCAACAAAATCCACGATTAATACACAATCAAAAACAAAAAATTCATGGAGGATTTGGGCGATTCTCCCAAAGATTTTCGGAGAGAATTTGCTCTTGGAGCAAACGACAGGTCGTCTTCTCCATTTCGGTTATGTCGTTTGCTCTAAACTTCTAATTTGGTCCTTGCGTTTCAATTTCAACAATTACGCCCCTCTCGCGAAATAATTTCAGCACAATCTCATCAATTAGGTCCCCGGAGGTGCAATTTAAGGCCTAAACTTTTTAATTGACTCGATTACACTCCTAATTACTTCAATTGCGTCCTAAATGAATTTTTTTTTATGTTTTTCATCATTTTCTTTCTTTTTTTCTTTTTTGTTTTTTAGTAAACTTTGAATTAAATAAAATAAAATAAATAAATAATAAAATAAACATAAATAAAAATAAAATAAAATAATAAAAAAAGAAGAAAATTTGGGTTATTACAAATACAAGAGTTTTTATAAAAAATTGACATTAACTATAAGGAGACATATTCTCCTATAATGGATGCAATTATATTTTTTTATCTCATTAGCTCGACAAAATATATTTCCTCTCATTTGTAATCACTCAATCTAATATCAACAAACAATATAGATAACAAATTATTTCTCTAACCGAGGAAGAAGAAGAAGAAGAAGAAGAAGAAGAATCGGAATCGAATTAACACCCTTTGTTTTATAAAATATGGGCCCAAAATGCCTTAAAGTTATGTATAGTATGGGATGAAAATTTTGAAAGAAAATATTAAAAGGATAAGATTTAAGAGTTAAGTGTTAAAAGGTGAAATATTAAAAAAATGTTTGATAGCATAGATAATAATGGATGTCAGTTAAGTAAAATAAAATTTTAAATTAAATAAAATTATGAAAATAATTAAATAATACATATTTGTGGTTCTAAAATCGAGATGCAAGTAAAAGAAGGAAAAAAAGAAAAAGAAAAAGAAAAAAAGATAGGAAAAGGCACAAAATTCATCAAAAGCTTTTTTGCCCCTCGAAGAATTATTTACACCCGACTAGCTAAGGTTAACATTTAACCCCCCTTTAGAGGTTAAATGTTAGCCTCTTTAAATCTTCACCTCCCCTAAAAAATGTACCAAAGATGGGTAAAAAAGATTATATATAAAAAAAAGGTAAGGATAAGATTTCAACTTCTTTGCCCTCGTACTAAACATATCCTAAAAATAAAAAATTAAGCTACAAAAATACGAAGCAAGAAGCTCCCAATAAAATCATTACTTTAATTAGCAAATATTAATGCGACCAAACCATTATCAGTTTGCTTTAAACATTTTCAACCATAATGATATCTACGTTACTCGGATTGTAAGCCAGTTTTTGGGCGATAGATGCCATGGCCTAAGCAAATATCATAGAATGATGGTCACAAATAGCACAACGAAAAAATCGACATAATTCCAATACTCATACAGGTTTCTCAAGTAAAGTTATTACCCAGATAGGACAGCCTGCTCCATCTTTTGGGCCATGAATTGGAGACAGTTGCCAATGCAAGAATTCAAATCTCCAAATCCCCACCCTTCAATTGGATCAACAAAGAATGACCACTCAATCTTGCACCCGTTTTGACCATCTCCATTGATTGGTAATACATTGGTGGTGGCCACATATGAATTGAATCCAATGTTATTTTCCGTGATCTCATAGCTTATACACCGCTCGATAGGATCGATCGTCAGTAGCTTCTCTTTGACCCAGCTGATTTTATGCTCTTCATGACTGCCATTCGATGCTAGTGGTGTGCTAGAAGCACAGTACCGAACTAGACCAGGCTGACCTAGCTCACCATCCAATTGTTAACATGTATCCACAGCTGGACTCCACTTGTGTATGTTACAGAAGTCCTCCAAGAAAGACCATACTTGGTCTGCTTATGGACCTTTTAGCTCAGCTGTGGCCTTGCCTTTCCATTTAGGCTGTGCTTCTTCTGCCATGAGAGGAAGGAAGCGTGTTAGTTTTTGAAGAGAGTGGTGCTTGGTGAATATAAACAGGGAGCATCACAATTTTTATGCTAGCATTGAAAACGTTGGCCATTTTGGTACACACAACGAAATATTGACGTTTCGCTGATTTGTATGGCTCGAAATTTAGCATCGAACATCATGTTTCCTGTTTTAGACAAAAGCGACTGCCACTGAACACATTTACCAAAACCATAAGGTGCTAGTCGCAATATCATTGTCTAGTGGATTCCGGAAAAAAAAAAAAAACGATTTTGGCATATTGTCAGTTTTTATTCAGGTTCTTACATACTTAAAATCTATATCTTGCTACTAGTCGACATGACATGCGATTGTAGCATCACAAATTAAGAGTTATATGGTTGTTTATAAGAGGAGATACCATGGGCCTATGATATATATATATATATATATATATATATATATATCAAGCGATATAAATTAATAAAAATTTCAGGCAATAAAGCAGGAAAAAGAGTCAAAAGGTGCATCAAATTCCAAATTATTCCAAACCTTTCAACTGCATCCTCCATTCTCTTGGCCATTTGTTGGAGTCCTACTTCATACTTTCTTACCAACTCATGCAATACCAACCCTGCCACAGGATCAACAATGAATGACCATTCGATCACACACCCATCTTGGCCATCACCACCCTGTGGAACAACCTTGACCGTCGAAACATATGACTTGAACCCAATATTGCCGTCAACTATCTCATAACTCAAACTATGTTCAACATGATTAACGGCTGTTAATCTCTCAATGGACCAGCTAACAGGCTGATTGGTGTCATTGGGTGGGATTGAGAAGCCAGCACAGTATCTTATGCAACCTGGCTCGCCATTAGTCCCGTTAATACCATAGCAGGTGGAAAGGCTAGGAAACCATTTGCGGAAATTAAAGAAGTCGTTGAGGAGAGGCCATATTTGATCTGCTGTGGCTTTTGCTAGCCTTGTTGAGACATTGCCTTCCCATTTTGGCTGTGAATTTTGCTCCATTAGAGGGATAATCAGAGAACAGTCCAAAACTTTTCTTGGAGATGACTTTATGGACACTGGACAGCTGGGGCATCAGTATTTCTAACGTGGCAGGCACCATGTATTACATTGATGCTTCATTAAAGGGAAAATAATATATTCCAATTGTTACAAAAATAAGCAGGGGAATCCTAAGTGGGCACGAGTGAAATTGGCAATTAAGCCAACTAGTTTACACATTCGAAAAATAATCAGTGCAATCTTATGTGATTTTGCCAAATAAGCTAACTAGTTTACATATTCCAATGCTTCAAACGTCAGAGAAACAGAAGAAAAAATAAGATAATTTTAATTCTTTGAATCTCATATTTTGAAATTGAAATAAATATTCCAAATATTATTTAGTAATTAATCACAGTATATAAAATAATATTTTATTTTATTTTATTTTATTTTAGTGGGAGACTTTTTAATACCTGTAGCAAATTAATGCTTGGCCACTCTACTGGTTTCTAATCAAAGTTAGTCATATAACTGTTTAAGATAAAATGCTTGTTAGCCTAACCAACCACATAATAATGAAAGTTCCAATAAATAAAAATAACACAATAAGTAACTAGGCATTAATTAAGTTTCTAAGAAGAGATTCTAAATTGACAAATCCCATTCCAAATTATAGAAGAGAAAGAGCACTAATTATATTTTATTATAAATCTACAAGTGCCTCTTCCAATTCTCTAGGCTATGGGTAGTGATAGGGATAGACTCGTCGTTCTTATGTCTATATAATTGCTTATTTCATAAATTGACAGAGATGACTTCAATTATATTCATCTTCTTTTAATCACCTTAGCTCATGGCATGTAGAGACCTATTTTCTTACCTTTAATAACATTCAAATACCCTTTGGAGAGCTTCTTACTACCATCTCTAAAACCTTCTCTATCAAGTGTACTCGTAGAGAGTAAGCACATAATGGGCATATATATACCTAGAATCCTTAAGTTGTAACTTGCACTTGTTATTAGTTTCTAACCAAATATTTTTAGCTCATGGCATGTAGAGACCTATCTTCTTGCCTTTAGTAACATTCAAATACCCTTTGGAGAGTTTCTTGCTACCATCTCTAAAGCCTTCTCTATCAAGTGTACTCTCGCAGAGTAAGCACATAATGGGCATATATATACCTAGAATCCTTAAGTTGTAACTTGCACTTGTTATTAGTTTCTAACCAAATATTTTTAATACTCACAAGACTAGCCATTCCTTGATTTTTTATCTTAACTTAAGCAAAGTCTCGATTAGTATGGGATGTTAAGAAACCATGTTTAGGGTCCAACATGATAAACAACACTTGAAAATGCAATTCGGATGGTATCCCGAAAAGCAAGATTTACATAATTATCATCATAAATAATAGCAACATACCATCATAAACAATTATAGCTATACCATTCTCTTTATTCTTGTATTCATACCTCTCTTGTACTTTTTAAAATCTCTTTAGATGTATAGGTTTGTCATAATGATAATATTCTATTCTCTTTCTTGATTGAGTTCTCTCTCTAGACTTCTATATGTCTTTTCTATCATTGGATTCCTTATCATGCTTATTGTGAGAAGATCTACTTTGACTTCTCAATAACAAGTAAATGGGACTATGATGCGCTTGACCTTTTTATCATTTTTTCTTCATTAAGAATATTATCCTTTGGTAGCTTTAAAATGAGCTTCCTATTCGAAGCATAGTTACTAAATCACACCATCAAAATCTCATAACTATCTAACAATAAACTCAATAGGATTAATACTCCTAGCCCATCGACTAACTCAAGGTTCATCAATAAAAACCGATTCGTAAATTCTTAGAAGTCATTTTTGTGCATTGAAATATTTTCACCCTTTGTACTTCAAGTTTATAAGGTCTCCGATCGTGAAAGTCTTCTTTTGTGCACTCTTTTTAACAAAAGTTTCTTTTAGTAACTATCACATTTTATAGGAATAACATTTTTGAGAAATATGATTTATGGACTTAGAAGATATCTCTTTTCTAACAATAGTTGTAACTTTTTCAATCACTAACTTTTATTTCACCTCTTCCATATCAAAATGCTTCTATCCTTTACACTCAAACAACAAAGTCAAATTGTTTTCATAAAGGTAATAAAGAAATGAGCTTTATAATTAGAAGAAAAGGAGCTTATCATGCTATCACCGTCTTCCATACGATATAATTGGAAGAAACGAGCTTTATCATGGCCGAATCTTCCTTCCCAATTTAACAGTAAAAAAAAAAAAAATTGTACATGACTTAAAAGTCTAATACCATTACTCTCTTGGAAAAAGACACATATAGAAGTATTTTTCCCAGCTCAATTAGAAGATATCCATCAAATCATTAAAGTCATCATCTCAAAGGATGAATTTTAACAACAACAACAATAAAGAAAAAGATTGTATCTAACCAAAAAGATTTTTATGAAATACATAAAGATAGAAGATTCCGAACATGCTAAGATTGTTTAAATTGAAGAGCTCACCATCAAGAATAATATGTCAAAATTTTATCTAATCGAGTTTGAAATCACCATCCGATCAAAACAATAACGATGAAGAGTTTTCTCTCTCGAAAAAAACTCCTTTTCTTTTTGTTATTGTACGACCGATACACTAATAAATAAGCCAATAATTTGACTTGTATATATTTTTAATCACTTGACTTATCTTTATTTTTCTCTTTTGTTTTTTGTTTTCCCCCCTTATTTATATGCATTTTGTGCTTCATACGAAAAGGAATCCAACCCAATAATATATTATTTGAAATAATAAATAAAATTGATTAGTTAAAAATTTTAATTGAGTGACAAAATAATTTTATACAAAAAGTTAAAGAAATACATGAAGAAGAAATGGCATGTTAAATAAAATTATACTTCATAAATAAATTCAAACATTTTGAACCCTTACAAATATATCTATAATTTCAAAAATCCTAAAGGTAATTTAACCTTTTCAAAAATTAAATACCGTAAATGAATTTAACAAAATAAAGAAGAAGAAATGGCATGTTAAATAAAATAACGATTGCTATCGTAGATAAATATGATGATGGAAACATTGAGGTGTTAAAAACTAGATATATATAAAAAAAAACATTATTGAAAGGAGAAATTTTTCAACAAGAGATTATTGAAAATATCAAAATTATATGTCTTATCTTCGAAGAAGTAACTCGAAATACATAATGAAAATTGTTATATTCCAATTTTGCTCATTTTAAAATTTTAATTGTTATTTTTTTTAGTTTCGGTACTTTTGTTCTTCAGTTCATTTTTTGCTCTTATTCAAACTAAAAAGAAAAAAAATCAACAAAAAAATTAAGGAAATTAGACAATCAACATTTTTTTTTTTTGCTTGGAACTTAGTACAAAATTACCAAAATAATAATAATAATAATAATACAAAAAAAATAGAAAAACAAAAACAAAGATGAAGGGACAAATCCTCTTCATCTTTTGAGCATTTTTCTCCGCTACCATGGACAATCCCCCCAATCCAACTTGAAATTCTAGTAATAGCTTGTCCAGTAACCCTCACCATGCTCGTAACTTGTAGCCCACAATCTTTCCCTCCAAGTCATCAATTACAACCTTCCTCACCATGCTGCAACTTATAGCTTATAATCCCTCATACCCCAATTGTCAACTCCCCACAATCTTGTTATCACCGTCCACCCATCACCTTAAAACCTGTCGAGCCATTCCTTACTCGTTGCCATTGTCAACTCTCTATAATCCTCGTCGCCACTATCTACCCATCACCCTAAAACCTGTCTAGGCACACCCTATTGTAATTTGCCATTTCCCGCACAGATCACCTTAATGTCCAACTCAACCCATACCTTACTCGTAATAATCCCACACCATCAAGCGGAGGGAAACCAACTAATACAATTCACATATAAATAGCAACAACGGACATAGAACAAGAGGAAGTGGGTTAGTTCTTCAAAAATTGAGAAAAAAATTAAAGGACAATAATAATAGGAGTTAGTATTAAAAAAATAGAAAATCAAAGAAAAACACGAAGTAATCACAAATAAAATTGACGTTAGTTAATGGAATTGAAAGACAATTACAAAAAAAAAAAGAAAAAAAAAAGGGAAGAGATTTTATTGAATTTTGTTAGAGCTATAGTAATCTAATTGAGGATTTTCTTCATCCTCAATTTGATTCTCCTGGAGGTAATCCACCCTTCATCCTCTTCAATGTAATTCTTTGTTTTGAGAGTTGATGGTAGTAATGTTCATCACCGCCATCCATGCATTTCCTTACCACACACACACACACACACACATTTGTATTTGTTTAACTCGAATAGAGGGTTTGAATTTGGAATTTAAATTAAATTTTTTAGGAATTTAGGATTCTTGATAGTTAAGGTTTTAGAATTTGGGTATTTTTGTTTTGGATTGAAATTGAGGCCGAGTAATGAAAAGAAAGGCTAAAGGAACTTAATTGGAGTTTTAATTTAGGGTTTAAACCTTGAATTGAACTCCGAATTGGACTAGATTGAATCCTAGGGTTTATGAGATCATCAATAATAATAAAAATTAGGGGTTTTTAAAAATAATGACTTAATTAAGTTTGAACCGGCTTGATCACAAGAGAAATCAAGCCAATTAAGACAAATTGAAAGAAAGAATTAAAAAAAATCTAGAAACTTAGGGTTGGCCATTTTTGTGAAAAAATTCTAAAAAAAATGAAATGGGGGTTTTTGATTAAAGAGGGAAAGAAACTTGAGAATGAAAAGGAGGGAAGACCGAGGAGGAGAAGGAGAGAACAAACCAGAATTTCTAGTTCTCTCTCCATAATAGATTTGAAAGAAAACAAGAAAAAGAGGAAGAAGAGGAAAGAAAAAAGGAGGAAGGGAATGGAAGAGAAAAGGAAAGAAAGAAGGAGGAGGAGAAAAGAGGAAGAAGGATGAAATAATTCTAGTTCATCCATGAAGTTTGGATAGAGAAAGAGGAAAAAGAGAGAAAAGAGAAAGAGAGAGTGAGATTGGGTGAAAAAAGAGAGAAAGAGAGAGTTTGATACAAATGGATTTAGGGAAAGAAATTAATTTTGTTTTTAGGTTTCACTTGAAAAGGCTTGGGTCGGGCTATGTATGGTCGGACTTGATCGATTCTAATCCAGCCTAAAAAAATAAAAACAAAAAAGAAAGAAAGGAAAATTAGGTTGGACTAATTCTAGTGCAGCCAAAACGAAAAAAAATATATGCATGGGATAGATTCTGGTCTAGTAGGGCAAGCCCAATGGGCCGATGACCCGCCGACAAGAAAGTCCTAAATGCTTTAATTTTATTTTTATATTATCCTATTTTGTTTTATTTCTATATGCTTATTTCTTGTTTAATTTAGATTTTAATTTTCTAGATCTCTTGAAATTTATTTTACATAATTTTAATTTAATTTTATTTCAATAATTAGTTTAGGTAATTAATAAATGGATGAATTATCGAGTCTTCTAATCTTTAGAGATTGATGATGATTCTCTATCGATAAAAACAAAAAATAAAAATAAAAATAAAAAAGATAAACAAAAAAAGAAGAAAACATATTAATTAATTTTAATCTTAGGATTTTTTTTCATAATTAGTTTAGATAATTAATAGGTGGATGAATTGTCGCGTTTTCTAATTTTTAGAAACCGATTCATCAATAAAAATTAACTAAAAATTTTAATGAAGTCTCCTATCCGATAGGGACCGTCGTTAACAAAAAATGAGAAAACAAAAAAATAACAATAAATTTCTTAATAAAGTCTTTTATCCGATAAACACTATCGTTAGCCAAGAAAATCACAATCATCTAATAATCAAGATGTTTTCTCGATACACTCGGTTATGTCGAGACATAAAGTGGATTCGATATTTGAACTAATATGTTTCTCGACGAAGAGGTCCAACGATTGTTTCAATAAAATGCTATGTCTAAAAATAAAAAACTTAATTTAGGTTTAAAAATTAGAGTTTAAATCGAAAAATAAGTTCGCAAAAATAAAACACTTTGGGAGATGAATTTAAGACTAAACTAGTTATGGTACCTTCGTTAGAAAAGGGCGTTTTGGGTGATTGATATCTTTCCAAAAGTGTAACTAACTTCTTACCCTAGAATCTCTCGCACCAATTCTATTAAGTTCATAGTTCCTTCAATACTTGGTGGTGACTCTAAATTAAATAATAACATGCATCTCTAGAATAAAATCATAAATACGCATCTCTAGAATAAAATCATAAATACGATCTAAATTAAATTTTTTTCGAGATCCTATCCGATGTTGGATAACAATAGAATGACGACTCCACTCGGGGATTTAGGATTAGGTCATAGGTTTAGTTTGTTAAATTTATCTTCCGTATTTATTTTTATCGATTATTTTTTTGATTAATTTATTTTTTATTTAATTTTGATTTATTTATTTCTTGTATATATTTTATATCATTTTAATTTATTTTCTCGCCGTATTTTATTTTGAGCCAGAGTTAAATATTTTCTTCGAATTGTTGCATATACCACGAAGGGAACTTGTAGAAGCTTTAGACTCGAGATAAAACCCTAGTAGATTTAGATAGACGGACTCGAAGGAAAGTATGATGAAAGTTTATCGATACTCTTCCAAACTCTCGTTTAGACTAAAAGTCGCTCTATGTATAGAAAATGGTGGAATAACCTTCTCCTACGTCGTACATAAGGTTAGAGGCTAAATTACCCACTAGTAATTTCTATAATTCAGAAACTTGAAAAGACTTTAGGTTTAGACGGGCTTTGCTTAAACCCGAGAAAAGCTAGATCTTGTCTACTAAGGTTGACCCATTAAGACACAAATTATTTTTAAATAATGTGTGTTCTAATTCTTGTTTTTGTAGGATATCATCAAAACAAACCATGATAGAGATTGTTATTAAGGATTTTAGGATTGAATCAAAATAAGCCCGAGCTTGAGGAGGGAGACTATTTATCCTAAATTTTGTTTCAAAACAAAAAAATAATAAAAAAAATAGTAAAGAAAAAAAAAGGACTTGCAAGCAACGAATACACCACTAAAGATAAGCATATACAAAACTCAAAAATCACATAGCCTCTGCTGCCTCGAGCCCAAGTCTAGAATTGCAAAGGAAAGAGTAGAAATATATTTGTAATGTAAATATTATAAGCATTGTAATTTAAGTGATTATAATAAGTGATTATTGTAAATAGCTAAACTATTTTTATTCTTTAACAAAAAATGACTCTAAATCACATTTAGAATGTACTATAAGTCCATGTTTCAAATTCTTCCGTAAGCTATAACAAGATATGCTCATTACTTGGGGTCTAAGATAAAAAAATATATTTGAAAGAGGAATTTGATTATGTTTCCTAAATTGCTCAAAATATCTCGTGAGTTTTTTCTTTTACCCTCGCCGAGTATTAAAATTTGTTCTAGTTTATCCTCACTATGAACTTTATCGTGATAGGAAGATCGTAACGATAAAGTAATGGTATCCAACCTCGGTTCAAATCATGCATGTACTTTTGCATACACTTATATTGATCGTATATATTACTTTGTGAGAATACATAGGTCTAAAGAAACATAGGTTGCACTCAAGAAAGGCTTAGCTCACCTAAACACTAATAACTTGATCAAGATGGAAAACCAAAGTGAAACTTGAGAACAACAAAGCTTCGACAAAAAGTGGTCATCTTGAGAAGCGAAGTGTCACGATTAACTATTTGATTGAGAAGATCTTCCGGCTTCGAGCCGTGGGAAAATAAAGCTTAAATAGTGAAAGATCCTTTCTTTCCTCCCACAATGTCAGCTTCTTTTATCTAGCTCACCATATCTCATACTCTTTTCATAATGGCAACTCATCCCAAAAGGCCCCTTTAGTCACTCTATCGTGCAATGTGGCACCATCCATTACCAAGAAGTCTCCACTCTTATATGCCTCACCTCAACATGTGACCTTTTCTCCGAATCACTTACCTCAAAATTGGGTCCATATGGGCCTCGCCCTAAGATAGTAGGGAGATTAAGAAAGGAAATAGGGTTAAGGTATATAGGTCAACTTAATTTCTTGATAATGAAGAAGATGGGTGCTCCCAAAACCTAAAATGACCAATTCTAAAAAGAGACCATTCTTATGTAAATAACTAAGGGGTAAAAACGAAAGTTTTAAATAGGGCTAAACTCGGTGGCATAAGAAAAGGGATTGATGAATCCATATAGAAGTATTCAAAGAGATTACAAGCAGTAATATTTTAGAAAAGTCCACCATTGACTCGGTTAGAACGGGCGAACATTTTTATCAACACTTTGGGATCCCCATACTATGAATACTTGAGTAGTAGCTTTCATGCTCATTCAGTGATCTTGTAAACATGATAAGGGAAATAGAGCATGAAATAATTCTAAAAAAGGCCAAGGTTTCATAAGACACTTCCAACAAGAGAGGGTTTTGTCATGATGTCTCCGAAACCAATCCCACTCTTTATTTTTTAGAAACTCATGAAAAAAAGGAACCTTTTCTTTTCTTTAATTTTATCTCCTATCCCAAGCCATCAAATACAAAATCAATGTATATTGAGGGGTCTCAAGGATCATATACCTAAAATAGTGGTCAAAGGTATCAAGTCATATTGCCTCTTTTTTTTTTATTTCACTAAATGGGTTGGATAACTATCTCATCGCAAATGGGCAAGCCATTCTAATTCCTTTGACTCGCGTTAGTTGCCATAACCTTATGGTATATGCCAAATGAGAAATGCAACTATCAAGTTGGCGTAATAGGTCATAATATCAAGCATTACATGGCTTTTAAGAGAAAAGTAAGCTCTCTAATTGAGTAAGGGTGGGTCTTTTTGGATGAAAACCTAAGTGTATCAAATGCTAGAAAAAATCTATAAACATTGCATGACCCTTACCACTAGTATAATCGATAGTGTAAAAAGGACCAAAAATTACCCCTACTTTACCCACCGAGTGAAATATTCGAGCATCCGGTAAACATTAGGCGCATCACCCCGATCCTTACTAACCCGATGTATCCTTCCTATCCCGTATGATATAAACATGAAAAAAAAATGTGAATATCATTCTTGTGCTCGTTAGACACGACATTAAGAATTTTTTTGCTCATAAGAAAAGATTGTTAGCTTTAACCAAGAATGGATAGCTCGGCTCTAGTGATGGTTTATATACCCCCAAGGTGAGCATGAATCCCGACATAGAGGATGAAGGGGCTAAGTGAGTTTGAAAGATACAATGAGGATGTATACACGAATTTACAAGTATCGTCTTTTGATTTTGTCCGACTTTGAATATTACTTCCTAGAATATTTTTTTTATTCATGAATTAAGATGCATCTTTAAATGAAAGAATGTTTCTATTTTCATTTGTAATTTTATATTATCTAATATGAAATCAAGAGATGTTCATTTGAAAGCATTATTTGGAATTACATATTTTTCCATCAAGAAAATATAATGACAAATTCATTTATTAAAAAACGGTTCATTAATTTTCAAAGATTGATCAAATTTCAAAGCATGATAGATAATGCTAAAGATAATTCTTCAATTCATGGAAACCCGGGATACATCCTCATAATACCATTTCGAGTAGAAAGTAATGAAGTAATCCTTTATCTTATTTAAAAAAAAAAAAAAGGAAATGAAATTCTTTATCCTTAACCAACTGAACCTTTGAAGGAAATTTTTTGCCTAGAAAATATCACAAAGCCCAAAGTTGAAAAAAAAAACTAAATGATTGGTGTTGTAAAATAATGATGAATAGTACATCTTCAAGTTATGATCTTAAATTACGGTATCATTGGTTAGGTTAACCTAATGGTCTTCCACATTGATCATTCTTTTTCAAAAATAGATTATCATTTATTAGCATCGGCAAATTAGCTTTTGAGATGAGGAAAGATCATCTTTCAAACACGTCACAAAATTTTATTCCCTCATCATTCTAATTTGAGCATAAATATTTTCTTTGATGATAATCCATATTAGGATCATTCCTCATACCGGAGGCGTAACATGAAGTCCATAAATAATCGATGTAGCTCTCGAAAGTTTTGTCAAAAGAATCCCACCAACGACTCAAAAACTAATACAAAATTTTCAAATTAAGATTGGAGTCAAAATTCGGACAAAATGATAAAAAGAGTCAAAGCTAGGAAGCTAAGTTAACCATCAAAATGATAAATTCACCTCGGTATGCCTAAAAGGAAAGCCTTTCTCATATACCCTAACCAATGGGTAAAGTGATAAAACTCGAGTGACATTGCTTAAAAAGACTTTAATGGACAATAAAATGATCCTATGTCATAAGACCGTTAAATACTTTTTGAGCCTTTATATTTTTCCTTCATAAGTCCAAGCCATAACTTACATTACATGCTTTTACAAGCCATTTCGATAAAGGTAGCTTACTTATGTTGTTGGATTCTAATCTCAAAAGAAAAGGAGAATGATTAAGAGAAACAAGAAAACATGACCGAGTTAATGTGTTGCTTAACATTCTTTATTACACCCACTTGTAATTTTCCTTCAAGACCAATTTTCTTAAAATACTTTTTACTTAACCTACTCAATTCACCAAAATAAATTTGTCATTTAACTATCTATTTTCAATAGAATCCAAAATCTTTTTTTCATAAAAACCTTACATGATCCAAACACATTTCCCAACTTAACTTAACAACTCTCTTGAGAAAATTGTATTATAGCATTTAAATGTCATGTTTTGGTTTAATTGATCAATCAATTTGAACACCTTTATGAATGAAAGTACTTTCATCGAAATATCTTTATATTTCTTTTAAATAATCTAAATTATTTTAAATGAATCATTCAAGTGTATGGCTTTATCCATGAAAACTAAATATATGTTCATTTATCTTTCACAAGGGATGATGAAAATTTCAAAACTAATTTGCAAATTTTGATTCAAACATCAAAAGGCATACATGTGAACACAAGCAAGGATCGGCCCAAGAAAGTCGTAAATGTATGATCTCAACGAGTACTTGAGGGCATCTTATGACCCGATCTAAATGGTAATCTACGGAACTAAAATTTCTTAGGGAGGAAGGTCACGGATCTAACCATTTAAACAATGAAACCATAAAGTCGATTGATGTGATGAGCATCCAAGCAACATGTATTGGGGGTTATTAATCAAAACATCTAAAGTAGTCAAACCTGGGGGTAGGAGGGCTTCTTAAACAAACCAAAGGCTGACAAATTGGTATAAATCAGATTAAATAATCTGATAAAGAAAGAGTTGAACTCTCGATATAATTCAATTTAAGCGATCCCATAAAAAAAAAGTCTAGCTTTCAAAAAGTAACATATATTTCTCATAGGTAATGAGCCGACCCCTAGGCCAAGTTTTATTTCAAGAACATTGCAACACAAAAGGAAAGGTGAAATTTGTTTTAAAAATGAAAGAAAACCCAAAAAGATAAGATGAAACATGTTTCGTTAACTCTCTTCGAGTCGGGTTGCCTAATAGTAGGCTATCACTTTCAAGTAAAATTGCCCAACACATATATCGCATATTTAATTTTCCAAGGTAGGCTACTACACATTTAATTTTCTAAGTTAGGCCGCTTTAAAACATGATCATGTATTACATATTTAATTTTTCAAGATAGGTCACCCTAATTAACATGCCCATGTATTGCATATTTAATTTTTCAAGGTAGTCTCGCCTTAATCAATAAGGCTATGTACTACATATTTTAATTTTCAAGGTCCGGTCACCTTAATCAACTTTGCCATGTATTATTTAATTTTCAAGGTAGGTTGTCTTAATCAACATGGTTATGTACTACATATTAATTTTGCAAGACATATCGTCTTAATCAACATGATCATGTACTCGCATATTTAATTTTCAAAGTAGGTCGCTTTAACCTATATGACAATGTACTTCATATTTAATTTTCGGGATAGATCATTGATAATGCTTAAAATATGTGTTTAAATGGCTAAATTCCCTTGCATTTTACTATTTTGAGATGTCTAAATGATAAAACTTAAGTGTCTTTTGTATTTTATGTGCTAGGTGTGGAACCGATTGAAAAATGGCGTTAAAAGAATCATATAAAGAGAATTTACGATCGAGCCAATTCAGCCACTCGGAAAACACAAGAAGCATTGGCACGTTAAGTTTATTAGTGTGGCCATGCTAATACGACAAACGTGGACACACCAAGACAAGAAGTGTAAGAACGTCAAGAATAGAAGCGTGGGCACGCAGATACGAGCAGACATAGATGTACAAGGACATGAAGGCGTGGGCACGTTGTAACTTGATGTGGGCATGCTAAAATCTATAGAAACGGACAACAGACTGCGAGAAAGAAACAAAACTTGTGTGATTTACTAGAAAAAAGATGCCGACCTACCAAAAGAGGAGAGAATATTATGTACCCTTTTTAGGAAATAGACACCTTGTATAAATAGAAACCTAGCAGACTAGGGTAGAGGACTTTTGATTATTCTCATAGGAGGCAGCCTTATTTTCTCTCTCTCTCTAGCTATGGTGGTCGCCATGAGCAACTAAACTCTTCTCCTTAATGAAGGTAATTGAAGCTTTTGAAAATCAAAGATTTTGAGGTGCTTAAACATTAATATAAATCAGTTTATTTATTTCAAGTATTGAACTTTCTTCTATGCTTATTTTCATGATTATTTGGGTTAATTTCTAATGTGTACGGTTAGTTTATTAGCTTAGATAATCTATAGCTAGATTGAATATTGAATCCGTAATTGTTCAATCCCATTGATTTGTGTAGCAACTAGGAGTGTATGGTTTGTCTGCGTCGAAACTAATGACTCTTAGGAGGATTGTTCAACTAGATTAAATGCAACTATATGTGTTGTGTTATCTTGCTTTGTTGATCTTTCTAATACATAAAGCCATTGTTTGATTAAATCTTAGATCGTATCTAGGGTTGTTAAATAATGAGGGTTGATTAGAATACATGTTTCTAGTTGGCTAATCGTAAGGAAAGATTGATTTCAATATCACAACAAATATTTGAATGGAAATCGATATTTCGTGCACCAAGGATAAATCTCAAGTTCCAAAAGTGGATGTTACCCAAACCAAGGTTCATTTACTTGAATATTTATCCTAAACTCATTTTCTAAATTTAATTTGTTTAGTTTCGGTTATATCTCAATCAAATCAAAGCCTCCCTTTTTATTTATTTCATGTTTCTTCTAGACTTGTGATGACTAACGTGATTAAATTCCTCGTGGGATCGATCCCTACTCTTCCTTACTATATTTATGTTATAGGAGTTTAGGAGTTTAATTTGGGTGCACATGACAAGCACAACTACCAAATTTTGGCACCGTTGTCGGAGAATTCACAATTGTTTATGTATGTTACAAGGTCTAACAGTGTTGAAAACCTGCTATTTGACCCGAAATAGAACACACAAGCAAGAAGTCTTAGAAAGGCCACGCAGCTGACAGCGTGCCAACGCCATTTCTTAGCAAACGGAATAGTAAACGAGAGTAGCTAGCACTCTACCGCAATCATAAAGAATGAACCTACAAACAGAACACTAAGAGAGCTTGCTACCCTTGATTTGGATCAGCAACCTCATAGCATTAACTTTCCCAACTTTGCTACCAACACTACTTTTTAATTGAAATGCGGGCTTATACATCTTTTGCTTAGCTTTCGAGGGTCGACAGGTGAAGATCCTCACAAACACTTGAAAGAGTTCCATGTGGTGTGCTCGGGTATGAAACCGAATGGAGTTATCGAAGAGCAAATCAAACCGAGGGCATTTCCTTTCTCTTTGAAGGATGATGCTCAAGATTGGCTCTATTACTTACTTGTTGGAAGCATAACTACTTGGCATGAGATGAAGAGATTGTTCTTGGAAAAATTCTTTCCAGACCTCGAGAGCGACCAAGCATAAGAAAAAAGATTTGTGGCATTAGACAACGATAATGGAGAATCATTATATGAATATTGGGAGCACTTTAAAAAGCTTTATGCAAGCCGCCCACACCACCAAATCATAAATCAGTCTGCTCATCCAATACTTTTATGAAGGACTTTTGCCATTCGATCGAAACATGATTGATGCAGCAAGTGGTGGTGCTTTAGCCGACAAAACACCTTAATAAGCTAGAACTTTGATAGCAAATATGGCATCAAATACACAATAATTTGGAATCAAATCGACTATGCCACTCGACGAGTAAATGAGGTAAGTACTTCTTTCCTTGAAAAACGTTTTGATGACCTTACTACTCTTGTGCATCAATTGGCAACATGAAAAACAGAAATGGCAAAGGCTTGTGGAATTTGTTCAATGGTGGGACATGCAACGGACATGTGTCCGACTCTCCAAGATGATAACCTTGAACAAGCAAATGCCATCTGGAGGGTTCCCGGGATCGCCACAGCGAAATTATAACCCTTTTTTCAACACATACAACTCGAGTTAGAGGGATCACCCCAACTTTCGCTATGGTAATGCCCCAATGAATCAGCCCACCAATAATTTTTAGCCATTTAAGCAGTAGTACCCTTCTAAACAAGCGACTACATGCTCATACTTCGATTCGGGTATGTCTCTCGAAGATATTGTCAAAACCTTAGCTACTAATATTGTGAAATTTCAACAAGAGGTAAAGAATAACATTCAAAACTTGGAGCATCAAATGGGCCAATTGGCCAATATCGTCGACAGAATTGAAGCTCAAAATTCAAACAAGCTACCCTCACAAACAATGGAAAACCCAAAAGAAAATACGAGTGCGATAGTCTTGCGAAGTGGAAAAGAGTTGAAACCATCAAAGAAGGCACCAATTGAACCAATTTAGCAAGACATTGAAGAAGAAGAAGAGGTGATAAAACAAACCTCTCAAAAGAAGAAAGAAACAATAGGTAAGTCTTCACTATCACTAAAAGGTAGAGTCCCCCTCCTTTTCCCGATGCTTTAGTTTGCACTCGTAATTTTAAAAGCACTATCGATTTGTATGAAACCTTTCAAAATTACGTAGTGAATATTTCATTGTTGGATGCAATCAAGCAAGTCTCTTGCTATGCCAAATTCTTGAAAGAATTATGTACAATGAAGAGGAAGCAAAGGCTGACAAGAGGGGAGAAAATTAAGATAGGTGAAAATGTTTCAAGCAATCATACAAATAAACCTTCTCGAGAGATACGAGGATCCAGGTATGTTTTGCATTCCATACATGATAGGTGATGCTGACATTAAAAAGGCCATGTTAGACTTAAGAGC
This sequence comes from Dovyalis caffra, assembly GCA_963924115.1. Taxonomy (NCBI): domain Eukaryota; kingdom Viridiplantae; phylum Streptophyta; class Magnoliopsida; order Malpighiales; family Salicaceae; genus Dovyalis; species Dovyalis caffra. The sequence goes on along the minus strand of CAWUPB010001194.1, from coordinate 12,727,794 downwards.
TTCCATCAATGTTATGCCATACTTCATATACATCACTCTTAACCTTGGACCTTTAGAGGAAAAAAATATTGTCATTCAATTAGCCGATAGGTCCACTATTCATCCTAAGGGAGTAGTTGAGGATGTATTTGTTCAAGTTGATGAAAAAATGACTTTTCCTATTGATTTTTATGTCCTTGATATGGAAAATGATAATAATGCAAGCACCAATTCTGCTAGGTAGGCCTTTCTTGAAAACTCGCTCGAACAAAAATTAATGTCTTCAATGGTACCTTGACCATGGAGTTTAATGGTGAAATCATAAGATTTAATATTTATGATGTCATGAAATATCCCGATGTTGATTATCCTTTGTATTCAGTTGATGTAATTGATTCTCTAGCATAGGATGTGTTCGAAATTGATTGCAAAGATAAGTTAGAGATAGTTAATCGTGAGCACCTTTTAAGAGCAAGTAGTGAGTTACAACTCAAGTCCGAAACACAGAAGGCCATGACCGAGATGAACAAATTTGAGGAGCCGAAAGGGTCCAACAACTTGTCTTATATTGAGCTTTCGGTACCTACCGAGCAACTTCGACCATCTATGTTACAAGCCTCGATTCTGGAGCTAAAACCTCGTTCTTGATAATCTCAAGTATGTGTATCTTGGAGAGGGAGAAACATTACTTGCCATCATCTCAAGCAAGCTTTAAAATGAACAAGAGGCCGGACTTGTACAAGTGCTCGAAACAACACAAAACAACAATAGGTTAGACCATTGCTAATATGAAAGGAATTAGTCCCTTTACACGCATGCATCGAATTTTGTTAGAAGAGGGAGTCAAGCCAATTCATCAACCATAACGGAGATTGAATCCTCCCATGATGGAAGTAGTGAAGAAAGAAATTCCGAAACTACTCCAAGCAAGGGTAATTTACCTAATTTTAGATAGTGCATGGGTGAGTCCAAGTGCAAGTTGTCTCCAAAAATACCGGTATCACAGTGGTAAAGAATTAAAATGGAGACTTGGTCCCCACCAAAATTCAAAACGGATGGCAAGTGTGTATAGATTATAGAAAATTAAATGCAGTAACCCGCAAGGATCATTTTCCTTTGCCCTTCATTGATCAAATGCTTGAAAGACTTGTTGGTCGTGCCTACTACCGCTTCCTAGATGGTTATTCGGGTATTTTCAGATTGCTATAGCTCCGGAGGATCAAGAGAAAACCACATTCACATGTCCTTTCGGAACCTTTGCCTATAGACGGATGCCATTTGGAGCATGCAATGCACTGACCACCTTCCAAAGATGCATGGTAAGCATATTTTCGGATTATGTAGAGCATATCATAGAGGTCATTATGGAGGACTTTACGATCCATGGAGACTCATTTGATAAATGTCTATATAATTTAACTTTAGTGTTGCAAAGATGCATTGATGCAAGCTTGTTCTAAATTATGAAAAATGTCATTTTATGATAGAACAAGGCATTGTATTAGGACATTGTTTTAGCTAGAGGGATAGAGGTAGATAAGGCAAAAATTGATGTTATTGAATCCTTACCTTACCCCAATAATGTGTGGGAAGTCCGTTCTTTTCTTGGCCATGTAGGTTTTTATCGACGTTTCATCAAAGACTTCTCCAAAATTGCACAACCATCGTGTAAGCTCGCTGCAAAAAGACATGAGTTTTGAGTTTGATGAAGATTGCAAGATTGCCTTTGATAAGTTGAAGCAAATGCTCATCTCGAGCACCAATTATCCAACCACCAGATTGGAGCCTACCTTTTGAGATAATGTGTGATGCAAGTGACAATGCCTTAGGGGCCGTTTTAGGCCAAAGAGTGGGCGGAACACCCCATGTCATTTACTATGCATCTATGACATTGAATGAGGCGTAGAGGAACTACTTCACCACCGAAAAAGAACTTCGGCAGCTTGTGTTTGCTCCGGAGAAGTTTCGTTCCTACTTGTTAGGCACCAAAGTCGTGGTGTATTCCGATCATAAAGCCCTTCGATACTTGATGACGAAGCAGGATGTAAAACCACAGCTGATGAGATAGATCTTGCTCCCGAGTGAGTTTAACTTAGAAATCAAAGACAAGAGCGATGCGGAGAATCGAGTGGCCGACAACTTGAGTTGTTTGAATCATATGAAAATAGAGAAAAAGTTAAAAGAGGAATTTCCCGATGAACAATTGTTCTCTCGTCGATGGACGACTCTCATGGTATGTAAATATTGTGAACTATTTGGCGTCTAACATTCTTCCCGCAGGTATGTCTAAAGCTCAAAAGGATAAACTCAAGAGTGATGTCAAATACTATATATGGGATGACCTATACTTGTGGAAACACCGTGCGGATCGTGTAATTAAAAGGTGCATACCCGAAACCGAAATTTCCTCCATCCTTACTTTTTGCCACTCATATGTATGTGGAGGACATTTTGGAGCCAATAGAACAGACAAGAAAAATTTTAGAATGTGGTTTCTATTGGCCAAATTTATTTCGAGATACCTACTATTTTTACAAGTATCTGTGAACATTGTCAAAAGACAGGTAATATTTCGTAGAAACATGAGATGCCTCAAACTCCTATTTTAGTCTATAAAATTTTTGATGTATGGGGTATCGATTTTATGGGACCATTTCCTATTTCTTTTGGTTATACTTACATCATGTTAGCCGTTGATCATGTTTCTAAGTGGGTGAAAGCAAAAGCCACCAGGATCGATGATTCTAAGGTTGTTGTAGATTTTGTTAAAACTAACATATTCTATAGATTTGGTATTCCTAGAGCCATAATTAGTGATCGAGGCACTCACTTCTATAACGGAACCATTGGAGCATTGATGAAAAAGTATGGTGTAACTCATAGGATTAGCACTTCATACCACCCTCGGACTAATGGGCAAGCGTAAGTTTCAAACAGAGAAGTAAAATCTATCCTCGAGAAAACTGTTGATCCAAATCGTAAAGATTGGAGTTTATGTTTGGATGATACATTATAGACATATCGAACGTACCTATAAAACACCCATTGGTATGTCCTCATATAGGTCGGTGTATAGTAAGCCATGTCATCTCCCCGTCGAGATAGAACACAAAGCATTTTGGGCTATCAAGCAATGTAATATGAACTGAAATAAAAACATTACACACCGAAAGTTACAAATCCAAGAGTTGGAAGAAATTCGGAATGATGCTTATGAAAACTTCAAAATCTATAAAAAGAAAACTAAGGTTTTTTCATGACAAGATGATTTCAAGAAAGGAGTTCTCCATTGGTCGAAGGTTCTTTTATATCATTCCAAACTCAAAATGTTTCCGAAAAATTACGATCTCGTTCGCTCGAACCATTTATCATAACCAACGTATTCCCACATGGAGCAATCGAAATCCAAAGCTCGAGCAATCTCAAAATCATTCAAAGTGAATGGCCATAGACCGAAGCTCTTCCATGAAGAAGTGCCATTTGCAGAGGAGGATGAGGTAGAGTTGACAAAACCTGTTTATGCGAGCCATAAACAACAATCACGTCGAGCTTCGACGTTAAACTTAGCGCTTACCGGGAGGCAACCCATGTTTATCTCTTTTGATGTTCATTTTTTTCAGTTATTTAAACTCTATATTTGTTTTTGTTATTTTCGGTTTAAATTTAATAATCCATGTGGCCACGTTAAGTTTAGCGTGCCCACGCTATCGGGATACGTTTGCAGTAGCTATAAGCATGTTTTAGTTATTTTTCCGAAGTCTTCTCTTTCCTTTAGTTTTTGTGCGAGGTTATAGGTCCAATTGACACTTGCGGAAGGTGGACATGGCATTTTTTCCATGCAAAACTCATTGAAAAAGACTATTTGGGCTAATAGCATTACCAGCTATGATGTTAAATAGGGGTAGTATGGACAAACCACCATTTCTCACCCCATTTAAGTGAAACGCAAGCACTTCATCCCTCTTACCCCATTTAAGTGAAATGCGAGCACCTTAACTCTCTCCACATTCTCTATCCTAAAACCCTAACTGTCCCTTCTCTTTCCCTCGTTCTATATCCCGTCGTCGCCATCACTTCACATTTCCCATAAACCCCCACATTCCATCCTTCCCGCTGTCACCATGAGCACCCGAGCTCAAGTTTGATGAGTTGGTCGAGCGATGTGGCTCGAACAACAATTCCGGTGAGTCCTCATCGGAACATTCGGCCGTGCCTCCGATCGCTCAACCTCCCGCCGCTTCGCATTCGGCCATCGGACCACCACCACCACCTTCGATTCAACTATCATCGTCCACCACACCAACCACGTATACTAGTCACGCCTCCCATGCTTCGATTCTTCACCCGCTTCGGTCGGCTGAGCTACCTAGAAATATTCGCTTGTAAATGGAGGAGTTCACCACATTCTTCACTGTACCACGCCAACCGAGGTACAGCTTGATTTGTGAAAGAAAAATATACCAATGTAAGTATATTCACCGAAACACTCTCTCTCGTTTGATGGTGCTTGATGAATTTAATGCATTGGTCAATGGTGTGGGATGGACAACTTATATGAGTGTTAATTATCCCGCTTTTGTTGAGTTAATTAGGAAATTTTACATCACATTTCAGTTTAATGAGCCTTAAGATTTTAATTTATTTGCTGAACATGTGGTTGCCTTTTGATTAATGGGTCATGAATTTTTCATGTCCATTGCTGAGTTCAATGTAGCGATGGGGTTTATTTTGCAGTCGGAATCTCTATCCGATAGATTTTTGCATGTCGAACATGACTTCAACCCTAATTTTCACCCATCGACCTTATGGAGTGAGTGGTCGGTTGATGATAAATCATATCGACCCGACCACTCTAAAGGATCATATTTACGTCGACTCGTGATGCGTATCCTCCATAGGTTTTTAGCGTATAATTTCTCGTGTCGACGAGATAGTGTCGGTACCCTAACTAAAACCGAATTCTTTTTCTTGTGGTGTTTAGAATAGAATATCATGGTAAATTTAGGGTATTGGTTACTTCATCAATTACACTCGTTTTTCATAAAAATTCCAAACTCTTGATCTTAGTGGTCCTATATTACATAATTGGTCGTTAATTTAGGGGTCCTCAATCTAACCGATAACAACTCGAGTATTGCATGCCCTATGGAATCCTTTGATCTTCCTTGTTTAGACAGGATGGGCCTTCTCACTCTTAACGATAGCGGCACCTATGTTTTTACACCACCGGACCCAACTTCCCTCCATCTTCATGACGTTCACACAGGAGACCAAATCCAGCTCCCTCTCGCCATGCCAAGGCAGTCCCCAGCAGGAGGATGCTCCGAACCACTGCCCCAATTAGAGGCTCCAAGTGCCCAGCAGCCCTCTCCCTCCCAATCCAGCTCATGTTAATCCTCTCTCTCACTTGGATCACCGTCTCTAACGTATGGAACGCAACCTCATGGCTTATTTTTCCACTCGTGGCTTCAACCCCCATTTCCCCCTACCCCATAGTGGTTCTACTTTTGGAGAAGTTTTCTTTCCTTTGAACTTTTTCATTTTCTCGTTTCCTTTATTTTTTTTTCTTTTACCTCTGGTTGCACCTCAATTTATTTTTATTTCAGTTGTGTAATTGAGTTGTTGTTGTTGAATGGCATCCACATCGAGGACAATGTGTTGCCTAAGTGTGGGGGAGGGTTTGTCTTGCATTTGTGTATGCTTGTTGCTGAAATTTTTGCTCACTTATAGTCATGCTATCCTTAATTTTGCTAAAATTCCGCTAGTTAAACCCCCTTTGAAATTCTCGATTTTGTTGAAACTTATCTTGAGATGGATTGGAATTAGTTGAATCATGGAGTTGGATAAAAATGAGATAGGAATGGGCATAAAAATGTGGACACTCTTGCTTGACATCTTTGTGTAGAACAATCCCCCAATAATCGATTTAAATGAGAAATGTGTTGATTTCACACAAAACATGCATATGTGAGCTTTTGAGCCTTTGATCATGTATCTATATAAGCTTTATTTATTTCTTGATTATGTGTTGTCTTTGTAAGTTGAATTTTTGTAGAACTTGTCTTGCTATATATTTTGAGACTACATCTTTGGATTAAATGCATTGAGATGATAAGGGCACCTAGGATTAGCCAATTTTAAGCCTCTTAAAAGCCTACCCCGATTTTTATCCTTAGGAGCCAAGTTTGAGCCTTAGCCTTTTCTTGATTAAATAACCATAATATAAACCAATCCACCTCTTTATTTGACGAGATAACCCCCGTTGGAAACCTAAGTCAAGAATTTTACTCATGTCTAATTAAGTGAGATTCTGATTTTGTTGAAGAAATTAATAAAAATGGTTATCGTCCCGATTATTGAAGTTCACTAGTGCACATGTTCTCGCTATTTCGGTTTGTTTATTTCAAAAAAAAAAAAAAAAGAAGAAGAAACAAAGAGGAGCAAGCAGGAAAGAAAAAGGAAGAAAGAATAAAAGAAATAATGAAAGAAACAAATTGGGATTAGCAACGTAGGAAAAACAAAAGTGAGCATGTAATGCTTCGAGGAGTCGAATTTAAAGGTTAAAATTTGTGTAGGATTCTTGACTTGTTTAGACCAAATCAACCTCCATCAAACCCTACCTACAGCCCCCATTTCACCCTATCATAAGACCCTTTGATTTTTATGTTTGATTCAATACTTAGTAGTGGAGATATGATAGCTTTGCAAGCTTATGGTTAGAATTCTTCCGTTCATTGACTTGAGAGTGACAAATACATTCACCCTAAATACTATGAGTGCTTTTGAGAGAATTCTTGGTAAGGGTGATGAATTTGGCTGCATTTCTAGTCTAAACCGATGGTTGGGGGTTCGTTATGCATGACTTTGGAAAGTACGGAGTTTCTATATCAATTGCCTCATTTTTGTCATGTTTTTGGTTCAACTCTTTGAGGAGATGTGTTCGATGTATGGAAAAACCGGTTGATGCGGAATGAGGGATTCGGAGGGTTGGTTTGATAAATCTGGATTCTTGCATGCTTCGAGGGCAAGCATGAGCTAAGTGTGGGGGATTTGATAATGCTTAAAATATGTGTTTAAATGGCTAAATTCCCTACATTTTACTATTTTGAGATATCTAAATGATAAAACTTAAGTGTCTTTTGTATTCTATGTGCTAGGTGTGAAACCGATTGAAAAATGGCGTTAAAAGAATCATATAAAGAGAATTTGTGATCGAGCCAATTCAGCCACTGGAAAACACAAGAAGCGTGGGCACGTCAAGAATAGAAGCATAGGCACGCAGATACGACGGACATAGACGTACAAGGACATGAAGGTGTGGGCACGTTGCAACTTGATGCGGGCACGCTAAAATCCGCAAAAATAGATAACGGATCGTAGAAAGAAACAAAACTTGTGCGATTTGCCAAAAAAAGATGCCAGCCTACCAAAAGAGGAGAGAATATTATGTACCCTTTTTGGAAAATAGACACCTTGTATAAATAGAAACCTAGCGAGACTAGGGCAAAGGACTTTTGATTATTCTCATAGGGAGGCAGACCTTATTTCTCTCTCTCTCTAGCTATAGTGGTCGTCATGAGCGACTAAACTCTTCTCCTTGGTGAAGGTAAATGAAGCTTTTGGAAATCAAAGATTTTGAGGTGCTTAAACATTAATATAAATCAGTTTATTTATTTCAAGTATTGAACTTTCTTCTATGCTTATTTTCATGATTATTTGGGTTAATTTCTAATGTGTACAGTTAGTTTATTAGCTTAGATAATCTATAACTAGATCGAATATTGAATCCGTAATTGTTCAATCCCTTTGATTTGTGTAGCAACTAGGAGTGTATGGTTTATCTGCGTCGAAACTAATGACTCTTAGGAGGATTGTTCAACTAGATTAAATGCAACTACATGTGTTGTGTTGTTTTGCCTTGTTGATCTTTCTAATACATAAAGACATTGTTTGATTAAATCTTAGATCGTATCTAGGGTTGTTAAATAATGAGGGTTGATTAGAATATATGTTTCTAGTTGGCTAATCATATGGAAAGATTGATTTCAATATCACAACAAATATTTGAATGGAAATCGATATTTCATGCACCAAGGATAAATCTCAAGTTCCAAAAGTGGATGTTACTCGAACCAAGGTTTGTTAACTTGAATATTTGTCCTAAACTCATTTTCTAAATTTAATTTGTTTAGTTTCAGTTATATCTCAATCAAATCAAAACCCCCTTTTTATTTATTTCATGTTTCTTCTAGACTTGTGACGACTAACACGATTGAATTCCTTGTGGGATCGATCCCTACTCTCCCTTACTACATTTGTGTTATAGGAGTTTAGAAGTTTAATTTGGGTGCACACGACAAGCATAACTACCAATCATTTTAATCAACATGACCATGTACTACATATTTAATTTTTAAGATAGGTTCATTTAATCAATATAGCCACGTACCTGTAAGGCGGGTTGCCTCCACAACATAGACGAGTACTATATATTTAATTTTTCAAGATAGGCCACCTTAACAAGATGACCATGTATTGCATATATAATTTTCAAGGCGGGCCACCTCTACAACATGGCTATGTATTGCACGTTTGATTTTCAAAGCAGGCTACCTTTACAATATGGTCATGTATCGCATATTTAATTTTCAAGGTAAGTCGTTTTTATAGCATGGTCATGTACTACACATTTAATTTTTCAAGGTGGGTCGCCTTAACAACATGGTCATGTATTGCACATTTAATTTTCAAAGCGGGCCACCTTAATGACGTAGTGATGTATCGCACATTTAATTTTCTAAAAATGATTGCCTTAGCAATATATCATCTACTAAATATTTAATTTTCAAGACATACCACCTTTACAACATGTTCATGCACTACATTTTACTTTTTGGGGGAAGGCACCCTATATAGTAAGGCTATTACATTTTCAGCTTTTTTTAGAACAATCCCTCGCTATATTCAAATCATTTTGCTTATCAAGTTACTTTTCTTCTTTTCTTTACAAACTCACTAAGTAAATACATGCTGAAATTCATACTTAGGTTGGTATTTTTTCATGAGCATTGTAAAAAAAGGACAACTTTCATACCTTAATTTTTTCTCATTTTAAACTTTTAATTGTTATTTTTTTAGTTTTTATTACTTTTTTCTTTATTTTATTTTTTTCTTTCATTGAAACCAAAAAGAAACAAATCAACAAAAATTAAAGAAATTAGATAATCAATAATTTTTTTTATTTGCTTAGATCTTAGAACAAAATTACAAAACAAATTATAAAAAAAAAAAAAGATGGAGAGGCAAATCCCCTCCATCTTTTGAGCATTTTTCCCAACTACCTTAGACAATCCCCCCAATCTAACTTGAAATTTCGATAGCAACTTGTAAAGCAACCTTCACCATACCGCAACTAAGTAGCCCATAACCTTCCTCCTAAATAAAAAATTCAAGCCTCCCTTACCATGTTGTAACTTTTAGTCCATAATCCTGCAATCACCGTCCACCTATCACCCTAAAACTATATAGTAATCCCCCTATTGTCGCCATTGTCAACTCACAATTCTGCTGCCATTATCCTCTTACCACCTTAAAACTTTCCGGCACACCCAACTACTATTTGCCATTTTCTTCATAGCCACCTTACAACCTAACTCAACCTATACCTTACCTACAATAATCCCACATTATCAAATGGTGGAAAACCAACCAACACAATTCGGATATAAATAGCAACAATAAACACAAAATAAGAGGAGGGGTTAGTTCTTAAAAAAATTGAGCAAAAAAATCAAAGGGCAATAGTAACAGGAATTAGTATTAAAAAAAAATCAAAGAGAAAATCAAAGAAAAACATAAAAAAAAAAATCACAAATAAAATTTGGGCTAGTTACTAGAATTGAAAGGCAATTAAAAAAGAAACAAAAAACAAAAACAAAAAGGGAAGAGATTTTATCAAATTTTATTGGAGTTGTAGTAATCCATTGAAAGATTTTCTTCATCCTTAGTTTGAATTCTACTTGAGGTAATCCACCCTTTATCCTCTTCAATGTAATTCTTTGTTTTAAGAGTTGATGGCGGTGATGTTCATCAATGCCATCCTTGAATTTCCCTCCATACTCATAAACACATACATTTGTATTTTTTTAATCGAACAGAGGGTTTGAATTTGGAAATTAAATTGGAATTTTTAGAAATTTAGGGTTCTTGATAGTTAGGGTTTTGAAATTTGGAAATTTTTGATAGTTGCATAATTTGCACAACTTTTATACCCTTTTACATTAAACTTACTCGGTGTTTTTTTATGTTATATTAAGGTAAATAAGAACAAGTTAATGATTTTAGAATTTTGTAGAAAAAATGACAACTCGGAGCGAATAAACCCAAACCAAAATGCATAAGAAGCCAAAGCCATTAAGGAAGCAAAGAAGTCACACGACCATGTGACCTACAAGAGGAAGAAGCTATTGGACGTGTGAAACAAAAAAGAAAACCATATGGATGTTCAGCAAAAAAAGACACACGAGCAATAATAATCCATACAGACTTGAGCAAGACCGGTGACATATCCGTATATGCGCCAAGGCTAATATGCCTTCCAATGAGAAGGAAAAAACACATAAGTAGAAACTAAAGGACGTGGAAGGAAGAGAAAATTAGGTACGACCATGTGCCTAAGTCTAGCAAATTATGTTCCACCCACTTTCTAAGGCTCTAAACTATGTGAAATAAAAAAGCAAGTCGTGTGTCTATGTTGAGTCGTCATGTATGTGACGTAACCCAACTTTGTGCTATAAATAGAGAAGTTAGGGTTCATTCTAGGGATTCCCATATTCTTATAGCCACTACGGATAGAAAATGATCTTCTATAATAAAAAACCGTGTCAATAAGAATCTTTCTTAGTTAAAAGAAAAATTGAAGCTTTTAGTGTAACTAGTTATGAGATCTAAATGGGTTTTATCTCTAATATTATTCTTTTAAGTATTTTATATTTTTTTTATGTTATTTGAAAATAATTATATGGTTTATTGATTATAGTGCACGCTAGTTAGTTAATCATTTTAATCTATTGCTAGCTAAGTATTCAAGTCCGCAATTGCTTATCTAAACTTGATTGTGGTAGCAATTAGGGATTAATGATTATAAATGAGTTTTTATTTAATCATTTAGAAAACATAAAACTAGATTAAATTCTTCTAGCATCTAGGAGGGTTATTTAGCTCCACCTATCTTTTTATTAATTAATTCTACTATTGGATTAAATCTAGCTAGCATCTACTAAGTTGTTTAATAGTTAGGGATTAATCAAATAGCATTTATTTGGTAACAAATCACTAACAAAAGATTGAAGATAACATACATGCTATTATCTTATGGTAGATATTTATAATAAGAATGGATTAATGAGTGAATCGATGATCACCAAGTGAACTAAAATGGAGACTCACCTTTAACCAAGGCTTTTATTATTACTTGTCATTTTTCAATTTAATGTAGTTTACCTTTATTACTCTCAATAATCAAATCCCTATTTTCTTTACTTCACTTTGAAATAGTCGGAAAATAAAGAGAAAATTAATTAAACCATCTCTCTATGAGATCGACCCTACCTTGCCCTAACTCGTAGTTTGTAATTAGGTTGAGTGAGGAAAATAAATAATTAAATTTACTAGTGGAGCAACATATCATCAAATTTTGACACCATTGCTAGGGAGGTTGCATTCAAATTGATTGTTCCTGGATAATCCGATAATTTCTTACTATTTATATCAAGTTAGTGTATGACCGGATCTCTTACAAGTGACCTAATCTTTAATTTTGAACCAACAAAAGCATTTCATAAGTTAAGGAGAGAAGCTAGACAAGTTTTCATAGAGCGAATTAAAACATTTGAAAAAAGAGTTACTTGCTTCACTAAGGTTAAGTAAATTTCTTAAATTTTTATTATCAAATGATTATGAAGGGGAAGTAATGTCTACAAACGGAACCTTGAAGGAGCTGAGTCGCTTTGATCTAAATCGGCGACCCTTATGTATAGAGTTCTCGAATCCGAATTTAGCTTTTGAGTTGATACACTTATTGCCTAAATTCTTTGGTCTTGTTGGACAAAACTCACATAAACACTTGAAAGAATTTCATGTGGTATGCTCGACCATGAGACCATAAGAAGTATCAAAAGAATATATTAAATTTTGTACATTCCTAGTCTCACTTGATATGATGCAAAGGATTGGTTATTTGATCTTCCTGTGGGACCAATTGATTCTAGGAACAAGATGAAGCAAGTTTTATTTTATTTTTAAAATATTTTTTTATATTAAGATTTGCTAGTATAAGGAAGGAGATTTATGGTATCCGATAATTTAATAGAGAAACACTATATGAGTATTGAAAGTGGTTCAAAAAGTTATGTTCCAACTATCACATCATCAAATCTCCGATGAGTTATTGATTATGTACTTTTATAATGGTTTGTTTCCCATGGAGAGGAGTGTGATTGATATTGCTAATTGAGGAGTATTAGTAAATAAGACCTTTAATGCTACAAGGATCTTGATTTCCAATATATCGGTAAATTCTCAACAATTTGGTGCAAAGATAGATCATGTACTAGCCTAGAATAAAAAATGTTTGAGCTAACTTTATTGGTAAGATAAATGGCGATGGGAAATCTATAAGCTATGAAGGCTTGTGGGATCTATTTTATTTCGAGCCTCCATTAGCAATATCAATATCGATTGATATTGCTAATGAAGACTATTAGTAAACAAGACCTTTGATGCTACAAGTGTCTTGATTTACAATATATTAGTAAATTCTCAATAATTTGGTGCAAAGATAGATCATATACCAGCCTAGAGTAACAAATGTCCGAGCTAACTTTATTGGTAAGATAAATGGCGATGGGAAATCTACAAGTTGTGAAGGCTTGTGAGATTTATTTTATTTCGAGCATTGCCATCGATGTGTGTCCAACACTCTAAGAGGTGCATACTAAACAAGTTCATATAGCTAGAAATTTTTTTTATCAATTAAGGCCATATGACCCATTCTTCAACACCTATAACCACGATTAAAGAGATCACCCAAACCTAAGTTATGAAGGTAACCGATAAGAAGGGTAAGACTTTTATTAGTAAAGGCAACAAGGTTACCAACCCAACCTTTATCAATAACATACCTCCTAAAATTCAGACCCATCCTTGAAGGACATAGTGAAGTCTCTTGCATTAAACACAAAGCTATTCTAGCAAAAGATGAGGTCTAGCATCAAGAATTTAGAAAACCGGATGAATCGGATGGTGATGGCTATGAGTCATCTAGAGGCTTAATACGAAGGAAAATTATCATCCAAAACTATGGTAAACCCAAAGGAGAATGTAAATGCAATGATATTAAGAAGTGGTGCCCTAGTGGAGAAACCAAACAAGGAAGTGTCAAAGGTAGCTAATGAAGAATAACTTGAGCTTGAAACAAAGAAGGAAGATATAACCATCAAATAAGATACATCAAGCTCCAAGGTAAATTCTAACCTTTAAATTCAACTTACAATCGACCCTACACCTTTTCCTATCGGAGTTGGAGAAACCTAAGAAAGAAAAAATGAAAAAAGAGAAGGATAGGGAGATTTTTGAGCTATTTTATAAGGTTGAGGTTAACATTCCTCTTCTATAAGGAATCAAGCAAGTGCCAAGATATGCTAAGTTCTTAAAGGACTTATGCACTAATAAGAAGAAATTAGACATGAATGAAAGGTAAGTGTGGAAGAGAATGTATCTACAATCAATCAAAGAAAACTCCCTCCAAAGGGCAAAGATCCGGTATGTTTACCATACCCCGTAAAATTGGTAATGCCAAAATTGACAAAGCCATGCTAGATTTAAGAGCATCAATAAATATCATACCATATTTCATTTATGCTTCACTAAATCTAGGACCATTAAAAAAATAGTGTTATTATTCAATTAATGGATCACATTAATACCTACTACGAAAGGGTAGTTGAAGATGCCCTTGTGCAGGTGGAGTTTACGTTGTTAATCGACATTTATGTTTTGAAGATAGGAGATGAGTCTTCCTATAATCCTACACCTCTCGTGCTAGGAAGTTCGTTCCTCAAGATAACCTAAATAAACATAAATATCCATGATGGTATCCTCACTATGGAATTAGATGTTGAATTGATTCATTTTAACATCTTTGAAGCTATGAAATATTTTAAGGATGTCCACTCTACTTTCACTATAAATGCTAGAGATTTACAAGATTAAAGGATGATCCTCTCCCAACAACGAGAAGATGAAAGATCCTCATTGATAGGAAAGATAATGTCAAGCTAACTACATTAAACAAAAGCACTTATTGGGAGGCAACCTAATGAATTGATTATAATTTTGGATGTTTTATGGTTTTAATTGATGTTTAAGTTAGCCTGGTTTCATGTTCTTTTCAAATCCCCTCTATGCTTGATTTTTTTAAAGAAAGTGTGTAGAATAGGAGTTATTTAGTTTTGAAAGAAGAAGAAAAGGAGCGACACGAGCGATCACATGAAGCACGACATGTTCATGATAAAAGGCACACTCGTGTACGTATTATGGTTGAAAGTTCAAAACAAAAGGAGATGAAGCATGATCAATAGTAGGAAACACGAGTCGACCTTCGGAAAAGGTACACCAGTGTGACCTTAAAGCTGTGTTATGATTCCGAGAATGAAAAACAAGGCATGGCCAATAGCGGATGAAATGGGTTATGCACTAATTTCAAACATGATCATGTGTCTTTTGTCCACCACTTCAATTTCCAAGGAGATACAGAGACATGAGTAGTGGGTTTCCACACTATTTATAATAAAGAATCCATACAATCATGTGGATTACAAGTCATTATAAGGAAGAAGAAGAAAGAAAGATGATACAAACAAAAGGAAAGAGACACGAGTTGCTTACCAAACTAAGCACGGGCATGTTACTTCTTTTCTTGATCAAGGACATGCTTTCCTTTTTTTTTCACGCATATAAATACCTTAAAATGTTAAGCTATGCCTTTTTGTTTTCACCAAAATTTCTTTCTAACCGTTCTAGTATTCTTCTTCATCTTTTCCATCTTCTTCCAATCTTTCGACTTCTTTTAGACTAACTAACACCTAGCCACACAAACCAAGCATAACATCTTCTCTAGTCTTCTACCTCGCTAGACACACTATCTTCTCTACTACTCTCTCACATAAAAGAACCACCATCTTCTTCATTTTTTCCTCTCGCTCAAGGAGCATCCATGCCTACTTCAAGAGATAAGGAAAAGTAGAAAATGACCTAAAGAAGGAAGGGAAATAGGAAGACGAGGGTATAATGCATAGGAGATTCATCTTATGGTATTAATACACCTATTTACCTAGCTATTGAATTTGAGAATGAAGAACACCAATAAAATTATGAAATGCTAGCAAATTGAAAAGTGATAACTAATAGGTATATCGATCGAAATGCCTTATAGGCAATAGGGTTATTGAAGCGGGTTAGGGAAATGTTAGTGGTATAAGATAGGTTACATTATTAGAAATGGATGCACCTTTGTATAAAGAGCTCACATTAGAATTCTTGAGTTCATTTTGAATGAGTATAACTCTTGAGGATTCTATTACCATTAAATATCTCAAATTTTATGTAGCCAATATTAGGTATGTTTATGAATGAACTGATATCATCGACTTGTTTGGTTGGCCACATGAGGGAGCAAGGCAACCCCCGTTGACTATGAAAAGCCATTTTATAGGGTAATAATAGGTTTAATGGATAATGTCTATAATCCCTCTCACTTAAAATCCTCAACAATGATCGATCCTGCATTTTTGTTCATCCATCGAGTTCTAGTATGGATATTATGTGGACGAGAAAAATAGTAATAGAGTGGTAAAAAAGGTAAAGCTGGAAATTTTGTACTTCATCTTTAAAAAGATGAATGTTGATTTAGCTTATCACCTTGCTGAGCAATTCCTAGTAGTAAAGAAGTCAAGCAAAGGTAGCATTATGATCAATGGGTTTATCACCCCTATTGTCAAACAATTGAAGTTACTTAATCGACATACCACATCATTGACTCGATCAAGGGAAAAACCCATTTAAAATTAGAGAAATTAGTCTAGGTTGTTGGAGAAAAAATGAAGAATGTACCAAGTTTCTCGGACTAAATGACCACGATGATAAGAAAAGAAGTAATCATCTAACGAGTGAGAGCAATCATCCGATAGTGAGAACAATGAGTTAGAACACAAGGAGCGACTGAAAATGTTCACCGGAAGGGTACCTCGAGTGCCCACTCATACATATTGGAGCAACTTGCTTTTAGGGTCAATGATTTACAACGTACTTGCAATAGTCGATTCGACTATCTAACCTAGTAAATCTAGAATGTGGATAACAATGTGGTGTTCGGCTTTTAAATGGTTGACCACCAGCTAAACGACCTCTTCAATACCTTCTCCATGCATTTTTTATTGCCTTCACCACCTTCCTTTTGAGTGCCACCATTTAGATTTGCTCGCTAACCTTTACCTTTTTTATATTTCATGTGTCTATAATTAATTTTGTGTTACATTGAGGACAACATAAAGTTCAAGTGTGGGGATAGAATTTAGGTTTAATTGCATTGTTTTATTTATATGGTTTGTGTTTATGTTTGAATTTTCTTTTAGGTTGTTTATCTATAAATAAAAATCATGATGAAATGAATGTCATGTTTGTATGTAATCCTTCTTAAATAATAATTGATGAAGAGTTTTTATAAAATCTTGTGAGAAATTTAAGGTTGATTGGAATATTGTGATTATGGAAATGCATGCATGCTAGAAAGATTCATTTATCTTTATGATTATGCATGATTTGGGAAGTGATTCTTATTTTGAAATTACACTTTAAAATTAGGCCTATGCATGGTTTAAAAAAATGAGATTTTCTAGCGATTATGAGAATGTGAAAAAGAAAAAAAAAAGCATTCCAAATAGGAAGTTAGCCTTATTGGTTGTAAATCTATTCTAATGTTTTAAGTTGCTTGGTAACTAAGAGTATTCATCACAAATGTTTACTATTACTTCAAACGATGACTTGAATTATGAGTATCCAAAGCACTTTAAGTGTATGACTTGTTGAGTAACTAGTTGTTTTTATCACAAATGTTAGTAGTCACGTAAAAGAGTGAGTGATCGATTAGGAAAAGTTGCTAAAGGCCTTAAAAAGGATTGGAATGCTAAAATAAGAAAAAAAATTTTAAAAAAGAAATCTTGATTTATTACTTTTGCTTGTAGTAGTGGAAAGAAGTAAGGAAAAATTGGTATTGCATGCTCGAATTATGACTAGTTATAAAGATACACAAATCGATCTAGAAACGTATATGGGCATAAGCACAATTTCATTAAACATGATTGATTTACTACTTTTGCTTGTAGTAGTGGAAAGAATGTAAAAATAGGTATTGCATGCTCGAATTATGATTGGTTATAAAGATACACAAATCGATTTAGAGACATACATGAACATAAGCACAATATCATTAAACATGATTGATTTACTACTTTTTCTTGTATTAGTGAAAAGAAAGGAAAAATAGGTATTGCATGCTCGAATTATGATCTGGTCATAAAGATACACAAATCGATTTAGAAACATACATGGACATAAACACAATATCATTAAAACATGATTGATTTGAGTGTTTGATTTTGTTGAATTCTGAATCAAGAATCAATGTTTGAAGGATAAGCATATTGGCATGACATTTATTTAAGATTTTATGGGTTTATCTTTCAAAAATTCTCACGAGACTTAACTCGTCCATTAGGGATAACTTAGGGGTTTAAAGGCTTATTGCACATGCTAAATGTAATCGTGATTCTTACAAAACTAAGTTAGGTTTTTGTTTCATTTATTTTGCTCGAGGACTAGCAAAGTTTAATTGTAGGGATATTTGATAGGTGCATAATTTATATAATTTTTATGCCTTTTTAAATTAAACTTACTAGTGCTTTTATGTTATATTAAGATAAATAAGAAGAAGTTAATGATTTTAGGTTCTTGTAGGAAAAATAAAAAATTAGAGTGAATAAGCCCAAACCAAAATGCATAAAAAGCCAAAGCCACTAAGGAAGTAAAGAAGTCACACGACTATGTGACCTATAAGAGGAAAAAGCTATTAGTCATATGAAACAAAGAAGAAAACCATATGGATGCTCAACAAAAAAGACATACAAGCGGTAGCAATCCATACGGCTTGAGCAAGATAAGTGACATGCTCATGTGTGTGTCAAGGCTAAAATGTCTTCCAATGAGAAAGAAAAGACACATGATTAGAAACTAAAGGACAAATTAGGCATAGCCGAGTGCCTCGATCCAATAAGCCTTATGCCATTAGCTCTCCTTGGCTCCAAACCATGTGAAATAAAAGAGCGAGTCTGTGTTCCTTCGCTAAACTAGTCGTGTGTCCATGTTGGGTGCTATATGTGTGATTTAACCCTACTTTGTGCTATAAATAGAGCGATTAAGATTTATTCTACAGATTCTCCCATTCTTGTAGCCATTATAGATAGAAAAATTCTCCTTTGTAAGAAAACCATGTGTCATTAAGAATCTTTCTTGATTGAAGGAAAAGTTGAAGCTTTTGAGAAACTCGTTATGAGATCTAAATAGCTTTTATCTCTAATCCTATTTTTTGGAGTATTTTATATTTCTTATGTTATTTGAATATAATTATATGGTTGATTTCTTAAAGTGCACACTAGTTAGTTAATTATTTTAATCTATTGCTAGCTAAGTATTCAAGTTTGTAATTGCTTATCTAAACTTGCTTGTGGTAGCAACTAGGGATTAATGATTATAAATGGGTTTGCGTTTAATCCCTTAAAAAAATAAAACTAGATTAAATTCTCTTAGCATCTAAGAGGGTTATTTAGCTATACCTATCTTTCTATCAATTGATACTATTGTTGGATTAAATCTATCTAGCGTCTACTAAGTTGTTCAATAGTTAGAGATTTATCAAATAGTGTCTATTTAGTTAGCAAATCACTAAGAAAATATTGGAGATAACATACATGTTGTTGTCTTCCGGTGGATATTCATAATAAAAATGGATTAATGTGTGAATTGATTATCAACAAGTGAACCAAAAGTGGACATCCACCTTCAACCAAGGCTTTCATTATTATTGTCATTTCTCAATTTAATATAGTTTACCTTTGTTACTTTCAAGAACCAAATCCCCTTTTCCTTTACTTCATTTTGAAAAGTTAGAAAGTAAAGAGAAAATTAATTGAACCATCTCTTTATGGGTTCAACCCCGACTTACCTTAACTATAGTTTGTAATTAGGTCTAGTGAGGAAAATAAATAATGAAATTTGCTGATGGAGTGACACATCGTCAATATTTTTTTGGATTGAAATTAAGGTTGAATAATGGAAAGGAAGGCTAATGGAACCTAATTGGAGTTTCAATTTAGGGTTTAAACACTCAATTGAACCCAAATTAGACTAGATTGAAACCTATAGTTTCTCAAATCTTCAAGAGTAATGAAAATTAAGGGTTTTTGGAAATAATGACTCAATTAGGTATGAATTTGCTTGACCTCGAGAGAAATCGAGTCAATTAACGCCAACTGAAAAAAAAATTAGAAAATTTGGAAGCTTAGGGTTCGACCATTTTTTTGGAAAAATTCTAAAAAAAATTGAAATAGGGGGTTTTGATTAAAGAGGGAATGAATCTTGAGAATGAAAAGGAGGGAAGATTGAGGAGGAGAATGAGGGAATGAAGTAGAATTCATAGCTCGCTCTTTGTGACATATTAAAAAAAAAGGGAAAATGAGGAAAAAGAAAAAATGAAGGAGAAGGAAGGGAATGAGAGAGAAAAGGATAGAAAGGAAGAGGAGGAGGAGAAGAGGAAGATGGACAAACTAGAAGTTTGGACATAAAGAGGAAGAGGAAGAAGAGAGAAAGAAAAAGAGTGAGATCGAGGTGAGTAATAAGAGAAAGAGAGAGTTTGATCCAAATGGATTTGGCAAAAGAAATTATTATTATTATTTTTTTTTAGGTTTTAGGTTTCAGTTGAAAAGGCTTGGGTTGAAGTTGGACTAATCGAGTCCAACCTAAAAAAAATTAAAAAAAGAAAAAGAAAAATTGGGTTGCACTCATTCTAGTCCGACCAAAAAAAAAAAAAAAAAAAAAGAAAATGCTGGACTTGGATAGATTCCAATCAAGTGGGCCAACCTAATGGTCCAACAATCCATTGACAAAAAAAAGTCCCAAATGCTTTAATTTCATTTTTTTATTATCCTAAATGTTTGTATTTCGGTATGCTTATTTCTGTTTAATTTAGATTTTAATGTTCTAGATCTCTTAGAATTTATTTTACTTAATTTTAATTTTAGATTTTTTTAATAATTAGTTTAAGTAAGATGAATTATCAAGTTACCTAATCTTTAGAACCTCATGACGATTCCCTATCAAAAAAAAAAAAAAGATAAAAAAAATAAAGCATATTAATTAATTTTAATTTTAGGATTTTTTTCCATAATTATTTTAGGTAATTTACGAGTGGACGAATTATTGACTTTCCTAATCCTTAAGGACGGATGATGATTCTCTGTCGATAAAAAAATAAAAATAAAAATAAGAAATAAAAAAGGGCATATTAATTAATTTAAATCTTAGGATTGTGTTTTCATAATTATTTTAGATAATTAATAGGTAGATAAATTATGAAGTCTTCTAATTTTTAGAAAGTGATGACGATTCTCCATTGACAAAAAATAACTAAAATTCATAACTAAGTCTCATATCCGTTAGAAACTATCGTTAACAAAAAACGAGAAAAAAAAAAGAATAAATTTCTTAACAAAGTCTCCTATATGATAGGGACTATTGTTAGCCAAAAAATCACCATCATCCGATAATCGGGATGTTCTCCGATACACTTGGTTGTGTCGAGACTTAAAATGGGGTTCGATGTTTGAGCCAATGTGTCTCTTGACAAAAGGGTCCGTCGATGATTTCAATACAATTGTACGTCTAAAAGTAAAAAAAAAAAAAAAAAATTAATTTGGCTTTGAAAATTGGAGTTTAAATCAAAAAATAATTTAGCGCAAATAAAATGCTTTAGGAGATGAATTTGGGATCAAACTAGACGTGATACCTTTCTTAGAAAAAGACGTTTTTGGGCGATTGATATCTTCCCAAAAATGTAACTAACTCCTTACCCTAGAATTCTACACCGGTGCTATTTTTAGATTTTTAGTTTCTTCAATACTAGGTGTCAACTTTAAACTCAATAATAACTCATATTCTCAAAATAAAATCATAAATATGATCTATATTAAATTTTTTGAGAGTCCCGTTCGATATCGAGTAGTGTCAAAAACAATCAATCAAAAAATCAAATCAGGAAAAAATATCTAAAAGTATTAAGAAGAGGAAGAGAAAAACTCAATAAAGCATTAGAAGAATTTAAAAAGATTGATATAGTAGCAACAATAGCTTTGGACCTAGTTCGGAATGGTACATAGAGAAATTCTTTTATAACCAACTGGTCAAACATGATATAAATTAATATAGTGGAAAACAAAAAAGAGCAATGCAAAAGAAGTATGAGTCATTTACTAAGTTTACAAGGTGGGAGTTGGATTATCGAAAAAAATTATAAATTATCTAAAACATAGTCTATATGAATAGTAGCATAATAATTAGAATGAAATTCAGCTTTAGATGCAATATTCGTAAACGTTATGTAAAGCAAGAGAAAGATAACTTTTAAGAGTAAAACCAAATTTAGAAAGAAAAAAAAAGAATGGTAAAGAAAATTGAATAAAGTAGAAACTTGTAACATAAAATATTTAGGAAATTATATTTGCGTACTTTCTCATTACTATTATAAATAGGGCATCACACGACAAGAAAATATGCAATTAATGATGGAATTTAGTGATGGATTCCATCCATCGCCATTTACCTACTTAATAGCAACTGAATGGTGATGAAATATAAAATAAATCATGTAGCAATGGATCAACGACGGTTTTGAGATGAAAAAGTAACGACATAATAGTTTTTGTCGCTACCGAGCATGCAACGATAGATTGGCGACAACCTTGTGAGAGAATTTAGCGACGGAATACAAATTCTATCACAAAACATAGAGATGGGATAGTGATGGAGCTTATACATCACTATTCAGCAACGAACAATATAACGTCGATAATTAGCAAAATTTGTGAAATTTTGTAAACAAAATTTACGATCATAGAAAATTCAAATCAATGACGGATATGACAATTTTGTCGTTAATTAGTGACAGAATAATGACCAAAAATGTGTCCATCGTAAATTATGGTAAACTTCTCAATCCTTTTAGACGGTTCGAGTGGATGTTTGAAATTCAAATTAGCGGTGGACCCTTATTAGCGACGGATGTGTGTCCGTCGCTAATCATAAACCCCTTTAACTTTCGGATCCTTTCTCTTCGTCACTTATTTCTCCTTTTTCCCTCTCCTCCTCCTCTTCTCCATCACTACCGTCACCCCCAACAACCTCTAGCCACTACACCATGCCACCCCACTTCCTCCCTAGCCCACTCGGTCTTGTAAGACGAAACTTTCTCCTCGCGATCCGTCACTAGTCGGTCTTCTACCTCTTTTCCTTTGGTAATTTGTTCTCTCTTTCGTGTCTTTAATTTTTTTCAATTAGATTAATGTGGTTAGTTATTAGGTTAATTTTTTTAATTGTTAGTTATTTTTTATTAATTAATATGTCAAATTTTTATTAATTAATTGTTAATTGTTAATTTTTTATTGTTTTTGTTAATTGTTATGTTAGTATTAATTGTTAATTTGTTGTTTTAGTAATTTTTTTATTAATTTTTATTTTAAAAAAAATATATAATTAATGTTTCAATTAGGATTAATATTTTAATTAGTTAGGATTAATATAATTAAATTAATTTGATTTAGGATTAATTTAATTATGATTATTTTAGTTAATTTATTGATTTTTAATATTAATTATAGTCCAAATGGTTAAATAATTGATTATAATAATAAGATTAATTAGATTTATTTTGATTATAATATTATAATTTGTTAATTAATATCACTATTTAAAATTAGTAAAAATTTGAATTAGAATTAATTTTAATATGTTTAGTTGAATTTATAATTAAATTAATTAGATTTAATTTTGATTATAATTTTATAATTATTATCGATATTTAAAATTTAGTAAACGTTTGAATTAGAATTAATTTTATTACATTTAGTTGAACTTATAATTAAAATAATTAGATTTAATTTTGATTATAATATTATAATTTGATAATTAATATCGATATTTAAAATTTAGTAAATGTTTGAATTAGAATTAATTTTTTTACATTTAGTTGAATTTATAACTAAATTAATTAGATTTAATTTTTATTATAATATTATAATTTTTTAATTAACATTGATATTTAAAAATTTAGTAAATGTTTGAATTAGAATTAATTTTATTACATTAGTCGAATTTATAATGAACTTAATTAGATATAATTTTTTTATAATATTATAATTTGTTAATTAATATCGATATTTTTTTTAATTGTCTTAAGTTATATTATTCGACTTTGAAACATGGTTTCGACGGTCGTGGACAAACATCCCCGGTTGATGGCAACACACGGGGATCGCCAACCCGGCGTCGGATGGGGATCTCCCACTCCAAGCGCTATACCCGGGTCCTTTAACTCTCGAGACCATGAACGTTCTTCTTTTTCATACCATGGAGCTAGCACATCTACATCGCTCTAGCTATAGAGGTTCTTGTGCCAGCTACGGAGGTTCTTGCACGAGTCGAAGTGGGTGTCACTTCCATCAATGTATCTGTCTCTCAAGAGAGCTCCCAAAGTTCATCTACTCAACAGATTATTTTTATCGCTCGCGGATGGTATGTTATTTTTTAGATACAATGTTATTATTTATTTATTTTAATATAGCATTTCAATAATTATTTATTTATTTATTTATTTTTGTGATGTTCAATAGTTTTAGTCTACCTAATAGAGATTATTTCACCGGGATAACTAAGATTTTCAAGCTGCAGTTGGACGTCTATGGGTCGATGTGGAAGTCCATCTTAGATGTCACTAAACAATTCTACATTGGTGAATTTAGGATAACGTTTTATTAATTTATTTTATTATATTTAAAATATTAATTTTACATTAAATTAAATAGTTAATATTAATTATTTTAATTCATGTAGAAATATTTTTATCGTGATTCGACCATCGAGGCGATTAGAGGCTTTGGCAAGTCGGCGCTACTCTTACTTCATCCATAGCCATGGGTCGATGTTCGAACGGTCTCATTTTATAAGGCGGAAGGCTTAGGAATCATGACATCAAGATTTTTCTAGACCCGATTGCAAGGTTTGTTTAGAGCGGACGTTACAAAGCTGGATGTCGGAGATCGATGGATCGGGTGTGGGTCCTTCCAAGCATATAAGGGGTCGATCTCTTCGAAAGAGCATGCCCGCCACTTGGTAAATCATATGTTATATTATTAATTAAATGTTTAAAAAAAATTCATTTGCATCTTATTTTGTTCGTAATTCATTTTTTTAGGAGGCAAAATTAGGTCATGAGCCAACAAGTTTTGAGTCATTTCGGACCACTCACAAGTGACGAAATGGTTCTTTCATGGATTTGCACTCAGAGCATAAAATGGTAAATATTTTTCATTTTTAAATTTTATATATGCAAATATAATCTAAATTTTATTTTAATCTTTTAATGTTATAATTATTTTGATTACGTAGAAGTGTGTTGAAGAGCTTATACAAAAGCTATTATGATACGGAAAGTGGAAGGAATCTTGGAGCCATAGGTTAACAAGAATGTCATATACCTTGAGGTCTGTAGGAGAGAAAAAGAAAAGGGTATATGGTGTGGGCACATAGACGTCACATTACCTATCCTAATCAAGTGGTGTTAGCTCGTCCTTTGTGTCATCACATTATACCGATGACATATCTAATGAGGAGGTTTGGAGGTTGTACGAGGAGGCAAAGCGAGAAGATACGAGAGATGTAGGCTAGATAAGATGAGATGTAAAACATTATCACACGGTAAGCAGAGTTCCATACGGGGGTTATAGTCTCAATATGACACACTTGCCTCCATGTTGATTAGGTTGGCGTAGATGTTTGGGTTGCCTATAGATCCATCCACCGGTCGGGACATCACCATCCCTCCCACGGAGTCACCTGGACGAGAAAAGGTGATTGGATGATCAAAATGAGTGATATGTTTTTTACATACTAACAAATAATTTTTGTACTTATTTATTTAATTTTCATTTTTAATAAGAAATAAATTTTAATAATGTATTTTTTTCTAATTTTTAATTACTTGTCGAGAATATCATAACTTTACAAACTAAATTTTTCAATAAAAAAAAATTCAATAAACGTAATGACAGAATAGCGACGGATTGGCATTTTAAATTAGTGATAGAAACATTTTGCAATGGCCTTTTAAACGGAATAGTGAGACACATTCTTGGGATTGATGACCCATTAGCAACAAAACTTAGCCTTTTAGAAGCGATATTTCCATCTTTATTTTGCAGCGGATATGTTTCTTCGATCACTAAGGTTAGCAACAAGCATTTTAACGACGAAATTTATACCATCATAAATCCGTTTCAAAACACTATTAGCGACAAATTGTTCTTAATTAGCAACGAAACTATCAGTTTCCTTGTTGTTTCATGAACATAATATGATGTTCTTTTTATAAATTCTATATCATGTAAATGGAATAATAAATTTTTTTAAAAAAAATTCATGGTAAATAAAAGTGATGAAAATAACTTCGGAGCTAGAACAAGATTCTTAAGGAAATGGTTAGTGATGAATTTTTTTAGATGAAAAAGAATAAGAAACTCAAAAAACAATATCTTGCATGCTAAACAATCCAAGTTTTTTTTTCCTGTACAAAGAAGGAATTTGGTATTTTTTGTATAATTTGAAATATTTAAAAACTATTTAAAAATAAAAAATTATAGTAGGATTTATCTTTATTGAATAAAAATTTAGGAACCGTTTCAAATTTGATATTAGAATCTAGAGCTAAAATTTCCATGAAAATACTATAATGGAATAAGATTCCAATCCTTGTAATGTAATGGTGTTGTGTCATTTTATCATAGCCCCTCCCTCCATACATACATACATACATACATACATACATACATACATACATACATACATACATATGAAGTTGATATTTATAAAAAAAAAAAAAATTTGAAAATGGTTCTTGATTGCTAAAATTGTACGATATCATTCATGTTTAGACGATAGAATTTGACCTAGACTAAATAAAAGGACTAAAAAAAGGATGAGTTTTTTTTTTTTTCAATTAAACTACTTCAACTTGATAGTAAATGCTAAAAAGAATAACACTTGAGTTTTTGTTTTTTTTTTCAAAGGACCATACTCCAAGTATAACAAATCAATCTTTTTAATGTATTCTAGAAGCAAAATATAAAACTAATCCTACTAAAATATATGTATCCATATTTGCATGATCCAAATCTCGTGTTAGGCGAATCCCATTGTTAGTCATCCATTTATTATATCCCTTAGACCCAAACTATGTTAAGACAAAGCTTTCATGTTGATTTGCAACCTTTGTCCTATAAAATATGGGGCCAAAATGCGATAAAGTTATGTTTATTATGGGATGAAATTTTTGGAAGAAAATATTAAAAGGATACTGTTTCTCTAATTAGGAGGGGGTGATTAGCAACCTTTGCCCTATAAAATATGGGGCCAAAATGCGTTAAAGTTATGTTTAGCATGGGATGAAATTTTTGGAAGAAAATATTAAAAGGATAAAATTTAAGAGTTAAGTGTTAAAAGGTGAAATATTAAAACATGTTTGATGGTATTTTAAAATATTATAGATAATAATGGATTTGACTTAACTAAAATTAAATTTTAAATTAAATAAAATTATAAAAATCATGAAATGGTATATATATTTGTGGTTCTAAAATCGAGATGCAAGTAAAAGAAGGAAAAAAAAGTGACATTAAAAAAAAAAAAAAAGGAAAATGAAAAGGCACAAAATTCAAAGTTTTTTACCCGTTGAAACATTATTTACACCCCACTAGCTAAGGTTAACAT
This sequence comes from Dovyalis caffra, assembly GCA_963924115.1. Taxonomy (NCBI): domain Eukaryota; kingdom Viridiplantae; phylum Streptophyta; class Magnoliopsida; order Malpighiales; family Salicaceae; genus Dovyalis; species Dovyalis caffra. The sequence goes on along the minus strand of CAWUPB010001194.1, from coordinate 12,700,611 downwards.
TTAACCCCCTTTTAGAGGTGAAATGATAACCTCTTTAAATACTCACCCTCCCTAAAAAAAACATGTACCAAATATGGGTAAAAAAGATTAAAAAAAAAAGAAAGTAATGTTATAAAAGATATGGTAACAATAGTAAAAATAAAGAGAAAGATGATAAAAAATGAATTTAATATAAAATAAAGAGAATATAAAAGATAACAACTGTAAATGATTTTCTCAATCTCTACAAAATACTTCTACATAAACTAATAAACAATCAAGCATATTTATAGGCTTCAACATTAGGAAGAGAATTGAAAGGGGCTATGAATCATTAAAAGATACATAAATAATTGAATAAATTACATCATCCTTTCAATTTCTCATATTGAATGGTGAATTAAATCACATAAATAGTGAAAATATGAAATGAACATTCATTATTTGATAACACTCCTCGTTGAATGTTTATTGTACAAGGAATATGTGTCGTTAAAACCTTATTAGGAAAAAACCTCGTTGGAAAAAAATCATAGTGAAAGAAAAAGAGTACAATATTCCTTATAAGCATTAATCTCGATGTTGGGCTCCCCTATTGGAAATATCATTTAAGATCTCTAAAATGATGCATCTCGATCTTACAAATCGTTTTCTCAAAAGTTGAAGTAGGTAATGTCTTAGCGAATAAGTCCGTCGGATTGTCACTTTGATATATTCTTCCGTTAATGAAATTATGCAAGCAACATATAATATTGTTGGAGCTTCTTTGTTGGTAGATAAATTGCATGTCTTTTAGATATGATGGATCATTGATCTTAGCTAAGCACATTCTTGACTTGCCTCATACTTTGGTATTTCTACATGGTGATTTGAATATCCAACGGTTATAATTTTCTAACGTCATGATATAGCTATATCACCAAGTGTAAATGCATAACCCGTTTGTGATAGAGTTGTATATGGATCGGATAAATAACATGCATCCGCATAACTAATTAAACTAACTTTGATTTATTTAAGTAAAATAAATACAATATCAATTTTTCCTTGCGGATAATGTAGGAAATGTTTAATTCCATTCCAATGTCTTCTTATTGGAACAAAACTTATATCTTGCTAATACATTTATAGAAAAGACTATATTAGGTCGAGTATTATTAGCGGGATATATCAATACACTAATCGCACTAAGATATGGTACTTCAAGACCAACTAATTCTTTCTTATCTTCTCAAAGTTGAAAAAGTATCTTTTTGGATATGAAGTAACCGAACTACCATTGGGTTAATCAATGGATGAGCTTTATATAGAATCATTGTAAAACTTTTTCTATATAAATTGACCGATAAATAAAAATCTTGTTTTTTAAGCGCTCGAACCGCATGTTGAGATAAAAGTTTATTTTTTCAAGGTATTTCATATCAAATTCTCCTTTTAGATAACTTATGGCATTTGAAATCTCTTTAGGAGTTCCAATAATATTTAAATCATCAACATATATGGCAATTATTACAAACTCCTTTTTGAATTTTTTTATAAAAATACATGAATAAATATTGTTATTTTTATAACCTTATTTCAATAAATATTTATTGAAGCAATTATACCACATGCATATAGGTTAGTAATAAAGAATAGATATTAAAAAATAAAAAATAAAACTAAATATAAAAAGTTTAGCATAAATTGAATTTTTAAAAACTAAAATAATAAAATAAATACTAAAATATTTCAATATAGATCTCTATAATTTAATTAAATTCATTTCTCGAGAATATGTATTTCATGCTTCGGACGTCTTAAGTCCTTCTAGGACTTTCATATAGATATCATTTTCAACTAACCAATAAGCTCGTGATTACATTCATCAAATGTATGCATATGAATTTTTTCATATATTTTGTCGAGCTAATGAGATAATAAAAATATAATTACATCCATTATATGAGAATATATCTCCTCTAGTCAATGTCAAGTCTTTGTGAAAGCCCTTGTGGTACAAGTCTTGCTTTGTCTCTTATAATCTCATCTTTCTTATTTTATTTTTATTAAAATACTCATTTGTATTGCACTAGCTTAACATCTTCAAGTGTTTAAACTTTTAGTTTAAAAACTACTCATTTGTAAAAGAACATAATTTTGCCTAGATTGTTTTTTTTTTTTTCATCTAGGCCAATCATCTCTATGTTGACATTTTTTAATAAATTTAGGCCAAGGATCCTTATTTTCATTTAAGATATCAATTGCAATATTATATATAAAAATCTTATCAATAAATGTTTCTTTTCGGTCATATTTTCTCCATATATTGACATAATTTATCAAAATATCTTGATTTTTCTCAAGCATTTGGACTACTTCTAGAAGCCTATTATCAAAAATATGATGGACCATTTTTGTAAATATTTGCATCATTTATATTTTCATCTTGATTATTTGCTCTTTTCTTTCAAGGATTTTTATCTTTAGAACCAATCGAGTTTCACACTTCGGGCATGTTTTAGATCATTTGTTATAACATTAATAGATTGTCCTTCTAGGACATCAATTCTAATAGGAGGATTCTTAGCAGAGACATGCATTTTAGCTACTCATTTAGGATCTAAGAATGCATCTAGCGATTAGTTTGTAATATTTGTAAATGAATTATCTTTTGAACTTTTAATTCACATTGTTTTGTACGAGATTCAATATGATATAAAGATAGCGTACTCCATGTAATTCTTTTTTTTTTTTCAATATTTCCAATTACTTATTTTGCTTATTCTTTCTCCCTTAAGGTTGGAAAAAATGTTTCATCAAAATGACGATCGATAAATCGAGTCGTAAAAATATCTCTTATTCATGGCTTAAGCTATTGAATTATCGAAGAGGATTCAAATCTAACATATATTCTCAATCTCCTTTAAGTCCTCACTTTAGTTCGTTATAGAGGAGCACTATGAATATATACTTGCAATGTTAAAAATTCTTAAATAAGAAATATTTGGCTCACGACCATAAACCAATTAAAAAAAGAATTTCTAATAACTTATGGGTCTAATGCGAATAAGTATTGCTATATGTAAGATTGCATGTCCCCAAATATGAACATGGAGTTTTATTTTTAAATAATGGTTTAGCTATCAATTGGAGCCTTTTGATGAATAATTTTGCTAAGCCTTTTTGAGTATGAACATGAACAACGGGATGTTCAACCTTCATTGTAATAACCAATCAATAATCATTTAATACTTAGAAGACAAATTCACTAGTATTATCAAGGTGAATTGTTTTAATGGCATAATTTAGAAATTATGTTTGTAATTGAATTATTTGGGTAAGCAATCTCGAAAACATCGGATTCAAGTAGATAATAAATATACATGTAATCATTTTGTAGATGCATCTATTAAAACAATAAATTATTTAAATGGTACACATGGTAGATGAATCAATCCATATATATCACCTTGAGTACATTTTAAAAATGCTTGGAGATTCAATCTCAATTTTACTTGTGATGGCTTAATAATCATTTTTTCTTGAAAACATATAGAATATGAAAATTCATTAAATTTGAGAATCTTCGGCTCTTCGATAGACGTTCATATGAAATTTTTTAATAATTTTTTTTTTTTTTTTTTTTTTTTTGCATCATAAAAGACCCAAGATAACACAACCTGGTCTTGCCACATAATAAAAGTATTTGAATTAATAAACTTCTAGTTTATTACAATATTTATTTCAATCATTCCAATATTTGTAATAAAGACCAAAAGAAAAGTGGATAAATTTTTCAATACATATTTTCTACCCGATATAATAATTATAATATATAAGTATTCAATATTTTTCACATTTGTTGTCTTGATATGATATCAATTTAAGTGAATATCTTTGGAACTCAACAAATTTATATGAGAAATTAGAGAAAATAGTACATCATTTATAATAATAATTTTTCTTTCAAATAATAACATATTTACCCTTCTAGAGTCTTTAAATTATGTCACTTCAAGTAATAATATATTCGCTCTTCTAAAGCCGCAAAAACTTATATTTTCGGGTAATAATGTATACGCTCTTTTGGAGTTTTCTCGTTAGATTGATACAATCGGATATAATATTAACATAAAATAAATAATTAAAAATAAATAAATATATATATTCTTCATAAACACAACTAAATAAATATATAGTAAAATAAATTTATAACTATCTCTATGCAATAGAAATTATAAGAAAATATAAAACATCTTATTTTTCCATCGGTTTGATATGTTTTCTTCCAAAAAAAACAAAAAAAAGAAGCCCTTTCATTATTATTTATTGTTAATAAAGGTAATAAACGAATTTTTTTTTAAGCAAAAAAGGTAACAAGATATTAATTTTAATTACCACCATTTTGATATATAAAATTAGGCTCTATATTTTGCTCTTTCTTTTTTAATGAGGCTTGATAAGGCTCAATAAGGTGCTTTAGTGTACGAAAGGTATGCAACCAATGTTTATTTATGCAACATCTATAACATTTATTTTCAAAATACTAACTTGATCCTTTTTATTCTTTTCTCTTTTTTTTAATAGTTTATCCACTTCGGTGGTGAGATATATTATCATGGTCATCATGATTATAATGATAATTATTTCGACTATGTCCATGGCTATGATCACGTCTTCGTTTGTGTCTAAAATTATTATAAGTTGTCATATTCACTTCAAATAATGGAGTAGATCTAGTTGGATGAGATTTATTCTTTTTTATCAATAGCTTTTCGTTTTATTTAGCCACGAACAAGTATAAAATTGATTAAAAATATTTCTTAAACTCTTTTTCTCGATATACTACCGTAGGAGCATATTCGAGACATGAAAAGTAGAAGACATTAACTCAACATCAACCACTCATTTCTTGCCAAAAATGTCAAGGGCCACAAAATCAAGTTTTGTAATGGTTGATGTCATAAAAATTTTATATTGCAAAGTATAATAATAATATTAGAAAATAAAGATAAAATATAATAAAAAAATGTAAATAAAAAAACATAATGATAAAATTGAACTTTTCAAATAATATATGTTAAATTATTAGATTCTATATATTAAATTATTTAAATTTTTTAAATATATATTCTAGGTATCATTAGATTTAAAATACATGATAAATTAGATATATACTCTTAATGATCTAAATAATTTAGATCTTTTGGTAGAGCACTTGTGTAGAAAAAACTCAATGATGGGAACAAATGATTAAGTCTTTTAATTGATATATACATCATAGTCTATTATTTCGATTAGTTAGAGCTTCAATAGTAGAATTGAAGAGAAAGATGATAAGAAAATGAATTCAAAGATAATACAAAAGATTACAACTCTAAATAATTCTCTCAATCTCTACAAAATACTTCTATACAAACTAATGAACAATCAAGCATATTTATAAGCTTCAAGATTAGGAAGAGAATTAGAAGGGACTATAAACTATTAAAATATGCATAAATAATTAATAAATCACATCATCCTTTCAATTTCTTATATTGAATGATGAATTGAATCATATAAGTAAGTAGAAATATAAAATAGACATTCATTATTTCATAACATGTAAGGATAAGTTTTCAACTTCTTTACCTTCATACTAAACATATCCTAAAAAAATAAAAAAATAAGCTACTAAAATACAAGCAATAAGCTCCCAATAAAATCATAACGTAACTTTAATTAGCAAATATTAATGCAACCAAACCATTACCAATTTGCTTTAAACATTTTCAACCATAACGATATCTACGTTCCTTAGATTGTAAGCCAGTTTTTGGCGATGGATGCCATGGTCTAAGCAAATATCATAGAAAGATGTGACAAATAGCACAACGTAAATATTAACTTAATTCCGATACTCATACAGGTTTCTTAAAGTAAAGTTATTACCCAGATATGACAGCCTGCTCCATCTTTTGGGCCATGAATTGGAGACAGTTGTAAACGTAAGAATTCAAATCTCCAAATGCCCACCCTTCAATTGGATCAGCAACGAATGACCACTCAATCTTGCACCCGTTTTGACCGTCTCCATTGATTGGTAAAACTTTGGTGGTGGCCACATATGACTTGAAGCCAACGTTATTTTCAGTGATCTCGTAGCTTAGACACCGCTCTGTTGGATTGATCATCAGTAGCTTCTCTTTGGCCCAGCTGATTTTATTCTCTTCATGACTGCCATTTGATGCCAGTGGTGTGCTAGAAGCACAGTACCGAACCAGACCAGGCTGACCTAGCTCCCCCTCCACTTGGTAACATGTATCCACAGTTGGGATCCACTTGTGTATATTACAGAAGTCCTCCAAGAAAGACCATATTTGGTCTGCTGATGGGCCTTTTAGCTCTGCTGTGGCCTTGCCTTCCCATTTAGGCTGTGTTTCTTCTGCCATGAGAGGAAGGAATCGTGTTAGTTTTTGAAGAGAGTGGTGCTTGGTGATTATAAACAGGGGGAGCATCTCAATTTTTATGCTAGCATTGAAAACGTTGGTCATTTTGGTAAACACAATGAAATATTGAAGTTTCTCTGATTTGTATGGCTCGAAATTTAGCATTGAATCTTATCTTTACTCTACTGTTTTGGACAAAAGGGACTGCCACTGAACACACTTACCAAAACCACAAGGTGCTAGTCGCAATATCATTGCCTAGTGGATCAATAAAATAAAATAAAATAAGGATTTTGGCAATATCCATATATATGTTTTTTCAATCCTCACTTTTATTTCCACTGATTATATCTACTACTTTGGTTGATAAAATGACTTGATATTCCGTTCAAGTAATTTTTTTCTTATTAATCAAGATAATATTGTAATGTCCCAACTAATTGTTATCGTATGTCGAACATCCTTTCACACCATTTATAATATTCAAATTAGCCATACTAGACCTTATGCTCAAACGACCCAAAAGTTTAAATTTCAGCATATTGTCAGTGTTTTATTCAGGTTCTTACATATTTAAAATCTATCTTATTACTAGTCGACATGACATGCGATTGTAGCATCACAAATTAAGAATTATATGGTTGTTTATAAGGGGAGATACCAGGGGCCTATAATATATATATATATATATATATATATATATATATATATATATATATATATATATATATATAATAAGCGATATGAATTAATAAAAAATTCAGGCAATGAGCAGGAAAAAGAGTCAAAAGGTGCATCAAATTCGAAATTATTCCAAACCTTTAACGGCATCCTCCATTCTCTTGCCCATTTGTTGGAGTCCCACTTCATACTTTCTCACCAACTCATCCAATACCAACCCTGCCACAGGATCAACACTGAATGACCATTCGATCACACACCCATCTTGACCATCACCACCCTGTGGAACAACCTTGACCGTCGAAACATATGACTTGAACCCAATATTGCCGTCAACCATCTCATAACTCAAACTACGTTCAACATGATTAACGGCTGTTAATCTCTCAGTGGACCAGCTAACAGGCTGATCAGTGTCATTAGATGGGATTGAGAAGCCAGCACAGTATCTTATGCAACCTGGCTCCCCATTAGTCCCGTTAATGCCATAGCAGGTAGCAAGGCTAGGAAACCATTTGTGGAAATTAAAGAAGTCGTTGAGTAGAGGCCATATTTGATCTGCTGTGGCTTTTGCTAGCCTTGTTGAGACCTTGCCTTCCCATTTTGGCTGTGAATTTTGCTCCATTAGAGGGATAAACAGTGATCAGTACAAAACTTTTCTTGGAGATGACTATATGGACACTGGACAGCTGGGGCATTAGTATTTCTAACGTGGCACGCACCATGTATCACATTGATGCGCCATTAAATGGAAAATAATATATTCCAATTATTAGAAAAATAAGCAGGGGAATCTTGAGTAGGCGCGTATGAAATTGGCAATTAAGCCAACTAGTTTACATATTCCAAAAATAAGCAGTACAATCTTATGTGATTTTGGCAAATAAGCTAACTAGTTTACATATTCCAATGCTCCAAACGTCAGAGACAGAGAAGAAAAAATAAGATAAATCTCCATGACATGAATTATATTCAACAAAAAATAATAATAATAATGAATAGATTCGAAAAATAAATTACTACGAAACTCGACAAAAACTACTGTTAATACCATTGTTTCTTTTGGTAAGGAATTAGTGACCATTTATTTGTTATTTGCAGCAGAACTCGAAAAAACAATCACCTTGTTACAAGCAAGGTTTCTGTTTTCAATCCGAAATGGTCATCGAACCACTCTAAAAAAAGGTTTCAGACTTCGAGATTTGACTGTGGTTAGCTTAGACTATAGTTAATTCCAAAAGTTAAATTATGTACATTTAACATTTTGTTAAATGTTACAGAAATCATAAAATGAAACCAAATATATCTTTCATCAAATAGAGATTAGAAGTGATGAATGATAGCAAAGAGCCTTATATTGTTTGGCAAATTAATGAAAGTTTGATACTAACAACAACAACAAAAAATTCACTCATTTTTCAAGACTAATCAAATTAATATTATTACTTCAACATTTTCTTAATATATATATATATATATATATATATATATATATATATATTTTTTTTTTTTTTTTTTTTTTTTTGGTTATTTTGAGATTTTGTGTAAAATAAAAATTTAAACATATTTTCATTTACCATTATGGACATAAATGGAGAGAGGAAGAAAATTGAAATATAATGAAAGTCAAAAAGGTCGATTGATTTGAATCAAATTTTTAGAGGAAAATGTGATATCCTATGCTTTTAAAAGGGCTAATTAAAATTAACCATAAATAAATTAGGTTGATATAAAAAAGTACTATCATTTAAGATTTGCATTTTATGAAAAAAAGAAGAAGGAATGTTAGTTTCTAATAAGTACCAAATATTAATTATAAATATGCACAAATTAATTGTAAGATGAATATAAACTAGCTATTCTCAAATCATTGTTGTTATGTTGAAACGTGAAGTATTTTTACTGTATATTTTGTATTACATAATCAATATATATATATATATATATATGGAGGCATTAAAAATAAGTATTCTAGCTATTAAAGGTAAATATTCTAGCACAATATTTCCTAATATGATAAAATCAATCGTCATTACTCCTCTTCAAGTTAGAGCATGTAAATTAAAAATGTCCAACTTGTCAAACAATGATATGAACCGATCCCGACCAAGGGCCTTAGTGAAGATATCCGCAATTGATACTAAGAAGAAATTGGTTGGGGCGATAAAAGTTTAGACTAGATATGTTGTCAAAAAAGTGATAGTCAATCTCAATGTGCTTAGTCTCGCTTGTGAAATATGCAATTAGCAGCTATGTGAAAGGCCGCTTAATTGTCACAAAATAAAGAGACTTGAGCAGGATGGGAAACACCTAAATTAGAAAATAAAAGATGAAGCCAAACAATCTCATTAGTAGTGGTGGCCATGGCCTTATATTTGGCTTCGGCGATGGAGTGAGTAACTACTAACTATTTCTTAGACCACCAGGAAATCAATGAGGATCCAAGAAATATTATGTAGCTAGTAGTGGAACGTTGAGTGGTTGGACAACTAGCTCGGTCGGCATCACAATAGCCTCTCATAGACAAGAAGCTATCGAAAGGGAAGAAAATGCCACTAGCTAGGAGCTCCTTTGAGATAATGAAGAATGTAGATGGTAGCATCAAGCAAGGTTGTCTCAACTAATGCATACATTGACTCAAAATGTGAATACATAGCTAGTATTCAAGTGTGTGATAGTTAGATAGAGAATATGCCCAACAAGTTGATGATATTAGCTAGGATCATAACAAAGTATGCTAATATCAAGATCAAGCTTATGATGTTGGTCCACTCGGTGAGACTAATGGTTTGCAGCTAGTGAGACCACACTCGGTTAATATATCAATGACATACCTACATTGATTTAATGCAATACTCGTCGAATATCCCACAACTTCAAGACTTAAAAAATATTTGAGTTTACTAAGGTCCTTAATATGGAATGTGGTATCCAAATACATTTGAGCCAAAAAATTTTAATGGTATCATTGTCGATAAGGATCACTTCATCAAAATAAATGAGAATAACAACAAAAGAGCCTTGTTGAAAAAAGGTGAACAAAAAGCGAACGGAGGAGGATTGGGAGAAGCCCACTACAATCGATGATCGAGTAAATTTTTTATACCAATCGCAAGAAGTTTAGCAAAGCCCATAAAGAGACTTTTAGAGTCAATAAACACGTTACGCCCCCTTTTAGCAAAATCCCGAGGGATTTTCACGTAGACTTCTTCGAAAAGATCAATATGCAAAAAGGCATTATTGACATCGAGTTGATAAAGATATCATTTTCAAACTAAGGCGATAGCAAGAAGGCAATGAATTGTGACTAATTTTGTAACCGGGATAAATGTCTCATGAAAATCAATACCTTTAATCCGATTATACCCTTTCACCACCGAGATGAGCTTTATATCGTTCTATAAAGCCATCGAGATTAAACTTTATTTTATAGACCCATTTGGAATCAATAGATCATTTTTCAAGTGGTAAGTTTACAAGTATTCATGTTTGATTGACTTCTAAAGCGAGTAATTTCTTTATCCCTAGCATCCTACCACTCGCATGTCTTACTCGCTAGAGAAAAGAAACTAGGCTCATCGATCGAAGAGATGGTCGCTAAGAAAGTATTGTGAGTGTTAAAAAATTTTGAATATGAAATATCATGAGATAAATGGTGTACTATTGAGTTCTTCGAATAAGGATTTGAATGCAAAGTGCGGGACAATAATAGGAAATGTGGCAAAGTGTAATGATAACCAAAAAGTTGCTTTGATAATTTTTAGGTTTGAGCGGGACGCCGGTCCGACCGTGAAATGTGAGATGAAAACCCACTATGGTGGAAATGAAGTTGTTGATCTATTGTGAAATACTAAAAAATAGGAGTCCTAGTTTTAGCAAAATTAGACTAGTCATGAGGCATAAGGTCGACTTCGTATGGAGTAGATAGAAATGGGCTATGTTAGGGAAGGTAGGCCATTATGGTTAGGCAATTACATAGAATCTGCGAGATCAGATTATGCGGGAGAAGAAAGTCCATTAGGAGTATCCTAAGGCATGGGTTCCGTAGTATCGAGCTAGGTTGAGGAAGGCAACCTAATGCTTATGGAAGTAGATATAGTGGGTTGTGTACGGTTGGAATGAGCCTAGGTGAGAGTGACTCCATACGATCCTGTTGAGTCAATGAACGTAGGAGTACTAGGTTGAAAAAAGAGTAGACAAATTGTAAGTCGAGTAATTGAGGTAGACTAACTGGACAAATTCATGTTCGTGACCTCTCTATGGAAATCAACAACTGGAATTGTTGTGAGAGAAAAAAGAATAATCTCTTAAAAAAAAGATATCATGAGAGGAATAAATCATTCAAATGTCCAAATTATAAATTTGATAACCTTTTTGTCCATATGGATGTCTCACAAAAATGTTTGGTTTGCTCGAAGGGCAAATTTATCACAAGGCCTATTATGAATAAGTCCGTAACACAAACATCTAAAACTCCATAGATGATTATAACAGGATTCTTTGCCAAACAAAACCTTATACTATGTTTTGTGCTATAAAGTGACAAGTGGTACTCGATTGGTTAAATAAGTGATAGTTAAAAAGCATTCACCCTAAAAATAGACAAGTAGGTTAACCTAAAAACACAAAGCTCTAACCACTTTCAAAAGATGCTTGTGTTTTTGCTCAACCACACGATTCCGTCGAGGTTTATATATGCGACTCGTATATCTATCTATGTCATGCTCAAAATAATAATTCATCAAATCCAAATGATTAAATTCAAGATGATTGTCGGTACGAAAAATCGTTACCTTCATGTTAAAATGCATTTGTACCTATTGAAAAAATAACAAGAGGTAACGCTTGGTCTCTAATTTGTGTTTCATGAGAAAAATTCATATAGCACGACTATGATCGTCAACAAGTATGGGAAAATAATGGGACCTGGAATGAGATGGAGTAAGATTTTGACCTCAAATATCACAATGTAGTAAATAAAAAATACTCTTAGATTTATTTGAGCTAATTGGAAAAGGTAGGTGAGTTTGCTTGGCCCGAAAACAAGCATAAAAAATAAATAAATAAATTTGATGAATTAATCAATACTAATAAATTTGAAGCTAGTAGAATTCTGCTTATCGTGGTACATGTCCTAGATAGTAATACCATAAATCTACTTCACTATACCTTTTTGCCATAAGTACCTTCCCTACTTTCATTAGTTCCAAATGATATAAATCATTCTACCCACTGCAATTAGCTTCCTCAAAGGTAAGTTTAGTGTTACACAAAAATCAGATCCAAAAATTAAAACACAATTGAGATCTTGAGTTAATTTACTCATAGAAAGTAAATTAAAACAAAAAATTAGTAATCCCAAAACTTTCTCCAAACATAAATTGTGATTAAGAGCTACTCGGCCCAAAATTTTAACTAGAATGAAATCTCTATTAGGAATTTGAACTAAGGGAATAACTGGATTCTGTAAACAATAGTCATAAAATCATTATTGTAAGCTATATGATACGTGGTCCTGTATTAATGATTCTTGATTTACCATAAATATTATTAAAAGTCATGTTAGTAGATGGACCAGCAGAAGATCCATGTTGAGGGCCCAAAAGGTGAAGTAGCTATTGGATTTAGGTTGCTATCAATTGGATTGAATGGCCAGGCTTCTATGAATGCATAGAAAATTGGAAGGGGCCCAGTTGCTATGAATTGATAAAAAATTGACCATGGGTCGGCTCCTGCCGCTACACTATGTATGTAGAGAGTGGCAAATAGGCCTGCTATTGGGAATAGGCTGAATGACTAGAAAGATGCACATGGGCTATCTGCTGAGCCGAATTAGCTAAATTCAAATGTCCTGAAAAATTGTTTCCTACGTTTGTGGAAATTATAGAAGATAGAAACGTTGTTCTTGGCTACTGGGAATTTCTGCATGGCCTTGGCTTTCTCCAACCAAGTGGGCATCCATGAAGGGCATAATAGGTGTCGTAAGAGTGGTTGGCTTTCTTATAATGGCTGCAACGAAGTTGAACACGTTGTTCTCCCCTTTGCTCACGGCCCAATCTAGATCTAGCTAACAAAGTAGTGGCTTCAAGTATGGGAGTATGAGCTGCAGCAATAATCATTTGTTTCTCATCTTGAGCAGCCACGACATAAGCTTTACCAAGTCCTGGTAAAGGTTAAATACTCAATATTTGAGATCAATCGGTCCTGTAAGCATCATCTAAGTGCATTAAAAAGTCAAAATCTTTTTCTTCCTCGTGCATCTCCTTTATTTTTCTTGCAGCTCCGCATGTACGAACGGGAAAAGGCTAAAGACTTTGTTTCTTTAATGTTCCATAATATGTGGAAAGAACTGACTTTTCTTGTTGTAATAAGGTAATTATGTGTTTTAATTCATATACTCGAGTTGCAATTTCTTAAGTAAACTGCTCCTCAAAATCATTCCAAATCTCATTTGTAGTGACAGCATGGGTCACTCCTAATTGTAACTCTTTGGAAATCACGTTAAGAAGCCATGATTTAACTAGTATATTGCACAGAATCCAAGCGTGGAAAAAACTCAATTGACATCAGTTGTGGATATTGATCTATTCACAAATCCTGCTTTGTTTTTAGATTGAAGGGCATTAAGAAAATTGCTTCGCTAGGTAAAATAATTTTCTCCATTTTCACTGAGAGAATGTGTAACAAAAAGCAAACCCGAATGATGGGAGGGATGCAAGTGGAATAGAGAATTCGTATAATTTGCGATAGTTTGCATATTCATAACGGACACCAAATCTTCTTCATTGCGACTTGCTGAACTAGTTGCCATGAAAAAAATCATAAACCGTGCTTTTAAATAAAATATGTATATTTTGAATTACATAATCATTAGGAATATATAAAGATTATGTCAATCACAATCCCCCTAAGTATTGGTGTCAACGATCCCATAAATAAGCTAGCTTTTATATATAGAGAGATATAGAGAGAGAGAAGAAAGAGAAAGAGAGAGAGAGGCATCAAAAATAAATATCCTAGCTATTAAAGGCAAATATTCTAGCACAGCATTTCCTAATGAGATTAAATCAATCATCATTATGTGTAGTTCAAAATCTATCAAACAAGTTGCTTGATGGGGAGAAAGCAAAAATAACTCAACATCACATTTTGAGAAAACACCTGACCATGCCTAAATCACATAAAAGAATGGAGATCAACATAACTAGTTCATCACAGTGTCTTGTCGAATTTGACAATGATCAAATGATCAAGTAGGAATCCAACCTATCCACAAAATTGATCATTTTTTACAACTTTGGATTTTCTTTGATAAAAGGTGTAGTTATTTTTTAACTACAAAATACTCATTTCCGTTTGTAAATCTCATAATTATATCTTTTTGAGGATTTGAAATTGAAGTCTTAAATAAAAATCTCAAATTTTAACTATTGAGTTAGTCTATTATTAAGAAAAGTTTTGATAACAATATAAGTAAAAGTCTCAATATATAATAGTAGTCTTGATCCATTCGATTCTGTGGACTATGATAAGTATTGGTATATTTTGGAAACTTGAGCACCTCCTACATTCTCCGCGGTCTTAGTAAGATAATCAGTACATTGATTATCTTTTCAGATAGTATGAATCACTTGGCAGTTCCAATCGCGATTAAGAAGGATAATGGTACCTAACTTTACTTTGAAACTCAAGTTGGTAGTTACTTACAAGACTTGTTCGTATATTGAGTTTTTAGTTTATCAAATTTAGGTAAATAACACAACCTCACCTGAAGTTTGGGGATCTATTAATTTCCTCCCTGATGAATACTTTTTTGTAAAACATCCTCTCAAATTCTTTTCTTGTCTTGTGGCTTCTATTTTTCGCCTTGGTTTCATCTTCTAAATTCAAGGTGCTTGTTATCTGTTTTAAGTTGTCAAAAAAAAAAAAAAATCCTCTTTTATTTAGGTTTTTAAGTTGTGTTTTCATTTTTATTCCAAATCTTTCATCTATCTCAGTTAAACACTTAATATTTGGATTGATAATCAGGGGAAAAAAAAGTCAAAGAAGATATTGCAAAAACTAACAATTTTTTTAGAAAGCTTTTATACATTATAGTATGTAATGTTAATTACAAAATATGAAAATAATGCAAAAGGTATAAAAAAATTGACTAAGGGATAAAAAATAAATAAAAAATTGGAACAGAAATGGAGTCTGGCCCCGTGGCCACAAGGTTTTCTCCACCTAACCCATTGAGGGATTGAGCTAGAAATTGAAAAAGAAATCCCTAAAGGAAAGACCGAAAGCTAGCCTGGCCCAACGTATTGGTTGATGGCAAGATTGTCATGGGATAGAATTCAAATCAAATAATAGTAAATTCAAATTTAATTTATTTAATAAATAAATAAAATCATAAAATTTAAAATCAAATTTTACAATTGTCAATCCGGGATCCAGATCTTAATGAATTTAGATAGGATTTAAATGGATGTAGATCCGATTAGAATATACATTGGATTTATTATTCAATTTTTTTCTAAGAAAAGTATTACTTGCATTTAAAACCATGTTTTAATATAAGCTGAGTTTCAACTATTACAAATATAAGAAAATAGTAATTTAGAAGAAAAATATAAATGTCTCACAACTAGAAAGAATTAAAAAAAAATTATATTTATAAAAATTATATTAATCACAGCTTAATTTAAATTAGAAAAAGAATTATGAAAAAGTTAAAAAATAATAATAATAATAAAGACTCTAGCCACAACTTAATTGGTATTAAAGAAAATCCTAATGTTTTACAAATAAAAAACTTAAAATGATAAAAAATTCAAATTGAATCAAAATTTTATAAATTAGAAACACTAGCATAATACTAGCAACAACTCGGTTTTTTTTTTCTTTTCTTTTTTTAATGTCTATAGGATCTTTCACAAGATTAATTTAAGACTTGAAAAAAATGATAAATATTTTATCATTTAATTATTTTAAAAATATAGTCAATGTAGAGGGAAAAAAAAGAATAGAAGTGTAGAAATTTTTTTAGTATCTAGAGTAAATAAAACCCTAAATTTAAAGCTAGTGCCATATATTTTTATATTTTTAAAATATTATATTTATTAGAAATAATATTAATTTTGGATCAAGTTAATATTAGATTGAATCAATTTATGTCCAGATTTGATCTATTTAATAAATGGGTTAACATATTTGGATCACAATTGAACTCGAATCATAAAAATTGTATATTAAATTATTTAATTACATCGAAGTCGAATAAGATTTGGGCAAGATCTAATCTATTGATACCCCTGGTTGTTGGTTTTGTTGCAAACAAGACATTTCTTTTTCAACGATTCTACCAATAAGCAATAACCCTAGCATTAACTCTCAATCACAAGCCCTATTAATCTTCTTTCGAACAATTTTGCCTTACCAAGTTCTATAATTGTTAATATTAGTTAGTGTTTGATTTGCTGGAATTTACCTAGTATATAGGCTCAATTTCCTCCCATAATTAATTAAGTAATTTAGTTAATATTATTATATGCTACATGTTATTTTTCTTGATTTTGGTATTGATTCAAACTATATAATAAATCTATTGGATCGAGGATGAGTCTAGCCCAACATAAGATTTTGGATCATGCAAAGATGGACATGATTATTCTAGTAGGGCCGTTGTCTATGAATTATCATTTAAATGCATTAAGAATATTGGTTTGGTAGTTTCGTAGTAAGGTCGGTAAAAAAAAAAAAGAATCGATTATTACTTTTTTTTTTAGCATTTGCTAGAAAGTTAAAGCAATTTAACTTCAAAAGAAGCTAATTTTCTTCAATTTAAATCTAGGTGTCCAAATATAAATGATGTGGAACCATCCTAGCAATTAAAAATTATAATTATTTCACTATAAATACTAATCTCGCAGACAATTGTGAAGGAATTTTGTTCACTTTTACTTCTTTTGCTTACACTCTCTCAAAACTCTCTCAATCTCGCACCACACAACTCTAAAATTTCATTTGTATGGATTTTAACAACACACCTAACGATCCTTCTAACTTGTGTCTTGTTAGCATTGCCTAATCTTCTTCTCACACTTCTCATTACTTGAATTTAGTCTACTTAGTTAACTTTTATTTTATAACACTAAGTTTTTACATCTCGATCGATCTATAGACCATTTATTTGATAAGTTCTTAAAAATCTCTCACATAGTTTGGCAACTCCATAAAAAAGTTAGTGATTATAAAAATGAAAAAATTCCCTCTCAAGTCCCCTAAAAAATGTTAATCCTACAACCATTTCAATCGTCCGTAATGTTGATGGGACCTTGCTCAATCCTAATAACAATATTGGTAACAATTGCCTTCTTAATACTAAGAATGATGATAATGCTTAAATCTCCTTAATTGGTAGTAACCATACCATAATCCTACAACCATTTCAATCACTTGTTAGTGCTTTTAGAAAACATCTTGCTTTGATCCATTGCTTAAGTCCCTACCATAGCTACCATATAGCTAGATCTTCGAGCCATCACTAACAACCCGAGGTTCTTATATCATGATAAGCTCAACAAGAAAAAGATTGCATTTAACAATGAGAATGGTGTGCAAGAAAATTCCTTACCACAATACCAAAATTTCTACCATTATCAAGTGAATGGTATTGCCTATGACCCAATTGAGTTGAGAGACTAGGACTTTGTCATGCAAATTTATTAGGTTTCTCCTAGACACACCACAATCTATAAAAAAGAGGTTGATGATATTGAAGCCTTAATTGCTCAAATCTCTAAAAAAAAAATCCAATTTTTTGCAATTTTATTAGTCCCTTGAATTTTAATTAAAACGCCAATCAAGCAATTACGAGTAACAATTATCTAAATATCTAATATATAGTATGATGATTGTTCTTCTACTAACAATCTAATGGGAAAAGATAAACCGTAATTATACAATTTATATGGACGAGTAAGGTGAATAATTATCCCAACCCTAGGATTCTCATTGATAATGTGATCCCTCCTTGAATCTTATGTCACTTACCACCTTTAGAGGTTTATACATTTATGAGAGATTTGTGAACTATACATCAACTACTCTTAATGCTTTTGATAGCGAGTTTCTTCCAATGAGATTATGTTGTGGTAAATTTTCAAACAGGATCTATATGACACCAAACTTGCTTATTGATGCATGTATGTCTTATCACTTACTAATTATGAGGTCTTTCCTGTATGAGTATGATTTGATCTCCTTGTCTAAATACTATTGTATGAAAAGTATTGGAGAGGAGTGGACATCTTTATCATAGGCATTAAGGCATTATTTTTTTCATGAGTACGCAATTGATGGAAAGATTAGGATTAACAAACCCAATGACATTTCTATTAAGCTCGTGGCTACTAGGACTAACCAAAAGAATAAAAGCATTCATAGGGATTGTAAAAGAACAAGGGAGTATGGCGATGATAACGGCTATGCTTGGTCGTTGAATCTATAGATCAACGTTATCACTACACTCTTTAATTTTTAATATATCAACCAATAATTTATTTAATGAGTTTGTTCTCAACTTTTGTAATTTTTAAGTCTTTTATGCTAATAAAATGAATAAGCGTTATGAAGAATTATTTTCGACACATCAAAGTATGGATACAAAGACGTAGAAGTATCATACTCTCAAAATTTTATAAAAGACATTATGTTACCACAAATAAAGAAAAATAAAAGCCATAAAACTTTTTTCAAGTCACTTACCCGATTGGCTTGTGCATTGACCAATCTATGAGCATTTCTTACTCATGTTCTTTCTAAGACAACTTTGTGTCTATCCGACCAAGTTGTGCGTTGATTGGGCTATGAGCTTTTCATGATCAAATCTTTTTTTATGGTAATATCATGTCCATTTGACCAAACTATATATTAGTCGAAGGATCATACACCCTATGAAAGTGTAGAATAAACAAAAATTTTATTCGCCTCCATCTAAAGTTCTTAAGATCAACTCGTTGAATCAACTAACTATATTAGCAACAAAATTATTAGGAATTAACTCTTGTAGCATAGAAATCAATTTATGAAAAGAACCATCCTAGTATTCGATCTCTATTAATAATCTACATAGCTTAAACACCCATACAAGCAAGTGATGTAAATCGTGAGTGCTAGCTCTACCCTTTCCTACAAAGTATAATTTTCACTCCAAAATCTCTTAGGGTTAGGCACACTATATTTTTTAAGAGAGAGATTACTGGTTTGTTAATTTTTAAGAGAGAAATGCTCATAATTTTTCTAACTCTTAGATTAATTATCGTTATGCTCTTGTGCTTCTCTCTTTCCTTATATATATGCGGCTAGCAAGTCCTTTTATGACAATGACTTACAATTTGTTTAGGCTTTATTTGACCTTATCTACATAAAGCTTAAGCCTTATCTTTTAGTGTTCAAGATTATCCATCCATAAAAAATATCTACGAAGTATGAAAAAGCTTCGGATCGCTCATTAAACTTATCAAAAAGCAGCTTTTTCGATCCTCATGTCAATTTATCATAGTGTGATCTCGAACTTAGTTTATAATTTGTTCGATTATGATCACACAAGTTTTATTCGATCTTCAAATGTTTTAACTTTCAAGTAAACCAACTATGTTTTATTGTTATACTTCCACTTAGTCATAAATTCTAGAGATCGAAGTGTAATATGATAAATCCTTTAGCATATAAGAAATGACATGTTCTATTTCAATCATTCACCTATCTCCATTAGCTTCCTAATGTACCTAACGAATTACCCATATGTAACTCTTTACCGAGGCTATCGAAATGAATGTCAAAATATAACAATCTTTTAATGTGATAATCGTGATGACTTCAAGTCAAAAAACTACTTGTACCCATCTCATAAGAGATTCTCATAGATTAAACCAAATGGGTTCTCATGATGAGTCACATTCACTCGATATATTCTCTAACATTATTCACTCGAGTGCTTGATTTGGCATCACCATACTAGTTGATATGAGATCTCTTACTACTATCTTATAGTAAAAGTGTAGCACTCATAAGTTTTACCACATATTGTCAATATCCAATTTTGATAAAGCTACAACTTGGGACATTCAATAATATCATTTAAATACATTGATGTTTGTCTCACATATAATGATCAATCATTAATGTAATACATATCATATGGATTTCTATCT
Organism: Dovyalis caffra; assembly: GCA_963924115.1. NCBI lineage: Eukaryota > Viridiplantae > Streptophyta > Magnoliopsida > Malpighiales > Salicaceae > Dovyalis > Dovyalis caffra. Next base: position 12,680,339 of record CAWUPB010001194.1, on the reverse strand, counting down.
ATTTTTTTAATTATAAATAATAAGAATTAATAGAAAGACTTCTTTATCAATATTTAAAATACAATGATATAATAAATCAAACTATCCAAACAAGTTGAACCTAGATCACCTACACTAAAATTGGCTAGATCATGAGCTTTTTGTGTTTAGTTCTACTTTTTTATAGCAATGGTATGTTCATCTAACCAAGTTATGTGTCTGGCCAACTTATGAGCTTTTTCATGCTTAGTTTTCCATTATAATAAAAGTGTCATATGTTCATTTAGTCAAACCATACAATGACCGGACCATGAGGTTTCCATACTTAGTTCTTCTTTTTTATTTTGAAAGCATTATATCCATTTGAAAAAACTACACATTAGCTAGGCCATGAGCTTTTCATGCTCAATTTATTTTTTTGACGGAAAAATTATATTTTTCTAGCCAACCGCACATTAGCCGATCCATTAGCATTTCATGTCCAAGTATTTTTTATTTTTTATTTTTTATTTTTATGAAAATACCATGTCCATCTAGTCAAGTTGTACATTGTCTAGGTAATAGGTTTTTCATGCTTATTTTTTCTTTCTTGTGGTAACATTATGTTTATTTGCCCAAGCTATATGGTGGCCTAGCCTTAGATTTTCATGCATAATTCTTTTTTTTAAAAGGAAAAACCATGTCCATTTGGCTAATCTACACACTAGTCGAGTTGTGAGGTTTTTCATGCTTAGTTATTCTTTCTAATAGCAATGTCAAGTTAATCTGGCTAAGCTATAAGCTAGCTAGGTCACAAGCATTTTATGTTTAATTTTTTTTTTTTATGGCAACATCTTATTCATTTAGCCAAGTTGTATGTTGGCTAGCTTATGAGAATTTCATGCTTCGTTATTTTTTTTTCTTATAGCAATGTCATGTCAATCTGGTTAAGCCATAAGCTAGCTAGGTCATAAGCATTTTATGTTTAATTTTTTTTTATGGCAACATCTTATTCATCTAGCCAAGTTTTGTGATGGCTAGCTCATGAGAATTTCATGCTTAGTTATTTTTTATGATGACAATGCCATGTTCATCTAGATAAGTTGTAAATTGTTCAAGCTATGAGTTTTTATACACAATTCTTCTTTCTTTTGAAAATTCCTTGTTCATCTAGCCAAGCTACCCATCGGCCGAGTGATGAGTTTTTTATGCTTATTTTTTCTTTCTAATAGTAATGCCATGTCTATTAAGTCGTGAGCTTTTCATACTCAATCCTTTTTTTTTTCGATGGTAATATCATATTCATTTGGCCAACCGCACACCAATCATACTCGTGAGTATTTCATGCTTAATTAGTTATTTATTCTATTAGCAATGTAATGTCCATCTAGTCAAATTGTATTTTAGCTAGCTCCATGAGCTTTTCATGCTTAGTTCTTTTTTTTATGGCAATACGTTGTCCATTTGGTCAAGCTACTTGATTGTCAAGTCAAGAGCTTTTCAAGCTCAACCCTTTTTTTCAATGACAACGTTATGTTCATCTAGCTAAGTTGTATATTGGTCAATTGTGAGCATTTTATGCTTAGTTTTTTCTTTTTAATAAAAACATGACTTTCATCTAGTCAAGTTACATGCTAGCCAAGCCATAAACTTTTCATGCTCGGACTTTTTTTTATGGCAACACCATGTCCATCTAGGCAAACTATGTGTTGACTAGACTATGAAATTTTCATTATTATTTTTTCTTTCTAATGGCAAGGCCATGTTCACTTGGTTAAACTATGAGTTTTTCATGTTTAGTTAACCTTTGTTATGGCCATGTCACGTTGATCTAACCAAGCTACGTGCTGGTCAAATTATGAGTTTTTCATATCCTAACCTTTCATTTTGATAATTGGCCACCTCTAGTCATACTTTATCCATTTGACTAAGTTGTACACCGACCAAAGTGCAAAATTTTTCATGCTTAGTCATTTTTCTCTAATTAGCGGTTTCTCATGGTCACACTATGTCCATCCGACAAACCATGTGTTAGCCAAGCCATGAGCTCTTAAAGCTCAATCATCCTATTGCTCGAGAATGGTCATCTTTGGTTGCACGAAAACCGATTAGCCAAGTCGTACAAGTTCCAAACTATGAGTTTTTCCATGGTCAATCATTCTTTTCTATGAGGCTAATTGGCTTTTTTGCCCTATGCTCATGAGGCTAAGCTACTCTAATACGATTAAACATTAGCTTGTTCCAACTCAAAAAATTCATAACATGACGTGTTTAAATAGTAAAAAAAAATCTAAGTACAAAAAAAAAAAAATCAATCTCATCATTACGAGTTGAGCGGTGAAGAAAAGTTTACGTCCCCTCATTTGATGACATGGAAACTTAGAGAAGAGCTAGAAAATGTTTAGAAAATGTTGTCCCTTCACATCAATTTATCATATCAAAAAGAATATCCGAGTATTTGCTTAAACAACAACATCTAACACCCAACAATTCTAAGACTAACTCGGATATGCACTTGTCTTATGAATTATATCCGATTAGATCATTATTATTGCTAAACTTGGATTTTCCATAGATATGCTTATATAAATTATAACACTAAGTCTTTACATCCCAATCGATCTACTCGACTAATTGTTTGATAAGTTTTCATGAACTCCTCACACTCCTAGTAGCTTCTTCATTAAAACTAAAGACTATGGCTTGATTAGAGGAATAATTTTGAAGATTTTTGAAATTTTATTAAAACATGTTTCTTGGGATTTTTTAAATTAAAATTTGATGTAAAATATGCATATGTTTTTTTATTAATTTTAATGAAAACTTATTTTCAACCACTTTTTTAACCAAACATCTCCAAAAAAAAATTCCCACCTCTTTAAAAGTGTACCATTATCACTATCACTATCTTTAAGCCAAAATGTACCTGCAAACTTTGAGAAACTAAATTTACTATATTTAAAGTTAGATGACCAAAATGTAGTTTTTTGACAGCATTAACACATGCCAATTTGGATGCCCATTCTTCTATGAAAACTTGGAATTAATGTGGTTGGTAGGGATATCAATGGATTGGGTATAAAATAAGTATCCGCTTTAACCGACTTGATAAATATCCAATGGGCATTAAAGTAGGTAAAGGTAAAAAAATGCATACCCATTAATATAGTTTCATGATATGGGTATCCATTATTTACTTTATTAATACCCACTAATTTATTTAGATTTTTTTTTATTAATATGTAGAGATCTAATTGCATAAAATTTAAAAATTAAAAATTAAAATATTTTTTTCAAAAACTTTAAGGATCAAAAAACTTATCAATAAATGATCAAAATAAAAAAATAATAATAAGGACCAATTTTTTTAAATTATAGGGACTAAAATGAATATTTTTGATAAATTTAATTTAGTAGATATTAAATTTTATATGATGATTTCTTAATAGGTAATAGATATGATATTCTTTTTTATGAAAAAGGTAAAAAAAATATATAATTAATAAGTCGGGTACTCATCTATTGTCATCTCTAGTGATTGGAATAAACTCAATTACAAACCAGCACCGCAAGTAAAAACTATGAAGGATTAAGATAACTAAATTTAAAGTTTGATGATTAGAATGTATTGTGGCTTCAACAATGATGGTTGGATATTTGGGCGTCAACTCTCCCACCGCAAATCAGAATTATCGATGTACAGAGGACTATATATAGTTCGGCGTTTACAATGACATGTGGTAATTGGTGCTCACTCCACCGAAACAGCTCAAAATTAATTACAAGTCATCATGGCATGCAACTACCACATTAGAAGGATTAAAATAACTATATTCAAAGTTGGAGGACTAGAATGTGTTTTAACTTCAATATTGATACTTAGCAATTAGGGCTCCCGCCCCACCTCCCTCCGCAACTCAGATTCCATAACCTCATGTTTGTACAGATGATATCAAGATAACCATTTGATAGGTAGAAAAACGGGGAAAAGGACGGAGTTCCACCGTCATAGTCTAATGCAAATATATATATATATATATAATTTGAAGTAAATGACAACGAATGGTGATGTATTTTTTGTTGGAAGTTGAAATCATTCAACAGGAATCACTAACGCCAGATGTAAGATTTGTTGTGTTTAGCTTCCTTATAAATAATGAAAGGACAGTGAGAACTACTATCATTGACAACATGATTCAATAATGGCTCATTCATTATGATGGTCCCAATTTCGCAATCAAACGTATAATGCAAGGCATGCATGCAGTCAAAATCAACCAAGTAATAATACTGGTTAAAAATAACAATAATCTTGTCGCATAACACGAGGGGAACGGTAACGTTAAATGCATCTCAGTTTACCTACAATATTAGAAACCACAGCAAAATCGGGTAAACAATAATTGATTGAAATGATAACATTTGCCACCAAATGATCTTTATAGCAAATGAATCAATCGGTAGTAACTACTATATATATATATATATATATCCTTGAAATGCACCTACTGAAATGTTTTGCAGTGAATTTCTTCACTTATGATCTGCCAATATTAAACGATAAAATTAATTGCTCAAAACAACTTAGGATTCTAGTTTACATCATGATGAGAAGCCCACTACATGTATAAAATACAATTTCTTTTTGCATTATAATTTTGTTTTAATAAGAAAGTATAGGGGTAATGTAGGGTTAAAGAATGGATTATACCTAACGTGCGCTCCAAAAAATCAAGTGGGATTTCTTTTTAATTCTTTTCTAGTGCCTGCATTATGAATTAATATTTGTAGCTTTCGCTTGCTTTCTTTTTGAGTTCACATATATCCTTAATTGCACCTTAACATAAAGTGATGGAAACCTAAATCAAACTAATCGGGTGGCTACAAGGCAACGGATGAGTCTCCAAATGTAGGGGCCATAGATCTACCGTAAAGCCTAATGTTGGAGAGGCAGCCACGTGGCAAGGTAGTTGGTTTAATTCATTCCCGCCAACCTTATCAAAGCTGGCCTGATGACAAATCACTTTCAATTAATTTGCAACGATTTCAATTCTATCACTACGGGGAACTAACTCCTTGATCACCATACACGAGAGAAGAAAGGAAGCATAAGAAAGTGAAAAGAAAAGTCACCCCACATGAAAGAAATCACCCACCCTTTCACTAGTTTGGTTTTCTTTCCAAAGTTTCAAGATTTCATGGAGATTCATTTTCTGCGCATACAAACTCCTTTCGAAGACTAGACGAGGGAGTTGTGCCGAAATTGCTTATATATATATATATATATATTAGCCCTCTCTTTGTTTTAATGATTTTAAATGTAAAACCAAAATATGTAGAGTAGTTAAATCAAATCGGCACCAAGCATTTACTTTATCATAACATGAAAAACTACAAAAATAATTCACAAATCGTATGTTTTTATAAGAAAAAAAATACACTTCCTGATGTAATAAATAATTTCACGATTAGCTATAAGTAGGAGCACCACCAATAAATGTGGTTTATCAATAAGATAGTTGTTTTGGTTTGCATAAGAATAAGATTTAAGCCCTATTATGTATAGATAAATTAGTCATAATTATTTCTTAGTAGTATCAAATTTAGATTAATTTGATTTAAAAAATAATCTAACGTTTAATTAAAGATTAGACATGTTCTGATGTTAACTTAAATCAAAGAATAATAAATTTAATTTTCATAAATGTAAAATCTAATCTGAAAATAATCAACTGTTTTTTTGGCGGTATATATAAAGCTACAAGCATCCGTCAATATCCTTATTTTTATAGTAATTAATCAAAGTATGGTTGTCAATGGCTCATTTATATATAAATACAAACTAAAAGCAATGATTATCCTGCCACAACCAAAATATCCAAGTAGAAAAATCCAGTCAGAGATCATCAATTTCACTATAACCTATGACAAGGACAACAAAAATTAAAACTAATGGGAAAATTAGTCAATTCAATCAAAATCATTGCCCTTTCAAGTGGTAATTGAAAAACTATACTTGAACGACTTGTTTTGGTAGCTAACTCGAAATATATATTGTCTTTGACAAGAAACACAATTAACAAATTAAAAGGAATCTGTAGGACATCTTCTTTGACAAAGTGCAGACAACACAAAAACAAAAGAAATGATTAAAGAGAGTCCGTTATTCTTAATGCTGTAAGCAATAAAAATTTTATTTTCATGGCACCAGTACTCTACCCTTTATTGGCTTATAAATACCTCTTTCTTCCCCCTCCCCCATCACATAAACCTCTTTTTCTCTCTCTTCGAGCACAAAAATGGAACAAAGTGATCCACCATTGATAGCCAAGAAAGCATGCAACATATTGCGTTTAATTTTCTTGATGATACAAAAGGGTATGTTAAAGAGCAAGCTCATGCTTGACCTCCATTTCTTGATGAAACGAGGCAAGATCCTAGGGAAGGCCTTAAACGACGTCATGGTCCAACAACACAACACTCTAAGTTGTATTTCACATGATGTTCACATGTCGTTCATATCTCCTAGAGAATATGAGTTCAGCTGCAGCGGTAGCCCTGCTTACAAATTTTACAACTACAAGCAACCTCTTTACCAAGCCAAGAGGCGAAAACTCCACGCTCATTACAAACACACGCGATTGCACGTGCCGTCACTTGGTGGTGATGATGTTGCGTCGACTAGCTGCGGCGGTGATGTGGCAGTTGAGGCATCACCTTTGGTGGGTTCAGCTAGGTGGTTTGGGACGTGGAGCCCGATGGTTAGACAAGTGAGAATAACCGACTCGCCCTTCACGACGAGGGATGTTGACGAGGATTGCCAGGTGGACAAAGAGGCCGAGAAGTTTATCGAGATGTTTTACAAGGAGTTGAGGTTGCAGAAGGGGATGGCTGCTCGGGAAGCAGGAGTTCAGTATGGCTGACGTGGCATATGTGGGGCCACTTGTCAGTTGTCTAGTTTCTGGCTTATTTCTGTGACAAAGCGGTCAATGCATGAATTAGGATATCCTAATTATTTTGCTGATTGTAGATTGGGATGAGCATTTCTCTTTTCTTTTCTTGTAGTTGTTTGTGCTTTTCGCACGCCGTGTAACCAGCTTTTTCTGTGTAAATATTCTCCCAGCAGAAAATTTAATAAGATAACTCACTCTTTGCCACAAAAGAAGTTTGCTGTCCATTGCAAGTAGTAATTCTTGAAAGCAAAAGAGGTTTGATGGGAGGATGTGAGAAAAAATAAATAAACTATGAATTCATTGATCTGGATATAGATAATTTGTCTTCTAATATCACTAAAGGTGCATTTTGTCAGCTTGACGATTAAAAAAAAAAAAAAGAGTAAAAAAGTCAAAAGCCTGGTTTGAGCACGAATTCTTGTGGATAGAAGGATCTTTGAGAAGAACCCTTTATTTTTTCTATACAGAAATGAATTTATATTAACCAAAGATTTGTGTATTTTTTATGGTTTGGTTTTACTTATTTGTACCTTGCGATTGTGCGGCTAGGCAAATGCTCTGGTAAGAGGGATGAGACAAAATTGGGTTTAGTTAAAAAAAATACCATTGCTCCTGGAGAAAAAGAACCCTGTCGTTAATCCAATTTTTTGAGGATAAGACCATCTGCAAGCTTGCAATTTCATATAAAAATAGAAAATTTCAAACATGAACCAGTCCAGTTTTCTGGCGTTTAATTTGGGAGAACCAGTATCATGATGATAGAGCTTACCCACCGGACCAAACAAACCAGCCATTGTATTTATTTGGCAGTTGGATATTATTGAAGTAAATGTATGTATGAATTTAGATCTCAAATAAAGTCAAGCAATGCTACAAAATACAAAAATAATTTGACGAAGTTAATGAATAGACACAACGGCAAGCAATGTAATTTTCTTCGAGTTTTGGACCATTAATTATTTGAGTCTTTTCGATTAAAAAAAAAAAGAAAAGTTTATGTTATTCAGGTTATTCATTCAAGTCAGTTAAACAAAGCTCAATTACATTAAGAATTATTATTACAAAAGCCATGCTTCATTATTATTACACACTCATGAGAAGATGGATCCTATAATTATTAATTTATGCGAGCAAGGTAATGATGAGTTTGACTGATGTGATAATTTTTCATTATCATAGTCGTGCTGGATATAATTAAAATATTCTAAAATAAACAAATCGCCAATAGAAACAATGGTATTTGTTGTAGTGAGAAAGATTAGGTATGAAATGATAAGTGTAAGACCTAACTAAAAAAAAAATTCATATTTAAAAGTTGATTAAAACATATCCCTACTTTTAAAGGAAAAAAAATCAATATAACCCCATATATATATATATTTTCAATACACGGGTATATTTTTTTGAGTTATGTACGATATGTTGATAAGTTTGAAAAGAGAGAGAGAGAGAGAGAGAGAAATTGCATAAGCATAGAGTTTACCGTGTGACCTTCTTGGAAAATCCAAATGACAGAATCTTTCCGAAAAAATAACCTTTTCAAAAAGAAGGGAATTGTTTGGTAAGAAAAATCATCACTTGCCAAGTTAGCTCAAGATGACTTAGTTTGAAATTTTGTTGACGTAAAAAATAGTGAAATTTCCTAAAGTCATGACCTGTGAAAATTCAAAACCCAACTTTTAAATTTTAGAATTTGACATAGTCAGAGCTACTCTCAAATCATTAGAACAAAATGATTGATGAATTCTGAATTGAAATTTGAAACCACGTCTCTGTCGTGGGCCTCGTTCACAATGACCAAAGGCCACCCACCGTGTGAAGTCCACACAATAATGGGCTTGCTGATAGCGAGTTCTGAACAAAAAATCCTTTGTCGTCTCTATAATCATCCTTCGGCCAGGCCATTATTTCTCCACGTACAGTGAACGTCCCGGAATTGTTGTCCTGCCTTCTATCCATGGTGGGCTTGTCAACATAATTTTCTAGTAACCCTCTTGATAAAGCAACAACTGTAACGATCATCTAACCAAAAAGTTTAAACCTTGCTTGAAATCTTTAATATAAGCTTGGCAAGGTAAACATCAAGTTATTAAATGAAATGTCTCAATCCTCTAACCCCATAGATGTTGTAATATGACGAGATCACATGAAAGTCGTGTGTGCTCAATAATAACAAAATGAAAGATTAGGGATTCATCAATTTATAAAACCTTGAGCTCAACGTAATCTTTTGCTTACACTAGATTTATCACAAGATTGAACGGAACCATTAATTGTAAGATTTTATATTTATTGTGCGTACGTTATAAGTTAAATTTATGAGTGATCTTAACATAATTTATGAAAAAAAAAATTGAAGTAAAAAAGAAAACAAAATAAATGGCTAAATTGTGAAGTGTATTCATGTGAGGCATGAAAAGGAAAAAAAAAAAAAAATTTCTACACACATATATAAAGAGCTTGTTTTATTTTGTGTATTATTACCAAGGAATTTTGGGGGTGGGGGTTGGTTGGTTGGTGTCTTCTTTTATTTTGTCCATTTCTAGAACAAGGAAGCAAGAGTTTTAGTGTACAAAACATTTTGGTTTTATCTAACATTGATTTGTGAGCTTTATAATCACAGAGAATTGCAATGATCAAAATGATGATCTCACACAATTGGAATTTATAAAAACATAAAGATTTCACAGATTATAAATTTTTATAGTGATACAAATTTAGCTACATAGATAAATTATATTACTATCAATATTTCTTAGTTTTCAAGTTCATAAATAAACTTAAATAATTGTATTGATTTTTTTTTTATTATAATGGATTATTTTGGAGTTTGTTCTATGATTTTTTCTTTATGATATAGAGTATTTTTTACATAAATTTAATGTTTTTATAGTTCTACTCTTGTAATTAATTTATTTTATACTCTTTATTATTATATGTATTTTTCTTGATTATTTTTCATAAAATCTAATTTACACATAATAGAATTATTTCCAATAATATTAATCAAATACAATGTGGTCAAAACATATTAAGTTATTAATGAGTCATCATAGCTTTATTCTTATTTTATCTCCTAATTAATTATAAATTCCGTGACAGGGTACAGTATGTATAGAGGATCTTATATATAAGTTGGATGGTATAGAGGATCTTATACCTAAGTTGGATGGTAATTGATAGTTCATCAAAGAATGGAATTGAAAATTTTATCGTCATTTGGGAGACTAATTTGCACTTCAAAGTACAAACTATATGTGATGTGTTTGTACAAATAACCAATCTGCAAAGTTCGACTAATTAAGCAAGAGCACCAATCCATACGTGAACTTAAACCAAGTATTGGACACATTCCTTAAACTGTACTATATTAGTTTCAGCTGTTAACTGCCTTGACCAAAAATTTACCTCTGCATGGTTGAAACGCAATAAAGACTAGTCCTCTGAATTGCCCGGTAAATACAAAAACCAGGCTCAAAACAATTGGGGCAGGGTTTATATATATATATATAATGCAAGAACCGTACTTCGGAGAATAACATTTTGTGGATGCATCAGCCAAACTGGAAATGATAAAGAAGAAGAACAGGTATTTCTCTATATGGGCCCATGCACATTAAGTTTGAAAAACGGTCAAGTTTAATTGGGAGTTAGCCACTACCACGAAATTTCTCTTAGAGGAGCTTGGAACTTGCATTATTGATCATTGAAGACAAAAGGCAAACAAAGAAAACGACCTAAATAAATATAAGAAGGGGAAGCTGGGAATTGATGAATTTGGCGACTTTGCTGCATTATTATTGAAATGTCTGTATCGATCATCACCCGGAAATGAGCTGCTCCTTGTCACTTTCATGCAAATTGCACTATAATTGGAGTTTATCAATATCTTAGGTGAGGTTTGATTATCAAAAATAAAAAATCCAAAATGAAAATGGAGGAATCAAAATAAAAATTTACACTATATTTGAAATACTAATAAAGAATTAAAATAAAATTTAAATTTTTTAATATCTATTTTTTAATACGAATAAAAATAATTATTAAAAAAAATAATTTTATCAAACTATAATGACTATAAAAATAACAAAAGTGATGATAATAGTAGTTCCTATGATGATAGCGATGGTGGTAGTAATTGTTGTGATGGTGGTTATGGTGGTGGTAGTGCTTTTGGTGATAGTGGTGGTTGTAGTAGTGGTTGTGATAGTGGTGATTGTGATAGTGGTTATGGTGGTGGAGTGGTTGCGGTGGTGGTGATAGTGGTTTTAGTAGTAGAAGTAGTTAATATACAATAAATAAATAAAATATATTATTATTTTAGAGAAAAAAATTATTCTCATTTTTTATTTTTATTCCCACCTTTTAAATGGAAATGAAATTATCTTTAATTTTCATTCTCATTTTCATTCCCACTTTATTTCTTTTAACCAAACAGACTATAAGTTGAGAATAAAACTTTCATTCACATTTTCATTACTCCATTTTTTATAACCAAACAACATCTTAGTGTTTTTATAAACTCTTCAAAGCATACTTCTTTTGCTTCGACCGGAGTTTGGCCCTACGTTCGTTGAACATTCTAGAGCAACCGGACACATATGAATCGAGTTTTTTTTTCTTAGGAATGATTGGTTGGGTTATTTGATCAAATTTATGCTAGTCGTGCCATTTAAGAATAACTAACCAGTAGCTCGCATTACACTCGTAGATCGGATAGAAAAAAATATTATAAAAATTTCGTATTTAATTAATTTTTTTACGTAAAAAAACATGATTGGTTTTCTTTATACATTGATTCTTAAATAAAATTTTGTAATAATTAAAATTGAAATATTAATAAATAATAAAAATATTAATATATATTTTTTATAAGATTGTATTAGAAAAAAAAAAAAAAAGCTACAATTAATATATAGACTTGTATGAAAATAAAAAAAATAAATTTTTATTCTTATTTAATGATGACTAGAGGATTATTTTTTAAAAGTACATGCATTTGATATATATATATAATAATAATAATAATAATAATAATAATCAATAATGTTAGCATAAAAAAAAATTGTATTTGAATCATTGGGTGATTCTTTTAAAAAAATAATTATTTTATTTCAAAGCAATTTATTTTATAATGTTAAAAAATATATATTCATAGTAAATAATAGATGTTATGTATGAAAATGTATAGTTAATTTTTGATAAAACTGATAATTTAATATATTTTTATACGTTATGACCATACTTAGTGCACTAGGAAAAACTATTTGAAATAAACTTTTAAAATTTTATAGTAAAATAATTATATATTGATATATATGCCACTATAATTTAAAGTTTCTAAAAATTCATTATATATATATATATATATATATATATATATATTCAAAAAAGAGAAAACAATCATGTTTTAAAATTTTATCAAAAAATCCAAGTATAGAAAAAATAAATATATTTACTAGTAAATAAAATTTTATTAAAAAAATTAACTAGATGATACTTTTATAAGAAATGACAAATTCAAAGAATAAATTTTAAATAATAAGAGTAATATAATCTAAAACATATGTTAATTTTAAAATATAAAAAGATGTTATATATATTTTATCCTCACCATGTCGTGTAAAAAACACAAATAATAACACTCAATGTTTCATATTTTTTAACTAAAAAATATAAATTCAAAAATTAAAGAAAAAAACAAAAACCAAAGGCGAAGGCTTGCAACTCGCATGCTTGGTCCTAGAGGACGAGGCATGCGTAGGCCAAGATACTAGAAAAATGATTGCTTTTAACTTTTAGTAACCTCTCGCAAGTTTTAGCAACTTCAATTTCGCTAGAAAGGTTATCGAAAGTCGAGTTTGATAACTTTTGGCCTCCTAAAACCATATTCAGCTCCGTTTTTTTCCCTAAAATCAGAAAAATTACTTAAACAAACTTGTTTAGAACTTCAAAACTTATTTTAATGCACATGAAAATGCAAATCAAAATAAAAAAAATTAAAGTATTTTTGGACCCCAACCTACTCTTCAAACCATTTCATTGCTTGTGACCATCATAAAAGATTCTACTCTTCGAGACAAACAAATTGGTAGAGAATTCGACGATAAGGTGGCCAAAATGGGCATCATTGTCCCTTTATCTCTCCTTCCTTTTCTCTCTCTCTTTTTGTTTCTCTTTCTTCCAAGCATCCAACGACCACATTGTAACACAAATAAAGTTTAGGATTAAAATAAAAGTTTGTGAAAAAATAAGGGACCAAAATGTAATTTTTTTTCTAAAATGGTGCAAATGCACAATATAAATGAGAGTATATGAATAGTGTAATGTGTGTGAGGGCACACAAAAATATACAGATGAATGAGTGTTTTGCTCTAGTGTTTTAGTTAATAAAGCAAGCCCATAAATAATACTGATATATCCGGTTGACACATGTTATCACACAATCTATGTTGAGTTTTAAGTCAACCTACATAAAGCATTCAAGAACATTGGGATCCACACGACCATTGAATGAGTGTTTTTATTTTAGTGTTTTAATTAATAAATCAAGCTTTATGTAGAAGTTAAAAACTATTGCTAAACAATTGGAATCTGCTACATCACATATAATGCAACAATTTATCAAGTGCTACATCCGACCGACATTGTAATAATGCAACACTTTCTATTTACAACGACGAACATATTCATTTTTGTTGCATCATGTCCTTGAAATGCAGAGATTATTTTACTACTTTAGACAACATTTTTTAGTATCATAAGGTACCAGTTTAAGTCAAAACTTATACAATAGTTCTCCCTATATATGCTACGAGTTGGAGAGTTATTTTATGCAACAATTTTCATCAAATAACTCAATGGTTTATATAATATATTATGCAATAATTTTAAATCGTTTGCAATAGTTTTTTTATTGTATTAGGCAATTGTTAGTTTGTTTTCATGCAACGATATTTTCATATACATAAGCTAACCTTTTCCATATGTAATGCAAAAATTTTATAAAAGAATATCAATGGTTTGTAAAATCTGAATGTGACAGCTTTTTATGGTAAAGCAACGATTTATGAAGTATATAATACAATAGTTTGCAATATTATTGTAATAGTTTTTTTTTTTCCAAAGCAACATATTTGTAACAGATTATTAGCTAATTGCAACGATTATCTTGTTATTTGTAATAATTTTTTTAAAGATAATTCCAAACATTAATCAATTACAAGTCCAGGTAGTTTCTTAACACACTTCTAAATATTAATTAATCTATTATAAGAAAAGTAATAATCCAAATATCTAAAAATAAATTTAAAAATTATATAAAAAAAGACCAACATTTAGAAGAATATTTAAAGTTCCTACTCTAAAAATTCAATAGATTAAAACTGAAAATTGAAAAAGCATAACAAGAGACTAAAGTGTTAATCTTATAGTTGCCCTCCAAATTCCAATAGTTCACAACACTTGGCAACCAACAATTTTAGAGAAAAAGAAGTTATCATTGAAGTATAATAATTAAAATGAGTTAAGACCATCATAACCCCATCAAAAAGCCAAAAAAAAAAAAAAAGACTCTTAAATCAATGAAATAACAAATGCTTTTTTCTTTCAAGCACGCCTAGCCTAAAAATCCTTCATAAAAGCAACTAATTTTTCCATACTACCTAAAGACAACGACTCTTATATGCTAACTCTCATCTCACCATCACATCCATGCTATTAAAGCTGAACCATCTTCTCCTTAAATTTGAATGAAAGAGAAAAATGACAACAAAATCTCTTTAACTAAGCTAAAAAGAAACTAATTTATGGCATTAAAATCCACCAAACACCACAAGAAAACCAAAAATAGCGATGGATATTAGCAATAGATTGAATTCTATCGCTAAATAGTGATGTATTAGCAAATGAATTGCGACTATTATCGAGACACCGGTTTCGGTTATGAAAAACTAATAGACTAGCGACGGATTCTTAACTATAAACTTTTTTCCATCGCCGTTTATGGAAGCAAAATATCCAATGGTATATTAGAGATAGTTTAGCGAAGGAATTGCAAGGGATATCGATGATGGAATCTTAATTACATCACCGTTATTGGGGTTTGGCATTAACGAGGGAAATTTCGTCACGGATTTCATATTTCACTTGTAATTTTGCGACTAGAAATTTCATCTCTAATATTCAAAAGAAGAGCCGACTCATTAAATTAAAATTAGTGATGGACACTTATGTCCTTGCTAACTAGCAACGAATGAGTAATAAGATTGTGTTCATCGCTAACCTAAATCCTAGATCCCCTTTCTTATTCTCTCATTTTCTCTCTTCCTCTCCCTCTCCTCTTTTTCACCATCGACTATAATCCCCACGTAAAACAACCATAAAATCCCTCTCCTTCACTCCCCTACAATCCCCACCCACTTCACGCTCTTTTCTCCCTAAAAAGCCCCAAATTCCTTCCTTCCTATCCATCTCTTATGTCTCGCTTCGAAGGTAAGCTCTCGCTCTCTCTCTCTCTCTTCGTTGAAATTTGTTATTTAATTATTTATTTGGTGGTTAGTTTGTTGATTTGTTATTTTTTTAATTAATTATTATTTAAATTTTATTGCATCTCATATTATTTTATCTATTTTTTTAGTATAATAAATTGGATCGTAATATAAATCCTTACAAGGTGTTCTTGAACACTCATAAGTAGAAAGATGGATCATTTATCGACAAACAACGCTAGACAATAATGGTAAGTTTTTTATCTTTGTAAAGATAAATCGTTAGTACAATCTAAAATTATATTTATGATTTAATACTATAATTATTTCAATTACGCGAGAGCCCATGCATTCATTGCAGGAAACAACTACTAAAGAGCAACGGGAGGGTGATTATCGTCTCCAAACATCGATGTAACCAAAATATATTTCTATATTACAGGAGGTGAGAAGAAGCAAAAAGTGTATGGCCTTCAAACACTAGCGTCCAATATTACTCTCATTCTAGCACTAACTTGTCCTCTTCCACATCGTGGTACCCTAGTGGTAATATTCGGGAGGTTACTATCCATTACGAAAATAGGATCAAGTGGATGGAGGTTGACTATACTCGACGATTCCGAAACAGGAGAGTGAATTCCATACTCTACATAGTCATATAAAGATGGTGCTAATGGCGTTACGGGACCTACAATAAACTCGCATCTCTCCTATTGATCCCCTATAACCCAAGAGTCACTTGTGCCTCTCAATACCCAACGGTTGGAAGATGATGTAAGAGATGATGATCATGAGGACCAGCCTTCTTCTTCTTCTTCTTCTTCTTTCGGGTTTTTAAAGTTTTTATACACTCGAACACATTTATATATTTATTTTATTTCAATTTATATTATTTTAATTTTATTAAATAATATTTAATGTTTTAATAAGATGTTATTTTTAGTTGTTTGCTCGCTACCATTAACATTAAATGACTATTTATTTATATAAAAAAAGATTTTTTCAATTTAGCAACAGATCAACGATCAAATTAGCAAAGAAAATTAAATCTCTTTGCGATGGACTCAATAGCAACGGATATGGTGACGGATTTACAAGAAATTTTAGCAAATATAATTTAATGACGGCAATATGAGAAATATCAATGATTTTCCTATAGATTCCAAACCTGAAATATGACTATTTATATCGATTTAGCGACGAAAATTCTTCACATAGGTTGTCGTTGATTAGTGATGGATATAAATTTTTTATGCTAAAAAAATAACGACGATAGTTTTAGCTACTGAAAAATATTGTCACAAATTCATCACTAAAATAAAATAGTGACGAAAATTGATGATTTAGCAATGCAAAATTTCATTGCTATTTTCCGATTTTCTTGCTGTGAAAAACCAAAATAATATATACATATTAAGAGAGATAAGTATCTTGAATCTTCAAATCAATATCCATAGCATCAACTGAGAAGAAACCCTGGTATAACTAGCTACCAAGATTATAATATCTAAAAGAACATACCTTTAGCAGCATCATAACCAAATTTTGATCGTCTTGCTCCAACAATTTGCGAAGAACCGTAGCAGAATCAAATCAAGCATTTGAAACTATTGTATGTGCCAGAGCTTGCAGCAATGCATTTTGAGTTGTCAGGTATTACTTGATTGTAAGCAAACCCTTAAAGAACTGCAGGCTGACATATCCCGAACCTTGAGAGCATTCTGGATTATTTGAATGCCTTCTTTTCCATCTTGATTTTTAGCTTGCAGGTTTTCTAGAGCTTTTGTGCAATACAAAAAGGCAACGCCATCACCTAATTATGCAACAAATCATGTTCAGATTTTGAAGAGGTATTAACTGATGAAATTCCACTTACCAGGCACAATACCCTCTTCCACTGCTGCTCTATTAGCAGTCAATGCATTCATTAACCTATCTTTCCTTTCTCTAACTTCTGCCGCACTGGCACCCCCAACCTGCAAGAAGACTAGTAATTGATGGGTCCATCTTAAGATGAACGTGCTAATCTAAGAACTAATAATGATGAATAACAGACCTTGAAAACAGCAACACCACCAGACAGTTTTGACAATCGTTCCTGTGCTCTCTCCCGGTCATAACGGCAGTACTCCTCTCCATGGCTGTCCTTAGCTAAGAAAAAATACGCAGATAAGTAGATTTAGAAAGCTTGTTAAAAAAAAAAAAAAAAGTAGAGAAAAGTCTTAGCTTGATTACTCTTTTAAAGTCATCACAAGGGTATAAAACATAAAACTTCTTTTCAATCACAAACAGGTAAAAAAACAACTTTTCGCACTACCAATTGTTCTACTTTGCAGATGCTAGTTATTAACGCTGCTGATTTTTTGAAAATTGCTAATACATTCTTCTCGATAATATTTGTTATTATATAATAGTTAAATATATTTTATATCCTAAAAATATTCAAAATTTAAATATGCTTCAAAGAAAAAAAAATTATTGATGAACATTTTAAATATTTGATATAAAACATGTTTAACTATGATATAGTAACAAACATTGATGTGAGAGTGTGTTGATAATTAACAAAAATAAGTAGGGGTAATAACAAATTTGATGGTAGATTTAGCATAAATTTTTTTTTTTTAAAAAAAAGGATTGATAAGATAATTTTTGAAAAGTAAATTATAAATTAATCCCTCTATTTTCGAGAAAAGAATTAATAAATTCTTATTATTTTAAAAAATAATTATTTAGTCTTTATATTTTTAAATTTTTTTTGTAATTTAATCTCTTTTTTTTCAATTTATTTTTATTTTTTAAGAAATAGAAAAAAATAAGTACAAAAAAATAAAAGAATTGATGAAATAAAATGACATTTTATGAAATAAAATAATATTAAACTAAACATAACCAACACTAATTAAGAGATTAAATAATTAATTTTTAAAACAAAAAAGATTAATTAATTTATTTCTAAAAAAAAAAGAAGTAATTTATAATTTACTCTAATTTTGAAAAACTTTATGAACATCCGTGTATGGGGGACGTCAAGTAGGTAGTTGGCATATTATGCTAGTCCTACATTTTCATGAATCTTATCATGCAACTCAATTTAAAAAAAAAATTTGTCAATTATTGTATAATTGGAGTGAGAACACCTTCATCGTGTAAGTAAAAAAAAAAAAACTGTTGTGGAAAAAAGATTTGTTTATAAACAAGCAGACCAATGATTCACTATTCTAAAATCTTCCTTGCTCTTGTGATTTGTGCATATTAGAACCCTGGACTAGTTTAGTTTTTACGCCTTAGTCGGGCCAAGTTAATCTTTTCTATTCCGAGGTTGGACTAAGGTACTACAACACTCACTGAAAAGGCCTAAACATAATCATGGAAGACTTGTCCCTGGCTTTTGGGCTAGCAACTTCTGTGTACAATAAAGCATAGTCATATGGGCTTGGACTACTTAAGAATGAGTTAGGTCTAATTATCATTTTCAAACAGCATGAAAAAGCAGACATGCGCATTTCTGTGGGGACTTAGAAAGTGGCCCTCGCTAGCTTGGAACAAAGGTTTCAGAACTTGGTTAAAGATAGATGAAAAAAAATTCTCTTTAGATTGTGATTGAGATTGAGAATGATATTTTGATTCAGTATACTGGTCAGGTCTTTCAAAAATTGAAAGAAATGGTCCACCCAACACATTCTCTTTAGCCCTCCCCTTGTACTACTATGCTACTTTTCAATTGAACTCTGAACCAAAAAATGAGATCGAGAATATAGGATGCATGGAGACAATCGCTGTGACTTTTTGTACTAAAGCACAAAACCATCCACGAGACATGATTTGGACTTTTGGCATGGGGATAGCTAGCTTTGCTCCCCTGTTCATCAGAAGAGCCATGCTCGAACAGAAAAATTGTACATTTTGGCCCCACCAATTTATTTATTACTTCCAAAACATGTGAGTAGCAAAACCATTTGTTGACATTTCTTACTTCTTTTCAGAGGTCCTAGTCTCCCAGATTCCATTATCTTGAACAGTATTTTACATAGATAGATTTTGTTGATTGTGTTCTACTTTTCTTTCTAGTTTATTGTATCCCATGATCCTGGTAAAAATGTGGCAAGCGACTTACCTTTTGCACCTGATTCGCTTTTATCTTGACTAGATTATGTAATAAAAATCTATTAGCACTGCATGTTTTAAATGCAAAGAGCCAAATATATTGTGTTTACTGCTTTAAATGGAAAAACATGTGGTAATATATGTCCTGATGAAGAAACAGTGCATATTAAACCCAATTGTATTTTATTTTAATTTTTTAGTTTTACTTGTTGTATTTAAAGGATTTTTTTTCTTTCATTACTGATCCTAGAATTCGAACTTATGAAATAAATAAGTAAGATATCTTTTTAACAATAGGATCAATATTTTGGAGTTAACCGATTGTACAGTAGTAGCAGCGTAATTTATATGTAAGTGATTATGAGAATATATAAAAAGGTGCTTTATTTAATCAATTTAAGCAACTTGAGTTGATTTTCTCTAACCATTCGTTCAAAATACCTACCATTTTCATGATTGTGACAAACAGTAGAGGCCATAAATGTTCCAATCGGAAATTAACAAAACAACGAACGTGGATGATGTTTACGTTTGGCTTTAATTAGGAAAACAGCTCTTTAATTAATATTTTGGACAATCTACTTCAAGCATCCTCAATGCTTAGTTTTACATTCAGTTGGAGGAGTTAGTGAAATTGCTTGAGAGTTTTTTGGTGAACTGAAATGCATGCTTTTAATTAGTGAATGAGGTTTTAGACAATATTGCACTGGAATTGTAAGTTGATCTGAACAATTAATTGTCTGGTACCAGTTAGTACTTACCATGCATATTCTATCTTAAATTCAAGATCTTAGGAAAAGAGAATTGGTGGTAGGTAGCACCATGCAAGTGCACGATTACCTGCCACATATTTTCTTCATGTGAAGGATTTTGTGGGGTTTAGAGTCGGCAAGCCAACTGGCACTCCGTGTAGCGCCACATCTAATTCTCTACGAGGAAATTTAAGTTTAGAATCTGATTAATTATAAGGATTATAACTTATAAGCTCAGACTACACAAACATGACCTGTCCTTCAGCCTAAAATTTGGAACGTCTTCAGATAAGCGCAAAAACAAGTCCAATTACTTCAAAGCTTGGGTATTGTCGCTACGTGACGTCGGACGAGGACCCCAAAAGAAAATTATTGTCCGAGCTTTAATTATTTACAAAATTATTTACGAGTTTTGGAGTCGTCACACTAGTATTTAAGGAACTAGGAACCTAAAAGTAAGCACTTGGTTCGGAGATTCTTATGGTAAGAATTTGGTTACGCTTTTAGGAAGATATTTAATCATCTAAAAATGTCTTTTTCGAAAAAAAGTATCATGCATGGTTTACTTCTAAATTATCTCCTAAAATCTATGTCAAACTATTTTTCTAAATTTTAATCTCCTATTTTCTTTTAGACTAAGTGAATTTTTTAGTTTTGGACGTGGTATCATATTGAAACGATCGTCGGTCCCTTCGTTGGGTGACATATCGATTCAAACATAGGATCCATTAAAAGCCTCGACACAACCGGCGTGTCGGAGGACGTCTTGATTAAAAGGTGATTTTTGGTGACGTCGGTCCCTATCAAATAGGAGGCTTCGTCGAAAGTTTTGAATTTTGTGACGTTGATCCCAATTAGATAGGAGACTTCGTCGAATTTATTTATTTATTTATTTTTGTGGCGTCGGTCCCTACCAAGTAGGAGGCTTCACTCAAATTTCTAGGAATTTTTTTTTATGACGTCGGTCCCTATAAGATAGGAGACTTCGTCAAGATTTTTTTCTAGCAATACATGTTAAAGAAAATAAAATAAAAAAAGATTAAAATAAAAAATCTAAATTAATACCTAAAAATGACTAGAAATAAAAATAAACAAAGTTGAAAAAATAAAAAAAATCATCCTATATAAACGGGTTAAAAAATGAATGGATAATAAAAATAAAAATAAAAAAATCATCCTATGCCTAAAATATTAACCCACAACTTTTACTTTTTTTTTTTTTACTCATCCCTTGTTTTTTCCTTCCTTTTTTTTCTTCCTTTTGCTTATTTATTTTTATTGCCCTTTTTCTCTCTTTTTTTTAGCATCGAGTCGGGCCTCTTTTTTTTTTTTTTTTTTTTTGGAGAAAGGGTGCGGGCTAGGCTGATTTTCTTTTTTTTTCCTTTTTTTCTTTTGCCTCGGGTTGGGTCGGGCTAAAATCGATCCAAGCCCACGAGCGTTTGCTTTTCGTTTTTAATTGTTGGGCTTAAGCCCGAAACGGGCCGGGTAAACAAACTCGACAAAAACGGATCAAACACCTAAAAACTCTCCTCTCTCCTATTCTTCTCAACCTTCTTCTTCTCTCTCTACTTTCTAGATTTTCCCAAAAATTTAAAGCACTCATTTCGGACGAATAATTATCAACACCGTCACATACCCTTCGCCTTGATCACAAACCGGGACTTAAACTCAACAAATAATCAAACAAACAACTGGAATTATAAATCACCTAATCGGTAAAAAAGAACAAACCTTACGTGTTAGGTTGGTGATTGCTTGTTGATTTTACGAGTAAGATTGATCGCCTCATACTCGATTTGGTGAAGAGGGATCTTGGGGATTTGTGGATGAACCGAAAGACTCTGCCCGAAATCTCTAATGGAAATGAAAGAAAGAAACATGTGGACCAAATCCGGAGTTTGAAGACAAACCCGGAAAAATGAAGAACGAAGAAAGCCGAAACCCAACTCGTCCGTAAACGTGAAGAACAAAAATTGAGAATGGAAGAATTACACTTTGAATTTCCAACAAGGAGATGAAGAAAACTATGAAAGTAGAAATTTAACCTAAAGGAACACAAACAAAGAACTAGAAAGGATTGATCGATGATGAACCGAAACCCAAAAAACAAAGAACACAAAGAACCGAAACCTAGAAACCCAAAAAATGCAGATGACCAAAAACTAGAAATTAAGCCTTTTGCTTTTGATTTTCGAAACCTCTCTACCTGAATTAGTCACCTAATTTTTCTCCCCCTTTTTCCCGAAATTCAACTCATTTTATAGCAAAAAAATTCCTTAAAATTGAATCTAAATCCTCGAATTTTCTCGTCAAAATTTTTCCTCTTTAATTCATGATTAATGTGAAATCAAAACGAGAAAATTTTCATTGTTTCTGTTAGTGTTAGTTTTGGCAACAAAATCCACGATTAATACACAATCAAAAACAAGAAATTCATGGAGGATTTGGGTAGATTCTCCAAAAGATTTTCGAAGAGAATTTGCCTTGGAGCGAACGACGAGTCGTCTTCTCTATTTATGTCCTGTCGTTCGCTCCAAACTTTCGGTTTGGTCCTTGCGTTTCAATTTCAGCAATTACATCCCTCTGCGAAATAATTTCAGCACAATCTCATCAATTAGGTCCCCGAAGGTGCAATTTAAGGCCTAAACTTTTTAATTGACTCGATTACACCCCTAATTACTTCGATTAGTGTCCCTAAATGAATTTTTTTTTGTTTTTTATCATTGTCTTTCTCTTTTTTTTTAGTAAATTTTGAATTAAAAAAATAAAATAAAAAAATAAACATAAATAAACATAAATAAAAATAAAAATAAAAATAAATAATACAAAAAATAAAAAATAAAAATAAAAAAAAGAAAAAACGATTTTGTAAAGAGGCGACTTACCCCGAGAATTAAATGTTCGAGAAAAAATTGGCAATCTTGCCTCGCTAAATTGAGTTAATTGCCTTTACCCAAAAGTGGTTGTTCAACTTAGGGTTTCGCACTTGGCCGTGGTCTATTATGAGGTGACCATACCCGAGGTGGATTTATGAGGAGTATTCCTTCTCCAATACTTTTGTATCCGTTGGTATTACAATGTGCTCGAAAACAAACTCGAGCATACTAGTTAGCAAGGTACCTATAAGAAACATAAGCCACCTCGCTCGAATCCCCTTGTTTGACTTCTCTCTTTCGACTATTAGACGTCAATCTACTATCGGTATTCTAAGCTCCGTGGCCCTACCCCTTAATCACGTTTTTGAACTTGGTTGATCTACCCTTCGAAGTTTATGAGGAGTACATTAGTCCCCTTTTATCCATTGATGGTAATGGTCACTCCCTAGCTTGATCAGTCGTCTTCGACCGCTTATGGGGAGGATGGTGGATTAGTTGCTACTTTGGTGACCTTTCTTGTAACTTGAGATTCTATATGCTTTTTGAAATGTTTGACACTTTTCCCTTTCGTGATTTTTCTCCTTCATAGGGAAAGCTAGGTAGATTTTCTTCGGAGGTTTTGGATTCAAAGGTCGAGTAAAAACCCATCGGACTCGTGGACTTGTCATATAAATGTTTTAAGGACGAAATAATGGTGTTTTTTGGTTCGAATGCTCGAGCTTTAACGGTGGAAAATCATAGGTTCGGTGATAGAAGATATTTTTTGCCCCCAAGTATTAGCACCAACCATGATTTTGACTAGCGTATGCTCCGATTGTGACTATCGGTTCAATAGAAATTCTTTTGTAGGAGCTCACGAATTTAACACTCATCCAACTCGGTTACTTGTCTCTAGTTAGAAAGGACTTTTAGTGGTCCGTAATGTAGCCTAAGGCATGGTTTCTTGAAGAATAGAGAAAATAGGCTCAAATAGTGTTTCAAGATTCGCTTGACATAGGACCACTCTTTTTTTTAATTTTTTTTATTTGAATCGGATTTGATTGGAGGCATGTTTGATTGTGATCTTGTCAACCTAACTCGAGATTGGTGTTTGTGAGGTGATCTACTCTTTTCTCTAATGAAGTAGGAACCCTTTTTGGAAGCTTTGGTCTTTTTTTTTTTTTTTGAGGTGCATGGAAAGATCATGACCTTATTCCTCCTTCCTTTTCAATCCTCTTTAGTAGTGACTCATTTTTGGGTTTTTTAGATCACAAGTTGTTTGGTGACATGCCTCTCAAATCTTTTTTTTTTTACCCCTAGTGTGAGGGGTGATCCAAGTCCGGGTTTCATGAAGAAAAAATAGAAAGCTCAAACTTGGGTTTCAATGGATATGTTTTATATAAGTATGATAAAATTCTCAAGAAGGCTTTTCCTCATCCTAAACGAGATATCGATCCGTACGAGCTTTATTTTCTTGAACCCTTTTTATTAGAATAATATTAAGATAGGACCTACAAATCTAAACATTTGCTATGTCATTTTCATGGGCGGTGCCATAGAAGCAATTTGGGACATGTACCAATGAAAAAAGATTATGGCTCGATTTTTTTTTGCATGTTGCATGATGAGCCTCGAGTGTCAACAAGACATACTCATTCCTTTTCACCGGGTTCAACATTTTATTTGTCTATTATTGGACCAATATAATGTTGAGCGATCACCTCTGTCTTGACATCTTGGTTGCTTTTTCCCGGTTCCGAGTAATCTTTATATGTTTGAAGTGACTCTAGTTCAAAAGGCATATAGATCCTAAGTTCTTCCAAGGATCATCGATTTTTTTGGGAGAAGATCAAGCTCGTCGTTCATTAAGTAAAACACTCGTTATAACATCTTAATTGACTTGTGTGTTATTTATAATATTAATAAAGATCATGAAATGACAAAAGAGGTGATGTGTTTATGGGGTCAAGGAAACGAGAGATGGAAAGAAGAAATGCAATGTACATTTTTAGCCTCGAATTTTATTCTTTATTTCATGAAGAAGAAAGCAACAACCCTCAAGCATAATATTTCTTAACCGCATCGAATTTATAGGTTTGACTATGTTCTCCCCATCCATATCGGTCAAAAGGAGTGCTCCCCGAAAATACTTTTCTCACTACATAAGGGTCTTCATAGTTGGGTGACCACTTGCTTTTATTCTCCCTAGGTATCGGTAAAACTTTCTTAAGCACCGGATCTCCCTCTCGAAATTCTCTTAGTCGAACCTTCTTGTTGTATGCGTTGGCCATCCTTTTCGATACATTCTTGCATGACAAATGGTTACTAGCCTCTTTTCATTGATCATGTTCAATTGTTCATATCCGATCCGAGCTCATTCTCGCTTCTTCCAATTGTGTCTCCATGAGTACTCTAAGAGAAGGGATTTTTACCTCCAAATGCATCACCGCCTCCATCTTATAAACTAAAAAATATAGTGTTGCCCCCGTGGATGTTCTTACAGTCGTACGATATACATATAGGGCATATGAGAGCATTTCATACCGGTCTCGTACATGACAATCATCTTCTATACGATCTTTTTGATATTCTTGTTTGTAGCTTCAATCGCCTCGTTCATCTTAGGTCGATAGGGTGTTGAGTTCGGATGTTTAATTTTTCACCTTCCGTATAATTCTTCGATCATCTTTCCATTGAAGTTCGAGCATTATCGGTGATTATCGTGTCGAGTAAACCATATCGATAAACCAAACTCTTCTCTATGAACCGCTGGATCACCTTCTAAGTGACATGAGCATAAGAAGCGAGCTTCAACCCATTTGGTAAAATAGTCAATTGCCACCAAGATGAAATGATGATCGTTGCTTGCTTTAGAATTAATAGGCCTAATGACATCTAAACCCCACATGACGAAAGGCCAAGGTGATACCATATTATTAAGTGGAATAGGAGGAGCGTTGATTCAATCTCTATAGACTCGACACTTATGGCACTTGCGAACATACTCTATGCAATCCCTTTCCATTGTCAACCGTAAATATCCGTATCGTTGTATCCGATGGGTCATAGTGTGACCGTTTACATGAGTTGTACAAATTCCCTCATGGACCTCTTCAATCACTCTCCTAGCCTCAACTACATTCGGACACCGAAGTAATGTCCCATCAAAACTCCGTTTGTATAACACTTCACCATCTAGGTAAAAACCCATGGTCGACCTCCTCAAGGCCTTCGATTTGTCTTAGAGATACGTAGAGGATACTCTTGATTTTTAACGGACATCCGAATGTCATGGTACCATGGCTTCCCATCTATTTCCTCCTCAATAGCACAACAATGGGTCGGTGTGTTTTTTGTCTCAATACAAATAGGTTGTACCACGACTCTAGGATCAAGTCGAGTCATCGAGGCTAGAGTTACCAATGCATCAGCAAATTAATTCTTGTCCCTTCTCATATGAGTAAATTCAATTTCATCAAACTCCTCGGCTAATTTGATAAGATTAACTCGATAAGGCTTTAGCTTCTTATCTTTGGCTTGTCATTCCCTTTTACTTGGCATATTATCGGCATCAAATCACCATATACTTCAAGCTTTGTGATCTCTCTCTCTCTAGTTGCCTCCGGATCGTGAATGCAAGCTTCATACTCGGCTATATTAGTGGTATAATCAAAACAAATTCGGATGGCTATTGGATATCGCTTACCATCCGACGAGATCGAACAACCCCTACACCATTACCCGATACATTCATCGCCCCATCAAAGTACATGGTCCATTTCTCATTGCATGACTCGACCACTACAACTTCGGATGCCATGATATCTTCATCGGGAAAGTCAAAATCTAACTGTTCATAATCATCGATCGCATTCTCCGTCAAATGATTCACAATCGCACTCCCTTTTACTAACTTTCTAGTCATGTACACAATGTCGTATTACGCCAATAACACTTGCCATCTTGTAATTCTACTTGATAAATATGGTTTCTCGAAGATATACTTTAGAGGGTCTATTTTCATGATCGGCCATGTCGTGTAATACAACATATATTGCTTGAGTCGTCGGGCACTCCATACCAAGCCATAACACATCTTTTCTAAGGTATTATACTGGGACTTATAGTCCGTGAATTTCTTACTCATAAAATAAATTGTTTGCTCCTTCCTTCCGGTATCATCATGCCGACCTAAAACACGACCCATTGCAAACTCCGTTACTCGTCGGATACAAAATCGGAGGTCGATCGAGCATCGATGGGACCGATAGATGAGGGTTTTGCGGATATTGCTTGATCTTATCAAAAGCAATCGGCATGCATCATCCTAAATTCCTGGATTTTTCTTTCTCAACGAGTCTAAAGATGGGTTCATATGTCACCGTGAGTTAAGAGATGAATCGAGCTATGTAGTTCAACCGATCCAAAAAATCTCGAACTTTCTTTTCACTCTAGGGTGTTGGCATTTCTTGGTGGCTTTGGCTTTATCGGGATCCACTTCTATCCCCCTACTACTCACGACAAAATCTAGCAATTTTCCCGACTTGACCCTAAAAGTACACTTGGCGGGGTTCAACTTCAATCGATACTTTCTTAGTCGTTCGATTTTTTTATGCATCATGTCATGGAAAAGAACGACCATAGCCCATTGGTAAGTCGCCCTAGCATTCTTCGGACCGAACGACATGACCTTGTAACAATAAGTCCCCCATGGGATGATGAAAGTGGTCTTCTTCATATCTTCCTTTACCATCTTGATCCGATTGTATCCCGAGAAACCATCCATGAAGGAGTAAGTAGAATTCTTTGCGAGCATTGTCTACCAACATGTCAATGTATGGTAAGAAAAAATCATCTTTAAGACTAGCTTTGTTTAATTTTCGAAAGTCGACACACATTCCGATCTTTCTATTTTTCTTGCTAACCACCATGATGTTTGACACCTACGTTGGATATTTGATCACCTTGAGAAAACCTACGTCAAACCGTTTGATGACCTCTTCTTTAACCTTCATAAGGACATCCGGCCTCATCCTCCTTAACTTATGCTTTATCGGTTTATGATCGGGTAATATTGGAACCCCGTGTACCACTATACTAGTATCTAGACCGAGCATATCCTCATACGACCGGGTAAACACATCTATATATTCATGCGGTAAAATGATCGGACTCTTCTTTTCTCTTTACGAAATCAAGGTCCTAATTTAAAGTTCTTTTTTGTTCTCTTTTTTCCCCACATCGATGATTTCTAACTCTCTTGATGGGGTTTTATAGGCCGTTCGGATAGTTCTACAATCTTGATAAATTCATCGATGTCTCTCTCTTTTTCATCCATAGTAATCAAATTCTCATCAAATTCAGCCAAACATATTTGATGCAATTATTTTGGGTTTTTAGAGGATATTCATTTTTTATATCCCCGAAAGTAGAAAAAAATGCGGAAATAAAAGGGATGAAAAAGAAAGGACATAAAGTTGAAAGAAAATTCATGATCTTATATTAATATTAGAAATAAATGCTCCACACAAGTCTTTCTCGGTACCTTAAGCTAGATAACCGAGAGATTAAGATAAAAATAAAAAACGAGTGAATTACTCAATAATGTATGTAGGCAAAATCTCTTTCTCCTCCTAATTTTTGAGCCTCTCGCTCAATGCTCATTTCTTGATCGGCAAGTCGATAGGCGGCATATCCTCTACGGCATTGGCGGTCGGTTATGGCGAGCATCATTGCTTGAGGAGCGACCATTAACATCTCGAGGCCATCGACCTCTTCGTCTTCGGCTCTTCGTCCGGATAGTTGATGGATAGATCAACCATTTTTGCCCCCAAATTCACCACTTCTTGACTCGATTGATGACGCAAGCAAGGTAGGGAAAGGTAGCTCGAATATGAGGAATAAACATCTTCTCTTCATAAGGCTTTCGACCCTCGATTCTAGCCAATCGTTTTTCCTTTTTAAGGTCCGAAGCTCTTAGATAATCCTTTCTAGTGGGCTTGAACCCTAGCCCAAAATGATGCTCCGAATTAGCTCCACTTACTCGCTCCCCATGTTCCATCACCGAGATCTCTACTCATTGAGAATCCGCACCTCACCAAGTATTTTGTTGCCATTTTTACGAGCATTAGGTACTCTTGGTTGTCTCAATACGACATAATCGGGTACTCAATCCGTGTTCACGATTTCAAAAGCATGCGGATTACCATCTCGACTCCCTTCGACCTCAATGTAAGGTATCGACACATTTTTAAACAAAGGCAATGCTTCTTCCGTCATTATCGTAACCAACTTGCCATTCGTCACATACTTAAATCTTTGGTGTAGCGACGATGCCACAAGCACTAGCCGAGTGGATCCATGGCCTTCCCAAAAGCATATTGTATGATGGTTTTATGTCAATAACTTGCATAGTGACTTGAAATTGATTGGATCCAATGTCCAAGTTAATGTTGATATCTCCTATCATTTGCCTTGGAGACCCATCATAAGCTCCAGCCATCATGCTACTTGGACGCATATGAGATGCATCCACGAGCAACCGATGCAAAACCATCTTAAGGAAGACATTCAAATCAAACCCATTATCAATTAGCACCTTAGCAATCATGTGGTCCTTACACTCGACCATAATGCGTAACGGTTTATTGTCTCCTGTGCCTTCGGGGCCTAACTCATCTTCGAGAGAATGACAAGTAGTTGGTTGTTTAAATCCTTCCCATCAAATGTTTCATGTTATCCAAAGTAACATCATGAAGGACATACGCTTCATTCAAAACCTTTTACAACACCTTCCGATGAGGTTCGAACTCAAGATTAGTGATAATAGAGAGATCTTAGTTGGTGTCTTTTTCGGTTGATCTACCATACTATAATCACTATTTTTCATCACCTTGAGGAATTCAATGGCTTCATCATCATCGACGAGCTTGTTCACTTCTCCTATCTTAGTGAGGTCTATTATTTCCTTATCCTTTTCAAT
Organism: Dovyalis caffra; assembly: GCA_963924115.1. Taxonomy (NCBI): domain Eukaryota; kingdom Viridiplantae; phylum Streptophyta; class Magnoliopsida; order Malpighiales; family Salicaceae; genus Dovyalis; species Dovyalis caffra. Next base: position 12,650,243 of record CAWUPB010001194.1, on the reverse strand, counting down.
TCTCTTCAACTCTTCTAGGGTATAACATCTCTCGCTTCGAGTGAGGCCGGCAGGTGCTAGCATTAAACGATGTGTTTAATACCGAATAAGCATGGCTTACATTATTGTAAGATGGGGCTAGACGGTTCTTCGATCCGGATAGAATCATTCTAGGAGGCTCATTACCCATTGGTTTATACCTATAAACTTCTTCCTCTATTAGTGAGACCATCCCTACCGGTGGTCCCTCCCCATTTTTCTCAAATCGCAAAGTGCCCAAAATTACCATGGTCTTCACCTCTTCGTGAAACTTCTTACAACCGTCGATATCATGCCCTTCCATCCGGTGGTATCTACGATATTAATATTTGTCCTTCTCATTTTGATTACCAACCAGCCTTCTAAGATAGCTAGTTTGGGCTAGCATCAAAAACAAGGTATCCATCGATACTCTAACCTTCCTCTCTTCTATATCAACCTTCGTCTCTTCAAGTGTTACCATGCTTACATTCCCTCCTTCACTAGCATGATTCGAAAGTGGATTAGTGTTGACATTGGGGGTGTTGGAATCGTCAAAACTTATCCAATTGTGCTTGATAAGGAACCTCACCTTTCTCTTAAAAGCCGGAAAGTCTTCAATGGAATGGCCGGTAATACCACCGTAGTACTCACATTGTTTATTTTCTTCATACCGGGATGGGAAAGGAGGTCGTACGAGCTCGGCAGAAATAGGGACCACTCGACTAATGTTGACCAGCCGATGGAACAATTCTTTCAAAGAGAATGGGAGAGGTGGTAATGGTTCGTAGTCTTCTTTGTTATAGCTATTATTTCGATTGGATCTGGTTTCGTGGTGTTTGGTTGTGGTTTGGAGGACTCCGGAGTGGCCTAATGGAGCGAGGGAATTGGTTATTTTGATAAGTGGGCATGGTTGAATTGTATTGAGGCGATGGGTTTGGTTGGTAAGGTAAGTAGGTTTGGTTTGGCATGGGGGTCTTATTTGAGTTGCGGTAAAGGTAGCGGCTATGGGATGTGTTTGGTAAGGTGTTTGGGGGTAAAGTACTGGTTGTACTTGATATGGGCTTTAGTGGGTGTATGGTCTCGAATTGTTTCAATTGCTTCTAGGCCCATGCGAGCCGACTTAGTGCACTTCCCCTTCTCTTTTTCTCACCCTCACTCTTGCTCTCTTCTCCATCCCTCCGGAGATCTTTCCGGACTTAATAACTAGTTCAACTCTCTCGACGAATGACCACTACATCGGTAAAGTTGGTTGAGGCGTTCCCAATCGGATATTCAAAGTATGGTGCTTTGAATGTGTTTGAGAAAATTTAGATCAATTCGATTTGGGCAACGACGGATGAATCCGAGCGACCACCTCGCGCCACCTTTGTGCATATTCTTTAACTCGTTTCTCTTAGCCCCTTCTCCATTCCTTGGAGATCCGATCTATTTGGTGCTACCTCCATGTTGAACCGATACTATTTGAGAAATACATCGATAAATCCTTCCACCTTCGAATCTTCGACCCTCTAACCTCATGTACCAGCTCAAAGCTAAACCTCCCAAACTCTCATGAAAGAAATGAATTGGCGACTTTTCATCGTGAACCACTTCCGTCATTTTGCTACGGTAAACCCTCGGGTGAGTCATGGGACACAAGGTTCTCATGTACTTGGGAAAATCCGGCACCTTGAACTTCCTTGGAATCACTACATCGGGCACTAAACACATTTCGGAAGCCCTAATCGGATCGTAGGTGTCCTCCCCTCTATCGCTCTTAGGCGTTCTTCTAATGCCATGAGTCTATCCATACTTGGGCCTTTAACTCGCCTTAGGACCATGAGCTTCCTCTTCTGCAGGATCCGTCGGAGGCATTTACGGGACTCATAGGTCCATGGGATAAGCAAATGTCCCGATAGGGTGTGAACCTTCGGCATGAAAAGTTTTCGATTTGAAGCCCCGATCGATGAGGTGACGGAACAAGCATACTCGTACTTCGGGTTATCCTTGATTCAAGCTATCTCCCCCTCTTAATGCTTGCTCTAACGGGGATGTCATCCTAGTCACACTTTCTTTCAATGAGTTAAACTTTTATTGGCTAATTGGCTCTTGTCATGGTCTTTCTTCGTTCTCCATTTAGCAAGCCCAAAGTCGAGTGTTATAGATGCGCGGAAGGGATTGAGCAGAGCGGCCTATGTTTAATTCCTAGTAAATGAACATAAAATATACATAAATAAATACTATATGCAAATGCATGCTTTTGAATTGGGTTGAATACCTTTCTTCTATTTGTTGCACATTAAATCATGACAAAATCTTATCGAGGACGGATCGGATCAAGTTAGTACTCGGCGAGGGTAAAATTACCCTACGGATACTTGGACGATTAGGGAGATATGAATTGGCCAAATTTCGATCGTGATCTGGATCTTGAAACCATCTCATTAACAACCCATAAAAAAATGAAATAGAAATGAAATAACATTTTTATTGCCATCCAAATCTTTATCACATTCTAAATGTGATTTATTACAATGAAAGAAAAGCCCTATTACATAGGAAAATCCTATTCTAAATTTGGCTACAGACCCCAAGCCTTCATAGGAAATCATGCCATTTATGAGCCTTCGGAGCTTCTCATAAAATAGTTAAACCGCTTTATCTTCCGGGCGAAGGCCATCGGCTAAGAGTTCTATAGTGTTTCGCATTCCCAAAGCATAATCTTTAGCATTCGAGCTTGCAAATGATACTTTATGGTCCTACTTCCTCACTCAATAGTTTCGTTTCTTAAGACATCCCTTTCCTTTATCATTGTTCGTATAGTCATGGCGTGCTCTTCTCTAGATCTAGCCGGTCGTTCTTGATTGACCTTATCTTTTCTTTTCAATTCCTCCACTCGAATACCCAAATAGCGTATTACATCTAATTGGTTAGCCATCCGCGCTCGTGTCGTGTCTCTAAATTCCTTGAGGCTATCCTTCTCATCTCGAAGCTTGTCAACAACTTCCTTTGTCGATTGGAGTTGACTACGAAGCTTCTTGTTTTCTTCCTCTAAAGCCTTCATCGAATAATCTTTAGTATTTAGGATTTCCTCTAACTTCATATTCTTTTAAGCTAGTTCAACCACTCGAGCATTCGGGTCTTTGTTGAGTAACTCATGTTGGGCATTTACTTCTTGACGAACATCCTCCATTGTCTCATTCATCGGTCGAGATGGGCCATCGAATGGTGGCACACGGTATCCTTTCCCTCTAGTACTTTTCCATTTCGGATATCTAGGCGAGGTTCTTCCATCCACTCTTCTTTCGGGAGTGACAATCCCTCTATTTCTCCAAGCGATCGTAGCTCCCTCTAAGAACTTCTTAGAGACCCTCGGATCCTCATAATACTCATTTAAACCAGCTTGTCCTTGGAATGAATTGCTCGAACCCCAACTCGCCTTAAAAACGAGTTCGGACGATGAATCGATACGAGAATAAGCTCCAATTAATGACACCCAAGGAAAGTTACCACAAAAGGTCGTGTAACTCCAAAAGAAGGCATCTCGTGCTCTCTAATGGAATTCGACTTCTCTAAATTGAAGAATAACTCCGCCCACATTGTCTTACCTAATTCGTTGAGGGCGTGACAAGTAAAATTCTCCAACTTAGAATGTAGGTGCCATGGGGTGCGAAAAATACCGTAGGCTTCCCTAGTCACCACGTGGCTCATGGTCCATACAAACAACAATCGAACATAACACCTCAAATGCCCATCTCCTTTTCTTCAATAGAAATTTAATGAAGAGAGGGTTTCGGTTAAGATTGCTGTGGTGGGATTAACCTTCGGAGATACCACACTTTTAAATACGTTGATCGCCTCTACGTCAATCATGTTGTTGGCCGATGGTAATAACACCAATCTATATATTGCTAAGGCCAAGATTCGGAGTTTAACTTGATTATCGGGATATTGTAAATGCTTCATGAATTCCGCTTGAAGGATGTCCCAAAACCAACCTTGAGATTTACCCTCTCGGGTTAGTTGCTTTTTGGCTAAAGTGGTGTTAGTCCCAATCAAACATGCAAAGTTTGATGGAGCGTGTTCGAGCGGATCGTAGAAGTAGACGGCCTCTGTTTTCGAAAATGCTAGCAGAGCCTCATATTCCTCGAGTGTAGGTGACGAGTCTACATTTCCAAAGGTGAAGCAATGGTATTTTGGATCTCAATGGCTTATCATGGCTTGGAAGCATGCGGTCTAAGCCTTGATCTTGATCAAATAAGCTATGTCACCATATATGTCTTCCGGAAATCAAGTTGGTCCTTTGAAGTGAGCATCTCTCAACAACCGAGAAACGGACTAGTGTTGGTTATCCCGTTAGCCAATTTAACCATTTTTGATAATTTTGACATGAAATTCGAAGGCAAACAATCTCCTTCCTCATTTTGGGCCCACTCGGATTTGACTTAAAATCCTCGACCTCATTTCTAATTTCTTCTATCATGATTTAATATGAAGGATAACCCGAAAAACCAAGGGTTAGTATTACCATTATTTGATAATAATTTGTGTCTTAATTAGGTCAACCCTAACGGATAGGATCTAGTTTTTCTATGGTTGGGCAAAACTTGACTAGTCCTAAAGATTTTTCAAGCCTCTAGATCGCCTAAATTATCGGTGAGGCCGACCTCTAACCTTATACATTAGGAGATAGGGGAAGGTTATTCCACCATTTTTCAATGTATAGGGTGAGTTTTAGTCTAAACGAGAGTTTGGAAGAGCATCGATAAACTTTCGTCATACTCGCCTCCAAATCACTCTATCTAATTCTTATTAAGGTTCAGCTCGAGTCCGGAGCATTTAGAGGTTTCCTTCGTGGTGTGTGCAACGAGTTAAAAGAAAAGGCATACAACCTAATTCAAAAATAAATATGCGACAAAAAGAAAAAAATAGATGAAAAAATTTAAATATATACATAAATAAATAAGTAAACAAAATTCAGAAAATAAAATGACAAAAATAAACGTAGGAGATAAATTAAAAACTAAACTTATGGCCTAACTCTAATCCCCGGTGGAGTTGTCATTCGTCGCTATGCGACGTCGGACGGGACCCCCAAAAGAAAATTATTGTCCGATCGTTAATTATTTACAAAATTATTTACGAGTTTTGGAGTCGTCACCTAGTATTTAAGAAACTAGGAACCTAAAAGTAGCACCGGTTCGGAGATTCCTAAGGTAAGGAGTTGGTTACGCTTTTAGGAAGATATTTAATCACCTAAAAGCGTCATTTTTTAAAAAAGGTACCATGCGCGGTTTAGTTCTAAATTATCTCCTAAAATCTATGTCAAACTATTTTTCTAAATTTTAATCTTCTATTTTCTTTTAGACTAAGTGAATTTTTTAGTTTTGGGCGTTGCATCATATTGAAACAATCGTCGGTCCCCTTCGTTGAGTGACACGTCGATTCGAACATTGGATCCACTAAAAGCTTTGACACAACCGATGTGTCGGAGGACGTCTTGATTAAAAGGTGATTTTTGGTGACGTCGCCCCTACCAAATAGGAGGCTTTGTCGAAAGTTTTGAATTTTGTGACGTTGATCCCAATTAGATAGGAGACTTCGTTGAATTTATTTATTTATATATATTTTTTTATGTGGCGTCGGTCCCTACCAAGTAAGAGGCTTCGCCCAAATTTCTAGGAATTTTTTTTTATGACGTCAATCCCTATAAGATAGGAGACTTCGTCAAGATTTTTTTCTAGCAATACATGTTAAAGAAAAGAAAATAAAAAAAATAAAATAACAAATCTAAATTAATACCTAAAAACGACAAGAAATAAAAATAAACAAGCTAAAAAAATTAAATAAATAATAAAAAAATAAAAAAATCATCCTATATAAACGAGTTAAAAAATGAATGGATAATAAAAATAAAAATAAAAATCATCCTATGCCTAAATATATTAACCCACAAATTTTACTTTTTTTTTTTACTCATCCCCTGTTTTTTCCTTCCTTTTTTTTTCCCTTCCTTTTGCCTATTTTTTTTATTGCCCTTTTCTCTTTTTTTTTAGCATCGTGCTTTTTTTTTTTGGATAAAGGGTGCGGTCAGATTGAAATCGAGCCGGCCCCTTTTCTTTTTCTTTTTTCCTTTTTTTCTTTTGCCTCGAGTTGGGTTGGGCTAAAATCAATCCAAGCCCACGCGCGTTTGCTTTTCTTTTTTAATTGCTGGGCTTAAGCCCGAAACGAGCCTCGGTAAACAAACTCGACGGAAAACAAATCAAACACCTAAAAACTCTCCCTCTCTCCTGTTCTTCTCAACCTTCTTATTCTCTCTCTACTTTCCAGATTTTTCCGAAATTTAAAGCACTATTTCGGACGAATAATTATCAACACCTATCACATACCCTTCGCCTTGCTCACAAACCAGGACTTAAACTCAACAAATAATCAAACAAACAATTGGAATTACGAATCACCTAATCACTAAAAAAAGAACAAACCTTGTGTGCTTAGCTTAGTGATTGCTCGTTGATTTTGCAGGTAAGATTGATCGCCTCGCACTCGATTTGGTGAAAAGGGATCTTGGGGATTTATGGATAAATCGAAAGACTCGCCGTAAATCTCTATTGGAAAAGAAAGAAAGAAAAATGTGGACCAAATCCGGAGTTTGAAGACAAACCCGGAAAAATGAAGAATGAAGAAAGCCGTAAACCCAACTCGCCTAGAAACGTGAAGAACAAAAATTGAGAATGGAAGAATTGCGTTTTGAATTTCCAATGAGGAGATGAAGAAAACTATGAAAGTAGAAATTTAACCTAAAGGAACACAGAATAAAGAACTAGAAAGGACTAACCGATGATGAACCGAAACCTAGAAAACCAAGAACACGAAGAACACAAAGAACCGAAACCCAGGAACCCATAAAATGCGAGTGACCAAAAACTAGAAACTAAGCCTTTTGCTTTTGATTTTCGAAACCTCTCTACCCGAATTATTCACCCAATTTTTCTCCCCCTTTTTTTCCCGAAATTCAACTCATTTTATAGCTAAAAAATTTCCTAAAATTGAATCTAAATCCCTAAATTTTCTCGTCAAAATTTTTCCTCTTTAATTCATGATTAATGTGAAATCAAAACAGGAAATTTTCATTGTTTCCTGTTAGTATTGGTTTTGGCAACAAAATCCACGATTAATACACAATCAAAAACAATAAATTCATGGAGGATTTAGGCGAGATTCTCCCAAAGATTTTTGGAGAGAATTTACCTTGGAGCGAACGATAGGTCGTCTTCTTCATTTCGATCCTGTCGTTCGCTCCAAACTTTCGGTTTGGTCCTCGCATTTCAATTTCAGCAATTACACCCTCTACAAAATACTTTCAGCACAATCTCATCAATTAGGTCCCCGGAGGTGCAATTTAAGGCCCAAATTTTTTAATTGACTCGATTACACCCTTAATTACTTCAATTGTGTCCCTAAATGAATTTTGTTTTTGTGTTTTTCATCATTTTCTTTCCTTTTTTTTCTTTTTTTTTTTTTATAGTAAAATTCGAATTAAAAAACAAAATAATAAATAAAATAAAATATAAATAAATAATACAAAAATACAAAATAAAAATTAAAAAATAATAAAATAATAAAAAGGAAAAAAACAAGAAGAAAATTTGGGTTATTACAGGTGTGTTCATATTCCAATTCTAGAGAAGACTGATTAATTTCTTTTGTAAATTCATCGATTTCGTCTAGATGGCCTGGGTTTAGAAAATGTGCCGTATGAACACATCTTTTGATTTTTGTTTTTCAAGACTGCAATGAAATTTGCAATTCCATATTCAGTCCACATGTCTATATCTCAATGGGTAATTCATGTACTATGTAAAGTTTGCTCATCTAATGATGAGTTTTTTTGGCATAATAAACGTGTATAGTATTATGCTTAAAAAAAAAATTGTATTGAAATGTCCCTTCTTGCATCCCATCAACCACTCAACTTAGATGCCGTAATGTGGATTTATTGTTACACAACCGACCCCATCCAACGCCCCCGCACACCCCCCACATTTTTTTTTCTCATTTAGACTAAACATATTACTTTAATTTTCCTGTCTTAATATCATCCCTCTATCCTTTTTTTTTTAAAAAAAAATTTTAATCTAATTTAAATAAATAAATTTTGAAAAAAATGAAAATAAATTCGGTCGTTTTCTCAAAAAAATTTATATTAAAAAAAGGTGAATTTAAAAATATTTTTTATGAATTTATATTTATCTCTATGATAGTAAGTAAATTTTAAGTATAAAATAATATATTTATAGTATTTTTTTAAAATATGAAGAGAATTTTAGTTAATTTTTAAATTTATGAATGATATTTATAATTTTACAACACCTCAAAAGAGTATTGTAATTTACTTATTTTTATTTTATAAACTTTTTAAATTTTAAAAATTAATTAAATTTTTCTTTATATTTTAAAAAAATACTATAAACATTTCATTTTGTACTCAAAATTTGCTTACTATCATAGAGAGACATTTAAAAAAAATACTCTAAATATTTTATTTTATTCTTGAAAGTTGCTTATTATCGTAAAGACAAATTTAATCCTATAAAGTATAATTTGGATAAAAATATATATTTTTATGTTCACTTTTTTTTTAAATTTTTAGAGTAAATGACAGGATATATCTTCATCTTTTTTCCTATTATTTTATTTTATTTTTAAAAAATCATTTATTTAAATTTGGTAAAAAAAAATTAAGATGGAAAAATAGAGCAAAGGAATAAGATTAAGAGATAAAAAAATTTAACACCATTGGTCCTAAAGTTAATGAAAGGGCGATCTTAAAATAAAAACTAAACATAAAAGGATGAACTAAAGACAAAAAATAAAAAAATATAATAAGAGAGAGAGAGAGCAACATGTAATCATTAACCTCATTGTAATAACCCAAAATTTACTCATTTTGTTTTATTATCTTTTATTCATTTATTCCTATTTTTTATTTTATTTTATTTTATTTTTATTCTATTTCATTTTATTCATGTCGAAATTTATTACAAAGAAAAAAAAAGAAAGGAAAAAATAATAAAAATACAAAAAAGAAAGGAAAGTAGGTAGAAAATGCAAAAAAATATTCATCGAGGGGCATAATTGCATTTAAAGAAAGGTGAATTGAGATAATTCAAGGTATAATCGGACCAACCGAGAAATTTAGAACCCGAATTACACCCTACAAGGACTCGATTGATAAAATTGCCCTTTACAAAGACTAAAATTATATCACATGAGGACATGATTGCTGGCAATTGAAATTTACGAGGACCAACTTGGAATGTCGGAGCGAATGACGGGACTACAATGGAGTGGATGACCTGTCGTCCATCCCAATGCGATTCTCGCCAAAAATCTTTGGAAAAATCTGCCCAAATCCTTCGCAAATTTCCTATTTTGATTTTGCATTAATCATAGATTCTTGGTCAAAATATATACCAACATAAAATCAAGTAATGACCAAATTTTCCGTTTTGATTTTGCATTAACCATGAATTAAATAGGAAATATTTTGAGAAAAAAATTAGGATTGAGATTTGATTCTAAGAGAAATTCTAGGAAGTTTTTGGCTATAAAACGGGTTTGATTTCATAGGAAAAAAAGGGAGAAAAATTATGGGTCGAGAGTGAGTGAAAAGCAAGAAAAAGTGTTAGGAATAGACAAAATTGGATTCTCGCATTTCCCGGGTTTTATGGGTTTTTCTAGGTTGAGTGTTCTTCGTGTTCTTCGTTTCGGGATCGAGTTCATCCTCTTTTGGACTCATTGCTCGATCTTTCTAGGTTTAGGTTAAATCATCATAAGTTTCTTGACTTCAATTTTTGGGTTTGAAGTTTTAATTAACGTTTTTTTGGATATTTCCCCATCAATTTTTCCGGGTAGTGTTTGAACGTTCTTGGCATTCTAGGTTTTGCATTTTGAAAGTTCATCACACTAGTGAACTTTAATCCCTCGACCTTGAACTCGTATGAGCATCCAAAATCCATTGAAGGTTCCTTAACTTCTCCAAAAATGTCCTAAGGGTCGATTTCTGTCCAAGTTTTTTGTTTTCTCTTCAATTGTCGACTTAACCGTACTAGGTCCGTATTCATCATTTTTTTTTGTGCTCTTTTTTTAGTTTTTTGATTCAATTGCTTTTACATTCCAAATGTTAGTTTTGTAATTTGTTTAAGCTTTAGGTTTATTTTTTACTTGTGATCGAAACAGGAGTATAAAGGTTGCATGTTAATTGGCTCATTTATCCGAAATCGAGTTCTTAGTTATGGGGAAACTAGAAAATAGAAAGAAAAAGGGAAGAATAAGAGAGAGAAAGGGTTGAAGGCTGGAAAATGTGGGTTTTGATCTAAAAAAGGGAGAATAAAAAATGGAACTCGTTTGTGGGCTTAAGGTTCAGCTTGGTTTCTTGAAAAGAAAAAATGGTGGAGTCCAGCCCGTGTCCCTTATCCCAAATAAAAAAAAACCCCCCAAAGAGAAAAAAGGGATGGCTGGTCAGTCCAGTGCTCCCCGACCACCCCCCCCCAAAAGAAAGAAAAAGAAAAAGGAAATGGGTAGGAAAGAAATAAGTTGTGGGTTAATGGATTAGGTCTAAGGTGATTTTTTTTTATTTATCCCTTTTTTGGCTTGATTATTTTTATTCCTTGTCGCTTTTTTCTCATATTAATTTAGAATTGTTACTTTAATGTCTTTTTATGATTTGTAGATAAAATAAAAAAAATCTAAAAAAAAATCTAGAATTTTTTACGAAGTCTACTATCCGATAGGGACCGACGTCACCAAAAGAATATCCAAAATTTTTGGTGAAGTCTCCCGCTTGGTAGGGATTGACGCCACCAAAAATATTAAAAAAAAATAATTTCTAGAAAGTCTCCTATTTGATAAAGACCGGCGTCACCAAAAAGAATATCTAGAATTTTCGACGAAGTCTCCTATCCGATAGGGACCGACGTCACTAAAAATCATCTTTTAATCGGGATATCCTCCGACACACCGGTTGTGTCAAGGCCGATAGTGGATCTAATGTTTAAATCGACGTGTTGTCCGACGAAGGGGACCGACGATCGTTTCAATACGATGTTACACCAAAAATATTAAAAATTCAATTTGGCTTTTAAAAAATAAGAGTTTAGAAGTCGGAAAATAATTTGATATTTTAGGAGATGAGGTTAGAATTGAACTACACATTTTACCTTTTTTTCAAAAAGGACACTTTTGGGTGATTAAATATTTTTCCAAAAGTGCAACCAACTCCTTACCGTAGAATCTCCGAACCGATGCCCATTTTAGGTTCCCGGTTCCTTCAATACTAGGTGACGACTCCAAACATTATAAATAACTATTAAACCCTAGATCATTTTTTGAGAGAGTCCCGTCCGACGTGGAGTAACGACACTCATCATGTAAATAAATATTTTATTTTGAACTAAATTAACTAGTCCGTTTTATTCTTTCAAAAAAAAAAAGAAACTAAAAAATAGAGAACTCTTTTATTCCCTTCGTTTTAATAAATTAATTGTATAAGTTAGTACGAGTTTAACAATTATGTATTGAATAATTTTTTATGAAATAAGTTCGAGTCTTAATTATTCTAATTTATCCGATTATTGTTATACAGTGAATGAGGATTAATCACTATTGTGTAGTCCAAGACTCTAACAAATTTTTCAAAAAAAAAATAAATAATTCTATAGACTAATCCCATGCCATGTACTTATCCCCTCTCACTTAACAAATTATATCCAAGATTTTTTTTAATATGTTTTGTATTGAATTTCTCATTTTTATTTCTATTATCTATTTATACACACAATTTTTTGTTATTTTTATGAGGGTTTTATTATTATTATTATTATTATTACGATAGAGTTTATTTATGTCACCTTTTGCAACTTTTTGTGTATGTTGTGTTATAAATTATACAGATTTCTTTTATTAAATAATATTACAAATTTGAATTGGCTAACTATAATTATTTGATATGGTTTTTACTAATATATATTATATAATTTTTTACTTTAAACTCTTATTATTATTTTTTCAAGAAAAATTATTACTATTAAAAGTATATTTTTAAAAATATAAAATATGCATAATATTGAAATGAAAAAAAATTATCATCTAATTAATATTTCAAACACTTTAGGTATACCTAAACATAGGACAATTAAGAGTAACTAATTTGTATTGTGTTGTGTCTAATCTCGGACCACTAAAGAAAGATGAGTGCAAAATAGTTATATTTTGTCCATTGTACTCGTTATATCCAAAAGTTAGATTAGTTCAAAATCTAGTGACTTGATTTCACTTAAAATATCTATCAGTTTATTTGTTGGGTAATTTGTTTGCACTAAAAAACTTATTAATTATAGGCTCTTTGATTACGCAAGACAGCTTATAACAAGATAATTAATTATATGAGATGAACTTTCTAACAATTAGAAAGAAAGATGGAGCATTGCCAAATCACAACGAACAAAAAGCACTAAAAAAATAATAATAAAAGAAGTAGTAGCTTATAAATACAAGTTGTAGAAAGAAAAGAAGACATCACAAAAATCAATCAACTTAACAATACTTGTAAGATAGTAAGAAGCCCTTAGGATATTATCCTAAGTTTCAATACTTATGAAACTTGTTAAGCGATAGTTTATAAGTAATAATAAAAATAAACTGATAGATTTGTGTTTTTAATTTTATGCTATCATTGCACTCGTGTCCGTGATTTTTAAAAATTTCTATACAAATATCATAATCGGAGAAAGAGTCCTAGTTTGTAAGTATTTTTCTCATCAATAACCATGATTTTTCTTTTGAACTTTGAATATCGTTAAGTTTTTAAACTTGTTTTTTAATTTATAAATAAAATTATTCATATGAACTTGAATTTAGAAGTTAGATCGTATTGTAGGTCACCATCCAACTTTTTTCTTTTTTCATTCTTTTGTTACAAAATCTTATTAGTTATGGCATGAAAAAAAAAACCCACAAAACACATACTAAACACTAATTGGTCTCCTTTCGTTCCCTTAATATTATTTCATCTCACATTCCATTCTCGTACACTACCTAGTAGATACAATGATTATCCAATGAAACACGATAGAAGAGGACAAACATTATTTTCAAAACTCAATAAAAAAGAAAAACTAAGTATATAGTTTTATTATAAATATAACTAAAAAAGCCGAGGTAGTTCTACAGTAAATGAACGAGTGATGAACAGTACTCTAGTTCTCTCTCTTTTTTTTTTTTTTGAGTCGATTAGCGGCCAAGGCCCGGCTCTTAGGCACGCACGCACCGTGCCTTGGTCGCCCAGCTTGGCCTTTTTCTCACTTTATATATATATATATATAGAGAGAGAGAGAGAGAGAGAAAGAGAGAGAGAGTACCCCAGTTCCTTTTTTTTTTTGGGTTGACCTTTTTAGTACCCCAGCTTCTCTATTTTTTTTCCTTGCTAGGTTGACCTCTTTCTCTCTCTTATATATATATATATATATTGTTTTTAAGTTACACTTGCCACTCTGAAATATTTTTGATTTTATTACAAATTTATAATGACTCGATAATTTTTTGATATAATTTTATTTTTTGATAAATTTAGTTTTTTAATATATGAATTTTGGGATGAAATTTTAAAAAATCAATGTTTTTTTAATATTTTATTATAATTTATAAAATAAATTATTTTTATATTTTTAAATGAGTGTTTTATTTTCTAATATATATATATATATATATATATATATATATATATATATATATAGAGAGAGAGAGAGAGAGAGAGAGAGAGAGAGAGAGAGAGAGAGGGAGCTAAAAGTATGTTTTAGATAATTTGACTTAATTTTTTTTAAAAAAATAATAACGAGTTAAAAAATTCACAAGTTTATTTGCTTTTTTATATATATTTATTCAGAATTTATCAAAACTAATATTGTTGTTGTTTTTTATTTTAGAACATCAATGTTTTATTTTTTTAATATATATTATTATAATTGATGCAATAAATTATTTTTTTATTTTTAAATGAGTTTTTTATTTTTTAATATATATATATATATATATATATAGAGAGAGAGAGAGAGAGAGAGAGAGAGAGAGAGCTAAAAGTATGTTTTAGATAATTTGACTTAATTTTGTTTAATTCGAATCGATTTTGTTATTGTTTTTATTTTAATCTATTGACTTCAATATATTTCTACGAGTTTCGGTAGGTTTTTTTTGTATATTTTCTATTTATTCTATATACTATCAATCCGTATATATATATATATATATCAATAAAAAATAAAACTTTCTACCGACATTACACCATATAAATCGTTAACCCTACATATATAACGATTGTCTACTCGTAGCGTAGCGCGAGTATCTAACTAGTATAGATCGAAGACAATGGAAGGAGGATGAGAAGCAACCTTAATACGGAAGCGACAAACCTTGTCAAGATGTAACGGGCTCGGCTAGGTAAGGCTTTCTATGTTTAATTAATTAGAAAAGAAATGGAGATGATGAAACTGGAATTTACAATCGTTTGATTATCAAAATTCTGATATTATATTAAAAAAATTTCTTTTTCAAAAATTTAGTAGTTAGACGAAACTTCAAGATACGATTTATATTATTCTCTAAGCTCATTGTGTCAAGATTTTTCAATTTTTTATGTTCTTTTCATGTTTACCAATACATAAACATAATATAAGTAATAACTAATAGTTTAATAATTATTGATAAAAAAATAAAATTATATTATGTAATTCAGGACGTTTTCAAATCGGGAGTGTCAAAATTCAAAACCGGCCCCTTCTCTGCAGACTTTTTTTTTTTTTGAGAGATGGTAGATTAATATCTCCTCAACATATAAACCTATAAAGATGAACGAAAAAAAACCTTGTCAGAGATAAAAGTTTTTCCTTCTAAAAGGTGTTTTCTTCCGAATCTTTATTGCAATACATGGCACCGATTTCGCTTTTTGAACCCAGAATCTTCGGTTGTTAATAAGGTCCTTTATCCTTAGGCATTTAAGCTGATTGGTTCACAGATAGATGCTTTTACTAAAAAAAGAATCTACCCATTATCTCTTTAGACCACCCATTTTCAAAACTTTCATGGAAACAAATCAATGCAAACTGTACCAAGGATCCCAACGACTATCTGTTGCGTGTCATCTTGTTATTGTTTTTTTGTCTATTCCTTAACTTTCACATTTAAAAGATTAAATTCTTAATTACAAGCCTTGATAAATTTCTTTTGTCCGTTTGGTTTCCTATGGCCCATGACGTGCCAATCTACTGTAGTATACCGTGCCCGATGTAGCAACTTTTGTTTGTTTTTTTCCTTCTCTCTCTCTTCCGCTTTCTCTTCCTTGGAGGAGCCCAAAAAGAAAAGAAAACCAAACTGTGCTGTATAAAAAATTCCATAGGTGTACTTGAAGGTCATTCTAACCGTGAAGACACGTCTTTGCACATGGAGAAGCAGACAAGATTACAAGGGCTGCATTGGTGTTGTTTTCCTTTCTAGCGCAACTTTCCGATGTCAGGCCGGAAAATGTGTCCAGGACTAGCGACCTTAATGTAACAGAGGACTCTAGAAACGTGCTCTTATAGCTCAAATGCTTATAGAAGGTTTTAGATGTTCTTTACTTTTTAATTGAAATGAAGTGAAATTTATAATAAAATAAAAATTGAACGTTTTCAGTTGATGGAAACAATGTTGCGAGGTTAGATTTAGATTTTTAAAAATTTATTAGGTTTTTTTTTCCCTAATGAAGTGTCTTTGATTCCTTTTGAACTCGTGTAGTTATAAGAATAAACTAGCCCATAATAATGATCCGTATATTGCCACGGTTATTAAATTTTTTTATATATATAATTTTTTGTTCATATATAAAAAAGGACTAAGTTCTATTTTGATCATACTACTAACTTGTGTAGAATTTTTATTTTTATCTTTTTTTTTTTAACAAATGCGTGGAAGTTTTATTGTAAACTTATTTTTAATATTTTAAATAATATAAGAATATTTGGTAATTAATATCACTCTTTTTGTTTTATGAGGTACAAATTGTGTCTAAGTGTTAGGCTAATTCCTGATAAACAAGCTAACTTAAATTTTTTTAAAAATGTATTGTTCTACTTGGCATCACTAAAATTAAGAAAAATATCCAAAATTGTAAGAAAAAAATAAATACTTGAATTTTATCCAAATTCTTGAGATTTAATATACATATAAATAGCTAATAAGTTTAAATTAATTTATTTTCCACGTGATTCATTGAACATGTAAGAAAAAAGAATTTATTAAAAGACCTATATGTAGGGGAGAAGTAATATTATTCAAAATCTTAATATAATCTATTTTTAAATTTGGGGATATACTAACAATAAAATTAGGGTTAATGGATGAATATAAGAAAATGGAAAAATAGTGACGAAAAATATTGTTTATATCCGTCACTATTTAGACTTAACAACGGATTTACGACAATATACTTTCGGTAGCAAATGTGATCACCGCTATTTTCTTAGGGACAAATTTTTTTTCCATCACTCACGTGTAGAATTTTTGTTGTTAAATCGAAGTAAACATTTGTCTCTCAAATCACGTTATCTATAGTAAAATCGTTAGTAATTGGTTATTTCGTCACTAAATAGTGACAAAATTGTCACCACTAAATCGTTCTCGCTAAAATTTCTTACAAATTTGTCACCAAATATGTCGCTATTTAGCAACCATATATATATATATCCGTCACAAAGAAGTTTGATTTTTGTCACTTAGTTGGTCACCGATCCATCGATAAATGAAGAAATTTTTTTTATAAATTAATAGTCGTTTAACGTTAATAATAGTAACAAAAAACTAAAAATGACATCTTATTAAAATATGATATATTATTTAATAAAAATAAAATAAAATAAAATAAAATAAATATATACATGTGTTAAGGTGTATGAAAATATTAAAAAACTTTTAAAAAATAAGAAATCTAGTCCTCATCTTCATCATCTCTTGCATTATCTTCCAACTAGTGGGTATTGAGATGAACGACTAACTTTTGGGTTGTTACGGGGTTAGCAAGAGGATGGGAGTTTTTTGCCAATCCGAGTAACATCCCCATCACTATCCGTATCTAACTTTGTAGGGTGTTGAATTGACTAGCTTGTTCCTGTATTGTAAGCTCCATCCCCTTAATCTTATTTTTCATGAGCGAAACCTCCCGAATATTACCATCATGATATCACGAAGTGGCAAAGAAGGAGCTAACACCGGAATAGGAGTGAAACTAGAACACTTGTGATTGAAGGTCGTACACTTTTTGCTTCTTCTTCCCTCCTATAGCATCCAAATATATATCGGTCATATCGATATTTGGAGACAATGATTCACCTTCACGGTACTTTTTAGTAGTTACTTCTTGAATTGATAACACGTGTTCTTATATCATTGAAATAATTATAATATTAAATCATAAGTATTTTTTAAAATTATATTGATAGATGTATATTTATGTAAAAAAAAAAATTACCATTATTGTCTAGGATGGGTACGTCGCTTATGATTGATCACAAACAACTCGTAAGGATTTAAGTTATAACCCAATTTATTATGATAAAAAAATAGATAAAATAATATGAGATGTAATAAATATAAAAACTAACTTATAACACAATGGATAATACAATTTACCTACACAATAAGCATGCTCAATCAAATAGATGGACCCCCGTATGCTTGGATGAGCTAGCAACGACACCTTCCATCTTTGACATGCGGTTCCGAGATGCCTACCGAGATCAAGCTTGATAGTCCGATGTGGCCCAATCTCGGGTCCGTGAGCCTTATGCTTTAGCTTGTTCAACATGTCATAGTACCACCTTCGTACCAAACTCTCTCATGCATCTTTAATCAACGCATTGACGATCACATCCTATAAAAAATACTTACGCATGAAGAGAAAAAACAATATTAGTACATTTTATGTTAATATAATACTTTAAATGAAATATAAATAAATAATTAATATGCTATCTTAAACTCATTAACGTAGAAGTCTTTCATCTCTATGGAGGCAAACTTTCATATGAAGCCAATGACATCTAATCACTTCTCGAAAATTATGATGATTTTTGTAAAGCACTTACTTGATGAAACCAAGGTGTCATCTTAATCATATCGATATTTGGAGATGATGAATCACCCTCCTCGCTACTTTTTAGTAGTTGCTTCTTGCATTGACTACACGCGTTCTTACATCATTGAAATAATTATAATATTAAATCATAAATATATTTTTTAAATTATATTGATAGATGTATATTTATTATAAAAAAATTACTATTATTGTCTAGGACAACCTATCGCTTATGAGTGGTCACAAACAACTCATAAGAATTTGAATTATAACCCAATTTATTATAATAAAAATTAGATAAAACAATATGAGATATAATAAAAATAAAAACTAATTTATAACACAATGGATAATAGGATTTATCTACACAATAAGCATGCTTAATCAAAGAGATGGACCTCGGTATGCTGGATGGGCTAACACCGACACCTTCTATCTCCGACATGCGGTTTCAAGATGCTTGTTGAGATCAAGCTTGATACTTAGATGTGGCATAATCTCGGGTCTATTAGTCTTATGCTTTAGCTTGTTCGGCATGTCATTATAATAACTTTGTACTAGACTCTCCTATGCATCTTTAATCAACGCATCAACGATCGCATCCTATAAAAAATAGTTTTACATGAAAAAAAATAATATTAGTACATTTTATGTTAATTTAATACTTTAAATGAAATATAAAAAAATAATTAATATTTTATCATAAACTCATTAACGTAGAAGTCTTTTGTCTCGACAGAGACAAACTTTCATTGAAGCAAATGACATCCAATCATTCTTTGAAAATTATGATGATTTTTGTGAAGCACTTACTTGATAGAACCAAGGTATTGAATAAAAAAATAAATAATTAATTATTCTAATATAATATATGAAAATATAAAAATAATTACCACATGTAAAGCATATTACTTACCAATTATTCATAACCCGGATGGTCTATCCACTATCGGATCCGATAGAAACATTCTAGAGCTAAGGAAATGATTGTAGGGACCTGCATAGTAAAGGGCACTACTGTGAGGACATTATCGACAAGGGCACTACTAGTAGGGATGTCGATGTACCAACATCGCTATCAAGTCCATGACCCCGGACACTTACACTAGTAGTTCCATTATCGGTGGCACGATCATAAACACTATCGGTACCGGTGCCATGACCACGGATGTTGTCGCTATCGAGCCACGACCATTAATGTGACCAAACCTGCCCAAATCCACAAGGCATATGTCTAGAATAACACTTTAAACGAGTTTAAAAAATGTAACAAATAAATAAAAATTTGAATGAAAACATATTATCAATTATTTTCATAAAAAAACAAACAAAAATTCAACATAGTCTCTCTTATAAATTGGATATTCCTTTATTATAAAAAATGTCACCTACATAAAATTTAACACATCCAAAATGCATTAAAAAAAAATCTAAAAAATACATGATAGACAAAATAATATAATTTAATAAATATAAAAAAAAATTGATCTTTTTCCTCTCCCTCGGTTGATTCGATACATATTCGCTCTTATAATTAATTCTATGTATATAAACAATCCATTTGGATCATTTAATGACTATTCCTCACCATTTTTTTAGATCAAATTATGATGCATTTTTGAATCGTCATCCTGAAACGATTTTGCATTTTGTTGGACACCAATAAATGATTTTAGCAAATCAACTATAGCCCTAGCTTTTGTCTTATAAATAGCCCACCTATCTCAATTATCATAATTCTAGCTAGGATACATGACATAATACACTTGAGTTGTTTGTGCCACTTAGAATAAAGGGTTTGTATCTCGTTGAATCTTCTTCTACATTTTACCTCTCGTTAATTTATATTACGGATGAACCCTCTTTATATTCAATTTAGGATCAAACCAATCATATTTGAACATTATTGTTTTCTTGATTAGTAGGGCAAGATACTACTCAATTATAGAATTTTGGCCAATCTTCTACATAGTCATTCTCATCTATACTCGTAATTAGATCTTTTAATATACACTCTATTATTCATACTTACTTTTTCCGAACCATGCTCTTATGTGTAAAACCTATATCCGTTCACAATGTACTTTGAATATGACTTTATAGTATGTAAAAGGCCTTTTCCAATATCTTTTATGAGATGGTTTGTCACACGAGTTGGTTGTGCATATTTTATCTATAAAATCAAGATCCATGACAAAAGTTTATTTAACGGTAAAAAAAATCATTCGGTAAACCTTAACTAAAATGAGGATACTCACATATTCACTAAACCATTTGATTAATTCAATTTTAAGTTGACCATCAACCTCATGCTCGAGTATGTAGGGATTATTTTGTGACAGTTGGATAATGTATTCACTATAAAAAAATCACATGTTTAACATACAATAGTCGGTTTTTATATGATTGCTAATTAAAGATGAAGAATATTGATATTAAATAGTAGGCACTTACTCAATGTAAGGTTTAACTTCTTCATAATTTAATAACATATATTGATTGGCTACTTTGTGCTCTTCTTCTATCAACCTTCATGTCGTGGCTTGACTAATTGGTTGATCATGTTGTTTGAATATCAAAAGTGTCGACGTCGTCCCTACGAAGGGTGAACAAGGAGTCACCACCTAGCTAATCGAGAACTAGGAAAATCTAAAGATATCAATTTGTATGGATATCTAGGTAAGGGTCTAGTTACGTATGGAGAAGATATATCACTAGCATTTTGTCCTTCCTAAGTTAGGCTAGATTATTTGCATATGGACATAAAAATATGATTTTTTACCATCTTATGCTTCTATATCTATTTAAATGAGTTTATTTTATTAAGAACTAAAAACAACGTACTTCGGTGTTTGGGTGTAAAATAGAGTAGTTTAAGGGTTCGGATTGGTTTAAGGCCAATACCCCAAACCCAAAGGGGAAAAGGTAGGGCAAGTTAGAATTTTAGCTAGTCTTCGGTGAATACGACACCGGTAGGTAAGTTTTTAAAAATGGATAGCGTTTTATTAACATGAACAATGAGTCATCAATGACTTCACTCACATAAGTGGAAAGTCATCGACAATTTTGACTCATTAATTTGGGAAGCTATTGATAACTTCATCACACAACTAGGAAGTTATCAACAAATTCATTTTTTTTAGCAAGAAGCAAATAATTGGTTCGAAGCCACCGACGACTTCGTTATATAAGTGAAAAGCCACTCGCTACCTTAATTTTAGACAAGCGGACAATCAAATAAAATAATCTTGAAACCACTAATGGCTTCATCACATGAGTGGAAAGCCACCAATGACTTCGTTTCAATAATTCAAAATTAACTAAAATTGGTTTGGGAACCACCGATGACTCCATCCATATAAGTGGGAAGCTACTAGTGACTTTGTTAAAGATGATGATGAATAGTAAAATGTCTATGATGAGTGCATAATTAGCATAATTTTTATGCTCTTTTACTTTGAACTTTCTAGCGTTTATTGTATTATATTTAGTTAATTAAGATCAAGATGATGGTTTTGGATTTTGTAGAAAAAAATGATGAATTGAAGCAAAATAACCCCAAACCAAAACAAGGAGAAGAAAAGTCACTAGGGAGGCTTAAAAAAGCCATTGATAAAGGAAAATAGTTATCGGCCATGTGATATAAGTGAAGAAACCATGTGTCTATATAAGAAGAAGCACCACGTGGGTAGAAGCCTACCATGTAGCTTAGGTAAGGAATCCAACATGTATGTACATGTGTCCAGACTGAATTACCTTTCAAAAAGAACGAAGAAACACACGAGTAGAAGGCATTCTACGTAAAATGCATTGAAGAGAGACATGGCTATGTCTCACAAAGCTAGAAAAAGTCTATACGAGCAAAATAAAGTTACACAAAATGAAGAACAAAGACACACGACCGTGTGTCTCTATCCAATAAACTATGCAACACTAACTCTTTAAGGCTTCAAATCGTATGAGATTAAGTAGCAAACTATGTGACTTTCCTAAGCAATCTATATGGCTATGTGGGACTTACACATATGTGATGTAACCTTACTTTTAGCTATAAATAGTGATGTTAGAATTTTATTTTGGGATTCCAACTTTGAGCGACCACCATAGATAAAAAAAATCCTCCTTTGTAATTTGTTATAGACAACTAAACATCCATCTTGGATGAATAAAGTTAAAGCTTTTGGTTAAATCGTTATGAGATTATAGGTTTTAATTCTAAACCTATTTTATTTGAGTATTTTATGCTTTTTTTCGTGAGTTAATTATGGTTATGTGATTAAATTAATTAGAGTGCATGTTAGTTTTTTAATCATCTTAATCTATTGCTAGCTAAGTATTCAAGTCCATGTAATTGTTTGTCTAAACTTTCATATAATAGTAACTAAGGATTGATGATTATAAATGCATTTTCACTCAATCTCTTGAAAACATAAAATTAGATTATATCTTTTTAGTGTCTAGGAGGGTGGTTTAGCTTCACCTGTTTTTTTTTTTTTAATTAATGCTATTATTGGATTAAATATATTTAGCATCTAGTTGGTTGTTCGGTAGCTAGAGAATTAATCAAGTATCGTATATTTAGTTAACGACTCGGTAAGAAAAGAGTGGGGATAACATACATGTTTTTGTTCAACGATGAATATTCTTATTAATGGTAGGTTAATAATTGAATCGATGATGAGCAACCAAACAAAAAGTAGATACTGAACTTCAACTAAGGCTTTCTCTTTATTGTTATTTCTAATTATTTATTTTTGCTTATTTACAAATCATACCAACCACAAATCCCCTTTTAATTCGTTTGCATTACAAGAACAATCAAACAATAGAAATTGTTAATTAGGCCACTTCTATATGGGTTCGACCCTTGTCATATCTACACATTTGAGGTTGGGTTTTGGGAGAAAATATAAATAAATAATTTATTGGTGGTACGATACATCAATAGTCTATAAAAATGCAAAAAAGGGTCTTTTATAGGTTTTTTGGAAAAATTTCAATTTGATCTTTGGTTCTCCATAATCCACTGATTTAGGTTTGATTTTGGTTGTTCAATTAATTAGGATTTCTTTCTTTTTAATTTCATCCAATTATACCCCTCTTTTAATTTAATTAAGGGACTAAAGTTTTGAATTTTTTTAATTGGACCCTTTATTGTTTTTTTTATTTCTCCATATTTTTTCTTTTTTTTTTAATTAGCCTCATCCTAGAACTAATGTAAGCTAATTATTCCAATTGATTTTTTTTCTTTTTCTTATCTCTTATCTCTTTTTATACTTGGTATTTTTATTTTGTTTAACATTTTTTGGGTACTTTTGTAATAAAAATAATAAGGACAAAAATTGGGTATTAACAATTGCCTCCTCTTTACAATGATTAAGATGTAAAGTCATGGAAAAATATTTTTCTTTGACTTTGCATAGTAAGCTTGTAAAGAAACAAAAAGAAAATATTAAAAGAACATGACTAACTATGTTGATTTTTTTGAAATGACATGGCCGACCATGTCGATTTAGAGAGAAATGACTAACCATGATGATTTTTTTTAAAGGACATGACTAATCATGTTGATTTTTTTAAAAAAATGAATGAACATATTGATTTTTGAAAAGACATGATCGACCATATCGATTTAAAGGGATGCGATCGACCACGTTGATGATTTTTTTTTTGAAAGGACATGATTGACTATGTCTTTTTTATAAGGACATGATTGACCTTATCAATTTTTGAAAGGATATGACTGATCATGTCAATTTAAAGGAACATGATGAACCATGTTGATTTTTTTATTTTTTTAGAAGGACATGAATGACCATGTTGATTTTTTTGAAGAACGGGACTGACCATGTCAATTTTTTTAAAGGATATGAATGGCCATGTCGATTTAGAGGAATGTGACTAATTATGTCAATCTTTTTTTTATTTTTAAGAAGGAAATGATTGGCTATGTTAATTTTTTATCGATCTTTTGAAAAAACAAGACCGACCATGTTGATTTTGAGGGACGTGATCTGACTACGTCAATTTTTTTGAAAGGACATTACTAATCATGTCAAATTTTTGAAAGGACATGACTGGCTATATTGATTTTTGAAAGGACTTAACTAATCATGTCGATTTAGAGAGACACGATTAATCATGTCAATTTTTTTTTTTTAGAAAGATATGACTAACCATATCATTTTTTGGAAAGACATGATTGATCATGTTGATTTTTTGAAAGGATATGATCGACCGTGTCAATTTTTAGAAAGACATAATTGACCATGTAGAAGAAGTTTAAATAGATATAAACTCTTTGTTCTAGCAGCTCAAGCGAGTCTAAGTCTATTATGCCACATACCCTAATTTGAAGAACAACGGGGTTGATTGGTAGGTTTTTTGTAAGATAAAAGCTAAAGTTGTGGTGGATTTATTAGAGTCATCTGTGGCGGTCCAACAAAATACATAACCTTTTTAGGAAGATGATTAAAAGTCCAATACAAAGTCATCCGAGGTTATTGATGAGGGATAATCGTTGACTCGATCCAAATGGATTGTTTATAGATATAGAAGGAACTAAATTTAATGAAGAAGATGAGAGTGAATATGAGTTGGAGTTAACCTAAGAAGAGAAAGACTTAGATGATGACTATAACAATAGTAATTAAAGATCTTTTTTATTTTTTGTATTCAATAAATTAAGGTAGAATAAATATTTTTTATTTGTTGTATTTATTAAATCAAGGTAATAGAAATATTTTTATTTTTTATATTTATTAAAATATATCACTTAAAAATATATATTATTGAACTAAGACAAAGTTAAAACGTTGATTAAGTGTGCAAAAAAACTCTTACT
Organism: Dovyalis caffra; assembly: GCA_963924115.1. Taxonomy (NCBI): domain Eukaryota; kingdom Viridiplantae; phylum Streptophyta; class Magnoliopsida; order Malpighiales; family Salicaceae; genus Dovyalis; species Dovyalis caffra. Next base: position 12,625,257 of record CAWUPB010001194.1, on the reverse strand, counting down.
ATTTAATATCAATATTTGACCTTTTTAGTTAGCAATCATAATAACAACACTTTCTTGCACATGCTAGATAGCATTTATGTTACCCAACTATAGCAAAATAATTCATACATACTTTCGAATGAGGTTAATGCTCGACTTGAAGATGTGGATGTCAATTTTATAGACATATCATATGCAAGCCAACTATATAACAAATCAATTCATAAAAGATCTTACAAAAGGTCATTTATGAATAGTGATGTCATACACGAGTACATCATGAATAGATATAGATTTCACACTAAAGGGCATGGCTTAGAGAGATCAATGATGAATAACGGGGTTTGCATAAAAGAATCTAATTACAAGATAAATGAAAGTGATTATTTAGTAATTTAACTAAAATTTTACAATCGAAGTATCTTTTATTGCCAATCAAAAGAATAATTTTATTTAAATGTGATTTGTTTGATCCTTTACCAAATAGTACAAGGGTTCATTCACCGAATAGGCTAGTGAAGGTAAACTATAAAAGGAGTTTGAATAGATATGAACTCTTTGTTCTAGCAACTCAAGTTCGTCTAAGTCTATTATGCCACATACCCTAATTTAAAGCACAACGGGGTTGATTGGTGGGTTGTTTGTAAGATAAAAGCTAGAGTTATGATAGATTTGTTAGAGTCATCTGTGGTAATCTAATAAAATACGGAACCTTTTCGGGAAGATGATTTAAAAGTCAAATACAAAGTCATCCATGTTAATGATGAGGAATAATCGTTGAGTCGATCCAAATGGATGGTTTATAGATATAGGAGGAACTAAAGTTAATGAAGAAGATGAGAGTGAATATGAGTTGAAGTCAACCTAAGAAGAGAAAGACTTAGATGATGACTATAACAATAGTAATTAAAGATCTTTTTTTTTATTTTTTGTATTTAGTAAATTGAGGTAGAATAAATGTTTCTTATTTATTTTATTTATTAAATCAAGGTAATAGAAATATTTTTATGTTTTATATTTATTAAATTATATCACTTAAAACTATATAAACCATGACATGTGTTGTGTTGTGTATTTTGGATGTGTATTGTGTATTTTAGATGTGTTTTTGTTAATAGGTTGAGTATTTAGTAATTAGGGAAAATTCAATTTATAGATAACACTATTGAAATTTTATTTGACTTGTAGAAACAAATGTATTAAAACCGAGGTAGTTGAGTTATTTTTTATTTATTGTAGTTATCAAACTATATGATGTGATATTGTAGGTGCAATAACATGTGATTTAGATCGTCGCCACCCGAGCATCCGGTCGGACTAGATCCGTTGTCCATGGTCATGGTTGTAGTAATGCTTTTGACCTTGGATAAGTGGTCGGCACGTCCGCATCGCTAGTAGCAACATCGCCCACAATAGTGACCCTACTCCCCTAACCTCGCTTCCCCACGAGACCCTCCTAATGTCGGAATCAAGCATGACTTCGCTTTCGATGACACTTCGATGTTGAACAAACCATTGGTGTCATTAGTAACGTTTAGCAATATGACTACGATTGCAAATATAATTATCTTTTTTTAAAATGTAATAAATAGTTTTATATTTTAGTATATTATTTGAAATATTTATTAATTTTTTGATTTTTTAATTTTTTATGTTTGACAATTTGTATCCATCTAGTAAGTGCACCACACGAATCATCGGTATTTTTAAGGAGCATTTAGACCCTATCGGCTCCAAATGGAAGTTAATCTTGTGAGCGGTAAAATAATTGTAATGGAATAAGTTTAAAGTAATAGTTTAATTATTTTTATATTACATTTAAATTAGTTACATGAAATGTACTAATATTAATTTTTTTCTACCTTATAAGAGCATTTTTAAATGTAACATGTCATGGATAAATCTCGAGACTATAGGAAAGGAGAAGAAGTATTGAGTATACGATCTCAAATCACGAGCATCCTCGTATTACTCCCATACTTGGTGCTAGCTCGGCCTGCGGCACATCACGATTTTCTAGCCGTATACTATAGGATAACGATTAAAACGATTAGAAGTTAGAGGATATGGAGCATCAATATACTTGGTAGATCGAAAAGGTGGAGAAAAACCGGTGCATCCAATGACGGATGGAGAAGATACTAGAAGAAACACTAAGGAGTTGTGTCCCTCCTTTTAACCCCCCTCCCCTCCAAATTACCTAGGAATCTAATTTTACATTCATTTAACATTATTTCATATTATTTTGTGTGTTATAATTTTACTTTTAGTTATTAGCTAACACGATGGAACATTTAAAACCCAATTAACGATATTTAAAAAAATAATAATTTAGAGATAGATTAATGACTCCCTAACGACAAAAAAATAAAATAAAATAAACTATTAGCAAGGGAAATTAGTGCCAAAAACTTACCATTAGCAACGAAACTTAGCGACGAATACCAACAATAGACAACAATTGTAATTAGTGACAACATTTAGCGACAAATTTTCGTCTCTATATAGTAATGGATTTTACACCGGTAGTACAAATATTTATAATGAAATAGCGATGAAAATACATCAAAATAGCAACTAAATTTTCCTCGCTAAATTGCAATGGACTAGTTAATCCATTGCTAAAAAATTTAGTGACAAGCCTTTTACCGTCTCTAAACCTATATAGCGACAAAAATGTTAGGTTTAGTGACATATATTTCCATTGTTATTTTACTTTTTTTTTTTTTTTTTGTGCTGTATGGAGATTAGCTATCACTCAATCCGTGAAATGTTGGTTTAAGTAGTAAGTAGATTTGTTTATTGTGTTATTTTTTAAGATTCAAATAAAAAGAGAGTTGTAAGAAAATAATTTCTCATGAAATATATATATTTGAAACCTATATGTGACAATGAAGAAAACATTTGATTTTAATGTGTGAAAATATTTTAAAGATACATTAATTTGTTCCCACCATAAGAGAGAGAGAGAGATTAGCTGCAAAATCCAATCCATATGAATAAAAGACAGACTCAAAAAATTGCATAAAAAAAAGGATCATAACAAAATAAGATGAAAAAATAAAAACTAAATTGACATATGAACGAAACAAGGGGGAAAAAAAGGGAAAAAAAAAGTTGCTTAGTAAAGAGATGTCCACGCAAAAGGCAATAGGCTGGCAGGCTTTGGTGGGAGAAATTCCTTTAAGGAGAGGGAAGAAATTTTTAATATTTAAAATTCAATTTGTGACAAAACAGTAACCACTTCAAAATTAAAAGAATTGTAATTTTTTTCAGAAACCCGGATACAACAAATCCACACAAGTAAAAATTAGCGATGTTATCTTTTATAAACAAAGATGTTCAAATAAACCATACATATTAGTGTTAGATTTAATCATAAAAACTAAATCATGATATGGGTTAAAAACTTATATCGATAATAAAAACCATAAAGACTTACACTAGTTTTAAATAATTAATTTTTCATTATGCAGTAGACATGTGAATCTACATTAAACAATTAAGTTTTCTTATATGGGATTGAATTTTACCAAAAAAAAAAAAAAAAAATCTTTAATACTATAATTTTACCAAAAAATACATCAATTGCTCGATCTATGTAGTGATAGATTTTTTTTTCGACAGTAAAGACATTCTATAATCAGCCTGTACATCAATCACGACTAAATTTAGTGATAGATATCATCTTTTTCATTCAATTACAGATTTCAGTCTCGCTGCTTAGTGTTGTAAAAGCACCACCCGAGACTTTGTATACGTACATTGCAAGATCCGGTGGTTAAGAAGGTTTGTTCTCCTTCTTAACTGTCTAGGTTCAAATCGTGAAACCTACCATTTAGGTGAATTTAAATTCTCTTAAATGCATCAGGCCGGCGTGAAGAAGCGCTCATAAGATGATTTAGAAGAAATTTAATCTTGTTTAGCACATAAATTGATTCGAAAATATTCTTATTATTAAATAAAAAAATTGTGTGATGTTCTACCATTAAAAAAAAAACTATAAAAAAGTATGTCACGTGCAAGCCTATCCAACTTACTATTAATATTGTTTTTTTATTGAGTTCGTTTTTAATATGAAAAAAATATGAAGGCTGAAAATTTTATCAAATTTATGTGATGTAAATAAGTAAATTATTTTTGTTTTTGTGTTCAAGTAATTCCACGTGGAGAAAACGAAAACAGAAAAACTAATTGGCTTAGAAACGTGAGAAACACTGTCTTTAATGTGTTTGTTTGTCTCACACAAAGACAACACTTCTAGGATACAACTGAACTTCTAAACTCTCTGAAAAAATAAGATAAAAAGACAGAAGAAAAAAATACATTTGATATGTATATATTTTGTGCAATAAAATTTTTTGTTTATAGACTTGAATCAATATAATGAAATCATACGACTGTTAATATAACAATTATGTTTTTCAATTAAACTAAATAACTATTATTCAGTTTTATTCCAACAATCACATTTTCTTATATATTAATTTCAAAATATTAAAAAAAAAGTCAATAAATTAATATTGAAAATTAAATTGCAAATTAAAAAAAAATAATTAATCTTAATGGCAATCTTAGTTCCCAGTACTCAAGCATAAGATGCTATGTTTAGATCAATCCACGAAGTCAGATATTTTTTTCTCTTTTAAAAAAAAAAAAAACTCATATATATATTAATCTCAGCAGTGGCTCAAATCTAAAATCTAATGATTTTTTATCCAATTATTTTTTCATCCATTTTTTTATTTATGATAATTAATAATGTGATTTCTTATTAAAAAAAAAAAGATTGAACTAACAATGTGACTATTAGACATATCAAACACACACTTATATATAATAATAATAATAATAATAATAAACACATTACACATATATTGTGTTAAAATAATTTCGTAAGAAGGGAATGATGGGAGTTTGATTTTATGTGTTGTTTCTAGCACATAAAAAGAAACAAAATCAAATAATAAATTGATATAATAAATAAATTAAATCCATTTTAAATTAAAATAGAGAAGGAGTTAGAACTTTTTACCTTCATCATCAAGAAAATTAGGAATTGAAATCATTTAACATAGTTTCATGGTATAAAAATGATTAAAATATTAATAATTAAATATAGTTGAAGATTGTTATATTAAGGCATGAACCATGTCACTCTCTTGAAACTGTGCATCCATCTACATAATTTATCCGATATAGTAGATCACAGACATGCTACATGACATCTCATAGATACATAGCCCCAGCATTTTTGTCATAACTTTATAAATTTGCATCGTTTATAAAGCGAGGATCTCTCTAATATCAAAATAGTGATTTGTTTTACCCAAGGGACTCTAATATAAAGTATAACAAAGGTAGTGTACCAAATAAGTCTAATGGCACCATGTTACAGAGAAAATATTTTATCATATATTCAAATTAAACATGCACTCTAATATACAGGTGCTAGACTAGGCAACGTAATTAACAACATTAAAACATTAAAAAAAAAAAAAAAAAAAAATCAAATTTGGATGCATAGAGGACATGGTGATGATATGTGGCAAACATGTTCAGGATATACGACGAATGCGGCAGAGGGTTTTTTAGGATTAAATTTGTAATATTTTTTTTAGTAAAAAAAATTACAAATGCTTAATATTTTTTTCAGTAAAAGAACGTGTTCAAGTATTATTTTAAGTTTTTTATGAGTTAAAATGCATAAACATTAACTAAATAGAACCTTAGTTTAATTTATTAGCTTTTTTTCAATAACACCGAATGATCATTTTTTTTATCAGAAATATTTTAAATAAAAATAAAAATATTATAATGTATTTTTTTATATATAATTTTATAAGAAAAAATGATATTATTATTTATAAATTTTAAAATTATCCAATTTTATCACAAATAAAAAAAATTAAAAGGGAGTTACTAGTAGTAATTAAATTAAACAGATAAAAGAAATTATCACCAATCCTTGTAAGATCATCTAAAATTATCAAAATAATCTAATTTTTAGATGTCCAAATTTATTTATTTTTTTAAAATATAAATAATATGATGTTTATTCTTTTATTTTATAACTTCATATATTCATGAATTTAATTTATGATACATTATTATTATATTTATTTTTAGTGTTATATTTATTTTTTATAATTTTTTATTATATATATATAATATTTTAAAAATTGAAGTATCTCTCATGTATTGTATACCTCTATGTATCCATATCGTATCGTACCTTTATTCGATGTTCGTGCTTCATAGCCTTGATGCTGCATCCAATACAATCAACATATTTTTTTACAAAAATATTAGATTCATGGCTTTTCATTTATTTTGGTAACATGACATCACAAAATAACGACTAGTATTGTACATGGCTATATTGAGATCATGATTGATGGGAAAATGTGTTGTCTCCCTACGCTAATATAGTTCATGTGCATATGATGGAATAATATGCATGATCAAGATATTGATTCAACAATGTTTTAAGCAACTTGTCGTGACCTGTCAAATATTATGGTTTTGATTCAATAATAATGATATCCTATGAAGTTTATATTTGTGACATTAACCATATTGCTATTTTATTTATGTAAATTTTATTATTTAATTTTGTTTTGTTTTTTTTTTTTATGTTCTAGGAACCATAATTTGATACAATCTGATATATGTGGTTTAATTGTTTTATTTTATTAGTTAATTTTGTCTTTTTTAGGTTCTATGAACCATAATTTGATACAATCCGATATCTGTGATTTAATTATTAAAATCATGACAATATAATGTTATGGTTTTTATAGTGTCAATGGCATCACATGTTTGTAGGATGGTTTTTTATTATCATAAAATAATTAGTGATTGATGGTTTTATTTTTATGAATAAAATATTGATTACAATTATGATAACATCTTGAGCTAGTTCATAGCACATAAAGAGTGACAAAATTAAACGATAAAATTCACATAATAAGTATATAAAATCCATTATAAATTAAGATAGAAAAAAATTGAAATTTTTTACCTTGATCATTATAAAAGTTAGGGATTAAAATTAAGTTAATGCAATTTCACAGTGTAAAGATGATTAAGTCGTCAAAATCATTATAATTGGACAAGTTGAAGATGACTAGGTTTAGGCAGAGACTAGGTTGTTTTCTTGAGACGATACACGGTTTATAAAATTATCTAATACACCTAATCAATAATATATTGCACACTATCTCAAGAATATAATAATCCAAACATCTTTGCCTCAACTTTATAAGCCTAAGCTGTTTATAAGGCTAGAAGCTCTATAATCTCAAATCTTGGGTCCCAACATTTAGAAAAATTTATTAAATTCTCCTAAATACACTAGGTTGGTGTGAGGAAGCACCCTTAAGATCATCAAAGAGAGATCTAATCTCGTTTAATGTGCAATTTGGCTTAAGAATAACCTTATCTTCAAATTAAAAAAATTATGTGCAATATTCTATGATATGAAAGTATATTACATGCAAGCCTATCCATCTTAATCATATTTTTTATATGAAAAAAATGTGAAGGTCGAAAATTTTCTCAAATTTACGTTATGTTAGGTACTAAATTATTACCATTGTTTGCATGAAGATAAAGAAATAAAAAATTAATTGGCTCGGAGGAGTAAGAAACACTATCTTTAGGGTGTTTATTTATTCCATACAAAGACAATACTTTTAGGATATAACTAAACCCCTAACCTCTCTAATAGAGTAGGAAAAAAAAAGACCATAGAAAAAATTAATTTTGATATGTAGCTATTATGTATAATACAAGTTCTTTATTTATAGACTCAAAATAGTCTAATGAAATCATATGACTATTATTAAAACTGTCAAGTTTTTGAATTAAACTAAATAATTGTTATGCAATTTTAATCCAACAACCATATATGTCAATAAATTAATTTCAAAAATTTAAAAGACAAATTCAATGAATAAATTTTCAAAATTAAAAGACAATTTCAAAAAAATAAAAGACAAAGTCAATGACTATAGATGATCTGAGTACTGGTGGTAGTTGTAAAAGGGTTTTGATTTCAAGAAAAAACCATGAGACGGCAATTCCAACCATGGCTATTGTCACATTGACCAAAGAAGGTTGGTTTCTTAATTTTTTTTTAAAGTATGAAACTTTGAACTAAATTTCGGATTTTATAAATGTGTCAAAATTGAATTTTAAGTGTTGTTTGGTTGTTTTTTTTTTTTTTCCTTTTAGATTTGATTAAAAAGTTCTACTTCGAGTATGCTGGATAAGCCAAGAAGTTCATTTTTGACTTGAAGTTTGTATCAGAAGCAAAATTCGAGTTTTGAAACCTCTTGATGTAAGTTGCTCTCATAATCTGTACAAATAGTTATATTTGTGATTGTAATTTACTAAATTGTATACATTATGTGCTAAAGAGTTTTTTTTTTTAATGTTAAAGTTGAGAATTTACATGCAAAAAGGAGTGATTTTTAGGTTTGACTTAAAATGTTGGGTATGTTTGGATTGTAGAATCAAAATATAGCAATTTGAACGTCGAGTTATTCGATTGGTTCAACTAGGCAATGTGATTTTCTGTTGATGGATCATGTAATGAACACAATTCAATGCAAAATTAAACACACACAAATATCAGTTATAATTTAAGATATTTTGTAGGATGTTTTGGCAGATGCAGTGTGCACGTTTGTTATTTAAAGGGTTGTGAATTTGTAAATCAAAGTGAAGTTTTATTTATTTAATAGTTCTTCTGGATGTGAACTCCTAAATATGTAAATGCAATTTCATTACTCATTGTTTGTGGACATGATCAGCACAAGGGAGGAGTTATTATTATGCTAAAAACCTTAAAAAGCAAAGGATCAATGTAAGTAAATGGGGTGCTATCTGTGTGCTTAATGTAGGAGAAGAGGTGGTCTTTAGTGTGCTAAGGAACCATGCCTTTTTATCCTTTACTTCAATTTAGTGGTTCAATCTTTCTTGTTTATGGATTATTTTAACCTACTTCCCTTTCTTCCCCTTTCATTCTTCTATTTACAATTATGCAAAAAATAGATTTTGTTCTTTCATTGTCACATGGTATTTTCCTTAATTTCATTTGAAATAGATCTTTCAGCAACTCTTGACTAAGGTTTCATTTAAGAGTGTTGAGGTTCATAATATTATGGGAAACATTTTGCAACTTGAAAGGAGGTCAGGAGATCCATTGGCTGTTACAGGGGTGTCAATGTTGGCATTGTTTTCATGCCTAAGGCTAGATTTATCATGCTAGAAGCCTCTAGGATAAACTATCGATAAAATGCACCGTGGTACTAAGGTGCTTACTCAGTCGGTCATTCATGATGATTTGGAGGTTGAGCTTGATGGCATGGAAGGAAATTCAACTCCAAATTTAGAGAGAGATAAAGCTATAGAAGCTAGAGCTATCGACTAGTATCTTCCTCGTGATTGCAACCAGAACTCTGGTATAGAGTCAGGCAATGTAAACTTCTCTGGGAAGAATGATTTGATAAGGCATTTCTTTAAGTTTTTAGCTCGATCATCTAAAATTATAAACAAAAATTGAGCAAAAATATCTATAAATAGGTATTGGAAGAAATGAATGAGTGGGTGAAAGATTCATAGCTGGCATCGACCTTGGGCACGTCATTGCAATGTCTAGTATTCAAAGAAGAACTTCATGTTGGAATTGTTGATGGAAAAAAAAATAGAAGTTTGTGTTCAATAATTTCCCATACTATTAAAGGCATGATTTTCTTCTTACCATCTTCAATGTTCATTTCATGTCATTTTGGGAGTATTCCAACTGGTAAGTGATTTTTTTTATTATTTTAATTTTTCATATTCCTATTATGACTTCGTGTAAGAACTTTTATTCTCATACTTTCCACTGGCATAGCACAGACATGTGAAAGAGGTTGTTGTTGCTAGCTGTTGAAAATAAGTGATTATTGTACTTGGATATTTTATGTGCATTTGAACTGTCTTTTTCCTAGTGTTAGAATATGGATAAATTTTGAATGTTTGCATATTAGATGTTGAAGATTATGAGGGTTTAGTTGATTTTATGTATTTTTAATTTCAAACTCTTCAATAAATATATATTATAAAGTGTTTTGAGACCTTCAAATAGTTGGTTCTATTAATAATAACTACAACAATTATCTTTATATGGGCCTACCATTTTCTTCCACTATACCAAAAAACTATAATTTTTCAGGAAAATCTTTTGCAACAAAATATGTTCACTACATTTTGCTCAACATCCAGTTTTAAAAATCAAAGCCCATATCCAACACTTGTTGTTCTTCTTGAAGCCGATGGGTAATTACTCTTATTTTTCTCTTCATTTGCTCCATTCTTTGTTTTATTTTACTTTTTTTAAATACTTTTAAAAGGAATTATCTTTCATTTTTTAGGTACTTATAGATGCATGCAGGTTGGGAAATTAGCAAGCTTTTAATGTAATTGTGGGTAATTAGTTAAAAAAAAATTCGTAATTACCAATACCTTTGTGACTATAAAATAATCTTTTGTGGTAACTATCCAAAATTATGTATGTTTAGTTGTTCAAATTACTATTCTTTATTTATTTTTTTGTTTCCATTAAATTATCATTTTAGAAGCTAGGACTTGACCATGCTAATTTGACTCATATGTGGGTGGTGCCTCCATTGTCCTTGTTTTGGCTAAACAGAATTTAGTTAAGAAGTATGACCTTTCGTCATTGAAAAATATTGGCTATGGTGCTGCTCTTTTAGGAAAAGATTTGATGAAGGAATGTGACAAGAAAATGCTTGATACTATAATTAGTCACATAGTTTATATGACTTTTTTATTTCTAAAAAAAAAGATTTTTTTTCTTTTCTGAATCAAGATGCTCTCTATGGTTTTAGGGCTATGGCATGACTGAAAATTCTGGCATTATTTTAGTAGAGGATTCAAGAATAAGTGTTTGACATTCGGGTTCGATCGAAAGTCTTATGTTAATTTTTGTGTCGGGAAGAAAATAGTTGATTCAAAGTGTTTTAAATGTTTCTTTATTTGTTAATATCGGTTTCGCATAATAATATGCTATCGGAAGTACCTATTTATAGATCTAAATATCATCATTAAGGTTTATTATTGTTCCTTTTCGTTTGTTTTGTTATTTGTTTCATGTTCTATACGAGTGTACCAATACAAGTTTGTTATTTAATTTCAATTTGGTCATTCAAAGTACAAGTAATCCATGATTATGCTCATGTATTTATGAATAATATGTGGTAGTCTGTTGCTTTTTTAAAAAAAATCTTAAAGTTATCTTCTACGACTTCTTTTGGATTTATTTAGTCTCTCTACCGCCGGGACGATTACTTTGAACAGGCACCTCGCTTTTGTTGATAATGCATTAACAACTATTATTGAGAGATTCATTTTGGAATAGTAAATTTGATAAAAGATGTATTATCAAAGATTAAAGTACCAGTCTTATTTTTCTTTGCATGCTTTTACATCATTGAATAGTTTGTGACTTGGAAAAGATCGGGCTACTTACTTAAAATACCTTTTGTTGATAATGTCGTTAACAATTTTTACATTTAACAATTATACTTCTAGTAAAATTCAATGGTAGATTATTTATTTACTAGCTTATAGAAAATATAATGTTTTAACATCTTCGGTAATCCTATCTTTTGGTAAAGATCTTATGGGAAATCCTAAAACCATTGACATGGGTAATTATGAGTTTAAAACATGTATGATCAATATAATGGAATTTTTTAAATCTCCTTCCACTACACTATGTGCTTTTGAGTAAGTTTTATCACATGGTCTTAGTGACATCCATGATTGTCTACAACTATAAAACATAATTGTATTATGAACCTTGAAGACATTTAAGTACACTTCCATAGCTATATAATGATTGTACTAAAAAGATGATTGGGTTGATTATTTAAATTGCATTTTTAGGTGAAGTTTAACTTGCTTTGTCATTTTAGGTGAAATTTGTTATTATGTTTAGGATGTTAATTGATTATATAGAGAATTTAGTTGCATCTTTCAAAGAATGCTTTGTTATCTTTCTCCGGATAGAGGATTAACTTATTTAGCTTAGAAGTATTGAAGGTTGTACAAACTATAGTTAATGCTGCAATGAAACTATACAAAGGATATTTTGATGTTGTGAATTGGGATCTTTATGATGCAAGCCTTGAGAAGGATAAAAGCGAGTATGGATTCAAAAAGAGTGAAAATAATGAATCATGTTACAAACATAACAAAATGTAAAATAGAGAAATTATGTGAACTAAGGATCCTTCTACAAACAATGGTCAAGATTTCTTTTGTAAAAAAGAATGTATTAGTTCTCTTTGAAAAGGAAAAGTAGAAAGGAAATAGAGAGGAATGCGGGTTTCTTGAATTTTTGGGTTTTTCTTTAATTTTCTAGGTTTCTTGAATTTTTGGTTTTTTTTTTTTTTGTATGTTTTCTAGGTTTTAAGAGCATCAACAATCCTCGCTCTTCAAGTATCCGGTCAATCCACAATCTTTCCAACTCTAATCTAGTGTGTTTTCCGAAGCATTTTCAAACCCTAAACCCAATAACAATCTGTTTAATCCTCTATTCACATTTTTCACTCAACAACAAGATTACTACTACACAGTCTTGGGTATTCAACATCAACGAGCAAGCTTTTTAGCTTCCAACAAACCACCCGAAACCCCATAATCATCAATCAAACATGCAAACAACTTTCATCAATTTTGGGCACCCAAATCGGTTTTTTTTCTTTTTTTAGTTTCATTTTTTATTATTGTTCTATCATTCATTTCCCTGTTATAGGAGTTTTGAATTCTAAGTTCATAAGAAGCTTAAGATTAGGGTTGTGCTAATTAGCTCTTTACGGTAAGCCTTGGTCCCGAGCCTTACTTCTAGAGTTCCTATGAGAAGGAGAAGAGAAAAATAGAGAAGGAGAAAGAAAGAAAAGAGAGGGAAAGAAAGGAAAAAAAGGATTAAGTTCAAAAAGGAGAAAAAGGCTAGATAAGGCTTGATGGCATATCGTTTTGCCAATAAATTAGTTATTTATATGTGTCTTTAATATGTTTTTAATCATGATTTTGTAATCGGGGTAAGTAAGGATCGAACCCACAGGAAAAGGAAATCGGTTAATTGTTTTAGGTGGTATTGTGTGTAAAGGGCGATTTTGTGTATTTGAGATACTTAAAAGTAATATAAAGTATTAAGAGATAATAGTATAAGAGTAGCCTTGATTGAACTTTAGTGTTCACTTTTAGTTTGGTCACCGATCATTGATTAAAGAGTTAACTCATCCTAATATGAAAATTCACTATAAGACAACATGTATTCTCACTTCAATCTTTTCTTACCTAGTCATTAATTGCATATACAATACCTAATTAATTTTCTAGTTATTAAATAATTTACTAAGTACTAGATAGATTTAATCCAATAATAACATTAAGATGAGAAAGTTAGGTGAAGCTAAGCCACCTTCCCGAGCGCTAGAGAAGATGTAACCTATTTTTATGTTTTTTAAGGAATTAAATGAAAACATCACTAATCATGAACTCCTAGTTACTACTATAGGCAAGTTTAGACAAACAATTACACGAGACTTGAATACTTGGCTAGCAATAAGTAATATGAATAAACAACTAGCATGTACTCTAATTGAATTAATCATACAACTATGAACCAATCACGTAAAAAAAATATAAAATACCCAATGGAGATAAGTTTAGAAATAAAACTAGTAATCTCATAGCGATTTAACCAAAAGCTTCAACTTGATTCAACCAAAAAGGAAGTTTAGTTATTTATAATGTAATAGAAAGAGAATTTCTATTAATTATGGCTATAGAAAAGCTAGTTGAAAAGAGGAGAATGAGTAATATCCCAACTTTGCTCGTTTATACCAAAAACTAGGGTTACATCACTTTTTGTGTCGGTATTACATTGTTACATAGCTTGATGTGTAAATTCACATGATTTTCTACTTGATATCACATGTTCACAAATCAGGTAGCCAAGCTTTTGCTCGTGTACAACTTCTCTTCCTTAGCCACATGGGCGTGTGGTTTTATACTACAAATTGTGTAAAGAGCTTACCGCCCATATGGATCTTCTTCTTCCTCGAGTATTATTGGGTTTAATCAACTACACGATCATGTGGAATGCTTCTTTTAGCCTTGTAAAAATGGTTCTGCCCATATGGCTTGCCATGCTTGTGATTCCACACAATTTCCTCCTTCGAGTCACATGGTCGTGTGACTCTTTTATGCCTGTTTAGTGACTTCTCTTTTTCTTGCTTTGGTTTTAGGTTTCGTTACTTCGATTAATCATTTTTCCTACAAAACCCCCCAAAACCGTCATCTTGATCTTAATTATCCTAATATACTATAATAAATACTAGAAAGTTCAATGTATTAAAGCATAAAAATCATGTTACTTATGCACTCATCAAATACCCCTACACTTAAACTTTGCTAGTTCTTGAGCAAAACAAATAAAATAAAAACCTAACTCACTTTTATAGGAATCATGGTTGCATTTAGCGTATGCAACAAGCCTTTAAACCCTTAGGTTACCTCTAATGGACGAGTTATGTCTTGTGATGATTTTTAGATGATAAATCCATAAAATCGTTCAAACTAATGTCATGCCGGTATGATTATTCTTCAAATATTGATGCTTAATTCAGAATTCAATAAAATTCAATAGTCAACTCGATTATGTTCAAGATATTATTATCATATCAATGCGTATATTTAAATTGATTTATGTATTTTCATATCTAAACATATGTAAACATAATTTAGACATGCAACACTAACTCTACTTTTATGCCTTTTCCACTACTCAAGCAAAGCAATAAACTGATATTTTCTTTAATCAACATTTTGTTTTATGTTAAGCATCCCAATTTCTTTTTTGTTTCAAGGTCTTAATAGTTTTTCCCTAAATGGTCACTTGCTTTTTTACTCGACTACCGATATTTTTTATGAAGGTAATCAATTATTCAATAAGTCATCAACTTAAAACACTTTGCATACTCATAATTTGAATCATCATTTAATACAAAAGGAAACATTTATGATGAATACTCCTAGTTATTAAGCAACTCAAATCATTGGAGTAGAATTCTTAATTGCTTAGGCCAAATTTTCCGAAGGGATGCTTTTCATATTTTTCTTAAATAAACATTAAAAAATCTTGTTTATTTAAACCATGCTTTGGTCTAGTTTCCAAAGGGTTTGCTTTTCTTTTAAATTTAGTATTTCTACCTAAATTATGTTCTATCATGAAGACGCATAAGGCTCTTTAGCATGCATGCACTTCTATGACAATAATATCATCAATATTTTCCTTCATCTTATAAAATTTCCTCGAATTCAACATTACACATCAATCAAGAAGAATATCATACTAAACAAGGCATTTGTTTCATTTTTTTTTATATATAAGGGTACAAAATAAATACACAAATTACACAAAATTAAAAAACTAAAAGCAATAACAATCTAAATGTTAAACATACCCCCATACTTGAATAGTACATTATCCTCAATGTGTGCGTAAATAAACATAGCATAAATTAAAAAAAATAAGGGTAAGGATCGGAAAGCAAACTAGATGGTCTCCTTTAGTATGGTGTCATAAATGGTGATGGAAATTACAACGTGAAGATGTCGTAGAGATGGCTAACTAGGAAATTGACCACTTGAAATCTATATATAGCATTATTATTCATCATCTAAATTTACTCACTCAAATGGTCGAATCAACAATTGGCATTGTTATTTATGTATGCACTCGCTCATTCAACATGTCGAAAGGGCTATTTACATTCATTTGGAAATCATTTAGTCACAACATCAACTATTCCACTCTTTTTATATATCCACTCGAGGCACCCACTTCACTGTGGGATGGACCTCCTCTTCGCCTTCACTATCGTTATCACCTTAGGTGTCACCATCGCCTTTCCTTCTCTCGTCTCTCGGTTGGTCGAATTAGATATTTTTCTCCTCTCTTCTCTAACAACCCAATTTTAATTAGTTTTTTAAGGGTAAACTCGCTCTAACCTTTTTGTTTATGTAAGGATTATGATGTGTCAATTAAATAACCTTGCTCTCTCCACAATGTGGGTGATGAACCCACTCATAATGATTCCTCCATCGATCAACTTCTTGATCAATGAGAATCAATTCACCAAAATATATATGAAATCCACCATCATCTTTTAATAGATGAAGAACGGGATGGCT
Organism: Dovyalis caffra; assembly: GCA_963924115.1. Taxonomy (NCBI): domain Eukaryota; kingdom Viridiplantae; phylum Streptophyta; class Magnoliopsida; order Malpighiales; family Salicaceae; genus Dovyalis; species Dovyalis caffra. The sequence goes on along the minus strand of CAWUPB010001194.1, from coordinate 12,609,000 downwards.
AATTCAGCTTTGCTTACCACACCATTACTATGCTCTCTTTCACATAATGTCCATGCTAACACTCGCTCGTATATATCGATATAATAGGTTTATGATTATGGATGTATTTGTTTGGGATAAATTGTAAACCTCCTACCGTGAACCCATAATTTCCTTACATAAGGGTTTCTCAAAACCTATAGGTGGTAACTTCTCACCATCATGCGATCAATCAAAATAATTTACCACCTTGTTAACCTCTACACTATGCTTATTGTTTACTATTCGAAACACGAAATGGTCACTACCCGATCGATGCGCCTCCCTTCTTCTTTTTACTCGAAAGGAACTCAAGAACTACTATGTTAATTCTTTGAAAGAGAAAGCATCCATCTTTAACAAATTTACCCAACCAATTGTTTCCAATATCTCCTTCACCTTTCCTAACCAATCTATAACTTCTAAGGCTTCGTACATCTACGTATCTTTTTACTATCACTTTTCTCTCTTTCGAAACTTTATAGTGTGCTTTTAGTTCTTCATTCTCAAACTCTATCCTTGGGTAGGATCTAGAGGGGTAATCTTCCCTTATGATTGGTTTTTATCGACAAGTGCGATTTCTTTATTCTCGTCGCCATTTGCTTTCCTTTGTCTCATGAGCTAAACATGTTTTTTTTTTTTTGGAAAGCTTTGGGGGAAAAGGGTTCTTTAGTTCAGTGGTGGTAAGGGGGTTATTTGATGGGTTTTTTATGGAGTGTTTGATGTTGGTCTTGTGGTTAGGGGTGAGCAAATGATTTTTTAGTTCGGTTTCTAACAATTTCGATTTAGTTTTTGATTAACCGAACATAATAAAATGACAATCGAACCGAACCAAATTATAATTCGATTGTTAAATTTTGGTTTTATAATAATTCTATTTTAAATTTTAGTTTTTCGATATTAACCAAATTCATCAAATACTTATGTTTGGTACCCGGCTCACTCTCCGCCAACCAAGACTATAAGAGAGAGTAACGTAAAATACCACAACTCATCCACCCATAACCTCTTTATAGACTTTCAAAAGCTTGAAAAGTCATTCACTTCCAATGTGGGATTGTGAGTTAGTGGACTCATCAATGTGTCTTTATCCCACATCGGTCGGTTAAGGTTTTGAATTATGGTGGTTGGCTTATAAATAAAGGCCGACTTTTTTCTCGTGAATCGTGGCTAGTGAAGCTAGTTCTTTGGGCTTCAAAATTCAAGGCTTCTTATGGGTCGGGGTTGAAATCCAAGAAAAAGCCGAGTTAATTTCATTTATAAGAAATTTTAAGTTCATTTTAATTTAAATAAAATAAAATAAGATCATATTTTTTATTTTTGGTTAACATCAATTTAAATTTTTTAAAATCGAAATCGAAACCGAAATCGAAAATCAATGTAATTTTGATTTGGTTTTTTTCTAAGTAAATTTAAATAAAAATTGAACCAAAATAGTTATTTTGGTTCGGTTCATTTTTTTTTATTTTAACCGAAGTTTGCTCACCCCTACTTGTGGCAATATGGTTTATAAGGTTATGATTTATGGTCGTTGAGAGTAAGGAGTCTATAGATCTAAAAGATGAAAGAGAAAAAAGATAAAGAAGAAGGGCTAGCAGCCGTAAATGAAATTATTAGAGAAGATGAAGTCACACGTTTTGGGGTTTGGTTTATATAGGGGTGTGTTTTTATTGGGATAAACCATGTGGCTTTTGGTCTAGAAGGTGACACACGATCATGTAAATGTGTGTATAAATTGTGTGGCTTTTCTTCTACCCATGTGCCTCTTTCTCTCGCCCCAACCAAGTGTAATATTTTGAATTCCATATGGTCATGCTACTTTCTTCATAAACCATGTGTATCTTTTTCTATCCATGTAATAATTTTCCCTTCAATGTCCCACTGGTCTTGTAGAATTGCACACAAATGGTATGTATCTCATTCCGCCTATGTGATTGTTCTACTAATTTTAGTTTCTAGCCTCTTTCTAGGCACATAGACGTGTGGCTTTCTTTTTTAAACCATGTCTTTTTACCATTACCCGTATGTCTCTACTTACCCTTTAGAAACTTTGCCAAATTCATCCACTCCATTACCTACGCCGCACATTTTTTTACATAAAGTCAATTATAGGTGAGCCTTAAGCAAAAAATTAAGCACTAACTAAACTTAAAATCAAAATATAAAATTTACACAAATAATTGGATTGCCTCCTAATAAGCACTTTTGTTTAATGTTGTTGGCTTGACTTTACCTCTTCTCATTCATAAGGATCGTTCAATTTCAATCTTGATCCCCGACCTTCCTTACATCTTAGCATTCTCCTCTTCAAGGATGTTGAATCGAATCATCTCACCATTAAACTCCATGGTTAGAGCTCCCTCATAGAGGTTTATGTTTGTCCTTATCGTTTTTAGGAACCACTTTCCTAAAAAAAAGGGTACGGAGTTATAGGAAGACTCATCTCCCATATTTAAAATATAGAAATCTACTAGGAATACAAATTGGTTCACCCGCATAAGAACATCTTCCAATACCCCTTCCAGGTAGACGTTAGTGCGATCGGCCGATTGTGTGATCACATTTGTATTTTTCAAAGTCCTTGGATTTAATATAGCCTATATGGAATATGGAATTACATTGATTGATGCACCTAAATCTAACATGGCCTTGTCTATGTTTTTACTCCCTAATTGGCATGGTATAGTGAACATACCTAGATTCGTGCACTTGGAAGGATTTTCTCGTTGCAAAATTACAAAAACTTTCTATCCCATTTTTACCTTTTCGATCATGTTCAGCCTTCTTTTTTTTTTTATGCACAAGTCCTTCAGGAACTTGGTATATTGAGGTACTTACTTTATGGCTTCCAATAGAGGCATGTTTACCTCTATTTTATTGAATAGCTTGAAGATCTCCTTTTCTTTTATCTTCTTTAATTCTTCTTTCTTAGGCTTCTCTAATCTGCTAGGAAATGGCACATGATCTATTAGAAATAGAGTAGACGGATTAGGAATTACCTTAGGGCTTGTGTCACCGCATCAATGATTGAACTCTTTTCCTCTTCCTCCATTTCTACTCTTTCTTTTTCTGATGATTCAATTTTCCTTTTGTTTGGGTGTTGTGTCCGAGCACAACTCCTCGAGGTCATCACGCTCGTATTTTTTTCGGAATTTCTCACCATTTAGGATGGTAATTGAAGGATCATGTATTTTATGGAGGTGTGGAATAAAACAAAATTTTTTCTCTATCTAAAGGGTCTAAGATCATATCATTGAATCAACTAACCATATATATATGAATCAAAGTGATAAATAGAGAACTTATCTCTTATAGCACATATCTAAATTTTTTGATAGAAAAAGAGCCATTCTAGCATCCAGCCTCTATTAATTATCCATGCAGCTTAAACAATCATAAAGAAACACTCAAAATTAGTAGAGTGCTAGCTCAACTTTTTTCTTATTTGTTTGGTGCTTCTTATAGAAATCTAATTCGGGTAATTTTATGACAACCCGGGAGAAGATGAAAGTGGCATGTACTAGGGTTAGGGAGAAAACAATTTTCTCCTTGTTTTCTTTTCTTAGCCATATGCCCTCTTTTTATTTTTATTTTTCTATTGTCAAATTTTTCCTTTCTTCTTCTATTTCTTGTTACCACATCTCTCCTTCTATTTACAAGAGGAGAGTTTCTTATCCTCCAAGGACAAAGAGAGGGAGCGACAAATAATCCTTATTGGATCTTGGTTGTTTCTTCCTAATCCTTCAAGGATGAGGAGTTATTTAATATGTAGACTTTTGATATTTATCTATAAAACATTCATCCTTATCCAATATGATTCATATTTATCCTCCCACTAAATATCTTTTAGGCTTTTAGTTAAACCTATTTGCCTAAAACCATTTTGGCATAGTTAATTAATTTAGACTATCCAAATAAATAAACTTAGATAATTTTAGGTGGCCTACATTAGAAAATAATTTTCTAAAATACCATTTAACATAAATTAGGAAACTCGTTTTCATTTTAGGTTAGTTACTTTCAAATTTGAAACTAACTTCCAAATTAGGAAACCGATTTCTAAAATAGAAAATTTTTCATTTTAGGAAACTTTTCATTTTTAGAAACCTTTTCCTAAATAGAAAAATTTCCAAATTGAAAACATTTTCCAATATCTTTGCTTCTCTTTAATAATGAAAATGTTTAAATTTATGCATGTGACTTAATAGTGTTCTATATATGTTGGCAATGTATCAAAAACGAAAGACACTTTTTTTTTTGATACATAAACTAAGATTGGCTACTAACAAGACATCATGACTCCCTAATTCTCTAGAAGGATTAATAAATTCGTTATTATCTTTTACGAGCATAGTTACCATACAATTCAGTCCTCAAATCAACTTATCATAATGTGATCTCGAACTTGGTTAGAAGTCTTATTTGAATATGATCACCTAAGTTTTTTTCGATTCCCAAATGTCTTAGCTCCTAAAGTAAACCAACTATATTCTATTGGTGTACTCCTACTATGGCCACGCATTTCTTGAACAGTGCATTCATCAAAGTGTAATGTGATAACTCCATTAGCATATAAGAAATGAAATGTTTTATCTTAGTCATCCACCTACCTCCATTAGATTCCTAGTGCACCCAACGATTTGCCCACATGCAACCTTTTATTAAGTCCATCGAAACGAGTATCAAAGTGCATAAATCCTTTAATAAGATAACCATGATGACTTTAAGTCAAAGGACCAATTATAACCATCTTTTATGAGACACCCATATACTAAACCAAATGGGTTATCATGGCAAGTCAAGTCCAATGATACTTTCTCTAACATAAATCACCTAAGTGCTTGGTTTGGCATCATCTGCCAATAGTTATGAGATCTTCTACTACTATCATATATTATAAGCATAGCACTCACAAGTCTAACCGTATATTGTCAATGTCCATTCTTCATAATGCTACGACTTGAGACATTTAATGATATTATTTATACACATTAGTGTTTGTCTCACTTCTTTCGATTAATCACTAATGTAAATGTATTTCGTATGGAATTCTATCTAATTCTATTCAATTAATAAATGTAAATGAGAAAAATTAATAGAAAGAATTCTTTTATTATAAATAATACAATAATATAATAACTCAAACCCATCTAAAAATGGTTGGATCTCGAGTACTTACACTACCACTAGTTTTCCTCCAAAGCATGAGCCTCTAAATGACTCACGAGTAATTGTTAATTAACTCATTTAATTCTTCAAGTTTTGAATGTTGATCTTGTCTTTTGTTGGAATTATTTGGTTTCTTACTGAAATTGTTTAGTGCTCAATGCATGAGACTTCACGGTTTCTTCTGAGAGCTTTTAACTTATGTTTAGGCTTGTTGTTGGAAAGATCTAGGTAGGTAACCTTGTCGCCTTTATTGATAAAAATTTTTTTCACCTTGCCTATTCTTCCTATATCTCAAGTTAGGGTGATCTCTCCATCCCGGATTGTACATATTCGAATAACGATCATATGGCCTTGGTTGGCCTCCCCTAAAATTTTTAGCCGCATATACCTATTTGTTACACCTATCTTATAAGGTTGGGCATACATCCGTCTATTGTTCTATAGTAGAAAAAATTCTATAAGCCTTAATCGCATGTAGATTACCAACCGCCATCCGTCTCACTAAGGAAGTTAAATTAGACATCTCGTTGCTCGAAACTTAAAATATTTACCTCATTGACCTTTCTCGGTACATGATCAACCCTCACGATAGATTGTTATGAGTTGGCAGCCATATTAGATATCAAATCCATAATAGTATCGAGCATTTTATCTACCAATGCTCCTCTATTTGGTTTGTCTATCATACTCCTTTTCATCAGAGCAAACCCTCATAAAAATAAACTATTAATAGTTGATCAAAAATCTAGTGATGCAGTGCAATGAAAAATAACTTCTTGAACTACTCTTAATACTCGTAAAGAGTTTCTCCAATAAATTGTCGAATACTACATATTTTCGTCTTAATGCTTACAATTCTTAAAGCAAGAAAATACTTCATTAGAAATGCTTACTTCATCCTGTTCCACTAGTCTATTGATCATGCAAGAAGGTCATATAATAGATTGTTATGAATTGGCGACCATATTAGATATCAAAGCCATAATAGTATCGGGCATTTTATCTACTAATGCTCCTCTATTTGGTTTGTCTATCATACTCCTTTTCATCGGAGCAAACCCTTATAAAAATAAATTATCAATAGTTGATCAAAAATCTAGTGATGCAGGCAACTGAAAAATAACTTCTTGAACTACTCCTAATACTCGTAAAGAGTTTCTCCAATAAATTATCGAATACTACATATTTTTGTCTTAATGCTTACAGTTCTTAAAGCAAAAAAATACTTCATTATGAATGCTTACTTCATCCCGTTCCACTAGTCTATTGATCATGCAAGAAGGTCATATAACCAATCCTTAGCATCCCCATCTAGTAAAAAAGGAAATGCTTTCAACTTAATCTGATTTTCTTATATTCTTTGCGCTCTTATAGTTGAGCGAGACCATATGGAATTCTTTTAAATGTTTGTGGGGATCTTCTCTAACCAGATTGAAATTTCAAAAATAGATGTATTAGTCCTAATTTCAGCCCCAATGCCACCTTTAGATTTAGGAACTCAATATGTAGTGGTCGCTAATTAAGATCAAGAGTAGCCAACTCTTTTAATATCCTGTTTGTCCCGTTTATATCCATATCGTCTCCTTTTAAATCATTTGACGATAAGAACTCAAGAAGCTGTGGTTATTCTTGACGAACTCACTTCATTAGAGGATTCAACCTTCCATATCGAAGTGAACCTTGCTTTTTCCTTAACTTGCTCAATTCTCTTTCTAGTTCAAGATTGAAAATCAGCTCTCTTATTAAGACCTAGTCATATACTAACGAGTAACTAAAACACAAGAATAATCAATAATATCCAATAACAATAAAATTCAATCGTAGTCCCTAACAACAATGCCAAAATTTGATGGTGTGTCATACCACCAACATATTAGTTATTTATTTATATATGTCCTTTTTGACCTTTTAACCAAGATGTTTCAATCGGAGCAAATAAAGGTCGAACCTACAAGGAAGGGAATTAGTTAATTGCTTTAGGTGTTCCTGCATGTAAAGGGGGTTTTGTGGGTTTAAGAGATAACGAGTATAAGCATAGCCTTAATTGAACTTCGGTATCCACTTTTGGTTTGGTCACCGATCATTGATTAAACAGTTAACTCATCCTAACATGAATATTCATTGTAAGACAACAATATGTATGTTGACTCAAATCTTTCCTTATCTAGATGTTAATTATATATACGATACCTAATTGATTCCTAGCTATTTAACAACCTACTAAGTACTAGATGGATTTAATCTAATAATAACATTAAGATTAGAAAGATAGGTGAAGTTAAGCCATTTTTCTATGTGCTAGAGAATATGTAAACTACTTCTATGTTGTCCAAGAAATTAAACAAAAACATCACTAATCATCAACTTTTAGTTACTAGCACGGACAAGTTTAGACAAATAATTATATAAACTAAAATACTTAGCTAGCAATAAGCAATATAAATAAACAACTAAGTGTGTACTCTAATTGAATTAATCATATAACTATGAATCAATCATGTAGAATAACATAAAATACCTAATAAAGATAAGTTTAGAAATAAAACCAGTAATCTCACAATGATTTAACCAAAAGCTTCAACTTGATTCAATCAAGAAGGGAGTTTAGTTGTTCATAATTAAATACAAAAAGAATTTCTATTAATGGTGGTCGTAGAAAAGCTAGTTGGAGAGAGGAGAATAAGTAATAACCTAACTTTGCTATTTATACCTAAAACTAGGGTTACATCACTTTTTGTTTCAGTATTACATTGTTACACGACTTGATGTGTAAAGTCATATGGTTTACTACTTAATATCACATGGTTCGAAGCCTTGGAAATTAGGTTCCACATATCTATGTAACTTTGTTCACAAATCGTGTAGCCAAGCTTCGCTCGTGTATAACTTCTCTTCCTTAGCGATACGGGTATATTGTTTTATACCGCAAACCATATAAAGAGCTTACTGCTCGTGTAGATCTTCTTCTTTGCTTAAGTGTTATTGGGTTTAATCAACCACACGATCGTTTGGAATGCTTCTTCCGGCCATGTGGAAATGGTTCTACTCGTGTGGCTTGCCATGCTTGAGATTCCACAAGATTTCCTCATTCGAGTCACATGACCGTGTGACTTTTTTAAGCTTATTTGGTGACTTGTTTCTTTCTTGCTTTGGTTTTGGGCTTCCTTGTTTCGATTCATCTTTTTCCTACAAAACCCAAAACCACCATCTTGATCTTAATTATCCTAATATACTGCAATAAACACTAGAAAGTTCAATACATTAAAGCATAAAAATCAAGTTAATTATGCACTCATCGGGGTTGGACTCGACTTAGTTGAGTCCAAAAAAGAAAGGTGAGCGAGGAAACGGGCTAGTGCCGGCCCATTGAGCCCAAAAGGCCCAATAATCTTATTTTTAACCTTTTCCTAGGTAAATCAGCCCTTTTATTTCATACTTAGTTTATGTTTAATATCTTGAATTGTTGATTTTTTTTTACATTTATTTATTTAGTCAAATGTTTCATGTTTTTTAGGTTTTATTTCAATAATTATATTAGATAATTAATAGGTGGATGAATACTTGAGTCTCCTAATTTTTAGAGATTGATGACGAGTTCTCCAACAACACAAGTAAAAATATTTAAAAGAAAAATGAAAAATTGTTAGGTAAAATAAAAAAAGAAAAAGAAAAAAATACACAAAAAAAGGAGAAGAGAAAAAATGGAGAGAAAATGCTAAGTAACAATAAAAAAATAATAATAAACAAAAAAGAAAAAAAAAGAAAAGAAAAAATTTAGAAAATACTCGAGAAAAATTAACAAAGTCTCATATCCAATAGCAATCGATATTAACTGAAATTAATCATATTTTAGTAATTAGAACATTTCTAATATACTGATTATGTTACGATTAAAATTAGGTCCGATATTGAATTGATAAGATGTCCGACGAAGGGATCCGATGATCGATTCAATACAATGCCATAAAAAAAATAATTTGGCTTAGAAATGAAACTTGGAATTTAGACCTAGGATCAATTTTGACAAAAATAGAAATTTTTAGGAGATAAATTTTAGGACTAAACAAAACGTGATACATTTCGAAGAAAATGATTCTTTAGGGTGATTGATATCTTCTCAAAAGTATAACCAACTCTTTATCCGAAAATATCTAAACTAATGTTCATTTTAGATTCTTAGTTACTTTAATATTAGGTGGTAATTCTAAAATTAACAATGACTCACATTCTCAAATAAATAAAATTTTTAACAAATAAAATAATCATAATTTTTTTTAGAGTCCCGTAAACATCTTTTTATGACAAAATGGCGACTTCATTAGGTAATCTAGAGTTAAGCCATAGGTTTAGTCATTTTTTAATTTTTTTACTCTATTTATTTGTTCATTTATTTTTCATGTCATTTATTTATTCTTGTATAGATTTTGAGTTTTTTAATTTTTACATTTTAATTTTTATACATATTTATTTTATGAACTCGGATTGGCTATATTTACTTTGAATTATTGCACACATCACGAGAAAGCCTACAATAGCTTTAGACCCCGAGCGAAAACTCGTATTAGGATTTAGATAGAGAGATTCGGATGCGGATATATGATGAAAGTCTACTAATGCTCACTCGGACTCTCGTTTGAATTGAAACTCACTCTATACATACAAAATTGTGGAATGACCTTTCCATACCCTCGATGTATAAGGTTAGAAGCTGAATTACCTCATTAGTAATTTAGACGGTTCAAAAACTTAAAAAGACTTTAGGATTAGATAATTTTTGCTTAAATCCTAGAAAAACTAGATCTTATCCATTATGATTAACTAATTAAGACACAAATTATCTTTAAATGATGTCAATTCTAACCCTCATTAAATCATGATAGAAATGGACATTAAGGATTTTAGGACTAGATTAGAGTAGGTCAAGTTTGGGGAAGTAGACTGTCTATTCTCGGATTTTATGTCGAAAAAATAAGACCTAATGGATCATGCATCCTATGAATGTACATAATAAATAACAATTCTCCTCTATCTAAGGTTCCCAAGATCATGGCATTAAATCAACTAATCATACATAAACATGAATATAAATATAGGTGAAAGATTACCTCATGTAGTGCAAAAATAATTCAAGTAGAAAGGGAACTGTCCAAATGTCCGACCTCTATTGATTATCCACACGACTCAAACACCCACACAAGAAGTAACAAAATTCTTAGAATGCTAACTCCAATCCTTTAATGTAGTTTATTTTTCTCTAGAAATCCTATAGGGTAATTTGCATCAACTTTTTGCTTTTTTAGGGAGAGATATGACAACCTTTTCTTTTAGGGAGGGAAACGTTTTCTCTCTATATTTTTCCTTTTTATGTCGCGAGTCTCTTTCGATTTTTTTTTTTAATTATGCTGCCTCTCTCTCTTTTATTTATATTAGGAGTGGTAACTTCTTCTTATAGGTCAAGTAGATATTGCCTATATGGGTTTTATCTAACTTTATCCTTATAAGCCTTGAGCCTTATCCAATAATGCTCAAGTTTATCTCTTTATCAAAATATCTTACAAGCTTTAAATTAAAATTATTGACCCCCAATTGTTTTGGCCCAATTAGTTATTAATTACTTTTGACCATCCAAATAAATTAGATCACATATTTTAGAGTCTCGTGTTAAAAAAATTAATTTTTAAAATTATCCTTAAATCTAAATTAGGAAATTAATTTTTTTTAAGTAATTTTCTTCTAAATTTTGAACTCGACTTCTAAATTAGGAAACTAATTTCTAAAATAGAAAACTTTCCATTTTAGAAAATTTTTCAAAAATAGGAAACTTTTTTCCAAAATGTTTGATTCTCTTTTATCATGTGAATATTTAAATTTATGCATATGACTCAATGGGCTCCTAAATATATTGATATCTGTATCAAGAGAAAAAAGATAAAAGACACCTCTTTTATCTTTTGATACACGAATCAAGATTGACCTTTAAGAAGGCATCATGACTACCAAATTCTCTAGAATGATTAATTAATCCGTAATTACCTTTCATGAGCATGGTTAGCATATAATTCAGTTCTCATGTCAATTTATCATAGCGTGATCTCAAACTTGGTTTATATTCGTTTAATTACGATCACATAAGTTTTCATCGATCCTATATGTTTTTGTTCTAAAGTAAACCCATTATGCTTTATTGGTATACTCCTACCGTGGTCATAAATTCCTTGAGTAGACATTCATCGAAGTATAATGTGTTAACTCCTTTAGCATATAATTAATGACGTGTCCTATCTTAATTATTCATCTATCTCCATTAGATTCTTAGTGTATCCAATGAATTGTCCATATACGACTCTTAACTAAGCCCATTGAAACATAGTTGCCCCTGTAAATAATCTTCATTTCAACACTTTTTTATCAATCATTAAACTATCAAATTCTAGTATAAAGACATCAAATACGGAATCGGTAATCTTTCAATGGTCCTCGAAGGTCATATTCTCAAAATAGTGGCGAGAAGATGTTAAGACATATTAACTCCTTTTTAGGTTTCATTAAATGAGTTGAGTAGTCATCTCATCGTCGACGAGCAAGTCATTCTTATTCCTATAACTCCATTTTGATCATCATATCCTCATTACTACAAGGCTAATGAAAAATGCCACTATCACACTATTATAGTAAGCCATAATATTGAGAATTGCATGACTTTCAAGAGAAGAATAAGATCTTTAATTAAGAAGGAGTGGGTCTCTTTGGATGGAAATCTAAGTGAATCGAATGTTTAGAAACAATTCATTATCGAGTCATACTATCACCAACACAGGAGATAGAGAGATCGAGTAAGCTTGAAAGACATGGTAAGGATGCATGCTTATAATTTTCAAATGTTGTCTTTTAATGTTGTTGGATTTTGAACACTATTTTCCAAGATATTTTGGTTATGTAAGAATTATGTCGTTCTTAGAATGAAATAAATGCTTCGACTTTATTTTACAATTTCATATTGTCCGATCTAAAATTAAAAGATTTTCCATTTAAAAGTATTATTTGGCATTACATCTTCAAAGTATAATGACAAATTCATTCAAAAACATTCAAAGGATTGATCAAATTTCAAAGCATGATAAGTAGATGTTAGAGGCTATCCTTTATTTCATTAAAGCCTAAATATACATTTTACGAGTAAAAAGTCGGGAGGCAATCCCTCCGTTTTGTTAAAACCAAAAAAAAAAAAACATTTTTCCCGTGCCTAAATAAACCCTTGAAGGAAAAGTTTTCTTAAAAAAAACATCATGAAGCCAAATGTTGAAGGACTAAATGATTTGTGCACTAAATAATGATGAACCGTAAATCTTCAAGTTATGATCTTAAATTATATTCATCATTTTTTCTTTTTGATTAACCTAATCGTTTTCCAAATCAATCATTGTTTTTCAAAGAGAGATTAGCATTTGTCATCCTAGGCAAATTAGCCTTTGAGATGAAGAAATGACATTCTACATATATCTCACAAAGTCATATCTCTTGTCGTCTTACTTTGAGCCTTGATGATTTCTTTCATGATAACTCAAACTAGGATCACTCCTCTCACTAGAAGGTAGGTGTAAAATCCATAAATAGTCATTAAAATTCTCAAAAATTTCAATCAAAAGAACCACATCAATGATTTTAAAAACAAAAAAAAATGTAAAAAATAAAAATAAAATGATGAAAGAAATAAAACAGAAAAACATCCCTAATGCAAAATTATAAGTCATGATAAGAGTCAAAAGTCGGGCAAATAGACAAAAAGAGTTGAGGCTAGAAAAAGAAAGTTAACAATCAAAATGACAAAGTCACCATGGCAAGCCTAAAAAAAGATGACACGACAATATAACTAACGACTAAAGTGACAAAGTCCAAGCGGCATTGCCTAAAAAAACTTTAATTAACAACAAAGTGATCTTATGTCATAGATCGTTAAACATTTTTTTAATCTTTTTGTATCCATTTTTCATGAGCCTAAGCCATAACCTATATTGCATGCTTCTACAAGTCTTTTCTAAACAAAGATAGTTTTCTTATATTGTTAACTTCTAATTTCAAAAGAAAAGGTGAATGCTTGAGGGGAAAAAAAAAAGAAAAAGAAAATATGACTAGTTGGTGTGTTGTTTGCCATTCTTTATGACATCAAATCATGAGTTTTCACTAACTAACTTAATGGTTTAAAAAATCAAGATATTCTAAGGTAAGACTATCTTTCGAACCCAATTTTTTAAAAAACCGTCCGCTCAACCTTTTCCATTTGCCAAAATAGACTTATCATTTGATCAATCAGCTTCAATAGCATAAAAAAACCAATATTTTTACAAACCTTGCATAACCCAAACACATTTTCTAGTTTAATCCAACAATCTTTTTAAGAAAATTACATTATAATATTTAAAAGCCATATTTTGACTTTTGATTAACCAACTAAAACATCTTCATGAATGAAAGTACTTTCATCAAAATATCTCCATATTTCTTTTAAATAAGCTGAATTATGTTTAAGATAATCTTTCAAGTTCACGACTCAATCTATGAAAAACAAATGTGTATTCAATAATTTTTCTCAAGAGATGAATTTTTCTCAAAAGATGATGAAAATTTCAAGGGCAATTTAGAAATTATGATACAAACATCAAAAGACAAGCATCTAAACACAAGCATTAATTATGTTGAGAGAGCTACAAATATATGATCTCAACTAGTACTTAAACACATCTCATGATATGATCTAAATGATAATCCATAAAACCAAAAACACTTAGGAGGCAAGCCCAAGAATCTAACCATTCGGACTAAATTCAACAATTGGTCAAACAACGATATCATAAAGTCGATCGATGTGATGGGGGGCCTAAATCATAAGTATTTTAGCATCGATCAACACGAGTAAAAATAGCTAAACCAGGATGTAGTAAAGTTATCTCAAGTAAACCAAAAGCTGATAATTTAGTATAATTTAGATTTAGCTTCATTAATAACAATTCGATAAAAAAGTTAAGCTTTCAAAGTCCAGACCTATGTTTCACACGGCTAAGAAACTAATCATTATAATCGAGTTTCATTCAAGTACTACAAGAACATATCTCATCAACTCATCCCAAGTGATTCGTCTATATTTTTTTATTAGATCACTCGTCAAAGGTTTTTTTCTTCAATTTTTTTTAAAAGATAATCGAAAATGATTCTCGTTATCTTTTTTTATCGGATCATTTATCAAAAGTTCATTTCTCTAATCTAATTTTTTAAAAAAAGAAAAAGATCACCGAAAGGAGTTCGTATATCTTTTTTTTTTATCGGGTCACTTATCAAAGGTTTTTTTATCTTGTTTTTTAAAGAAAGAGATCACCCAAAATGGTTCGTATATCTTTTTTTTATTGGATCATCTCGTCAAAGGTTTGTTTCTTCGATCTTGATTTTTTTAAAAGAAAAAGATCACTCAAAGTGGTTCTTATATATTTTTTGACTGGACCATCTATCAAAGGTTTGTTTCTCTAATCTCGATTTTCAAAAAAAAAAGATCACCCAAAGTGATTCATATATTTTTTTGATCGGATCACCTATCAAAGATTCATTTCTTTGATCTTGTTTTTTCAAAAAAAAAAAAAAAGATCGCCCAAAGAGATTCTTATATCTTTTTCAATCGGATCACCTATCAAGGTTCGTTTCTCCAATCTTATTTTCAAAAAAGGAATAGAACTTCCAAAGCGATTCATATATCTTTTTTTATCGGATGACCTATTAAAGGTTCATCTATCCGTTCATGTTTTTTGACAAAGACGATCATCTAAAATGGTTTTTATATCTTTTTTAATCATATCACTTATTAATGGTTTGTTTCTCTAATCTTGTTTTTCAAAAAAAAATCACTCAAAATGGATCCCATATCTTTTTTTATTGGATTACCTATCAAAGGTTTATTTCTTTGATCTCATTTTTGAAAAAAAAAGGTCACCAAAGTAGTTCGTATATCTATTTTAATTGGATCACTCGTCAAAGGTTCGTTTCTCCAATCTCGATTCTCCACAGAGAAAAAGATCACCCAAAACATTTGTATTTCTTCTTTGATCAAATCACATGTCAAAGGTTCATTTTCTTATCTTAATTTTTTTTAAAAAAAAAGCGAAAGATCACCTAAAATAGTTCGTATATCTTTTTCGATCCGATCACTCGTCAAAGGTTTATTTTTACATCTCGAGTTTAAAAAAAAAAAAGATCACCCATACCGATTCATATATCTTTTTTTATTGGATCATCTATCAAAGATTTATTTTTTTATCTCATTTTTCAAAAAAGAAGAAGATCACCCAAAGCGATTCATATATCTTTTTCAATCGGATTACTCGTCAAAGGTTTGTTTCTCCAATCTCGTTTCAATATCATATTTTACTTTTTAAGGCAAGTTTTTCTTGAGAATAATGCCATTGCATTACATGTAATTTTTTTAGTAGGTCACCCTTGAGAACAAGGCCATCGCATTGTGTTTTACTTTTCGGGATAAGTTGCCACTTGAAAATAAGGCTATTGCATTGCATATTACTTTTCAAGGCAAGCCACCCTTAAGATAAGGCCATCGCATTGCATTTTACTCTTTAAGGTTGGCCGCCCTCGAGAGCAAGACCATCTCAATGCATATTACTTTTCGGGACGGACCACCCTTGAGAATAATACCATCGCATCGTATTTTTTTTCGGGGTAAGCGGGCCTCGAGAACAAGGGTATCATATTTTATTTTTTTGGATCAAGCCAACCATATCAACTAGACCATTTTTGCCACTTAATTTGCTTTTTTTCTTTATAAACTCGCCAAGCAAACAAAATTTAAAGTTCACACTTCGACTAGCATTTGCACCTCGAGCATTGTAAAGAGAGGGCACTATCATAATCCAAATTTTAGGTTAAATATTTTCCTCTAATTTTATCCCTTTTTAGGTTTTTTTTTTATTATTATTTTACTTTTCTTATTTTCCTCATTTATTTATTATTTATTTTATTTTAGTACTTACTATAAAAAATGGAGAAAATAAAAAAACAAAAATAGATAAAAATACAAAATTGAAAGACATGTTTAATCAAGGACATAATTGCATTAAATTGTTTCTTGAAATTCAAAGCTAATAGGGGTTAAATTGAACAAAAATCAAGATGAATTAAGGAGATAATAGAAAGGAATCGAGAGGACACAATTGAAAAAAATAAAAGTTGAGGGATTGATTTGGCAAGTTATCAAAAATCTACATTTGAGAAAATGAACGTATTGTTCATTGTCTCCTTCATTTCAAACCTAGAAATGTTCTTGATTCTATTGGATTTTGATCCCGACCAATCTCAGCTATCCTTCTCCTTTGATTAGTTCACAAGTCATACTACGAGTAAGAATAAAGGGTGAGGGCATTAGAAAAAGGAAATAATAGAAGGAGGAGTAGGAAGTTTTGATGAAACATCTAGAAATAATGTAAAGAAATGGAGGATTAAGTTTGTTAGGGGGAAAATAGGTATAAATAAGAGGGGATTTTAGAGGAGAAAATGAGGATCAAAGAAAAAAAAAGAAAGGAAAAGCAGAAAGAGAAGAAAGAGGAATCTAGTTTCTTGGATTTTGGGGTTTTTCCTTAAGTTTTTGAGGTTTCTTGAATTTTTAGGTTATTCTAAGTTTTTTGGGTTTCAAGAGCATCAATAATTCTGCTCTTCAAGCATTTATTCAATCTACAATCTTTCCATCTCTAATCTAGTGTGTTTTCTAAAGCATTTTAAACCCTAAAACCAATAACAATCTCTTTAGTCCTTCATACATACTTTTCGAGTCAACGATAAGGTTACTACTACTTAGGCATGGGCATTCAACATCAATAGCAATCTTTCTAGCTTCCAACGAACCACCCAAAAACCCCATCATCATCGATCAAACCTAAAAATGACTTTTATCCTTTTCGGGCACCTAGGTCTTTTTTTTTTTTAGTTAGTTTCCTTTTTTTATTATTGTTCTATCATTCATTTCCTTGTTATTGGAGTTTTGAATTCTAAGTTCATAAGAAGATTAAGATGAGTGAAGAGCCAATTAGCTCCTTACGAGTAAGCCTTGCTTCTAGTGTTCCTACAGGAAAGAGAAGAGAATAATAGAGAAGAAGAAAGAAAGAAAACATAGGGAAAAGAAGGGAAAAGAAAGGGATTAGGCCCGAGAAGGAGAAAAGGGCCAAATAGGGCTACACTAGGCTTAGCGCAATTCGGGAAAAAAAAAAGGTGGGGAGGAAACAAGCTAGGGCCGACCACTAGGCCTAAAGGGCCCAATAACCATATTTTTAGTCTTTTTCTATTTTTAGCCTTTCCCTAGGTAAATCATCCCTTTTATTTCATGCCTAGTTTAGGTTTAATATCTTGAATTGTTGATTTTTTTTTTACATTTACTTATTTAGTCAAATTTTAATATTTTTATTTTTTTATAATTAGATTAGATAATTAATAGGTGGACGAATCGTAGAGTCTTCTAATTTTTAGAGATCGATGACAATTCTCGATCAACACTAATAAAAAATATATAAAAGATAAAAGATAAAATAAAAAAAAGCAAAAAAGTGAAAAAATGATTAGATAAAAAAAAGACAAAAAAAAGAGAAGAGAAAATGTCAAGCAACAATAAACAAAAAAGAAAAAGAAAAAGAAAAGAAAAGGAAAGAAAATATACAAAAAATACCGAGAAAAAATTAACAAATACTCATATCCAATATAAATTGATGTTAACTTAAGTCAATCATATTTTAGTAATTAGATTATTTTTCGATATATCGATTATGTCAAGACTGAAGCCGAATACGATATTGAATTGACGAGACACCAAATGGAGGGGTTCGATAATCAATTAAATATGATGTTATAAAAAAATAAAAAAAATTAATTTGGCCTCGAAATAAAACCTTGAATTTTGACATAGGATCAATTTCGGTAAAAATAGAAAGTTTTAGGATATAAATTTTAGAACTAAACCAAATGTGGTACATTTGTTAGGAAAATGGTGCTTTTGGGTGATTGATATCTTCCCAAAGGCATAACCAACTCTTTACTCGAGAATCTCCGAACTAGTGTCCATTTTAGATTTCTAGCTACTTTTAATACTAGGTGGCAACTATAAAATCAATAATAACTCATATCCCTAAATTAAAAAAAATAAATCAACAAATAAAATATTCATAAATTTTTTCGAGTCCTGCGAACGTTGGCTAGCAACATATACAAATAAGTTTTCTATAAAGTTTTTGTTAAATTTTGATTTTGTTTGGTAAGTATTTTGATATTTTATGTTATGTCTTGCTTATAATTCATTTTACTTATTAATCATTTGAGTCAAAATTTATTTAGTTAGATGTGAAATCATCAAGTCACCCGAGTTCTAGGGTTTGATGACGATCTCATATCGAATTTAGTTTGTAATTAAAAAAACACATTTTCTTAAGATAATTAGGAAATTTAAGTATAGTTAACGAGTCTCTTGTCTAAATAAGGATTCATGTTAGTCTCTAAGCTTAATTAAAAATTAACAAAAAAAGAAATAAAAGGAAGAGAATTAGCTAGAATAAATATAAATTAATTTAAACACGTTTAACTAATTAGGTCATTCCTCGGTGTGCGGTGTTGTTAGGACGTAATTGGCTTCGATTCAAAATTGACATAACTCCCAACCTTTGGGGCCTAGAGCCCATTTAATGTGATATCATAAATAAAAAATAAAAATTAATTTGACATAGATGATAAATAAACTTGGAAATAGAATTGAAAAAATAATTTTTGCAAAAACATAAATTTTAGGAGATATTCGTAAGATTAAACTTAACCTACTACCTTTCTTCGAAAATGATGCTTTTGAGTGATTGTTATCTTTCCAAAGATATAATTAACTTTTTAACCAGAATCTCTAAATCCAATAGCCTTTTTGGGTTTTCTAGTTACCTTTGATACGCGATAACGACTAAAAAACCTTTTATTAATTTTTTTCCTAATGAATCACCAAAATTTTTAAAATCTCCTAAATGTCGGATAGAGACAAGTTATAATTATGCTTTCTCTAAATCAATTTTTATAGATAAATTCCCATGGTTTCTTTTGATTTTCTAAATAATATGAAAAAGCTCCTATGCAAGAATAATATTATCTAACATCATTCTATTAGAAATAAAAAGCTCTTTGAAGAGAATTGAGCAAACAATCCAATAATGGTCAAATACACTAAATTAGAAGTTTAGTAAAAAAAAATTTAGTAGACACTTCACAAGTTGATAGGAGAAAATTATGTCAACTCAATCGGGTTATCCCCTTTAGTTGTAAGAACTAATAAGGTTTTTATGATACTAGGAGAACATCAACTAGTAGCAAAAATTGTTTGAACCATATTAACAACCCATTTCCTAACAACATACTAGTATTCCTATTAGAAAATAGGTTAAAAGTCCTCTCGGCCTTAAATCTTCATAAAGTTTCATAGATTTCATAACATAACAAGCCTCGGCTACAATAATTGGCTTCAACGGATAAGTGTTTTGAGTCTAAGCCGGTTTCGGGTCGTTAAGGAGGTAAGGAATAAGCATAAAAACTATTATTAGTGGTGTAAAATAAAATCTAAAAAAAAATTATTCCAATTCTCCTAAAACATCTATTTCATCTACCTAAGTTCCATCGGTTTCCTTAAGTCTCTAAACACTACTAGAAATTCGGTATACGGTGATGGTTTTTTCCATCTCTATATGATAAAAATCCATTGCTATATATAATTAGCATCAAATTATAAACAATATAAATTATGTTGGTAATATGATCATCTTTATTTCCTTAGCGAACAAAATTTTTTTCATCGTTGATTAGTAATGGACTTTTCATCCAATCTAAAACGGTCGTTTGTAAGGTCTTATATTTGACACAATTTCATTGCTATTTTCACGTATACCCATTTCTAAATAGCAATAGAATGGGTGTCATTGTTGCTAAAATCTATGCAATTTCATTACTAAATCTGTGACCAAATGAATGAATTTTTTTTAATCAATAGTCGTTTATTGTTAATTATAATCACAAATAACTATAAATAACACCTTATTAAAACATGATATATTATTTAATAAAATTAAAATAGTATAAATTGAAATAAAATAAATATATAAATGTGTTAACGTGTATAAAAACATTAAAAACTTTTTTTAAAAAAAAATATGAAATCTAATCCTTATTATCATCATCTCTTGCATCATCTTCTAGTTGTTGGGTGTTGAAAGGAACGGTTGACTCTCGGGTTATGGAAGGATCGGTAGTAGGGATGTGAGTTTACTGTAGGTTCTAAAACAATCCTATCACTATCCGTTACTAACTCGACATGGTGCTAACTTAACTAACCTATTACTTGGATGGTAACCTCCATTCCTTTGATCCTATCTTAGTACTAGGTAGAAACCTTTTAGATACTACCACTAAGATACCACGAAGTAACAAAGAAGGAGTTGACACTAGAATATGAGTAATACTAAGATGCATGAGATCCAAAGCCATGCACTCTCTAATTCTTCTTCTCTTTGATAACATCGAAAAATACATCTTAGACATATTGATATTTAAAGATAATGAATCGCCCTCCTACTGCTTCTTATGTTGATTGCATGTGCTCCTATGTAATTAAAATAATTATCATATTAAATTATAAATATATTTTTTAGAATAAATCGATAGATGTATATATATTTAAAAAATATAAAACTTTATCATTATTGTTTTGTGATCGTCTGCTGATGAATGACCATCTTTTCATTTGTGAGTGATCACGAACAACTTGTAAGGATTTGGATTAAAACCCAATTTATTATGCTGAAAAATAGACAAAGTAATATGAGATGAAATAAATAAAAAACATAATTTATAACACAATGGATAATATAGGATTTACAAAACACTCGAGCATGCTCAATCAAAGAGATGGACCCTCTAGTATGTTAGGATGGGCCGACGACCGACACTACCCATCTCCGACAAGCAATTTTGAGAAGCTAACCGAGATTGAGCCCGAATACTCGTGAGTGGCTCCATCGTAGTGCCATGTTTTCCTCACTTTTTGTTTAACAAACACATGTCCGTTATTCTTATGCTTCGGTTTGTTAAGCTTGTTGTCATACCGCCACCATGCCGGACTCTCCTACATATCCTTAATCAACATGTCAATGACCACATTCTAAAAAAAGTACTTTTATATGAAAAAAATAATATTAGTACTTTTCATGTTACATTAACTCTTTAAAAAAATATAAGCAAATAATTAATATGTTACCGTCAACTTGCTAAAGTAGAAATCTTTCATCTCCATGAAGACAAACCTCTATGTAGAGCTAGTGATGTCCAACCGCTTCTTGAAAATTATGGTAATTTTTATGGAGCACTTGCTTGATAGAACTAAACTTTCAAACAAAACATATACATAAATGAATTAATGTTTCTAATATAATAAATAAAATATAAAACTAATTATCACATATAAAACATATTACTTAATAGTTATTCATGATTTAAATGGTATGTCCATCATCGGATCCGAGTAAAGGTTTTTGGAGTTGAGGAAATCATCATAGGGACATCTATAATAGGAGCACCACCGATAGGGGCATAACTACCAAAGGCACTATTAAAGGGGATACAAACGTGCGAGTAACACTATCAACTTTACGACCTTAGACGCATGCACTAATAGTACCACGTCTACGTACACCATTACTATTAGTCGCACGATCAGCATCAAAACCATGACCAATGACATCGAGATCAAATCGCCCAATCCACAAGGGATAACTCAAGAATAACACTTGAAATAGTTTAACAAATAAAAAATAATTTGACTAAAAATATATTATAAATTATTCATAAACACGTCCTCCTAGCTTCATCGTAGAGCATTGAACCAACCTTATTTCTTCTTAATTCCCAAGGGTTTACGGCCCCTTGTGTTCGATACACTATGACGTATTTTGAAACAATTCAATAATTATATATGAAACAATTTAACTAATTAAACAAAATTAACCTAATTAATTAATTAATTATAAATCAAATTAACTTAATTAATTCTAAATCTAACCAAATTAAATTTAAAATAACAATTAATTAATAATCTGTAATAAAATTAAAATTAAAAAAATAAACAAAATTAACCTAATCAATTAACTAAACATAAATAAAATTAACTTAATTAATTAAAAATCAATTCGACTAGATTTAAATAACAATTAATTAACAAATTTATCTAATAATTAATAAAATTTAAAAATTTAACAAATTAATCAATAAATTAACCTATCAATTAATAAAAATTAACAATTTAACAAATAAATCAAAAAATAAGAATTAAATATATAAAAATTATAAATCAAATAATTAAACTTAAAATTAACCTAACAATTATAACAAATTATTAACTATAATTAAGAAAATAAAAGAGAGAAAAAACTTACTTAATTTAAATGGAATTACACCAAAAGGAAAGAAGAACAAATAAGGTTTTTATGAGAGAAAAGAGCTTAGAGTAGGTATAGATTGATTGAGAGTCGAGAAGTGGAGTTTGGTGGTGGTTTGGAAGAAGGGGAGACCGACGAATAGTTCGAGAAGGAGAGGAAGAAGAAAATAAGAAAGAAGAAAGAAGAAAGACGTTTGATTAAGGATTGAAAAATAAAGATAGATGAAATCCCCTCCTTTAGCTATCCCTAATTAATGACAAATCTCACCGATCCGTTGCTAATTAGCGATGAACACTTGCTTTCATCATTAATCTATAGAAAATTAGATGGCTTACTAATTAAAGTTAACCACCTATTTTTTACATATAACCACGGACATAAGTATCCGTCGCTAATTTGGTAGTTTTTACTTTAAAAAATTCACTCAATTTTTTACTTTTAGCAACAAACTTTCTCGTCACTAATTTACGAGGGATATTTCTTTTAGCAATAGATATTCTATCGCTAAATCTAGGCATTGAAAATAATGATGCATAAGTAATTTCATTGCTATATTCCTTAGCAAATTCATTATTAAACATTTCTAATACTCTCGAGAATATTTTTTCATCAAATTTAGCAATGAATTAGTGTCCATCACTAACAAACCATCACTAATCCGTTGTTATTTCATTACTGGTTGCAATAGATGTTATTGTGTTGCTATTTACTTGCTATTTTAGCTATGAAACTTTATCCGTTGCTATTTGACAATTTTTTTATAGTGTAATCTTATTTCACTCTCTAAAAAAATAATATTAGCATGAAATAATAAGGTAAACCTATCTCTTACTTAGAACCATTAAACTCTAGATTTTTTTTAACTAAAAGATCTCTTATTGATGAAGGATAAATTTATACTCCTTAAGGAGCTTTTACTTTAAATCAAATAAAACCTAAAATGCAGGAGAGAGATTTTTAAACCCTATCAATTCGGCAAAGACATATCTTCCTTTTTAAAATATTGCCAAAGACTTCCTAATTAAAAGCTTTAACTACACATGCTATACTATTAAAAGAGTCCGTAAGATAAGAAAGAGTCATTCCAATGCAAAATCCAAACAAGTCTAATCCTTGTCGATGGAATGTACCCTTGTAATCGGAGAAGAATATGGCTATTTTCGAGTGTGTCCTTGAAACATAGTGCCCAAAAGTTTTAGAAAACAAGAACCTCAACTCAATATTATCCATGGCTTAATCTATCCTAACTAAAGTAGATATAGTGCCAAATACTTTTCTATGACAAGTATAAGGATTCTTTTGAAGCCCAAGTCATGAAGTTCACAAATATCAATATTGTTATTGAATTTTTGAGCTCTACTCATTAAGAATTTCTCTCCGTGCTTTTCTAACTACAATGCATAATCATTAAAATCAATAATAAACATCTAAGAAATATAAGTACAAAAATGAAGCCATCTCATCTTCTTCTAAAAACTTCCCTACCAATAGTTTGGGGGCTTACATAAACTAAAGTTAGAAATCAAATAATATCCCATTTTTCATCAACAAGAAGATGAATATATTGAGTATAAATAACTAAAAAATTAATACTAACCACTATATCCTTCCACATACACCACGTTCCTTCGACTTAACTAGCATTATCAACAACAATATCAAAAAAAAACCTAAAGATATGAAAACTAATTGAGCCCTATCACTAGCAATATGAGTCTCAAGTACTATAAAAATCTTAGATTTATGGATTCGGACTAATTCACGATCATAACCAAAAAAGTCATTATGGCCTAAAACTGATAATTCTAAGATATTATATTATGTTTATTAAATAAATATAAGATAAAATGAGGAATAAAAAACTCCTGGATGTTTAAACATCATCATGAATGGAACACCAATATCATCATCATTATTAGCATATATATCACCAGTCACCTAATTATCCAAAAGCAGTTTATTGATTAAAAGTAATAAAAGTACTAACATCATGACAATTCTATCTATGTTAAAGGAGCTGATAGTAATGTAGGAGCATCCCCCTTTAACTTGGCCAAAAGCATCCCTTTTATAGTGATCGAATTTTCAGCCTTCTATCTTATTTTATTTTATTTTATTAAGGTTAGATATTAATTATTTGGGTTATTTTTATTTATTTGGACTTAGGCTGATTAATTAGTCCTCGTGGTTTTTGAATTTCCTATTTGATTTGGGTCATGATCAAATATGGCCTAAGTGGATGATTGGATACTTATTTATGTAAGAGTTCTTATATAATTATAAGTCTATGTAATATGTAGATTCATACTTAATTAGGATAAGTTAATTAAGCCCTAATTGAGTGTGAATTGTATAAGTCAAAGATTAATTAAGAAAGAGAACAATTCGAGCTAAGAAAGGAAACTCAACCTTAGTTGCTTGGATTTGCTAGGACATTGTGAAATACATCCTTATAATGATCGACTAAGATGAGCTTAGATCGACAATTGTATCAAGTTGACTATTGATAAATATATCCTACAAGTACTCTCTAAATCATCTTAGGTAGTGGATTGTTCTCAAGGGTGAGACATTAAGGCTTACACCTTATTTGTTTGATTGTTAAATTGAAAATTGACTTGAATTTCAAGACTCGAATAGTTTCGAGTCTCAAAGTTAATAACCAATTCTAGGAATTTTTATTTAATATAAAATTTTCATAGTCTATCATTAAGGTTTTATTTAACTCTAGTAAAAAAAATCAATAAATAATAAAAATATTTGATTGGGTTTTAGGATTTTTTAAATCATTGTAATTTTTTATTTTATTTTATCCATAATTTTGACTTGTTTAAATTTTAAATCTGAAATTTGATACATACATACCTCTAGATATTATCTATGTTATGATAAAAATTTAACTATTCCGAGTTGATATTTTTAGGTGTTGTATTAACTCTGATTGGCCAGTTTGATGGTTATTGTTTGGTGATTTTAGAATTTTGCTCGTATTTGTGTTTATGGGTTTGTTTGTTTATGAAATAATTTATGATTAAAGGTTTTCTTTTTAGGTATTTTTAAGGCTAGTTTGTTGCTGGAATATGTCAACCTTATACTATTCTTATGGTGCTTGTGTATTTTAGTTTTCGTAAGGTTTGTCATCTCTTGATTCAACTTAGTTGCATAGGCGGTAGGTGAGTAAGATGAAGTTGGAGAACTCGTATCAATATAAAACATGTAACTACAAATGCATTTTTGAACTACTCGGCCATGTATGAGACAAAATAAGGAATTGTTAAAAAAAAATAGCATGTATTGTAATAGCCTTATTCCACACTTTTAATGGACCTTTGATCCACTTGTATTTGCCTTTAAAATATACCCATTGAGTTTGACTAAGCCTTATTCATTGGTCATATCCAACCCATTCCTTTTTTAAAAAAAATTTGGCCTTAGTTTTGTCTTTAGATCTAACCTTACCTCCATAAGTTAGGCTTGGCTCGAAAATAAAATCAAGCACGAGTGAAGGGAACTAGCATTGGGAGAATGTTAACTTCTTATTTTCCTCCTAAAAAATCTACAACATTAAGTGAGGCATTAGGCATTCACATTATAATCTCCTTCTCTATAAATCAATTGGTCGAGATTTAAATCCTTTTCTTGCCTTTTTTCCATGACCATCCATTTACCAAAACCTAAATTAGTGCCTCTAAGGATGTTTGTTTGTATATTAGTACTTCTTTCTTCAACTAGAACTAATGCTTGGATTAAAACTATTTTTATTGTTGGTCGAGAGACCACCGAGTGTATAGCATTAGGCATTCGGATTATAATCTCCTTCTCTATAAATAGATTTGCCACACTTAAAACAAATGGTGTGCAATCTATCATATTCTATGTTGTAAATCTTGTTATCAATTTTCAACTGGCCAATAAGAGGTTTGTCCGGGTCCATCTCAATAAACACTCTTGTAAAACGGCCTTTATTAGCCAATATAGTATTTTTCATCAATCTTAATTGGCTTGCTAATTCTTGAAGCAACGACTATTAAATCCTTTTCATAATATTATACTGATAAATTTAGAATTCTAACCCATACATAAGTAGATTCAACAATAGAGCCAACTAGGAAAAAACTAGGATCCCATGGCTTGATTGTAAGATAACGATAAAAAATAGTGAAAGACAAACCCCTAAAAAAAGTGGATTACCATTCTTAAATTCCTTTATGATTGTTATTACTCAATTTTTGATCCATTTGTTTTACATGTTTTTCCCTAAAAATAAATTGTGAAAATTAAATTTACTTTGTTTGATTTGCTTGATTGTGTAATTTTTTATCCTTGGGTTGTGATTTTTTAAGAGTTTAGAAAAATTAACAAAAGAAAAAAGAAAAAAAAATGAAAGGAAAGGAAAGGAAAAGAAACAAAAATAAAAAATACAAGAAAAAAAGAAAAGGGAGAGACAAATAGAAAAATAGGGACTTGGGATACAATTAAAAATACATGAAAAATTGAAACTAAAAAAATTCAATTAATGGGTTCAATTAAAAAAGAGCCTAATTAAAAATGGGGTTTATAGAGAAAATGAAGAGATGAGGGGAGGAATTGAAAAATGAAAAGAAAATTGGCAAGTTAGGATTTTCCTTAAAAACCATAACAACCCAAAATATACAAGCATCGTTTTTTTCCTCACACAAGAGAGACCAATTCATTTATTTCCTAAAAAGAAAACTAGAGTGAAACACTCTTCTTTAAAGAACTAAAAGCCTCTATAGCCATCACATTCAAAAAGCTTCACACCTACTAACATCCACCATTTCCATCACCCACAACCTCTTTCATCTAAATTCAATCGACCACCATCTTCTCCTCCATCTAAATTTGACCAACCCGTCCTCTATATAACCCAAAGTCGTCAACCACACCTTATCCTCCTCTATTTCTATTGTTAAACAAACCATCTATCATGAAAAACCTTGTCATCCAACCCCTCTTCCATCACTTCATACCTTTTAACTAGCCTCTTTTCTCGCTATTATCATTGTCATTGTAACTCGTTCAGCGACGAACTCTTTCCCTAATAGTTGTAACTCTCGACCGATTCTCCTTCAACAGACCTTATCATTCCAACAACAATCTATCTAGTAGCTTTTCTTCTAGTAGTTATAACTCTTGATTAAACTCTCCTTCAATAACCTCACCATAGCCGTTATAACTCCCAACGATAATCTGTCTTGTGGTTTCAACCAAAATAGTAACTTCGACTAATATATTATATCCAACAATCCACATCGCAAGCAACCATTATCCAATTACTCTTTGTTGTTATAATAGCCCTCCAAAACCGCAGACCTCTTCTCTAGTTTTCCAACGATAATAGTAAGCGGTAGCCTCTTTCTTGGTAGTTCATGTTGTAGTAGCCATAGACAATAGCTTTTTGGCATTCTAACTCCAAAAATACAGCTTCATACTCTTTCTTTCAGCCAACTTTTCTTCTTTAATTGATAATACAAATTATCTCCATATAATTTGGAATGCTTTACGTTCTTTCTCTCTAGTTGACAATATACATTGTCTTATTTGGATAGTTAAAGAAAAGATAAATTAGTCTTTGGCATAAAAAAATCTTTGATACTCCTAGAGAGATTCTTCGATCATTCCGACCAATAAAGTAAACCCCCGACATCTTTTATATTGTATTTACATTTAGATCAATATTATGAATAAATACGATATTGTGATATGTATATGAGATTTGAAGTACATTGTTGTGTACCGAACTCAAAAGGGTCGAAACCCCTAGTACTTTTGAGGTGAAATAAGGTTGGTGTTTAATGTTTCTCGATGGAGTTGGAAGGAATGAGAATGGGTTTTAATTTTAATAATTTATCTAATATGAAAGCCTTTCTCGATGTGCATACTTAAAAATGACATTATTATTATTATGTGATTGATTACATATAGTGGTCATGTCATTTATACTTATGTCTTATGCCTTTTGAAATCATGTATGAATGTGATGGTGTGTGGTGAAATAATTGGTGTTGACCTCAATGGTTGACATTATGTCTTCTTAAATGTGATACATGAATGTGATATGTGTATGGTGAAATAATCGATGTTAATTCTAATGGTTAAAACCGCATTCTCCTAAATATGATGTGTGTGTAGTAAAATAATTAGTGTTAATCTTAAAAGTTAACATCATGTTCATCCCTAAATGTGATGTGAATATGATGTGCGTATATGGTGAAATAATCAATGTTAGTTTAAAAAAATTGACATCATGTTCCCCACCAAATATGATGTGTAAAAGTGATATGTGCATGGTGAAGTAATATGTACTAGCATCAAAGGTTGCCGTCATGTCCCGACTAAATGTGATATGCAAAGTGATATGTGCATATAGAAGTGATTAGTGTTTGCCTCAAAAGCGATACATCGTATTTTGATATGATCAAGTAATGTGTGTGTGTGATCAATGAAATCATATGATGTGGGTTGAGATCGTCATTGGTATTCTAAATTTATGTAGGTTGAAACCATAGTAAGTTTTCTATTTATGTGGATCGAATTTATGAGAGACTTTCCAAATTGATGTAGGTTGAAACCATAGTAGGTTTTTTTGTTTATATGGGTTGGAGTTGTGGGGGATTTCCAAATTTATGTAAGTTGAAATCATAGTAGATTTCTCATTTATGTGAGTTAAAATTGTGGGAGACTTTCCAAATTTATATGGGTTGAAACCATAATATGGTTTCGTTTACGTGGGTTGAAACCATAGTAGGTTTCCTATTTATATGGGTTAAAGTCTTAGGAAACTTCCTAAATTTATGTGAGTTGATACCATAGTTGGTTTCCCATTTATGTGAGTCGAAGTCGTGTGAGACTTTTTAATTATGTGATATGAGTCAAAGTTGTAGTAGAGTTTTCAAATTTAATTAGGTTGAAGTTGTCATAGGCTTTTTCGATTATGTGTTGTGAGTCAAAGTCATTATTGACTTTCTATCTTAAAAATTTCTTCTTGTTTTACTTTAGAGTATGGAAATAGGCTTTGGTCCGACTTAAATCTCAAACTACTCGATCAATCTACCCCAATAGAATAAATTTACTTGAATAGGCATAGATAAATAGAATAGAATAATAAGACCGATTTTGACATTCAACATACATACAATATGGCCTATCTTAGATAGAATATGGTGGCAATGATTTTGATCTTCCCCACTCGTAACCTATCACTTACTAGATTTCCGTGTTGACCAGTCTTGTGAGGGTTTTCTAGTTCCTTAATACTAAGTGATGACTCCTTTTTCTTAATTCCCTATCCATTCCTAGAGAAAGAGTCAATTCACCGAACCCAACCTTCGATGTCATCGACGAGCCCCCGTCGCGTCAATAATGATCATTCTGGTTATAATAAGATCGACAAGATTCCTAATGGTAGATGCATAAACATCTTCTTTTTTTTTTAATTCTCCAAAATTTTATTTTAAAAAAGGACTTTTCGTTGATTGACACGAGGGATTGTAAGTTTGGATCTCTATTAGAACGAAGTACAAGGTTACTTGAGTTTAAGGTTTTGTTTGAGAGAGGGTTTGTTTGGAAGGTCTTGTTTTAGAAGAGACCGCCCTAGTTTGTTGAGAGGAAGAAGACATGATAGAGAGCTATTAGAAGTATATTAACGAAAACTAATAAGAGAACAAAATATTTACAAAATTGAATTGGTATCTTTTAATTGTTACTAATCTAGGTTAATAAAACTTAAATATATTACTAGAGTGGTTACTTTATTGGTTATTTATAGATTGGAACGATCCAACACAAAAATTTCAAGTATCTTGAATTTGGATTGTATGAGATTCAAAATGTTAGATCCAAGATCCTTTCTCTACACATATGTTTAGATCGATTTGTGGATTGTGTTTTGCTTTCACCTCTATAAGTAATAAACCGTCGTTCACAACTCAACCATATATACCTTTTCTTCTTATTTTCTTATAGAATAGGCCGACATAATTAAAAATACTTTAATTACAAAAATTTAATATCTTTGTTAAATGTCCAACATTAACCAAAAAACTAAAACATTTGAGATAACTGAACAGTGAATTATCGTTCATCCGAACGAGTAATTATTGTCTCACTATTCATCACTACGAGTTTAGGGTTTTTTTTTTTTTAAATTTTCAAGTTGTTTTTTTTTTGTCCCTAAAATATATAAAATAAAAATTTTAATCCCCTAACTAATGCACTACACATGCTTTTTCTTTTCTTTTCTTTTTTTTGGGTTTTTTCTTTACTTTTTTTCATCAATTTATGTTCTTTTTTAATTTAATTGGGTGTTAAAATTTTAAAAAATCAAAATTTTCCTCGTTTTCTTTCATCAATTTATGTTCTTTTTTTTAATCGGGTGTTAAAATTTTGAAAAATCAATCGTAATTTTTTTTTTTTACATGAACTAACGATTATATAATATATCTTTTTATATTTTAAAATTAACATATACTTCAACTTATATTACTCTTGTTATTTAAATTTCATTATTTGAACTTATCATTGTTTTTTTTTTATGAAATTCTCATCCAATTGATATTTTTATATGAAATTATTTACTCGATATTATATAATTTATTTTTCTCTATGTTTGAATTTTAGAATAAAATTTTAAAATATGATTTAAAAAAATAAATTGGTATTATATATATATATATATATATATATATATTTTTAAAAAAAATATTAAAAGATATTTTAAATAATTTATCTCAATTCATTAGATATGGTCAAGACTTATAAAAAAATTATTGAATCGTTGACTTTATTAAAAATTAATTATACATCTTCCAACATAATACAAATTATTTACTATAAATATTTTTTTTAACATTATAAAACCAATTTATTTGGAGTAAAATATTCAAAATAATTTTTTAAAGGAACCAATCAATTATTCACATACTGTTTTTTATACTAATTTTATTGATTATTTTGTAAATAAATATATATAGATTAAATGCATATACTTGAAAAAAAAATCTTCTTACTAACATTAAATAAGAATAAAATTTTATTTTTTCATTGGTTAATTTTTATGCAAGTTTATACATTAATTGTAACTTTATTTTTTGGATACATTCTTATGAAAAATATATATAATTTTAAATTTTTTATTTTTAAATTCTTAATTGATATTTTAAGTTTAAATTATTACAAGTTTTTATTTAAGAATCTATGAATAATAAAGAATAAATCATGTTTTTTTAAGCAGAAATTTTATGAAAAAACATAAAAAATAGTAATAATTAAATAATAAAATGAATGACAAAATTATAATATTTTAAAATAATTTTTTTATTTACATGTAGAGTTGTGCATATAATTTCAAAAATTAATCTTCTCATCAGTATTAAATAAGAATTTTTTTCATTTGTTAACTTTTATAAAAATTTGTTTATTAATTATAACTTTATTTTTGAAATATAATAATGTGAAAATTATATTTATTTTTTTTTCAATTCTTAATTAATAATTAAGTTAAAATTATTGTAATTTTTAATTTTAAAATCAATTTATAAAGAAGAATTACGTTTTTTTAAACAAAATATTTATAAAAATATTTAAAAAATTAATTAAATAAAAAATTATAATAAAAAATTTTAAATAATTTTATTCTATCGGATCTGCTATCTAACATAGGCAATCGACTAATGAAATACTCTGTGAGCACTTTTTTTTTTTTTTTTTTTTGGTGCAAAACACTGTACATTTTACATCCACCCACATGTTGCCTGGGGTTGCGTTTCAGAACAAAATGGAAAACAACACCGGTAAATTC
The DNA here is from genome assembly GCA_963924115.1 of Dovyalis caffra. Classification (NCBI taxonomy): domain Eukaryota; kingdom Viridiplantae; phylum Streptophyta; class Magnoliopsida; order Malpighiales; family Salicaceae; genus Dovyalis; species Dovyalis caffra. The sequence goes on along the minus strand of CAWUPB010001194.1, from coordinate 12,576,501 downwards.
GAGTTTAAACTTTCATTTCCCCCTCACGTAACGCCTTACCCCAGTAATAAATTAAATAAATATAATAGTAAAAAACAAAATAAAATTTGAATTCGAAAAATCAAAAAGCAAAAAAACAGAACACATGAGCTTCTCTTGCATTAAACACACAATCTCTCCATCGGTCTCTCTCTCTCTCTCCCTGTGAAAGAATCCTTTCCTTTTCATTTCCCTCCACAGATCTCCAAAAAAAGTCCTCATCAAACCCTAATTTTCACTCTCTCTCTCTCTACAACCTTCTCTCTTTCTCTCTCTCTATCGCATGATTCTAGAACCTTCATGAATCTCTCCACCACCACCACCACCTTAATGGGCCACCATCATCATCGCCATCATCGACGTCCATCATACGATGCCTAAACTGCGTAGCCAAACACGCAGAAATCGGGCTCAGAATAACCATCAGAATCCTAATCCGATTAAGCTGACTGTGCATACTCGTAAAAAAAGAACCGCTGAGGTTGACAACGAGAGAAAAATTACGCGATCGTTGATGATAAGGAGAATATTGTGAGATTACCTGATACCACGCCGTCTAGAAAGGAACAGCAGGACGAGGAAGCTAGGGCTTGGAGAAGAGAAGAAGAGGTTGCTAATAAGAAGATGGATGAGTACGATAGCGGCGGTGGCAAGAGCGCCGACAAGGGACTGGGAGCGGAAGATGAAGGAAGCACTGCTCCTCTTCCTGAGAAGGTGAGTTTTAGTTTTGTTTTTTTGAGATTGTGTTTGGATGGTGAGAAGCTATGGGAAAGTGAAGGAAAATGCGAGAAAGTTCGTTTTTGTGTTGTGTTTTGCAGGGAATCGGTTTAATGCATATGAATTTAGTGTCTGATATTTGAAAATTTTTGGATTTTTATTGTTAATTTTTTTAGTTTGAAACTATTTTTGTTAATTGCTGGAAGGGTGACCATCAAAATCAGTAAAATGTATCTTATTTATTGTTAAGTTCCATTTTTTGTGTCACTTAAATCAACTAATTGTGTGAGTTTAGCTTATATATAAATAGATTATGGCACTGTGATTATTTATAGAGGAAATATGTCTTATTATTTTGAGTCTTTTTACCACAGGTTCAAGTTGGTGGTTCTCCAATGTACAAAATAGATAGAAAACTGGGTAAAGGAGGTTTTGGACAAGTGTATGTTGGTCGACGAATTGGTCCCACAAATTTTTCAAATGAAAGAACTGGCCCTGGAGCTTTAGAGGTATGCAATCTTGTCTCTATTGCATAGTTTCTCGATAAAATGTGCTGGATTTTATGTTTGTAATGGAGTTTGTTTGTAAATTGTAGGTAGCGTTAAAATTTGAGCATAGAAGCAGCAAAGGATGTAATTATGGACCGCCTTATGAGTGGCAAGTTTACAAGTGAGGATCCTACTTATTATTGGATGTATTTTTGGTTTTTTGTAGGTGTATTGCATTGTTAGGGAGGTAATTGTATTTAGGGGGTTACAACCTTAGTTTATCACTGCTGTGTGTACAGTGCACTTGGAGGCAGTCATGGTGTGCCACGAGTTCATTACAAAGGGAGGCAGGGTGACTATTATGTTATGGTATGTGTTGTTTGATTTGTGGCCTCTTTTTAATCTTTTGTCGCTGAGAATAAAGTTTCAGCCTCTGGCAAAATTGTTTTTGAAGAATGTCTAAGAAAATGCTATATTTCTTGCAGGTTATGGATATGCTTGGACCTAGTCTATGGGATGTTTGGAATAACAATTCACACACGTAATTGTTTTTTGCTTGATTGTTTTCTATTAGTTAACAGCACAAGATCAAACATTTTCAATATATCTTATGATTACTCCTTATCTTTTCAATTTCAGGATGTCCATTGAAATGGTTGCTTGCATTGCCATTGAAGCCATCTCTATACTTGAAAAGATGCACTCTAGAGGGTGAGATTTTCTTAATAGCAAGTATGCTGATAATTTTGTTTTTATATATAAGGACTTAAATCTCCAGTTTGGAAAGAATGGACTACTTTTGGTGATCTGAGCAACGGATTTTGATATTGAGGTTGATTTTTAAATTGTATACTTGGTTGGTCCTTGAGAGGACATGTGGGTCTTGCTAGTCTCCATGTTAGTCTTATATACCTTGTTAATTTCTGTATAACTGGTGGTAAGTAGCCATCGTGTGTCATGTTCACCCCCTCCCCGCCCCCTGAGAATGTGACGAGTGTGATTAAATGGAACCACAAATTTGCTGCTCCCTTGCAATCACATTTACATTATTTGCAGCCGAACATACTGAGTGAGCCAGTTGTAATAATCAACTCTCAAATAGTACTGGCAGTGCTCTACTGTTGTTTCCTATTAGAAGGAATTTTCATAATATAGATGCTTCTGTTCTGGCAGATATGTCCATGGGGATGTAAAACCCGAAAACTTTTTACTTGGTCCACCAGGTTCTCTTGAAGAAAAAAACTGTTTCTTGTTGACCTTGGGTTAGGTAAGTTGTTGAATTTTCCAGTTCTTAATGTGACCCTGATACTTTCTTGACAGATGATGGTGCCTAATGTTTAGTCATGTTATTGCCTATTTCCTTACAGCAACCCGGTGGAGAGATAGTTCAACTGGTTTTCATGTTGAATATGATCAACGTCCAGATGTTTTTAGGTAAAATGAAATTGTGTGCTAATTGGACCTTATGCCAGCTTAGCATTATCTTTGGGGATTCCTATATCCCTTTGTTTCCATTGCAATTCATTCGTGCTTGAACATTGCTGTGCTGCAGGGGAACTGTGCGATATGCCAGTGTTCATGCTCATCTTGGTAGAACTGGTAGCAGGAGAGATGACTTAGAATCTCTTGCCTACACTCTCATCTTTCTTCTCCGTGGCCGATTGCCTTGGCAAGGATATCAGGTTTGCAGATTATTAAATCTAATTTGTGTGTGCCTATAGGACTAGTTCCAATTTCTTTCTAATGCCATGGTTTTTTTAGGGGGAAAATAAAGGGTTCCTTGTTTGCAAGAAGAAGATGGCAACTTCTCCAGAAACTTTGTGTTGCTTCTGTCCTCAGCCTTTTAGACAGTTTGTTGAGTATGTTGTAAATTTGAAGTTTGATGAGGAGCCAAATTATGCAAAATATATCTCCCTTTTTGATGGAATTGTTGGTCCAAATCCAGATATAAGACCAATCAACACTGATGGTGCTCAGAAGGTACCTATTATGTATTTTTTATCCAGACATTATTGTTGATTTTGATCATTGAGACAAATACTTTGTTGTCCCAGAATGTGGAGGTTGTTAACCTAATGTTTTTTTCTGTGAAGCTTATATATCAAGTTGGGCACAAGAGAGGGCGGCTGACAATGGAGGAAGAAGATGACGAACAACCAAAGAAAAAGGTCAGAATGGGGATGCCTGCAACGCAGTGGATCAGTGTTTATAATGCTCGTCGGCCTATGAAACAAAGGTATACACCGAACAGTTACATGCTCTGCTCTTCAAATTTTGGTGACAAGGATCAAAGGCTGATATTTTCATTTCCTGGTGTAGATATCACTATAACGTGGCTGATGTGAGGCTCTCCCAACACATAGAGAAGGGTAATGAAGATGGATTATTAATCAGCAGTGTGGCTTCTTGTTCAAACCTATGGGCCCTGATTATGGATGCTGGCACTAATTTCTGTGCTCAAGTTTATGAGCTTTCTCCTTATTTTCTCCATAAGGTTGGTTTTTAGTCCATGGATCTGAGGACAAGTATCTATTATGGATCTTCAATTTTATACAATCGCTATTTGCTAACAAGTTTTCTACCGAATATCTGCATATTATCTTGTGTTTTGATGTTGGAAGTGTTTAGACCTTTTAAACTCTTAACACAACAACTTATTTTGTTTGCTATATTCTTTTTTTTTTTTTTTTTTTTTGAAGGAATGGATAATGGAACAGTGGGAGAAGAATTATTACATCAGTGCAATTGCTGGAGCTAATAACGGGAGTTCATTTGTTGTTATGTCTAAGGGTTAGTGTTGTATCTCCTTCAGTAGTAGTCATTCTAATATTTTCTTATTGCATCTCTTGATTTTTGTTGCTTTATTTAATCCAGGGACCCAGTATTTACAGCAGTCTTATAAAGTAAGCGATTCATTTCCCTTCAAGTGGATCAATAAGAAATGGAGAGAGGGTTTTTATGTCACAGCTATGGCCACTGCTGGAAGTAGATGGGCGATAGTTATGTCTCGTGGTGCAGGATTCTCAGACCAGGTTGCTTTTGTAATTCTCTGCACAATGAAATGCTTCTGGGGCCAACAATTAAGTTTTGTAACTTATGGTTTTTTTGGTTTTCGTTCCAATTTTAGGTTGTGGAGCTAGATTTTCTATATCCCAGTGAAGGCATTCATCGCAGGTGGGATAGTGGTTACCGCATCACTTCAACTGCAGCAACATGGGATCAAGCTGCTTTTGTTCTCAGCGTGCCAAGAAGAAAACCAGCAGATGAAACTCAAGAAACACTTCGAACTTCTGCTTTTCCCAGTACGCATGTCAAGGTTTGTTGATCAGTTCCATGTTTCTCCTGGTTTTCAATTTCTTTTTGATCCTTTCCACCCACAAACCATGCACATTTGATTTACTTAATATTTATATTTTTCAGGAGAAATGGGCAAAGAATCTTTATATTGCATCTGTTTGTTATGGTCGAACTGTGTCATGAATACTTACTGAAGTTTGGCTGGGGATGCTGCTGCCGTTATCATGACAATTTAGAAGACAGTTCTTATCACTTGTGACTCCTTTGAGAAGCAGAGATTGCATAAGCCAAATTGACTCGTCATGGCATTTGGGAGTCTTATGTATGCAAAATTCTACCTTAATGTACCCATCACATAACATCCATTGATACCTGTGCACTGTCTTTCAATTGGGTTGAAATGTTTATAGGATGGAATCGATTTACCCATTGCTAAGAAGTTTGTATAGTTATGAACAGTAGTTGAAGGGGTGTGCACAGGTCATGTGGTCATGTTTTCATTGTTGATGGTATTTTTGAAAGCGTGCTATAATGGTTTTGCAATGGGCTCTAATCATTCCCAGTCATCAAGTCTGTACCCGGCTTATTCTTCTTCCATCTTTTTTGGACTTGAAGTTCCTAGTGATCTTTCACCTCTGTACTTCCTGGATGTCTGAATGACCTAAAAGACCGAGGATGTACTCCTTTTGTATACTTCTAAACAACAGTATGTACTGTTTTCTAACTATTAATGCTTTATGCCGTAATCTTATGCATGTTTTTACCTCTTAAGATCAACTCAGTGCATCTACTGCATTATTTGTCTGGCTATATTTGAGTGCAGTTGGTCAAGTATTCATTAAAATGCAACTGGTTTTTTTTCTGCCAAAGAAGATTCTTGTTAATCTTCCAACATGTTATCAGACTGACCTCTAACTTTGGTTTTGGAAAGAGCGCAGAGCTGATACCATTAATTTTTGGGAAAGAAAGTTTGTCTATGTTCAGGTCTAGGTATTTGATCTCTTAATTGAATATATATCCTAAACGCAACACATGCCAATTTTCTGGCAGGTTAGTCAGTTGCAGTCATCCATATTTGAAAAGCTGTCATCAATATATCAGAGTGGTTGTTAGCTACCAATTATTTGTTTGTCAATTTTTGTTTATGTAACTTGACAATGTAGGTACCTAGATTTTGGTGCATTATCAGGCACTGCAGGTTAAATTGTGAATATTTGTGGTCGAGTTCTTCAAAGCAGAAAGCAGCAAGACTTTTTTCATAAGAATATCTTTTTGCTTGGCGCATATCATCGAATAGTTGAGAAGTTCTTCAGACTTGGTATGTGGCTGCAACCTTTTATTGTGCTGCTTGCAGCTGATTCATTATTTCATTGGCATTTGAATTAGTAACACCTCTATTATTTTCTTGATTTTTTGGTATTTCATCTACCACATAGATTAAATAAAACTGAGGCACATCCTGTTTTATTGGCAGTGAGTACAAACTAAATGGATAGATGTTGATATAGCTATCGAATGCTAGAGTGATGCATCTTGATGATGTCTTTACTGTAAAGTTGTCTCTTCTTCATGCTACTGATGGTAAGAAGCCCTTTTTTATTTTCCTTAATTTGCTTTTATTGGAAGAACAAACATTCATTATTTTGTGATGACTTACATTTCTCGTTTCACATCTCTGGATGCATTCTAAATTGTTCTTCTCTGACCTGTACTGTCAATGTTTTAATTTCCAACACGGACCTTGTATGGCTCCAAAGAATCTCCAGGGGAATATCGTCATGTTAACCACTTCACATGTCCAACGTTTGAGAACTGAGCATATCAAAGAGATCTGTTTATGCTGAATTAATTCCACAGCTGATTTTGAGGATGCTTTTGATTTTCTTTTTTCCTCATGATTTTGTTGCAGGATAAATGAATGGATGGGGGTTACTGTGGAGATGATCTGTTGTGAAATAATGAGAGTAGTTTCCTAGACCAGGGTGGTTCTGATGTGGTAATATGATTGAAATTAGTGAGTTTGCTTCTTCCTTGGACAGTTTGCATCATCGGTTGCATGTGTTTCTGCTGTGTCCAGCGAAACATAGGCTGACATGGGTCATATTTGATGACATGACTTTCAACCCCTTTGATTCCATTCAAGAAATGAAAAGAAGAAAAAGAGATCTCAAATAAACTGACTCTGGCATGTTTGAACTGGATCAGCTAGAGTTGAAAATCCTCTTCCCAGAAACAAGAACCACTCAATAATAATATGCGCTCTTCCTGTGACCCGTCTTCAGGTGGAGCAATTTTCTTTATTGTTTCCTTCTCTTCATCCCTTCTTAACTGTGAAGATGTTTGTGTTTAAAGGCAACTCCAAACAAATTGCATAAACTGTTGGCAGTATTTAAGGTAACCTGTGATGAAATTGGTTTTTTGGTGCATGTTTGCTGCTAGCAGTTTGATTAGGCTACTGAAATTCACATAATGTTTTTTGCTTGCTCAGGCATATTGATGTAATGCTCAATATCCAGGTTGCAGGCCTACAGAAGGCAAATGTGTCTTGTGGCTGCATGGGTGCTGATGTTAATTAGAGAATCTTCCCAATGAAAATTAATCTGTTCACCATGGCTTGTAAAGGATACGATTGCTAGCAGGTCATGTCTGATGAAGCTTTCAGTTTATGAATTTTTCCATAGAACTAAACGGTTTTCTAGTAGTGTGCACATTGGATAGTGGTTGAAATTCATTGGGCACTGAACTGTACGCCATGTTTGGAAATCTTCCATTTTTCATCATTCATTTATTTGGACTGTCTGTTTTTATATTCGGTTTTGCTAGCTTAAATTCAGAGTTGCTTTCCAACGTGTCTAAATTGTTCTTAATGAATGATGGTGGTGGTAAAAATAATAATAATAATAATAATAATAGATTTTAAAGATGTTAAAAAATAACCTTTTTATTAAAGCAGAAAAAAAGAAAAAGAAAAAAGAGATATTTTAGCAATCATTATTATTATATATTTGCGAGTAAATTATAGATTAGTTGAAATGAATTAAATAGTTTTTTTTAAAAAAAATTAATTATTTAGTTTTTTTAATCAATAATGTCCGACTAATTAACATTTTTTTATTTTATAAAATGATTTTTTTCTCATATATCTTTCCGTTTTTACTTATTTTTTATTCTTTTTCTATCTCTCAAAACAAAAAATCAAAATAAATTGAAAAATAACAAAAAGATTAAATAATTAGTTTTTGAAACTAAAGAGATTAATTAATTTTCTTTTTGGAGTGAGGGACTAATTTATAATTTACTCGACTATAGAATTGTCATATGAATGTTTTTAGATGGGGAAAAAAAAGAGGAGGATTTATGGTGGCGTTGAGTTTCTTTGGTTTCCTTTTGTCTTTGTTCCTGTCTGAAAAAAAATAAAATAAAATGAAGACACTATATTTTTTTTATTCAAAATATCTTTTATGAGTTTAAATTTATATTTATGATGGTAAATAACTTTTGAATATAAAATAAAATATATATAGCATTTTTTAAAAAATAAGAAGTGAGTTTTAGTTAAATTTTTTAAACTCTTAAAAGGTATTTATAATTTTATAATATCTCAAAAAAAATTTATTATAAATCACTTATTTTGATTTTATAAATTTCTTAATTTGACTCAAAAGTGAGAATATAAATTTTATTAAAATTTTTGAAAAGTATAATTTTATTGCAAATCTTGATTCTTTTTTTCTGTCTCAACAAAAGACTAGTGAAATAACACAAAAATTTATATTCTCACTTTTAAGTGAAATTAATAAAATTTTATAACAAATTATAAAAAAAAATTTGGATAACAAAATAATTTATCTTTAATATTTTTTTTTTAAAGAGTGATTGGATACATCTTCATCTTTTTTTTTTTTTAGTTTTTTTAAATTATTTATTTAACTTTGATCAAAATTAATAATAAAGGAACGAGATTAAGCAAAAAAAAGGTTGACACTTGTAATTCCGTGAAACCAACCGTACGATTTAACAACCTTGGTTCAAAAATTAAAGGAATGATGCGATTAAGATAGATATCAAATGTAGAGAGATGAATTAAAAAAAAAATAGAGGGTTACAATAAAAAAGAAAGAAAGAAAGAAAGAGTAGATATACTCTTGTAACCATTAATCGAAAGATAAAATGTGTTCATGAAAATAAATAATTATTAGCAAATCAACATTAACAATAAACTAAAAGATTCGGGGTGTTTACTCGTTCATATGAACAATAATTTTTCTCTCACAAAACATTAATCATCCACACAAAAAATGATTCACTTTCATTGTTAACACTTTATTCACACGAGTGTCAACCTTTTGTGATTTTAAGACTTCTTTAGGGCATTTTGGAATCCACATTTGTGAAATGTTATTCTTGGATAACTCATTTAGACAACGTTTTTGTCTCGATTCTTAACTTTATTTGTATCACGAATTGGTCTTTAAATGGAGCTAGTAGGTAAAAACAAAGACGAGAGGAAGAAGGAGAGAGAATAGGTATGAAAATAAAATGAAAAGAACTTGATGAATGAGCAAAAATATGTGACTAGTATGACTTAAATGGCGTGCGTGGAAACATGGCTTAAAAATAGTCAAATAAACAAAATAGGTAACAAAGAAAAAAATGGCAAAAATGGCTAAGTAGATAAAAGCGATAAAAAAAATAGTAAATTAGACACAATACATAAAATAGTAAAAATGGCAAAGAATAGTCCAAAAACAAGTTTCAAACTAACACGACTTTTAATATCATGATTTTCAAACACAAAAAAATTTGGTAACTAAAATTGGCATGGTAGACAATGTAAGCACGAACAATCCAAACCAAGGTGTAGATTGACATGACTTAAAAGTCATGTGTTTTCAAGATGATATTTTGGGAAAAATCGATAAAAATGCTCCAAATAGCGATTCGGACCAACACGAATCAAATATCACATTTTTTGAAAAAATAGGTGACAATATCAAATTAACCGTCACAATTGGCAAAAATAATCCATAAATGAGGTTCGGACCAACGCAACTCAAGAATCACATTTTTAGGCGAATTAGTGACAATAACAAAATTAATCATTACAATCAACAAAAGTGTCCAAAAACAAGGTTCGGACTAGCGCGACTCAAAATCACATTTTTTAGATGAAATTGGCGTACAAGCAATTTAATGTTGTCATTAGCAAAAATGGTCCAAAAAATAGAGTTCGAACCAACACAATTCAATCACACAAGTAACAAAAAAAAAATTATAGAATAATCGGTTCCCTATTCCATCCTAATATTTCTCGAGGTCTTAACCCTTTTCACGGGCTTGACACACTATGGTGTATCTTAAACACATCAATCCAACAATCACACAACCTTAATAATAGTTTAATTAATTTCCAATCATATCATTATAAATTAAATTTAAAAGGTTAAAAATCAATTACTTACTAAAAATATGAAAAGGTCGAAGGAATTTTGATCGTCAAATTGGGATTTGTTCGACCTTTCAATCTCGATGGAGACTAATTATTTAGTTAATTGAAGAGGTATGGTGGTCGCTCGTTGTAGATCTAGACTCGATGTGAGACGAGGTGACCGTTGGTGATTAGATCGGAGGTTGTTGGATCGATGGTTGGATGGCGATATCGGTTATTACTCGTGAACCGATTCGTCGGATCAAAGGCCGGTGTGTCTTGCGTGGCGGCTATAAACGAGATTGGGTTGTTGCTACCATGGGAGGACATCGACTACTATTGGAAGGAGGCTACCGATGATGGCCGCTATATCGAAATGATGTTGCCATAAAAGGACTTCGGCTATTACCGGAAAGGGGTAGGGGCCGATGGTGATGACTATCGCGATCGTTGTGGTGGTCGCAGCGGTTGTTACGATTGGAGCAAGTGGCTAGAGGGTTGCTATGATTGTTGGAGTGGATGTTGTGATCGCGGAAAAGGTCATTGTGATTGTGAGCGAGTGGCTGTAGGGGTCGTTACAATTAGAGTAGTGATCGAACGGTAGTGGTATGGCTAGACAAAGAAGCTTATCGGAATTCCAAAGAGAGTGGGTTAAAAATTTAGAGAGAGAGAAAATTTGGTGTGAGGAGTGAGAAAGTGGGGTTTAAATACTGATTTTTAGGGTTTTTTTGGCTAAAATTTAGTTTGGTCCTTCATCTTGTAGGGTTATTTTATTTTGGTTTTTTTCTCTTCTTTTTTTTTCAATTGCATCCTTCGATTGTAATTTTTAGTCCCTTTTCTCTTTTCATTTTTTTTATTTTTTTGGAAGAAAAATTTGGATGCTAATGGTTGCCCTCTCTTTTATAATGCTTACAACGCGAAATCATTGAAAATGGGCTTTTTCTTTGACTTTCCATAATAAGGTTGTAAAGAAAATTACCGAAGAATGACAAACAAACAGAACACAACCAAAAAAACAAACTAATTGGCAAGATTAAATGATGAATGATTATCCTTAACTCACTCGGTCAATTATGGGTGACCTACCTCAAAACATAGGTTAATATGAATAACCATCTCCGAGGTTAAAGAGGTGACCTTCCCTTGGTAATTGGTTAACGTGGATAACCATCCCTAAGATAAAAAAAAAAAAAAAAAGTGACCCTTCTTTAGCAATTGGTTAATCTGGATAACCATCTTCGAGGTCAAACGAGTGCCTTCCTTTATCAATTGGTTAATACGAATAACCATCCTCTAGGTAAAAAAGGTGACCTTTTTTGACAATTAGTTAATGCGGGTAACCATCCCCGAGGTAAAAAAAAAACGACCTTTTGTTGGCAATTAGTTAATGCGAGTAACTATTCTTGAGGTCAAAAAGATGATATTCTCTTAGCAATTGGTTAAATCATCCCTATGCTAAAAAAGTTGATCTTCTATTGGTAATTGGTTCATATAGGTAATCATGCCCGAGGTGAAAAAGGTGACTCGCCTTTGGCAATTGGTTAATACAAGTAACCATCCTTAAGGTAAAAAAGGTGACATTTCGTTAGTAATTAGTTAATACAGGTAACCATTCTTGAGATAAAAAAAAAAAGTGACATTTCCTTGGTAATTGATTAATACGGTTAAACATCTTTGAGGTAAAAAAGGTGACCTTCCTTAGCAATGCACGAGAGTGCAAGTGCAAGTGACATACCATACTATCATTAGAGAAACATAAATTTTCACCACCAAAACATAAACTTTCCCCTCGTCTCCTCATTAATAAGCCATCACCATCCGAGTAAGTTCACAATTCTAAGCTAGCTACTCTTGTTGATTTTTATCTATTTAATCACATGTCCTTTGGTTACGTCCCTTTTGAAAGTTCTAACTAGGCTATCGTTCATGTTGTTCAAATGGCATTTGCTCTTATGGTTAGGTAGAAAGTTATTCGTTTTTTCATGCTCCTAGAGTATTTCCCTTAAGTGTTCGGACTTTTACCAAGACATATCAAGAAATTTGACCTAAAAATTATTAAGACAGCTTTTCATCATCGCTATCCTCGATTCATCGTGAAGGATCTTATGACAAGTTTCACAAAGAAACTCTTCTTATCTATCAAGTTTGAGCAAAACTTTTATCAAGTTATCATTTACTAATTTGATGCATCATTACATTTCATAAATGATGTCAATCCTAGGATCGTGCATCGACTAAAAAAAGGCTTAGTAGGGATTGATCATATTTATGGAACTTAGGCAATTTTGAAAGGTCAAAATCATGTTATGTTGAGAAAAACAAGAAAAGATAAACGAAGTTGAAATGATTGCTTTAATGAATTTTGACCATAACTCGGATGATTTATTTATTGCTCTGGATAAAAGTAAAGTCAATCTGATTTGATTTGATTTTGATTTTGATAGACTTTTTTTAAGAGACTTAATTTTTAGTTGTTTTGACTTTTATGGATTAAGCCGTATATTTGAATGATTTCTATTGAAGCAAGTTGGCTTATTCAAAAGACATCATAGAGATGTTTGTAAGAATATAATCGCCTTAAAAAATATATTTGATTCATTTGATCAAAAGCTAAAACACATCATGTAAATGTTATGATGCAATCCTCAAAGTGATTTTTTTAGGCTAAGTAGATGAAATGTATTCGAATCACATCAAAAGTTTGGAAAGAAATCATTTTTTTGAAAAGATAAGTGTCGAATGTTGGCTCAAAAGAAGTGAAATATCCAAGTGGATTTCAAGGACTCAAAGGCTTTCAAGAAACTAGGCTCAAATGAATTTTCCGGACTTAAAGGCTTTTCAAGAAAACTAGGCTCAAATGGTTGCCTAGGCTTAAATGTTTTGCAAGAACATTAGGCTAAAATAAATAGTTTTTTTCTAGAAAGATCTTGATTTTCATTTCTTCCTTGCCTCTATGTATTTGATATAGAACTCATTATCCAATGCTATGAATAATGATTTGTGATGCACAAGTAAGTTAAATTTTTGTTAAAAAAATGTTTTTCTTCTTCTCGTTTGGACCTAAAGCTTACCAAAGATAAAATAAGTCATTCTTGATTAGAAAAGGCTTTTGAAGATACATCATATAGGATAAGGCTTTGGCTCATGAATAAAAAGATATAAAAAGGCTCAAAAGATGTTTGAGAGTATATAGACTCGGTATCACGTGATCATCCATCGAAATCATTTTAGGCTTATCGTACCGACTTTGGCATTTTCATGATCGATCTCATCTTTTAATCTCGGCTCTCCTTTTATGTTCACTCATATCATCTTATTGGGATTTCACAACCTTTTTTTAAATCACGATAAAGGTCACTTAGAAAACACTTCTTTTTGTTTAGTGTCATTTTGCTATTTTTCTTTTTCTTTTCTTTTTTCTTTTACCTTCTACTTATTCTAAAATAATTGTAAGGGTTCTTTTTTTTTTTTTTTGGTGAACCAAATTCTTAATTTTTAGGAGAACATCATTGATTTCATACACCTCCAAATTACCCCTAATGTGAGGGATGATCTCGACCTAGGTTATTATCGAAAGAAATTAACAAAGGCTCAAATTGAGATGATAAAGGATAAAGTTTATTTGTGAAAGATATACAAAAAATAGTCTTTTTTCATCTCTAGTTTGACTTGCCGAGATTGATAGAATTTAGTTTCATTTGAAAATTATGATCTATTCATGAAGAAGAAATGATAGATCGGATGATATGATTAAGACTTCAAATCATTTGACTTCTCATTTAGATCATCAAGCATATTATTTTAGGCAAGACTATTCTAAAAAAGGCTCCTCGAGAAAAGAAATTTTTGGTTTTAACAAAAAGAAATTGCCCATGAATATTTACACGACATATTTTAAAAATCTCTTGATTTGATATTAATGATAATTTATGCTAAAAAGGTAGAAATTTCTTTTTCATTCAAAGAAACAAACTTAATCCATGAAACTTGCACCACCTTTTCTTTGTCTATTATCATCAAAATTAGGCCAACCGTGTGTTTTTTAGCATAATTATTTGATATTTTTAGGATATGATCATATTGAATGCCCCAAAGAGAGAATGTAAATAAGACAAATAGAAAAAAAAAGATGGAGAAAATTTTCATGATCCCAAAAAATAACATTATTGTGAAAGTATGATAAAAAGTGTGACACAATGCATTCATGAACTATAATGATAGAAAGACAAAGATAATCATAATAAGGGAACTACTCAATGTTGGAAACAATAGACATTTCTTCATCAAACTAGTTGCTCAACTCCTCTCTCAGTGTTGATTTTATGGATAAATCATCAACATTAATGGCATCTTTAAGTCTACTCGATTGTGAGTTGTAGGAAAGTTAACAACTCTAAGTTATTAGGTACTAGCCAAAACTCGTATGACTTAACTATTAACATTAACATTAACTTCTTCTACCCCTAAAGTGTTCACTCTCATGCCATGCTTTTCTTTTCTTTTTATCCTCAAGGCTCCAAGTGTCAACATTCTCTAAATTGTTCGATGAAACTTATAGAAATCATCAATATTATGCCCATTCACCTTGTGGAACTTACAAAATTACTTGTCATAAACAAAGGCTTAGTTCTCGATAGGCTTCAAGTTAAAATTATTAGCAATCAACATATCAAGCAATCAAATTATTATGGGTTTTGGTAATATGTTCGAGGCTAACGTTGGGGTAGGGTAGGTGTTTGAGCGATTTGGTAGGGATTGTTTGGTGTTTGGTAAGAAAATGTAATTTGATATTGTGGAAGGTTGATATTTAGCTTATCAGTCCAGCTACATTGGTCGGATGGTTAGGGTTAGGAATCATAAACTCGTGTAGTTAGGTAAGACATGTTATTTTGAGGGATGAACCGACCGTTATTCCTTTAAGATTTATTCCATCATCCTTTAGGATTGAAGAAAAGTTCCTCACTTTGATGTACCTCTAAGTCTTTTCTTTGGCTAAAGTTACTTTTCTTATACCTAGATTATGTGGGGTTAGCTATTCTTCTTGACTTGATGGCTTGTTTAATCCGATCAGCAATAGACATTATCTCAATAAAGTTATTCAATCCATTACTCGGTAAATAGTCATAGTATGACGCCTTGAAGTTGTTGATAAAAAGAGTAACCAGCTCTTTCTTAAGAAGGGATAGGTAAATTTGAGAAGTTGTTTCGCATCATCGTTGAGCATATTCCCTTACGTACTCTATCGTGCCTTTTTACATAGATTGTAGGCTCGATCTATTAGGTGTTATCTATAAGTTAAACTTATACTACCTTATGAACATATCTACTAAATCCTTTTACTTTTTTTTTATCTTAGTTTGGTCTAGATCAATAAATCAATTAAAAGCCGACTAGTCAAGACTCGTGAGAAAAAAATGGATAGATAGTTTTTTATCATATGCTACCTCGCCTATCTTGTTTAAATAGATCATTAAGCTGAGTCTTAGGATATTGACTCCCAATGTACTTGGTAAGTTCAGTACACTTTGAATTTCCTAATAATCACCATGTTCGGTATTATACATTTATCTATACCGAGGAGAAGGTCATATATATCTATGCCTTCGATAGCTCTCAAGCATTCCTTAATGGTTGTGAGCTTCTCGCTTCAAGTTCCGAGGTTATCTTTTCTTGGCTAACTCTTCGATGATGAAATTAGTTGTTGCTACCGTTGGTGCTTGGACAATCCAAGGTAATACAAAAGTAGGGCTCAAAGATCTAGGAGCAAACTCATACTTTCCTTTTGGTGTAGGATGGTTGGCATGATTTGTGGTACCAACAGTGCTCTATATAGGGTATACCAAAAGGTGCTTAGAGTGGTAGTTTGAGCGATCGGTGGTGGCATGGTATTGAACACTTTTGGAAAAGTAGATGATTGGTTGAATTTTTTTTGGACAATAATCTTTGAAGACATGTGATTTTACAATTTTTGTTCCAATAGAATAGCAAGTCTAAGCAACCTCTCTCTTCGCCGCATCTATCTCATTCCGGTGATTTTGCTCGAGGTGGGCTCTTTATTCGTTCTCCATATTTTCTCTTACCCTTGTGTGGTAAATGCACGAAAGAAGTATAGTTTTGACAAGACAACTTATGTTTTTATTTAGACAAAAGACAACAAATGTAAGGTATAAATAATTTATTAAAAATAAAATAATACTCGGGACTAAATATGGAATAGCCTTCATGTGAGGATGATAAAAAGATCCAATCATTAATTTTTTGATATTTTTAAATTATTCTAAATTAGTTTAAAGATGAAATTGGGTTTCATTAATAACCCGGATGTTATGACACGAGGATTACTTCCATTATTAACTGAGTTTAAAGATGAAATTAAGTTTCATCGCTTACTCTTAAAATATTGTAATCGAGCTTTGAAATCACTTTGATATTCAAACATTGTAAACATTAGACTTGAATCTTCTTATCACCCATCCCGAAATATTCGTGACTAAATTGCTCAATCATGGTTTCAATACATCTAACTTACCTAGTGATTTACATAGGAATGATGATCCTACAGCTTGATTCTACGTCATTACATGAACAAAATATGATCTATCTAATCTCAAAAAGGATCTCTTCAAGCCCAAGTGAATCATAATAGAATCGTTGGGGCTACTAAAAGTGATGATTGATAGGTGTGAAAAATCATCGACTACTCATTATGCAATAGTCGCTAGCAAGAAGGCTTGAGATTTTATGAGTGTTTTCTCGAGACGAAACCTATCGAGGCATCACTACTACCTCCTTCATTTCTAAGGCAAGTATGTGATAAAAACATAAAATAACGATGGGTGTAGTGTGTGCATAGGCATTATTCCATATTCGGTTCCAAAAATATAAATAAAGCTACAAAATATGTTGACAAATAAAAGAAAAAAAGGCAAAAACAAAAATACACAAGCAAACAAAAGGCATGAATCTAAATAAGGTAGATAAATTACACAATTGATATACAAGTATAAAAATTCATCATATCATTAGAAAAAAAATTCAAAAAAAATTATGCAAAGGCTAACCTTAAATATTTACATCCCCATTGGAGTCCTCATTCTATCGTTGGGCGACATCGAGGCATGGGTGACTATTTTGGGAAATGAGAAATGAGAAATAATAATGGAGTCTCAATCTAGTATTATGGTTGGTAGGAAACCATATGACTTGTTTGTTCGAGTTCTAGGTAAGGATTTGTTACGTGTAGGAAAGATTAAAAATACCATATCTCGTCCTATCTAAAGGCAAGCCGCATTGCACACAAATCCGACTTGTTTTCTAATTTTTTATATGATGAAACTCTATGTCGATTTTCTAAACTTTTGCCAATTAGACAAGTGACTTGTGACTTGACCGGTCATAGACATCGCCCTCACTTTGAAATGAATATGCATGAAAATGAAATAAAAAGAACATCAAGAGTATGTAAAAATAGGTGACTAGTACAACCTAAATGGCATGCGTGAAAACATGGCTTAAAAATAGAAAAATAGGCAACAACTACGAAAATGGAAAAAATGGCATATTAGACAAAAGAGATAAAAATGATAAAAAAAAAAAAAAGAAGACAAATTAGACAAAATAGATAAAAGCGAAAAAATAGAAAAGAATAGTCTAAAAATAAGATTTAGACCGACATAGTTTCAAATGTCATGATTTTCAAATGCATGGAAAAAAATTTGACAAGTAAAATTGACATGGTAAGCAATGTTGACATGAATGGTCCAAACCAAAGTGTAGACCGACATGACTTAAAAGTCATGATTTTTCAAGATGACATTTTAAGCAAAATCAACAAAAATAGTCCAAATAGTAGTTCGGACCAATACAACTCAAATGTCATATTTTTTGGACAAATAGGCAATAATATAAAAATTAACCATCACAATTGATAAAAATAGTCAAAAAATGAGGTTCGACCAACACGACTCAAGAATCACATTTTTAGGTGAATTGGCGATAATATCAAAATTAATCATTACAATCGACCAAAGTGGTCAAAAAACGAGATTCGGATCGGCACGACTCAAAATCACATTTTCTAGATAAAATTGGCGCACGAGCGATTTAATGTTTCCATTAGCAAATATGATTAAAAAACAGGGTTTAAACCAACATAATTCAATCACATACGCAATAACAAAAATAATTACGGAATAATCAATCCCTTATTCTATTTTGATATTTTCCAGGGTTTCGACCCTTTTCGTCGGCTTGATATACTATGATGTATCTTAAATACATCAACCCAACAATCACTCAACCATAGCAAGCAATTTAATTAATTTACAATCATATTAGTATAAATTAAATTTAATATAGATTAAATTTAAAAATAAATTACTTGTTAAAAAAATGTGAAAAGGTCGAAAGAATTTTGACTCGTCAAATTGAGATTAGTTTTGACCTTTTGAACCCCGATAGATACCGATTATTCAATCAATTGAGGATGAGGGGCGATTGCCCGTCGTAGATTTGAACCCGATGTGAGATGAGGTGACTATTGATGATCGAATCGGAGGATCTTAGAAGTGAATCAATTGCTAGATCGACTACTAGACGATGATGCCGACTATTGGATCGAAGGTTAGCATATCCGGTGCGGCGATTGCAAGGGAGATCGAGCCGCCGCCACCACGAGAGGACATTGATCGTTGACTATGGCCGCTAGATCAAAATGATGCTATCACAAAAGGATGTCAACTACTACCGGAAAGGGCAAGGGGCCGTTGGCAATGACTCGTTGTGGTTGTTGCAATGACTCGAGGGACCGTTGTGGCTAAAGGGACTATCGTGGTCGAAGCGATGATCGAACAGATGGTGGTGTGACTAGACAATGGAGCTTATCGAATTCTAGGAAGAAGGAGAGTTGGCTAAAAATTTAGAGAGAGAAAGTCCGGTGTGAGGGGTAAGAAAGTGAGGTTTATATATTGATTTTGAGGGTGTTTTGGCTAAAATTTAGTATGGCCCCTCATCTTGTAGGCATGTTGTATTTTAATCATTTTCTCTTTTTTTTTTCAATTACATCCCTCTATTGTACTTTTCAAATTCCTTTTTTCTTTCTTTGGTACTTTTGTATTTTTTTTTCTTTGGGAGAAAATTTTGGATGCTAACACTAGCCACTATGGTGGCTAATCATGACTTTAATGTGTTCGTCTTAGCGAAGAGAGTTTATCTATAATGGTCATAAGCCACAAGATGGTCAAATAAAGGAGATTGGGCTCTTAAGATTAATTTTAGTTTTCTGATCTTATTTGAATCTTGGTATGCATTAAAATGAGTTTATTGAGGTCTTTGTAGTGATTTTGAGGAGTTTTGAATAAAATTGATAGTGAAATGGAGTTGGAGAGGCCAAAATCTAATGGCCACGATTTTTTGGCGAACTTTCATTAATCGAAAGTTGCTGATCCAACAACGCATCATGCTGTATTCATGACGGGATGATTCATTGTTTGCCCGTTTATATTTTAAAAGTAATGGGCTGCATGGTGCATTTTCAGCAGTAAACACACGGGCCTAGTTCTCAAGGCCCAAGGACACTGGCCTAGATTGCTCTTTTATATATATATACACACACACACACTTTTTTACTTATTCAATCTTGCGCTAAAATTATAGCGAAAAAATCATTATTTTTTGGGTTTTTCAAAAAACCTTACAAGAACAAAATATTTAATTATATATTTTCAGATTTTAAGATAAACATGTATTTTAAATTATAATTAATAGTCTTATTACTTAAAATAATTTATCATTTCTTTTAAAAATTCTCATCTAATTAATTTTTTCTTTTCCTCTTTAATAAATTTTATTTATTTTTTCTATGTCTGGATTTTAGAATAAATTTTTTTCAAACACTATTAATTTCTCTACTTTTAAACCTAAATCGTGATAGATTCTATAATTTTAAAATCATGATATTCTCATTTAAATATGTATTTAATCTAAAGGATAAAATTTTATAGCATATAATTTGTCACAAATTTTTAGATAAATTGATTTTCTAAAATTAATTAATAATTAAAAGTAAGAAGTAAAAGAAAAAATAGAGTGGTTGCTCTATAATAGAGTTCTGTACACAAGGACCATGCATGTATAGCCTAAAAAGAGAAAAAAATCTTTTTTAAAAAAGACAAAAATATGATTGGCATCTCTCATTCACTTCTTTATATAATCAAAGCTTATCAAAATCAATGTTGTTTTGATTTTTATTTCAGTCCATTAATTTCAACTTGATTATAGGGTGTAGACTCTAAAGCAATTCAGTATAGTCATGGTGTCTAAAAAAACTAAATCATTTATATTATTAAAAATTAATTGTGTCTACACACAAAACACAAACTGTTCACCATTTATTTATTGAATATTTTTTTAAAAAAATCTATTCAATTGAAATAATATTTTAAAAAAGACCCAATAATATTATAATATTTAAATAAGATTTGAGTTTTTAATTGATATTATTGATTATTTTGTGAATATATATATAAACCTAATGTTAGTACTTTCGATATTCAATGTATTATCTTATGAATAATAAGAATAATAAAATTATATTTTTTTCTTGATTCTTAAACATTAAATTAATTGTTTTTTTTTTTTCAATATCAGCTTATGAAAAAAAAATGTTTTGGCTTTTTAATTGAAACTTACTATTTGAATTAAATTATTATAATTTTTTATTTAAGATAAATGCATAAAGTAAAACAAATTATTTTTTTAAAAGGAAATTTTATAGCAAAGATAAGGAAGAATTTATTACATACAGTAATTTATGCTTGCATCTTGCAACACTGCTTATTAACATCATGGTTTACAAGATCGTCGAATGAAACCTCATCGTTGATTTTGCCTTAGGAAAACCCTACGGAGAAAGATGAGCTTTTCTTAGGAGTGTTAGGGTTCATTCAAATAATTACTAAGAAAGGAAATCCAAAGTTAGTAGTTACTACACAATAATCTTATATCATAGAAAACTAGTCCTTTGTGTACAATTTTAGGATTTTTCTTCCTGACCTATTTTTTCCAAGTTTCATAAAAAATGTTGCTTTGCACAATAAGCAGGAAGTCAAAAGCTCATACGTTGGTTCACTGCGCTTGAAATAAACCCAAATCCAAGCATTTCTTCTAATTTTTCTGGAGATTTTGGGTGAAAAATCGTGAGGACAGCTGTCAAAATAAATACAGGTTGGGCAGAGCAATCAACTGACCTAGGCTTCCCGCAATATTTATAATGTACCTTGATATGATAAAATACCCATCCCTACCAAGCCTTAATATGAATAAAGGATAAAAGAAAGTAAGCCAAAGATTGGCAGAAAAATTCAATTATCACATAAAAGATCATTAGGTCGGCCTGCAACACAACCTCCTCAAACGAACTCTTTCCTGCGAAAAGAGAAGTCGTGTTAGTTGGCTAATTCAGTATTATGCATAACATAGACATCAACATGCTAATAGAATACATAATTGAGATACTAGCCTCAGTGTTGTCGTGATCATATCGAACCAAGAAAAGGCACCGGCAACCTCTAATGTCGTGTGTTTTCCGTTGAATGTCAACAATGTGAGCGTCAAAGTATTGTGCCTGGTCCCTTCTTTCCTAATATAAATTTAACCGCACAAGTTAAGTCAACAATGTCAACAATGTTGATCATATCAACATGCTGGGAGTGAAAGGATGGCTACTGCTGCAACTAAAAATCTAAAATACCTGAAAGCAGCACACTAAGTCTCTAATCTTCAATTTTTGACATTCTGAATGCTCAAGAGGGATAGAACGTTCTCGCACTGCATTTTTGACATTGACCCACTCATCCTCCTCAGCCCCAAATCCAACAAATCTAACACGAACTTCCTTTAATAAACAAAAAAACTCATGAAATATTTATTAAGAAAACAATACAAGATAATTGACTTTTTTTAGTATGTTCTCATTTCTAATTCGTGTGAGACCCAACCAGATGAAGTTCCAGTCCCAATTAATTATGTTTTATTCCATATAGATGACCCCATTATGAATTATTCTGCTTTGTCAGACACAAAAATTTCAATTTTTGTTTTCAATATCATGCTTGCACCAACGTGCTGCAACAACTTTGGCCATTTGCATACCAGTTCAACATCAATCAGGACAAACCAGTCATAACTAGAATGCTTGAAGTAATAGATTATGGAATAGAAACTTACAGTATCCCCAGACGTAAGAATTCTATGAGAGAGGAACATATCAATATCATACCTACCAAAAAAGAAAAACTTTGTCAGTCATGACTTTGGACATCCACTCAGATGACAAATGCAATTCCATCCAGAAACAAGTATCAAGGTGACCATGCAATGCTTACTCAAACTGGCATGCCTTCCAAGAATTCTCTCATACAGACACATTGACTAGACAGCCAGTGATCTTTCCTTTACTTTTCATTTTTTGTAGGATGATTTATTAGGAGAAGGTAGCATTGTTCTTTAGTTTAAATTCAAAAAATAAAAAATAAAAAATAAACTAATAGTTAGTGCTATGAGTGAAGCTATATGGACCGGGCTAAGTTTAGAAAAGATTTTGGGGGTTGCCTCACTCTTTTAACTCAGATGCTACAGTTCAGAGAAAACCCTCAACAACAGGCACTGTCCACTAGTGACTAGGGGAGGCTAAGTAAGACCAGTTAGCTATCAATCAAAACGGAGTATCTAAAACCAAGGCTGTGAAGGATCATTGCAATATAGATCTATTCTTTAAGGGCGCTCTTCTTTGTTCTACTGATCGATTTCTATTTCTAGCCCCTAGGTAATGAGAATTTCGACAGTACTGGGGAAGCTCACATTTAAGCCCTAATATCAAACGGTGTTCATTGTATTTACATTTCTTTATACACAAGAAGGAGATATGCCCAACAAGATATCCCTTACCATGCCCCATCTTTAGATGACTTTGCCTCAAATTTCAACTCTGATACATCTGGGACATTTTCTCCTGTTTTTAGAGAAAAAATTTGTTAAGAAACGTGGGGAAAATGTTGGCCACTAAGAGATAAAGGTTAAACAAAAGTACACATAATATAAACTAATTTCTGAGGATAAAGAACAGAGAAGGGGAAAAGATGCCAGAATTGCTGTTGAAACAAAAGAAATTTCATCTGTATACAAGATTTTTCAATATTAATGTGGGCATTTTACACCGATTTCGCAACATAACATCCAAGCATCAATAACTATTATCCTATTTCAAATATTTGCACATACCAAAATATACTAGCCTACTTATAATTGCATCTTTACTTTTTTTCCTCACTCTTTTCATCAAGATCTGAACAGCAGATGCAAAATTTTCCTTGTGACAGCAAACCATGACATCATCAGAACATATCAATCAACTAACTAGTATTAGAACCTACCAACACGGTGGCCTTGGAGGTTAATACATAAAACAGTAATTCACTACTAAATAATGCTGAATAATCCTGAGCTCTAATTGAGGAATCGTATATAAAGCTCCAAATGCAATCTAATTAAGTTTGAAAATGGTAGAAAACATCTAATTAATCTGAAAGACCACTAAAATCTACTTATTCTTGTGCAAACATCTGATTCCATGCAGTAGTAAATGCCATAGCAAAATATCAAGAAAGAAAACACACCTTCAGGAATTCGAGAACTTTCTTTTGTCTTATTAAAAGGATTAGACTCTGGAAGTGGAGAATCATGATATGGAGCATCAGTTGAAGATGCAACTTTGGACAGGCAATCCTGCTGCCGAGTTTCAAACCAACTTTGTACCTAAGACATAATTGTAACATAAAGGGAGCTATGAGATAAGCACAAGCATGATACTAAAGCTTCCATTGCAGGACAAATGGCTGAATGCAGCGATTGTAATAGTATACAGATGACAAAAAGAGTGACAGAGAAAGCAAAACCTCAGTCCATTTAACAATAGGTTTCCCAGCCCGAGCAGCAGAGGAACTGCAAGGACATACCAAAAACCAAGAGGAGTTAGTGCCTAAACCACATATTTTACATGAAAGAACATCATTTGTGCGTCTAATATTATAGGTAACCAATTGGTTTGATCAATCTAAAACTAGAAGATAAGCATGGGGCAAAACTCACCTAAAACTCCTGGCAACTTTCTGAAAAAATTCCTTGTGCAGTGGTTGGTCTGATTCCTTCAGTAATTTCTCCATCTTCTCTATCTGTTTTCATAAGCGAGGATCAAAAATACCTTTATCATGCCATTTGCATAAAACAGTAGAAAAACCAAAGGAGACAATAGCACATCAACATATTGGATCACCACACCTTCGGTTGTAGCCGAAACAATACGCATATACATTACTCAAGAAGTAAAAACATTTAAAATGTTACAAAGCCATGCATAGACTAAGATACACAATTACATATACATCACATCAATCGAGATTCATCATTTAAAAAAAAAAAAAAAAGAGACCTCAAAGAATTTAACTGAGATTATGAGTAAATAATACGTATTCATACACCATTACAACTGCACTGTCAATCATTACCTTTTCATATAAGAATAACTGGAAATCTAATCCCAAAACAGCTAAAATCAATGGCTAAACTTTCGAATTCTATAAGCACCAAGATAAGAGCAGAGTTATCGTATTTTAAAAAAACATCAACAAAGTTGATCACATAACCACATCAATCCCTAAAGACACACCATTTCTGAATAAGAGAAACTAAAACCAAAACATCCCAATAAATTTTTAAAGAAACCAACAAGCACTAAGCCATAATTAGCAGGAAAAAAATCACATTTGTGCATAAATGGAAAAAATAAGAAAAACCCCGATAAAGAGACCATTGATAGAGACAAGAAAGCAATCCATACCTCAGCCTTTGTGAACCCAGAGAACGCCAGTCTCTGTCTTCTGCGGAGACGATCCATGATTCTCTCCAAAAAAAAAAAAAAAGGAAAAAAAAAACCCTAACTTTTTTACAATTACGAAACTTCTTTAGTCTTTCCTCTTTTCTGATAAAATTTGAGGTTTTGAAATTACATAGAGTTTGGAGACTTGTATTGATAGCTAAACAGAGATAAAAGCAGACCCTTTTTGGTGCTTGTTCAGCTTAGTTCCAGAGAGAGCAGAAGTTGCGCCTGTGCTTTCCAGCTTTAAAGGAAACTGTTTGAAGCAACTTTTCACTTTTGGGTTGTCTTGTCTCCTTTCGTTTGTTACGGCTATTATAGCAAAAGCGTGGAAAACACGGGCCAGGATCTTTCTATCCAAGTATACGTTGTTTCAATGTTTTATTCTTTGCTGTTTAAATTTTGGAAAGAATGAACCCCTCCTTCTCGTAAACGCCATATATATTTTTTTAATGAAGACGTAGGTAAGTGAGGGAGCATTTCAGAAACACCCATTTTGCAGTTTATTTGGATTCTCTTCCTTAGATTGGGATGAAAATGGTAAGGGAAGAAGTATGTATCAATTCAATAACCATCAATAATTATGCATGCTTTGTCATTAACCATGCTTGATGCTTAATGGTATCGTAGTGTGTATGAATTAGAAAAACACATATCGGTGAGGCTGTTATTCTTGTTAGATAACTTTTAATCCAGACTAATCATGTAGTTAACTTAGTTTTTTGTATGTTGAAATAATAATGTACTTATAAAAGAAGTTTTTCTTGGTGTTTGGAGAACTCTTTCCATGACTAGGTTAGTGTACGGAGAAATATGTTTGAATTGAATAGACTTATCGATGAGGTTGTTATTCTCATACTATTATTAATGGTTAGATAACTTTTAATATAGGATGATCATGAAGTTGATGTAGTTTTTTGTATGTTGAATTAATAATGTACCTATAAAAGAAGTTTTTTCTAGGTGTTTGGAGAACTATTTCAATGACTAAGCTATTGTATAGAAAAATGTGTTTGAGTTGAATAAACATAATATTTAGTTCTTAATAGGAGAAAATATGTGACAAAATATTTATTTTTTAGCTTAGAAGGCAACACCTTTAACACTTAGGGTATTAACCTTTATATAGATGAGGATGTGATCAACTTGCGTAGAGTAAATGGTAGGTTGTTCTCTCTTTTTTTCTGCTCAATAGCTCTAATATCCACTTCAAGATTTGTGATTTTTTTTAGGCTAATGTCATTGTCTAATGGCACATGTGCAATTATATTTGATGTTGATGTTTATAGTTAGGAACATCACAAGAAGTCATGCTTTGATTAAATATATGTCTTTTTTGTTTTTATTTAACAAGTGGGAGAGGTGATGTCTTCTTTATTCGAGTCATTTATTCATATTGATCACCCGAGCTTGACTTGGTTATAAGGCCCCATGATGGCCGATCGAAATCGTCTTGTATAAAGCAAAGTCTTATTTAGGTGGTCTTTTAAAAAATTAAAGGGCACGTGTCATGATTGTGATCATATAGGTATATCAATAGCCCCCTTAGGTCTTTAGTAGTGTACGTGGCAAAGATTTAAATTTAGTTCAAGCTTTCTAAAAAGATAGTTTGGTGTTATTCAAAACAACCAATGGTTTCTTACTTTTTTTCATAATTAACTTTAATGAGTGCTCATTTAATGCATGTAAGCTCAATAATCATGTGGATACATAGAAAGAACAAACACTTGCATGTGAGAGTGTTTGAGGTAATAAAAGAAAAAACAAACACTTGCATGTGAGAGTGTTTGAGGTAATAAAAAAGGTTGAGTCGTTTGAAGTCTTTTTCACTAATCAAATAGCTTCTATTTTAGCTACTTTATAGGACTAATGACAATATGTGATTGGTTCGCGTCAAACCGAGCCCTTCTTCTAGACTTTGACTTTTGAGTGTTCAATGCCAAAGTTTTGAGCTCTTTTGCCTATAATAGGTGGTAGTGTCTTTTTCTTCTCAATTTTTTGCTAATTTTATTTTTATTTGACACCAAAGTGTCTCCTAGCCTCTAGGTCGAATATTTCATACCCTTAATGGTCGAAATATTTAGCCCATCTATCTTAATTATTTTGTTGTTTGTCTATTTATTTTGCCTTATTTTGGTTTGGATTATTATTTGGTTGGATATGTTTAATGTTTAGACTTAGGCTAATTTAATTAGTCCTCATGATGGATTCCTTATTTTAAGAGGGTTGACCAAATATGCCATTGGCTAGTTAGAGTTTGGATCCTCATGAGTTATAGATTTATATTTATTTTAGAAGTCCAAATATTATGAGATTTCTTATTTAATATGGACTAATTTAATTAACATAGTGTTTGGAACAAATGAATTCCACAAAATTTTATAGAATTCATTTGCAAATTAATGATATCTCGTTTGAAAGCTTCAATTTTAAAAATTGCAAATGAATGAATTTCAAATCAATGAATTGATATTGCTTTGTCCAATTCCTTACCCAAGAGGGGTTATTTGCAAATAAATTTAATGCCAATTGAGAAATATTTTTATTTGGATAAATATACCCTTTACCCTAACTTTCTCGCTTGTTCGTTTTTAATATGTGAGTTGTTTCTCTCGCACATATTTCTTCTCTCGTTGCGTCTCCCTTATCGCTATTTAATTCCTCATCCTCCTCTCGCTCCTCTCGCTCACTTCCTCTTCTAGGTTTGCTTATATTTTTGTTCACTTTCCTTTTTTTTTCCTTTCTTTCATCTAGTGGTGCGAGTTGGTTTGTGTTTCTTTCATTTGGCGTTAATTTCATCCGGTGTGTGAGATGTTTGTATGTTGTTTCTTCTTGTTGATTATTGTGAAAGTAATGTGTGAAGTTAGGTGTAGTAATTTCATTTAGGAGGTGTTACCTCTAATTGCTTTGAACTAATTTTTCATCCGGGAGGCGTTATCTAGGAGTAGTAATTTTTCATCTAATTGCTTTGAATTAATATGTTATATTAACCGTATGTATGATCATATCCATTTTGATTTATTTATCCGGTACTCTAGATGTTCTAGACTTTCATTTAAATTTTATGTCTTCATTTTTTGTTTATAGGAAATAGGCACCTTCAGTTGAGATAATATCTAAAAATCCCGCATATAATATTTGAAATGAATTTCAAAAAAGTTCAATAACTATAATTTTTTATAATATGTAATTTTAGAACAATTATTTATTTAATAGACAACATTTGTGAGAGAAATAATTACCGAATATAAATGCAAATAGCTATGAATTTAGCAAGTATTTCTTATTTTTTTTAAAAAAAAAAGAAGATAAAAATATATAGTGTAGGAAAAGAATGAGAAGCAAACTTGATCTATTAAGTCAAGCAAAAAAGTATATTTTTCAATTAATAGCCAAATGGATTGTCCTTAATTTTTGTAAGGCTTGATATTTAAAAGCACTCCGTATAAGTTACATTTTCTAACTTACAGATTTTGATGTTAATTCTTCTCATTATACATTTTCTATCTCCTTTTTATTTATTTTATTAGTTTAGCTTAAAAATTGTTCTTTTGATGAATGTTTATAATTTTTTCTTATTTTTTTGTAACATTTTGAAGAAAGAAACACGGACTCGAAAGTGAGGAATAATTGAGCTACCACAACATCTAATTTTTGTCCAATAATTTTAAGATATTGACAGTGGTAATTAGCTTTGTAATTGACAAGTAACTATTAGTTCACTTATTTAAATTAAGATCGTTGATGTTCCGTTGTTTGATTTTGTGTTGAAATCAGAATTGTTAATTTTTCTTTTAATTTTCTTGATTGTTTGATAACATAATCTAGTTTTGGACTTCTCATTGCTTTTTTCTTTGTGTTGTATTAACGTTCAAGAATTCCGAATGACTTTCAAAGGAATGCAATAGCAACTTTAGTTGCATATGCTAGGTATTTAGTGGTCTTACTTCGGTTATATCAAAATAGTATGGAGAGGCCATGATTAGAAACTAATCATGATCGATATCATGTTAGACAAGAGTTGATGAGGCAATTAAAAACAAATAGAAATTCTCATACTATATTACGTATGAATATTAATGCATTTAGAACATTAGTCTATATTTTTAAACAATGAGGTTCATTAAAGGACACATAATATAGTTGTGTTGAGGAACAAGTTGTAAGATTATTGCGCATTTTATCCGACAATGTACGAACTCGCATGGTAAACTTTTTTTGGTGTCGGAGTGGTGAGACAATAAGTCGTCATTTCCACCAAGTGCTTAGATCAATCATTTCACTTGAAGATGTGTTTTTGGTACAACCCAATGGATCCACAATACCTCCACAAATATTGAATAGTGAAGGAAGGTTATATCCTTATTTTAAGGTAGCATTACAAACTTAGGCTTATAAAATCACAATTTGTTACTTGGTGTTATTTATTCTTAAAAGTGCTAATTATTCCTTTCAAAATTTTAGAATTGTGTTGGTGCTATTAATGGGATAAATATTCGTGTCAAAGTTTCAAAAGCGTACGCACCAAGATATAGAGGCGTAAAAGGAATAGCCACAATGAATATATTAGCAAGCATGTGATTTTGACCTCAAATTTACTTATATGTTACCTGGTTGGGAAGGATCAACATCGAGCTCAAGAATTCTAGAAAATGCTATGAATATGGACGATAAGTTGAGAGTTTCCCAAGGTAATTACATCAATATCCCATATGATTAGTTCAACAAACATGAATAATATTAAATTAAATGATTAATCACACATGAATTGTGTTTATACATCGTAGGTAAATTTTACTTAGCCGATGCTAGGTATCTTTTGAGATTAGGATACATCACTCTATATCGAGGTACGTGATACCATTTGAAACGAGTACTCTCGTTCTCCATCTAAGAATACAAAAGAATTGTTCAATCTACGACATGCATCATTACGTAATGCAATTGAAAGTGGCTTTTGGAGTGTTGAAAAATTTTTTTTCCAATTATAGCTAGTGGAACATTGCCAAATTATGATTGCTTGTTGCATTTTACATAATTTTCTCCTTATGTATGAGCCCGATGAAGATATATTGCGAGAGATAGATAATGAGTTAATGCAACATTCGTCTACAATAGATGATAATGATCGATTGTCGAAAGTTGCAGATGCTAGAGGAGGAGAGTAATTAAAAGATGGCATAGCTGGCCATATGTGGAGTGATTATATATCTAATGCCTAGGTCATGTCATTTATTCTTGAAATGTATTATGCGATGGACAAATTTATATTGAATTAAATTGCTTTTTATTTATTCTTGAAATGTATGATGTGATGACAAAGTTGCTAATTTTATTTTAATTTATTTTTAATAAGCTAAAGAGTTTTAAATTTATTGTTATATGGCATATATTTGTTAAGAGCGAGATGGCTACACCAAGTGGAAATGGTGTTGAGATTGTTAGTGGTGCTCGAAGCAATGGATAAGTATCTTAGGTGGCCAAAAAAAATGGATCAACTTCTTCTTGATTGTTTGAAAAATAAAAAAGCCAAAGGTAACAAAGATGAGAAGTAATTTACCAAAGAAGCTTGGAAGGTGGTTGTTGATATTCTTAACTTAGAGTTTAAGAAGATTGGCAAAAAAGTTGACAAGGCAAAGGCGGTTAATAGATTGAAGACTATCCAAAAACTTATGACCCTATTAGTTAAACTATCGAAAAAAGTGGATTAGAATGGAATGACGTAACAAAAAAGCTTGATGCTACTCCAAGTGCATGGGAAGGTGTTGTAAAGGTAAGTTTATAATAATAATAGTGTGAGTTGGAAATGAGTTTTGTGAATGGATAAAATACTTGATATTGTTACTTCTTTTGTAGGTGAAGTCGGATTATAAGTTGGTGCGTGACAAGGAACTTTATTTTCTTGAAGATGCTCATGAATTATTTGAGAAAGACCGAGCAAATGGAGGTGGTGTGGAGAGTGCCAAGGATAAAATGAAGAGGTGGCAACAAGAGCAACAAAGTCCCCCACAATCACAAGAAATTAATATTGATGACATAGATAACATGCAAGCAACTAATGAGGTCTATCTTGAACAATTCAATCCTTTTACTACCACTTATCATCACTCACCAATATAGAATTCATCTATTGCTCAAGATTCATCAATTGATCATGATAACGTTTCATCCACTCTAAGCCAATCAAAGGCTTGCCAATGCTATTAAGACTACAGGTCATCACGTTTACTTAGCCGTTGAAATTGCAAGTGAGCTGAAAAAATTGGGTTTGGATAAGTGAAAAGTGATGGATACACTTGACTTCCTAACGAGAGAAGGATCAATCATTGGTGGATAGGTTCTTTGCATGTGATGATAAAATCAAGCTACCATGGCTTAGAAGGAATATAGGAATTAGTATGGATGATTAAAGTGAGGGTTATTTGTTACAATTAGCATTAGTATGGATTTAAAGTATGATAGGTTGTTTGTTATAATTAGTAGCATGGATGATTAAACTTGAAACCCTAATGTTGGATGTTTGTTATATTTTGAAATATTTTGCTTGCATAGGCTATAAAATATTTATGCCAATATAATGGTATAATTTTTTGACGTGTAATATGATATAGACAACCATTGTGATATTATATTTATTTAGGGGATATATTCGACTTATATGGGCATGAGATCCTTGTATTATTTGTGAAAATATTGCCTTTGTTTTTATATTACATCACAATTAACTTTCAACCAACTAGAGGATATTTAAGTAAAATACAAACTATAATTCTAATTCTAAATGTGTTCCAAACAAAATATATTTACAAATAAATGATTTGGCTAATAATTTTTTTGTTCAAAACAAAGGAATTCATTTGCAAATGCAAATTCTCGTTCATTTCATTTATAAATGAAATGAATTCCGCCCTTCATTTGTTCCAAACACTATCTAAAGTTTTTATTGAATATGAATTACATGAAGTTCAATTAGAGTTTGAATTATTTTTTCTTCTTAGATAATTTTGGCATAGGCTAGTTTTTGTAGTCCAATTAGACAAATTTTTACCCTAGCCAAAATTTTCTAGTCTAGTATTTAAGCATTTTTTTTTCTAGGTAAAAGAGTTCAGAATTTGATTAAAATAAACTTTAGGAGAGATTTTCTTTGCATCTTATGTTCCTTGCATCACATAGGATGTGTCTTTTTGTATCCTTAGCGTGATCAACTAAAGTGGTGTTACGATCATTTGTGACAATTCCTTAAGATGGTATATCGATATCGTTAGGGTTTAGGCATATATATTCACATAAGTTCAAAGCAATCTATATAGTTTGGTCTTATCTTACATTTTAGTTTTATTGCATTTAGACTTTTGTTCAACATTGAAACATATATTACAAGTACTAAAATATGGATTTTGAAGAGTTGGAGTTTTTGGAATTTTTCTTATTATTGTTTGTGAGTTTTTGCAAAGATCAAACAAAGTGGTAGACTTTTATGTTTGCTATACTAAATAAGTGCATATTTTTAGGATGCAATATATTGTAAGCATGGAAGAAAGTATACGGTTGTAAAGTATAACTGCTATTATTCATATGTTATATCCTTGATTTAGGTATGAATCTTTTTGCTTACTAGTATTCTTAATTCTATACAGGAATTGTCCCTTTTTAAGTAGTGTTATACGGGTCAAATGAGAGAATGTAAGAAATACCTCTTAGCGTGGTCCGTATGTCATGTCTTATTTTAAATTAATATTATTTATTATTATATATTTATTTTGAATTAAATTATAAATAAGAATTAAAGTCTTAAAGCTCATTGAACTCCGGTAGTGGGTTAGACACGTCCATGATGAATGAAAATATAAAAATTAGATTAAACAAATTATCTCTAGTTTAGTCATATAAATATTATGTAAAGTACCGTGTCATCCATAAACATACAAAAAATCTAAAGTATTAACATAGATTAGAAGAGTTTTTTTGTTGAAAGCATTAGTTTTTCTAGGATAATTATTTGAATACTTAATCATAACATTCGTATAATCACGGCATAAAATATATATCATATTAATTTTTAATACGATCATATGTTTGAGCATATTTGAATTTATTTAACAAAACTTTAGTTGCCTCAAAAGAACACCCGTGCATATCTATCAAAGTCACAGTGGAATCTCCTTAAACTGTTCCTTAACCATATATATTATTTTGTTGGATCAAGTTTCTTATTCGTATTGGGTTCATCATATCTACTGAAAACTAGGTTGATTGGAGAAGGATTAGCAATGATAGAAGGTAATTAAAATTTAGATGGATTTGAGACGGAAGAATATAGTTGTACTTCTTATCTATTTTGGAGTTTTCAATTGCCAGGAATGACTTGTGTTTATTTTCACCGTTTGATGTTTTTAAATGGTGTGTCGCATGTCTCAATGAGAGAACTCAGGGGAAATTTAGGATTCTTAGACTACAGCACAGCCGGACGTTTCAAAGAGTCTTGTAAATGGACTAGCAAAATCGGAACAGTGTTCAATCTAAGACTAAAACGGAGAGACCTTGATTTGATTTAAATAACGAGGAAGCAAACTTCTGTGTTTACTTTCAGGGAGTCGTTTTTCGATTTTCATCTTAGTTTTCTTTATTTAAATTATTTTTTCATATAAAAATAAGAAACTATATTCATCGTATACAATTTTTTCAAAATGGAGAAAAAAAAGTTCTTGTTTGACTTGTGATTAAAAAAAAATGGACATAAAAAATTAGACAAACAAATTAGGATTTTTCTTTATAAAATTTGAGAAATAAAAAGCACTCATTTTCTTTTATTAAAATAGTATGAATACCAACTGATTTCTTTTATTGATTTTCCTAATCTATACAATATTCTTGTATAAGTGATTTCAGAGAACCATACAAAAGCCAACTTGTCCATAGATAATTGTTTGGGACAAACATAGCCGCATTATTAGATATTGCATTGATCTTCTTCCACGGAACATATATCTGAGAATTCAAAATAAATTTCGAGGAAAGAATAATATATGCTTCAGAGATTTTCTCAGATTTGCTAGCTGCGGTTTCTTTATATTGTAAAGTAGGATGATGGTGGAAAATTTTATTAAAAAAAAATAATTAATATAAATTATTTTATAAAAAGAGATAGATATAAAAAAAATTAAAAAATTAAAAAAAATTGAGATAATATAAAAATCTTTTTATTACTTTTAAAGATTTGAATATGAATTATATATATATATATATATATATATATATATACATATATATATATCTATCTATTTTTTAAAAAAATAAATTTATAAAATAATATATATACTAATTACTTTTTAAATATTATAAAACTTTTCGGATGATACTAGAATTTCGAAATACATAAAGGCACGACACAATTCAAGTTTCCGGTATTTACATAGAATAAATATTAAGCTTTACCTCATTGCAAACATCAGCATGGCAATAGGTCGAAAAGGATCAAATCCATAAAATCATGTTTGACTTTAGCGGTCAATCCACAAAATAAAAATAAGAAATACTTTTTAGCCTGAGGGGTTGAATTGAATCATGCATGGGAGATTGGTCTTCAAAGTTCAAAACTTTCGGTTTCAGAATAGAACCAACCACTACGTACATATTTGCCGCGTAAGAAATAATCATGATTCAATTGAACAAACAAACAAAAACTTCCGACAATGGATAAAGGAAACCCAAATATAACCACGTTACAACATCTGTATCAAAAAGTTTAATACAAAACTTGTATTGTAATAAAAAGTGACTCGTGGCTATAAATTTTTCGGCTTTTAACAAGAAATTTAAAATTCAAATCTTATTTTTTACATTTTTTTTATGTTCATCATAAAACTTTCTATTTAAAAAATGTGAAAAGTTTAAAACTCCTGATTTCAAAATCAATCTAATACTCATCAAAGATAGTTAAAGAATGATCGGTTTCCCAATCATTAAAAAAAAAAAATTAATTATGCTTTTAATTGATTAATAGGAAAATACTGCATAGTTATATGATAAAAAAAAAAAAAAGAAATAGGGGAATATTTTCTCATCTATGACCGTCAATTCAAAATAAGTTATTGCATTGTTTTGTTGAATATTTGGTGTAATTGCCATCTACTCTGTGAACCCTGTATATTAGTGCACGTCCTAAATTCAAGTTTCGTTTCGAAGAAGAATTGCTAGTTAAGAACGAGAGAATGAAAGGTCCCTTGGTATTATTGCACTATGCAATGGCTGACAGAATTTAATTCAAGTAAGACCAACGCCGTTAAAAAAAATTGCAAACTTTTTCTGCCTCTAAAGCGATGCCAGAGAATGAAAACATTCATGGGAATTGGGAACTAAATAACTACTAATGCCTTATAAATTGGGCATCATTTTAGATGATGATAAATTGGGATCTTTACTTGTCAATGGTAGTAAAAAGGTGAATTATTGCTTAATTGTGGTCGGTCCAAGTCAAAGTCAACAATTTGCTATCGGATCATGGTGACTAGGCCCAAATAATAATGGGTTCAAATTGGCATTCAAAGAGCATCGGCCTCGGAAAGTCTTGACAACCCTCCTTATAAGGCCATGAATGCACAGACAAATTTGAAAATCTGATTTTCCGTTTACCTACTTAGATTTGACAACTAATCCCGTCATCAACAATAACTATAACGGAAACCACTTTTTGAAGCAAACAAAGGAAACCAGGAAATGTACTTAAGGAGATGATGATGACAATTAAACTCAAGGTTTGAAACTAGAACCAGCCCTTGGTCCCTAGCAATCCAAATGGCAAGAATTTCTAGCATGGTCTTCTTCTTCAAAAGATATATATAGACATGTATAAAAATAAATTTTATCACAAGTTTATACTGCAGTAAAAACTTATAGTAGGTAGATTCAAATTTATCTCTTGTAACACTATAATAAGTCACGTTATATTCAACAAATCAATAAAATTCTTACAGATACACTGAGGTATATACCGCCAATTAAATTATTAAAACTGATATTATTATCAATTACTTATTTTCTTTCTCACATGCTTCTCGTTTCCTCTCAATTTTTTTTATTTTATTTTAAGAATAATGAAATACAGAGTTTAAACTCTCTCCTTTTTTATTTTTTTGAGCTTTTCTTTTCTTCTTTCCAAATATCTTGTCTTGTACACAAAATTTTAAAACTCTTGTTGATTTTTTTTAACAACAAATAATTCTTTTCCAATTAAAAAATAGCTAGCATCTCAACTCCCAAACATATTCACGCTGTCGGTTTTTCCTTGAGAAGCTATAGCAGCGTGGTTACTTAATTGTCAGAAAATAAGGCATATGGCTCAACTAATTAAACAATCTCTCTCTCTCTCTCTTATTAGGAAAAAGGGCTACAAATTTTTTCTCTCTTTCTTTTGTTTTTTGTTCAAAGTTACCTTTGCTCTTTCATGTCTTTGCGTTTTGTAATAAACCTTCAATATTTGCAATTTTCAAATTAGCAGCATAAGGTAATATGATTTAAACATCATATATTTATTTATTAAGTAGACTAATTGAGCTGTGATCTCTTTAAGATAACTGACGAAAGCAAAGATAATGCGTAGAAAATTATGCTCTCATCGATTGAAATTTGAAGGGGTGGGGTGGGGTGGGGTTTAATTTTCTATGGACCACAATCAATTTGAGATAATTAAGTAATTGCATCCCTTTGTTGAATTGACAATCGTAACATATGAATTGTGCATTCATCTCAAATTCAAATTTCTTTTCTGATCGTCAATTAAAAAAAAAAATTGTTAGTTTAATTTTTTATTCAGTTTCAATGTAGATGTAACATTAATTTTTTTTTCAAATATATATATATAGTTATAAAATATATAATATTTTACGTCGGATATGTAATCAACTTACATGTCGTTAAAATATTAACAAGAATTTCATAAAATTTTAACATGTTTGACTCGAAAAATAATAAGTTTTGATTGTGAAAAACAAATGCCGCCATTAGGAATTGGTGCTTTACTTCCAATGCCAACAAAAAGCTAAAGATAGCGCTTACTATTAATCGGTCCAAGTCAAAGTCTCGCACATTTCTTTCGATCTCCACGACTTGGCCCAAACGATAATGCGTTCAAATTTGGATTAAAAAGGGTTCAGCCTCCCCAAGTCATGAGATGACTCGCAAAAACCTTTTTTGTTTTTGGAACCAAAATCACAGACAAATTTGAAAATCTGGTTTTCCATTTACCTACTTAGGCATTAATTATTGAAAACTAGTAGGTTCCTTTTCCTACAATAGTTAGGAGGTAGACCATCTTCTGAAGCGAAAAAGGAAACCAGGAAATGTCTTCAAGCCTCAAGGCCATGATAATGACATTGGAACCCATGTTTAGAAAGAATCACTGATCCCCAGGTCCCTAGCAATCAAAATGGTGAGAATATATAGCATGATGTTGATGTTCTGCGAAGGATTGCTTCAATTTTCAATGCCAATTGCCATGACTCGTGAGGTCGTAATACATGATGTACCAATTTAGAAACTAATTTCACCTATTAAAATTTAGGCATCAATCTAAAGAATTGATTTGATAAATAAAGTACATATAAAGTGAATCTGTCTTAATTTTTGTCCAAATGACCTGCCTTTGATCATATTAAAAAGATGACTTCCTCTTAGCTTCTGAATATCATTTTGAGAATCATATGATTACTTCGTAAAAATCATAAAAATGAGAGGATGATAAATATCAGTTTTTTTGTTAATTAAATATCTCAATTTTATATTAAAAGTTAGATTACTTTCGTTCCAAACAATAACGGTAAAATTTAATTTTTTTTAATAAATATGATTTTAAAATTTAAATTCTTTATATTAATAAAACAAATTAAAAATTCGTTTGGAACCTGCTTGTTTACTGGGCTAGCAACTGATTGGTTGAAAATACCACTTACTATAAAATGGCATAAAATGAGTTTGCCCAAACTTTATGAAGTGGGAAGAGCCTACCAATTAATAAACGTTTTCTAGTCTAACCTCATGACACAACACAGAAGCAATGTACATTGAATGTTTGAAAACGAGGCAATGGCGGTGATGGATCCACATTCTAGAATCCACTGCAAGTATGAATGTGTCATAAAATGATTGGTTGGAATCACAGGGAAGAAACTGTGATGAAGAAAAGGAAAAAGAAAAGGTGTAAATGGCACCTGAAGAAAGCTAAATTATACTTCTTCGAAGAGAAAATGCAGCTAAGTTAGATTCTCTCACCAAACCCTTTTTAGTTTCTACCAAAGATTTTTTTCCTCTAGTTAAAAATTTCCACGGGCAAACAAATTACTCTTTTTCTCGTTATAGCTTCCTTTTTTCTTTTTTTCGTTTGCTTTTATTATTAATCATTTCTACGAATTTCGGGAAAACGTCAATTCCTTTTTAAAGGAATATGTATTATCATATTTACCTAATTAGTCATTGGCATTATCTTAAAAACTTTTTTTAACAACTATTTATTAATTAATTTTCGATTCAATTAGAAGTTTTAAGTCACATGTAAATTGAGAGAGTGATGCTAAACCATAGCTCCAAATAACCGTTATTACAAATATAACAAGAATTATTTAATGTTGTTAATTTTTTATAATATATTAAAATTTTATAATTATGGTTAATTAATAAAACTATTACAAATATATAAATTAAAATAAATTTATTAATAATTACTAATATATTAATGTATTCATAATATTAATTATCTACGTTGTTATTTTATTATTATAATAAATCGTGATTCGTAATTATTATTATGATTGATTTTACAATTTCGTTTGTAATTTAAAACTGCATGCTAAATCTATTGAGATTGCATGGAGGCTGGAGACATTGAGACCTTGAGGTTTAGAAAAATATGTGTTATACTGGATCTTTAAAGACGTGTATGGGTTCTACGATCTGCTTCTCCTGCCCTTGTGATTCGAACGTTCTATAAAAAGATTGCCGAATTCAACATCATATTTTTTGTTATTTTTTTACAATTAAAACAGATTCATGCTTTTACATTATAGAAAAAGTTAATGATATGTTAGTTTTGCATAAATTAAGGTTTTTCATGAATCATTTTTTGGAAAAAAAAATTATTCATGAAATGATAATAAAATCCGATAAATCCAATGTTGGGGCTTTTAAAATAGTTATTTTAGAAAAAAAAATAGTATCGTACCAAAAAAAAAAAAAAGCATTCTCTTTGTTTTGATTAATCCAGCAATAACATGCTTTCCTTCAAAACTTGAAACTTTGATCAAACTTGAGTTTTATGCTGAATTTAAGCAGGAAAACATTATCATTTGATAACGCGTACGTGTTTTAATAATTAATTATGTTGAAAATTTTGTTTTTATTGATGATATTCATGCAGTGAAATCCATTCACTCTTCTCCGAAATAGGATTCCTTTCTTGACTTTAGAATAAGACGATGGATTTAATACAGAATTCCTAGCTAGCCATCACAGCCGGTAGCACTACCTCGAGTTAACTCAGTCACATACTAGCCCTATGGAAAAATTGGCTTTCCATTTTGTACTATTCAGGAGGAGGAGATCCCAGGAAAGTGGATCTCGTTGACTAATGTAATGGCTTCGGCGCGCGAGTTCACTCGAAACAAGCGGTGATCTTTCTTGATTTATTTTACTACCTCTACTCAGTTCATGAGTCTACCATCAGTGATGGTTGAGAAAGCTGAGTCTCAATCTCTTTCTTCTTTACTCGAGTAGTTTGTAATCTTAGGCGGAGTCCAATTGGCCTAGCCATTGCTTAGCTGGAGAAGGTTCCTTTGATGATAATAGTTGAACTATAATTCATTAGACGTTCTGTATTTGAGTTAATTCTCAACCACCAAACTGGCCCACTCTAATCTTTAGAGAGAATTTTATGGTAAAATATTAAAATAGTTTTTTTTTAAGAAAAAAGCAAGGAATGTAAGAAGAGCATACTAAGAAAAATTTAGTCCCAAAATCGATAGGGCCTAGCTTGCAGCTTCCATTTTCCTCATCCTCTGTCTACCTGAAATGAAATTCCACTAAAACCTTAACGCGTAATCATTAACCAAGACTCTCTCTCTCTCTCTCTCTCTCTCTCTCTCTACCAAACAAACGCGGAAACTATATAATCTTTCTCTCTCTTTCTGTCTGCTCCTCGTACGTTCCTGCAAAATGATTTCAGCACTGAACAGACGCACATTTCTGGTACCATGCAATATTAATTATAAGTAGTGAGCAAAGAATCCCACGTAGCTCCACGCTATGTTCACATTCACGAAACTTTTCAATTTAGACCAGCCTTAGTAAAACATTAGATATAGTAATAAAAATTATCCTAACTCCACGTGTTTAGTCCACGTTCTTCTTTTTGACATTGAAATCAACCTTAATTTATTTCAGCTTTGCTTTAAAAAAAAAAAAATTAGGAAAGCGTAGTAATTTGAGGGCTTTGGGAGGCTATAAAAGCTGGGCTTTGTTTCATGGTTTACGAAACAAGAAAGGGCTGTGTTCTGTTTGTGTAGTGGGGTTCTGTTTCTTGTGTTGTTTTCGGCTTTTCAGCTTCTTGTTATTTGCAGAGATCAGGGGTCCTTGGTAGAGGAGGAGAAAGAACGATTTGGGCTTTATTAGAGAGAAGAACAATGATGAACGGGGTGGAGAAAACGAATGGTGAAGATATTGCCACGGAGGAACAGCTTATCACTCCATGGACTGCTTCTGTTGCTAGGTGAGATAAATAATGTTTTCAGTTTTTGATTGTTTGTTTTATTCTTGTCTTGTTCTTTATGGCCGGCCCATGTTGTTTTTAGATGCTACATTATAAATTTTTCATCTGTAGTTTCGATTTTTATGCTCCTAAAAGTGTTTGTAATTTTGCTCAAGTTATGAATTCCTGGTTATTTTTT
The DNA here is from genome assembly GCA_963924115.1 of Dovyalis caffra. Lineage (NCBI taxonomy): Eukaryota > Viridiplantae > Streptophyta > Magnoliopsida > Malpighiales > Salicaceae > Dovyalis > Dovyalis caffra. The sequence continues at coordinate 12,535,692 of CAWUPB010001194.1, read as the reverse complement.
ACTAGATCTTGATTTTTTTTTTATTGGTTTTAATAATCGAAGAAGTGGTAGCCGAGGTTTATTTATTGGGGTCTATTTTACTAAAATCATACGTCCAGTAAGTTTGGTTCTGTGTTCTTCTTTGAATGTATTACTTGTGGTCCAAAACATGAAAACTATCCTTTTCGGAAGGTCTTGAGATAGTTTGAATTAAGAAACCCTTTTGTTCTTGGCTTTGCTGATTAGTTCATACTTTTAAAATTTGCAGAATTTTTTATTTTGTTTGTCACTCAGAGTATTGTTTTTTTTTGTTATGTTATAGTGGATATACCTTGTTGAGGAATCCACGCCACAACAAAGGGCTTGCCTTCTCTGAGAATGAAAGGGATGCACATTACTTGCGTGGCCTTTTGCCTCCAGCACTCCTGACTCAGGAGCTCCAGGTTATCTTGAATGACATTCCTCGTAGTTTTAATTCATATGTTTAAATCTCTGTCTCCCAAGCTTAATTAGTCCACTCAACAATGATTATTAGGAGAAAAAGTTGATGCAAATCCTACGCCAGTATGAAGTTCCTCTGCAACGATACATGGCCATGATGGATCTTCAGGAGAGGAATGAAAGGTTGTTTTACAAGCTTCTGATTGATAATGTGGAGGAACTATTGCCAGTTGTGTACACTCCCACTGTTGGTGAGGCTTGTCAGAAATACGGGAGCATTTTCAGACGCCCTCAGGGTCTCTACATCAGTTTGAAAGAGAAGTAGGACCATCTGATTGCTTTTTAGTTTCATGTCTAATAGTCCAAGCTTCATAGTGTTCAAGTATTTACTGAAATTGAAATATTTAGGGGCAAGATTCTTGAAGTATTGAAGAATTGGCCGGAGAGAAATATCCAAGTTATTGTTGTTACTGATGGTGAGCGTATCTTGGGGCTTGGGGATCTTGGTTGCCAGGTATTGATGCTCACAAATTCACTTATAAAACATAAGTTGTTAATTGAATGTGCTGGGCACTCCTTATCTCTCAATGGATGAATCATTATTGTAATTGTTTTTCATTTGTTAGGGAATGGGGATTCCTGTTGGAAAACTCTCTCTGTATACAGCACTTGGAGGATTACGTCCCTCTGTGGTAAGCTTTGACATAATCAGAACAATTAGTCTCATAGATTTTGATATTCTTTCTGTTATTTTATTTTATTTTTTTCTTTTGGATGGATGGGTTTGAATTTCACTGATTGCACAGAAAAACAGATAATTTTCTATCAAATGTAGCACAATTTTGTTTACAAATTGTGGTTTCTCTGTTATTTAGACATACCTGAATTACTGTCTCACTGAAGCTATGAATGTATCTCTCTCTATTTTAGTTACTAAGACCTTCCTCCTGTATTCAATTTCTCCAGTGCTTGCCTGTAACAATTGATGTTGGCACAAACAATGAGAAGTTATTGAATGATGAGTTCTACATTGGGCTTAGACATAGGAGGGCAACTGGACAGGTATAGTAACTTTACTTTCTTCCCTTTCCAATTGACTACTACTTTTTTTTTTTTCCTAGCTTTCAAATCGAGCTGAGTCTGAAGATTTGTGTTTTGCTATCTACTGTGGTTTAGGAATATGCAGAACTTGTGGATGAGTTCATGACTGCAGTTAAGAAGAACTATGGGGAAAAAGTCCTCATACAGGTAAACCATCAACTGTAATGTAAAACCATTAAACAGTTCCTTAATGTCAGAGTATTCAACACTTAACTCTGTTCCCTGAAAATATGAATTTCCCTTTTCAGTTTGAAGATTTTGCAAATCACAATGCATTTGATCTACTGGAAAAATACAGCCCAACTCATCTTGTCTTCAATGATGACATACAGGTAACATGTTAAAGAAATTTGCTTGTTTTAGCAATCTGTTTCTCCTCAGTGGAGTCTCTCTAACTGTAAATGCTTTCATTTATTGCAGGGTACTGCATCTGTGGTGTTAGCTGGGCTTCTTGCAGCTCTGAAATTGGTTGGTGGAACCTTGGCGGACCATAAATTCTTATTCCTGGGTGCTGGAGAGGTTAGGCTCAGAAACCATGCGTTCAAAGCTTTCTTTTTGTTTGTACTTATCAGTCTCTTGCATAATGGTTGTGCCTGTTTATACAGGCATTTCTTTGTCCATATAGGCATTACTTTTTGTTCATTTGATTCTTACTCTGTTTTCTTTTGGGTGTTGCAGGCTGGAACTGGTATAGCTGAGCTTATCGCTCTTGAGATATCAAAACAGGTACCAATCCGATGTTATCTGGTTAATATTTTTGTTATCTACTTCCATTTGCTAACCTTTATGGTTAAACCCGTGCTATTTTCTTCAGACTAATGCTCCACTTGAAGAGACCCGGAAAAGGATTTGGCTTGTGGACTCAAAGGTAGCAAAAATGTGGTCAAAACTTTTGTTGCACATTTCGCCTTGGATCCTTTGACTTATACTAACACTTGGTCTTGTTATGTTCCAGGGACTGGTTGTTAGCTCCCGTAAGGAGTCACTTCAACAGTTCAAGAAACCTTGGGCTCATGACCACGAGCCTATCAAAGGGCTCCTAGATGCTGTTAAGGTGTGACAGTTTTCTGTTGTGAATTCATATTAAGTGTGCCCTTCAAATCATTTTCCTGAAAGCTTACCATACTTTCTAATCTATTAGGCAATCAAGCCAACAGTTTTGATAGGATCATCTGGAGTTGGGAAAACATTTACAAAGGAGGTAGTTGAGGCCATGGCTTCAATTAACGAGGTTCCTCTCTCTCTCTCTCTCTCTCTCTCTCTCTCTCTTCACATGCACACACTCACACACGTTCATCAATCTTGTTAAGTTATCTGACCCTAGTCTAAACTGGTATGCAGAAACCGCTAATTCTTGCTCTCTCCAATCCAACCTCACAATCTGAATGTACGGCCGAAGAAGCTTATACATGGAGCGAGGTAGAATACCATTTCTGCCTTTTGCCAAATATTGTTTCATCAGAGTTTGCTCATGTCATGCATCTGTGATTCAGACAAACAGAGGAAATAGCAAAACTCTTTTAATTTTATGACCACCTTGATTGCTTATATGTTTTCCAACTTGCAGGGTCGTGCAATCTTTGCCAGCGGAAGCCCATTTGATCCTGTTGAATATAACAGCAACGTTTTTGTGCCTGGCCAGGTTTTAACCTTCACCTATTCTTACCGGAAATCAGTCTTTTTACTAGAAATTTACTATATTTGGTAGCTTACATATTCAATATATCCAGGCAAACAACGCTTATATATTCCCTGGATTTGGGTTGGGTTTGATCATCTCTGGTGCAATTCGTGTGCATAATGACTTGCTTTTGGCGGCTTGTAAGTATCATGGACTATTGAGTTACATCTTACATGCACAAATTCAACTACAGAAAACAAGGCTAGGTGCATCGTGGTTTAACACTTCTAATTCCATTTGCAACAGCTGAATCTCTGGCTGCGCAAGTACAACAAGAAAATTTTGACAAGGGGCTGATTTACCCACCATTTTCCAACATTCGAAAGATATCAGCCAACATCGCTGCTAAGGTTGCTGCTAAAGCATATGAACTCGGTAAGCTTCTGATCTTTCTGGTTGTCAACCTCACTCGTACTTGCATTTGTCCTGGGTTACTAATTAGGCTTACGTAACTTAATTGCTTTATAGGTCTGGCATCTCGTCTCCCTCGTCCTAAAGACCTTGTCGCGTATGCAGAGAGCTGCATGTACAGCCCAGTCTACCGAAACTATCGTTAAACCGAGAGAGGAATTGTGCATTTTGCAACCAGCAATTTTCTCGGAGCCATTTTCTACTTTCTATCTGTTTTTCATGTTTCTATTATATAAAATCTCAAGCAGAGAGAGTTCCTTACTCCACTTGTAATTCTGTAGTTTTTTTTTTTCTTTTTTTAGATATTCCTAATTGTTTACGCTAGTTGAGCTATTTATTTCAACTGTGCTGAATAAAAACAATTCTGTTATTCTTTAAATTTTAATATTATTAGTTTTCAATCTTTTTTTTAAAGCATTTTAAGAGTTTTGAAATTGAAGATGAAAATAACATGCCAATTATAGAAGTTTATTTTATTTTATATAGCGTATTATGTAGTGTAAAAATAGGGATATCATATTTAAAAAAAAAAAAAACATTAGAGGTGGAGTGTGTGTGTATATATATATATATATATATGTATATATATATATGTATATTGTGTGTGTGAGTGTTAAAAAATGGCAAATAATAATAATAATAATAAAAACCTTCTAATTCCATTTTTAATTTGAAAGGATGAAATTATCCTTGAATAATGAATCCACTTTATTGTCAGGTAATACAAAAAACCTAATTTTCTTATTTTTAACAAAGCAGCTGCCTCATCTTCTCCTCTTCTTCCTAGCAGTGGTGTTTTCTTGAAGCATGGTTTCTTCTTCCTCATCTATTCTTTTTTGTTCTCGCCTTTCATTAGAAAAATAATAATAAAACATTTTTTTCAAATAATAATTAAATTTATTTATAAAAAATAGTTAATAGCACTTCTAACAAATTAGTATCACATAAAAAATAATAAAATATATTATAATTTCTATATACACGTTACAAAATATTTATTTTCAAATAATTAATAACTAAATTATTTTTTTCAAAATAAAAAGACTCTACTTTTAATTCATTTAATCAAACCATCAAAGCCTACAAATAGAAAAATAAAAGGACTTAGCTTTTAATTTATTCAATCAAACTAACAAAACCTAAAAAGGCTCTACCACTCTGGTCTCTATTAGAATTTGTTTCAACCTGAAAGGGATTTTTTTTTTAATATAATTTGTATAACACTGTTATATAACAATATTAAATAATGATGTTGTTTGCTGTTATTCGTATGAAACGATATCAAACTGTTATTCATATGAAACAATATCAGAACACACATAACACCAAATAACTAAAATAAGATACCTCGTTACTATTATACAATAGCCGTTGCATCACGTAACAACCTTTTTTAAAACTATGGTCCAAACAGATCCTTGTGAGTGTAAATTCCAATCCACCAACGACATTCTAATTGTCCTGGATTTTCCAATAACAAGTCCTAAGCATTTGATCTGAGGAGTATAAAGCCTGCGACATCTACAAAAGCTAAAATGCCATCTGGATTGAAGAACAAAGCCAATTATCATTTGGCACATGCTTCATTCTTCGCGATCAGATGCTTTCATGGCTAGCCAGACTATAAGGCTACTGTTTTATCACAGGGAAGAATGGTGAAATACAGTTTTGAAGAAAGGAACTATTCCTATATGTACAGAGAAAGCTCATTACTTATGAACAAAAATACAAAAGGCAGCAATTGAAAATCTGGTCCTAGCGTTTATCACCAGCAACCTGGGAACTCCGTATCCCCCAAAACGATTGAGGCTTCAAATTCTTCTTCGTGGCGGTAAAAAGCCACCCCATTTGGGTTTCACAGGATGCACATTCTACAATTGTCCAAGCATACCTGCAATATTTGGCATATCAACCAATCAGTCCTCAGATGATCATGATCAGTTTCTTGGATTAACACCAGCAATGCCATTTATAATTTACATCATAATTAGCAGAAACAGCAGCTTGAACACAAGAGATTGTGGAAAGCATGTAACAGTGCACCATATACAGCAAGTTAACTCAAGAGTTATGTTTGCTCACCCAATCCCAATGTGCTAGTATTCTCATCACTAATGGTCAACTCCCAAAAACAATATAAACTATTGAAACTAGAAGAAAAAGAAGTTATTAACATGCTGTTATAAAAAGGAGCTTTCAAATAAAGTCATGAAATGTTTCTCAACTCCAACAAAAACTAACAGCCTGCAACTTTTTTTTTATTTTTTATTTTTTGCGGGCCCTGTACAAGCACCTATCTAGTGCCCACTACTTCAAACACTACTCTCTACTCCTAGTGCTATGTAAAAGGAAGCAAACAAAGGACCATAAAATAATCAAGCACATGAACTAAGGTGTCAGATGCATCAGCCTAGAGATAAGGAACTGGTTTGGCTGACTGCTAGCCAATTTATTATACATAATACATGCAGGTATGTAAATATCATCATTTTACTTTAAAAAAAACAATGATCTCCTATCCAAATAACAGAAAACTGGAGGATTCCAAGGACATAATTGTTATTCATAGGTTTAGGTCATCAGACCAACGAGAGAAAATTGTGCCATAGATTATTTAAGAAAATTAAAAGGTCATACATAGGATCTGAGTCCATACCCAGGAAACCAGCTGTATTCCGCCGTGGCTCGCCCTATGAGTGCTAACCCATTTGCTTTATGGAATGTCATTATCTCATGCACATAACCATGCGGATTCACATAAGCACCAAGAGGACCTTCACTAGACATCACCAACATATCACTCCGCCGTGCGATAACAGTCTGCATGGACAAAAGGAAAGAAGATTAATATCTGGGCAAGAACAGAACAACATGCTTAGCTTATCATAGCAGAACAGAGTTGGGTTGTCTTAGGTTCATAGCTAACCAATAATTTTTGGGGAAAAAAAAATCATGCTGGAGTCACTGTCCATAAGCAGCAGCCAAGAGAAGTATGCGCACATATGCATATGTATGCCCACAGTGAGAGAAACTTTGAAGATTCAATACCATATATTACCTTACACATTTTACATTGAACAAGGTCAAAGCTTTCAAGTAAGTCAATTTCCTGGCGCAGTCTATATGAAATGCCATCAATCTCCAGAAGCTCCTGCCTGATCTCCTCAGACACGGGAATTTTACTGGCAATGTAAAATGATAAAAGATCAGGCTTTCTCACAAGACCATCCATGCTTGGTGCCCCAACTATCTGTTTCCACATATCTGCAAAACGTTTAAAGCATGGCTATTAATGATATTTTGATATGGAAACAAATCACCAAGGAAGTGCACAAATTTGTAAATTCAGCATTCTAAAAAAGGGAGAGATGGAAAGAACATCATTCTTTCTTTCCTTTCTTCAGTCTTCAGTGGCACATATAACTACAATACTAAAATTAAGGATGTGGATTCAAAACAAAAATTTATTCTTTCTCACCAAATAAACTCTCCAGATCTAAATCTTTTTTTGTGCATTCTCTTTAAAAGATCTTAATCACATCTCCATTCAAAACGCATTTAACATAATTCAAAGAATTTCTTCATGAAGGAATTTACATTCATTAGTTAGACCAAAGGTCAGATAAATGTACAATTTGAGAACACAATTAGTTATGAATTGACAACTTCCACTAACATAATGGAACCACAAATTAAACTTTCTATGTGCGTGTAAGCTTGTTCAGAACTTAGAATGCAAGCTCAAAGACAAATTACCTGCTGCTCTTTCAGCGAGACAATAGGAGTCATACATACAGTATACCCAGTAGGGCCAGAAAGCTCTTGGAACCCTGCGAAACTGGTTTAAGTTGGTATTTTTCCAACATCGCTTCGATGCTTCTCCTTTCTTCGCTAAACCAGAACTATTCCCGATTTCTAAGGTAGTATCATCAACATTTTTCCCAATGTCCGAATACAATGACCCTTCCGACTCACTTAGGTGAGATCTTGTAGATCTCATTTCTGACGGACTCACAAACTTGTCATCATCACTACTCGATGATTCATCCATCGCATCAGAGCCATAACAAGAATCCAACGCAGATTGATGAATTCTCCTTTCTGCTAGCGAGAGCGCACTCTCAAAGCTTTCCCCAGACCTTGCCTCTGAATCATTGTCGCTATGCCCATATCCAACTGATGAAGAATTTGAAACCAGCACACATGAGAGTCTATGACCGCGCAGATTACTTAATGGTGCCAATCTTCCAAAAGCCTCCTTGGGTGTCCTTAATGACATATCTTCCTGGATGATTTGAACCTCTCCACAGGGCTAAACAGATGAAATTCCAAATCAAATCAGCATTCAATTATAGAGGCACTTAAAGAAGGGGAATAATGCTGTAAAATAAATTTGTTCTCACCACTCCTTCAACATCAATCCAACGACGTTTTAGACAAAAACGCTGCTGGCCACGAGTAACTACATTCAGTGACCCATCCTCTAAACGCCGGTATTGACGAATCTGTATGGTTATACGTATCAAGTTAGACATGCCAATCCATACAACTGATATAAAAAAGAAGAACGGCCATTTACCAGTTATAATAATTAACAGCAGATCAAACATGTGTGAGTATCTCCCTTCTCACATCAAACCCTCAACCACAGTTCACAGTGTTACTTGTAAAATGTATAATGAGGTACAATTACAAACAAACTGGTGCCTCCAATTATAGAATTGCTATGAAAATCATAAACCCGGCAACACTACAGAATAGGCACAACACATACAAGCACACACACATAAACTTTACATCCTCCTCCATGGTTAGAAAGAAAAAGAAAACACAACCAATATCATACGGTAATCATACCTCTGCAGTTGTCCCAACAGTTGCAAACCTTAATCGTCTGTTATCAGAATCCCTGTATGCACGAACCTGAGCAGAGTTTTGAATGTTTTTAGAAAAGATTTGGAGAAAGACATCCCATAAACAGAAAAGGCAAAAGAAAAGCTTCCAGATAATGTTCACTTACCACACCTACAGTAAAAGGAGCATCAACTTGAACCAATGCCCTCTCAACAGCAGAAATGAAATTGGGTTGAATAACTCTCAAAGGAAGTGTAGCCTCTGGGAAAAGAACAACTCCTGATGAAAATTAAAGTAGCATGGCTTGTTAAACACAGAGAAAACATAATTGTTCCTAGCTATTTTATAATGTCATCAGGCCTCAAAACTTGCAAGTCTATAGGCTACTTAGTTGAATGACTTTGAGGCTTATTTTTGTGTCTCTTTGGAAAATTTTAAATTTAGTATTAAACACACTAATTAATTGTTCTAGCATATAGCATGATGAATATGCTTAATCAGACCTTACTCAGAACAAAATTGCTAAGGAACTTTCACATAACTGATCACCAATTTTTCCTTGAAACACATATTCACAAACAGCAAGCAACGCAGAAATAGGATGTAACAAGTACCTTCAAGATAGAACAAAGGAAGGTTCAAAATGGCACCTCCATCCAAGAAAGCCAGTCTATGGTGAGTATCTTCAACCTCTGCCACACACAAGTAATATGGTAATTCCCAAATTAGGATAAAATATATCCAAACAAAAATCAAGAGTAACACAAAAATGCCTTGAGACGCCATTGCCTACCGCCAAGATAAGTATGCAATGAAGCCAAACAAGTGTTGAAGGTGAAACTATCAGATGAACCAGCACCCCTATACAAATAAATGAAAAGAAGCAATCAAAACAAAGACAATAATCCATCTCCGTATCACAAAAAAGAAACCCCAATCTGCCATCCAAATTAACCATTAAATTTATATTTCCTAGATTTTTATCAGTAACACAAGTCGTGATTATTAACTAGCTGACAAAAACACAATTATTTATTTTAATTACAATGATTTCCATATTTAACTGTCCAGAAACCCTAATCCCGAAATTATAGAACGCGAAATGATTTACACATACGACGTTTCGGTTCTACTATTAAAATCCATTATTGTTACGTATTAGACAAAATTAATAAGCGAAATAGAAGTAACAAGAGCAAAGCGAAGGTTATGGCAATGATTACGTGGCATCACGAGCATCGACCGAGTCGTCGTCGTCGTCTTCATCGACTTCTTCGACTTGTAATTCTTCGAATTCAAGCTCTCGAATCTGCTCGATCTGGTACCTCTCTGCCTCTAAAATTCTATCTTCCTCCATGTCCATCTCTCTCTCTCTATCTCTCTCTCTCTTTTTGCTATTCTTTTCTGTTGGATTTGATTTTAACTTTCTTTTATTTATTTATTTTGGGCGTTTATTATGTACCCGCCATTACAAATTGCAATCGGCAAGTTTCCAGAGAAATGAATAGTGCAGTAGTGCTCTCTCTCCTCTCTGTCCTCCTGTCTTTCTAGGCACGCGCAGTTTTGCCTTGTCATTAATTGGTCTGGACTCTTAACTGTGCTTAAAGTCTGGGCCGGCAGCACCATTTTGGGCCCATATAGTCATTCTTGCACCTCCCAGTTATCACTCAGCTTCCTGATAAAAATAATAATCGACCTGTTATTATTTAAAAAAAAAAAACACTAAAGTAAGTGAATTTTTTACTATTCATTTATTATAGCTACTCACTCGTTAATACTATTCATTGAAACCGATTTTTGTGTTATTTTTGCTTCTTTCTCAAGCAATGTATACAAATTATATAATTATTATATTTTGATCTTTGATATTTTTAAATTTTTATTTCGATCCAAGATTTTTTTAGGAGTTGGTCAAGACTAAGAGTCGGAGAATCATGCCTAAGTGGGGCTAACCTCACATGCAGGAATGATAATGGGTCAGGTACTCAACCCATTAACCTAGTTTCATATCATACTCACTAAAAATACTATATCCATTACCCTATTCATTATCTATTAAAAATCATTTGTCCATTTCTTTACCCAACTCATACCGATTATATTATACCATGTCCATACCCATTTACTAGTTAATTTTTTCTTTAAATTGAAGACTTTTTTTTCAATTTTTGTACTGATTTGTTTTTTTTTTTTTTTTACAAACTCTTTTTGTCTAGACTCTTTTTATATATTAAGATTTTTATTAGATTACAAAATAATAATTATTATTTTTATTATCATATATAAATATGTACTAAGTTGAATAATTAGTTGGTCTGGACTTTAACTATGTTTAAAGTCTAAGCCGACAAGCACCATTTTGGGCCCATATAGTCATTTTGTAACTCTCGGTTATCACTCGACTTCCTAATAAAAATAATAATTGACCTATTATTATTTAAAAAAAAACACTAAAGTAACTGAATTTTTTACTATTCATTTATTATAGCTACTCACTCATTAACACTATTCATTAAAATCGATTTTTGTGTAATTTTTGCTTCTTTCTCGGGCAATTATATACAAATTATACAATTGTTACATTTTGATACTTGATATTTATAATTTTTTATTTCGATCCAAGATTTTTTTTAGAAGTTGGTCAAGACTAAGAGTTGGAGACTCGAGGCTTAAGTGGGGCTAACTTCACGTGCAAGAATGACAATGGGCCGTGTCCTCGGCCCATTAAGCCAATTCCATATCCCGTCCACTAAAAAATACTATATTTATTATCCTATTCGTTACACACTAAAAATCATTTGTTCATTTCTTTACCTAGGTCATACCCATTATATCATATCGTGTCCATACTCATTTACCAGCTTAATTTTTTTCTTTAAATTGAAGAATTTTTTTTCAAATTTTTTTATTGAATTGTTTTTTTGTTACAAACTCTTTTTGTCTAGACTCTTTTTATATATTAAGATGTTTATTAGATTACAAAATAACAATTATTATTTTTATTATCATAAATAAATATGTACTAAGTTGATTAATTATTATATTTTTTATTTCCTACAAACCGGTTTAAAATGAAGGATAAGGAAAGGCAATTGGTTATATGTATGGGTTTGACTCACATTTTATGTGCAGAAGAAAGATGAAGAGGCAAGAAGACAAATACATTGACTTGTTGATGTTGGTGTTTGATATCCATTATAAAACAAACTAAAGTAAAATATAGTTTTACAATTCATTTTTACTATTTGAAATACTATTCACACACTCACAAGTCATATTCCTTTCACTATTCATGTTAATTTTTTAACACTTTATTCCTCAATTTTTCTATACCTTTTTTTTTACAATTTCAAACTTTAATTGTATTGTGATTTGGTCCATTTTTTTTTAGTGTTTCTTTTAATTATTTTTATTATTTAGAATTTACTACTTTAATTTGTCATTTTTTAATATAATTATATGTTATTAATATTATATCATATTATAGTAATATTATTTTTCTATACTAAGCATTTACTATTTATTTATTTATTTTTGAATTAAATAATTAAAATAATGTTTTGGCTTAACCACTCGATGATTCAAATTAATATAGTTTTTTATTTTAATATTATTCATTCTTTTAAAAATAAATATATAAAAATTAAATTTATATTTTTTCAAAAATCGATATTCTCATCAACACTAAATAAAAAAAAATTATTTGTTCAATTCTATGTAAGCTTTTGATAATTGTTATTTATGTTTTTTTGACGCAATCTTATGAAATACTCAATATATTTTACAAAAACAATATTTAATTTTCTTTTTAGTTAATAATCTATGGATTAACAAGGATAAATCATTTTTCTAAAGGAAAAATTATCAAAAACACAAATAAGAAATAGTTAAATACAAAATTTTTTATTAAAAAATTATAATTAATAATATTATTTTTCTACACTAAGCATTTACTATTTATTTATTTATTTTTGAATTAAATAATTAAAATAATGTTTTGGTTTAACCACTCAATGATTCAAATTAATATAGTTTTTATTTTCATATTATTCATTCTTTGATAAATAAATAAATATAAATTAAATTCATATTTTTTCAAAAACCTATATTCTCATCAACAATAAAAAATATATATTTTTTGAATTCTACGTGAGCTTTTAATAATTGTTATTTATGTTTTTCGACGCAATCTTATGAAATACTAAAGTTTTTTTAAAAAAATTATTTAATTTTCTTTTTAGTTAATAATTCATGGATTAATAAGGATAAATCCTTTCTTTAAAAGAAAAAATTTATGAAAAACACAAATAAGAAATAGTTAAATACAAAATTTTTTTAATTAAAAAATTATAAATAATTTTTTCACCTCTAATTTTATATATTTTTATAGATTCACACTATAAAACAGATTATAAAGTCGAAATGATTTCTCTAAACAATTTTATAGATTTTACGTTGCGGGTAAAAAAACTAGTTCGATCTATTCCACAATCTATACGGGGTGCATCGATGTTATTAGTAACACATAGTTAACAAACTTAAGATTAATATACCCATACTTTAAAATTCTATAAAATAGAATTTTACAAAAAGTAACTAGTAAGTTGCTCGCATTGCGCTGCAGTTTACGTAGAATAAAATCATTTTAAAATTATAAAATTTTTTATTTAATTAATTTTTTCTAATTTTTTTATAAATTTTTTGCTTAAAAAAAACATAAATCATTCTTCTTTATGAATTGATTTTAAAATAAAACATTATAATAATTTTAATTAAAATATTAATCAAGAATTAAAAAAAACTTTTAAAATATAATTTTTATAATATTGTACTCTAAAAAATATATTTATAATCAATGGACAAACTTTTATAAAAATTAACAAATGAAAAAAAATGTTATTTAATGCCGATGAGAAGATTAATTTTTGAAATTATACATATAGCACTATAGGTAGATAAAACAAAATCATTTCGAAATTTTATAATTTTTTATTAATTTTTTATTTCAATATAACTATTTTTGTGTGTTTTCCATAAAATTTCTACTTAAAAACATGATTTATTCTTCTTTATTCAGAGATTCTTAAATAAAAACTTCTAATAATTTAAACCTAAAATATTAATTAAGAATTCATAAAAACAATACTTTAAAATTATGTATTTTTTAATTATAATTTATCCAAAAAAATAAGATTACAATTAATGTATAGATTTGCATAAAAATTAACCAATGAAAAAATAAAATTTTGTTCTTATTTAATGTTAGCGAGAAGATTTTTTTCTCAAATATATGCATTTGATCTATATATATTTACTTCCAAAATAATCAATAAAATTAGCATAAAAACTATATTTAAATAATTGGTTGGTTCCTTTAAAAAATCATTTTAATTATTTTATTTCAAATAAATTGGTTCTATAATGTTAAAAACAAATATTCATAGTAAATAATTTGTATTATGTTAGAAGATGTATAGTTAATTTTTAATATAAAAATAAGAATAAAATTAACTTGATGTGAATTTTTATAATAAATTGAAAAGATCAATTTTAAACAATAATAATATTATATATTTATTCTAAAATCTAAAAACATATTGTATATATTAAATAATTTTTAATTTATGTGAAAAAAATAATGATTGATTTTTGAAAATTTTAACACCTAGTTAAATTAAAAAAAAAAGAACATAAATTAATGTAAAAAATCAAAGGAAAAAATAGGAAAAAAAAGTGTAGTGCATCAGCTAAGGTGTAAAATTTTTATTTTAAAATTCTAAGGACTAAAATAAAATAATTTAAAAATTCCAAAAAAAAAATACTAGGTGAATAGTGACTTATGAGGAGATGAAGAGTGAAACTCATTATTCAACCTCCCACCTCTTTTAGATATATAGTAATGTTCTTGAAACTTCTCACATGCCTATAAAATCTCACAAATCAAAAGTATGATGTGTTTTGAATATTATTATTTATATTTATTATATTTAAAAAAATTGTATAGTTTAATATTCATTTATTGTTCCTTATGTCTCACTTCACATGCATTCTCTAAGATTATTATTTTCAAAGTTTTTTGTGACTAACTAAGTGGTGGCTAGTGGTTGGTGATGGGATTGAGTTTAACAAAGTGTGAGGGATGAAATAGCAAAATGGATTCAACAGATAGAGAAAAAACGGTAGAGGTGAGATGTTTGATTCTAAAAGTGAAAAGTAACTTAGTTTAGGTTTTTGGACTTTTGGATATATATATATATATATATATATATATATATTATTCAATTTTTGTTCGAAAAAAATCAAGACCGACAACTAACGACTATTAAAAATGGTTTTTGAGAAATTTTAACAACCAAAAACAAATGAATACACTTTTTTCTCCTTTCTTTTGTTTATTTTAAAATTTTGTGTTTTAGTATTTTTTATTTTAATGGATAAAAGATAGGTATTAACAGGATAAAAAAAGGATACCTATATTCATGAATAAATTATCCGTTGATATAAATGGGTGATACTATTTTACCCATATTTAGCCCATTATCCATTATGGTATTTTAAAAGGATAATTAATAGACAAGTCTGGGTAGGGTACCCATTTTGTATCCATCCCACTCGCTATCCCTACACGTGCACCCTCCAAAAGCAAGCCCGAGTGCACTCGGGCTGGCCTTGCATGCGAGCTTAACCAAGCTTGCCCGTGCCGCCTTAGCCTAGCATAGGCCTAGCCTTTTTTTTCTTTTCTAACAATTTATTTTTATGTTCTTTTTTCACGTAATTGCGTGTGAAAATTGTAGACAACGTATTGCCTTTTTTAGTTTTACATGAAATTTGATGTTAATGAAATGTATGTGATATGTTTTAATATTTTAGATTGAACATATTATATTTTATTACTCTTATTGTTTAAAATTTATTTCTTCATTTTATCGTTACTTATCAAAATTCTCATAAATTTATTTTTTAAAATTTTTTGATATAATTTCATTTTATATATATTATCGAAATAAGATTTTTACCCACGCTATATCATATGAATTGTTAATCTTATATAAGTAACGGTTGTCGATCGCTAAGTATAGCACAAGTATTTAACTTGCTAGAAAAAAAGACCCAAATAATGCATTTAGAATAATACTTTGTTTTAGAATTTAAATCTTACCTTGAACTAGATAAGTGGCAATTCTAAATTTCGGTTCCATATAGTTACAATAAAGTTCTATTGAAAGATAGACCAAAAACCAAAAATATAAATATAGAAATGTTTATTTATTGAAAAATTATCATTCTACTAAACACTAAAAAATCTAGGATGTTCACTGTTCATTTGAACAATGAACTTCCTAGATTACCCCCATTTTACTATTCATTTGAACAATAAAACAATTATTTTTTTTAAATCCAAGGCCCCCTTCTTTTGTTTTTTTACCCAACCCATAGTTTTTTTTTAACGATTTGTAAATATTAATTTTTTTTTTGTCTTAATTTTATCAAACTGAATTGTAACATTTGGGACGTGAATAGTGAATGAACAATAAACTTCTGAGATTACCCCATTTTACTGTTCATTTGAGCAGTAAAACATTTTTATTTTTTATTTATTTATTTATTTTTATTTTTTTTTAAGCTAAGGCCCTCTTCTTTTGTGTTTTACCCAACCCATCATTTTTTTGTTTAACGATTTGTAAATATTAATTTTTTTCTGTCTTAATTTTATCAAACTGAATTTTAGATGCAGTACCATCCAAAACCTATACTTTAATCTTAATCAATACATTATCATGAATTTATTTCTTTTTGCCTTTGATAAATTCAAACACCAAATAGCTATGCTTACTATTTACTATCTAGCTAAGCCAACACTTGAATTTGTAGTAAAATTAGTCATATATATGTTAGCTGGTTGGACGTGCCTACTATATAATTTATGTGATTTGTATTTTTTTTTTAAATTGCATTATGATCATAAATATTAAAGATGATGATTTAACTCTATCCATCTCACCCGACCCCAAAATTAATCTATATAACTAGACTATTGTTTTGTGTTTATTTTATATGCTATGTGTACTATCAATTTACTAATTTAATAAACATTAGTATATTAATTTTTATTGCACACTAATATATATTAAAAATATAACACATGATATAAAGAATCAATACATAGATTATTGCAAATATTGTTAATCTTGAAGAATTAATTAGTCATAATTTTAGGAAAATAAAATTAAAATGAATCTCTTAAATTTATCGTTTATTGTAAAAATTCTCATCAAATTAAATTATTTATGAACTTTTATTTTTCGATAAATATGATTTATTTTTTTAGCGTTGTTGAAAATTAATTATGTATCCGCACACATAACCTCATTAGTCCCTTTGGTTAAAAAAACTATTTTTTTTGTCCTTTTTTCTATTTCAATGTTTTTACTTTTTATTTTAAAAAATAGAGAAAGACTAAAAAATGTAGGGAAAATATAAAAAAATAATTTTTAAAAATAAAAAATTAAATTATCCATGGTCAACAATAATAAAAAAATTAATTCATTCATTTTTTCAAAATGCACGAGATGAACTAATTCATTATTTAATTTACAATTTAAGAATCTCTTTCATCATAAATTAAGAAGTAAGATTTATGAAAATCAATTTTGTAGTAGTTTTTATTTTAGATTACCGATTTTAATATATTCCATACAACTTAGATGGTTTTTTATTAAAAAATCATTGTTTATACTATTTACCTTGAATATACAAAGTATGATCTTATAATATATATATATATATATATATTGAAAAATAATCATGTATCTACATACATAACACCATTAGTTCCTTTGATTCAAAAAGTAATTTTTTTTCCTTTTTGCTATATCAATGGTTCTATTTTTTGTTTTAAAAAATAGAGGAAGGATAAAAAAAATATGAAAAAAATACATACATACATACATACATACATACATACATATATACATATATACATACATACATACATATATATAGATATAATTAGTTTTGTTAGAAATTAATTATGTATCCGCATACATAACGCTACTTATTTATAATTTATTCTTTTTTATATTCTAAAATTAATATTTTTAAATAAAATAATTGAAATATATATCATTAGTTTTGTTATAAATTAATTATGTATTTACACACATAACTCTAATTATTTGTTATTTATTCTTTTTTATGTTCTAAAATCAATTTACATTAATTATAAAAAATAAGATTTTTCCCGCACTACATAATACAAATCGTTGATCTTACATATACGATTATCCGATTACACGTAATGCAGGTATCTAACTCGTAAAAACTATTCTACTAAGGCCAGGTGAACCTTGGTTTTAGAGCAAGGTATAGCGACTGGGCGGTGTTGGAAAGGAGGAGACATCAGTCTAGAAAGCTAGACTAAAATGTATTTAGGGTCGCTAGCTTGGGTTTGGATATTGTTTAAACAAGGTGAGGATATGGTTTTGGAGTGGTCCATATATTACTAGGCTTGCTCTTGGTACATCATGCCACGATTGGGCTATCTAGTTGAGGTTTTAGCTTACGATCGAGTCTAGATCTAGCTAGACATTAACAACAATTTCTCCCATCCCGTTATGTTGAGGGGTGAAACAAAAAAGTGACAAAGAAATTCAATTTTTAAGTAACTTATAAAACTTGTAGAAAAATGTTCATCTTTTCTTAATTAGAAGTAGAAAAATACATATTCTTTCTTCTTCTTCTTTCTTTTATTACACATTTTAATCATTGATTATGGTCTTGCTTTTTCTCTCGAATTTGCTAAAATATCATGATTGCTTGTCCATATTTGTTTTCATGCTTCCAACAATAAAATACTTTTTGCATATGTGTACACTATGGTGTTGGTTGATTCTACCTCTATCAACTGCGAATATGCAAATTTGCATATATATCTGATGATGGCCATGCATGCCTATTCATCATAAAATAATTTGTACGAACCTGACATTGTTCCAATATGTATATTTGATTCATGCTCAATAATTTCATTTGTTGCGCTTACGATCACTTTATCTAACAAGTTAGCTGGATCATTTTTTGATCGTAAAGGTCACTAATTTATTGTTTCTTATAACAAGTTCGAAGGTGACGGGTGCACATCGATCACCAATTCTATTTTCCTCGTTTATTACAAGGAAAATGTGTTTTTCTTGTAAAAGAAATTTTGAATCAACCAGATGGATAGACTTTCGGAGAAGTTTGCAATTACCATTAGGTAGGTTGCATACTCTTATACTTGGTAATGATATTCATGCAGAGACAGGCAGAATCGATGCTTCAATGAAAATTTGGGTCAAGAATTTTTTAAAATCGATGAAATAATTGGTAGATAGATTAATTAAGTTACAAAGAACTAAAGTTATAATTTGTAAAAATAAGGTCAACCAATCAAGTAGAATAGATTTAAGTAATGAAAGGTGTAGAAGGAGTACATAATGCTAGCGAGAGCAAGTCGAATGGCAAACAAGTGGATAATCAAAGTTTAAATGGATAAAGTTTTAGATGTTGCTTTGGGTGATCAAAGTTCGGATGGATGAAACTTTAAAAGTACTCTTGTATTGAGTGAGAGAGTTTTGAGAAAAAAATATTCAAAGATTTTTGCTAAAGATCATAAAGTTATAATCTTTCATGCTATGAGATTGGTATTTATGAAAAATTGATAAATGTTATTTATCACTAGAATCGTGCTATATCATTCATATTAGAATAGTTAGATTTGAGTTGAAAAAAAGTTAGATTCTTTTAGTTTAAACTGTTTTAACTTACTAATAAAGATTAAAGAAAGTAACAATAAAATCTTGTTTAGTAAACTCTATTTCGAATCCACCAATCCAATTTTCTTAGTACATCTTAAAAACAAGATATAGATATTGGACTTGTCGAATATCTATGTCTATCCTTACACTACCCAAGACCTTGTACTTGACAAGATTCATCCTTAGTCCAATACATATATTGTGTAGTTTGAAATCATGTTAAATAAAAAAAATAACATGAAAAATACGTAATTAAATCAGCTAAATTACTTAATTAATTTTAGAAAAAAAAATTGAACATATACATTTAGCTCCATGTACGGATAGTCTTGTCAACAACGATATTCATGCAATCGTGCATAGCGAGATAGAGAAAAATAAAGTTAGAAAAAAATAATTATTATAGTAGATTTATTATGAGCCTCTAATTGCATACCAAGTAAATAGTACAAAGTGTAATAGGCTAAGCTATTAGCATTACAAGAAATATAGGCGAGTTAGCGGCGGATTGTATTTTGTTGCTAATTAGCTACCGAATAGTGATCGAATGATGACGAAATCAAAAATACAATCTGTGACGAATTTGCAACGAAAAATTAACGACGGAAAAAATTTCGTTGCTAGAGCACATTTTAATGAAGAAATTGCCATATATTAGCAAGGGAATTTAACAACGAAATACCATTTTCATCGCTAAAAACTATCATTTGATCAATGATGGATTATATCCATTGCTACATTATTTATTCCATGCTAATTTCCTAAATTTTTGAACAGTTCAAAAAATTGGACATTCATTTAAAATTTAAATTAACGACAAACACTTATGTTCGTCTCTATTTAGCGACGGATTAGTGATGGCATCGTGTCCTTCTTTAATCCTAAATCCCTAAAACTACCAGCCCTTTCTTTTCCCTCAAATTTTCTTACCTTTCCCTCTCCTCCTCTCCTCTTGTTGCCCCCAACAACCTTAACACCGCCCATGCCACCCCACTTCTTCCCCACCCCACTCATTTCGACAAAACGCTCTTCTTTTCCCAAAAACTATGTTTTAACCACTCGCAACTCGTCTCTACTCTCCCTCTTCTCCTTTAGCTAGTTCTCTCTCTTTTATTTTTTTTTAATTAGATTAATTTTGTTAGTTTTTAGGTTAATTTTGTTAATTATAGGTTATTTTTGATAAATTGTTAGGTTAAAATTTAATTAATTAATTATTAATTATTTTTATTTTTATTAGTTGTTAGGTTAATTTTGTTAATTTGTTACTTGTTATTTTAAAATTTAATTAATGTTTGAATTATGATTAATGTAATTTATTAGTATTAATTTGTTTGTGAGAAATTTTATAATACACAAGAAGTAACTAATGCCATGTACGATAGTTACTCCTTAAGTCCACTTTGAGGAAAGAGATAGACACACAAAAAGATAGAGAAATTACATCCATACCCATCAAAAGTGATAAGAAGTTTTCACATTTGCTCAAAAAAATTTATTTTCTCTCTCCTCTTTCTCTCTCTCTCTCTTCGTGTTTATCTCTCTCCTCAAAAGTGATAAGATCATTTACGTTTCAAACCCCTCTACCACCGTACCGTTTCCCTTCGTTTGCTAAACTTCAATAGGTATTGTTTGCGTTTCTTTTCTTTTCTTTTTTCTTTTTATTTTAATTAGTTATGCATGAAGATAAACATGTCTAGAAGAAAAATAAATAAATAAATAAATAATGAGAAAAAAAATCTTTAAGTTCTCAAGTTTGTTCCCTTCAATTGTGTGGATCCATTATATGGTTAGGTTTTGTTTCATGAATCCTCTTGACCTTCATTGATTCCTCAAAAGCTTGAACCTCTTCTTATTTTCTTGAATTAAAGATATTGCCTTCGTCGTTGTCACTACATACAAATCCAAGGTTTTTTCACAAGATAGCAATACATAAATTTCTCTCTTCTAGTCGAATGCGGGTTCGATATGAAGGCAATATACTTGGCTTTGTCATGGAACATTCTGTTTGAGAGAACCTTTTTAATGAGCAGAGCTAGGCTTGTTGGTTTTTTTAGAGGAGTTCTCTCTCTCTTTTTTTTTTTGCTTAAAAAAAGAAAGAAAAAAATATTCCAATTCCTTATCTAAGTCTGCAGCTTTATTGCTTTGTTGTTCTAAGGTTTTGGTTATGATTTAAGAAGAGGCTTCAAAATAGAGGAGAGAGAAGATGGAGAAAGGAGGACTTCGGGTTGGAAAGAAAAGAAAAGAAATGGGTTTGTAGGCTAGGATAGGATGAAGACTTAGGGCCGGCTGTTTGACTAAGCATGGTTGGGTTTAGGAAAGGCTAGGCTGAAATATGGGCTGAGATGGGCTTTGTTAAGTTAGGTCCGAGAGAAAAAAACAAAGTGTCATGGGCCGGGTTATGTTAAGATTGAGATCAAAAAACAAAAAGGCCCACAGTGCTTACCATCTTGGAGTTTGGGCCTTAGGTTTAGGGTTTTGGTTTGCGGAATAATGAGCCTAGAGCTAGGTTTTGTTCACACCAAAAGGTTGGCCTAATGGGCTTCCAAGTAATTTGTTCTTTTAGTTTTAAGATTTTTTTTTAGATTTTAGTTATTTTTTGACAAGGCTATTTTAATTATTTTGACCTAAAATTTTTATGTGTTACATGTGGTTATCTTTAGCTTATGGTTAAAATTTCAGAATTTTTGAAACTCATTTACCATTTATTTAAATTTATATCTAGTTGTTAATTGCTTTAATGGTGTAAAATTTCGGGTTAGCTTGCTATTTAATTTTATTTTAATCCAAAATTTTTGGAATGCAATTATATACTTGTATATAGGTTGTATGCCAAGTTTCTTAATTTTTTGAGCTAATCTTATATTTATTTAGTATTGGTGATGATTTTGTTGTCCATTTATTTAGTACTTGTAATTTATTATAATTTAGTTGTTAGGTAATTAATGTGATGGTGGACTGTCGAGTCTCATAGATTCTAGATACTAATGATATCCTCCATTAAATTCATAATACTAAAAGAAATGTGAAAAAAAAGTGTTTTAAGTTAATTTAATAAGTTTCTTATTTAATAGAGATGGACATTAGTCTCAACATCAATTAAAGAAAATACAAAATATTTACCGTTAGTAATTAGGTAGTTTTTCGATATACCTGTTATGTTAAAACTTTAATTGAATTCAATATTGAATTGATGATACTTTTTTTGTTAAGGCCTAACGATAGTTCAATATGAGCCACAATAAAAAGAAAAATATATTTTTCCTTAAAGAATAGAAAAACTTAGAAATAAACTTAAAAATAATTTAGAAAAATAAATTCTTAGGAGACATATTTTAAAACTAAACTAGATAAAGTATTTTTTTCGAAAATGATACTTTTGGGTGATTAATTATCTTTTAAAAGACATAACCAACTTCTTACTCACAATCTCTCGAATAAAATGTCTTATTTAGATTTCATAGTTTTCTTTAATACTAGGTAGTGACTTCAAAATATCGATTAACTCACGTCTCTAAAATAAATAAGCAAAAAAAAATAATAATTGTTATAAAATAAATAGAAATAATAGGAGAATTGAAGAAAATGATGATTAGAAAATGAATTCACTATAAAGTGAATACACGTGATAAGAACTTCAAATTATTCTCTTAATCTCTCTAAAAAACGTGTACATCGGCTAATGAATAATGAAGCATATTTATAGGCTTCAAAATTGAGAAGAGAATTTAAAGAGACTATGAATAATTAAAAGAACAAAAATTGTTGAATCAATTGCATCACCCTTTCAGTTTCTCATATCAAATGATGAATTGAATCACATTAAGAATCATGAGTAGTGGAGATATGAAAAGTAGACGAACATTCATATGAATATTCATTATTTTATAATACTCGCTCTTGAATGTCAATTATGCAAGGAACATGCCTCGTTAAAACCTTACCGAGGAAAAAACCAAGTGAAAAAAAATCCTAATGAAGGAAAAAAATACGGTATTTCTTATACACATTAATTCTCATATTAGTCTCCCTTGTTGAAAACATTATTTAAGATC
Organism: Dovyalis caffra; assembly: GCA_963924115.1. Taxonomy (NCBI): domain Eukaryota; kingdom Viridiplantae; phylum Streptophyta; class Magnoliopsida; order Malpighiales; family Salicaceae; genus Dovyalis; species Dovyalis caffra. Next base: position 12,512,377 of record CAWUPB010001194.1, on the reverse strand, counting down.
TCTAAGACGATGCATTCCAATATTGTGAATAATCTTCTCAAAAGTTATGGTAGGTAATGCCTTAGTGAATAAATCGTCGTATTATCACTTGATCGAATTTGTTGAACATTAATATCACCATTTCGTTGAAGATCATGTGTAAAAAATAATTTTGATGATATATGCTTTGTTCTATCACTTTTGATGTATCATTCCTTTAATTGAGCTATGCAAGCAGTATTATATTTATACAAGATTGTTGGAACTTCCTTTCTAGTGGATAAATCGCATGTTTGTCGAATATGATGGGTCATTGATCTTAACCAAATACATTCTCCGCTTATCTCATGAATTATTAGTATTTCTACATGGTTTGAAGACATGACGGTTATAGTTTGCTTCATAAAACGCCATGATATAGTTGTATGTCTATATGTAAATAAATAACTAGTTTGAGATCGAGCTTTGTGTGGATTAGATAAATAACCCGTATCCGTATAACTAATTAATTATGTCTTTGATTTATTGGAGTAATATAAGTCCATATCAATTATTCCTCGGAGATAATGTAGTATATGTTTAATTTCATTTTAATGTTTTCATATTGGAGTAGAACTATATCTAGCTAATAAATTTATAGAAAATGCTATATCAGTGTCGGCTATTATTAGTATGATACATTAATGGACTAATTGCACTAAGGTATGGTACTTTAGGACTAAGAAGTTGTTCGTTATCTACTCGATATTGAAAATGGTCCTTTTGGACATCAAGTGAATGAACTATAATTGGACTAGTCAATGGATGAGCCTTATCCATATAGAATTGTTGTAGTATTTTTTCGATATATGTTGACTAATGAATAAAAATTACATCTTTTAATTGTTCGAACTACAAGCCAAGATAAATTTTTTTTTTTAAGATCTTTCATATCAAATTCTCATTTTAAATAATTTATGGCACTTAAAATCTTTTCAGGAGTTTCAATTATATTTAAATCATTAATATATATATAGCAATTATCACAAACCCTTTTTTGAATTTGTTTATAAAGACACATGGACAAATTAGGTTATTTTTATAACCTTCTTTCAATAAATAATTACTAAGATGATTATACCACATACGTCCAAATTGTTTCAATCCATATAGAAATCTTTGTAATTTAATTGAATACATCTCTCGAGAATATATTTAACATGCTTCAAGCATTTTAAGACCTTATAGGACTTTCATATAAATATCATTATCAAGCAAACCATATAAACGAGGCTCGATCACATCCATTAAATGCATATTAAGTTTTTCATATGCTATCAAACTAATAAGATAATAGAATGTAATTGTATACATTACAGGAGAATATGTCTCCTCATAGTCAATGCCAAGTCTTTATGAAAACCATTGTACTACAAGTCTTGCTTTTTATCTCATAATTTCATCTTTTTCATGTCATTTTTGTACAAACACCCATTTATACCCTACTAACTTAACATGTTCGGGTGTTTTAACTATGGGTCCAAAAATTGCTCGTTTTGTAAAAGACTTTAATTTTTCTTAGATTGCATCTTTTCACTTAGGCCAATCATATCTATATCAACTTTCTTTAATAGATTTAGGCTCGGGATCCTTATTCAAAATATCAATTACAACATTATATGCAAAAATGTTGTCAATAAATATTTCTTTTCGATCCTATTTTCTCTTTGTATTAACATAATTTATCAAAATTTTTTGATTTTTCTCAAGCATTTGGGCTTCATCCGGAAGCTTATAATAAAAAATATCTTGTATTATTTTATCTACCTCATTTATATTTTCATCTTGATTATTTTCTCTTTTTTTCTTTTGAGAATTTTTATCTTTAGAACTGATGGGTCTTTCACGCTTCAAGCATGCTTTAGATTCATTTTTCATAATATTAATAGGTTGTTCTATTAGGACATCGATTCTAATAGGAGCATTCTCAACGAGAACATATGATTTAGTTACTCTCTTTGGATCGGAGAATGCATCTCGGCGGTTGGTTTGCAAGACTTTGCAAATGAATTATCCTCTAAACTTCAATTTTACATTGTTTTGTACGAGGATCAAGATGATATAAAGATGAAGTATTTCACGTAATTTTTTTTAACATTTTCAATCGCTTATTCCGTTTATTTTCTCTCTTTAATGTTGAAAAAATTGTTTCATCAAAATGACAATCGGTAAATCGAGCCGTGAAAATATCCTCTATTAATGGTTTAGGATATTTAATTATAGAAGGAGATCATATCCAACATATATTCTCAATCTCCTCCGAGGACCCGTTTTAGTTCATTGTGGAGGAGTAATTAGGACATATACTCGCATATCCAAAAATCCTCAAATGAGAAATATTAGGCTTATGACCGGAAATCAATTGAAGGAGATATGATTTTTGATAACTTGTGAGCTCGATACGAATAAGTTTTGTTGTATGTAAAATTACATGTCCCCAAAATTAAATAGGAAGTTTTTTTTTCATAATTAATGGTCTAGCTATCAATTGGAGGCTTTTGATAAATGATTATGCTAAACCATTTTGAGTATAGACATAAGTAATAGAGTCGTTCAACTTTTATTTCAATAGAGATGCAATAATCATTAAATGCTTGAGAAGTAAATTCACCGGCATTGTCAAGAGAAATTTTTTTAATGGTATAATTTGAAAATTATGCTCATGATCAAGTTATTTGAGCAAGTGACCTTGAAAATGTCGGGTTTTGAGTTGATAATAAGCATACATATGACCATCTTATAGATACATCTATTAAAATCATAAAATATCTAAATGGTCCACATGGTGGATGAATTGGTCCACATATATCACCTTGAATACTTTCTAAAAATGCTAGAGAGTCAATCCTAATTTTATTTAGTGATGGTTTGATAATAAGTTTACCTTGAGAACATGCGAGACATGAAAACTCATTTGATTGAAGAATCTTTTGGTTCTTCAATGGATGTCCATATGAATTTTTAATAATTTTTTGCATCATAATAAATCCGGGATAGCCCAATCGGTCATGCCATAGAATAAAAAAATTAGTAAACTTTTGATTTACTATGGAATTTATTTTGATCATTTGAATATTTGTATAATGAATGCCGGATAAGAAGGCAAGTAATTTCTCTAATGCATATTTTCTACCTGATGTGAATGTTATAATATGTAAGTATTTAATATTATCAACATTTATTGTCTTAATATGATATCCATTGAAATGAATATCCTTAAAACTAAATAAATTTCTATGGGACTTAGGAGAGAATAATGCATCATTTATAATCAAACTTATGTCTCTAGGTAATAATATATTTTCTCTTTCGGAGCTATTAATTAAATTGATATTATCAAATATAATGTTAACATTAGCCTTACTCATCATTAAATTGGAGAAATATCTTTTATTTTTAAGTATAGTATGTGTTGTTGTACTATCCACAAGGCATAGATTCTTCTTTATAACATTTAAACCAATTACAAACTTGGTAGTATCAATATATTCTTCATAAAATAAATAAATAAAAATTATAACTATCATGATGTAATAGAAATTATAAAAAAAAACTTTTTTATTTATCAATATAGAAGGTAACGAGATATTAATTTCAATGATTATTATTAATCTAATGATCTTTTCTTTCGGAATCTTCAAAGAAATCAACAATATCTAAATGTGTCAAATTATTGAAACTTTCAAGAGGAACATTGCCAAAATCATTATTTTGGTATATAAAATTTATCTCTATATCATTTTCTTGCCTTTTCAACGAGGCTTGATAAAGCTCGGCTAGGTATTTTGACGTACGACATGTATGCGACCAATGTCCCTTCATACCATATCTATAACATTCATTTTCGAAATGATGACTTGATCTACTTTTATTCTTTTCTTGTTTCTTTTCATAATTGATCCACTTTTGGTGGTGAGTTGTATTATTATTATCATCACGATTATAACTATAATTATTCTAACCATGATTATTGCCATGACCATGTCCACATCCATGACTATGACCACTTACTCGTCCATGCTCAAAATTATTCTAAGATGTCACATTCACTTTAGGGAATGGAGTAGACCCGATTGGATGAAATTCATGATTTTTCATCAATAGCTCATTATTTTGTTTAGCCACAAGCACGTACAAAATCAATTCGAGTATTTCTTAAACCCTTTTTCTCGATATTGCTATTACGAAACATATTTGAGGCATGAAAAATAGAGAATGTTTTCTCTAACACATTTGAATCAATAATATTTTTTCACATAATTTTAGTTGGGAACTAATTCTAAATATTGTAAAATTATATTCAATTACTATTTTGAAATCTTGTAATCTTAAGTGCATTCAATCATAAAGAGCTTTTGAAAGAATTATCGTCTTTTGGTGATTGTATCTTTTCTCTAAATTTTTTCACAATTCAAGTGAATCTTTTATTGTTAAATATTCAGTTTTTAAATCCTTAGGGAGATGATGATGAAGGAAGATCATTGCCTTAGCATGGTTTTGCAAGGATTCTTGATTATCATCCATGATTGTTTATCCAAGACCATTAGCATTTAAATGTATCTTAGTATCAAACACCCATGATAAATAATTCTCGCCTAAAATGTCAAAGCCCACAAAATCAAGCTTTGTGAGGTTTGACATAATAAAAATTCTCTAATACAAGATATAATAATGATGTGAGAGAATAAAAACAAATATAAAATTCAAACGTCTCAAAACAACATGCATTAGATTATTAGAATATATATTAGATTATCCAAGTTTTTAAATGTATACTAAATGTACCATTAGATTTAAAGTAAAAGATAAATTAGATACATACCTCTTAATAGCCTAGATGATTTGTGTCATTTGGTAGAACAATCATGCTGATAACGTGTTATAAAAGAAATAGAAATAATAGGAGAATTGAAGGAAAGGATGACAAAAAAATGAATTTACTACAAAGTGAATACAAGTGATAAAAACTTTAAATTAATCTCTTAATCTCTCTAAAAAACTTATACATCAACTAATGAACAATCAAGTCTATTTATAGGCTTTAAAATTGAAAAGAGAATTAGAAGATACTATGAATAATTAAAAGTACATAAATTGTTCAATCAATTGTATCATCCTTTCAATTTCTCACATTGAATGATAAATGAAATTACATTAAGAATCATAAGTACTGAGGATATGAAAAGTAGATGAATATTTATTATTTCATAATAATAATAATAATAATAATTTTGAAGATATCTTAAATGTTGGGTAGCAAGAACGACAATAATATCATTGAAAGGGAGCATATGTTTTTAATTTCACAGTGCATTGTGTTCAAATACATCGATACACGTATAAAAGGCGGAAAATATATCATATTGCTTGAGAATAAGAAAAAATGATTAAGTTACGTATAAGAAAAGATACATAACTTAATGTTCTAAGCTTCCATTCATAAAAGTCAATCCTCATGTATACGACTTAAATAACTTTTTTTATGTAAATCTTTCCAGCACAGTCATGCTCTAGATCAAGAGTCCCTTAGATGTGTAATTATCATTTGCAATATACATGACCATGTTAACAAGACAAATGCATTTCTATCTCCGATGATTTCCAGACTCCATAATTCTAAACTCGCCGAGTGAAATCGGAATTGATCACTTGCTTTTGCCATTCTGCCCTGGTAAAAAAAATATAGAATCGAGACTAGGGAAAAGAAAATTCTAAAAATCTTTTGAGACAACTATTTCTTTATTTCATTGGTTATTTGGACAACTATAACAGTGGGGAATAGGGCCATAAGACTAAAGTCTAGTGGTTTAAAATTTAGGGAAAAGGCACGATGACGCTCTCTCATGACACAGCATCATAACAGACACAAATGACAAATTATGTTTTAATCATTTAATATTATGAGTGTATTATTAGGTTTAATTAAATCAATAAAAACGTGAAACTATCTTATCATTTTTTCTCCTAGTGACAGGACTTAAAATAAATTTCTTTCAATTTGGTCAATCACTACTGCTGAAAAAAAATTAAACTATTTTCAGATAAAGTTGTACTTAAAAAATATCTTAAATAAAATAAAAAATAAACTTTAGCACATGCACATTTTTCATCTATTAGGAAAATATATATATATATATACATATATAATGAATGAATGATATTTTTGTTAGGATAAATTACAATAACTCTTGAGACTACCCAAGGTTTGAAGATTAAAAAAAAATTCTACATGTTTAAAAAAAAATTTACATAAACTTGTTTTTATATCCAAATTTCTCTTAAATGCTATTTAAAAGAGTTATCTAAATTAAGAGCATAAAAAATTAGAGAAAGAATATAATTAAGAAAATGGGACTTGATTGTTTTTTAGTACATGAACAATATCAATTTTATTATTTTATTATTTTATTTCACTCAATTTTTGTTTTTGAGTTTCTTTTTAATATTCTTTCTTAATTTTTTTTAAAATTCTTAATTTAATTATTATTTTTCCAATACTAATTAGGATCATTTTAGATATAATAGGAAGTTTCTATCAAATCTTCAAGTTGTTGTGTGATTCTTGTAAACCATAAGAGGGTTATTGTAATTTACTTTTTAATAATAATTAATTGTCCATAATTAATAATGTTTCATACTTTGAAAATTTGTGTGTTGATATTATATATATGAACAACTATATTACTAATATTTAAGATTAAATTACTAAATTGTATATATGTTGTTAAAATGGAAATAAAAATATTAGAAAGGCCTTAAAATTAATAAAGAGTTTAATGCCAATTAAATGAATATATTAAATGCTTATTAGAGTTTTTCAATATTTTTAATATAGCCAAGTTAGTAAATTCGCTCAAAAAATCATTAATAACATTAAACTTTTTTCTTTTCTAATCACTAGGTAAAGCATGGCTCTATTCGTATTTTTGAACTTGTTGTATTGATATATGTATATGAACACTTACGATATTTAGCAGTGCTATAATATTGACAAAAAAAAAAAAAACCCTAGTTTATGTACCATTTGATCAAAATTATAAGTGTAGGAACTGTTTCATATTCTAGTATCGATGCCTAGGATGGAAACGAAATTATGAATGAAGATAATAAATTGTAATTCAACTGATATTAATGTTTTAAAAATTCTAGAGTTCGAATTTTTTTTTTTTTTTTTGAAAGGCGAAATGACAAAATTAAGATAAGAGTCCAGTGGTTAGGATTCTTATGTGTCATGAGACTTTATTACTACATATAGTGTATGAGTGAATTATGTTTCTAAAAGGTATGTACAAGAGAATGAACTTTTGGAGTATTCTTTGTCGAAAGCTCATGCATGCATCTTTATCAGACGCCAAGCCTGATATTTGATGTCAGATGGATTTGTCGTGGTTGTTGTGGTGGAATTCTTATCAACATGGGAAGAAAAATGGGAAGAGAGTGATGGAAGCCAGAGAATATTGATCCTTTAATTTCCAATTAAAATGCGAAACGCGTCTACTCGAATTCTCATCCCATTGATCCACCCACTCGGTCCCTCTCTTTTAATAAAAGGAGGAGATGTGATACCCAGTTGAGAGAAAGACAGCGAGTGTCGACACTGCAAAACCTCCGTTCTGGGGCAAAGGCATAAATGGGGAATCGCTCTCTCTTTCCTCAGCTCTTTTTTTCTTCCTTAAAAGAAATCTAGTTGCGTTGATATTTTTTTTTATTGATGTATACATATAAAAGATAGTTGGATTGGTTTTTCTAGATATAGAAACTAATTCCTGTGAGATATTTATGCCAATCATTCTTCGAGAGGAGTCCACTCAGATCAGAAATATTCGACAATTTGTGAAACTTTATCGCTCTCTTATAGAGTTCCTTTTTCTTTTTCTTTTTTTCTTTTTCATTATAATGAACGTCCCAATTTAATTATGCTGAATCGACACAGCAGCAAGACTGTTGTAAAAACTTCAAATAAGATAAAGAACAATAGAAAGTGAAGAAAATTAATGTATTTAATTTGGTAAGGAAAAGAAGGGGGTTAAAAGGCCACAACTTACGTGGTATTGATACGCTGACAATATCATGAAGCAATAATGGAATGGAATGGAATAGCAGAGCCTAGAGGCGAATCCAGCAACATTAAATCCAACCAAACCATCAACTTCCAAATTAGCTAGATTATTCGCACACTCGTTTTCAACTTTATTGGTATTTATTTTTCTCTGTCAAAATGTAAATATGTAGTATACGATGCTTTTTAGTTCAGAACTTGAGATAGAAAGGGAGATACTATATATTGTAGCCATCTCGATTCGAAAATTTGCACTTGACAAGACGTACGCGGGCAGAGTAATTTTGGATTGAGTTTATAGAATTATTTTTAAGAAAACAGCTTTTCACTCATCAAAACATGAAAGTTTTCTTTCCAACTTACCCACAATTCTAAATATCCAGTACGCATGGTAAAATGGATTAATATAACCAGTATTGAACAAGTGTACAGGAGCTCAAGTTGATGCGCATGTGCCGTCACGGAATAATTGTTTGCCTTCCACGTGCTCGTGGGTGCCCGAACCAAGCACAATCAATTCTATTAAGTAAAATCGTTGTTCGAGCTCATTCATTAGCCAACCAAACCAAATTTGATCGTTATTTTATCTAGTCTGATCATTATTATTGTTATGAAAAAGCTCTGCAATTTAATAATGGTCTCAAGATGTTTGCAAACACATTATATATATATGAGTAGTACTATATGATATCAGTGATGTAAAAAAAAATTATCATAATTTTATAAGGGTAATGTTTTTTTTAGGAATACAAAGAATGATACTTTATTTTAATGAATATTATGTCATTTAATATTTTTATTTTTTAAATTTACCCTTAAACGCTTTCTATTTTTGAAAATGTTGTTTGTCACCATGGTATTATCAAGCATTTTTCTATATATATTTATATTATGTAAGCAAAAATGGTATTGAAAGTGATAATATATTTTTTCTGTGCATGGATAGTTATAAATTGTGATAAATAAAATAATAGAACAAGATTTTACATACTAAACGAGGCAAGTGTGTAGTATATTTAGATAGAAAAAAAATTTAGTTAAAAATTATATAAAATTATTAATTTATATCTATTCGATTTCTATACTGATGAACAAACTCATTCAACTTGATACAAATATTAACAAATGATCAAACTTGAACATTTAGTGTGGCACCTTATTATTCCAAATAACCCTAGTAAAAATTCAACTGGTATAGCTGCCAAACGAAACTAAATTTCTTAAAAAAAATCGTCTATTAATTGGTATCTTTTTGTACATTTTGTGTAAATGTGTTAATTAATACTTACATTATCTGGTAAATTATTATTTTGTTGCTTCATTTTTTTTTTTTTTTTGGTTGAAGTGATAGACCTTCCACATGCATGTATGTAACAATTTCCAAATTTTCTTTCATCAGATGAGTTCCGAATCGAAGCATGGATGGTGAGTGGAAAAAGAGGGAATGGTGTCATAATGCACAAGACAACAAAAGGACAAAGAGAGAAAACAAAAGCATACGTGGACCAATCATTTTAAGAGATTTGTGGCCATTTGGAGTGAAAAAATGACGCGTGTGCTCTGATATTTTCTACCAATTCTCCAATCATGTAATAGAATCTCTTTCCTGGATGAACAATATAAATACCTCGCCCAAGGTCCCTCATCGAGTAGAAATGTAGAATCGTGTAAAAAGATTTTAGACACTTTCCGTTTCCTGCCACCGTTTTTGTCATCAAGCCTATACATTCAGATGGACAGAGAACAATTGCAACACCAAGCCGCCTACATGAGGAGGTCCCTATTTGATCAGGTTCCTTACACCCTCTTTGTATTGTAAACTCTTGTCATTCTTTTGTATATATATATATATATATAGCATTTTATTTGTACGTAAGTTCTTCTTCTTTTTTTTTTTTTGAGGAAATGAAACGGCAATCTCCTCTTTTTGAAAAAACGGAAACCGTCCCATTGATAATAACTTTATTAACTGACCAATTAACACCGTTCAAATGTCATTTTCAAAATATCAAGTTCTCTCTCTCTCTCTCTTCTTTTTTTTTTTTTTTTTTTTTCACCTTGTTCAATTGGATATATCAATCTCATTCATTGACTAAATTTATATCTAAGTCTAACCAACAGATATAGGGAGATATGATAGGACCAACAAATGATTGCCATAATAGGATATTTTTACCCTTTTAACACTAGCAAGCAAGAAAAGAGCCCAGGACTGTAAGATATTTCTTGTTGCGTCTTTGGTAGTGTTAAAAGATTAATTGGTATCAGAATACATTAAAAATAATTAATATATAAGATTGAGAAAAAATCATCCATCAATAAATTTTAATTCTTTTGAACAAAATATAATCTCCACTGTCTAATGGTGATTAAAAAAATGAATTCGACCACCACCGACATAAAGAAAGACATCGTTTATATAACATGCACAGACACAATTCTCAACTTTTGGGTTTGTTCTCGTTCAAGCTATGCTTGATCCAAACTTTGCTTGCCCCAGCTTGCAATTATATTAAGCAGTAGAGAAGTTAAAATTTGAACTTCTAAAGGAGAGAAAAAAATGTAATTGCGGAGAGAGCGCATGCAGGAGATGCCGTTAAACTGACAGAACAGGCAGGTCTTCTGGCATAAGGAAATTTTATTAATGGATGCATGATTGCAGGGATACCTTGATGATCAATTCGTTCAACTGGAGGATTTGCAAGATGAAGCGAACCCAAATTTTGTAGATGAAGTTGTGACCCTGTTCTACACTGATTCAGTTAGATTGATTCAAAACATTGAACAGGCGATGTAAGTATACAATAATCAACATTTCAATATTATACGCTACTCCAAAAACAACAATATTCTTTTGCTCTGCAGGATCAATAAGCATAATATTGATTTCGGTAAGCTGGATGATTACATGCACCAGTTCAAGGGTAGCAGCTCAAGGTAATTAACTGTTGTAAAAAGTACAGCAGAGTTTGGTTTACAAATAAGGGAAGTAAATTAAAAGTGAAAATTTTAAAATAATTTGCAGCATTGGAGCTAAGAAGGTGATAAAGGAATGCTCACAGTTCAGGGAATATTGTTACGAAAGAAACATCGAAGGGTAACTCAATTATATCCTTTTTTTTTTTTTAATGTGCTTCCAATTAATTCGATCTTATTTACTGGTTTGTCGATTTTGCAGATGCGTCAGGACTTTTCAACAACTCAAGCACGAGCATGCCACTTTGAGGAGGAAACTAGAAACTCACTTTCAGGTTTGCGTGTCAGCGTAAAATGCAAGTACAAGCTAATTCCAATGTCTGTTTTAATATGAGTAATTATAAATTAGTCCCTCTAGTTTTACAAAATAAATTAAATAATTTTTTTTTGTTTAAAACACTAATTATTTAATTCATAGAACAGTGCTGATTGTGCTTAATTTAATATTATTTAATTTAAAAAATATCTTATTTTCTCATCATTTTTTTCATAGTTTTTTCTATTTATTAAAACAAAATAAATTAAAAAGGACAGAAAATGATTAAGTTACAAATAGATTTAAAAATACAGAGTTTAATTAATTAGTTATTGAAACTAGAGAGACTATTTAATTCCTTTTGAAAACTAAAGGGACTAATTTATAATTTAGTCATTTAAACATAGTGCCTAAATTATTGATACTTTGTGTTGTTTGAAAATATTTCAGTTGGTGAAACAAGCTGGACTAGCTGAGAGGAGATGAAGTAGAGTTCCAATCCATACACAACAAAGGAGACCAATAATCCTAACCAGCATTTTGTGGAATAATATTTTATAGACTCGCATAAAGAAGAATTAGTATCTTTGCTCAGTTATGCTATAGATATGATTCCAATACTTTCTCATGCTTTTTATCCCAAACGTTGCATTGCAAATTCCTAAGACACAGAATCCTAAGGTTCACATGCTTAGCAGAAACTAAGGTAATGTCATCTTAACAGAGAGAAATGATACTGCTGTGCTGTCTTGGCAAGTCAGCATGTATTTGATGAGCTTAAATTACAAGTTAATCACAACTTTTAAACAAGAATTTGAATCACTCCTAGATGAAGAATCTCCACTGTAATTTCGGGTGATCCAAACCTTCGAACTTCAATTTTGTGGTTATTAACCCCTGCCTCCAATTTGCCAGTTACAGAGTGAAGGGTGGACTAACTCCATCCAATCATTAAAATTGATGACTAGATCTTATCTTTTCGGTTATATTAAATGAATAAAAAACGAACCAAATTAAAGCATAATGAATGATCTAATAAGATCTTTACTATGTATACGGTCAGATTTTTTTATTTTTATTTTTATTTTAAATGGAAGTGAAAAGAAAAGGAAACTAAGCACCATGGATTTTTGTTCACTCTTAAATTTTTTTTAACTCTAAAAATAAATTATTGATCTAATAATAAACGAGCTGATTTTAGATGAATTTTATATTAATATATAGAATTTAAATATTAAAATTATATTGACCGTTTAAGTTCAAACAAAGTTAGTTTTATCTTTAATATAAAATGAAAATATATTTAGAAAAAAAAATTGTTTTAGATCAAAATCAATTCTATATTTTTGTAGATGAAGGCAACAATTTCAATTTCCAATTCTCCGAGACAAATCTGTACAAGTAAAACAAAGAATTAACAGCACCCGCCAGTAAACAATTGAACGACTCCAATAGCAATGCCGTTAGTCCAACATCACTTACCTCCACAAGTCAATCTACACCCTACCTTGTCGATGGCAAATTAAGCCTAATAAGTAACGAGGCCGAGTTAGACGTAGTCGGAAAATCGATATTTTATGATTCTCTAAACTCATAAATATTATTTAATTTTATTATAAATCAACATTTATAATTTAATTCTTTAAGTAGATCGAGCTAACGTATGCAACTTACATAAACTGTAGTCCACATCAATGGCGGAGCCAGCAATTTTGGTTTATAGAATCTCAATTTAAAGTGGATTGAAACTAATTCAAAGTTGATTTGAATCTTCATTTGAACTTGTCTTTTTTTTTTTTTTTTTTTTTTCCTAAAAATTTTATCGAAACAAATATAGAAAATGTATGAAGGGCCACTACACTATTGGCCAAGGCACTATCATTTTATAATGACAAACAAAGAGAAACGACTTCGTTGCCATGCCCTGATTGGCCACCCACCTGGATTGAGGAACGGAGATCTAGAGACAACCTGCCACGGTCACGTACCGTAAAGGTGTTGTCTCACAATATCAATTCAATTCCTCTTTTAATTCTGCAGTAGCAGCAGCCCATGGCATTAGACCGTCAGCCCATCTGGCCACCACAACAGGCCATTCATCGTTTCATTCTGCACCACAATCTGCCCAGGATTTCGGGCCCTCATCATTAATATAATAAAATTAAAAGTTAAAGAGAAAATTCAAACCGTGGAAGATTATATATATATATTGTTAGATGAAAAAATTCACTTGCACGTTTTGATATGATTAAATTAATTCATCATAATATGGATTATTTTTAATAATAAATTATACAATTTTATCTTATTAATAATGATTTTTTTTATTAATCTAGATCAAAACGATATATATATATATATATATATTGCATTTTTTTTTTTTATGAACCTACTTGTCTTCAGAATTTTGTTAATATTTTTTCTGGGTTAGTTTTTGACGTTGCTGGATTCTAATCCTTCGATTTTGTACTTTGTTCAAACGTCCAATACCAATCAAAAGTTCCTTAAGTCTTTCCGAAACCATCTAGAGGATCAATTTCAGCCCATCTCAACTTCTGAACAACGATCCTCAATTTCGTAATTTGGTCAGTGTTCTTAATTTTTTTTTTTTTTTCAGTTTTCCTTTGATCCAATTTCTGTCATTTTTAGATTTCTGTTGTGGTTTGTTTGGGCTTTAAATCATAGTTTTGACTAGGATCAAGGAGGGATATAGCATAATTGGTTACGTATTTGGGTTAAAACAAGGGCTTAATTCATATAAAAAAAGAGAGGATGAATAGAAAGAGAAAATAAATAACATGAAGAGAGAGAGAGAGTTAGCAGGGGTGTTTGATCTAAAAAAACGAAGAAAACATTCGAGCTTTGTTTGTGGACTTAGTCCAGCCCATGTAAAAAAATAAAAGGAATGGGTTGGGCTTAGCCCAACCCGCCCCAGCCAGCCATAGGTTTTTTTTTTTTTTTTTTTTTTTTTTTTTTTTAAGAGGAAAGAAACCAAGCAGATCTGCTTAACAAAATAGATAAAAAGCATATAAAAAAATCAATATAAGAAATTGGAATTAGTCCAGTTAGATAGGGAAGGAAAAAGAAGAAGAAAAGAAAAAAAAAAAAAAGGTAGAAGAGAATAAGGCAAAGGCCAATGGGCCTGACCCAATGGGCTTGGGGCTTCATAAGAATTTTTTTTTAATGTTTTGATTTAATTTTTTTACTTAAGTCTGAATATTTTGGTTTTCCTTTGTATTTTTATTTTTTCGCATTAATTTAGATTCAATTTTTTAGATTTTTTTTTGGAGTTTATTTAATTAATTTTAGAATTTTTTAGTAATTAGGTTAGATAATTACTTGATAAAAGAATTGTCAAGTCTCCTAATTTCTAGGAATTGATGATAAATTTTTTTATCAATAAATAATAATAAAACAAAAATAAATAAAAATGATAAACAAGAAAAAAGAAGGAAAATTAATAGTTAATTTTAGGATTTTGTTTCGAAATTAGTTTAGTAGTTAATAGATGAGTGAATTGTCGAATCTCCTCATTCTTAGAAGCTGATAATGGTTCTCTATCGATAAAATTAATTAAAATTCCTAACGAATTCTCCTATTCGATAAGGACTATCGATAACAAAAAATAAGAAAAAAATTCTAAATAATAATAAAACAAACATGTCTCATGAACATTCAAACAATTATGATGTTCTTTGACACATCGGTTATGTTGAGGCTTAAAGTGGATCCGATATTTGAGCCGACGTGTCGTCCGACAAAGAGGACCGACGATCATTTCAATATGATGTCACGCTCAAAACCAAAAAAAACTTAATTCAACTTGGAAATAAGAGTTTAAATAAAAAATAACTTGACACAAATATAAATACTTTAAAAAATGAATTTAGGACTAAACTAGTCATGGTATCTTTGGGTAATCAATATTTTCTCAAAACGTAACCAACTTTTTACCCGAGAATATACTGCAACGGTGCTATTTTTAGGTTTTTAGTTCCTTAATACTAGATAATGACTACAAATTAAATAATAACTCGCATCCCCAAAACACTCACAAATCGGATACGAATATTTGAAAATCTAAACCTAAAAATTTTTCAAGAGTCATGTTCGACGTTGGGTATCGATATTTTTTTATGAAGACTCTAGTTATGAATGGAATCAAGGATACCTCTAGTAAAAAATGTATCGAAGAATTGGCACCAACCGGTTGAAAATCAAAATTTATGTGAAATTTGGTCCAAAATTCTTGAAAAACTAGCTTTTTATGATTATATCATAAATAATGCGGAAAAAAAGTGGATTATTATTGGAATTTTATTATGGAAAAAAAGAGAGTTAAATCTGAATTTGAACTTGCAAACCAAAGTCTATCTTTCTTGTACTTTTAGTTTTAGGCCAAGTTTAGTTGTCTACTCTCCCTCATATCTTATTAGCATATTCAAAGGACACCATTATTTAATCCTCCATCTGGTTTTTGAAGTGATTGAGATTTGAAAACAAATCCTGTATCAGTTGTGTTAACATTGGTTTAGTCAGTTTTTCAAAACCCCGAAAAAAGAAGAAGGAACTTTTATTAAAACAACATGATCAACAGTTTTGCTATGAAAAAGCAATCAGAGAGGCTTCTAAAAATCGCCATCATAATCTTGCTTTCCGCTCTTTTTAAAGATAGTTCTTGGTACTAGACAACTTGGGGTATGTTCACAGATGTTACAGGTGCAATGAACAAGTATTATACTCAACTTACTTCCTCTTCTTCTTCTTCTGCTTTTTTTAATGAAAAAAAGTTTTAACCTAAGCTTATCATGGCTACTAGAATCAATCATGCAATTTCTACAAGTGAGAGAAATAGACAGACAGGTAGGTGGTTATAAGGGAAAATTGTAATGATAATAACAATCAAAAATTGAAAGGAAAAAAAAAGATAATGAGAGAGAGTTAAAAAGGTCCGTAAGAGCATACCTAAAGCGAAGTTGGGAATTATCAGTACAGCTTTCGATCATATCTAAATAAGTGGGATGTAGGGGTCCACAAGCCACCAGAGATGTTTGGTGTATAAAGTGTTGTGATGCCAATGATGAAGCGAATGACTTGATATTTTGTTCAATAAGTTCATTGAACAATGCCATCGATTCCTTTTGAAACGAACTAAAATTGGGTTCAACATGTCAACATTTGGCAGGCTCACCTCCCCCACCCATGAAACTCCGGGTGGCAAAAGCATGCCAAAAAAGATGAAGTGTCAACAATTTTCATAATGGTTCCTTCACTAATTTACTGTGAATTCCTAGTTTTCTTAACATTGGACAGCTATTTTGTGCGTAATATTACTAGCATATATATATATATATATATATATACACACACACACGCGCACCATGCACACTTCTACATTAAAATAACTTATTATGGGGCAAGCTAGGTTGACGATGAAGTGGGAAATGTACTCTTTTAAGCTGCTGCTGCTGCATGTGTCTGAGACATTTTGCTGGCAGCCAAGAGGGTTTACTTGCTAGTGGACCATTAGACTAGTGACTTACAAGTCGTCTCTAACAGAGTCAAGTAGTCACTACCATACACGTTTTTTGCTATCTATTTGAATGAACTCAAAGTCAAAAGCATTTGATTGTTAGCTATAATTAAAAGACATAAATTTGCACTTTCAGTTGCCTCATTCTGGTCCTATATGTACAGAAATATGGTAGGCTTAAGAGCTTAAGAGCTTATTTGCTAGAAGCTTGACAATGAGATGAGAGGAGACGTCATTTAAAAAGCCATTAACAGAGTTTTTTTTTGAAAAAGCAATACTAAAATTCGTAATGTCAATGTCAGACTGCCATGAAGGGTCCATCATAGGAGGCCAGGACGCTGCCTCTTGAATAGAAGAGCAGCAGTGTTTATCTTGGACATCTGTCATGAGACGAGTGATATTGGCAGCAGTCCCATAGATTCCATGTAGTCTATGGTTTCTTGCGTGAGTTAGTAATGTTGTCATTTATAATTGAGCTCTGGACCTTTAGCACGATGGATAAGTGTCGCGATTTTTTTTTTTTAAAGAATTTTGTAATATATATATATATATATATATATATATATATATATATATATATATATAAAGGAAGATTAAAAAGCATTTTGAAAGACAATCAATTTTCCAATCGTGTAAATAGTTGAATCAAATTAATTTTATAAGATGAACTGCTATAAATCTTAATGACCGGCCAAACTAATTGAATAGCAAAATTACAAGAATGATAACTTAAAAGAAAAGATGATTCAAGCTAATATTGAGCTTTCTATTTTAAATATGCAATCATAACAACACAATTAAACTTAAAAACTAATAATTTAAATAATAAATACGAAAAACTATAAGCTGCAATATGAATGAAATACAATAATTATAGACTTGAAGGTCTTATAACGTAGAATTACAGTTTTTACAATATTTTCAACTTGAAAATAATAAATTTATATTAAAAAAATATAATGAATTGACACTTCAATCATGATAAATTTCCGAAAGAACTAGAAATGATGATCCTTGCAAGTCGAGTAAAAGGCTAAGAACCAGCTATTAGTCTACAAATTATTACGATTTGATTACTTCCAATAAATTATAATCTATAGATTATGACTTATTAGCTATTGCTTCCTATAAATTGTAGTCTATAGATTACGACCTATTAGCTATTGGCTATAGCCTAATAAATTTTGGATTGTGTTCTTATTGTTAGTAAATTTATTTTTTTATTTTTGTAACTATTTTTACACTACTTCTTGTTGATTTCTCTTACCCTTAAAATATGACTTTTTCTTATAATTTTTCTTTAGTTTTTGCCTTGTTGTTGGGAGTCTTTCTTCTGTCTGTCTCTCTCTAGCTTGTTAAAGTGCTCTAATGATTTCATCTGGATAATTTGTTGGACCAAGTGTGACCGTTAGACTCCATGGGTTAGGAATCACTTTTTTTTAAAAAAAAATAGAAAGTACTTAATGGGTTTCAAGTGGAGTCAATCAAGGAAAAAAATTAAAAAAGATTCATTAAAGAATCCATTGAAAAAACTTGATGAGTTTTATCTATATTTTCTATCTAATTTTATTAGGTTCAGGTCCAGAATAAATTCGAATATAACAATAAAAAAGTTTATTGGTCATGTTATTATCTAGAATCCAACTTCAAAAAGAAATTGTGCAAAAAAAAGGAACAAATTTCTTGTAAATATTTATGAATGATCCATTCAAGATTTGATTAAGAAGAGATGTAGATTTGGTATATAAAATTTGGCTCGAAAATATCCAATCCTTAAAAAAACATGACTGTAATTTGGGGTCTAGAAATTTATGTGCATTTGCATCTTGTTGCTACATGTTGCTCCGTGCACTCAGACTCTATCTAATCTAATCCCCCTTTAGTGGAAATTAAGACAAAGTTGCACAGAGTCAAAATACCAACTAGCTTTATAACCCCTCCTAGCTAGCTTGCCATATGATACTGTGCTTCCTTCTCTGAGTTTTCTATGTCCTTTCAGGTTCTTGATACTGTTTGTTTCTCTGCTTCCTCAGAAATATCTTTTTATTTAGGTTACCTATAGAACGCAATCTAGTAGTGGATTTTCTTGTTTCTTTATTGGCTGTTTGAATGTTAAAATTAGTTGTATTGGAGTGGAGGAATCTAGGTGCCTAAATCATTAGTAGTCGGGAACTTTCTCATATTGGCTTGTTGAGTTTTTTCCCGTCATTTCATTTTGCAATTGCCTCTTTCAATTACAAGTTGTATCATTGTTTTATTGCAACTTGAAAAGTCCATTCCTGAGAAAGGATTGAAGCAGAATATTTTCAAGTTTGTCTGCTCAGCTCAATTTTCTGGTAAAGAAAGATGGAGGAATATACTCAGTGTTTCAATCTGACATCTGAGCATAAAAGCCACAAGGCATCAGAAGACAAAAAGCTGGAGTTGAGGCTTGGTCCTCCAGGAGAAACATTCCTTGGTTACAAGACCAATCCCACCACTCATGGAGCCAAGAGAGTGCTTCAACACTCAGTTGGAGCAAAGACGTCAGAGGGAAACTGGTTTAAAGATAACAATGAAAAGCAATGCAAGAAGTTCTCATGTTATGAAGAAGCTGAGAAGGTATTCTCTTCTCCATGGTTAAGTAGCTCTTTACCTCCTTCAACCTTTCACAGGGAGGCCCAGAAGGAGTTACAGCAGCCTAAGCCTTCATTTCTTCAGTGCTGTAGAGTGGAAGAGTTACAGTACCCACATAAGGTGGCCTGTTCTACCCCCGCTACTGCTAGTGCTTCATTTTCTGCCACCACAGCTGGGACCAATAGCTGTCATAAAAGGTTATCCTGCTTTTCTTAACTTTTTCTTCCTGTTGATGGAAATTGATCATAATCATTCTGTTCCAGTACTGTTACTTGCTGATTGATTCTCATGAACCAAATCTAGAGTATCATGAAACAAAAAGGCAGCACAGTACATATGATCCTGTTTGATCAAGATAAAGTTACTCAAGTAACTGTTAGACGAACTGATAAAATTTTTCCCAGCCATGATAATTCTGACCTGTAGCTTACTCTTTTGTGCCCCAAGTACAGAGTGGTATAATTAGGATCCAGATAGAATACCTCAAAATTGTTCAGTTCATGATATCCTGACATTGTAATAAGGTTTTGGCCTCAGTTGAGATTAAAGATCTTTACCATGCACTTATTTGTTCGTTTCTGGTAAGTATCTAGTCTGCAGGTTGTCTCTAACGATCATGCATTGGCAACTCAACTATTTAATGAAGTGCTTTGTGTTTCATATCATAGCACCAGAACTATATAACTTTGTACATTTTTTTTTTTTTTTGTTTCGAAAATGCACGTTTTTGAGGTCAATATAACGTCAGTTCATTCTTTTTGGTAATGAATAGTGGTTAAAACTTACAAAAGCAGCTCGGTACAGTTCCTAACTTTTTTAAAAAAAATTTTGCTATCTTAGTGGATTTCCTCACACCTGCCAAATTTATCATGAAATGATCCAGTCATATCGTCATGTCTCTTGTGGTGAACACAATCTTATGCCAATAATTAATGTTAAAATTCTTTTGTTTCGTGGGGGCCTCTTGTTGGGCCTTTTTGTTTGAAAATCCACCACACCTTTGCTCGTTTTACTATTGAATCCGACCATAACAAAATAATTGATCACCTTGATATCATGGCTCTCTACTTATATCTTGCTACCATCTCTTCTTTTATCTATGTGGACATTCCCCATTCCAACAGTTTAATTGAAATATGGAACCAAAAAGTTCAATGAATAGAAAGTCTTGCTGAATTGAATTATATTGCTGGCTATAATTTAATGTTTAATTTCTGCTGTCTGATTTTGTTGATTTAAACAAGCAGAGATGCAGTTGCACCAGTAGTTGGGTGGCCTCCAATCCGGTCGTGCAGGAAAAATCTTGCAAGTTGCAGTACATCAAAGATGGGGTCTGAGTTACCAAATAGAACTCCAGAAGAAGGGAGTATCTTAAAACCTGACAGTTTCAGAAATGACTTGTTTGTAAAGATCAATATGGAAGGAGTTCCTATTGGAAGAAAAATAAACCTCAATGCCTATGACAGTTATGAGAAACTCTCTGTTGCCATAGATGAACTCTTCAGAGGTCTTCTTGCAGGTTCGATAAAAACTCAATCACAGTCTAAGTGCATGGTGTTTACGCTGTAAGTATCTGGTTATTTACTTGTTAGTTTCTTGTTTTAGCTCAAAGAGAAACTGGTGATACTAGTAATGAAAACAAGATGGATGAAGCAAATGCAAATGTAGGTTCAGTTTCCGGAAGCAGGGAATACACTCTCGTTTATGAGGACATTGAAGGAGACAGGATTCTCGTTGGAGATGTTCCTTGGCAGTAAGCTTCTGTGCACCTCCCTTGTCAGTAGCTTTTGTGTATTAGATCAATTCAAAATTGCATAATTAAACATTAAGAATTACTATAAAGGGGTTAATGCTTTGGCAAATATGAAAACTGAAAGCTTTCAATACTTTCATTACCTGATCTCATGATTACCAATTGCTGATAGCTGTTTGCTTGGAGATTTCAACAATCATTCAAGTATGATGCTGACACCCTTGCTTTCTTCTGCTATTTCTGAATTTAAGGACGTTGTATGTTTCCTGCAGTATGTTTGTATCTACAGCGAAGAGACTGCGCGTACTGAAGAGTGCTGAGAAAGGTGCGTTTACTTTAAAATCATGAAGTTGATAACTGTCCCATGATTTTTCCTTTTTCTTTTTGCACTTTTGAACTTTTAGGACTTATAGTGGATCTTTGGCCATTTCAGTTTCAGTTGGTACCAATAAGCAAGAAAAGACACCACTTCGTTCTGCAGCAGAAATTGGAAGATGAGTCTTTGACTTTTGAGTGAAGATTGAAATCTTGAAGTGGAGAAATATCCACAGAATGAAGCCTGGCTTGGGTTTCCCAAATTGCATCAAGTGGCAATCCTTTCATAAAAAGTCTACCTTCCTTTTATTTCCTGAAGCTGAAGAAGAAAATTGCAAACTTCCCTTTTCTGTCACCACTCGGAGACCGAACCTCTCAGGTTATGTAAGATAAGCAGTTGTTCAACCTTTGTAGAATAAGTAATTTATGGATGCAAAACACATTGAAAGGAATGTTGTGATGTATGTACATATATGGCCCATTTTCGGTCTAGTTTCTTCAAGATCTTGATGGCACTTGGAAAACCTGGGAGTTCAACCAAGATTGGTTTAATTCCTCCACAATGCTCATCAAAATTAGAGGTGGCTCAAGCAAAGGCAGGAGGTTCAGTGAATTCAACAGAATGGAAGCAGAAACCCAACTAATGATGCTAAAACTGGTGCATAAGAAAGGAAGTGAATTACTCATGCTGGCTATCACAGGGTATTCTAGTGGTCTTCGCGTAAAGTCAGAAGATCAAGCAGTATCTACTCCTCAAATAGTGCTGTTAGTGCAAATTACTAAGACTGTATGTACAGAATGTTATCAAGTCCAATTACAAAGCTTGTAGTGGATCTTTTACTGGACTAGGACATTTCATGTGATGTCTTGTCCTGTATTATCCTGTTTGTCCATAAAATGTACCCTTGTGTTATAGCTTTGCTTAGGATTTTTTTAGATTTTTCTTTGTCAGGTGAGTTTGACTCTGTGTGCTACTACTGTTCTTAATAAATGGACTGGCTTTCTGTTCTATTTTTCATTCTGCTTTGTTTTGCTGACAGTTTTCTTTCATAAAAACTAGAGAAGGAAAGACACGCAATACAACAAAAGAATGTTTAATACACGATTTCAAGAAGAAATACTTTTAATCCACTAATACAGATTAACTCAACCTGTCACAAAAACAAAGCTCAAGACTAATGCATAACGAACAAATGGCCGGACTATAATCGTCTTAATTTATTGTCCCATCATTTTCCACTCCTTGTCTAGAATACTGATTGCGACAACATTCTTGTCGAATGGAAAGACTTTGCAAGAATGTCAATTGGGATCTCTGGAGTAGACCCAAACACAGCATTTGCAATAGTAATGACACCTGGGTTTTGACTGCTCGAGGCAGCAAGGGCAACAGCATTGCCATGTCCCACATTTCTTTGGAAGTGAACATGATTGATTGGGAATACAAGCAGATCACCCTTTTTTGTAAGACCTTGGTGATGAGACGGTTTTCAGGGTTAGATGTAACAAATCCAACTTCAAAACTTCCTTCAATGACTGTCAATATTCGAGGGTGTGTCAGGTCCTGGTATTTGAGCTACATTTACTGTTGTTACATTCGATGGGTTTCCCGCCAAGGGAAGTCTGCTGAAGGAGAAGTGACTAGCTTGAACCTCTTTGGGATCTTTGCAAGCCAAACCATTAACAAAAACTGTCATAAAACAACTGAAATGCGTCATTTTTTTTTTAATAAAGGAATACAATTATTGAAAGTAATATAAAAATATTATATCAAAGAAATGTGAAATGCATCCTAATATGTACGAAAGTATATTGAACATGTCTAGGCTAGCAGCATTTTGCTACAAAATTAATTTCTGAAATGAGGGTCTTGAAAACTCGAAATCCAAAAGCTTAAATGCAGAGGTGAAACTAAATAGTTAAAGACTTTAATGTGTTTACATTACATGCCCTTACTATTTGCATGTGTATCCGATGCTAGGGAAAAGGAGAATTAGTACATAGCTAAGCATCCAAAGAAAAGAATGGGAGAAGCCATTTGCCAAATCCAATGTATGGAATTGCTCTCAAGTCTCAACAATATTTCAATTGATCAATCACATGAATAACCAAAACTAGTAATTTTTTAGCTCTTAGCAAATTTGGATCGAATATTTTTGTCATGTATATATTATAAGAGATTCATTGGACAAAAAAAAAAAAAAAATCAAACCAATAGACTCATGGAGAATATATTATTTCATAATTTACCGATTAATCTACACATTGATTGTTTTTTTGCTAAATGTAACGGATATACAAATTAGTCAATGTTGACATAAAAAATCTTTAATTTTCAACGGCAATGTATCATTAATCTATTCTTGATTGAGAAAAGTTGATACATCTGAAATTGAGTTAGCGTTGAATTGATGAATATAGTTTTGGCTCTACGGTAGAACCAAAATGAGATGTGATAATGAACAGAAAAAAAATGTTGGAGTAAAAATAAAAGTAAGATGCTCGCGCCAGATAGGGGTCGAACCTATGACTTTCTGCTTAGGAAACAGACGCTCTATCCACTGAGCTACAGGCGCTTTTTGTGTCGGTATGTTTACTTTTTAATAAGTATATAATTTTTAATACAACACCAAACAAATAATTTCCGAAGCATTCTATTGGAGCCTTTGGATCAGTGTTTGTAGCTTAATCCAGTCCTTCGGAAGCAAGCTTTTGCAGCTTGATGCTCCTGATCTGGTTTAATCTCTTTCCTGTATTATCAGGTTTTTAATTGTTCAATAACAAGTCCATCAAAATTTAGACTGCAGATGAAGATGATGCACCCTTGCTTGTTTTGCCACATTATTTTGCTGGCTGGGCTTCTCATAAACGGTAGTCCATTGAGTTCTTAAGTCACTGGACCATTGGTTCAGGGGGAAGTCACTAGACCAAATTAAGTTATCCATATGACCACGAGCCAGCCTTGGCAGTGGGCCATCTCACCAAGGGCCATCTTAACAAAATTGTTGCAACTTGCTAATACAACTATTGATTTTTCCCAAAAAAAAAAAAAGAAAAGAAAAAGATTTTAAGAAACTCTCTTACGTCCAAGACGCCATAAATTAAAGAAACTTGCTTGGATATCTATAAATTAAATATCTTGGTAAATATAATAAGGATTGTGCAATCCTTTGAGTGTCCAGAAAGATTGAAGTATCTTTCTAATGTTTTCTGGCCTTTTCATTTTAAGGCGTGGCGGAAGAATTGCAGCCTTGCTTTTCTTATGGCATCTTGACTTTATTAGTTTGATAAACCTTGTGCTTTCATTGGCATCCTGATCTTGTTAGAATCTGCTTTTAGCACCACAGTCGCCTTAATGGTCCACTCTCTTCAGGGAATTGAATACTTGTTTAATTATTGATTACTAAATTAATAGGAAAGGGCAGCTCTTTCTCCTCATGAATTTGCCTCTCTACATAATCCATTATAATTATCATTATTATATTCTTTTAAGTCACAATTAGAGAGAGGTTTCAATACAACAGAGTTAAATTTGAGTATCATAAACTATTCTCTATATATATATAAAAATATAATTCAGTTAATTTTAATCGTTTCTAATAACATAAAAACACGATATGTATTGTAGATATATTCAAATATGTGATTTGAAAGAAATAATAAACAAAATACAAAGATATGAAAAATGAAACACAAAAAATAAATGAAATTAAAACTGAAAAAAAAAAAAAAAAAACATAGAGCAGCCACTACTCCTTTTAATTAATGTCCTTGAAAAAACCTAGGAAACTCAACGGATTCTACCCCTACCTTAAAACTTACGTCTTTTTAGTTAAGAAACAAATTAAGTAAGAGAATAAAATAAAAAGATAAAAACAACCACACAATATGTACATATCCAAAATTTTCATTAAAAAGAGTACATAGAACAAGAAGAAGACATAGAGAACCGTCATCGTTATGAACAACTATCACTGCTATTGATATTAATTCTTCATAAGTTCAATAGTAATTATAAAGATTTTATAGACTTCTATATGATTTTTTATGTCAAAGAACCATTTCTATTTTGTATTATTCTCTAACATATTTCTTTAAGTAAAAATATTTTCGCGCTAGAAACTTGAGTATATTTATCAATACCTTATGCTTAGTTATTTAATTAGAAGAGAAAGTATTGGTTTTATATTATTTTCTAATACACTTTCCCAAATGAAAGTTTTTTAGACTTGAAACTTGTACATATCTATCGCTATTTTGTATTTAATTATTTAATTAGAAGAGAAAGTAAGAGTGATGAGATTCGAACTTCTAACTATTTGATCATTAAAACTTTGATATCATATTAAAGAATCACTTTAATCTAAAAGGTCAAGCTATTTGTTGATTGATACTTCAAAAATAATTTTATATTATTTTCTAACATTTGAAGAACAAATCAAATTTTATTCTAGTTCTGTCTTTTTCATCAAATTTGGTGGTTTTTTTTTTTTTTTACGCTTGAAGAAATTTAAATGGAGTTTATTGAGGTTATATTAAATATCTACAGTTGGATGGGATTATTGAAGGAGTCTGGTGGTTGGTTGCATGGAAATCTTGGAGGAGCATAGTGATTCTGCTACTATTGCTGCCGACGGTATTAAAGGTGCCGAACGGTCGAGGGACGGTTGTGATGGTGGTTAGTGTCGCTGAAGTTTCAACGAGAGGAAGGGTAATGAAGAAAAAAAAATTGGGATTTTTTTTTTTTGTAGTTTTATTTTCTGTATTTTTTTTTCCGAATCACTGTGTTTCTAGAATATATGTCATGTTTTTAGATTATTAGAAATTAACTAAACGATCATATTTTTTTTATTAAAAAAAGTAATTATTTTTTAAAAGTTAAATATTTATTTCGATCGAAATTTCAGATTACTTTTGGATCATTTAGGCAATTGTTAAAGTTAAAAACCTACTACTTGTTACCGAACAATAAAAAGGTTAAAAAACTACTAACAAATAGTTGCTGGGAAGAAACACTACATATATACACGTGTAATCTTAAACTCGATCCCAACGCACATTTTACCTTCAAAGGTTAGGCCATGAATGCTTTCTGTCAAACTTTAGCAAACCAAGATTTGGCATGCATTGGAAATTAAGATTTTTCCAGCGGCTCCAATTTTTTTTTTTTTTTTCAGCCACATTTCATCAATTGCATTACAATGATGACTTGGCCAGGTTTCTGTGACTGTTGCTGCATAAGGACATTTTTTTAACATACGTCTATAGAGAGATAGAAACATGTCTATAAATGAGACTGTAGAGAGGTCTCATTTTCAAATCGAAGTCACAGTACTGTTGTCCCAGACCACCACTTACTAAGGTAATTGATCAACTTCATGCAAATAAGTTTCATAGTTTTTCTTTTTATGCATAAGTACTTTTTATTTAATTTCTTGTAGAAAATTTCTCTCTCTAAGTAGATAGAGAGAGAAGAAGATGGTGAGTTTGGTAGATCAAAAATTTCAACAAGAGTTATGTGAATTTGGCCTCGATCCCCACAAAGTTGCCGATGTAGATGATGATGGAAAGCCCAGAAGAACTGGTACCACTCTTCTCCCTCTCCCTCAAACACACACGTATACTTTATCTGCCAAAACTCTTGCTAGCTTGCAATTCTTTCCTCACTGGATCATGCCTGTATGATTTCAAGCTCTGCATGCAAATCTAATTAACGTAATTGTCAATTAAGGTGATATATATCTAATCCCAGGTAATGAATTAATATTTCTAATTCATTTTCTGTTGGAAGAGTTAGTTTTTGGAAATGACACGTTGATGCTTACAAGGAGAGTAGATTTAAACAAGGGAGGTGCATGAATAGGGTGAGTGCTTGGTCCTCCGGGAAAAGAAATTACATATCATGCATGTAATGGGAGCCTGAGACGTGTCATTGGCCTACGTATTGCTTGCTGGTGTACTGAAACATGCATGGGGAACTGTAGACAACAATTAATGATTTAAAGTTTAAACATTAATTCATGAGTTAATTTCATCCCATGTATTTTTATTGCTATTGTTACTTTAGTTTACTAAACATGATGGAACAGGGAGACTTTGAACCGAAATTAAAGGCCAGGAGCTTGCCATTTGTGATGTCAAATAATTACAAGCTTGGTTGATGCAATTTTTTTTTTTTTTTTTTTTTTTGCGTGCTAGAGAACGTGTACAAATTACAATTTGCTCAAGAAAATGGAAGTTGCAATTTGAATGATTGGCAGCATCCTCTCGATTGTGAAATGCAGGAACTGCATGGACTGCAAGTGCACATATAATCACAGCAATTATTGGTTCTGGAGTTCTCTCATTAGCCTGGGCTATAGCACAGCTTGGATGGATCACTGGCATAGGCACTCTCTTGCTTTTCTCATTCATCACTCTTTATACTTCCACCCTTCTAGCAGATTGCTACAGATTTCCAGATCCAGTCACCGGAAAGAGAAATCACACCTATATGGAAGCTGTCAAAGCCAACTTAGGTAATTTCCTATGCAAACAATAATATTTGTAACTCATAATTAATTTTGGTGCAAATTCATAACCAGTAAATTTGAAAATCAGGGGGAAAAACGTACAAGGTTTGTGGATTGGTCCAATATACTTACATTAGTGGACTGGCGGTTGGATATACTATCACAACTTCTATAAGCATGGTGTAAGTTGTTGACAAGTTATATATATATGCATTACACAGACTAGAGCTTGCATACTACTAGCTAGTACTAGAAGTATGGATCGGCAATGATCATTTATGCCAATTTTGTCGTAAACTTTCAGGGCTGTGTTTAAATCAAATTGTTTTCACAAGAAGGGTCATGGAGCTGCTTGCGAGCATTCGTATAATCCATACATGATAGCAATGGGGATTATTGAAATTCTATTGTCTCAGATACCGAACCTCCACAAGATGTCTTGGCTATCCGTTACTGCAGCAATCATGTCTTTTGGGTACGCATCAATCGGAATGGGGCTGTCACTTGCAAAGGTTGTTTCAGGTAATTATTTTACGTACAATTCTTGCACATCATGAACAAGTATGCCAATTCCAAGAAACCCGAATCTTCAAGTTAATTATAGGCTATGTTTGTTTGACAATTTTGACTGATTGAATCCATGCCACTTGATGTGAGAACTTTTACTACAAGAATATTGAGACTGGAATTTTCCTTAATTTTAATAGCTGAGATTTTAAACAGGGCAAGGAGCAAAAACCACTCTAACAGGAGTGGAAGTTGGAGTGGATCAGTTAACTGCTTCAGATAAAGTTTGGACGATGTTTAGAGCTATTGGCGATATGGCGTTTGCTTGCACATATGCTGAAATTCTGATTGAAATCCAAGTAAGACATACCTATTACCACCATCAAAAGAACATTAAAAGACCTACCTAGCTATGATCATAATATATGGTTGGCTGATATTTACAAACAGGCGATTAACTATACAGTGACTTCACCTCTATAGTTAATTTGTACTTCACTTGAATGTCATAACTATACTAATTTAGTAATGTGCAATCCATATTGATTAATTTGAAAAGGCAATATATTTAGTCGATTTTTTTGAAAATGAAGATTTTCATGGAGAGCTCCATTAATTTATATTGGTATGTAATATTATGCAAAGCTGATCGACTTCAACTGTTGAAATTTCAAATATGATTCAAGGTGCATTTTCTTTGAATTCTTATCAGGACACGCTCAAGTCATCACCACCTGAGAACAAGGTGATGAAGAAAGCCAACATGATAGCTATTTTGACATCAACAGCTTTCTACATGATGTGTGGTTGCCTTGGCTATGCTGCAATGGGAAACCATGCACCTGGCAACATGCTGACCGGCTTTGGCTTTTATGAGCCTTTCTGGTTAATTGACTTGGCTAATATTTTCACTATTGTGCATCTACTGGGAGCCTATCAGGTACTATTAGACCTCTCCAACTCATTTTAATTTTCATTTGATATTTGGACATGGCATTCTAATCCCATTATCCTAATTAAAAAACTTGACATTTAATCCTTTCAGCTATAAACCATTTCTAATTCCCTTAAAATTTTAGCACTACTTATACGAAAATTTTCTCATTTCAATCTAGCTTCACATACCACAAAGGTTAATGCTGAAGTTACCGAGCTTATAACATATAAGCTTACACCTTATATAATCTTTTTTTTTTTTTTTCCCTCTTTGGGTGGCAAGAGTAGTACTTGAACTCGAGTCTGAGCCCCTTTTTATGCTAATTTGAAGTTAACAATAGTATAAAGTTAATCAATCATCTAATGGTGTATATGCGTCCAATGAGATAATTTCTAAATTTGTATATATAGTTTCTTCAATTTAATTTAATTATATGCCTATGTACGGACAGGTATTATCCCAACCAGTTTTCGGTGCATTGGAGACCTGGGGTAGCATGTTGTGGCCTGATTCAAAGTTTGTAACCACCGAGCACTCAATAAGGATAGGGAAGTACATAAATTTTAGGGTCAACTTGCAAAGATTAACATGGAGAACAGTATACGTGGTGGTGGTAACTGTGCTTGCCATGGCATTCCCCTTCTTCAACGACTTCCTGGCACTCCTTGGAGCGATTGGGTATTGGCCAATGACAGTATATTTTCCTGTGGAGATGTACATTGCTCAAAGGAAGATTCAACGACGATCAATCAAATGGTTTGTTCTCCAGCTTTTGAACTTGGTTTGCTTACTTGTTGCCATAGCTGCAGCATGTGGTGCCATTCAAGGATTGAATCATGCTCTTCGAAACTCTAAGCCCTTCAACTTTTAAGGGCATCAAAACAGGATATTAATTATCTGGGCCATAAGCTCTTAAAACCAGCCTCCTGCTTCAATGTCTATGTAAGTGTAAAACATAACATTACCTATATATGATGCAGGAGCAGGCATATATATGTTATATATATATAGGGCGGGGAAGCCGGAAATAAATTAAGATGTGCATTTTTATTTCAAGTTTATTTTAAACTGTTTTAGTTCATTTGAGGCAAAGCCGGAAATGAATTTATTGGTGTTAATATTGGAGTATGTATATTTTATATTTGATGCAAAAACTATAAATATTTTAAATATATATGTATATAATACTAGGAACAGATGAAATTTTTTAAATTTACACCTGTCGATATGTTATAACAAGTTGATCATTTGTACAGATGGTAGATGAGAAGAATAGTTGGTGCCAAACAAAAAAGAATTGTAAACCCTTGGTAACTTAGACCTATATGAGACAGTAAGGGCAAAACTAGTTGAAAAACCAATGCCAATGATTACACAGAAGGCATGCTTGAGGGAAATGAAAAAAAAAAAAAAAAAAAGTTTTCCATCTAAGCTCAATTTTTAATTTATTATTATTATTTTTTGTTTTTTTTTTCTATTTCTTTTTTAATAAAGTAACTTATTCTAGTTATTGGATGAGTAACATAAATGAGACAAAAAAGGGTGCATATGAGCGGCATCTCTCCTATTTTGTATTTAAACTACCAGTACCTTAGTAACACCATATCATATCCAACTCAAACCCACAATGCAGAGATATTCTTGTTCAAAATTAGTGTGAATAATAAATGTTAAAGTGGCAAGTAATTAACTCACGTATATATGCTTTGGGATCGACACATTTTTCTGAAGTGCGGTTGACATCTCGCTGCGTCTGGTGCTAAACTGGGTAGCTATAGCCTATATAGCTCCCCTACAGAGGAAAAAATTGAGAGACATGCGCGTAGCTCAATATACACTGCTTCTTTGTCTAGAGATGATCAACAAGAAAGACATATATGTTTTTGCTTTGTGAATCTGATCATCATGCAGCTGATTTCATTTTAAGATTGTTCTTTATTTTCGCTCTTCAAGGTCACTTGACAGTCCCTTTACTCAAACAGAGAAACCAAAGAAATTAAAAAAGAACGATATGGGGACTGTAATAGGTGAAGAGGTTATGATCCAACAGCAAGCATGTGAATCTGGTTTCGATCCTCGCACCATTTCAGATAGAGAGCAAGACGATGATGGCAAAACAAGGAGGACTGGTACTCTCTCTTTCTCTCGTTAGTTAATTAATCACTACTCATTTGAATTCGTGAATTTCACAATTTTCATGTTGTCCTCTACTGGTCATACATGCAAGGTGGCTTTACATGTGTCGCCTCGTGCACTTTTTTGTAGTTGTCAAATGTCATCAATGTAACAAAGAACAAGGCATGTATGCATTTTCAATTTTTCTGCGCTTTTATTCAATTTACAACTCATTTCCAAGAGGAAAATAGTTGGAGAATATTGATAGAATTCTTGTTTTGTAAACGTATTATTGATGAAAATAGATTTCTCTAGAAAGGAAAGAGATGGTTTTATATGGAAAATAGAAAATGCAGTTTACGAATCCAATTGAAGTCTTTTTTATTCCCATAAAAAAAACGACTCAATTGGTTGTACCACCACTTTAGCATTAGTTTGATAACATTTACGTTAAATTTTCAATTGAATTTTTTTATATATATAGTATAAAAGATGACACTATAATTTGTAAATGTTTTCTGAAAGGGAGTCTTTTTAATTCACGTGAAAACAATTCTAGATCATCCTCATAGCACAATAACAAAATAATAATACTATTACCAACCCAACAAGTCGTCGCTTTATTACCAAAATCTTATTTTATTAGCAAGTGATTCGATTTCTTTAAAAAGTGGCTGCACAGAGCATCTTTTACTTGAATATATCGTCCAATGCTTTCCATACATGCTCATCATAATTTCCGTGCTCATCCGATGATTAATGTCACGGATTTGACATTTTTTAAACTTTTGTGTGGCACTTGGCATCATTTCTCATTTAAAACAAATCGAATCAGCGTTTATATATATATATATATATATATATATATATATATATATATATATATAATTGTTAGGCAAAAAAAGTTATACACAATAGATATTAAAAAAATTTTATTGCAAGAATATAATTCTTGTATTTCTCTCATAAATTGGATGTTTTGACTAAATGAAAGCCTTTTTTTTTTTTTATAATCATCTGTCTCCTCAATTGATAGTTAGAATTTATTTGATATAATGACTACAAATGATTCTCTAGAATTTTCCTACGTAGTTATTTATAAAAAATTATCTAGATATGTATAACTTAGAACAAAGAAAGGCTCTCTACAATTCTTTAGGACATGCATAGATTTCTTTTGGACACTCTACGGACTTGTCTATTACTACGTAATCTTCTAGAGACTTATTGACTTATCTAGCATTTTCAATTGGCCTCTAAAAAAATCCTTCTTTCGCGCGAGGCATAACATTCTCTTTCACATAATTGGGTGATGTCCTCGATGCGCTTTCATTGTACTATTCGACCTTTCGTATGAATTGTCACAAGGCTTCGATGAGGTTTCGGTTAGCCTTGATTTCGATAATCCCTTCCATTTCACATAATACTCCTTCCTTGGTGGCACACCACAACATCGAATGGTGTAATCATCAAGTATGACATCAACTTTTTTATTATATGAGTCAACCACTATTGTAGGCGCTTTATGAGAAACTCTTTGGTTTGGGTCCTTCTCATCCCCATGGTATGACTTCGACATACTAACATGGAACACTTGATGGATCTTCAACTTCTAGGGCAACTCTAGGCGATATGACACATTTTTCACCTTATGCACTACCTTAAATGGTCTTTCATATCAATGTATAAGGCCTTTATACACCTTACGAAATGTGTTATGTTACTATGATAGCAACATCATCATCACTTTATCACCCGATTGGAAGGTAACATTTCTCTATTTTTTGTCATTCCACTTCTTCATTTTCTTGGCGACTTTCAGCCCACTTCCTCATTTTCTTGGCAGCCTCATTCAAATACATTTGTGTTAAGTCCGTTTGCTCTTGTTATCTTTTGACCATCGAATATGCACTCGGATCTGTTTTTTGGTACTTGTCACCAAGCACCATCGTATGTAGAGTAAGTGGTTGCTGGCCCATCACAATCTCAAACGAACTTTTATCGGTAGACTTACTCTTTTGTAAGTTGTAGGAAAATTAGGTAACATCTAGTAACACGGCCTAATCTCGCTAATTAAGACTCATAAAGTGTCTTAAATATGTTTCTAGTAATGCATTAACCCTCTCGATTTGCCCATCCGCCCGAAGGTGAAAACTCATAGAGTAATGCAACTTCAAGCCCATCAATTCGAATAGCTCAATCCATAGCTTCTTAGTAAATCAAGGATCTCGATAACTAATTATATATTATAGCATACCTCAATACTTCATCGCATGTTTAAAGAGTAGTTTAATGGTGTTCTTTATTCACATTTGCTAGGGCTAATATGAAAGTGACATGCTTGGAGAACTTATCCACGATTACACTAATGCTCCTAAAATTCTCTCGATTTCAACAAAGCCACTATGTAGTCTATGGTGATTGTCTCTCATGCTCTCTCCGTGATAGGTAAAGGTTGCAATGGACCCTTAAAAAATTAGTTTTCAACCTTGTCTTATTGGCATACCGGGGACATTCTCATACAACACTCCATATCATCATGCAACTATGATAAAAAATATATATATATATATGCTCCCTCTAATAAGGTTATAGTACGTTGTTGTCCTAGATGTCCAGTCCATATCGAGTCATGAAATTCCTTCATTAAATCTTTTTAGAGTTTTTCCTACTTAGGCATATATATTCTACTCTTATTCGTATAGATAATGCCATCCTATTCTCAAAATTTTTTAGTTTTTCCCTCCTTAGCAAAGGCCAACAAACTCTTATAAATGGGATCGTACTCCATTTCCTTTTTTATTCGGCCATGATCTTCCTATTTACCTTTGTCATATGATGCAATTTAGCCTTTTTACTAAGTGCATCAATCACCACATTGGTCTTGCTTGGCTTGTACTCAAAGACAAAGACAAATTCGATAAGAAATTCTTATCATCGAGCTTGCTTTAATGTCGGTTTCTTTTGAGTTTGGAAGTAACTTGTAGCTATGTGTTTGTCGTTACCATAAATTAAGACCCTAGCAAGTAGTGCTCTAAGTATGTAGGAAATACACCACTACGGCCATCTCCTTCTCTTACAATGAATATCGACATTCGATGTCATTTAGCTTCCTATTCTCGTAAGCTATAGGATGTTGTTACTATATCAATACACCATCTAGAGCAAAATCAAAAGTATTAGTGTGTACCTCATATGACTTAGTTAAGCTAGCCAAGCTCAACACTAGCTCCTTAATGATAGTTAGCTCCTCAAAAGCATATTGGCACCATTCACTCTACTTTTATCTCTTATTTTTCTTCCATAAGTCGGTAAGAAGGGCCTCCATATTTGAGTAGTCACAGATGAAATGACGATAGTAATTGACTAACCTAAGGATATAGCAAAGCTCGAGCACCTAGGTTGTCTCTTTTCATTTTGAGATAACTTTGATTTTGGCTTCATCCATTATCAAACTTTCTCCCTTAATCTTATACCGTAGGAAGAGTACTTCCTCTTTTGTAAAGAAGCACTTATCTCTTTTATAAAACAACACTTCTTTCTTTTGACGTACAACTCATTCTCTCGTTAATACCTTGAATACGAGTACGTAGGTGGCCTTGATGCTCCTTCAGAGCATGTAGCTATAGTAGCTATGAACCATAATGTCATCAAGATATACCACTACAAACTAATCTAAGTACGACTAAAATACTTTATTCATTAAGGCGCATAAGGTAGTTGGGGCATTCGTTAAGCCAAATAATATAATAAGAAACTCTTAGGACTCATACCTTGTCATACATGTTATATTTGGCATATTTTCAATGGCAATCTAAACTTGATAGTACTCGATTCTCAAATCAAGCTTGATGTAGAATCGATTTTTTTCCTAAATGATCGAATAAGTCAACTATCAATGAAATTGGATACCTTCTTTTTTACCATGATCTTGTTTAATGTTTGATAATCCACTCACATTCCTAACGATCCATCGTGTTTCTTTTAAAACAATCCGAGCTAGTCATAAGGTGATTTAGGGGGTTGTATTTGTTTAGTCTTTAATGGAGCCTTCAATTGCTTCCTCAATTCCTTAAATTCAAGAAAGGCCATACAAGAATGTGCAATGGTTGGTGGTATGATAGGCACCAAATCTATTTGGTGATTGATCTCTCTCTTAGATGGAAACTTTTTAGGTAACTCTAATGACATCATATCATCAAATTTGACTAATACATTGGCAATCTCTTTTGGCATCTCTCGCACCCTCATTATCCATCGACCCATCTTTTCTTAATGTTGCTAAGTAGACGATTTTTTTTGAAGCCCTTCTTCACTTATATAGCTGAAAGATGCTTCATTTTCGATTTAACATACACTTTGATCAGCACTATATACAATGTTTCTTTTTTCATGATCACCATTTACTTTAAGTGAGGTATAGGCATGACTTTCTTTTGTTTAAGAAACTTTATAGCACAACCTTGAAGTCATCTATTGTGATAATCGTGAAATCTAGCATTTCTTTCCATATGCCTATGCCAAGGCTTACTCCATGCGCTACACCATTAGTAGGCTTTGAAGAAACATTAACCATCTTCATACTACTTGATAACTTGCTCACCACCAAACCAAGTCTCTTATCCCCATTCTTGACATAAAGTTATGTATGGCATTTATGTCTAGCATGGTGAGTGCGATCTTACCATTCACGTCCACATCCATATACATAAGCCCATCTTTCGATGACACTTTAGGCAAAGGTTTGACATTCAAGACATTGAGAAGCTACGATGACCCCATGTGTTTCTCATGCTCTGGAGCACACTCATTCTCCTTCATTAAGGCATTGAGGGCTTATCGCTTTGGCTACTCTCTCCATTGATGCAACTTGTTATAAAATTAGCAACCCTTGGGCTCAAAATCTCTCTTGCCATTCTTTTTGACAAAGCCTTTAGATTTGTATGCTTTGTCTTTTCCATCTTTATACCCCTTCTTCTCATAAGCTTCTTCATCTTTACTTTTGAA
Source organism: Dovyalis caffra (assembly GCA_963924115.1). Classification (NCBI taxonomy): domain Eukaryota; kingdom Viridiplantae; phylum Streptophyta; class Magnoliopsida; order Malpighiales; family Salicaceae; genus Dovyalis; species Dovyalis caffra. The sequence goes on along the minus strand of CAWUPB010001194.1, from coordinate 12,475,773 downwards.
GTCTTTCTTTCAAAAGTGCAGCCTCGAATAGTGAATAGCCTTGTCATTCACGTCCACATCCACATACGAAGCCCGTCTTTTGATAATACTTTAAGTAAGGGCTTGACATTCAAGGCATTGAGAAGCTACAACAACCCCATGTGCTTCTCATGCTTGGGAGCACACTCATTCTCCTCCATCAAGACATTGACGACTTGCACTTTGGGCACTCTCTCTATTGATGTGGCTCGTTATAAAAGTAGCAACCCTTGGGCTTAAAATTTCTCTTGTCATGCTCTTTGACAAAGTCTTTAGATTTGTATGTTATGTCTTTCCCATCTTTATACTCCTTCTTCTCAAAGGCTCCTTTATCTTTACTCTTAAAGTCTTTCTTAAGTTTGAAGGGTTCTACCTTCTTTTTATACTTAATTAGGAATTCATCTATGACCACGGCTTCGGTGATGGTCTTAAGCCATCAACCTTGCATCTTTTATTATGCCCATGGTTGAAGTCCTTTAATAAAATTATGCATATGATCATAGTCGAGTTTGCCATATACCTAAAACTTAAAGGAGGCATATTCTCTAACATACTCGTGAATAATTCCTATGTATTTCAACATCTATAGCTTATCCTATGCTTTCCAATTTACTTCCTTGGGGTAGAATTAGACATACACAACTTCTTTGAATTCGTCCCAACTAAGCAACTTTTGATTTCCCTCTTTAAGTTCTTGGTGCTTCATACACTACTATAAAACAACATCTATAAGGTAGAAAGTAGCGAGTCTTGACGCGATTTCTATCCTCACTCAAGCTATCGCCTCAAAGTATTGCTTCACTTGTCAAAAAAAATATCAATTTCTTTAGCATCTCGCTTGCCAACATAGTGTCTTGGTCTTAACACTTTAAATTTCGACATGTCCTTCAAGATCATATCATTAAAAATGGCTTCTCAAAAAATTTTTCAATCTCTTCTAAGTTATTCAAGAGTTTGCTCATACCTAGTCATAAACTATTGATGTTGTTTGAGCATTTCCTTCGTCTATTCCACGAATGCATCCTTTTTGGTAGCACTCTCTTTGCCACACCTCTTAATTAACTCCACTCGAGTTTGAAGATCGAAGAGCACCTTCCATAGGCCTCGCTATACCTAGTGTCTCCTCCTCATCGTCTCCCTCTATCTCCTCAAGTCTCTTTTTGAACTTGATAAGGTGTTCATCCGCCTTTAAGATTCGCCAATCCAAGGCAACCAACACATCACAAGACTTTCTTATTCCTTTCTTAGTTTGAGGAGATAGAGTCTCCTTCATAGTGTTCCCATCAATATCCTCAACACCGAGATAGATATGCTTATTTTTTAAAACACTTAGCTAGCCGCAAGCTTAACCATGCTTGATAGAACTTAGCTCGATATCACTTGTCATGGACTTGGTCTTTCCCAAGTTTTCGTATGGCACTTGGCTCACTTCTCCTCTAAGACAAACCAAGTCAACCTTCTTTCACACAAAGTTATTAAGCAAGAAAGACAAACATAAGAGATATAAAAACTATTTATATTGCTCTCTAAAACTTACAACTTTCTTAGAATACAACTCTTGTATTTCTCTTCTAGATTGGATGCTTTGGCCGAATAAAAGTCTCCCCTATTTATAGTCCTCCACCTCTTCAATTGATGGTTAAGATCTATTTGACCTAATAGTTACAAATGATTCTCCGGAATTCTCTTACTTCGATATTTATAAAGAGCTATTTAGATATGCACAAGCTAGAACAATAAGAGATTCTCTAGAATTCTCTAGTACATGTCTAGATTTTTCTTGGACGCTCTAAAGGCTTTTCCATTGCTTGATAATCTTTTAAAGGCTTCCCGATTTATCTAACATTGTTAGTTGTCCTCCGAAAAAATTCTTCTTGATGCGAGAGCGTAACACTAAAATTCCTTGTGAGATAAACTTCGAAATACGCAGTTCCTTAAAGAATACAAAAATAAAACCATGTAAAGTTTTTAGAAGAGAATTAAGTCAATGCATGCACTATATAAGATTTTATTCATAAAAAAAAAATAAAGCATTGAATGTTTTATAGTAGCTTAAGGAAAAGTCTTAAGACATCCGTCTATAACTCCAATCCATGCAGCGCATCATGTTATAAGCAGAGGTAGCCTTAATGCATCCGTCTATTGTATGTTTTTGTTATGTTGTGAAGATGTCAAAAAGGTTCAACTACGTAGTAAATCCAATCCAAGTTTGATACCCCATATTAATTACCCGCATCATCTTCTCCCTTTTATAGAAAGCAAAGTAAAACGAAGTCCAAGCAACATGATATAATGGAGCTTGATGCTATTTTAACCTAAGCAATCAAAATATTATTACGGTTAACACAAATTCGGTAACTCCTGCATATGAAAATGCAAGGACCATGTGGATCGCAAGTGCACATATAATAACAACAATTATAGGCTCGGGGTTCTCTCACTAGCTTCGGGGCATGGCTCAACTTGGATGGATCACCGGCATAGTCATTCTCTTAACCTTTTCAATCATTACATATTATACCTCTAGTCTCTTATCGATTGTTATAGATATCCAAACTCGGTCACTAGTAAGAGAAATTACACATACATGGCCACCGTCAACTTTAGGTATGTCTTTGGAGCATATTAATGAAGACACTACTTTACCTTTGTAGAGCCATGTCTTGAAGGCTTATAAAATGTATTAATTAATTTCAATAACCGAGTGAAAACATGCGCAAGGTTTATGGGTTGCTCCAATTTCTCATTCTCAGTGGGACAACAATCGGCTATACAATCACTCGCATCTATCGACTTGGTGTAAGTAACATTTTTCAAAAAAAAATTATAATGGTGTAAGTAAATACTTACATTTAGAATGGTAGACGGAAATCACACTCGTGAGAAAGTAGCCACAACAACAATGAAATGTCTTTTGTTTTAAATAAAATATAAAAAAATTATTTTAATTTTTTATAGTATGATTGATGACTGTTTATGTTGCTAGCTATAATCTAAATCAATTGTTTCTAGCATTTATAAAGTTAGTATACATCTGTGTATTAATTAAGATTGATGAATATTGGTTTAGGGCCATAAGAAAATCAAATTGCTTCCACGAGAGAGGCCGTGGAGCTCCATGCAAGTTTTCCAACGACCCGTACATGATTGGACTTGGGATTACAGAAATTTTGGTGTCTCAAATCCCAAATTTCCATGAGCTTTCATTGCTCTCATCCGTTGCTGCCATCATGTCTTTTGCTTATGCATCAATTGGACTAGGACTGGCATTTGCCCAGGTCATCTCAGGTAATTTCTTGAAGGCAGTTCACACTTTTTTTAAAGTTTTTCTATTCATGGGCCCAGGCTCTAGACCCGATGTCAAGTTTTATGAGCCACAGAGAGCTTGGGCCGATATGTAGTTTTTCTATTCTTGAACATTATTATTATTGTTATTTGCCTCCCTTCGTATTTGTCTATTTTACAGCAATTTTACAAAACACAAGATAGCATTCATGGTCGGTTTAAGATTCGTTCATGTCAAAATAATACTGTTCATCTCAGAGGTATTTTTGCTTCTGAAACAGGGCATGGGCAAAGAACTACACTTACAGGCGTAGAAGTTGGAGTAGATGTGACAGCACCAGAAAAAATAGGGACAATATTTAGAGCACTTGGCGATATGGCATTTGCTTGCGCCTATTCTGCAATTTTGATTGAAATTCAAGTAAGATTTCATATTCTAAGAGCATATTGAGCAACTTTTTTGAGTGCAGGAAAAAAAAAGTTAGAGCATGTCAAAAATGACAATATTAATTTAAGTAATTAATGGTTCCATAATCCTGGATGTGTGACAGAATGTTAAATACCAAGGTTAATTATTTCATTTTCTTTCACATGTATGAAAATTTGACTAAAAGTAACCATTCATGGACCATACTTCTGTTGTGTTTGTATAAGAAGATATATATCCTAGTGTTCTTCTTTTTGGATGGAAATGCCCTCGTTGTTCAACAAGAGTTCGCATTGCTTTAAATTGAGCTCTCTGTAATAATCAAACCCTTTTGATACTGTATTTTCCGTGAATTCTCAGGACACACTAAGGTCATTGCCACCTGAAAATAAAGCAATGAAGAAGGCCAACGTAATAGCTATCTTAACTTCAACAACCTTCTACTTGATGTGTGGTTGCTTTGGCTATGCTGCGTTTGGGAACAAAGCACCAGGGAACATGCTAACTGGCTTTGGATTTTACGAGCCTTTCTGGTTGATAGACTTAGCCAATGCCTGCATAGTGGTGCACCTAGTGGGTGCATACCAGGTGCATTATACTTCTTAAGATCCAATTTGTGCATATAGACTTGATTAATTAGATATTTAGCTATTACACAAAACCGAAAAAAAAAATAGATATTATACTAAATAGTTTCTCAATTGACAGGTACTTGCCCAGCCCATATACGGCACGTTCGAATCATGGGCTAGCATGAGGTGGCCCAATTCCGAATTTGTAAACAGTGAATACCCACTAAGAATTGGCAGCAAAAAGTTGAATTTTAGCATCAACTTTTTAAGGCTAACTTGGAGAACAACTTTTGTCGTGGTAGCGACTTTACTTGCCATGGCGTTGCCCTTCTTCAACGAAATACTGGCACTCCTTGGAGCAATTTCCTATGGCCCCATGACAGTCTATTTCCCTGTGGAGATGCACATGGCCCAGAATAAGATCAAAAGGCTAAGCATAAAGGGGTTGGCGCTTCAGCTTTTGAACTTGGTCTGCTTCCTTGTGTCCATAGCCGCAGCAAGTGGTGCCATTCAAGGCATGAATCACGGTCTCCGAGCCTCCAAGCCCTTCCAGTATAAACAGTAAATCCTTTTTTGTTGCAGCCGCTGTTCAATGGATTCTAGTCTTGAGTCATGACTCGTGAAGTAGGCCTAAATCATAAAATCAATGTCTGTAACCAATAAATACCCAACAATCACTGGCAGGAGCTCAGATTTTAGAGTCAAATTGTTAAGATTAATTTGGAGCAGATAATTTCAGAGTCATGGCTCTTATGCTTAACCATATATATGTAACATTCACACTATAAACAAAGGAATTAGACCCAATATACCGTCCATGTAGAAAAAGAAAAGAAAAAATAAACTTCTGGGAAGGCATATATATTCATATTTTGTAAATTAATCTGTCAAAATGTAGTATCAAAACATTCATACGTAAGGTAAGAATGTTTATCGAAAAAAAGAAAAGAAAGAAAACTAAAACTTTCTTTCCAAATTCAAATGGAGCAAGGCATGAATAATTAAACCTGTAAAATTAGGCCGTGAGCATTAAATGTGACAGTGGCAACAGATTGAATGATATGGTATTGCTCCAGATCCTCATAAACTCTCCTAGTTTGCATGTGGCGTGCGTGGCTGGACGTCTAATGCTAAAAATAATTTGCCTACAACCTTCCATTAATTACTTGGACCGTGCAAATTGCAATCCCAGAAGGAATGATCAATTATATATGCTGTTGTTTCTAAATCAAAAAAGTGCAAGAATGGATGTTTTTTAGTGGAACTCTTTGATTGGTGGTGGCAACAGTTCAAATTACATGCATGCAAATACAGCTTTAAGGTTCTATGTATAACTACTGTGAGGTCTAGATTTGTGCTTCTTAATCTTAAGCAAGAAAAGTAGCAGGGCCATTTACCAATCTCATGTAGATTTCGTTTCTATAATTCAAAACATGGGGAGCGTAGTAGATATTCAAGAATCTACTTTGGATATATATGGAGATGTAAGTAGATATTGATGATGGCACATCAAGAACTGGTACACACTCTTATTGCTCAAAACTATATTGAATTCTAGCTAGCTAGTGCATTAACTAATTAACCTTTTTCCTCTCACAGTTTATACTTGTTTACAGCATCCATTACTCTCCTCATGCACCTTAATTCTGTGGTTCTGTCAAAAGTGATGCACCAAATTAAGAACCAAAAGGCATATTTTGTACTTTCATGCCTTCAATTCACTGTTTATAAAATACAGACGAGGGTGGCATTTTTGCAATTTTTGAATTTTTTGAATATTTATATTCGAAGTTTACGTAATTTTTCATTTTGATCCTTAAAGTTTTCCAATTAAATTTTAATTCTCTGGGTTGTTTCATCATCTTGCCTGCTGCATTAGGCTACTGCCTTAATTAGGCTTGGATTAAGCCCAAGGCCTCTTTTTTATCTTTTTTTTTTTCTTCTTTTTTTTTAAATTATTGAATGAGGTGTGAAAATTATGAAAACTCTTCCTTTTTTTTTCTTTTTTCTTTGGTTTTTTCCACCAATTTATATTTTTTTAATTATTGAATTGGGTGTGAAAATTATGGAAAATCAATCATTATTTTTTTTTCTACACAAACTAACGGTTATGAAGTATATATGATATATTTTTAGACTTTAGATATATATATATATATATATATATCGAATTATATTACTCTTATTATTTAAAATTGATCTCTTCAATTTATCGATGTTTCTTATAAAAATTCTTATAAGATTAATTTTTAATTTTTTATGTAATTTTTAATTTATTTTTAAAATAGATTTCATGTGTTTTATTTACTTATTCTTTATATAATCAAATTTTATCAAAATCAATTTTTTTTTAATTGCACACTATTAACTTCAATATATTTTTTACAACTTAATTTTTTTTTAAATTCAGTTTATGTTGTACACTCGACCCAATGAGTACGATATATATATATATATATATATATATATATATATATATAAGAGAGAGAGAGAGAGAGAGAGAGAGAGAGAGAGAGAGAGAGAGAGAGATTAATTTCATTGAAAATGAACTATGCATCTACACTCATAACACCAACTAATACTATTATTTTTTATATTTTAAAATTATGTTTTTCAAATAAAATAATTGAAATAACATTTTAGAAGAATCACCTAATAATTCAAATACAATTTTTTTATACTAATATTATTGATTATTTTATAAATAAATATATATAAATCAAATGTACATACTTTCAAAACAATATTCTTTTGATCAGTATTAAACAAGAATAAAAAAATTAGTTGTTAATTTTTATACAAGTTTTTATATTACTTTATTTCTTCAATACAATGTTATGAAAAATATTTAAAAAATATTTTTTTAATTTTATATTTAGATTATTAAGGATTTTTATTTTAAAAATAAATGCATAAAAAAGAATAAATCATGTTTTTTTAACTAAAATTTTATTTAAAAATAAAAAAATAAATGCAAATTTTTCATTAAAAATCATAAAATTAAATAAAATTTTATTTTTAATTTAATATATTTTTATTAACCGATAACATAATATATGTTATCAAACAGAAATAAATATATTGTATTCGACTCATAGCATAGTGCAAAAAGTGAACTAGTATTATCGAAATATTGCTAATATTTCTTCGATCAATTTGTTTGCAATATTTTTCATTTAGCATTATATATATAGTGCATTGTATTGCATGTGAGGGTTCAAAGTTGAAGCAAAGAGATCGTATTACGTACCACGTGATGGTTTGGATTGAGCCTAAAGAGGTAGGTAACTTTGTCGTACATAAATAAAGCAATATAATTGAGTCTCTAAACAATTTTTCTCTTAATTAGATCCCCAAAGTTTATAAAATTATGAATTGAGTCCCTTCACTACATTCGTTAATGGATTCCGTCCAAATCCCTATAAATTTTCACAAAAATAAAATGTTGTTTTGTATGGAACTTGATGTTTGTCATTGAAACATTGATGTGAGTTTTGAGGTTGAGAAATATTTCAGGATACTTTAAGGATCCAGTAAAAAAAAAAAAAAGAATGGAACTCAATTGGGATTTGGGTTACAATTTGCGGTGTGCCCTAACTAAAATTTTTTAATACGGTCCAATCCCCATAGAAATGTTTTTCTTAGCAAGAGAATTATTTTATAAAATTATGGTTGTTTGTTTATTTATTTCCATATATGTACCTTTTTTTACTTTTTATATCTATTTGATGCTTGATTTTGATTGTGAGATTGGATATTATAGCGAAGATAGGACAATTCAAACCCATGCACCAAAGAATTATTCCTGAAACGGAGAACAAAAATAAAAGAATAATTAGTGCATTATGGAGTGATCAGAGCTTCATTTTAATACTTCTGTTTTCTTCTATTATTTGGCAAATTACACTCCAAGTTACAACAACAATTATATTTATTGTCAATAAAAAAAAATCATATATATTGTCTCTCTTTTTTCTTTTTTCTTTTTTAAGAGAGAGATACATATTATCTTTTGAATAAATGATAAATTGTTACATTGAAAACCATAATAAAACATATATTTTTAAACTGTTCAAAGTTCTTCCTTCTTTAGAAAAGGAAAATAAAATAAATTAAGTGTAGAACCTTCAATATGTTGCTTGTGGAATGTATGATTAGTATATTTAAATAGTGTAGTTCTAATCTATCGCTTTACTTTTATGAATCTTAAAACTAATATTTAGAAATTTTTTTAAAAAAATTTATTAGATCAATTTGAGACATATTTTTGTAATAAAAAGATTTAGTTTTGATTAACAAACAAACTGTTTTGTTTTGAGAATATATAAATCATAAAAAAATAAAAACACATTGGTATATCTATACATCAAACAAAAAAAAAGTATATGTACACCTATTTTTACTTACTTTAAAAAGGGCAAACCACGTATTAAAACAATTGACTACTATTAAAATAATAATAAAACAAAAACATGAAAAACCATTAATTTTAACTAGGTCGCACAAATATACAGTAAAAAAAAATGATTTTACGGTAAAAATTAAGTGCCAACGTTCCATTGTAATTTGACAATTTCAGGTTTTCATTATTAATTTGCATAACTTAAATCCCAAAATATCAATTTTTAGGCAAATCTTATCCAAATTCATTAATTGTGATGTTCAACATAGTTGATGTTAATTTACGTTAATTTTTTTTTACTGTTATTTGTTTTCTGTTAATTTTTAAAAAAATGTTAAAATTGCTTTTGCTTTATTTTTCAAGAGAGATTTTTTTCCACCCGTTTACCTATAAATAAATAAAAAAATCATTAAATTTATCACTTTTTTTTCTCCCCGAAAAGAACTTTCACTTTTTGAATCTATCTTTAAAAAACTAAAAATAAAATAAAATTAGAAATTTTTTTTAAAAAGTAGTTTTCTAACTCTAACAATTTTAAAAATTATCTTTGATAAGTAAAAAACACCACAAGCAAGATATAAAAAATATTTATTAGTAATGCCATCAAGTGGATATTGTTGGACTAATTTCACAATCTCAAGGTAATAAATTTCTTTAAAAATTGTAATTTTGATGTCCAAATCTTTGATTAATGTGAAATGCTTGCATGCTCAAAATGAATTGTCATGTGATATTTTTTTATTATCAAGTGGTATTTTTTTATTTTTTTATTGTCGTGTGGCTTTTTTAACTATTACATGGCAGTTCATTCCGGACACGTTAGAAATTCATAGGCTTAGGTGATTGTAGACACTTAAACATAAATATATAAATAAATAAAATCAAAACTTAAGTATTGAAATTGAAAAAAGTTATCAATTGAGCACTAAAAAAAAGGTCAAAGGTTGGAGACAAAAAAAATATAGTTTTCTCTATTAACTTCAACAACTTTCTATATGATCTGTGCTTGCTTTGGGTATAATGCACTAGGAATTGGGAAACATTATCACTGGATTTCACAAGCCACGCTGGTTTATTGACTTGGCCCATATCTGCATTGGGGTGTACCTAGTGGGTGAATTTCAGGTGCATGATGAACCCTTATACTATGGAATAGAAGTGTTTAGTGGGTGCATTTCCATTCTTCAATGCCATTCTTGCACTCCTTGGAGCCATTTTATATTGGCCTACGACAGTCTATTTCCCTATGGAGATGCACATTGCTCAGAAAAAGATCAAACAGCTAAGCACAAGTTGTTGGGCCCCAAGTTTTTTAACTTGGTTTGCTTCCTTGTGTCCATAGCTGCGGTTAGTGGTGCCATTCAAGAAATGAGTCAGTGTCTCCGAGCCTCTACGCCCTTCCAATCTAAAAAGAGAAATCGAAATGATTATGATATCATCCTCACATGTTTCACCTTTGTGCTTCCTTTGCTTTGCGTGAAAGGGGAAAAAATCACGTTATTATGAATTTAGAAGCAATTTCTTTTCGGTAGAGACAAAGTTCCGACCTTTATGGACTTTGTGAGTGGTGGAATTTAATTTTGGAAAATGGTTAAATGGATCAGTCACCTCCCAACAAGAGAAAAATGTGTTTTGCTTTTGAAAAACTGAAATGCAATCTTGGCTGTCCTATTCTAAAAAAGCATAGAAATTTGGTAAATCAAAAATCATGATCTTTTGGAAAAAATACATTAGATGGGACTAGTGGGTTTCATGTATTTTCTTCAATTTTCTATGTTCACATTTTGTTTTCTAAAGAGTCAAAACAACTTGCAATTGATCAAATTATATATATATGATAAAAATTGATCAAATAATCAGCTTACCAACCATTTAGAAGTTAAAAAAAAGTGGACCGTTACTCATCCAATAGGGAACCCTTAATTAAACCTATGTTTACCTATAGGTTAGTGCCATACCCATAATCAATTAATCTTCTAATTAACTAATTTTACCATATTATTTTAATGATATTATTTTTAATTATAATAGATATGGTCAATATCTGGTACTAGAATACCTCATGATTTTTTCTATCAAATAAATGAAAAAAACGACAGACATGAAAATACTTGGGCAAACTTCATATTAGTTTCCAAAATATCAATTTTCGCAATTGGGTTTCAAAAGCATTATACATTCCGCAATAGACTCTCGTCTATATCGATTATGTTTTTTTTTTTTTTTCTAAATTGCATATATTATGCAATAAAATGACGTTTTTTTAAGGAAAATTTAATTTTTTTCCTTAAAAAAAAATTATTAGTCATCAATTCTTTCCTTGCCATCAAACTAGTACATCTCATGACGATGATCGACAGTTGTGTCATCTTATGATGTCCTTATCTTCTTCTTCTTCTTTCAATTTTAAGAAATATGGCCTACAAATTTCTTTTCTTTTCTTATCTTTTTTTTTTTCTGCTTGCTTCTCTTTGGTTGCCCTTTGGTTTAAGATGCTGAATGACGATTGTTGCATTTTTTATTCGGATTATGTTAACACGTGACGTGGATATAGACCGTTTTGATTAAGGTGACTAAATGACTAATTTTATTGTTCTTATTATAGAATATTACTAGATTGTTACTCACACTACATTGTGTTTGGGTACCTTTTATATACGTAGTGTTAACGATTCGTATGATATACTACGAGTAAAAATTTTATTTCGATAATTAAAGTAAATCAAATCTATATATTGAACGAAATCGCTTGATCTATATATATAGTTATCAACAAAATATTTAATAATATTAGCATAAAAATTTATATTTGAATGATTGAAAAGTTCATTTAAAACATTATGTAACTTATTTTATTTTAGAAAAATAAATTTTAGAATATAAAAAAATAAATAATAAAGAATTGGTATTATGTGTGAAGATCTATAATTAATTTCTAATAAAACTAATATATATATATATATATATATATATATATATATATATATATATATATATATATCATACCTAACGATTCGAATAAATAGAAAAATATACAAAAAAAACTCATCTAAATTGTATAAAATATATTGAAGTCAATAGACTAAAAAAAATACAACAAAATTGATTTTGATAAATTCTAAATAAATATATAAATAAAAAAATAAAACATGTGAATTTTAAAAAAAAAATTGAGACAAACTATTTAAAACATACTTCTCTCTCTCTCTCTCTCTCTCTCTCTCTCTCTCTCTATATATATATATATATATATATAATCAGAATTTATGAATTATAATAATATATTTTTAAAATATAAAACAAAAACGTTTTAAAATTTTATTCCAAAATTCATATATTAAAAAAAATTATTAACAAATAAAATTATATCAAAAAATTAAATTGATGAGAATTTTAATAGGAAACAAATAATTGAAGAAATAAATTTTAAACAATAAGAGTAATATAATCGATATATATATGTTCAAACTAAAATCTTAAAAAATATCATATATATTCTATTATTTTCAAACTGTACGTAAAACTAAAAAAAATAAAGATTTATTTTCTATTTTTTTTTTTGCACCTAATTTCATGATAATATATATATATATGTGTGTGTGTGTGTGTGTGTGAAGATAAAAAAAGACCATGCTTACTAAATTATATGAAATATATTGAAGTCAATAGATTAAAATAAAAAACTACAATAAAATTGATTGTAATAAATTTTGAATAAATATATATAAAATAAAAAATAAAACTTATGACTTTTTTAGTCGATTATTAATTTTTAAAAAAATTAAGTCAAACTATTTAAAATATACTCTCACTCTCTCTCTCTCTCTCTCTCTCTCTCTCTCTCTCTCTCTCTCTCTCTCTCTCTCTATATATATATATATATATATATATATAATCATAATTTATAAATTATAATAATATATTTAAAAAAATAAAACACTCATTTAAAAAGCATAAAAATAAATTATAATAACATATTTAAAAAAAACACCAACATTCTAAAATTTTATTTTAAAATTCATATATTAGAAAACCAAATTTACTAACAAATAAAACTATATCAAAAAATTAATTTGATTAGAATTTTAATAAGAAACAAATAATTAAAGAAATAAATTTTAAACAATAAGAGTAAAAATTAAAAAAGAAAAGAAAAAAAAGAAAAAGGTAATAGTGAAAAATTTTTAAAAAAAGGAAAAAAAAAACTAAGATTGAGTAGCATAGTGTGAGGGTAAAGTAAATCATTAGCCTATATGGAAAAAAATAATGATCGATTTTTAAAAATTTTAACACTCAATCAAATAAAAAAGAACACAAATTGATGAGGAAAAAAAAGACATATAGTGTATTAGCTAAGGATTAAAATTTTTATTTTAAAATTTTAGAGATCAAAAGGAAATAATTTGAAATTAAAAAAAAAAACTAAGGAAAAAAAAACTAAGGGTGAAAATTTTTTAAAAAATATATAAACAAAATAATTTAAAAAATTAAAAAAAATAAGAAAATAAGTAAGAGTGAAAATTAAAAAAGAAGGGAAAGAAAAACTAAGGTTGAGTAGGATAGTTAAGTGTATAAATGTTTTCTTTTTTCAAGTGAACGATATCACGTGATGTTATTGTTCATACTGTTCATTCGAACAAGTAAAACCACCACACGTTTTAGTTTATAAGTAATAATTTAATTCTATTGGATTGACACAATGGCCAAGGATAAAGTCCATAAACAAAAATATAAAAATAAGTATTATTTAAAAAATTGATGAAAACATTAGAATAATTTGGAAGATGTGTTTTCAAAATTGATTGAAAAGGAATTTAATCTCAATTCACATCAAGCCAATGCGAATGATATATTTTTCAAACCATTTGAAAAAATAATAATAATTTGAATTGATATATAAACTAATTTAAAAATATTTTTATTGTCGAATAAAAAAAAATGTAATGAAATATAATTTTGCACATGATTTTCGATGATTCTAGTTAATATAGATGTCTTGTTCCTTATAATTAAATATGCATCCTCAAATTAATATTTAATCATAGATTAGAGTATAAAACTAGTTTACAAGTGGCAAGTTGTACCTAAACAACTCTAGCATTCCATAGTTTGGAGGAAGTAAGAAGATTCAGTGGGCCGAGCAAGGCTATGTCTTCGGAAGTCTAATTTTAGGACTTGTCCCAAGCCATTGTATCTGGGGGCAAGCCTGGCCTCCGCATTGCACAAAGTCGTGATAAAAGACACATAATTGCACAAAGTCATGATAAAAGGCACATAATTGTCATATGACAAACAATATACAATGCCCAAACTCTCAGAAAACGAAAGGAGAAACACTCACCAATAGGGTCAATGAGGTTGTGTCAGTGCTCTTTCCTTCTTCGTCCTCTCTCTCTCTCTCTCTCTCTCTCTCTCTCTCTCTCTCTCTCTCTCTCTCTCTCTCTCTATATATATATATATATATATATATATATATATATATATCATGTTCCAAAATTTCATAATTACTATTTACTTATAAATTTTAAATTAGAATAGAAAAAAAATGAAGTAATTTAGTTTTCTTTTTTATGGCACACTAAATCATATACGAGCAATTTGAATTTAATAATTTACAGTAACGAAAAATAAAATGATCTCAATCCAAGATTTTAAATATAAACCATTTGAGTCTTAAACTTCTGTTTTTTAACGGTTGGATTGATGCAATATTTAAGGGTTTCGTTCATATTTAAACTATGTAATCTTTTTATAATGATTAAGAAATTTTATTCTTCATTTTGTGTTGTTCAAAACTTTCTATTGTAATATTGTTTGTTGTATACTAAAATGACAATGATAATCCATGACATGTGTCATGTGTAATATATTGACATGGCACGTCCACTTCTAAATACGTGATATATGTTTTACATAAGATTTTAATTAAAAAAAAACAACATATATGGATTTGGTTGTACAAACTTTAGAAATCATGGACCAAAACATTTTTATGGAAATTTTGAAGACCAAAAAATTATAAATAAAGAATCAAAGTATAAAAATAGTATAATTTTAGGAATAAAAATAACTTTTTTGAAATTTACAAGGACTACAATGAAATATTTTGAAAATTTATTTTTAGTGATTATTAAATGAGTAATAAATAAATAAGTATTAAAAAATAAAAAATTACAAATATTTGATCAATTCAAAGTAAAAAATAGGATTGCTCTCTCTCTCTCAAAAAAAAAAAAAAAGAAGAAGCAAACTTAGGATTGCATCAATTTTCTTCTTTGATATAGATAATTATTTATTAGTTAACATTATTATTTTTTTTTTAATTTTTATGAATATATTCGTACTCTATTTTTTTAATTCCATATCAGATCATCTTGTATGTATTTTATTATATATATATATATTACTCATTATAGCTATATTGTGATGAGATGTTACATATGATACATATTGCGATATTTAAGATGAGGTTTTAAAAATATAATAATATAAAAAAAATTAAAAATAATAATTTAATGTTTATAATTTTTAAATTGTTTTGATTGATTTTTTTTTTACTGAAATCATACATATAACATGTATCACACATTGAGACATAAACATATCATATCAATATTATATTAGTTCGTAAGTAATGTTGTTATAGCATATAGGATAAACACAACATAGACTAAAGAACAAAAAATCTTAATTAATAATAATAAAAAAATGGAATCTGGGTCAAAATAATTTGAAAAATAAAAGATTGATCCATGGACAAAAGCCATGCATTTAACTAGTGTTATTGGTTAAGTTATAAACGTGAAAACGCTTACAGAGAGTTGATTAAATATGGTTCAAGTTATGGCAACCACAAATAATTGAAGAGAGTTGATTTTTACATCCTTCTAGACCAACTGAACTTGGAAAATGCATGGGCCGCTACACCAGAGATAGATACATCCGAAAGCAACGTTACCACCTTTTTCCAATTTTGACCAAAGACTTATTCATTGGATCAGATCAGAATAATCAACTTTCCACAACAAACCATAGTGATTGAGTAAAGGAAATCCAAAGGCATGAACCTTCCTTTCGAGTTGCTGCCTAGTTTACATCACGACACCAACCCATGTGTTGAGTCTGTTGACCAAGACTCGTGCCAATACTGCCCATAAACATATATAGAACTACAGAACTACCCTTCAAAAGTTAAGACGAAGAACTCTACTTGTGCAATTACAATTGGTTAGTTAAAGCTGGGTTAACTAGCTGAGTGCCTCAGTCAACAAAGAACCTAATCAGGAGAGTAGCTGTAAGAGATTAGTTCTGGAACAACCGGACCCACTGATGTTCTTTCTATTACAGACGCTTGTTGACTTTTTAGTGTGAATGCAACAATTGCACCACCTATGCAATTTTGTTTGCTCATAATTTAAAATTTTTCTTCTCAATTCTTGCCGTTAAAATATTCTGACTATTCTTCGCGAATAATATTTATTTTAAGGAATTTGTACTCTGATAAAACAAAATCTAGATGCGATAATGATGGATATTCTCCAAAACTTATTATACCAGAAATTCTTTCCCAAGAGAGTATAGACACATAAAATAAATATTATTTATTCAATATGAAAATTTTATTATTATTTTTTATGATTTTGGATATAATTTTTTTTATGTGTCTATCTACCTTTTCAAAATGGATTCATGAAGTAATTACTATACATGTCACTAATCACTTTTTGAGTATTGTAAAAAATTTTAAAGTATATAAATGTATTTGTATAGGTTTTTTTATTCCTAAGATATCTCGCATTTAAAAATTCGGACTAATTATTTATCGTTCGATCAAACGTATAAAACAAGTACAATTATTCAAAAATTATATATATATATATATATATACTCGAATTCAGATTATTTTTTTAAATGATTAGAGTTTTTTTTTTTTTTCAAACCGACCCCCTTGGATATGATTTTTTTTTAATCCATCTAAGTAACTTTCTTTTTTTCAATTTAAGAAGCTGTGTTTTTTCAGATTTTCCAATCACATAAAGTTCAAATTTGGCAATTTGTAGCAACGATAGCATGCCTATCAAGGAATTCTTCATACTTTAGAGGATACCATTTGCACAAACCTATGGACTCAAATTAAACTCGATAGTTCTTTTTTACCCTGAAATCTACAATACCTTTTGATGTCAAGCTTGGTTAGCTCAGTGCCACAGTCAACAAAGAACATATTCAGGAGGGTAAATGTAAAATATTAGCTTCTAGAACAACCGGACCCACTAATCCTCTCTCTCCCCATTACAGAAAGGTTATTAACTTTTACAGCCACATCCAGAACAATGCAATACATTAGTTTTCCGCCACAGTCCATGTAATCCACCTCCTTAATTTTATGCGTGAATGCATGACTAATACTATCTAAGTAATTTTGTTTTTTTCCATAGTTTATTTATTTTTTTATTCAACATTCTTTCTGTAAAGATTCTGATCATATTTGTCTTGGTAAACAATATTTATTTAAGAAATTTGTATTCACAAAACAAAATCAATTTGAAAGATGCGACAATGTTATGACAACGACTGATATTCTCCAAAAATTATAACCTAAAATTATTATAGGCATTATGCCTAAAAATTCCTTCAATCTAGAAAAAAAAAATTGTAAGAGAATTTTTAAAAACTGCTATGTAGATTTTTTTTTTTTTAATCACCAAGAGATGTGGTTTAACGGTAAAAAAAATTATCTTGATTTAATCAAAACTAAAGTTCAATTCTCATTATATACAGATGAGTAGTTATAATTATTTTTTACTATACTAGAATTTAGTTTATTTGGTTTAAGAGAGAGTCCAATAATTGATTATAGGTTAAGTGTATTTTGATGTTGGTTTAGTCTGAAAAATGATAAATTTAATTTCGGTGAATACAAAAACTAACCCAAAAATACTTATACATATATATTCACAAGACAAACTATATACTACACCATAAGATCCATCAAAATAACTTTCTTCCGTTTTGAGCAACTAATTAAATTTTCAGAATTTTCCATTTTACAAACTATCATATTTCAATTGTTATGATAGCCAGGAACAATAGCATGCTTATCAAGGAATTCTTCTTACTTTTTGGTATACCGTTTGCTCATACCTAGTGGACTAAAAATCCAATTGCTCTGTTTTATCCTCAAATCACTACTACGCTTTGATGTCAAGCTAAGGTCCTACATAAAATCATTTGGTAGATTTAATTGAAGTAATTGATCCGTGAAAGACCCAATTACTTTACTAGTCGTTGACTCTTCCAATCACTTTCAGCAGTGCATATGTAATTATAGTCACTCTCAGTGTCGTTTCGCCCACCAAAACAGATCATGCATTTATACCCAGCATTTCCCCTCATCTTCCTTCGCCATGAGCCAACCAAATTTCACAGCCTCCTGTTAGGTCTCCCCCTTCTCTTCCCGGCAAAATAAACCCAACCGGAAAAACCACCTGAAACCATTCAGAATGTCCAAACTACCTCTCCAATTTCTCAAAACCCCACTCCTCCTCTCCATTCTAGTCCTAGTTTCCCTGGCCTTCCAAGTAATTTCCCAAAATGTCAACACTGAAAAAACTATCCTCCTAAACCTGAAGCAGCAACTCGGCAATCCACCGTCCATTCAGTCCTGGAACTCATCATCCTCACCGTGTGATTGGCCAGAGGTAATCTGTGTCGAAGGCACGGTGGCTGGACTTGAGCTAGATGATAAAAACATTACAGAAACAATCCCAGCTACAGTTTGTGACCTAAAATACCTGACATATCTCAACCTGAGTTGGAACTACATTCCAGGAGGATTTCCAAAAGTTTTGTACGACTGTACAAAGCTAGATTACTTGGACCTGTCTCAAAACTACTTTGTTGGTCCAATACCTGATGACATTGATAAACTATCAAGTCTCAAGCATATACACCTTGAGGGTAATAATTTCACAGGCAGTATTCCACCACGGATAGGCAACTTGACAGAGTTGCAAACGTTGTATCTGCATCAGAATCAGTTCAATGGTACGTTTCCTAAGGAGATTGGTAAGTTGTCCAATCTTGAAGAATTGGCTTTGGCGTTCAATGAGTTTGTGCCCTCTTCAATTCATGTGGAGTTTGGTCAGTTAAAGAAGTTGAAGTTACTGTGGATGAGACTCGCGAATTTGATTGGTGAAATCCCGGAGAGTTTGAGCAATCTTTCGAGTCTTGAGCACTTGGATTTAGTTGGAAATGATTTGGAAGGTAAGATTCCTGATGGGTTGTTTTTGTTGAAGAATTTGACTTATTTGTATCTCTTCCAGAATAAGTTGTCTGGTGAGATACCTCAGAGAGTTGAAACGTTGAATTTGACGGACATTGATCTTGCAATGAACCAATTGAATGGTTCGATTCCAGAAGATTTTGGCAAGTTGAAGAAATTGCAACTTCTGAGTCTGTTTGAAAATCACTTGTCTGGTGAGGTACCACCAAGCATAGGCCTTCTTCCTGCCCTGACAGCATTTAAGGTTTTCACCAACAACTTGAGTGGAGTCTTGCCGCCTAAAATGGGCCTTTATTCAAGACTTGAAGAATTTGATGTTTCAACCAATCAATTCAGAGGCCAACTTCCTGAAAATTTATGTGCTGGAGGTGTGTTGAAGGGTGTAGTTGCCTCTGAAAACCGTCTCTCTGGGCAGGTGCCTCAATCTCTTGGAAACTGCAACAGTTTGCACTCGGTCCAACTTTATAGCAACAACTTTTCAGGTGAGATACCTGCAGGCATTTGGACAGTCTTCAATATGACTTACTTGAGGTTAAGTGACAATTCCTTTTCGGGGGGCTTCCGAGCAAGCTGGCATGGAATTTGTCAAGATTGGAACTCAGCAACAACAAATTTTCAGGTCCGATTCCTCCTGGAGTCTCCAGCTGGGAGAAGTTGGTTGTTTTCAAGGCGAGCAACAATCTGTTTTCTGGTGAAATTCCTGCGGAAATAACGAGTCTGCCTTACCTTTCAAATCTTCTGCTTGATGGAAATCAATTTTCAGGTCAACTACCATCCAAGATAACATCTTGGAAGTCATTGACTAGTTTAAATCTCTCAAGAAATAATCTTTCTGGCCAGATCCCAAACGCGTTTGGGTCCTTACCTGACCTGCTTTATTTAGATTTGTCTCAAAACCATTTTTCTGGGGAAATCCCTCCTGAATTTGACCAGTTGAAACTTATTTTTCTCAATTTGTCCTCCAATCGTCTATCTGGGAAAATCCCAGATCAGTTTGATAACCTTGCCTATGATAACAGCTTCCTGAACAATTCTAAACTCTGTGCTGTTAATCCAGTTCTAAACCTTCCAGATTGCTATACCAAACTTCGTGACTCTAAAAAATTGCCCTCTAAAACTCTTGCCTTGGTTCTGGTTTTTACTGTGACCATTTTTCTGGTCACTATTATAGTCAGCTTGTTTATGGTTAGGGACTACCAGAGAAAAAAGGCAAAACGTGATCTGGCAGCATGGAAGCTGACTTCATTCCAGCGACTGGACTTCACTGAAGCAAACATTTTGGCAAGTTTGACAGAAAATAATCTGATTGGAAGTGGAGGATCAGGAAAGGTGTACCGGATTGCCTCAAATCGTGCAGGTGACTTTGTTGCTGTCAAGAGGATTTGGAACAACGACAAAATGGATCATAAGCTTGAAAAGGAATTTGCGGCAGAGGTTCAGATACTGGGAACAATTAGGCATGCAAACATAGTTAAATTATTGTGCTGTATTTCAAGTGAGAGCTCAAAGCTTCTTGTTTATGAGTACATGGAGAACCAAAGCCTAGATAGATGGCTTCATGGGAGGAACAGAAGTTCCTCGATGGGTACAAGTTCAGTCTATCATTCTGTCTTGGATTGGCCCACAAGGTTCCAGATTGCCATCGGAGCTGCACAAGGCCTATGCTACATGCACCATGACTGTTCCACTCCTATCATTCATCGAGACGTGAAGTCTAGTAATATCTTGTTGGATTCTGAATTCCAGGCAAGAATAGCAGATTTTGGACTGGCCAAAATGTTGGTTAAGCAAGGAGAGGCTCATACCATGTCTGCTGTAGCAGGTTCTTTCGGTTATATTGCTCCTGGTAAGAGCATTCAACATCTCCACTATTCACTGTTCTTGTAATTCCAACTCTTTCAGAATTTTGAGATCACCCCATTTAAAGCTCTTTTTTTTTTTTTATTCTCATTTTTTATTGCAGAGTATGCCTATACAACAAGAGTCAATGAGAAGATCGATGTCTATAGCTTTGGAGTTGTACTCCTGGAATTGGCAACTGGAAGAGAACCTAACAGTGGAGATGAGCATACCAGCCTTGCAGAATGGGCGTGGCAGCAGTTTGGACAGGGAAAGCCTGTCGTTGATTGCCTTGACCAGGAGATTAAGGAACCATGTTTCTTGCAGCAAATGACCACTGTATTTAACCTAGGACTCATTTGCACTCACTCCTTACCGTCCACCAGGCCTTCTATGAAGGATGTTTCGGAGATTCTGCGCCGATGTTCCCCAGACGGTAATGGAGAGAAAAAGACGGGAGCCGAGTTTGATGTTGCTCCTCTTCTTGGAAATGTAACTCGTCTTTCTATATGATGATGATGGTTAGCTTAGTTTACAGCTTATGACGTATCATAGCTCTGAATTTTGATTTTTTTTTCTTTTTGTTAAATAAAATGTACAATAGTCATGAAATAATTCCTGGTCTTTTCCCAGTTTCCACAGGCCAAAGCAGCCTCCTATTTCTGATGGTTATGTCGAATCAGAATTCAACAATTTTTTGTTTCAGATCCTTAGTTAACGTATTCGAATTAGCGGAGCGAACCTTAAGACTCGTCCTTGATTACGTGGAAACTAAATTGTTGAGTACTTTTAGTGAAACACTTCAACAACACTCCTGCACCATTTCAGAGATTACAGTAGAAAGATGCCACCAAACTGCAACATATAATGCTCAGGTTTCGCCAGGAACACACCAAAATTTGTCCCCTTCAATGGTCTAGATAGAGTACGAAAAGAAAACTTTATATCAAAAGTATAGTATACAGACCAAAAACCCTTTACAAAATCACACCAAGTAGATCTTGTTTGCAGCATAATTGATTCCAAATAAACATTTCGTTGGCAGGAAACTATCCGCACCCACAAGAAAGAGAGAGAGAGAGACAGAGCGGAAAGAGAGATAGAGAGAGAGAAACTGGCCTAAGCTAAATTTCCTACGGCCACAAGGAAACAACAAATACAACACTAACAGCGCTCGAAGTCTTCAAAGCACCAGCCTGCTCAACAGCTTCTTGGCACCAGCAAATTCACAGCTTCTTCCAACCGCAGCAATAAAACACACCCTAAACTTGGCCAAACCACCGAGCTATTCACAATTTAATTCATGGCTGACCTGTCCCAGTCCAGAGGGTAGTGCCAAACACACAGCAAGAAACCCGCACCGAATTCCAGCAATTAATGTTTCACTTACCTAGTAGCTGGTCCTCTCCTTTCTGAACAGTGATCCCATTAAACTGTTCCGCCTTCCCAAATATTACGCAGTTGACTTCAGACTCAACCTGAAAAAAGAGAGCCATGCAACCAACCAAACAGGACAGCATAAAGATACCATGATTAACATAATGAAAATCAGGGTTTTAAAATGCATGCCTTATCATTGGCTTCTGCAAAGATTCTGACCTAGCACCATCTTGAGAATTTACAACTTTACCGATTGCAGTCTTTGGCTGCATGATACAAAAGAAAGGCAAACAGGTGAGAGTTAGCTTCCTGATTAAATATTGGAGGCAAAAGTAAAGGAAGGGTTAATGTATCTGAGCCTTAGACACAAAACATGGTCAGGTTCTTAAGCACAGTTACTGGAAACATAGCACTTATAGTGGTGCAGGACCTGCCACCACACATGCACCAGTTAGGAGATATTCTGTGCAAAACAATTAGCATGGTAAGACCACTGAATAAGTATTAATTACAGAACCTTACAGTAGTTTCACAAAAAAGAAACCTAGAATGCAAAAGAACACTTCACATGTTTCAAATTCATCTGCTAATTTGGATCTGCCCCAATAAAGATCTCCTTGCTTGGAACCATTCAACATTAGGTCCTGATTTCCTATTTGCAAGGATTACAAGGCAGGAGGTCTCTTAACAAACTTCTGGAATCCAAAGCAAAATTCTCCACAAATAAAATTTTCAGACAAGCAGAGCCATTGTCACAATGACCCGGTTCCATGGTAAGAGGATAAGAAAAAGAAAGAAATGAACTGCACAGTGAGTAATTGTAGAAAATTCTTTAATAAACAATAGTTGTAAAGTAGGACAGCAATTTAGATTTTAAACCTCTAAATCTTCTGGCAAGCCATTTTGCAATACTCGGCTCACATTCAAACATCCACTTTCCAGAAGCGAATCTGCATCCACAGCGCATACATTACCCTGCAAAGATCCCCACTCTCACTATCCCAAGAACTTCAGTATTGCCACAACCAATGGCTACAATCTTTAACCCAAAAACTTCAAACAGAATAACTCACCTCGCAGTTGAGGTTCTGAGGGCCAGAATGTGAACCTATAATGCTTTCAGCAAATTCTACAACCGCTGTCTGACTACATGATTTGACAAGCTCTCGGTCAATCTCCATGGTTTGACTAGCACCCCCTACACAATTTAACAGTCTCCTGGAAGATCCATTCTCCATGAAATTTGACCCCAAATCCTCAATTTTGTCATTCACGCCAATCTTAGGTTTTCCCCTGGTTTCAAAATTTGATACTTCATGTGGACTGACCATCTCCTGCTTTGAAATTGTATTAACCATCAATTCCATTGGCTCTATGCCATTCATATGATCAGCTGGTTCTAGCTCAACCCTAACTATTGGTGAATCGTGTAAATCCATAGAGGTCTGTCGATTTAATGGTGACTCCTGATAGACAGTCTCCCTCAGCTGCATAGCATCTCCCAGATCAACTTTTTCACTCTCTAACTGCCCTCTAGATGACCTAACCTCAGAGTTGCTAGCAACATCCTCGCAGTTGCTACCAATGTCCCCAATTGTTGAACACCCTAATTTAACCCCTTCACAGGAACTAGCCAGAGATGTTACACCGGACCTACTTGCACTATTAGAAGGAGAAACAGACTGCAGCCTTTGTGGGCTTGTACATGCCTGTTTCTCTGGTTTATCTGGCTTCAAATCTTCCATTTCACAATCATTTTTCCGCTTACCATGTCTCTCAGCAGACCCAGACTGAGACCTAGTAACATCTTCACCAGTTTTACCACTCTGCTGGTTCATGTGCTTTGATGGTCGAGACCGCTTGTACCCATCAGGGAAAACAAAGCCCGGAAGCTGCCTTCTACGAACATGAGAGACATATATATCCATCCCTGGTTTCCAAAAGATGTACATGTTTATCTCTTGCCTAAACTCCTCAACAGTTCCCCGTATATCAAATTGCTGGCCCTCCTGGCCAGTCACTCCCTCTTTCCTCTGCAAGCCCATGAAGAAAGCACAATGTGGGCATTGCTTGGAGGCATCTATATACTCATTTGGATAAGGATGGCACTGCAGCATCCCATTGGTGTCCCGTTCTATCTGATAAATGATACATGGAAAGGAAAATAAGTAAAGCAAGCATAGCAGCCATACTTTGTTGGATCATCTTGTCTTCAAATAAAACAAACATTCACTACTACATTAGAAAATATGGCTGAAAACTGAGGAGTGTATCAGTTCGCAACAACATTATAAAGGTAAGGTGCTTACCTTCAAGGTAAGTTGTCTAAGCCGAGACTCTACCCAGCCTTTCCAAGCTAGCAAATCATCAGCATCTGCTGCAACTATGTCAACTTGCAGGTAATTTTTGTATGCCTCAAAAAAAAGATAAGGTTCAAAAAGAGCACTCCAGTGTGCCTTGCTCAGCTCAACCTCCTGCAAAGAGAACAAAGTGAGAAAGCAAAAGGCATCAGTAGAATAATGTAGAAAAGTAAAGGAACAAAAGTTACTACTTATGCTCTCACCTCACATATCCTGTTACCACTTTGGAATTGCTCTGTCATAACACGACGAGTGCTTATAGACACATTATAGCTAGAATTCATGCAAGGATATGCAGGAGTTATTATTGGCATGTGATGAAATCGGTCCCGAGGGTTTTTGCGAGGATCCCACACGGGAAACCCAAGTTCATCTTCTTCTATCGAGCATAGCATTACAGGATTCGGCCAACGCCATTGTGTATAAACTCTGAAGAACCGAGAGACTAGCATACTAGGAATTGCATTAGGATAAAGCTGGCACACTCGGGCAACTAGAAGAGCCCAGTTTACTCCACCAAGGAAACCAGTGACCTACACATTTAAGGAGATGAAAACCGTAATTTGTTGTAAAATGGCAATTGCAATGAATGACTCATCAAGATGCCCAATCTTACATTTGAATAAACACCGCGCCTTTTAGCCCAAAACTTCAGACATCTGAGTGTTGTTCGAAAGTGCTACAATTTTTTCAATGGTTAAATGACTGTCAAATCACTGAAGCAATAGAATAAAGTAAGTAAAGAATACAGTAAGTCACCTCAACATTTGGAACAAGTTTAAGAATTTGATCAGCAACCCTGCACCCATTTAGACTTCGAACAGTTTGCTCATCAACTTCATAGAGCACAGACCCGTTGGAGATGTCCAGGTCCTGTTGACAAGTTAGTTCCAAATTAAATTGACCAGGCAACAAAAATCAGAACTTCCAATGTCAAAATCCATCAAGGTTTGTTTGTTTGCCGGAAAGTGTTTTCCACACTTTCCCATCTTTCGCTGCACTTTGGAAAACTAGTCAACAGAATTCACTTTCCAATCAACATAAAAATTAAGCTTTAGAGGAGGAAAGTGTTTAACAGTTCAAAAGAGCAGAAAACACTTTTCATAAAGGGCTTACAGCTAAAGTGGTGCAACACTTTATTATCCTTATATATATACATGAATATAGTAATAATATACTTTAAAATATATAATATTATTATAAAATACTAAATTACTAATCTATTTATATAGGAAATAATACATTAGGATATATCAATATATAACAGATATAATTATATAAAGTTAATATATTAGTGCATATAATGCTTTAATTTAGATAATATTGCTAGAAAATACATTATAATTATACAATAATCATAGATTTTAAATCATATAAATTGTATTATAAAAATGGGATATCATATAA